>OX596063.1:8228436-9679172 GCA_951394065.1 Venusia cambrica | reverse complement strand
ATGCGGAAGGCGAGTCTACGGCACGACCCTCCTTCCGCAACAGGCACAGCCGGCCGTCCTTCCACAGCTTCGGGAACCGTCCGGACGTGATGCACACGTCGAACAGCTCCCGAAGCCGATCGCCCATCTCCCTGAGGGCGATCCTCAGGACCCTCTTCGGGATCCCGTCCGGACCCGGCGCCGTCCGTTTGCCGCTCAGGCGGCCGACGGCCAACTCCATCTCCACCTCTGAGACAGGTGGGATGGAGTCCGGGTCCACCTCCTCGACCGGCGAGGAGGGCGCCGCCATCGCGGGCGGGGTGTGGTGGGGGTCGATGGCGGGGAAAAGCCCCTCCAACACCCCGCCCAGGATCTCCGGCTCCAGGGACTCCGCAACCGGGGGCGCCTGGCCCCGGAATTTCTTCCGGGCCGCTCTATACGGGCGCCCCCACGGATCCCTATCGAGGCCCTCCAGGGCCTCGCGCCAGGACCGCTCCTTGGCCCGACCGATGGCCAGCTGCAGCTCCCGCTTCGCCTCGCGGTAGGAGCTGTACAGCTGCTCCTCGGCTGTCAGCTCCTCGGCTGACAGCTCGCCGTCGGTCCGCCCGTGACGTCGCCTCCTACGGTGAGCGTAGGAGCGGCGCGCCGCCGAGCAGGCGGCTCGGAGATCCGCTATCTCCGAGCTCCACCAATAGACCTCCCGGCGGCCCGGGAGGCGTCTGCTCCTAGGCATGGCGGCGTCGCACACCGCGGTCACCGCCTCCCGGAAGCGGCTCGCTGCGACTTCCGCCTCCGGGTGTGTGGGCGCGGCGAACCACGACTGGACGATCGCCGCCTCGGACGCCACCTCGGCGTCGAGGCGAGAGATCGCCCAGCGCGGGAAGTCCGCTCGCGCCACTTGCCCCCCTTGGATGTCGGTGGTGGAGGAGATCTCGAACCATATGTATTTATGGTCCGAGAGAGTCTCCACCTCCGACATCACCCTCCACGACTGGACACGTGCCGCGACAGCGGGGGTGGCGAACGATACGTCCACCACGGACCCCCCTCGCTGTCGCACGCACGTGTGGGCCGACCCTCTATTCAAGAGGGTCAGTCCCGTGGCAACCCCCCACTCCCTGACAATCTCCCCACGAGAGTCGGTAGAGGGGTTGCCCCAGTCCCGGGCCTTGGCGTTCAGGTCCCCCATAAAGAGGACCTGACGTGGCACCTGCCTTCTAACCGCCGCGGCTAGGAGGTCCATAAAGACCTCCAGCTCCGCAGCGGTTCTGTTGGGGGAGAAGTATGCGCCAACTGCCGCATACTCCCCCCACTTGGCCACCACGTACCCCGCACCTCTCTCTACTACCGAGAGGGGGGGACCGCCATGCGCCCTTCCCACGATGGCCACGGAGTCGTCCAGGTCCCCAGCCCAGCACGCATGCTGAGAGGGGACAAAGTACGGCTCCGCAGCGACCGCCAAGTCGACGTTCCACTGCGCCAGGGACTGCATAAGCAGATCTTGAGCCCTGGCGCAGTGGTTTAGGTTCGTCTGTAGGAGGTTGAGTTGGCCGACTTGATCCATATTAGTCAGCCATCTCAACCTCCTCGCAAGTCGCTTGGCTCGCTCCCGTGACGGGAGCGACCAGTGGAGTCACTGGGGTGGTCCGGACCCCAGCGGTTCTCCCCTTCGTCTTGGGGGGAACGCAACTTCGCGTCCCCATTGTGTGCCCGGCCGGCCTCCCCGACTCTGCGCATATAGCGCAGTGGGGGTCGGCCCGCCCGCAGGTGGCCGCCTTGTGACCTGTGTTTCCACACCGGAAGCACAGGTCACCCCTGTCGGACGTGGAAGGGCACTGGGGGCGTGTATGCCCCAGCCCCATGCACTTGAAACAGCGCATGGGGCGATCCCCCAACGACACCAGCCGTGCCACGCTCCACCCGACCAAAAGCCTGCCCTCTTTCAGCAGCACCTTGGCCGCCGTGACAGGGCAGGAGACAATGGTGGAGCCAGTGCCTCCGGGGCCGGTGCGCACCTCTCCAGCCCTCACGAGCCCGACGTCGCAGCGGCCCGCCTCGGCCACTGCAGCGGCCACCTTCTCCTTGGTGGCCGTGTCGTCCAGGCCGATGACGCGTAGGTCCGTCGTTTTGACGGGCCTGGTCACCACGGCCACCTCCGACAGGACCTCGCGGAGCTTCTCCGCGAGCCTGTCGGCTTTCTCCTCTGTTTGGGAGCCAGGAATCTCCAGCATCCTGGCTCCCGTGGCCGTCTGCCTGAATCGGACAAGATCAATTCCGATCTCGCGGAGTTTGATCTTGTCCTGGGCCAGCTGCAGGACGGCGCTGTAGGTGACCCCGGCCTCCTGGGCCGCGGGACGCAATGTCACCACGACCGCCGCGGAGTTAGGGGCCCTCGGTAGCGCCGCCATCGGCCTCGGCGCCGCCTTGACAGCGGCAGCAGCCGCAGGCGCAGAGCGGGCCGCAGCGGCGGCGGCAAAAGTCACCGGCGCTGAAGGGGGGGAGGATTTCTTCCCCCTTTTCCCGCGCTTCCTCGGCCCTGGGGCAGCCACTGGGGCAGCCACTTGAGCAGGCGCTGGGGCAGTAGCTGGGGCAGCCGCTGGAGCAGGCACTGGGGTAGCCGCTGAGGGGACGGAGGATTTCCCCCTCCCCTTCCCTTTCCTCGTCACCGTCGCCCAGCTGTCACCAGTAGGGACAACTGCCGGTATGGGCCTGGGCGGCGGCGGTGGTACGGCATCCACTGCAGCCCTCTTTGCGTCCGCCCTCAGCGGCGGACGTACAACAGGCGCTGGCAAGAGGCGCTCCTCTATTCCCGCCATTCGGGCACTTAACATATCCCCGAAAGTCAGGGAGAAGGAGCGCTTCAGCTCCTCCAGCATCTCCCCCATCCCTGGGGGAGCCTGCATCGCCACGGAGGCAGATGCAGCAGCAGCGGCGGCAGCTGAAGTGGCGACGGCGGCCTCCGTCTTGGCCTCCGAGAACCCACGACGGAGCGCCTTCACCTCTGCCTTGCAGGCCTCCACCTCCAGGCGTAGACGGCCATTGTCGGCCCTCAGCATCTGCGTCTCCCTGGCCTCGCTCCGCTCGGCGAGGGCGTCGACGACCTCTCGCAGGCACCTCGCCGAAGTTTTTAAGAGGCCAGCGAGCTCCCCCTTCAGGTTCGACGACCTCTTGACGACCCCCAAGATGTTGGAGAGGCTCTCTCCTGCCCGCGCCCTCAGCGATTGCGCGTCCAGCGCACTGGCGTCGCTTTCCGCCAGGGAAGCGACTTCATTGCCGCTGTCCGCCCTGGCTGCCTTTTCAGAGGCCCCCCTGTAGCAGCGTTTGCTGAGGGTATCCGCCATCGCAGGGCGGAGAAACTCCTCCCTCGACGGACCCCCAACTTTGGCAACTCTCCCCTTGCCCCCTCCTCTCTTCGACGTCGCGACCTTTGCAGCCGCCGCACCCTCGGTCTCCGTGTCGGAGTCTAAATACCCCGGCGCGAAGAACGAGGAATACGGCCGCTTCCTGGCCGCCTCTTCTACAGACATGTCCGAGAAGTCGGACTCCGCCCCTTCCTCCGTGCCGGAGGGGCCCTGAAGAGGGCCTTTTTTGGGCGCAGCCGACGACTCGGACTCCGACCCCGATTTAACCCCCGGGGACTGGCCCTTAGAAGGGCCTTTCACGAAGCGCCCGTTCGCCCTGCGTAGGGGCTTCGCAGCCTGCAACGCATATTGCGGAGTCTGCAATGCTTCCTCGCAAGACGGACCGGCTTCAGCAGCCTCCCGACGACAGGGGGGGGGTGACCCTCCCCCGCTTACAACAGACTTCTCGTCCATCCTGATATGGGAAGGCGGAACAACGCACAGGAGCCTAGCTCGACCGTGCTAATTATTCACGCCAACCCACAACAGTTGGCAACAGCTAACAACCCACAACAGTTGGCAACAACGCGAGGGAGCCTAGCTCGACCCTGCTAATTGTCACCAAAAGTTCCGAGCGTCAAGGCAAAGTTAACGAGATTGGTACCTCAGAGCGAAAATTGTGGCAGGACCAAACAAAAATCCCAACCTAACCGAGTCCTTTTTTTTTTTTTTTTTTTTTTTTTAAGTGGGAAAATGCCCTCCCACTAAACCTAACCTAACCTAACCTAACCTAACCTAACCTAACCCAGTTGCGCCTGGCCCGCAGTCCAAACGCCAGCTCTCTAACGTGTTTCCGCGCTCGAAAAATCTTAAAAATAGTGAAAAGTGCTCTGATTTGTACGAAAATTCAGAGTGTTGTGCGCGCAGTGAAGTGGATCACAAAAGTGAAAAAATTTTTGGAAAAAGTGAAAAAACGACGGAGATATCTCCAAAAAACAATATTCTGCACGTGCACGGAACTTTGAGGCCGTGCGCTGCACGATTTTCAGCGGTGACCCACTTATTTTCTTTTGGAAATTTGGAATACCCCACCAGGACTTACTCCCAGCGGAATCTGGGATTTTTCCCACCACGCAATCGTGAGTTATAGCTATAAAAACAAAAAGCACGTGGGGCCCGAATTCACTTTAGCACGACGTGCAATACGTCGAAACACGTGCCTTGACGAGAAACACTCAAATCCGTTTGAAGAAGTGAATTCGGACCATAACTGACGGAGCTAGACTCAAAAAACGACACTCAACACGTGTATTGTAGTGGTGGGAAACGGTTCCAGACATCCAGAGAGAGAATACGCGCGACGACCCCCCAATTTTATCCCGGAAATCAGTGACCTTGCTGGCTCCCGAGGCTCTCGCAAATTCTGGGATTTTTAGGTGGAACAACGCAGGAGATAGGAGACCTACAAGAAAGTAGGTAGCCTAATAGGTATTTTCCCCATTCCCAAACCGGGATACCTAGAGAGACAGAGATTGCGGCTATATTCCCAATTCTAAACTGGCAACACCGACCTAAACAGGAATCAGACCATTTACACCTGGTTCCTGTCAAAAAACCGCATTTGGTAGTTTTTGTAAACCGAAAAATTTCCTGGAAAAATCACAGGAAATAAACGGGAAGAGCTACCATCTGTAAGACAAAAAGGACAGACAGGGAATATATCGCTGACCCCGGCATACTTTTACTTATAATTTTAAGACGATATTTGGACCTGTGGTGGACGATCAAACCAACTAGGGAAGAGAGACGCCATTACCGAATTAAGTTGGTACCACCATAACCCTGGAACCGAAGGTCTGATCAAAAAACTGAGCTGAAATTAATTCAGTATGCGACCAGAGGTCGCCTGAAGCAATTCCAGGGTTATCTCACAGGTCTAAGCCACCACCAGCTCTCCAGCACCAACTTCGGACCTTCTGGAGTGGATATCTCCTCACTGGAAGCGGATACAGTGAGCAAGAAGACGGTAGAAGTTGGGGGACCAGCCACTCTTTAGGGTTCCAAAAATCAAAAGTTGGTCAAGTACTCACCCTGGAAGAGAGCCACTTTTGAAAGTTTGACCACGTCTGGACCAGAGACAGACCCACGTAGAAAAAAGACCAACCAAGGAGAAGAAAGTGAATTTCAGCCCCAACAGACTGACACCTGGACCAAGGCAGAGAGATAACCAGCACCGGAGATACGGCAGTTTTCCCAAAACCACTCCAAAACAGGGAAACCAGCCGTTTGCGGTTGATTGTACTTAACTCGCCAGATTGACAGGAGAATCCCGAATCCCCCAGGAACAAATCAGTCCGGGAAAAAGCGGTACCTATAGGACATAAGCACCCCCGACACGAGGACACCACTCCAGGATTTTTAGGAAGAACACCAGGGTTCCCACGCGGTTTCCAGAGAACACAAAATAGTTTACCAACCGCAGGAAAACCTGAAAATCGCTGTAACCCTGGAACGGTGCGTCTGAGGCAAAAAAGGACAAAATTTTCAGCCCCCCCCCCTAAAAACCCCCCCCCCTGCTCGTTACACTCACACAAGTGGACCCCCCCCCCGGACACCAACCCCCCACCCCCCCCGGAGCAACTCACCTTGAGACTCGATCGTTGGACGGCGGCGGCGGCGACGGTCACCGGCGGCGGCGGCGGCGGCGGCGGCAGCAGTACCTGCAACTAAGTAAATATAAGAAACCCCCCCCCCCCACCCCCACCCCCCCTACACTTTATAAACCCCAAACCCCTCAACCCTCAGTAGTACCGTAGGAACCACTTGGGTCCCATACGCTCCAAACAACTCCCCCCCCCCTACCCCCCCCCCCCCTAACCCCCTTTTAGAAATAAAATATTACTTAGGACATAGCTCCCGACTCTGTAGACCCACAGGGCAGGGATTTTCTCTGCGGACACCGGACGCACGGGCTCTACCAGACGTCAAAACCTGACTCTACATAGAGGTGAAAGTCATCATCACCCCGTGACATCGGGAGAGCACCCCTGCGTTCAGTTAGTGGTCGTAGACAAAAAGTTTACTGACTCTTGACTCTGGGTAGAGTCAAAAAATTATTCCATTTTATATACTGTTTGTGTTCTGATATTTTGATTTACTGCGTGTACATAGTGGAGGTAAGGTGTAGTCACTACACCCCACATAAATCTGCTGTTGGGCCACGTATCTCTCAAACCAAAATCGACCTTGACCGTACTGCCTAAACCACAGTACCGACTCTACATAGAGCCAAAAAATTTTTTGGTAGAGTCGGACTCTACCAACTATAAAAACTAATATTAGGACAACCGTATTATTTTCTGTGTTTATTGCTTTTATTTGACGTGTTTTTATACAATTTATATTTTACTATTTACAATTTTTACCGTGTGCTATTAGTTAAGTGTCGACTGCGTATTTTTACGCATATATTGCTCGGACCCCTTAACTCATACTCGACCGTACTGCTTAAACCATATCTCTTGAACCAGAGCTCCTATCTTTTTGATTGTTTTGTCTTATTTGCCTAGCTAAAGCCTGGAAATCTATATAGAGCACTTAAAAATACTTACCTATCGCCATACATACACTCATCCACGTTCACCAACATAGCGTGCGTTGGCTGGTTGAAGCTGGAACCGGCACCTGAAACAGAAAAAACATTCAATTAGACTAGATTGAGAACAAAAAATAATACAGACTAAATAATACACCAAAATAAGAATTAAATATCATTAGAAGTAGAGACAAAAACCTCTGAGGACCTACATAGAGTCGAATAAAATTATCTTATTTTATTCTATAAATTATCATTGTTTATTAAGCGTGTTTAGACCTAAGTAGTTAAGACATTGACCTTTATTTACAACATATTTACAACTTTTACAAATTTACCCATCGACCCACTGACCCTTGACCATGTTTCGCACGCCGAAAAAACCCACAACGGAGGCAAGGACGGGCTCCCCGACCACACCAGCCTCCCCAACGATGAACGCAGGTCCCTCCAAAGTAGGAGACAGCACTTACGACCTGATCGACCTGGCAAAAACATCGGTAGATGTCAGGAAGAGTGTGGAGCGGTTGGAGCTGGTAGGAGGTACGGCCCAGTCCCCGCCCCAACAAAATACCTCAACTACAAATCCAGTCCTATCAATTAGAATAGCAAGCACACGCCCGAAGGAACAAACTTCACCAAGCAAAATGGCTCTAAAAACCTCAGTGGGAACAAAAGAAATCAAGCCGTCCCCACCAGAGGAAAGCCACAAACCCATAGCTCCCTCGAAACAAAATAGCCAAAAAGCCAAGGAGAGCCCCGCAAAAGTGGGTAAGCGGACCGCCGAGGCACGAAAATGCCTTGCCAAGGCTAAACACTACCTGGCCCAAGGTCTTAACATCAGAAAAGACATCAAAACAGAGGTGACCACTGCACTCGACCGACTCTATCAATTGATGAAGGAGGTCGAAGAAGAACCAAACTCGGGGAAGCAGTGGAAAGAGGTAGGCGTGCAGTCTGAAACGATTGATAACCCTGAGGATAGAATGGGTAAAAGCGAAGAAGAACCAGAGGAGTACTCCGGATATAGGGAAACGGAGGCAAAACACTGCGCAGAAGGCATAAGCAAACAACTCGAAAAAGCCAAAAACGTAAGTTATCCTATAAAAACAGAAGTTGCTCGCCTTACCGACAGACTTGTCCTTTTGGTTAAGGAGAGAAACCTGATCAAGAGAAGTAAGAGGAAGAACACCGATAAGGAAAATGCTAACGTAGCAAAGGAAAAGCCGGAAGAAAAAGATAAAGGGGACCCCATAGAAGTTAGAGACTTCAAAAAGCAAATGGAGGAACACAGCAGCCTACTCCGTGAAAACACCAGAAGGATGGAGAGCCTTCAGGAAGCTCTAGAGAGGCAAAAGGAGCTACTGGAGAAAGCCACTTACGCGAGTGTGGTCCAAAGACAAACAGGGAGACAATCCAGCGAGCCGAAAACGCTGCACTCAGTAGTGGTTTCCTCCAAGGATGACGGCGACACTGGAGACGAAGTACTGCAACGAATCAGGGAGGCAATAAACGCGAAGGAGGGAGGAATACGGGTGGATAGAGTTAGGAAGGCCAAAGACAGAAAAGTTATAGTGGGCTGTAGAACGGAAGAAGAAAGAAATAAAATAAGAGATAGACTGGAAAAAGCGGAAAAACACCTAAACATAGAAACAATAAAAAATAAAGACCCCCTCTTGATTCTCAAGGATGTACTCGAATATAACACCAATGAGGACATCCTTCAGGCCCTAAGAACGCAAAACGAGAAAGTTTTTAAAGACCTCAACGAAGGGGAGGACAGAGTGGAAATAAGGTACAGACGAAAAACCAGGAACCCGCACCTCAACCATGTTGTGATAAAGGTCTCTCCGCAGATCTGGAGCCGTATGTTGGAGGCAGGGGGCGTGCACATCGACCTCCAGCGAGTAAGAGTGGCGGACCAGTCGCCACTAGTGCAGTGCTCCCGGTGTCTAGCGTACGGCCACGGCAGACGCTTCTGCAAGGAGACCATAGAGAAGTGTAGCCACTGCGGGGGACCGCACATGAGGGCGAGCTGCGCGGACTGGTTGGCTGAGGTACCTGCCTCCTGCTGCAACTGCTCGAGCGCGAAGCTGGAAAACAGGGAGCACAACGCGTTCAGCCAGGAGTGCCCTGTCAGGAAGAAATGGGACGCACTGGCCAGAGCAACCATAGCGTACTGCTAAGGTGGTCCCGTCAGCACAAACGCCTACAAACCCCCCCCCCAGAGCATACCAGGTGGTGCAAGCTAACCTCCAACGCCGACAGTTGGCCACGCAGGAACTGATGCTGGAAGCGACTAGGAAGAAAATAGCGATCGCGTTATTACAGGAACCCTACGTCGGAGCGGGAAGTAGAATGAGACAGACCCAGGGCACCAGAATCTACCAGCACGCGGGACAGGATGACAAAAAAGTCAAAGCGGCTATTGTCGTTTTCGACAAAGACTTGGACGTCATCCTGCTCCCAAACTTGACCACCCACAACATAGTCGTGGTAAAAATAAGAACGTCCGCCTGGGAGTTCGTTGCTGTCTCGTTCTACTTCGAGCCCGAAGGAACCGAAACCCCGTATGACAAGTACCTAGAACACCTCGAAAAGATCCAACACAGCATCGGAACTGCCAAGGCCATTTACGGAGGAGATAGCAACGCACATAACACCTGGTGGGGTTCAGATAAAGTGGACCAGAGGGGACTGGACTTAGCAGGAACGTTAGAGGACATGGGAACACAGATCCTTAACAATGGCGACATCCCAACCTTTGACACCATCAGGGGGGGCAAAAGGTTTACCAGCTCCATCGACATAACAGCCTGCTCAGCGGACCTCCTCGGACTTGTGGAGGACTGGAAGGTGGATGAGGAACTGGTAAACTCCGACCACAACGCAATTACGTTCCGACTAAACCTAAGGAAAGCGAAGGGCATGCAAATAGACCGAACGACTAGACAGTACAATACAAGAAAGGCAAATTGGAGTCAGTTTCATGAGAAACTGACCCAATTACAGCTAGACTTTGAAATTGACAGCGACAGAATTGACAAAATTACTGAAACAGGACGACTGGAAGAGATGACTGACAAATACATTGACTCTATCAGCAAGGCATGCAACCACGCAATCCCAAAAAAGAAAGCAAACGTACAACTTACCCTGCCATGGTGGTCGGAGGAGCTCACCCGCCTGAAGAAGGAAGTCCGCACGAAGAAGAGGAGAATCCGCTGCGCAGCACCAGTCCGGAGGGAGAAGGTCATTCGCGAATACCTGAAAACAAAAGAAGAGTACGAGTTAAGGGTAAAGCAGTCACAGATAGACAGTTGGAGAGACTTCTGCGGGAAACAGAATAGGGAGGGGATGTGGGACGGCATCTATAGAGTGATAGGGAGAACCACTGCAAGGCACGAGGACCTGCCGCTGGAAATGGACGGGAAGTCGCTAAGCCCAGAGCAATCCGCGAAATTGCTCGCGGACACCTTTTATCCGGAGGATAGTCACGAGAGCGATAACGCGTACCACAAAAATGTTAGGGAGCTGGCGGAAAAAGTAAACGGACCGGGTCATGATGAGGAACATGACCCACCGTTTACCGAAGATGAAGTTCTCACAGCGGCAGAGACCTTCAATCCCAAAAAGGCCCCTGGATCAGATGGTCTCACGCCAGATATATGTCTCCGCGCAATCAGACATAATCCAGATGCCTTCCGATCCATCGCAAATAAATGCCTAGAGCTGGGACTTTTCCCAAGACCATGGAAGGAGGCCACGGTGGTGGTCCTTAGAAAACCGGGGAAAAAAGACTACCTAAATCCCAAATCATACAGACCGATAGGTCTACTTCCGGTGCTGGGAAAGGTCCTGGAAAAAATGTTGATTGGTAGGCTGAAATGGCACTTAATCCCTAGGCTTAGTACTCGCCAGTACGGATTCATGCCCCAGAAAAGCACTGAGGACGCCCTCTATGACCTGATAGAACACATCCGTGACAAGCTTCAAAAGAAGAAAGTCACGGCTGTGGTCTCTCTGGACATAGAGGGTGCCTTTGACAATGCCTGGTGGCCTGCAATAAGGGTCCGACTGGCTGAGGAAAGATGCCCAAAAAACCTCAGGAAGATGATAGACAGCTATCTGGAAGAGAGGAGGGTCAGGGTCCGATATGCTGGAAAGGAAATCTCAAAAACGACCAAAAAAGGGTGTGTACAAGGATCCATCGGTGGTCCTCTACTTTGGAATTTACTAATTGACCCACTCCTCAAAGAATTACACGAAAATGGTTACCACACCCAAGCGTTTGCTGACGACGTAGTAATGGTCTTTGACGGAGATACCGGCGCGGAAGTCCAAGGACAGGCCAATGCCGCGCTCGCCCGTGTTCGGGAGTGGGGTATCAAAAATAAGCTAAAGTTCGCACCACATAAGACGAACGCAATGGTGGTGACCAAGAAGCTGAAATTTGATACCCCACGCCTGAGAATGGGCGGGATCGACATTGCCATGTCCAAGGAAATTACGATCCTGGGGCTCGTAATAGACGACAAACTGACATTTAACCAGCATGCCACTAAGGTATGTAAAAAGGCACAGAACATCTACAAACACCTGTCAAGAGCCGCCAGGATCAGCTGGGGCCTACACCCTGAAGTCATAAGGACCATCTACACAGCGGTTGTTGAACCTGTGGTAATGTATGCGTCAGGCGTCTGGGCACCGGCAACGAAGAAGCTTTGCGTCCAAAAACTCCTGGATAACACACAACGTGGTTTCGCCCAGAAGCTATGCCGATCATACAGGACAGTCTCCCTAAACTCTGCACTAGTGCTGAGCGGCATACTACCTCTCGACCTCAGAATACAGGAGGCAGCCGCCCTGTATGAGGCACGGAGAGGTGTCGCCCGACCAGCACTAGCAGACAGAGAAGTGGAGAAGATGACGGCATACGCAGCACAACCTCACCCTGCGAAACATAAGGCCATGCAATTCATATGCCTGGAAAACCAAGAGCAAGTGGACATCCACAGCGATTACGCAGTCCGGATGTTCACAGACGGCAGTAAGCTTGAGGGAAAAGTCGGAGCCGCATTGTCCATATGGACAAATGGGGCCGAGACAAAAACCCTCAAGCTGAAGCTCTCGTCATACTGCTCGGTCTACCAGGCGGAATTGCTGGCCATATGTAAGGCAACGGAGGAAATCCTGAAGAGCTCGGAAACCAGTTTCGGGATCTACAGTGACTCCAGATCCTCACTCCAGGCCATAGCAAATAAGACATCCACCCATCCCCTCGCAGTTAAAATTCGAAAGAATTTAACAGCCAGCACCGATAGAAACAAGAATGTGGATCTCTTCTGGATTAGAGCTCATGCAGGCCTGGAGGGAAACGAGAGAGCCGACGCACTAGCCAAAACTGCAGCCCAAAACCTAAAAACAAAACCGAATTACGACGCCTGCCCTGTTTCACACGTCAAGCGACAAATCCGACAAGGAACTCTTGACGAGTGGAACAGGAGGTACACCACGGGTTCAACAGCCGGAGTCACCAAACTGTTTCTCCCGGATGCTAGGGGGGCGTTCAAAATTATAAAAAACATAAAACCGACAGGCGTGACCACACAGGTAATGACCGGACACGGTGGGTTCTCCGAGTACTTGTTCCGCTTCAAGTGCAAAGAGAGCCCAGCGTGCATCTGCGAACCAACAAAACAAGAGTCGATAGAGCACATAATTTTTGAATGTCCGGTCTTTGGTAGGGAGAGATATGAGGCCGAACAGGAGATAGACATGGTGATCAAACCTGAGAATGCTTATAAATGTATAGTAAATAATCATGTTAGAGATAAGTTTATTAAATTCTGTGTAAAAATAGCAAATAAGGTAATTATAAGAAACAAAGATAAATAAAATTGTTGTTCATGTATATTATAGGAATATACATGTAAATCAGCCGTAAAAATATAGATGTAAATAAAACTGTAAGCCATAGAATAAACTAAACCCAATAGATAAAGTAGCTATGTAGAATGTGTATCTGAGCATATACATAACATACATAGGAAATATAAGATAGAATATAAGAATATAAAATAGATACTGTATAACATTTTTAGGAGATAGTAACATTATGTGCATAAGTTAAAATAGGCTAAATATCGGATAAAAGTTAGAAAGGAACATTTTGTATATGTAAGATTGTAAGACAAAGTAGAGTTGCAGCTTGAAAAAGTCGAAGAGTTTTCAGGCTGCATCTCTACTAAGTCAAATATGTGCTCATTGATATGTAAAGAACAAAACAAAAAGGATTGTTCTTCCTCCAGTAGAATGTAAGACACTAAGTTGTAAGACTAGATTTAAGGGTTGCTTAGCAACATGCTTCCAATTAATAAAGACAAAGCAAAAGGGTAAAAAATAGAACCCGACGTAATAAAAAGAAAAAAGAATGGAAAATGACTCTGGCATCTGAGCCAGAGGGTCGCCTACGCCCGGATTATTGATGCCGGGAAAAAAAAAAAAAAAAAAAAAAAAAAAAAACCTAACCTAACCTAACCTAACCTAACCTAACCTAACCTAACCTAACCTAACCTAACCTAACCTAACCTAACCTAACCTAACCTAACCTAACCTAACCTAACCTAACCTAACCTAACCTAACCTAACCTAACCTAACCTAACCTAACCTAACCTAACCTAACCTAACCTAACCTAACCTAACCTAACCTAACCTAACCTAACCTAACCTAACCTAACCTAACCTAACCTAACCTAACCTAACCTAACCTAACCTAACCTAACCTAACCTAACCTAACCTAACCTAACCTAACCTAACCTAACCTAACCTAACCTAACCTAACCTAACCTAACCTAACCTAACCTAACCTAACCTAACCTAACCTAACCTAACCTAACCTAACCTAACCTAACCTAACCTAACCTAACCTAACCTAACCTAACCTAACCTAACCTAACCTAACCTAACCTAACCTAACCTAACCTAACCTTTTTTTTTTTTTTTTTTTTTTTTTTTACATAGGAAATGCCTAACCGCATACCCCCTCGTCCGTTAAGGGGTGGACGAAGAGGTTATGTCGGGCCCACACCGACTAAAACCTATGGTGTTCCTCACTCAGCGCTTTAACGCCGGGGGCGCGGGAACCGTGTTGACACCACCGCAGCCCCGACAGCGCAGGTCCGTTAAAAGGTTTCGGACCCCTTCCATTCGTCGAGCTCGCTGCTCTTTCCACCGAAGGATGACATGCCGGAACACATGGGATGTCAACCAACCCCGGGACTTACACCAATTGGGCATTGGACACCCCATATCCAACACCCAGGATGCCCCACTTATGGCGGCAATCTGCGCTCATGCGCCTGACGCCTGCGTCCTACTCTATTTCTCCGCATGGGATCGGAAGTGGTGGCCTCCCTCTCCCTCTCGGCCGCTTCCTTTTTGCCCATAACTATTTCGCTGAATATGCGAAACGCGTCCCACGATTTTTCGCTGCCTACCATGGCCGCTACTACAGTCGGTAGCGAGAGATCGGCTCCCGCATCCGCCATGAGCACAGCTCTCTCGTTGGCCCATTCTGGGCATACTGCCAGAGTGTGTTGCGCTGTATCCTCGGCTGCACCACACTCATGGCACTTCGCCGTTGGTTCTCTCCTCGCGATCTTGTGCAGATACCTGCCGAAACAACCATGCCCCGACAGGATCTGTACAGATCGATAGGAGAGATATCCGTGCTCTCTCCTTACCCATTCTTCCAGAACAGGGCGTATAGCCTCAATTGTTCTATGGCCAGCGCTTGGTGATTCCAGTCTTTCTACCCACAAGACAAGCGCTTCTTCACGTCCTTCTTTCCTCCACCTCTTGATCACCTCGGGCGGAGGGAAGTTACCCTCGTTCCGGCACTCGGTCAGGCGGCAGTAGAAATCGGACAAAACCCTTGCGTCTAGGTCCCACGGGAGGGTACCTGCAAGAGTGCACGCTGCCTCAAACGAGACAGTGCGGTAACCCCTGATCACTCTAACCGCCATAGCTCTCTGCGACCTCCGCAGAAGCATTTGGTTGTGGGCGGCTAGAGAATCAATCCATATGGGAGCTCCGTATAGGGCCATGGATCGCACAACGTTTGTGTACAGACGGCGGCAACCAACGTTCGGCCCCCCTAAGTTGGGGAGCAATCTTCCCAATGCCAGGGCCGCCTTTATGAGCTTTGGGGCCATCATTTTGAAGTGCTCCCTAAAGTTCCACCGGCTATCGAGGACGAGTCCTAGGTACTTCATCGTCGACCCAACGCCGATGGAAACACCACCCACTACCAGCTCAGCCCCGATGGGGGGCGCATTTCTCGGTCCATGAAAGACCAGCGCTTCCGATTTGTTCAGGGCCACTGTCAGCCCCAGACGCCGTATTCGGTCCATGACCTGGGCTACCCCTGCTATCGCAAGGATTGACGCTTCTCTGTAGTTTCTGCCTCGTGCAGTGACGAGTGTGTCGTCGGCATAACAAACCACATCGATACCCCAAAGATTTGCACCTCTAAGGGCCCAGTCAAATCCAATATTCCACAGGAGCGGTCCTAAGACTGACCCCTGCGGAACTCCACGTACCGTTGCTTTGCGTCCACATCCACTGCGCATTGGGTACGCCACATACCGATCGGAAAGGTAGCCGTCCATAACTTTGCGTAGGTAGCGTGGCACTCGGTGAAAACGGAGCGCCTCCCTAATACAAGCCCAGGGGAGGGTGTTAAAGGCGTTGGAGATGTCAAGAGACACCGCTAGCACGACTTCTCCCCGGACCACGGCCATTTCCGCTAGGGCCCTCACGCGTGAGATTGCATCTACGGTGGATCTGCCCCTGCGGAATCCGTACTGGCAGTCAGCCAAATTAGGCCCAACCTGCTCTAGGTGGCTGTTGAGACGGAAAGCGATAATACGCTCGAAGAGCTTGCCCATCTCATCTAACAGCACAATTGGCCGATAGCCACTCGGTGAGTTATCTGGTCGCCCCTCTTTTCTAAGTAAGACTAGTTTTCCAGTTTTCCACTTTTTCGGGTAGCGCCCTTGTTGTAAGCAGGCATCCAGCAGACCCTTAAATCGAGGTGCAAGCTCCTTCATCGCTAATACCAGGGCGCGACCTGGGACACCGTCGGGTCCAGGAGCCGTATTTTTGGCACTGAGCCGCAGTATGGCCCCGCGCAACTCTGCTTCTGAGACTTCTGGAACGTCTTCTTCGTCTTCCTCATCGTCCGTAACGGACACTACAACTGGGGGCACGTGCTCCTCCTGTGCTGGAAACAACCCCTCCAAGACTCTCTCCAATACCAGTGGTTGGAGGCTCTGCGTCAGTGGAGGTGTCCAGGGGCGAAGTTGGTTCCGAACCATTTTATACGGTTTGCCCCAGGGATCCTGTTTTAATGTATCCAGCATTTCAGACCAGGCCGTGTTTTTGGCCTCAGCGATTGCCATCTGTAAGGCTGTCACGGCTTCTCTGTATGCATCATACAACGCCGTCTCCCACTCCAGGTCTCGATGCCTCCGCCTTCGACTTCGGGTGTACGCTCGTTTCTTTGCCACACACTCTTCTCGTAGTCGGGCAAGCTCAACGGACCACCAGTACACGGCTTGACGGGGCGGCAACATGTGGACTCGTGGCATGGAGGCATCGCAGATACTCGCCATCGCCTCTCCAAACCACTGTTCTTCCTCATCTACCGGCACCGTCCCACCGGGATCAGCGAGCCAGGACTGGACCAAAGCAGCTTCTTTGAGCATCTCCGTGTTCATCTTCTTCAGCGCCCATCGTGGGCTCCGTCCGTTTGTGGTACGGCTTGAGATGTTTGGAACCCCTGGAAGGACGGAAATCCTAAACCGAATGTAACGGTGATCCGATAGCGTCTCAACATCCTTCAGCACTTCCCAGCCCTGGACACGACGCGCGAGGGTGGTGCTTGCAAACGTGATGTCCACCACTGATCCTCCCTGCTGCCGCACACACGTGTCTTCTGTACCTCGGTTTAAGACTGACAGTCCTGCCGCTATCGCCCACTCCTCCAGCAACTCGCCGCGGGCGTCCGTCACACGAGAACCCCACGTCGTGGACTTGGCGTTGAAGTCACCAGCGACCAACACCTGGTGAGGGTGGCTCCAGCCGAGCAACCTATCCAACTCAGAGAGGAATACCTCGAAGTCTGGTAGACTTTTATTGGGGGAAAAATACACTCCAATAAACACAATTCCCTCGGAGAGGCCAGCAACACATCCCTGACCCTTCTCAATGCGCTCAAAACCCAGAGAGCCTTCGGCTGCCCGAGCTACCAGTGCCACGTCACCTTGCAGGTCTTTGGCCCAGTTGTTACGGTCAGGGACCATGTATGGCTCAGCCACCACTGCCATTTGGATCAACCACTCCGCCATGCTCTGGATTAGAAGGTCCTGAGCTCTGGCAGAGCGGTTTAGGTTCGTCTGAAGGATTTTGAGTGCCATAATTATATGTGTACTTCCATTTGCACCTCCTCGTCCCGCCCTTGCGGCTGAGAAGGTTGCGGCTGGGTCTTAGCCATAGCAGCAAACATTCTCCCGTTCCTGGATTTCGGCGGCGGAGCGCAAGCCTTGCTTCCAATCCGATGTGCAGCCGGTCGGTTTGCTGCTGCACAAAGCGTGCAGTGGGCGTTTGAAGTGCATACGCCAGCCTTGTGACCAACCAGGCCGCACCTGTAGCATTGGTTACTACGGTCTTCTGTATTTTGACACTGTTCTTTGACATGGCCTAGTCCATGGCAGCGGAAGCACTGGGTCGGTTTCTGGGGCAGCAGCCTCACCTGTGCTGCCACCCATCCAACCAGTATGCGACCATTGCTGGAAACCTTCTTCGCTGCAGTCACGGGGCAGCGCACCAACGTTGAACCTAGTCCAGCATAGTTTCGGCGTATTTCACTGGCCTTAACAGATTCGACTGTGCATTCACCGACGCGGGCAATGGCGGCTACCACCTCTTCCAACGTGACCGAGTCGTCGAGGCCAGTGACGCGCAGTTCTGCACACTTGGTTGGTCTCGACACCCTGATGTCCTCGGGGTCAAAGATCTCCATTAACTTTTCAGCCAGCTTATCAGCCACGTCACCGCTGGTGGTACCCGGGATTTCTAAAATCCGGGCGCCAGTAGCCGCACTGCGGTAACGGAGTGCCGAAATTCCAATACTTTTTATATCGACTTTTGACTTTGCCTCCGCCATGACCTTGGCGTATGACACACCCTTATCAACAGCTCTCGGCTGTAGGGCTATCACAATCGCCGAAGACCGCGGGGTACGGAGCTTGAAAGCTGCCTTTGGCTGACGCCGCGGTTGTGGAGCCGGCTGTGACTGGGGCTGTTGCTGCTGCTGTGACGCTGTTTCAGGTCGCTGTTGAGCTGCAAGCGTTTTCTTCTTCTTGGGCCCCCGCTTGGTCACCGTAACCCACTCTTCGTTTTTGGATGTTGGTGCTTGTAACAGTGGCCGAGGCTCGGGTGTGGCGAGGGCAGTTGGCAAACTTTTTTTGCCCTTGCGTCCCTTTATATCTTTCTTCTCTGCCAGCTTGGGTTGGCTTGGCTCTGCCTCTTTGTCCATTGCCACGTCGTGGCTGGGCCGTGGTGCTGTGACAGCTACAGATGCAGTGGAGGCCGCAGCGTTTTTCCGATCCGCGGCAAGTGGAGGGCGCATGCGCTTCTCTGGGAGAAGTCGGTCTTGGAGCGCTTCCAATCTTGCGTTCATCATGTCGCCCACCTGTAGTATGATGGCTTGCACAATATCTTCATTCAAGGCACTTGGTGCTTCTTTCCTTCCGGAAGAAATGTCGGGACTTTTCTGCACCATTTGCGCCCGGAATTCCGCCATTTCCTTCCTCATCTCCGCCATTTCTTTACGCAGGCGGATGTTTTCTGCCTGCAGCTTGCGGGTCTCGTCCGTTGAGGTCCTGCTTTGCAGGACTTCGACTGCGGCCTTTATGCAGTTCGCCGCGTCTTTAAGGGCACGTTGGAATGTGCCCTTCAAATTTTTGGATTTGGTAGCGACCTGTTCTATGGTCGCCACGCTTTCCGCCACCTGTTTGATGATGTCAACGGCCGTCGCATCATCCAGCTGGCCGTCTCCACCTTCGCTCGCCGATGTCTCGGACAAGCGCACCATAGGAGTGCGCAGGAACTGGGCTCTGCGGGCCACCTCCCGCTCAGCCTCCAGCTCCATCTCCGCGCGCTGAGCAGTGATCAAGTCTTGCTTGGCCCGGGCGAGTCCGACGTACTGCCCCGTAGTGGGCGGTCGTCCTCTTCCCCTTTTTACCGTCGGTGTTGGCACCTTCGCCACGGGCTCATCTTCCTCACTTGAGTTCCTGTGGCTAAGCACTTCCTTCCTTTTTGGGTCTCGCTTCCGCTTTGCCCACAATCTACCTCGGTCGTCGTCCGACCCCACCGTAACCATGCTGACTGCACTGGAGTCAGAGTCAACACTAAGTGTATGGCTGCCCGTTGGGACCGGGCTGGCCTTTCTCCTCTCACACCTTTCTTCGGCTTCACAGCCGCTTCCTACAACTGGAGGACATATTAATATGTTCTCCAACACCACTACGGCCTTGCGGCCCTCTACCTCCTCTACTACTTCGTTTTTTGTGTTATCCATTTCTGTTCCCACGAGTAGGGCCGATCTAAATACCACCGCCGGGTGACGCCCATTCCGACGATGGTGAGTATATACTGACGGTTGTCCTCTGGTATCCGCAGGTTTAAACATGTTCTCTCATGGGTTTTTATTTCACCTATCCTGGCTTGAGCCGGCCAATTAAGGCAACCTCACTACGGCACACACAACAACGACATACCCCCTTGCACCAATAAAGGAGGTCGTTGAGGCTGTTATGCAAGCCCGCAGGGAGATGGTGAGCCTCCCCCGACGTCACAAGGCGCTGGCTCTCGCCACGCACCAAGCACGTCACATCCTGTACACACTTACGATAATTATTTACAGCACGCATAACACATGTATTATTTACAATTAGACGGGGCTGAAAACACCCCCGTCTCCAACTCGTAGTTCCCTACAACTTGCATGAAGCAAGGAAGAAGAAACAAACAATATTTACAATACAAGACAATGCACACACATTGTCAATAACATTTACAACAATATTTACAAATAGACAGGGCTGAAAATACCCATCCCGTCTACAACTCGCAGTTCCCTAGCTCTTTGCATGAAGCAAGAAAGGGGAGACAAACATATCAATCTATAAAATATATTTACAACACAAGAGAATGATACAACCCATAATATTTACATATTCAGACAGAGCCGGAAAACGGCTTGTCACCATTCCTGTTAATTCCATCCGCAGTGCCCTTGACTAACTAAAAAGGGACACGCGGAGGAACAGGTGTCGGATTATTCGCTGCCGTCGATAAGTCCCCACAAGTGGGAAGTGATCGACGGCACCCAGGGTACACCACGAGGAGGTTATCCGACCCAGTACCCCAACCTAACCTAACCTAACCTAACCTAACCTAACCTAACCTAACCTAACCTAACCTAACCTAACCTAACCTAACCTAACCTAACCTAACCTAACCTTTTTTTTTTTTTTTTTTTTTATGCGGAGAATGCGTTTAGGCACCATAGCCTCGTTGGGGACGAGGCCGTGTGTGGGACTCAACCCGTCCTAGCGACAGGCAATACCCACTAAACTCCGCAGTGACCCGCTATCGCCGAGTGGTGGTGTCGTGGGAATCCGGCTAAAGCCTTTACCGCCACAACACCACCAGCGATTGCCCCTTTACAGGGGCCCCACAGACCCCCCCAGTGTGACTGGGGGGGGATGGCGGGAACAGCTGGGTCGCCAGGCTGTTCCCGCCGTTCGGCGGGGATGAGGGTCTGTGCAATGGAGGCCGGTTGAACGCCCCTACGTTCCCAGCCCCCAGACCCTCATCTGATCCCACTGCCCGACAGGGTGGCCGAGTTGACCCTCCCTGCCGCGCCGCCAGCCTTGAAGGCCGGCCATCCCACGACCCGGAGGTCCGCTGAGTCCCTCACTGGGACTCCGCCACGCGGACGACCGCCTGTCCATCCACTGTGCCCTATGCATATATCATAGGGACACGCGGAGGACACCCTCGTGTCGGATTATTCGCTGCCGTCGATCACTACCCACAAGTGGGAAGTGATCGACGGCACCCAGGGTACACCACGAGGAGGTTATCCGACCCAGTACCCCAACCTAACCTAACCTAACCTAACCTAACCTAACCTAACCTAACCTAACCAGTCTGCCTCGATCCGCAGTCGAGAGCGCCACGATTTAAGGCCACTCCACGCTCGAAAAATTCGCGAAAAATAGAAAAATCACGAAAAAGTACCCTTGTGACATATCAAAATACGCGGGCGCACAAGACGCACACATTGGTGCTAAGCGCGCAGTGCTAACACAAGTGAACGAAAAGTTATAAGCAAAAAAGTGATTCTAAAAAAAACTAAGAGTGAAATTTCTCGGGATCGGCAGCGACAACACATAAATTTTTTGGTGCCCCCTAAAGGGCCCCCAGAAGACCTACAAGCTGACACCTTTTGCCGATTCTTCCCGCGAAGGATCGCTGAGATATCGGCAAAAAAACAAGTACCACGTGGCCACGAGGTCATCGATCCGGAGCCGCGCGCACAAATTGGACATCAGCATCGGCAGCGGGGCATCGAGAGGAATCAGGAGGCACCTTCAGATTTTCAAAAAGTTAAGTGGCTCCTTCAGGGCAAGGACTTTTGTTTTTAGTGCAGTTTGACCATTAGTTTAAAAATTTTTAGTTTAAAATCTGCAGCGATAACCTGTAGTTTTTATTAGCTTTATATGTAGCCCTTCAGGTGTAGATTACTTAGTAAAAAATTTGGGTTAGGTTTTATTGAAAAATTCCTTAGATATTTAATTTACTGAATGTAGGTCAACTGCAATTTTCAAAAAAAGGCTTGTATCTCAGAAACTACTGGGAATTTCCAAATTTTAAGGTCAGTTTGAGTATCTAACTACGTTAGATACACAATATTTTTGTAAAACTTTAGCCTCATATTACCCCCCCAAAAAACACTACCCCCTCCAACCCCCAAAATTTGAAAAAATTGTAACTAGAGAACGGATGCTCCAAATTGGACGTAAATTTTTGTGTTAGTTATAAGAAAATTAGCTTTAGGTTTATTGACCAAAAAACGGACTCTATGTAGAGTCAAAAAATTTTTTGTACATTGTACTTAGTGTCTCGATTTACCAAAATTTCTTTTGACGAGGTTTATTTGACCAGTCGGCAGTATATTACCACTACCTTAGGACGGACTCTAGGTAGAGTCATTAACTTTCGCACTGAAAAAGTTTTAATTAAAAATTTACCTGTGTTAGCGGTGACGCAGCATCCCCTTGCTCCGTCGGCCTCCGCTAGCACCATCTGAAACAAAAGAAACAAAGTATTATACATTATTTTTAAATTAGTGTACATAGAGTGGAACAACTGTGAATTGCACTTTTTTGCATTAATTTTGTTATTTTATATTTGACTTTATATTGAATATCTTTCGTTTAGGCACTAGTTTGACATAAGCATCGACACTGGTTGGGTGAAGCACCTATAACTGATACTCAACAAATAGTGTAGAGCAAAAATTTTTTATAACTTTTACAAACCTTTAATTTCTCTGCTATTTCACCATCGCTCGTATAAATTCTGTGTATTTTGTTTAAATAGCGTGTATACTCTACTTGACTTAAAATGTTTGGATACCGTACTCCGGCCAAAACGGCTAAAGACGGAAACACCAACACACAAAGTTCCCCGGAACTGACGGAGAATGCAGGACTTTCCCACGAACCGACCCAAACATCTAAAGTCAGAACAAGCATAGGAGAGTGGGAATCAGGAAAAACTGACGCCCAACAAAAGGACAAAACCTCCCCAAAAAAGGTGATACCAGCCCAAGCAGGACCTACACACTCGGCCAATGCGCAAACGCGCAGAACATCGGTTGACGCACCAAAAAGCCCGCAAAAGGCGGAAAAGCCCAAGTACGCCAATAGAGTTGCAGAGGCCCGAGCTTGCTTAAGCAAAGCAAAGCTGCAATTAGGCAGTGCTAGAAACTTAAGAACTGACATAAAAACGGATGTCACCTTAGCGGTAGAGCGGCTGTTTAAACTCGTGAAGGAAGCGGAAGAGGAGAACAAGAGGGGAGACAAAAAGCAGGAGCGAGATGGAGAGAAAGAGCTGGCCCCCTCCATCCCTCTTACAAAAGACAGCAACGATCGGATAGAAGGGCTCAGTTATAGAGACCTAGAGAAAGCAGAGATGGACTGCTCCACTAAACGTCTATCTCAGCAATTGGAGGAGCAAGCTAAGCTCATGAAAGAAAATAATGATAGGATGGAAAGGCTAAGGGAAACAATAGAGAGACAGCAAGAGTTCCAAGAGAGGCAAACGTACGCGAACGTAGTAGCAACACGAGTTGAAAAACCTCCCTCCAGACAACAAACTCTACACTCTATCGTAATAACAGCCAAGAACGATACAGAAACAGGGGAAGAAGTCATGAATAGAATTAGGAAAACGGTTAACGCAAAGGAGAGTGGGATAGTAGTCGAGAAAATACGAAAAGCTAAGGACAGGAAAGTGATAGTTGGGTGCAAGACAGTGGAGGAAAGGGACAGATTCAAAGAAAAGCTAAAAGACGCTAAAGAGCTGAACGTGGAAGAGGTCCAAAATAAGAACCCGCTCGTAATCCTCAAAGACGTACTAAAGTACAATACGGACGAAGACATCTTAAGCGCACTAAAGACCCAAAACAAAAAAGTTATAAGGGAACACACGGACAGGGAGAGTATGGAAATCATATATAAGAAACGTACAAGGAACCCATACACCCAGCACGTGGTACTAAGGGTGTCCCCCGCCATTTGGCGACAGCTGGTCGACACAGGGACCGTAACGATCGACTTGCAGAGGGTCCGAGTGGAAGACCAATCACCACTGGTACAATGCTCTATGTGCCTGGGATATGGGCACGGAAGACGCCTCTGCAAGGAGACCGTAGAAAGATGCTGCCACTGCGGGGGTCCCCATCTAAGAGTGGAATGCCCAGAATGGCTTGCCGGCACAACACCAACTTGCACTAACTGCACACACGCAAAATTGGAGAAGGTAGAGCACAACGCTTTTAGTGCGGAGTGCGCGGTTCGAAGGAGATGGGACACACTGGCCCGGTCCTCGGTGGCATATTGCTAAGGTGGTGACACGGGTAACTGGATCCTCCTCAAACAGCGCAAGGCCATACCTGGCTGTACAGGCAAACCTGCAAAGAATGAACCTGGCTACCCAAGAACTCATGCAAGAAGCCGCAAAGAAGAAGATGGCCTTCGCACTCATTCAGGAGCCCTATATTGGTAGCATCGGTAGAATGAAAGACTACAAAGGAGTTAGAATCTTCCAAAGTACGAGTCCAGAACAAAAAGTCGTCAAAGCCGCCATAGCCATTTTTGACAGCGACATCGACGCCATAATGTGCCCGGAATTCACCACCCATAATATCGTAGTGGTGAAATTAAAAACTCGCGCCTGGGAGATAGCAGTGTTCTCTTTTTACTTCGAGCCCAATAAAACCAATATAGACAGCTACCTGAGTGAACTGAGGGAGATCCAGAAAAACGTTGGAACAAAGAGCATTCTCATCGGGGGAGACGCCAACGCAAAGAGCACATGGTGGGGCAGCAAAGTGGTTGACCAGAAGGGCATTGACCTCGCGGGTGCTCTCGATGACATGGACATGCAAATCTTAAATACCGGCAACACACCCACTTTTGACACTTTCAGGGGCAATGCCCAGTTCACCAGCCACGTTGATGTAACGGCCTGCACGACGGATATACTAGACCTGGTAGAAGAATGGAGGGTGAGTGTGGGACTGGTAACATCCGATCATAACGCGATCACATTTAAATTAAAATTAAAAAAGGACATAGGCACAAACATAAGCAGAACTACAAGAATATACAATACTAGGAAAGCAAATTGGAGCCAATTTAATGATAAAATGACCCAATTACTGCAGACAAACAATATTAATAATAGCGAAATTATGAAAATAGATAGTAAAAGCGAACTAGAGAAAGCAATAAATACATATATAAGCACAGTACAAAAAGCAAGCAATGAAAGCATACCAAAGAAAAAGCCAAACTCTACACTTACCTTACCATGGTGGACAGAGAACCTCACGCACCTGAAGAAGGAGATGAACACGAAGAGAAGAAGGATCCGTTGTGCAGCGCCAGTCCGGAAACAAAAAGTCATCGAAGAGTACCTGAAATCAAAAGAAGAATATCAGAATGCAGCCAAAAATGCCCAGACGGAAAGCTGGAAGGGATTTTGCGAAAGACAAGATAAAGAAGGACTATGGGAGGGAATTTATAGGGTAATAGGGCGAACGTCAAAAAGACACGAGGACCAACTACTCGTCAAGGATGGGAAGGTCAACGATCCTATGGAATCGGCAAAGCTACTAGCAGCGACCTTCTACCCCGACGACCTGAAAAGTGAGGATAACGAGCATCACCGACAAACTCGAGAGAAAGCTGAAACAGTAAACGCTAGGATACAAGATGAGCCTATGGACCCAGAGTTTACTCACAACGAGCTAAAGTTAGCGGTAAAAAGCTTCAACCCCAAGAAGGCGCCGGGGTCAGACGGTCTCACCGCAGACATATGTAGCAAAGCAATATCTCATGACCCAGACATATTCCTGGGGCTATTGAATAAATGCCTGACCCTGAGCCACTTCCCAACCGCTTGGAAACAGGCAACAGTGATAGTCCTGAGAAAGCCGGGCAAAGAAGACTACACGAACGTTAAATCCTACAGACCCATAGGACTCCTCTCAGTAATGGGCAAGATCTATGAAAAGATGCTCATGGGTAGGATAAAGTGGCACATAGTCCCAAAAATCAGTGCACGACAGTACGGTTTCATGCCACAGAAGAGTACAGAGGACGCCCTCTATGACCTCATGCGACACATACGAACAAAGTTAGAGCAGAAGAAACTTATTACTCTAGTTTCGCTGGACATAGAGGGTGCCTTCGACAGTGCGTGGTGGCCGGCTGTCAGGACTCGACTCGCGGAGGAGGGGTGTCCCGTAAACCTAAGAAGAGTGATGGATAGCTACTTGAAGGACAGAACGGTAAACGTGCGCTACGCTGGACAAGAGCACACAAAGAGCACCAACAAAGGTTGCATCCAGGGCTCTATCGGCGGACCGATTTTGTGGAACTTGCTGCTTGACCCACTACTGAGAGACTTGGAGCTACAGGGACATCACACCCAAGCTTTCGCGGACGATATCGTAATGGTCTTCGATGACGACACAGGTTTGGAGGTCCAAAGACGCGCCAATGCCGCTCTCGCCTATGTCCGGGAGTGGGGCGTCAGAAATAAGCTCAAATTTGCGCCACACAAAACTTGCGCAATGGTGATCACTAATAAGCTTAAATTTGACGCACCACACCTGAGGATGGGTGGGATAGACATTGGGGCGTCTAAGGAGATCAAGATCCTGGGGCTCGCGATAGACGACAAGCTCACCTTTAAAAGCCACACAGCCAACGTCTGCCGGAAGTCACTTAACATATATAAGCAACTGTCGCGAGCAGCCAGGGTCAGCTGGGGCCTACACCCGGATATCATCCGCATTATATACAACGCGGCAGTAGAGCCAGTAATCACGTACGCGGCAAGTGCCTGGTCATCAGCAACCTACAAGCTGGGAATACAGCACCAGCTGAACGCTGTGCAAAGGGGCTTTGCCCAAAAGCTAACAAGAGCATACCGTACAGTCTCTCTGAACTCGGCACTAGTGCTGGCGGGGTTACTCCCGCTGGACCTCAGGATTCAAGAAGCAGCTGCTCTTTATGAGGCAAAGCGAGGGGTGCCCCAGCCAGTGCTGGGAGACAGAGAGATTGAACGAAGGACAAGCTACAGAGACTTTCCGCACCCAGCAAGCCATGTGAGCGTGGAGTTCACATCCTTGACAAGCCAGGTAGAAGTAGACCAACACAAACAACAGGCAGTACGCATGTTCACAGATGGAAGCAAAATCGAGGGCAAAGTCGGAGCAGCACTGTCCTTATGGAACCACGAAGAAGAGACTAAAGCCCTCAAATTCAAGCTGGCACCGTACTGTACTGTTTATCAGGCGGAACTCTACGCCATATATAGAGCAACGCGCGAAATCCTGCGCTGCCATGCGCCCTCCTATGGAATATACAGCGATTCCAGAGCAGCCCTGGAAACAGTGACCAACCCTAACTCGACACATCCACTCGTAGCAGAAGTACGAAAAAACATAGAGACAATGAAACTCCAGAACAAGGAACTCTCCTTGTTCTGGATCAAAGCCCATGCTGGAGTGGATGGGAACGAGCGTGCAGATCACCTGGCGAAAGAGGCCGCACTAAAAATAAAAAGGAGAGCTGACTACGAGGATTCCCCCGTCTCATTTGTGAAGCGACAGATTAGATCTGACTCGCTCCACAAATGGAACGAGAGATACAAGATGGCAGAAACCGCATCAGTCACAAAGGTGTTCTTCCCAGATGTCAAACTTGCCTACGCAACAGTTAGGAAGATAGCGCCCTCCGGAGTGCTAACGCAAATTTTCACGGGACACGGTGGGTTCTCAGAATACTTGGCCAGATTCAAGTGTAAGGAAAACCCATCGTGTATCTGTGAGCCCGGAGTCAAAGAAACCGTAGCGCATATTTTATTTGACTGCCCCGTGTACGGACGCGAGAGATATGAGGCTGAGATTTTACTAGATCGCGACGTTACGCGTAATAATGCAAAGGAATTTATGTCAGACAAAGAATTAAGACCGGTATTTGTAAAATACTGTACAAAATTAGCCACAAAAGTAATTCACAGAAATAAAGATAAATAACATTATGATAAATATATATTATTGAATATGCATTATATCATATTATATAAATAAACTTAGATTAAGCAATTGACAGATAGATATAATGTACAGTAAAATAAGATACCTACCATGTAACACGCTGAAAACTGATGCAAATAACCAACCTGTAGATCCTAAATGTGTTGTGTGTAACTAAGTATAAATGTATGTAAATAATGTAAATAAGCCAAGTAAGTTATGCTGAATACATATTTTGTAAAATAAGTAGCATCGCAGCATAAAATAAAAAACAATGTGTGCAAAAAACTAGTTATGGAAAAGACTGTAAAATTATTTAGATTTAACATAGGTAGACATATTAATAGAAGCATAAGGAATTAAGGAAACAAATATAGATATTAAACTATGTAAGACAAGTAGAGTTGCAGCTTGAAAATGCCGAAGAGTTTTCAGGCTGCAACTCTGTCTCTGTCAAATGTGGGATGCATTTGTATTGTATAGAGTGTGTTGAGAACCCACCAAGTAGAGTATAAGATGTTAAAATAGCATTTAAGTAAATAAATAAAAGATTAAAAAAGACTCTGACCAAGTCAGAGGGATTCGCCGACGGCCAGATGATCGATGCTGGCAAAAAAAAAAAAAAAACCTAACCTAACCTAACCTAACCTCAGGAGAGTAACCTAACCTGAGAGAGACGATCGAGAGGCAACAAGATGCACAGGAAAGGCTCTCATACGCAAGTGTAGTAGCGGCATCGCCCAGAAGGCAGACCAAAGAACACACTGCGCTCCACTCCATAGTGATCACAGCTAAAGACGAGACGGAATCTGGAGAAGATATTCTCCAGAGAATCAGAAATGCTGTAAACGCCAAGGAAGGAGGGGTAGCTGTAGAAAGAATCCGCAAAGCTAAAGATAGGAAAGTGATTGTAGGGTGCAAAACCAGAGAAGAAAGAGAAAATCTTAAAGAAAGACTAAAGAGGACTGAAGAACATTTAATCGTCCAGGAGGTCAAAAATAAGGATCCATTGATCATCCTTAAAAACGTCTTCTCGTTCAACTCGGATGAAGACATCATCGGTGCCCTATGGATCCAAAACGGTAAATTGCTCCAGGATCTGGACCGGAGCCAGAGCAAGACTGAAGTCCTGTTCAGAAGGAGGACACGAAACTCACAGACAAACCACGTCGTAATGAGGGTATCTCCCAATGTCTGGAGGCGGTTGGTCGATGCAGGATCTGTGATGATCGACCTGCAGCGGGTACCGGTAGCAGACCAATCTCCGCTAATACAGTGTTCGATGTGTCTGGGGTACGGTCACGGGCGGCGTCACTGCAAAGAGACCGTAGAAAAATGCAGTCACTGCGGGGGAGCCCCCCCGCAGTGACTGCATTTTTCTGCATATGAGGTCCAACAGCGAAATCTGGCTCACGGGCTCCTGAGTGTTGCAATTGTATGCAAGCAAAACACACCAGAGTCGCCCACAACGCATTCAGCAGTGAATGCGTGGTCAGAACAAAATGGGAGGCACTGGCTCGGGCCACCATAGCTTACTTCTAAGGTGGTCCCAGGCACAATACCAACAGCAAACAAGAAGGACTACCTCATTTTCCAAGCAAACTTGCAAAGAAAGGAACTGGCAACAAACGAAATGATGCTTGAGGCAAGTGAGTCGAAGGTGGCCTTTGCGCTTATCCAGGAGCCATACATCGGAGCAATAGGAAGAATGAAGGACTACCGAGGTGCCAGGATCTACCAGTGCGCCAACCAAGGAGACGGAAACATCAAGGCGGCCATAGTGGTCTTTGATGAAGAGCTGGATGTCATCCAGTTCCCAAATCTAACCACCAACAATATCGCAGTTGTCAAAATTAGGACGAGCGCCTGGGAGGTCCTGGTGGTCTCCTTCTACTTCGAACCTGACTGCAAAGACCTTACTCCTTACCTGGAACAGCTAGAAGGGGTAAAACAGGCAATTGATGCAAGAAATATAGTGTTTGGAGGTGACGGTAACGCTAAAAGCCCATGGTGGGGATGCCCTAGAGTTAACAAAAAGGGCTTGGATATGGCAGAAACTCTAGCGGACATGGGACTAGAAATCCTCAACCAAGGTGACACACCGACTTTCAACACCATCAGAAACGGGAAATCCTACCGAAGCATTGTGGACATTACGGCTTGCTCAACGGAGATGCTGGATATGGTAGACGACTGGCAGGTAAAAGAGGGCTTACTGAGTTCAGACCACAACCCCATCACATTTAAAATAAGACTAAAGAAAGCAAAAGGGATTGACATTCAACGCACTACTAGAATTTTTAATAGCAAAAAAGCAAACTGGAACCGCTTTCATGAGAAAATGGGACAGTTGCTAGAGGAGGAAAATGTCAACACCGAACAAATAGGTAATTTAGAAACACAACAGGAAATTGAACATGCAATAATAACATACACAAATATAATAACACAAGCAAGCAATATTAGTATACCAAAAAAGCAAAAGCTTACCAAAATTTCTTTTCCATGGTGGTCCAAAGAACTCGCTAAGCTAAAGCAAGACGTCGTCACCAAGAGGCGCAGGATCCGTTGTGCAGCGCCGGTCCGTAGAGCCAAAGTTGTAGGAGAGTACCTGAAAGCAAAAGAACACTATGAAGAAAAGGTCAAGAGGGCACAGGTGAATAGCTGGAAGGGGTTTTGCGAGAAACAGGATAGGGAGGGAGTGTGGGAGGGCATTTACAGGGTGATAGGGAGAACTCGGAAGAGGCAGGAAGACCTGCCACTCAACAAAGAAGGACGGACTCTGGGAGAGGAGGATTCCGTACGACTGTTAGCGGAGACCTTTTACCCTGACGACAAACTGGAGGAAGACAACGCAGATCATCAGCTCACAAGACTCAAGGCAGACCAAGTAAATGAGCGGGATCATGATAATAACCATGATCCACCATTTACCCTAGAGGAGCTGGGGATCGCAGTTAACGGCTTCAACCCAAAGAAGGCTCCAGGGGCTGACGGTTTAACAGCCGACATTTGCAAGCACGCAATCATCCAGGATCCCAAAACCTTCCTAAACCTTGCAAACAAATGTCTGGAGAAGGGTCACTTTCCAGACATTTGGAAGGAAGCGACGGTAGTGGTGCTACGAAAGCCCGGCAAGGAAAATTATTGTGACCCCAAATCCTACCGGCCTATAGGACTACTACCTGTGCTGGGGAAGATCCTGGAAAAAATTATAGTGAGCAGACTAAAATGGTACGTTATACCTAAAATGAGCATAAACCAGTACGGGTTCATGCCCCGGAAAAGCACGGAAGACGCCCTCTATGTCCTTGTTCAATACATACGCAAAAAGCTGAAACAGAAAAAAATAGTTACAATGATATCACTGGACATAGAGGGAGCTTTCGACAGTGCCTGGTGGCCGGCGGTCAGGGTAAGGTTAGCGGAGGAAGGATGTCCTATAAACGTCCGCAGAATCATGGACAGCTACCTGCGGAATAGGACAGTAAATGTGAGGTACGCGGGGAAGGAATATCGGAAACGGACTACCAAAGGCTGTGTCCAGGGCTCAATCGGAGGCCCTATACTCTGGAACCTTCTCCTTGACCCTCTCCTAAAAGGACTACAAGCTAGGGGCGATTTCAGTCAAGCTTTTGTGGACGACGTAGTCTTAGTGTTTGACGGGAACACGGCGTTGGAAGTCCAGCGCCAAGCAAATGCTGCTCTCGCCTATGTGCAGGAGTGGGGAGTCAAGAACAAATTAAAGTTTGCACCGCACAAAACAAGTGCGATGGTGATCACAAATAAACTAAAATACGACATCCCACAACTGCGCATGGGCGGGATAGATATCGAAATGTCTGAAGAGATAAAGATCTTGGGGCTGATAATAGACCGTAAACTAACATTTAACAAACATGCGGAACACACTTGCAAAAAAGCCTTGAATGTATACAAGCAGCTCTCCAAAGCAGCCAAGATAAGTTGGGGACTTCACCCGGACATCATCCGAACCATTTACACAGCCGCAGTAGAACCAATAGTCCTGTATGCCGCAAGTGCCTGGGCACCTGCATCTAAAAAAGTATGCATACAGAAAAAACTCAATGCGGTGCAGCGTGGTTTCGCACAAAAACTGTGTCGAGCGTATCGGACCGTATCGTTAAATGCGGCACTGTTGCTGGCTGGGATACTCCCACTCGACTTGCGACTGCAGGAAGCTGCATCTTTGTACGAGGTCAAGAAGGGGGTGTCCGATCCGGGACATGGCGCAGAAGAGGTAGAGGGGATGGTGAGATACGCCGACACACCACACCCAGCCGAACAGATGACCCTCGAGTTTCACGGCCTGGTAGACGAGGAACAAGTGAAAATACACAGTACCCAAGCAGTACGTATCTACACTGACGGCAGCAAGATCGAAGAAAAAGTAGGGGCAGCCATCTCCATATGGAAAAATGGAGGGGAAGTCAAAACTCGAAAACTCAAGCTGTCGTCATACTGCACCGTATACCAGGCCGAGTTACTGGCCATCTGTGAGGCAACAAAGGAAATCATGCAGAGCGCGGAACTGAGTTTTGGAATATTTAGCGACTCAAGGTCCTCCCTGGACACAATCTGCAACCAAAACTCTCCCCATCCCATTGCAACCGAAATTCGGAGAAACATTAGAGTCTGCTGCAACCAAAACAAGCAAGTCAGCCTATTTTGGGTGAAAGCCCACGCTGGTTTAGAGGGCAACGAACGGGCTGACAAATTAGCAAGGGACGCTGCACTAAAATCTAAAACAAAACCAAACTATGACCTCTGTCCGGTTTCATCGGTCAAGAGACAAATTCGCTTAGACACTCTTGACCGATGGAACCGAAGATATAAAGAAGGAGAGACAGCAATGGTCACTAGGATGTTTTTCCCAGACGCGACCTTAGCATATAAAGTAGTCAGGCAAATAGAGCCCATTGGTGTCACCACCCAGGTGCTGACGGGGCACGGTGGATTCTCGGCGTACCTGACTAGGTTCAAGCGCAAAGAGAATCCATCCTGCATATGTGAGCCTGGGGTGGACGAAACCATAAGTCATATTATTTTCGACTGCCCAGTGTTTGGAGTAGAGCGTTATGAGATTGAGATTCGGCTAGATTATGAAATGAAACCTGAAAACATGAAAATCATAATGTTAGATAGTAAATGTAGAGATAAGTTCTTAAAATATTGCACAAAAATAGTAAATAGAGTTATAATTAGAAATAAATATTTAACAAAATTATGCTGTATATGTATTTTGTTATAAATAGGTATTCCAGCATAAAAGCAATAAATAAGAGTATAAAAGTAGTTAAGAATTAGTAGAAAAAGGAAGACTCAATATATACATATATTAAGTCGCATATATAAATATTCTAAAATCGAGTAATAATAAAAACTAAAGCATCTAAATTATGCTGAGTACGTATTTTGTCAAATAGGTGATTCAGCATAAAATAAGTAATAGAAATAAATTGTAAAAATAGGAGGTATGACATAATTAAATATAAGGATTATATATAGTGACTAGAAATTATATAAATCCATATAATGAAAAGCACGAGATGTTTCCTGTGTCAAACATTTGTGAGACAAGATGAGTTGCAGCCTGAAAAAATCGAAGAGTTTTCAGGCTGCAACTCTATCTCTGTCAGAAGTGGGACGTATGTTGTTATTAATATAAATGTGCTAAGAACCCACACACCTAGAGAATAAGTTTGTGAATGTAGAATAAGTAAATTTGCAAAAAAAAAAAAAAAGATTAAAAATGACTCTGACTACGTCAGAGAGTTCGCCGACGGCCAGGTGATCGATACTGGCAAAAAAAAAAAAAAAAAACCTCAGGAGTTGATGCTGGAAGCCGCAAAAAAGAAGGTAGCGTTTGCTCTGATCCAGGAACCTTACGTAGGGGCGAGGAGTAGAATGAGGCAAAACCAAGGCACTAGAGTCTTCCAGTATGCGGGACAGGAAGACAGACAAGTCAATGCAGCCATCGTCGTTTTCGACAATAACCTTGACGTCATCTTGCTCCCGCAATGGACCACGCCCAATATTGTTGCAGTTAAACTAAGAACTAGTGCCTGGGAGTTGCTAGTAGTCTCGTTCTACTTCGAGCCCGAAGGATCCAGCACGCCGTACCAGCCGTACCTGGAACACCTGGAAAAGTTGAAACACAGCATCAAAACCTCGAAAGTCATCGCTGGGGGAGACGGCAACGCACACAACACCTGGTGGGGCTCGGAGGACATTGACCAGAGGGGCGAAGACCTGGCCGGAACCCTGGAAGACCTGGATCTGCAAATTCTCAACACAGGCGACATCCCAACGTTCGACACCGTCAGAGGGGGCAAAAGATATTCCAGCTTCGTTGACATCACGGCCTGCTCATTGGACCTCCTCGGACACGTCGAGGACTGGAAGGTGGACGAGCAACTGGTGAACTCCGACCACAATGCAATCACGTTGCGACTGAACCTAAGGGAAGCGAAGGACATGCACATCAATCGAACGACCAGACTGTACAACACGAGAAAGGCAAATTGGGGTCAGTTTCATGAGAAACTGACCCATTACAGCAAGACTCTGAAATTGATAGTGACAGAATAGACATTATTACAGAAACTAGACGACTTGAAGAGACGACAGACAAGTACATAGACACGATTAGCAAAGCATGCAACCACGCTATCCCAAAAAATAAAACAAACGTGCAATTTACCTTGCCATGGTGGTCGGAGGAGCTCGCCCGCCTGAAGAGAGAAGTCCGAACGAAGAAGAGGAGAATCCGTTGTGCAGCGCCAGTCCGAAGGGAGAAAGTAGTCCGAGAATACCTGAAAACAAAAGAAGAGTATGAGTTAAAGGTCAAAAAAGCACAGATAGATAGCTGGAAGGACTTCTGCGGTAAACAAGATAGAGAAGGGATGTGGGACGGGATATACAGGGTAATAGGAAGAAACACAACCAGACAAGAGGACCTGCCGCTGGAGAAAGACGGAAAACCGCTAACACCAAAGGAATCCGCGAAACTGCTCTCAGAAACTTTTTATCCTGAAGATGAGCACGAGAAGGATAACGCGGACCACAAGCAGACTAGGGAGTTAGCGGAAAAAGTAAACGGACCGGGTCATGATGAGAAACATGAACCACCGTTTACTATAGACGAAGTACTAACAGCGGCAGAGAGCTTCAACCCAAAGAAGGCCCCTGGAATAGACGGTCTCACACCAGGGTACACCACGAGGAGGTTATCCGACCCAGTACCCCAACCTAACCTAACCTAACCTTTTTTTTTTTTTTTTTGACGCTGGGAAAAATGCATTACGCATACCCTCCCATCGGGGGTGGGAGGGTTATGTGGGACTCCTCGGTGGCCCGGTATACCCACTAAACAACCCAGCGGCACTCCCGCATCGTCTGTGTGGAGGGAGGACTGGGAAACCGGCAGAGCCTTTACATCCAGTCCCCCCTGACGACCGCCCGCCTTTACAGCGGGGCCTTCACGCCACTCCCCCCGGAGGAGGAGGGCCCGAGAATGATTGCGAGTGCTCAGCCATTCTCGCCCGACGTGGGTGGTGAATTGTGCAATACGGGCGAAGACGCCCCCGCGCCTTTCGTCCGCTATTCACCACCAGGTGAGAGAAAACGACGATTGTTCAATCGCCTTCTCCCACCCCTTCTACGCCTACGGAGCGGTGCCGCGAGGGGATCTTCCTCCCGCGCACGCTCCGCCACCTCCTTCTGGGACATGACGTCCTCGCAGAAGGAGGCGACTGCTGCCCAGGCCCCCTCACTTCCCAGCATAGAATTGACCACGCCGGGAAGCGAAAGGTCTTGCCCAACCACCGCGATCAAACTGCGTCGCGGCTGGGACCATGACGGGCACACCTCAAGGGTGTGCTGCGCCGTGTCTTCTGCCGCGCCACAGTGATGGCACCTCGGGGTCTCCTCTCTTCCGATCCGGTGCAGGCAAGATCCAAAGCACCCATGCCCGGATAATACCTGCACCAGACGGAACGAGAGGAAACCATGGGACCGCTCGAGCCAGTCTCGCAGGACCGGCCCGAGCGCGTCCAACGTTCGGCGGCCGAACGGAGCGATGGCGAGGTCCTCCACCCAATGGTGGATGACTGCGTCCCTCGACTCTCGCCGGACCGCTTCCCGCTCTTCCGGGGTGGGGTGCTCACCGAGCGCCTTACGCCCCGCTGCCCACTCGTACACTCTAGCGAGCACCCACGCCTCGAGCTCCCAAGGAGGGGTGCTAGCCAGAGCGCACGCCGCCGCAAAGCCCACCGAGCGGTAGGCCCAACCTACCGCTCGGTACTTTAGGGTCACGAAGTAAATCAAAACTATCAAGAAAACTATATAAAACATAACCAACTCAACGCGCGTAGCAGACCGAACAAAAACAGATTTTTACACGTACGTAGGAAAGACAACGAAAGTGGCACGTGAATGACGTCAAATCTGTCAAAGTCAATGAAATCACAATGGCGGCGGCGGTTTGCATGATTTTCAAGCGAAAACGTTTCAAAAAATATTTTTGTACACCGGAATTCGTTAATAAATCAGTCACATTATATTTTTAATGGATTCCCTTAGTTTTTTTTAATTTTTCTACGTACTGTACATGTCTTAGCCCATAAAATCCTTTATAAATAAAAATAGCATTAAACTGTTCTGTATGTATTTAGTCATCACACTCTAACCTCATCGCTTTAATATATTTTTTACTAACAACATGTGTTTGTATGTGTGTTTTTATTTTATAGATTAACCCTCCATAAAAAAAAGGAATTAATCAAAGTGCCGAATCTTCAATATTTTTGCCCACTTTTTCTGTTTACGCCACTAACAATACTCGACACTGGCAGAATCGATAAACCGGCCGGTTGCACACCATATCAAAGAAGTTGAAGTTGAAGTTGTTGAACGCATGTTTTGATGATTTTGATTTGTTTTTGATCATATTTTGTCATGTATTTTCATGTTTGGTTTGGTTGGTCATCGATTTAGTTGAACGGAGCGATTCTACTCTTTGATTTAGTTAATTCTGATGATGTGAGTGAGAATTAGGTGTGGGAATCATGGTGGCGGACTCGTTTGTAGTGTACGGCGGCGGGCGATGGCGCGCGGTGGACGCACAGTCGGGCTCCGTGGCGGGTTGGGGCCGCGTGCAGTGGGCGGTGGCGCGGCGCGGACGGCTGGTGTTGGTGCGGGCGCGCCGCACGCTCACCGCATTGCGTGCGCTGGCCGCGCATCGCCACAGCGCAGCGCGCGAGGGACCACTACTTGAATACAGGTAAACTATAACCATGCACGAACGAAAACGCAACTCTGTCAGTTTCAGATGTCTTTACAAGTAACATTAGCATAACATTTTTGTCAAAAATAGTTTTTGGACAAGGGCCATGATAATGATGATAATGTATAGTTTGGCGCCAAACTTGGTCATAGTCTTTTATTTATAAACACTGAATATTCAGTGGTGCTGCTTGAAATAAAAAAATTAAACACATTTACTAATTCTTGAACTCCTCATACCCTCTTGAGAAGGTTCATGTATCTTCTACACTATTGTGCCACTCTCCCAAACAAACAGGGTTTGATGTTAATTTAGTAGTGGCTTATACACCAGTGTATGACCGGTGTTTATTAATAGAGAGACAGAAGTGAACGAGATCTCACAGTAAATTTGGGAAATCGGGAACTGCTTATATGTAAATAGGTATATGGCTATGTTTGTGATATCATAATTCTCCAACGGAATATCTGATTTTATTGAAATTGAAAATATTAGGACATAACAAAAAAATATATTGTTTGTTGCTGGGGATTTTTGGTAACTGGGGTTGTTTTTGAGATATTGGGGTGGAAATAACTACATTATTTCTCCTACATCATTTGAAAGGTTGATCCAATCTATTTGACATTTTGAATTTGCCGAGATAACACTTGAACTTATTAATTGGTATAAGGATGAACTTCATCAGTGACAACCAATGAGTCATTTGGTTTGCCAGGGCTTGTTGTTAACCTTTCAGTGGCTAACAATGTTCTTGACATAAAGTTGTGTTTTGTCTGAGTTGCCGGGATCTCTTGGCTCTCTTAGTGAATATCAATCTAATGTCAGTGGTTTGTAAGTAATAGATATACATATGAAGGGTAGCAAACGATGATCATCAGGTTTTGTAAGATAAGTGATGTGAGGCTATTCCATTTCTTATTTAAATGAACACTGGTTTAGATGTTTTAAAATGAGATTAGGGATGTCATGCCATGCAAGACCATATCATGTCAGCAGCATATAAATGACCACTGCAATATAGGTATTTATAATAACTCCAAAAACAAAATATAAGTATGATATATGCTGTGGGTTCGATTCCCACCCAGGACAAACATTTGTGTGATGAATATAGATGTTTGTTCTGTGTTTGGGTGTTGTATCATATAGTATGTATGTATTTACAAAAAGTATTTAAGTATTTTATCCGTAATCTAGTTCCCATATGACAAGCTATGCTTAGTTTGGGGCTAGATGGCGCTGTGTAAAATGAATGTCCTGTAATATTTATTTATTATTTATTTATATTTATACCATATTTAACGAAGGTTTTTAAAAGAGCCCCCTGTGAAAGGGCTGATCCTGGGAAGTACTACCACTATACCTATGTCAGCCACCAGGCAGCATTGCTATGTTCCGGTTTAAAGGGTATGGTTGCCAGTGAAATTACGGGCACCCGAGGCTTAACACCTTTATGCCTCAAGTTGACGGGCACAATGCAGTGCCGTTTGGGTCATGTTCTGTAGGATTTGACCTACGAAGTTATAGGCAAGAGATGTATTTAACATCAGCTGGGCTACTTGCTTGTACCGTGTCCCAGTTGTATAAACATTCATTCCTCCTTTTAATGTCAGTTGAGCTACTCGTAGCTCTGTCTAGACTGATCTTAAAAAAAGAGGTACATGCTCCGATTGATCCCCAAAACCCATAAAATGTTCTCTGCTGCAGGTACCCGGCGGAGTTAACAAACCCAGTGAGCCGGCAACCGGAGAACAATACAAGTAAACTCTGCTGCTGCTACCATCACTATGATAGGGGGTAAGGAACTTTCTAATATGTGTATTAGGATTGTGTGTTACTTAAAAATTCCCACATCCAGCTCTCAGTGTTCATCGGATGATAGAAATTTATAATATAAGTCTCTAGATGATACTGATTATGATGAAAGAGCATGTAAAATAATCACCAACCTTATGCAAGGCACTCGTCAGAAAACAATGAACACGAAAATGGTACATTTAATGACCAAATGGAAACTCTCACGCCATTACACACACCCACACATATCCCACTATAAACCATGCTCATACACTCAACTGGGCCTCCCATTGCCCAGACCTAAGAGACTTGCTCTCTGAAGACCCACTTACCACTCAGTGTGATTCAGAAATCCATGACTTGATTACTGACCCCACTGTCGAACAAGCAGATCAAACTCAAAGGGAGCGATACATTGACTGTCTAAAATGCCTATTCAAATAATTCGCAAGAGCATTAATTGGGAATCCAAGTGACACAAGAGTTTGAATAGAACCCATGTCCTGAACCAATAATAGTAATGAGTCATTACTAAGGAGGTTCTATGGAACAAACAGGGCGATAACATTGCGACGATGAGATGAGACTGCTCATAGTACTACCAACTCAAACTAATTGCAGCAAAAGATATGTTATGTATGTTACCTTGTTTATATTTCATTTATAATTTCAGAAACAATGCTACTAATGAGAAGGCGAGTGTCGCCGTTCAGTGCGAAGCCACTCTTCCCTCTCTCCAGTTGTCCTCCAAGAGAAGGAGAGATAGCACTAGTTCTGAGCGACAGTTCCACACTAAAGTCACCTCCGTGGCTGCCGTACACATCCCGAGAAAACTTGCAAAACGGGGAAAAACATTGATATCCCCTGATAAAAAGAATCATGCAACACACTTGCCTCACGCCAACTCGAATGACATCGTACTAGAGACGAAGAAACCATCCAAAAGTACACACACTATCGGTCCAATGAAACGCAAGAATAGAAGATCATCGGATACCAGTTTGGATGAAATCGTATTAGAGACAAAGAAACCATCCAAAAGAACACACACTATCGGTCCAATGAAACGCAAGAATAGAAGCCCATCAGATACCAGTTTGGATGAAATCGTATTAGAGACGGAAAAACCATGCAAAAGTTCGCAAACTATGGGTCCAACAAAACGCAAGAAAAGAAAATCATCGGATACACCAAAAACTGAAGTAAAGAACAATAAATATAAGTATCTGCAGCCCCCATCGAAGAAACTCAAACGATCAGATGAACCTATTCGTAGAAGGCGAAGAAGCATTATCCGTGGAAACTCCTCAACAGAGTCCGAAACAGCAAAGCGAAGAGCACAACACTCCCAACGGAAACAATCATCCTCATCTGATAGATCCTCTGAACGGGGGACACAAAAAACTTCGATCGAGTCTCACAAGCAAGGCCCTAAATCTAAACAGAGAAAGCATCAAATCTTCGACTTAATAATATCATCTGACTCGGAAGCTGCTACTAAACCATCAAAAGAACAATATACAAGGAAAATTGAGGAAAATAACGCTACGAAAACAGTGACAGAGAAGCCATCAGGTGAATGTAAAGCAAGAGATCCACTAAACAGTCGCAAGAAACTCCAAACCCAGGGAAGCTGCACAGAACTGGTGATAGACGATAGAGACGTGGATATTCTGCGCCTGTATCTCGGGAACTTCCTTTCCGACGAGGAACTTCTTCGATTCGACACCGACAACAATTACAAGCTCACCCATTTCTACAGAATCAACCCACTGGTCCACATCGAGAGATGTCCTCACATCGCTCGAATGCTGAAGAGCCAGGAGCAGATGAGGCTGGTGGACTTCGCTTCGCAACTTGGTCTGAGATCGGTTTCCGAGGCGTCGTACGCCGCGCGTCGCTACCGGACCAGAACCCGCGAACGAAAGGGCGGTTCCACGGACTCCAACACGGACAAAGAAAACTCACAAATACCAGCCAAGAGACCGACTAAACATACTTTGAAGTCATTGAGAGAGCGAAATTATGAAATTAGAGAAAAAACGTTTAGCCATAAAACTGATGAAGATCAATATAAGGATAAAACGGCAAGGCACAAGAATCATGATAAAAACAATGAAAAATACAATAATAAATATCATAATAACTTGAAAGATCAGAGGATAGATACAATCATTAATACAAATGTGTACAAACATAAAAACAGAAATGTTGATACTGCGGAGATGAGTAGTGATAGTGAGGGGGATAGTGACGCTAACAAAGTCCAAGCTAGCAAACAGAAGGCTGAGGCTAGCAAACAGAAGGCTGAGGCTAGCAAACAGAAGGCTGGAGCTAGCAAACCATCCAGTAAGTTACCTAAAGTGGTAGCCAAACCAAAACGGTAAGTCGAAATAATACACATAGAGAACCCAAATGTGATCAATGAAGACCACGACCCAACAGTCCGTTGGCAACCGACCAAGTTGTCAGGTTGTACTTCTGTTACCTCTCGTGTGACCTCTCGTCGTCCTGTCCTTGTCCCACTCTCGGTCAAGCACGACACGTTCTTCTCACCCGAGTCCCTTACTGCTAAATATGACATGTGTCGAGAATGTTGTACAGACGCGTGCGTGTGTTCCTCCGTAGGCCTGCACTAAAGGAGTACTCGAACCTGGAAGACCACGCCATCGTGTCGTGGGTGACGGTGGGGGCGCGCGCCTCGCTGGTCAACGGGAACCGGCTGTGGAGGGAGCTGCAGGAGCAGTATCCGCGCATCGTAGGACACGGTAAGTACCTCGTAGGACACGCGTCTCTCAGGTGAGCGGGAACTGTTGCATCCTCGTCAAGCTGCCTTAAAAGATCCATTGCCATTGCGTTTCCCAAAGTTAAGGCAACTTAACCGAATCAAATCCCTTCGAGAAAATCAACAAAACATACATAAGTTAAATTCTCTTTACTTTTAATGGTTTGTCGGACACCTACATACCTATTTGTTAATGGATGTCTTCCCTTTGACAAAACTGGCTTGGAGTTGTAAAGGTTTGAAGACTGTGAGCCCATCTGTGTCTGTCCGAGGCCAAACTCTAAATATATTCTATGTTCCATAAGGTATGAGAGATGTTGACTCCATATTCTCCAGACAGGTTGATGTTTTCAAAAGGTACAGCATATTTTCCTTTTTTGAGACGTTCGATGGCTGCTCGGACCTCACCTATCGATCGCTCTTTTGTTGAGGATCGTAAGATATAAGAGAGAACGTCGAGACAGTCTGACATGAATGTATCTCCCGCGGCAGGTCGCACGTGGCACTCCCTCCGCAACCGCTACCTGCGGTACATCCTGCCTCGACTCGGCGGCCTGGCGCTGCCGCACTCGCTGCAGGCTCGCCTCCGCGCCGCCGCCGCCACCGGTCAGTTACTTACTTACCTCCGCTTATAGTAGTACCCAAATAAATAAATAAATAAATGTGGCCTATACGCTATTCCCAGTCTATAACAATATGTATATGTAAAATGTCAGCTCAATCCGTTCACTAGTTTTGATTTAATGGAGCAGTAGGAAGGATTTTTTTTTTCCAATAAAGTAATATTATTAATTCGAGTATATTAATATTTAACAATATAGTTGTAAGCATGAAACAGGGAATACTGCCCTGAGGTACTCCTTGTTGAAGATTATCGGAATAACTTAATCTTTGTAACTGTAGACATGCAACAGAATGGGTTAGGAAATACTGCCCTGAGGTACTCCTTGTTGAAGATTGAGACGGATTGAAGATTGTTTGGTTGGTGGTAGGACTTTGTTTAAGTCCGCCTGGCTAACTACCACCATCTTACTTAAGTCTGTCACCATAACACCAATTGTGAAATGATTTAGTTCCGGCATTTAGAGGTAAGATAGAGGAGAGCCAGCTCCTCAGTTTGTTGATGATTCCGGGTGAAGTGTGCCTCCACCTTCGGCCTTATACTCGTATAACTAGAAAATCAGATAAGATGAAGGCCGAGCACATCCCCAAAGTACAATAACAAAAAGGACATGTGTGGGCTGATACGATGATAAATTCATTTCGTAATCTGTATTGACAAATATATATTTTTATCATTTATCAATCTGATCTGTGGGCTGTATCATCTCTGACGTTAGATCATGTGCAGTAACGTAACGTAACGTAACAGGCGAGCTGAAGGGCGGCAAGCGAGGGCTAGCGGCGGGGGCGGGCGCAAGGCGGAACTCGATGTTCGCGTTGCCCCCGCGCGGCGCCGCCTCGCGCGCCCCCCGCCCGCCACCCCCTACCCCCGACGTCACATCTAAAGACAACATCAAGAGAACAACAAAAGGTAAACACACAATCACTGACCAACCAACCGCGCGATACAGCGAGCGTGATATCAATCCGCGTGGGACTCAAATTTAGGATCGAAAACTTTCTTTGGTGCAAAGTTGCGATGGCGTATTCATATTGATTCATTAGCTAGCAGACTAAGTCGGCTGCATACGTAGTACGTACAATGAGGCATCTTACTGATGAAGCCACGGCGAGGTTGGTTTATTTTAGTTACTTTCACAGTGTTATGTGTTATGGCATGACTTTATGGGGAAGTGCAGCCGATATTGAAAGCATTATTATTCTGCAGAAAAGAGAAGTAAATTCGGCAGGAAACGAAAGGGATAGGTATTATTAGAGCAACCAGCGAGCCGCCGAGTCGATATACTGAGCGTGTGTCTTGTCCCACAGCCCCCCCCTCGCCGCGCCCCCCCTCCCCCGGCCGCCGCAGGTCTACGAGAATCGTCCCGAAGAGCCCATCGCCTCGTAAGTCCAGCTCGCATCCCGCCCCGCGTGTGGCCTCCCCCCCACCACCACCGCCTGCCAGACGTAGCCCGACCACGTCCGCGCGACGTGTCACCAGACAGCATACATCGCCGCGACGCAACTCTCCGATCAAGTCCACATCGTCCGCTCGGCGCAGCCAGACTACGTCCGCGCGACGCAGCCCGACCACGTCCGCGCGACGTGTCACCGGGAACAGCTCCATAACCGATGAGAAGAGGACCTCGAAGCCCAGGTCGAGTCGCAGAGCTCGCTCCTCGAGAAGCAGATCGGTCGCCTCCCTGCGCCGCCTCGGGGGCGGGGGCGGGGACGCGGGGAGGCGTCGCACCCGCTCCTCGGACACGTCCGGCTCCCCCCGGCGTGCCCCCAGGAACACCCCCTCGCCGCGACGGAGACCACCGCCTCGGCTCAAATCCAGGAGTAGCAATAAATCCACTTCCACGACGAGACTGAGAAATGCATCTCGAAAATCTTACAGAGTCAGCTCGAGCGCTGCCAGCTCCAGCGAGGATGCCTTCCCAGGGTCTCGCGGGGACCCGTCGGGGGCTCGCGGGGACCCGTCGGGGGCTCGCGGGGACCCGTCGGGGGCTCGCGGGGACCCGTCGGGGGCTCGCGGGGACCCGTCGGGGGCTCGCGGGGACCCGTCGGGGGCTCGCGGGGACCCGTCGGGGGCTCGCAGACGGCGCCTGTACAACCCGAACGCAGTCCTGCGATGACCCTCGTCGTGCGGTTTTATAATTATAGTTTCGATTGAATTGTGTTTTAAAATAATGTTTAAAAGTTGATCACTGCCTGACGCAAAGCATAGCTATTTTCGAGCAATCGGAAAGTTTTCGGAACGGATACATCACTTTTTGTCGGATTCGACATAGAATCCGATAGATCTAATTAAAAAAGAGGGAAGCATTCTAATGTCAAAATATTTAGATTTCAGAGTTAAGAATAGCGTTCTCGGAATCTCCATCGGAAACTTCCGAAATCGATCCGATAAATACCTGCTGAGCTCGGGGCGAACTAATAGTTATTTGATTTAGAAATTAATGATGTTTTTCATATGTTGTGTTCTGTTCTACGGAACGGGTCTGTTTTGTTTCGTAACTGCTTTAATGTTTAAATATTGTGGTGCCTTTATCTGAGTAGTCTCAGACGATGTGGGGAGGGGGGAGAGACAGACGTTAGGTCTACCTATTCATAAGGGGTTTTCCTGGTGTTGTGTTAACGTTATTACATCAAATTATGATCCATTTCAAACGAATCTATCAATCAACAATTAGGATTCATTCTAATAGAACAAAAATAATTCCTAGTTGTAAAGTCTGACAAACGAAACCTTGTGGTAGTCTTACAAAGACAAACCCTAGTTGTAAAGTCTGACACGACGTATCTATGTATAGTATAGTATAGTAGCTAGTACGTACGTTAAATAGTATGTAAGTGTACCAGTACGGCTATTTGTTTAATGTTTAAGTAAACAATTATTTTTGAAAACCGATTTTAATATACCTACACATAAAAAACAAACAGACAAGTACCTAGGTCAAAGAGTACGATCAATTAAACCAAGAACCGATGAACTAAATGTTTAGGGAGGGGGTGCGTGTTGAACCATTGTTGAACTAAATGGTTAGGGAGGGGGTGCGTGTTGAACCATTGTTGAACTAAATGGTTAGGGAGGGGTGCGTGTTGAACCATTGTTGAACTAAATGGTTAGGGAGGGGTGCGTGTTGAACCATTGTGGAACTAAAAGGTGGAGGTGTGTGTTGAACCATGGTTTAACTAAATGGTGAAGGACAGGTGTGGGTTGAACCTGGTTAAACTACAAAGTGTTAAAAAACAGATTTAACAATACACAAAGAGATCTACAGAATTAAAAACCTACCTATCTAAGTTAGTTTGGTTGGCTCAACGCTGTCATACCATCGCTCCGTCTCCATAGACATTATACAGGTTGATGTCAACTTAGACATCAACCTTTTCATGTTACAAATGTTATACATGATGGTATTGTAGGTAGGTACCGCTAATCGAAATCCGGCACTGTATGTATGTATGTATGTATGTATGTGGCAATGTTTGTGACGGCATAACTGTCGAACGGTTTATCCGATTTTGGTGAAATTTAAACTGTAAAGAGATAACATAAATAGAAATTGATTGTCGCGGGGGATAGTGATAGATAGAGATTTTTATAGATAAGTGAGTTTTGAGATATTGGGGTGAAAAGAAAAACAATTTTTCGCCCATATCTTTTGAACGGTTGATCCAATCTATTCACAATTTTTAATATGCAGAGAATATATTAATACTCATCAATCGGTACGAGGATTTTTTTGACACTAGGGTAGTTTTTGAGAAATAGGGGTGGTAAGTGTGACCAGAAGATTTTTAGCTTGTAACTGTCATAAGAGTATCGGGTCTATATTAAAAAATACATATTTTATTTTTTATTAGGGGTGATTTTTGTAACAAAGGGGTTCGTTTATAGGGTAAAACGCTTGATATGTCTTGTAAGATATACTGTTAGAGGGGGTTGTCGTCACAATTACCTTTTTTTAATATGCTAAAACCACCCCTGTATGGGGCTGCAAAAGCTGTTATTAAGGGTTGCAAAAGGGGTAAATATGATCACGCCTTGAAAAATTCTGAAAACGTGAAATATCATATGAAATGGGGGTTTAGAATGCAGATTTCAAAATTGGTTAATTTGCCCTTAATTTTTAAAAGAATTAGTAGTTTTGTTACTTTATATGAACTTGCTTGAAGAGAAGAAGAGCTTTCGTGAGTACTTTTACCCATTATTTAGCTACTTATTAAGCAAAGCAGAGCAAATCGTGTAGGTTCATTTTAATTAGAACTAGGTACTTTGACAAGCCTCATAGCTCAGTTGGTAGTAACTCTACCTTCGGCGCTGTAGGCTGTGGGTTCGATTCCCACCCAGGTCAAACATTTGTGTAATGAATATAGATGTTTGGGTGTTGTATCATATAGTACGTATGTATTTACAAAAAGTATTTAAGTATTTTATCCGTAATCTAGTTCCCATATTACAAGCTATGCTTAGTTTGGGGCTAGATGGCGCTGTGTAAAATGAATGTCCTGTAATATTTATTTATTACTTGTTCAAATATTTTTCTGAAGAGTACTCATCAATCGTTTTTGGAATAACAATGCTGCCGCTGTTCGAAAATAAATGTCGCCGATCCATCCGTCAATCAGGTCAAAGTAAATGAATTGTACATACCTACGTGAGTAACTAGTAACGATGCATTTTGTAACTATCTTGTAATCAAGGCCGTTGCTCAGTAGGGTAGGTGATGGGCAATGTAAATAATGTATCGTTCTCTTTTTTGTACGCCTGGTAAGCACTTGGTCTTCATCTCGCCTGGTTATAAGTTAAGATAATGCCTATCTATCTAATATAACTGGCTATCTTACGTCTGAATGCCGGAACACAACAATTTTTAGTATTGTTGTCATGGCGAAAGAATTAGGTAAGCTGGTAGCTAGCCAGGCGGACTTAAATAAAGTCCTACCACCAACCAAACCAATGTATTGTAGGTACTCATAATTATTCAAACCACTGTTTATCTAAAATCAACGAATCATAAAATAATAATACCTGTGGATTTGCCGATGAAATAACTAAATATTATCGCGATGGGTAGGAAGTAGGAATCTAATGTCTAGTACAGAACGCCAGTTGAAGGAATCGAGTCGCACCAACAGTACAGAACATGTCACCACAACAATATTCGTGGTTTAATATCTAACACAAACCAGACATCACGAGACTATTTCATATTTTGACGAATTTACTTGAAAGTTGCTAAAGTCCCATTATTTCAAAATGTTTGCATTGTAATTGGCCGCAACATCACCAAGGGTTGTGACCTGACGGATAGAGGCGGCTCATGTTCAGTGGTGATGGTGAGGCTTCCCAGAAAATGCTTGGTTCAGCTTCAGTTGGGCTTTGGTATACCTACTGATACGTAGTGATGAACATACCTACTGATACGTAGTGATGAACATACCTACTGAAACGTAGTGATGAACATACCTACTGATACGTAGTGATGAACATACCTACTGATACGTAGTGATGAACATACCTACTGAAACGTAGTGATGAACATACCTACTGAAACGTAGTGATGAACATACCTACTGATACGTAGTGATGAACATACCTACTGATACGTAGTGATGAACATACCTACTGATACGTAGTGATGAACATACCTACCTCCGTGTAGTGTCCACTGCTGGACAGTCTCCCCCACAGCTGGAGGGTTTCGTCATCACCACCACGCTCGGCAGACGGAACGGGATCGCAGTAAACGTGAACATAACACACAGAAGGAAGCTGCCACCTTCTAATGCGATCCTTTAGTCGGCTTTTACGACATCCACGGGCGGAGTTGGAGGGGACGATTCGTAAGCCGCGACCGCCACAGCGTTCAAATAAATAAATATTACAGGACGTTAATTTCACACAGCGCCATCTAGCCCCGAACTAAGCATGGCTTGTAATATGGGAACTAGATTACGGATAGAATACTTTAATAATATACTTTTTTTTTTGTAAATACACACATACTATATGACATACAACACCCAAACACAGAACAAGCGATGAATATAGATTATTCATCACACAAATGTTTGTCCCGGATGGGAATCGAACCCACAGCCTACAGCGCAGAAGGCAGAGCTACTACCATCTGAGCTGTCTTTTTAAAAGACTAAATGATGATGACAGCAACATCAACTGGAGGAAAACTTCAATAAAATCACAAATAGTTACAAAATATCTGTATTCGTTTGGTTTGTCACACTCCTGGTATCACTGACCGCGGACTGCATACTACTGCAGTCGCCCCCTTCAGGCTTAAGACTGCACCGCAACCGCAGTACAGAGCAACCGCACGTCATAACGCAGTCCGTTTACTGTACGGGTGCTGAGAGGTCGCCACTACAACGTGTTTGGGTGCTGAGAGCTCGCTACTACAACATATTTGTCCGCTGATTTCATAAACAAAGGCTGTAAAGTCGTGACCTCCTCGGTCTGTACTGACAGACCCCTCGAAGGGAGACCGAGCAACCCTGATCATACATTTTATGTAAACGAGTCATCGGAACGATAAAGCAGGTCAAACCCTGACCCGCTAATAAAAACATGTTCGGTATTGTAAAGTATTATTTAATAATGTACAGTAAAGTATTTCATATTATCATTAATAATCAATAACTAAATTTCCAAAATTCCACATAAACATACAAATGCGCCGGTCGCACTACATCAGACGTCTGTCTGACTGTACCAGCTATTTCATTACAATCGCATGTGCGACAAACTACATTTGTATGGCAGAGATCCTACGGAACCGTATCATGTGATTACCGCTGATTTAATTGTAAATACACGTTTTCCTATTTATTATCGATGAAACCAAACATTTGTTCAACATTATAAGAACTAAGTACCGTTGCGTTCTCGCACACATCTCTACCCGTACGTGTAAGTAGCTACACCACGTTTCAATACATCATTATATACAATTCAACATATTATATAGTAGCACGATGATTACATACATCTACATACATACATACAATCCCCCATCAGTCTTATCTTAACACATTGACAGTTAAACATTTACCCTTATAGTACAGAACCCGCGACGGCAACGAAACTATTTACTATCTTTATGACTGACTGACTGACTGACTGACTGACACGATATGCGCAGCCCTAAGCAAAAATTTGTTTTTTTTTGTCAAATACCCGCAGGAAGTACAATATAACTTTAATTAGTCAAAATAATATACTGTGGCATGTAATCTGCTGCTTTTATAATTAATAAATATTCTGTTTATTTATCATTATTCTCGATTCCATCAAACCTTGTAATAAATAAAAAAAATAGTTTGTGTCGCAATAGTTTCGTTAACGTCGTGGTTAGATAATACTTTGTTCAAAAATATCAGTTTAACAAAACTACTCGTAGTTACAGTCCCAGTGTCTGTTGGTTTGTTAGTTAGTTTGTTTGTTTGTTTGTTTGTTTGTTTGCGCGAGCGCGGAATCGGTTTCTGGTCAAGCAACGTGACAGCTGCGGGCAGACTCGTCCGAGTTCATTAACTCGTCCCATACACCGGCATACGAGGCCCGCACGCAGACAGAGCTACCCACATCTAAACACAACCACTAAATATAGAAAAACTCATTCACCTTCGAATCATTATCAACATTCCGCTTATAATAATGTTCACATACTAAAGTCATATCAAGCGAGTAGACTCGCCCACATGAGTAGACTCGCCCCCGTGTGTAGACTAGTCCCCGCGGGTAGACTCGCCTTCGTGTGTAGACTGGTCCCCGCGGGTAGACTCGCCTTCGTGTGTAGACTGGTCCCCGCGGGTAGACTCGCCTTCGTGTGTAGACTGGTCCCCGCGGGTAGACTCGCCCTCGTGTGTAGACTGGTCCCCGCGGGTAGACTCGCCCTCGTGTGTAGACTGGTCCTCGCGGGTAGACTCGCCCTCGTGTGTAGACTGGTCCTCGCGGGTAGACTCGCCCTCGTGTGTAGACTGGTCCCCGCGGGTAGACTCGCCCTCGTGTGTAGACTCGTCCCCACGGGTAGACTCGCCCTCGTGTGTAGACTGGTCCCCGCGGGTAGACTCGCCTTCGTGTGTAGACTGGTCCCCGCGGGTAGACTCGCCCTCGTGTGTAGACTGGTCCCCGCGGGTAGACTCGCCCTCGTGTGTAGACTGGTCCTCGCGGGTAGACTCGCCCTCGTGTGTAGACTGGTCCTCGCGGGTAGACTCGCCCTCGTGTGTAGACTGGTCCTCGCGGGTAGACTCGCCCTCGTGTGTAGACTGGTCCCCGCGGGTAGACTCGCCCTCGTGTGTAGACTCGTCCCCACGGGTAGACTCGCCCTCGTGTGTAGACTGGTCCCCGCGGGTAGACTCGCCTTCGTGTGTAGACTGGTCCCCGCGGGTAGACTCGCCCTCGTGTGTAGACTGGTCCCCGCGGGTAGACTCGCCCTCGTGTGTAGACTGGTCCTCGCGGGTAGACTCGCCCTCGTGTGTAGACTGGTCCTCGCGGGTAGACTCGCCCTCGTGTGTAGACTGGTCCTCGCGGGTAGACTCGCCCTCGTGTGTAGACTGGTCCCCGCGGGTAGACTCGCCCTCGTGTGTAGACTCGTCCCCACGGGTAGACTCGCCCTCGTGTGTAGACTGGTCCCCGCGGGTAGACTCGCCCTCGTGTGTAGACTGGTCCTCGCGGGTAGACTCGCCCTCGTGTGTAGACTGGTCCCCGCGGGTAGACTCGCCCTCGTGTGTAGACTGGTCCCCGCGGGTAGACTCGCCCTCGTGTGTAGACTGGTCCTCGCGGGTAGACTCGCCCTCGTGTGTAGACTGGTCCCCGCGGGTAGACTCGCCCTCGTGTGTAGACTCGTCCCCACGGGTAGACTCGCCCTCGTGTGTAGACTCGTCCCCGCGTGTAGAGTGGTCCCCGCGGGTAGACTCGCCCTCGTGTGTAGACTGGTCCCCGCGGGTAGACTCGCCCTCGTGTGTAGACTGGTCCCCGCGGGTAGACTCGCCCTCGTGTGTAGACTGGTCCTCGCGGGTAGACTCGCCCTCGTGTGTAGACTGGTCCCCGCGGGTAGACTCGCCCTCGTGTGTAGACTGGTCCCCGCGGGTAGACTCGCCCTCGTGTGTAGACTGGTCCTCGCGGGTAGACTCGCCCTCGTGTGTAGACTGGTCCCCGCGGGTAGACTCGCCCTCGTGTGTAGACTCGTCCCCACGGGTAGACTCGCCCTCGTGTGTAGACTCGTCCCCGCGTGTAGAGTGGTCCCCGCGGGTAGACTCGCCCTCGTGTGTAGACTGGTCCCCACGGGTAGACTCGCCCTCGTGTGTAGACTCGTCCCCGCGTGTAGAGTGGTCCCCGCGGGTAGACTCGCCCCCGCGGGTAGAGTGGTCCGAGGCGTCACTCGCGCAGCAGCCCCCGCGCCTTGGCCGTGAGCTTCCTCACGCGGCCCCGCGACGAGATCGACACGGAGGGCGGCGGGGACGCCTCCGGGGTGGGCGCTACAAACAAACAAACACACAAACATATACAGACAAGCGCCACATATCATTGTATTGAGCTGTAGTTGTGGCAGCTCGGCCGCGTTGCTCGTTCGGTGACAAGTTCGTCGTGGACGTAGCTGACTGACTGACTGATGACCGACTAACTGATCGATTCAACAAATCGATAATCCTGTATATTCTCCATTTTGTTTCAGGGCCACTGAGGTCAAGTCTGTAACCGTGAGAGTTATCGAAAAGTCATGTTAGGAGTTACTATTTCCAAAAAAATAAGTTCTGCATTTAAGAAAATCATTTTTTTTATAGTTTTTCTGGAAAAGTGAAAAATATTTTGCATTTTTGAGTTCTTTGTTAGATAATAAAATAAATAATGTATGATGACTATGTGCCCAAAGTTGTTGGAACACTTTCAAAATTGAATATTTATAAATTCAACTTTTATGTTCTGTTTCAAATTCAAAACTGCTCGTTTAACCACAACACAACAAAACATATAAAATCATAATCTATAGATATCCTCTTATAATAATGAATAATTTGTTTGTTTGTTTGCATTGAATAGGCTCCGAAACTACCTGGACCTTCTTCAAAAATAACATATACCTACCTATATAAAAACTGTTGGACCTTACCCTCAGTTGTAAACTCATTCAGTTAGTAATGTCACTGTCATAGTGACAGATTATGTTTTGTCTCACTTATACACTCTCTCTTCTGTTGTAGGCGTCCTATGAACGTGTTATAAAATATATATACAAGTATAAAGTCCTGAATTATATTTCTTTATAAATGTGTAGATGTAGCTATAAACGTAGGTATAGTATAATACAGTATAGTATAGATAAACAACAGACCGTTGTGTCCGTTGAGCGCGTGCGTGTGTGCGTGTCCGTTGAAGTAGTCGTGGTCGCGGCCGCGGTCGGGCGACGCGCCGCGCGGTCGTACCTCCAGCTGAGAGGGAGAGAGAGAGAGAGAGGTTACAATATATTATATACGTCTGTAAACACCACACTATGAGCCCAGGTGATGTTGGTATGCTATTCGATATATTGTGTACAAATGAGCAAAGGAAGATACATTATTTGAATTTAGAAACCAAATTATATTTTATGCTCGGTTCTAATCGACCCAACTCTAATCATCCATTGATGAAGAAATGGAGAGATGATGAATGCTGACGTACGAATAGCTGCCGACGTGTGTACAGACCTGCGTGACGTTAGCTGCCGACGTGTACAGACCTGCGTGACGTTAGCTGCCGACGTGTGTACAGACCTGCTTGACGTTAGCTGCCGACGAGTGCACAGATCTGCGTGACGTTAGCTGCCGACGTGTGTACAGACTTGCGTGACGTTAGCTGCCGACGAGTGTACATACCTGCGTGCCAGCCGCGTGTCGCTCGCGCCGTGCCTGCAGTCCGGCGTCCGGCGCCGCGCGGTGACGTTTGCTGATGGCTCCGGCCCCGTCGTCCGAGCTCTGCTCGTTGTACCGCCGCGGCCGCCTCGCTCGCAGACGCACACGTCCGCTCTACACACACACACACACACTGAGTCTCACACACCGCTACCACAGACCTAACACGATCTCCAAATATTAACTGTTTATTTTAGAAAGTGCTACCTGTTACAATGATTGAATCGTAGGTACTTTTAGAATGTCCGCGCATACGTCTTTCGTCGATCTCTAGACAGATGTTAGTTTGGACATAGCGAAGGCATTTGATCGAGTCTGTCACTCTTCGGCTATTCTGATGAAATTGCCTTCTCACGAACTGCCCGAGGGATTATGCTACTGGGTTGCCAGCTCTTTGTCCAGCAGAGCGTATTGACCGTAATGACGATGGTAGCTCTGACTGCGTGGACATCAAAGGTGGCGTCCCGCAAGGCTCTATCTTGTCTCCGACTCTCTTTTTACTGCAAATCAACGATATGCTATCAAATGATAGTATTCATTGCTTTGCAGATGATAGTACCGGGGACACTATACACGGGCCGTGCCGTCACTTGAGAGTGAGTCGGCGCGTTCACCAGAGTTCCTACTGGGGAGAAGCAGTGGCAGGGCAGTGTTTCTTCATTGGTAACCAACCCGTCCCGCACGAGTACTGCTGTCAGCTTTGGGCAGATGCACCCTTATTTTATTGTCCGACGGGGATGTGCTTGGCCTTCACCTCACCTGGCTACAAGTATAAGGCCGAAGGTGGAGGCACTTCACCCGGAATCCTCAACTAACCGAGGAACTGGCTATCTTACCTCTGAATGCCGGAACACAACCATTTTTAAGAATTTTATGGTAATAGACTTAGGTAAGACGGTGGTAGCTAGCCAGGCGGACTTCAACAAGGTCCTACCACCAACCGAACCGAGCACAATATTGTACTCCCCTGGGGATCGAACCCAGGATCTCTGGATCTAACTCCGGTGGCCGTACCACTCGACCACGGAGCCAGTTGAACCCGAGTACCAGGTGAAGTCGTTTGATCCCATACACACAAAAGGTTCCAATCGCTCAGCTCCACACAAACGTCGGAGGATGAGAATGACTACTGCACTGTTTGATGTCGATCATACAAAACTACAACTTATATATATTTATCTCGTTATTATACATATCGTTATGTTACTTGAAGAAGAAAAATATAAGCTTCTTAAGTAGTTAGTAATAGTAATAGTTAACGGTGTATGAACTCCGCACACAAAATGTATTTTGCTTTTTTGATATAAACGAAATTAAATGTCATTGTTCAACAGTTGATAATGAAGCTGCAAGCGAATGACACCGATATGAGAGAGAGAGAGAGAGAGAGAATAGATCATTGTCATGTAATTAGAAAGACCCAGCCAGGGCCGCTACACCGTACAAACGTAGTTTGACATTCATTTCGAGATGACACATCCGATTCTAATTACATTTGGAATGCGTAATTTGAAAGGGATGATTGAAGCGTTTCACATCAAAAAGTGTTTCGGTAAATTATTTTGCACAAATGTATATTTTAATAGTGTTTCTAGAAGAAGTAAAGCGCTACAAACGTTCAATATATATATCGAATCGGTTTAACTACGTTTGTATGGGAGAGACGGCAGCCCCGATGGTGACGCGGTGAGGGTGGAGTGGGGGGAGTACAGCTGTTCCCAAACATTCGGAAACCCTTATCGGATCGAATCCGGAAACTTCCGATGGACATTCCGAGAACGCTAAACCCGAAATGTACAATTACATGAGAATTTGAAACTTCCACAGAAGATTTTCTTTAATTGTTTGAGAATAGCGTTGAAATGTATCGGATTCCAAACAGAAAACCTTCCTTGTTTTCTTTTAAAACAAGATTATAAGCATATAATTTGAGGTGAATGACGAGGGATGTGTGAGAGATAGAGAGAGAGAGAGACTCACCCGATGCCTGTGTCTCTCTTGCGCCGTCGCGGCGTGCGACGGTCCCGCCTCCTCTCGCTGTCTGCAATCACATAATATTGTAACATATGTTATGTTACAAACGACATACATGTCCGCTCGATGCTCAGACTAAATATCACACAAACTTCATCAAATATTTGTATTTCAAGTGATCGCACTGTTTTACAACATCTATAATAATAATAAAATACGTTTAGACTTTCGTCCGTAATTAAAACAATAAAAAGCACAAGAAAGCATACATAAATGACACAGAAAGTAACATAATGTAATAAATAAAACAATAAAAGTACATCAGTTAGAACAGCCTCCCAGTGACTCGTGCTACTGGACCTCTAATCCTGCGCCACTGTCCCGAGAAGGTCCCTTATAAATGTTACAATGACACAAACAGTTCACAACCCGCGACGGGACTCGAACCCGCATCTTTTCCTGAAGCCGGAAACTCAGCTACGAGGGTCCTGACGCACATTTGAAACATTTTTTTGCACGTAAGCTGCGAAATATGACAACAACATTTGTAAACTCAATGTACTCGTACACACACAACGGGGAAACACTTGGCCTTCATCTCATCTGGTGTCAAGTTGTAACGTGTCAAGGATAAGGGTTGGACTTTGTTTGAGTCCGCCCGGCTACCTGCCACCATCTTACACAAGTCTGTCGCCATAATAACAATTATAAAGTTGTAAGATATCCAGTTCCTCAGTTTGTTGAGGATTCCGGATGAAGTGCGCCTCCGCCATCGACCTTGTCTCGACTTGTGACCAGCGGTCCAAGTACGGATCTTATCGATCGCATAATAGCGAATCGCAACGTTCGTTAAAATGAACCGAATCGTATCGTACCTCGCGAGTATGGAAGTCCACTCGGTAACTCATATCGATACGCTTGCGATCGTCAAAGTGCTCTAAATTTATCGAACAATAAAAACTTTTACCGAGACCTTCTTCAAAGTAGATAAAACAATCGTGAAAAAAGACAAAAAAATATAAGTTCTCAAATGTCAAACAAAAGTACTGGTTATCGATAAACTCGATATAATTTAACGAATGTATACCGATTCTATCTACCGATTACTTCCGTACTTGCGATGGTCGATAAAACCAATTTTATCGATTTAAACGATTCCAAATGTCAAATGATGCGATCGGTAAGAACCATACTTGGTCCGCAGGTGAGATGAAAGCAAAAGGTCTCCTCAGTTTACAGCAACACTATATCACAGGACTTTCATTTTACACAGCGCCATCTAGCCCCAAGCTGAGCATAGCTTGTAATATGGGAACTTGATTACGGATAGAATACTTAAATAGTTTTTTTTATATAAATACATACTTATGATACGATACAACACCCAAACACAGAATAAACATCAATATTTATAATACAAATGTTTCAACCTACAGCAAAGACGGCAAAGTTACTGCCAACTGAGCTATAAGGCTTGTTGTGTATATAAATATATATTTCAAATTTATCAAATCAAATATTTTTATAGCTGATTTGTTACTAAATATATAACAGTTTTCAAGATATCTATGTAATTAGAATGGACTTGTCATAATGTTCGTTACCTGTAGAGATGCAGCGGCTCGTCGTCGTCCGAGTCGTCCCGGGGGCGGTACGAGCGATCCGACTCGTACCGCCCCTCGCCCCCCGCACCGCCCCCACCGCCGCCCCCGCCCCCCGCCGCCCCCGTCTCCTCCGCCCCCGACGACGACGAGCTCACAGACTCGAACCGCTCCCGAGTTCTGTGAACACAAACACACACACAAACTAAGCGATCCTCACAAACTAACAATTAGTTGTGAGTATCATCGCTTCCGGCCCGCCACCGTCCACTGTTGGACATAACATGACCCCCACGCTTGGCTGGCGGCGCGGTGGTCGCAGTATCGGTGTTATGACTGTTGTAGATGTATGTATGTATGTATGTATGTATATTGTGAGCACCCAACAGTATGTATGTTACCGTTTGTGCTGCGTGGTTGTCCGTTTGTCCCAGCGGCGCGTGCCGCTCGAGTCGTCCGCGCTGGAAGGGGCGCGGGTTCGCTTCCGGGTCGACACCTCCTGCACACAACCGCACACTTCACTTGTACACCATTCTACCGATCTATCTTCTATATATACTATTTATATTCACCATTCTATCAGGCCGAGGATATATTTTAGGGTTCCGTACCTATAGCAAAACGGAACACTTACAAGATCACTCGTGTGTCTGTCTGTCAGAATAAAGCTGAAATTTGGTACATTTAAAGAATTCGGTGACATTATCAAGCACGACAGCGTATATAAATGAATTAAAGTTTTAGAGGTTGATGTTGGGGTAAAGTCATACAAAATAAATCAATCTTTGCCAAATAGCATCGCCGCGAAAGGCGGCCCCTTACAACTATAAATAAATTGATATATAGATATAATATATATATATATATATATATATATATATATATATATAATACCAAGATAGAAATAGTTAGGAATAAGTATTGAATAAGCTTTAGGTTTCATTTATGTAATTTAGAATTAAGTAAGTAGATATGCAAGATTATGTAAGGAAAAATAAAAGCTTTTTTATCTTTATCTTATCTAAATAGCATCGTGTAGCATATCAAATGAAAGGCCTCATCGCAAGAGGATCAAATCAGTTTTTTTTTAAATAATTTAAGTAACATAGTGTAAAAATTATTGAAGAAAATATACGAAATCAACCCATTAACGCTAATTAGCCATTAAACATTAAACAGTCGCTTCATTTTGTTTTCCACATGAGCTTTACGTGTATGTGTGTGTGTGTGTGTGTGTGTGTGTGTACAACCGACTGACCAGCGTGTCGAGGTCGCTGTTGTCGGTGTACGTGAGATGCACGTCGTCCAATAACTCCTCCTCGAGCACCTCCAGGTCGGTGCACAGCGACGACCCCCGCGACGACCCCCCGGAGGCCCCTCCCCCACCCCCACCCCTGCTCGTCGAGGGGAGGGGGGAGGCGCGTGCCGAGGTACTCTTGCTCTTCTTGCCGATGCCTTTACCTGTCATTCGATATGGTAAGTGTCGAGATCACGTGACGTCTGTGAAGCGTCGCATTACAATACATGTTCCTGCTATGAAGACGGTTTCAATTATTTTCCTTTCCATTAATATATCGCATTGCAGCAAACATTGTGAATTATCTTGCTCACTTTACGGCATTAAAGAGAAAGTGGCTTCTCATCCTTGATTATGATGATACAGAGAGACTTTTAGCAATCCTAACGTGAATCCCAATAACTTTGCTCTTTGTTTCCCATCCATGTTCCTTACTCCTACTTATCCAAATAACGCATGCACACACACACACACACACACACCCTTCACACACACCCCTTTTCACTGTCATACTCAGTCATTCTGTTTTTTTTTTAATTTAATTTGGTTTAGCCCTGTTAGGAGCACAAGTTTTTTGGTAATTCTTTAAATAGACTCCCGCGGCACAGGCTAGCCCTAGTGGGGGGGTCCTCGAGTGATTGTATAATTAATTTAAAACTATTGGCAATAAATGAATCTGAATTAGAATGTCGAGGCAAGCCAGTAAGTAGGTAGGCTCTTTCATTGTGCTATCTTATGTCTTGTAATAAAGACGGGTCGCAATCTTAACGTAAAAGATATTTTGAGATTATTATTTTTTTTGTACGAAGGAGAAGCGCTTGGCCTTCATCTCACCTGGTAACAAGTTAAGATAAGGCCGAAGGTGGAGGTGCACTTCACCCGGAATCCTCAGCAAACTGAGGAGCTGGCTATCTTACCTCTGAATGCCGGAACACAATAATTTTACAATTGTTATTATGGCGACAGAATTAGGTAAGATGGTGGTAGCTAGTGGCCAGGCGGACTTCAACAAAGTCCTACCACCAACCAAAATCAGACCAAAATCAGATCAACCAAAATTCCAATCACAGGAAACAAACTCTCTTATCGATATCGATGCTGGAGCAAAATTAAGTTTTTTCCCATTATTGCAAATCTGTTTCACGAAATCACGCTGAAAATACTGGATGGATTTGAATGAAACTTTGCATAATTATTACCGATATTATTGGGAAGGATCACGTTGACTTATTATCTCTCCTCACCCCCTCTCAAGGGGTTAAAATGTTTTTATGTAACTTTTTACTCTAAATAACTGATCATCAAATATTTTAAAACCTACCCCGCTGCAGAACTAAAGGGTTGCAAGTATTTTTTTAATAAATTGAATACATTTACTAAAACTCTTATTAAAGTTATCTTGTACTTTTATTTCTGTGTGTGTGCGATACAGTGTAAACGATATATTAACGCACTCACCCTTGGTGTGTTTGTGTAGCGGCACGTCGCTGTCCCACGAGTCGTCGGCCCCCGCGCCCCCGCCGACGCCGCCCCCCCTCGCCCCCCGCTGACGCCGCGAGGTAGTCGCGAGGGGCTCCGAGTCCGACTCGCTCGACTCGTGGTGACCCCCAACACCTGCGAGTTTATAGTATTCTATTCATAATATCAACAGCTTGGTATCTCGTACTTGTTTCGTTATTCTTAAGTTGTGGGTTTGTTTTTGTTAATCAGACTTTTTCTCCTACTCTCCATTCTGACGGTTATATTCGTCTGGCGTTTATAATTCATGGAGGTATTTAGCCATGTAATTCATAAGTACTAAAATATACAGACTTGGAACTGTCAAAATAGCTAAATTCTTAATAGTTATGCTCTTAGCATGAAATAAGTAATCATGGTCCCAAAATATAGCCCTGAGGTATTCCTGTAGAGATATTACGGTGTTGAGATTAAATTCCTCACCATTTCGTGAATTAGTCCTTATTTCTACAAACATTTCACGGTTATTTAGGTATGATCTGAGCAAGCTAAGGAAACTACTTCGTAATGACTTACTCCGTAGTGCTCAGGTTTATCAATGAGTCAATGAGTCTTGTGGTCAACCGAATCAAACGCAGAGCTTAAATCTAGAAATATCGCGACCACTTTTTTCTTATATTTTACCGTTGAGTTGCCTCGCGTGGCGCGTCCGCCGCGGCCGCTCCCGCGTCCTCTCCTGTTTCCGCGTCCGCTCCCGCTCCCGCCCCTCGCTCCGCGTGAGTCTCTCCGCGCACAGAGCTTCGAACAACGCCGACAGACGGACGGTCATCGAGTATATCTAAAAATAACACGCCACTTTTAAATACAAGCACGTTTCCTACCAGGAACCAACCAAAGAAGTGAATTGAATTCACTAGAATCATTTGAATCACTTTTAATCGATGAGGAATTAAGGACTCATAAAACAAAAAGGCAGTTTACATGATCATAGCCCCGTATACAAACTAACGTAGGAGACCTCATACGATTACACCTTTAATATCATCATGTTGTATCTGTTTCTCCAACAGTCGGTGCGTGGTGTGTAGAGACGACTGTTGGAGAACACGAGCCGTACTCACCCGACTCCGCTTGTTGGTGTTGTAGAGACGACTGTTGGAGAACACGAGCCGTACTCACCCGACTCCGCTTGTTGGTGTTGTAGAGACGACTGTTGGAGAACACGAGTCGCGTGTCCTCCACGAACTGTCGGTGCGAGCTGTACTCGCGGCCGGACAGTCGCCGCGCCACCGTGCCGAGGTCCATGGGCCGCTCCACGATCGACGAGTAGTCTGCCACATATTCATAAACATATTCAATTATATTATGGAAATAAGCGTCCATGAAATTATCCCGGCAATAACAGATGAACTGGATCTCGGGCACCCAGCGCATCACCCCCCGATACATACCTGGCACCTGCTGAACACACACGGGGTTGCGGAACGGCTCCGCGTCCCCCGAGGACATCAGCTCCATGAGAACCCCCTCGCACAGGGAGACCCAGGCCGCCCCCGAGCAATGGCGACGTCGCGTCTGAAACACACGGACAGGATCACATCGGTCATACACGAACGATCAGTCAGTCAGTCAGTCAGTCAGTCAGTCAGTCAGTCAGTCAGTCAGTCAGTCAGTCGTTACCTTGTTCCGGTCCCGGGCCCGCGCCCTCGGCTCGTCGTCTGACGACCGGTAGCTCGCCGCCAGCGATCTGTACTTCGACATCACGTCTGCATTCCGCCATTCGCTGAAACATAAACGATATAAGAGGGGGGGACCTAATACAGAACCTTGTGGTACCCCTAGTGATCAATTATTGCTATAAAATGTACTAGAATTTCGTGAGAGACACAGTCGAAAGTTTTGGAGAGATCACAAAAAACTCCTCTTCTTTTACGATTTTATTTACGGCCTGTTTTAATATCTTGTATGAGGATGGTTATGGCTTTGTGGATTTCCGTTTTTGAAAACCAAATTGTCCGTTGTTTAATACTTCATGATCTAAAATATAGTTATCAAGTTAGTCAGACAAATATTTTTCACCTAGTGGGTGGGCACGGTTACAGTATCACACGATAAGCTTAGAGATACCCGAGCAAGGGTATGGCGATGGAGAGGATCTGGCTGACCTGATGATGTAGAGCAGCAGGTCTGTGAGCAGCCTCGCCTGGCGGACGATGGTGGAGTGCGGGTCGTTGAAGCGCTCCGCGTTGGACGCCAGGTAGCGCGCGTCGAACTGAGCCGCCGCCGTCCGCCGGTAGAACTGCAACACGACAATTTATCTCAGACAGGTTCAGGTTCACCTATAACTTGAACACACTGCCAGGTTGTATCTCTCACCTCGTTGGAGAACCTGGCGCGGATGGTGGCGAGGTCCACGGGGTAGGGGACCACGCGAGCATACGTCGGGTACCGCTGCAGGTCCACGGGCGCCACGAACGGTTCCGCCACCGACAGCTCCATCACCTGGACACTCACCGACATCTTTACATACACTTTACTGAAGCTTTCGACATCGTTAACTGCGAGCTTCATCTCAACAAGGTCACACCGCGTCCATCGTGCGTCTGATTAGTCTGATTACTTGCCTCCATCGCTATGAGTGCGATCATAAAAGTACTTGGGAAAGGATTACATCCTAAAAGTATCGTGTCGCGTGTGGAGTTTGTCAAGGCTCCATACTTGGACCATTGCTGAATGCTTAATTTTAACGACATTAACATTTTGTAAACCATAAAACTGGTCGCTATAAATTGTCTACAAAATGTATGAGACTTCATTAAGCTGTAAATAATTGTTTAATGTTTAATTATTGATAAGTATAAGACCTGTCCGATGTGGTGCGCGATGGAGCGGCACGCCTCGGCCCGCTGACCGCCCCACTCGCCGCGCGTCGCCTTGTACAACACCCCCTCCAGCTCGTGGGGCAGCACCGGCACGCACCCGCCTGGCTCCGGGGGCAGTCTGCACAACAACACGACCATTACATCACTGTCGTCTCCCTCATCGTGTGCTGGTCGCGATTCCGAACGTGCGGTTAATGACGATTACAAAGTATCCTAAAATCATACAGAATAAATTACTTTGACTTTTTCACATATCAGTGGCTGAGACCGGAGGCTGGAGACCGGAGGCTGGAGACCGGAGGCTGGAGACCGGAGGTAGACTCACCTGTCGGGGTCGATGGGCTCCAGGTCCCAGGGGCTGAGTCTCTCCACCTCGCCGTTGTCCCAGCGCACCTTGAGCGAGAGGAACGCGGCGGCGGCGGCGGCGGCAGACCATCCCCCGCCCCCTCCCCCGGCGGCGGGGGGCGCGGGGCCCACACGCTCCACGATCACGCCCGTCCACCACGAGTCGTCGATCATGCAACGGAACCTGGCGGCGGGAGTTCCGTTGAAAGTTCATATCCATTGAAGGTTCCCCTTCATACATGTCTTAGTTTGATCACGTCAGGGATATTAATGAAGGTATCTTTACATAAACCCCCTCCCCCCACTCACCTGTCGCCCCCCTTCCACCCCCTCCTGACACACGTGTCGTACTGCTGCCTCAGCACCAGGAAGTCGATGACGTCCGGCATGTCGTGGTACCGCACGGTGAAGGAGCGCCCCTTGGCTCCCCCCGCCCCGGCCCCGACCCCCGCCCCCGTCCCCGCCCCCTCGCACGAGAGCCGCACGCACGCGACGCGGGGGGGTTTGATCACATACTTAATGCCCACCACTTTGACCAGCTCACACTCCTGGAAACAGGAACAAATCAATCTCTCAAGTATCCGATTCAAATAATCTCTATTTATGATAGCATGTGTTTTGTTTGGTTTTGTCGCATGTCGCATGGCTGCAACAGCGCCCATAAAGCTATCGAGACATAAATTGTAATAAAAATATATTTGAACACAAACTTAATGGTTATCTAAACCTATTTTTTCTGTGAACGCGATGTATGATGGTTTGTGAGTTTTTATGTAAATGGAGTTTTAATATTATTTTAAGTGTGATTTTCATTTGTTGTTTAATCAATGTAATTGGTGTTGACCATGTTAATTAAAGAAAATAAAAAAATAAACTAACTATTAAATGAAATACTCGACATCTTCACGAGAAGAGTAAGATGAAATTCAGCTACCTACATTTAGCTAGCTATTTTAGCTCTTCCTTATTTTTATTTGCTAATTAAAACTCACTCACTCAAACAATGATGATGCTAGGTCAGCGCTTGACCTTCACCTCACCTGGTTTCAAGAAGCCAAAAGGTGGAAGCGCACTTCACCCGGAATCCTCTACATTCTGAGGAATCACCTTAGAGACAGTACCTACACATCATGATGATGATGATGTGTAAAGGTTTAAATAACGTTAATTAGCTAATGAATAAAACGTGTCGTCATAGAACATGTCAAGGTGAGATCGTGTCGAGGTGAGGTCACGTCGAGGTGAGGTCACGTCGAGGTGAGGTCACGTCGAGGTGAGGTCACATTGCGTTGTGTAGACTCACGTGAACCTGCGTCCGCTCCCACGGCTTGTCCCTCGGGTTGACCTTGAAGAGATCCTTCTCAGCGACCGCCTCGAAGTACCTCTGGTGACCCTGGCGGAGAGACCTCGCGTTACTCCTTCTCGTCTCCTGGTACGTGTGTGGGGGTTGGGGAGGGGGGACTGGGGGAGTTGCCATCAGGGAATGTGGCTTCCTTAATACAAGCCTTTTATAAGGAGAAAAAAATTAAGAAAATAATTACAACAAAAAAATATAACAATAGGGATATATTTAACAACATTATAGATGTACGAACAAAACATTTTGTATCCGAACATAATAATTACGATACAGGTCATGATAGTTTGTGTGTGATAGAAGGGTGTGTATGATAGTAGGGTGTATGTGAGAGTGTGTAGTTAGATGAGATCGGACTCACGAGCCTGAAGTAGAGGCACTGGTCCCCCATCTGGGGGTGGTAGGGCGCCTTCCGCGGAGACACGCTGGTCAGCCACTCGCCGGGACGGAACGGCTCCGGCAGCGGCTCGGCGCCGGACGACGCGGGGCTCTCGGGGGCCAGCCTACACGCACACAAACACACATACAAACATCGCATCAACATTCACTACACAAACAAACACAGCGAGACTATTGGTACATTGGTATCTTGAGTCGCTCCAGAGGCTGCCGAGACCTTCATGTGGCTTTTGTAGGTAAACATTACAAAAATATCTTGATGTTTCGAGCGTTTTCGGGATATGAATATAAACAATTTAGTTTGATAAATGAATGAAGGTCTGTGGTTGCGATACTGAGCTGACACGGGCAGTACATATAGAAGAGCTTAGCAAAAAACTGACCTCAGCAACCTATGCAATTAAAAAAATGAAGGAGCCAGGGGGAGAAAGGGCTGCAAGAGAATCCTACTTTGCATATTTTCACTCACTTATGAGTTACGGATACTTCTTTGGGGCACTGCTGCAGAATCTTTTCGGATATTTGTACTCCAAAAGCGATCCATTCGATATATTCTAGGATTAAAATATAGGGACTCTTGTAGAGATATGTTCAAAAGGCTAAACATTTTGAGTACATTCACCAAAATATTGTTTACATACGAGTAAATCTGGAAAGTGCTATAACATTATCAGAAGTTCATAGTTATGATACAAGAAATTCAATTCAATTCGTTTATTTTTCAGAATAGATTAACGAAATAAGGGAAATACTATAGTTCCTCGTACAAGACTCGCAAAGATATTGAAAAGCTTTCATTGTTTGTCAATGAAATTGTATCATAAAATACCACCGGACAGTAAGAATAAATCGGACATTGATTTTGTAACGACATTAAACTTAAATTAATTAATAAAAGTTATTATACAATTAACGAAGGTTTGGCCGGCAGCTATATATTTTGTGACCATAATGGTTAGTATACCTAGCAAATTTGTTTATAATTTAAGTGCTGTACTATAGCTATCTACCTATTTTTTGTTTTTATTCTTTGTCTTTGTTTTTATGTAGAGTAAAAAAAGTAAAGGTCTGACCAGTATATAAACATACATAAACAACACGATTGCTACACTCACCGCTCCCGTGCATCCCGCTCGCCCGGTGCGGGCCCGGGGTCAGGATCGGGGTCAGGATCCGGGTCGGGGTCAGGATCCGGGTCGGTGCGGGGCGCGGCGGCGCGAGGGGGGCGCGGCGCGCGGGGCGGCGGCGAGTACCTCGCGGGCCGCCGCCTGGCGCGCGCCGGGGGGCCGCCCCCCCGCTCCCAGTCAGAGTACTGCGATGATGATGAACTGCAACATACGTGTTTGTGTGTGTATGTAGGTAGGTATGAATGTCTGCTATGCAAATTCAAATCATTATAAATTGGAGAGAAACTTTGTATGTTATTTTAGCACAACGCGGCGGCTGATCCGCTCTTCATCAAGTTTCATGCATTGTTTGTGGTGGGCGTGTACTGTACTGTACTGTACTGACCTGTACTGTACTGTACTACGTTGGCAACGTCCCGCACCACACAACACGGATACTTTCCCGGGTAGAGGTACCATACTAGTTAACATATGACCTGTGTGATTGTATGTATGTATGTTACCTGTTGGGTTCGGAGAGGTCGAGGTCGGAGAGGTCAGTGCGCGAGCGCCTCCCCGCGGAGGGTCGTCGTCGCCCCCCCGCGGAGGGTCGGGGGGGCGACGAGTCGGAGGACTCGGGAGACGACGACGAGTCGGGAGGCTCCGGCCGGGGGATCTGACACACACACACATACGAATCAAAATAACGTTTGTTTAAAAAAATTTAAACAAGCTTATTACTCAATAGGTAAACCTAATAGGTAGGTAATGTATGTAAATAACTAAATATAAAATATTTATGATATAATTATGACCTCGAAACTAAATTGAAAACTTGAGAATAATCTAAATTGAAAATTTAGAGGCCGAGGCTCGTAATAGTTTTTTTGTGCACAAATATGGTAGGTAGATGGTACTTTGCACCTGAACTTAATGAATCACTGACTGTTGGTGCCCCTCAGTGCGGGCTCCGGGGAGATCTGACATATTCATGGAAATATTCAACTGTCTCTGTAGTGTAGTACATCTGTCATAGATCTGTCATATTCATGTATATATTTACTACACATATGAATATGACAGATCTCAACCGAGCCCATATTTTTCCTGAACATCTTGAAAATATTCAACCATCTGAATATTTTCATGAATATGACAGATCTCCACCGTTGTCAGACCCAGAGGTCCCGGGTTCGATCCCCAGGGGAGTACAATATTGTGCTTGGTTTGGTTGGTGGTAGGACTTTGTTTAAGTCCGCCTCGCTAGCTACCACCATCTTGCCATACATAACTCTATCGCTATAACAACAATTGTAAAATAGTTGTGTTCCGGCATTCAGAGGTAAGATAGCCAGTTCCTCAGTAAGTTGAGGATTCCACCACCTTCGGCCTTATCATACGTTGACACCAGGTGAGATGAAGGCCAAGAGCTTCCCCATAGTACAATACAATACAAATCTCACAATAAAACGAATAATGTATAGCGAGTAAAGAATACTTGGCGAGGTCTCACAGTGCGTGGAGTGCGCTGGACGCCCCCCTGTCCGTGTGTGCGGCGGGGGCGGCGGCGGGGGGCGGCGGGCGAGGGCGCCGCGCCCCCCGTGCTGATCATGAGAGGGCGGCGTCTCATCTCCCGCCGGTACCACGCCTGCTCCATCGCGTTCAGTTCCGCGCTACAACACGCAGAGGACACGGCATGTTGTATATACATTCAACTAATGTACAAGTCAAGTGCGAGCCGGACTCGCGTGGAGAGGGTTCCGTCCGAACTGTACGTAGGCATATGTTTGATGAACTAGAGGAGTCTTAGTCGGCTTAAATTGAACAAACAAAATATACTGATGAAAAAAAAAGCAAAAATCGATACATTAAGACCACATAGTTCGTAACAATACAAATTAACAATAAAGAAATTAAAAGGTCTATAAATTGAGGAAAAAATAAATGTCAGAATGAATAGAATAGAAATATGTAACTACCATTTATGTATTTGCTTTCCGAGTAAATCGAAGACCTGCAAAGTTCTGTAAGATACAAGCGAGGCACCCCCTGGTTCCTCCAGAGATGTGGTGATGGTGTACCTGGTTTCCTCGATGCGCTGCCGACGACTGTGTGCGATGGGGGTCACCATGGGGCGCGCCGCGGTGGGCTGCAGCGGCTCCCCGCGCTGCCAGGAGCCGGCCGTGTGACGCACCCCCTCGTTCCTCCACACCCCCCGCGCCTCCAGACCAGCCCACCCGTTGTCCCCTGCCATCGCTGCGTGAGGTCAACATCAACACTATCACAACTGAACATGTCCCGTTCTATTATGTTTGATGATGTCTCCACCACCGTGAGCTCCATCGCCGATTCAAATAACATTTACATATGCAGATGCCTACTTAAAACTACAGTGAATCCTTCCTACATATAAGCATGATTCTAAGCCTAAATTGTTTGAAGTTTTACTGGAATAAATTTACTTTACTTTACCTAAAAAAAAAAAATGTATTGAAAGCATGTTTTGGAATGGATCTAACCATCGAATTCATGTTTGACAGCTAAACTTAACAGCTAAATGTCAACCTTCATGATCTTCAGAAAATACTGCCTAAGAACCTATGACATTTGTCATGTACAGCATGGGCTACTTGTTATCGGGTTATACAGGGTGCGGGAGCCGGGGGCAAAAGCTACGAGTGTGAACAGCACAGCAGTGGCAGTGGGGGGGTACCTGGGGGGGAGCGCTCCGCCGCCAGCGCCTGTATCATCACGTCGATCCGGTTCCTCGCCACGTCCGTGTGCGGGATCAGCTGGCTCAGCGTCAGGTTCTCTCTGCAACGGAACACACCCCTCGCTGTAGTCAGGGCACTGTACCCTCCACCCTCCAGTACACGCCAACACTACGCTACAGTACCTGCCGGGCACGGTCCGCTGGAAGTGGGGGGCGTGCGGCGCGCCCTCCACGTCCACGAGGAAGGGGGGCGCCATCAGGTGCGGGGGGGTCTCCGTCTGCTCGTCCAGCGCGCCGCCCAGCGCGTCGCGCACTGCACACACAATCGTTACTCTCTCTCCGCGGAGTCGCCCACACACGCACACACACACACACACACACACGCGCACTCACCCAGCGGCCTGTAGTCCGTGTGGTAGAAGAGCTCGGTGGGCAAGTCCCGCAGCAGCCGATGCCCCTGGCCCAGCCCCAGCAGCAGCAGATGTCCGTGCGAGTCGGAGGCGGCCAGCGCGGCGCCGCTCGCCGACCACTTGGCGTCGAAGATGGCCCCGTCGCCCTGTCCCCGGCAACACAACGCACGGTCACTTCACCGCACCGCACCGCACCGCACCGCACCGCACCGCACCGCACCGCACCGCACTCACCTGTCCCGGGATGTGGTTGTGGAAGGAGGCGAGCGCGAGGCTGGCGGGGGCGTCCCACACGAACAGCTGCCCGTCGTGTCCCGCCGACAGGATCACCCCGGGCAGGAAGGGGTGCGCCTCCAGGACGTACGCCTCGTCGCGATGCCCCGACAGACACGCCACCTGCACGCTGCTCCGGGAGCACCACACCTGTTCCCACGGACAACGCGTACGTACATACCGATTGTAACTCACACCGGCAAATCATTTGACAACAAACATACATAAGTTATAATTCTTTTGGCGCGTTTGGGAATAATACAGTGTTTTTTTACGATACCGACACCTAAAAGCGATACCATGAAGTTGGTTGGTAATATCGTCTCACAAGTTTTCGTGAGAACTGATAACTAATTCCACCCGGGACCTTTGGATCTGAAACCGGCGGGCGAGCTACTTTACCTCAGAGGCGGTAGCACAAGTCCACAGCTTGTCTAGTCACTAAATGAGGGGGGGGGGGGGGGGGGGGGGGGGGGGCGTACCCGAATGGTGCAGTCGGAGACGGCGGTGATCACGAAGGCGTCGCTGCAGTCCCAGCACACCATCGTCACCTGCAACATCACAACAACTCCATCGGTGCACGACTGGACCGCAACCCACAACCATCGGATCGGAAGCATGGAGCTCAAACCCACTTGGACACACACCCCATGCATAGTGCTGATTTATAATTTTAACTATGTAAAATGGGCAGAATTTATTTGCAATAAATGGCCATGTCGGGGTCAGGGTCAAGGTCAAAGTCAAAATGCGTTAATTCATTAGGATTTTTAGGATCATTTTGAAACGTCAAATGTACCGCCTGATCGGAATCGCGATTAGCACAGAAAGAAACAGGCAAGAACCTCGGGCTAGTAAATTGTTTGATGTGATCCAATCAACGTTTAGATATACAGAGGTTTAAATCGAGATCGGTTCGGGGTCGGGGTCGGGGTCGGGGTCAGGGTCGAGGGCGGATACCTTGAGTTTGTTCCCCTCCGAGTCCTTGTGGTGCGCGGGCAGCAGCAGCGAGTGTCGCCACTGCGTCGCGTGCAGCGACCACAGCGCCGCGCTGCCGTCCTGCAACCAACGCATCGAGGTCAACCGCCCGGATACCCCCGGGACTCATTTACCTACGCAAGTGTGGGGGCGAAACACGTGGCGACACCTAGCGGCAGTGTTCATTCAATATATTTTCTGGGTTCAGGTTAACCTTAAAATGGATCACCGCAATTCCATTAAGTAACGCCAAAGCGATTGCTATTTTAAGGCAACCGTCTCAAACCTCAGCAACAATGTGACAAGCAGAGCTGACATTTGATATTAAAAAACTGAAAATGAGGTTAATTTCAAATACCAAAGTCATATATCGAAACCAAAATAGATAAGGTTGTTTGACTGTCTGACTGACTGACGGGCAAGTCTCAGAAACTTGTCACTTACAGGGGACTGCCGCAGAGCTCAGGGAAGCTGTAAGAGAACGTGCTGAACATATTAGTTGATGCGTGTGTGTGTGTGTGTGTGTGTGTGTGTGTGTGAGAGTGTATGTATGAGAGGAGAGTGCACCTTGCTGCCGGAGACGAACCGCAGCCCGCGGTGAGCCCACGCGATGCTGTCCACCGCCTCGCTATGCACCGCCGTCTCCAGGATCTACACACATACATACAAACAAACACATTAAAAACATATTACGACCAATAAGTCCCCCCCCACCCCCCGCCACTCACCCTGCGCGGCCCCGTGGGCTCCCCCAGCACCGCGTACACCCGCACGTGGTGGTCGGCGCTGCCCGCCGCGAGGAACGCCCCGCCCGCGCTCCACGCCGCGCAGATCATGTGACACGCGCCCGGCCGCATGCGCTCCACGTACTGCACCGGCTGCGAACAGAGGCGAGGGGACACTCGAGTGCTGTGCCGTGGTGTGGTATGCTGCCGTGCTGCACTGCGGCGACCGTACCGACCTGCGAGAGGAACTGCCCGTCGGGCGAGCACGTCCAGAACGCGACGGACCCGTCGGTGGAGGTGGAGGCGAGCCAACGCACGTCCGCGCGCGCCGGCGGCGCCCACTGCACTGACGTGATGGTACCTGCACACACACCACAGCGTCACCCCCACTCACTCACACACACGCACACACACACATCGACTCTCTCCACCGAAGGTACCTCCGTGTGCGTGCAGCACCGCCTTGGGCGCGCCGCTGGGCAGCTCCCAGACGCGCACCAGCCGCTCCACGGAGCCGCACGCCAGTAGCGACCCGTCGGCGCTGACGTGCGCGTCCGTGATCTCCGCGCCCGCCCCCCGCAGCGTGCCGACCAGCCGCCCGTCGCGCGCGTTCCACACCTGCACACGACACTACACTGCAGCTCCCGGACACTTCTACCGACGTAACCAATGCCAGCCAGCCAGCCCGCCGGACTGACACTGGGAAATGCTAACAACTGCTTGCGTCCATGTTACCGGCTCAGAATAATAGCCTCTTCTAAATCTTTCTAAAATTAAGGCTTAAGAGGAAACCGGAGCACCGCTGATTTTCGCTCTCCAGTACAAACGTAGTTCCTTTTTGATTTCAAAGTGGTAAGTCAGATTCACATTAAATTTTGCAGGTATCGGGAAGAGATAATCTGTGTCTGTGGTGCGCTACTTTTTCTTACACAATAATAAAAATATATGGAAATGAGTATTTGTATGAAAAAACTCTACCATTTATGGTTTGTATTCGTTTTTTAGAAAAAGTAACGCACCGCAGACAGATTATCCCTTTCCCGTTATACCTTCAAAAAATCTTTTGAATCAGCTGTGCCATTTCAAAATGAAAATGGAACTATGTTTGTATGGGAAAGTGAGACTACTTAGGGCCTTCTTAAGACCACGTGATCATCAAAGGCACAAAACATCAGCTTGTTTTGCTCTTTTCATATTATTTGTTGGTTGGGATTACTAACGGAATCACTAGCTCACAAAAAAATAATTAGATGATGCACAAGGTGAGGCAAGCTTGTCTTAAAGGAACCTATTCACTCTGGACTCGAAGACCTCCAAGATAGTACTAGTGCAGAGAATCCATCCTCCTCCGTAGCACAGACCGAATACTCCAGTAGCTACTCATACCTTGACCAGCAGGTCATCTGCCCCGGTGATGACGTATCGTCCGGAGCACTCGAAGACCAGGCAGTACACCGCGGAGAGGTGTCCCAGGGTCCGCCTCTGCAGCTGCAGGGAGGAGAGCAGCCGCGGGGGGAACAGCGAGGGTCCTCCCGCGCCCCCCGCCGCGCACGAGGGGCCCAGCCCCAATTCTCGGCCTACCAGTCGACGGACTGTGACCAAAAAATTTCCTTATTTTATTGTTATAATCAGTGAAAGTGATCAGGTATGTTCCATTCTAATTAAATAGATAGATCTGAATTATTACAAATGCTATGAAGTATTCTCTTCCAGATAACTGGTATGTAGTGGGTGGTATGTCCCATTGCAATGGAGAAAGTAGGTCATAATTAAATAATTTGTGTATTTTAAAATTCAAGGTAAGGCACTCACCGAGGGATTGGTCCTGCCTGTGATAGGAGGAGCGCGACTTGTTGCCGACGAGCGACTCGCTGAGCAGCGAGAAGCGAGCGGCGAGCCGCGGCGAATGCTCTGCCTCCGCGAGCCGCAGTGCGCGCGCGCACACGCCCGCCAGCCGCCCCCACGGCATCTCACAGTACTGCGTCGCCTGCGTCGTCACAACACTATGTTTACACACACCTACCTACTACTACACACACTTTCATTATCATTGATGTGTCAATTTTTCAATTTTTCACTCAAAATACGTTATTTCATTAGATTTTTTAGGCTCATTTTAAAACGTCAAATCAACCACTTGTTCGGAATCGCGACCAGCACTCGAGGAGACGGGCAAGAACCTTGGGCTGGTTATTTTTTTTTATTATCCATTCAATATTTAGGTACAACGTTTTAAATAACATTTATAAGTAGGTGCATCATAAGCCTTATATTACTTACATCACCTTAAAACCTCTACATAACAACTATCTGATTGGTAGTTTGTGTAACATTAAAGAATCACCATTTAGCAGTTCTTCTTATGGTAGATAGTTACTCACTTATTTTGTAATAAGCACAAGATATTCGTTTTTGACCGAGCAAGCGAAGTATCTCAGTTTCGAGATTGGCCAAAAATGGTTTTGTCCAGTGTCTGTCGGCTGTCGGTTTGTTCTGGCTTGCATGTCGCATTTTTCAACAGATTTTGATGAAAATTGGCGCATATGTTCCTTGATTTCTGAATATTTTATAGTCAATCGCGATTTTTGATTGGGGGGGAAAGGAGGGAGCTTGCTGTAGCGTTATTTATCAACGGATTTCAATTAAATTTAAAAAACTCACTAAGGATTTAATTCTACACAAGATGTTGTGAAAAAAAAAACAAAAAGGGTGAGTGGAGGGTGAAAAGGGGAGAAGTTTAGTGTAGATTTCAATTTTGGTTGTGAAAATTTATATATACATTTACTAATCAGACTACGCAGTCCCCTCCGCCTTTGCAAGACAAAACCATAGACACCCGATTATTGCATGGTTATAAGGGTTCGCGAGGGTTACTGTTCTTACAGAATCACTAGTACATAATATGAATGGGCTTAATTTTGAATCATACTGTTTCCTAAGAGTGAATGATTTACATTCCCTAAAGCCGCGTTTTGACGATAAGAGTTGACTCTGACGTAGTGTACTCTGACGAAGTGTACTCTGACGGCCACTCTAATGGCACTTGTATTGTGGAAACCGGGCATCCGAGTGCACTCGGACATGTACACTAATACACTAGTATGTAGGCTACTCTGTCATAGTACACTCTTACGATTCAACTCTTATCGTCAAAACGCGGATTAAGCAACACCTAGGTATATCAAGTTTATTTTTGTTTATAGTATCTGCTGCACTTCCCCATAAAAAATATACAATAAGACAACACTGTGAAAGGCATGGTTGGTATGTTGTTTAATTAATGTAAATTGGTGTTAGCAGTTATTATCAAAGTTCAATTATATGAATAAATAAAACCTGGCAGTGCTGCAGTGTAGGTGCTGAATTGCCATCTAAAATCTTTGGAGGTTGTAGGTATATTCTCTTTTCACCATCATTTTGAGACATGATCGGTGGATCTATGTATAATTTATTAATTCCCGTCACATATTCAATAGGTAATAGCTATTGTATAATCGTATCAAGTCGGAGGAATGGTATACCGATACATGTATTTTAATGATTTGAAGTAAAAATTATTAAGTTATTTTTAGAGCAAAATGCATAATTTAAAATTTCCCGCGTCTCGCGTCTCGGCGACCTTCGGTGGGTATCGACCGCGCTGCAACAGCGCTCGGCCAATCACAGCGCTCTACGACAAGGCATCGCGCACTTTACCATACGAGAGAGCAAGACGGAGATATATATATTGACGAACTACTAGTTCATTCTAGATCTAATTTTTCATAATTTTTAGAAAAACTTTCATTTTATCACTGAAACTTCAATTAACAATTTTTCCCGAATTTCCACCGTTACTTTACGATCACTTTTATGTAAAACACAAAATAAGTTTTTTTGTACTTTTTTCAGGAAATGCACATTTCCACTCGCATTTCTCGCGCAAAAATGCAAGAAAACAATGTTTTCATCACTAAAATATCACTAAAACTCACCAATTCATCGTAAGACTGGGAGTGTACCGCGCCCTGCCAGTCCAAGCGTCGAGGCAGCACCTGCCACAAAACCAAACTTTGTAACAAGTTTTCAGCAAAGTTTCAGGAACATGACAGCCGCATCCACGTGCGCTTACTATCAAAACAACAATATTACCTAAACCCGGCTACGGAAAGCTTTATCTTACCTCTACGGTCTCGAGCTCTCTCAGCAAAGTCTGTAACAGAAAACGGCTTTCTTTATCTCTAAAACTCTAGCTAAATAATATTTGAATGTATTCCAAACCAATTTACCTGTGCAGTCTCTTTCAGCGGGCCGCCGGAGAGAAATTTCGCTATCAGAAAGTAGAGTTCTGTAATCGGGAAAGCTACCATTAGACGACCTCTTCATAAGACATTGCTATTTTCGAGCTAAAATTTTGAGGCGCTTAGCTTACCGGGAACGACATTTTGCGGCTCGAAAGGTTCCTCCATAGTCCTAGATTTAATTCCAGGACTAAACACAGCACTTCCACATCACAATCTCAGTAAAATATCGTAAAACATTCCACTTCACATTGTTGACGAAGAAAAATGCAGTTCAACCTTCTGCGATAATAGTAAAATGGCGTTTGATTTGACGGTAAAACAGTTTGTGTGAATTTCATCAAAGTGTCAGTCGGTAAGGCAGGTAGCCGTTTTGTCTGAAAAGCTTTAACAGTAATATAATAGATGTCGCGTTTTATGATTTTATAAAGTGCTGCCAGCTTTGTTCATGTAACGTGACAGCTTATAATATATGTATGGTTGGATGTTATTTTCTATTATTTCTTTATTTTGTAACATAAATGTATACGCCAACATAGTACTAAGCTGTTGGCGATAACATTTATAGCATCAAATTTATGTTCGACAAAGGTTAAGTTCGGATACATTATGCGAATTATATAGGCGACCACAACATCGAATCATATTTATCGTTCTTAAAAAGCAAAATTTTATTGGTGAATGATTGCCAAGCTTTTGACCACCAGATTAATTCAAAAACAAGAAAATATGTGGCCTAAGATAGAGCACGCTCGTCGAAAAGGAGCCTATTCACTCTGGACTTAAATACTCGAATATCGTACTCGTGCGGAAAAACAGACGAGGGTAAGGAGTTCCATTCCTTACCGGTATTACTGATAAAGGTAGAGGTGAAACAAAGAGTTTCAGGGTACGCCTACTAGCCCGGTGATGGAAAGGGGTTGGGGGGATTAGGTCAATGATATCTTGAACACACTCGCCAGAGTGTGAGATATATAGAACAGACTGCTTGGCAACCCATAGCTCATATTCTAGACTGCAAATTGGCCTCAACAAACGAATCATCGCCTATAGCTTAACAGCACGATGCTCAATCGATGATGTTTGTAGTTTTAAGAATGTTATCGGAAGTTATTGTGTATTATATTATATTACCAATTTTTACCATTTCCGGTAAAAATTGGTAACTACTATATTTATCGCCATCTCCAACTCATCGATAGGTGAACAGATGAGATACCTATAGTCCATTTGTAACAGTCCGTAGTGTGTACCACAAGGTAAGCCTTACTAAGGACTGTAAAATTCCTATAGCTCTTCTATAGCAGTATCCTATTAATTCGAATAATATTTAAAATTAAACCTATGCAACCACCTACTTATTGTTTATTATCAGCGATCGTCTCCATTGACGACTTCATCACTTAACATCAAGATGAGATTGTCGTCAAACGACAGTCTACCAATAAACAAAAAAACAGGGTGCATCGTAAATACACACGATAGAAGTGAAACTTATGTATTGGGTATTGTGTCATATGGTACGTATGTATTTACAAAAAGTATTTAAGTATTCTATCCATAATCTAGTTCCCATATTACAAGCTATGCTTAGTTTGCGGCTAGATGGCGCTGTGTAAAATTAATGTCATGTAATATTTATTTATTACAGGAAAAAAAAAACTATCACCCACAAATAATTACGATTCATGTAAGACGTATAAGACATAAAAGTAAATCAATTGTTAAATTGTTTACTATGGAGAATAATTTACTGCTGTAAAATATATATAGTTACGTTACGTAACGATACGCTACGAATCATTAATTTTCTTCTTGTAATGCTTGCACCTAAATTTGTTCAATCGTGATGTGTACACATGCTTTGGAATACTACTTAGTTTAAAAATTGTAATGTTTGCTTTTTTGTATCTGATTGTTTGGTTTCATTCTATTTTGTGTGCCTTATGCTTAGACCATTTAACCAATTGGTTAAATGGTCTAAGGCCTTATGTAATAAAAAAAAAAAAATGCCGAATACCCATGCCATACCCTTGCCCCAGCGTTGCCGTTTTAGCGATTTGTCGTTAGATCTAGGCGATTTTTTACTGCCTTAGCGAGTCTTTTTTTCAGATTCAGCGACAAAAAAAAAACTAGCGACATCTAGCGACTTTTCAAAATACTTAAATTATAGGTACTCAGGGTTACTTGGTCTTCATTCAACCTTTATCAAATTTGGTGATACTGATATAAGATAATTTTCTAAAGTTTGTACCTAAATATAAAAATGCTGCAAATATATATAGCTAAAGCAGTCCTGCGGCTGCCACATTCAAACGCTGAAATTGAGCGAATGTTCAGTGTGATGAATATCGTAAAAAACAAGTTAAGAAACAGATTGGCACCTTTTACTTTGAATTTAATTATTCTCATAGGAAACCAACAAAAAAATTTAGAACAGAATTGCCACAGCTTCGTTTTGCCTGAAAACGTCCTGTCAAAAATCATTAAAAAAACAAACAGAACATCAACAGAAACAGAACCAGGACCATCAACTTCCAGGACAGCTCTTGCCAATGCTTGTGATGAGAATGATGTTTTAGATGACGAAATGTTGCAGTTCATTCAATTTTGAATATTGTTTGTACCTAACTGTTACGTGCACCTGTATTTAGAAATAATGAAAACTTATAAACGAGCATTTCATCGTCTTTTATTCTCCATAAAAAAAATTGCGACATTTAGCTAGATTTTTCATATATCTGGCGACTTTTTGACGCTGGTCTAGCGATTTAATTTTTGCCATAGCGGCAGCCCTGCGCTGCGTTGCCCATCACTATGTAGTTGTCAATATAAAATGCTGCTGAGTTTTGTTGGGTTGAGTTCATAGAAATCTGTAATTAAGTGTTTCTGGTAAATAAGCCATGCATTTTTATGCGATTTATTGCAGTCGCAAAACAAGTAATTCGTGCCTATTCGAAACTCTGGACGAGTAAAGCTTCGTGCCATAGAAGTAGTGTTTATGTAGTTGGTGCTGTTCTGATGAATGAGGATCCTAGACACTTCTGAAGCAATAGTCTAGTCTGGGTGGAAGTGAACCTACTGATAATGCTGGCCCTGCTGTCTATTTCATAAAAATCGTCAATAGCTCGTAAGTAATGTGTATTGTCTTAATTTCTGCTTGAGATAACTTATGGGGTCAGCCAGCTAGCTGTTTTATATTGATTGTAAGCTAATTTTAAACGCTATCCCTTATTATTGACGTCATAGATTCGAGGACAAATCTGTATGAATTGTTGCTTGAATAATTACTAGAAGCTAGTATACTAGTGGTTGAAATTTAACTGTAAAAAAACCAGTCTGAACTCTTCCATGCATTCAATATTCTTGAAAACGGTTTTGAAGGATTCTCTAAGCATGTTTTATAATGGAAGATATGAATATTCACAGCTTTGAGATGTCAGGCACAGCGGCCGGGGGTCCGTCTGTGGGCCCTGCGTCGGCCGCGACCTCCGCCTTGGGCGGGCTCGGGGGCTCCCTGGAGGATAAGGTAAGCAACTGGCTAATGTTTATTTTTATAAGGTTCTTAAAACTGGTTGTTACTTTTATACAAGTTAAAAGGCATTGATCATAGGCTAATTAATGTATAACCTGCTTGATGAGAACATGGCATGCAATGCAAGAACATACTTACTACTACTACTTACAAAACAATAATAAAACTCATCGAGACAAATAACAAACACAATATAGGAATATCTACGCTGTACAATTTTTTTAACAAGCAGTCTCTTGATAGATGAGACTGAAGAAGAGAAAATAACTATTTCGTGAAGTATGTCATTGTATAATATAGTATAGTATGTTATGATAATGAGCAGATGAAATTGGAATTGAGTTTATTTATTGAAAAAGAAACATATTAAAAATGTCCAATAACAAATTTAACTGTGTGTAACTTAACACTAAGCTCAGGCACAAAGTAAATTATGAAATTAAATTCTCAACAACAATTAATACAGCTACCACACATTTTATTTAATTACATAATGCACAATAGTTAATTAAAAGAGAATTAGAAACATTGCATATGGGTGTATTAAATAATAATAAAAAAAAAAAAACTATAATAAAAACACAATAAGAGTTTTTCAGTCTATTACTGACATATTAAGCTGATTCAAAATTAAAATTATAAGACCAAAATAAATAAGTTTAATTAGTAAGTGGTAATAATGTTTAAGTACAATAATTTTAGCCACTTCAATAAGCCCATTATTATTTTGGTTAAAAAATATTTACAGTTTTTGTCTAAAAGTTTGTTTCTAAATAGTTTTATCTAATATGAGAGCCTTTACTTTATTTAAAAATGAGGTGTCTCACTTACTTGGTACTTGGTGCGCGGACTATTTTCCACAACTGGGCCTCCTATGGGCCCTTTTTGCGTGAAAAAATTTATAGGTGTTAAAAAATAAAAAAATAAATAATTAAAACATATCCAAATAAGTTAAAATTTTAAAATAAAACAAATTGATGAATAGTGTGTAAGTAAGAGTGTACTAGGGCTTATGTGTTACTTGAGATAGTATTGTGCTAAGGACTGGTGTGGTGTGGACATATTGCGTGTGTGTGTAACAGGCGACGTTTTGGTTTGTCCGGTCGGCAGGACTGCGAACTGCTCTGCCCGGTGTGCTTCGAGCTGATCGAGGAGGCGTACGTGTCCCGCTGCGGACACTCGTTCTGCTTCGCGTGCATCGCGCGCTCCGTGGAGATGCATCGGCGCTGTCCCAAGTGCGGCGCCAGTCTGCCTTCCAACGAACACATCTTCCCCAACTTCCTGCTCAACGAGCTGGTGAGCACGCCTTGCTTTACTATGTGTTGGACACTTGTATCGCCGCCTGGATTTCAGATCCAGAGCTACCGGATTCGATCCCCATGGGGAGTACCATATAATTATTGTGCTTGGTTTGGTTGGTGGGTAGGGCTTTGGTACCTAATTCTGTCGCCGTAATAACAATTCTAAAATTGTTGTGTTCCGGCATTTAGAGGTGAGATAGCCAGTTCCTCAGTTTGTTGAGGATTCCAGGTGAAGTGCTCTCCACCTTCGGCCTTATCTCAACTTGTAACCAGGTGAGATGAATGCCAAGTGTGTGATGCTAAAAGAGAGCGCAACATATTAGTTGGAGCTGTCATCCCTTTGCCCGTTGCCCTCCGCTGTGTGACCGAGTCGGTCGCTTCCTCACAGACCTCGCAAGTTACTTCTGCTTTTATTTATGAATGATAGTGTAGTTTGATCCAACTCACTTGATGCAGGTGGCTGTGGCTTAAGATGGAATACTCTTGTCTAAATGTAACCTGTGTACAATGTAACTCTGGACTAGAAGACTCCCAAGATTGTATCGTAACTTTAATTTTAATTTGATTGTTATTTGCTTAGTTATAAACATGTCTCAGCTTAGTTGGTAGTAGCTCTGCCTTCTGCGTTGTAGGTTGTGCGTTCGATTCCCACTCACAAACATTTGTGAAATGAATGTTTGTCGTGTGTGTGTACTGTATGATAAGTACGTAATTACATAAAAAAAAGTATGGTAGTTGTATATCCGTAATCTAGTTCCTATAATTATTACAAGCTTAGTTTGGGACTAGATGGCGCTGTGCAAAAATGAACTGTAATATTCATTATTATAATTAGTGCAAGAGACCAGAGCTATGCTTATTAAAAATGAGTAAAATTAGTGCAGAGGGTAACGGAGCCGATGGTCGTTCGATTGTTTGTTTGTAGGTAGCCAAGCGACGACTGGCGGGCGTCCGTCCGGCGGCGGCGGCGGCGCCCGGCGGTGACGTCACCGCGCTCAGGTCTCTGCTGGCCACGGAGTCACGACATCTCGCCTTGCCAGAGGTATTGTACACACACACACACACATACACACACACACACACACACACACACACACACACATCTCGCCTTGCCAGAGCTTGTTCAGTCAGGTCAGGACAGGGTGATGACCAGCATCGAGATCGGGAACCACTTTCTTAATGAGCTGTATGTGATGTATTTTTGCGAACGAGGTGCCCCTCTCTCCTCTTACAACTCAGTAAGAGGAGAGAGGGGTAGGTAGGGACAAGGTAGGAAAATGGATGCAAAATAGCGTTGTCCCCTCAAACATAGTGCAATCCTGAGAATCAAATAACAATATTTAGGTGCATGAATACGTAACAATGTTAACACGGCTTTAGAGGACTAAATACTGGGTCTAGTTTATTTGGTAATACACGAGTTTCGTACCTACACCTACATTCAAATTCCATTTATTGTCCATAAAAATGTTCTCCATAATGTACCTACATTCAAATTAAATTGATTGACCATAAATTCATCACCATAATATTGGCCATCCAGATACAATTTGTCCATACGAATATTATAAACGAACGTCATGTATATAAAAACTGTCAAATAATTTGATTTGTTAGGAAACTCGAAATTTACAACATAGATTATTAATACTATCACAATATACCTTGAGCAGGCGCGGACAATCAGTAACATTGTCAACATTAAAACTACTAAAATATTTGTCAATTAATGTGGTTTATACGATTGACAGAAGAGACACCACTAAAACGGAATAGAACCTTAAATACCTTAAAATAAGACCATTGCAAATAGACTCTCATTGTTTGCTAAATGTTTTGTTTTTGTTGTTTGATATAATGAAACAGGTAGGTATAGATGAGGTTGAGAGTAGGGGTAGTGGGGGAAGTGGGGGTGGTGTTTAACTGGCGAGCGTGTTCCGAGGAAGGTGGAGTCGATGCTGGAGCTGCTGACGCGTCGCAAGCGGCTGCTGGAGGCGGAATGCGCCGCCGCCCACCACCGACTGCTGTACGAGTTCCTGAGCCACCTCCATCGGCATCGCACGCACCAGCTACAGAATCTGCAGCGGGAGACGCAGCTCGTCAAAAAGGTAACTCTTTACAGCTCCCACCGGTCTACCCTAATACTAAGTGTATGTTAGTGCGTCTGTCTGACTGTGCTACCTTTACAGGAATGTTTATTTTGATTCGTAACAGATAGCTGATTGGAGGGTTTGAACCTGACAAATTACAACAAGGGTAACGTAATTTTAAACGCATCACATACAAGAAACGTACGTCTTATGATTATATTGGATAGACTTGAAAACATTACACTTGGATGCTAATGATGAAGTAGTAACGTGGGGGTGTCTCCGTCAGGACATGGAGCACGTGGCGGGGGTGCTAAAGGAGCTGCGGACGGGGGCGGCCGGGCTCGCGCGGCTCCACGGGGGGGACGGCGAGAGTGACGTGGAGGCGGTGAGCGCGCTGCGCAGGGAGATCGCGGACCTGGCGGGCAGCGTGGGGGACACCGCGCACGCAGATGGTGAGTGGGGGGATACCTCAACTTTCACATAGCGCCATGTAGCCCCTAGCTAAACATAGCTTGTATGGGAACTAGATAACATATATATACTTTTTGGCAAATATGTACTTTTACGTACTACCGTATACTTTCCCCATGCCGCCGGCGTTACCGGCATCTTTCTCTCCGTGTCGTACTGAAGTAACTCCATCTACAAAACAACCGGTATTAATACCGGTGAGCTCGCCGAAAAGATAAAAGATCATTATCATAGAAGTTGAATAACAGAGGAAATGTAATTCCGCCCTGCCGCACACCACTCCCCTTGCCGTATCGACCAGACTCCGCCTCCGCTCACCTGGTTTGGTGTGATGTCGGTGGCGTCTATACCAGTGTCTCAATATCGAAACGATTGTAGCTGGTACACCCGCAGTATCCATACACCAAAGCTATTTTGATACAAACCAGTATCAAAGGCCTTGGACAAATCCAAAAAGCAGGCATATACCGGCATATATCTTCATCTCCATGTAGTATGATATACAAAACAAACATCTACGGTAATCGCACAAATGTTTGTCCCAGCTGGGAAATGAACAACACAAGCCTATGTGGTTCAGGCAGATGAGACGTTGTGAGCCGAGGACACTTTAAAAGGGGAGGTATTTGGTTTCCATTGAATTTTTTTTTTCATATTCTATTTATTAGGTACATATTTGTCAGCATTGTTGTTTATGTATTTTTAATAGGACGACAGCCCTGTCGGTTTTTTCGGAAGTATTTTGGTTAAGGGATGTAACTGTGTGTGCGTTCGGTTGCAGTGAGCGAGTCGGGCGCGTGCTCGGAGGAGTCGTTCGCGGGGGGCGGGGGAGGGGGAGGGGACGCACTCGCCGCGCGCTGGCGGCGGCTCACGGCGCACTTCGACGACTTCGTACAGGTAACCTCATACACACACACACACACACACACACACACACACATACATATGGTGCACCTACACTATTCTCGACGTATCTCCGACACATAAATACATACTCTCGGAAAACATAACCCTCCTTCTGAAGCAGTCCTATTTTATTTACACACAAGACAACACAAACTTATCATGCAGACAGAAAAAGAAATTAAAAACAACTTGAATAAAAAAAAAAGCTGTTTTTATTTTAAAAGTGTGACAAGTCGACATTTTAAATTGAGTAGTTGCGCTGAATTAGTTAAGTTATTACTTTAGTCAATGTCAACTAAGATTTTGCAGCTTTAGTTGGTAATGTTCCATCATTACACTGCACCGATAACATGGAAGGCCTAGAGGTCAGGAGCAGACGTATTGACCTCAGGACTGGCTTCGAGCACGACGACGTGGTGACGGTGGAAACTGTCGCCAGCGTCCGTCCTCCAGGAAAGGCTCGCTCCACCGTAGAGAGTAGTAGACCTCATCCTTGAGAAGGCAAGCCTCCAAATGAAGAGCTGACCTATCGGAAATAAACTAATAAATATAAATATACACGCTGATGCCAAGTTTTAGTCAGAGGGGCGCATGATTCTTAATGTGATTGGTTCTAGTGTTACTTCGCGCACCGCGGCGACGAGCTGTACTTCCCGGGGTCGTCGCCTCCCTGCGCGCCCCCCAGCGCTCCCCTCGCGCCGCCCCCCGTCGCCACCACGCCCCCGCCTTCCTCCGTATACACGTCCATCGACGACCACGTGCCGCAAGCAGACTCGCGACCCCACACCTCACTGGGTAACTAAGTACCTAATGTAACCTATGTTGCGGAATTTAATGTGTAATTCATATATTTTAATATGATTTTATTTAGGAAATATACAGTAGGTACATAATAAAATAGATACAACAAAAGAATTACATTAAAACCAGGGAAATTAAATTCTGAAGGCAGTATGAATAGTATATTAAAATCCTCCTGAAGGACCTGACAGTCGGCAATAGTTTTGATTTTATTAAAATTAAAACTATTGCCGATCATCTGCGTGAATTAGACAATATGAATGCAGAAAGTCATCGTTAATAAAATCCAAAAACAGCAAAGGACCTATGGGAGATCCCTGATGAACTCCAGATGATATTGGCATAAATGAAGAAGTATTAATACCATTTGATTGTGGCAGCCTGACTACAGGCACACAAATAGGATTTTACCCACCTTAATAGGTCTCCATGGATGCTCAGCCTCGTGGAGTTTACACACTAACATCGAAACCTTGTCGAATGCTTTGGAATACTCCGTGTATACAACATCCATCTGATATCCATGTTCCATAGCATCTGACTCCATGTGTGTCAATTCACACAGATTAGTCTCAGTAGAACGTTTACTAATAAAGCCAATGAATGCTGTTCAGGAATTATAATTGAACGTAACACAGGAAAAAGCAAATGATACACTATTTTTTATATCTTGGTAATAATGCAGAGCATCAAAATTGGTCTGTAATTCTCTGTATCGAGTCTATCGCCAGATTCAAAGACTGAAACTACAAAAGACTGTTTCCAATATGTTGGTATGAAGCATAAATGGAGTGACCGGTTAGGCAGAATGTGAACAACTTTTCTTGTCATTGGCATGTGCACCATATCTATATGTCAGTAAAGTTTCCTGAGGATAAATCTCGGGTCTCTGCGGCCAATCTGTATATAGTTAAGGTCGTTATCCGCAGACGGCGACCAGCGCGCGCCGGACGAGTTAACTCCTCGCGACGAGCCGAGCGCCACCGACATACACACGCACACGCACACACGCTCCGCACACACACACGCGAGGGGACTGGACGCCTTTAGAGATGACCTCGTTGCTTTCACGAGATACCGGTGAGTGTAGTTAGTGTTCTAAGTAATCGGTGTTGGTTTTATGCGATGTGCTATAAATTGATTGATTGTTTCTAAAAACTGTGATGTTGACATTGGCTGATCTGCTTTTCACTTGGATTTTTTAACTGTTGACTTTAATTCAGCTAGCCAGTGGTGAAAACGTCAGTATCTCCCAAAGATTCCGTTGTGCGGGGGAGGACCGCCAGGAGACTGTCTGTTCAGAATGAGATCCGTCGTAGATTTAATTGAGTGGTGAACCTGTGGTCTGATGATGCAAGTGAACTACAAACCCACGGTTCACTTAGTACTAGTAGAGTCCAACGTCCTTGGTACGTTGCAGAGCGCTGCGTCCGATCGCGACGCTGTCGTACTGCAGCGACGCCATCAACTACTCCACCATCGTCTCCACCATCGAGTTCGACAAGGACGAGCAGCTGTTTGCGATCGCCGGCGTCACCAAACGCATCAAGGTACGAAGCCGCCGCGACGCTCCACGTACCCATGTCTCGCACCACTGTATAGGATCCACGGTATTAGGCCGTTCAGCGACGCTGGTGCCATGCTGTTAAAGTACGTCTTTGAAGCCTGAGAAGGAAAACAGGATGCCATACGAGTATTCTGTGATCTATCTAAGGCTTTCGACTGCGTAGATGATGACAGTCTTATAAGTTCAAAGAATCTTATAAGTTTTCTTAAAAGTAGTTCAAAGCTTAAACACTTTGGTATTCAGAATCAGGTAATAAGCCTCATGCATAGTTACTTATCGAATCGCATTCAAAAAGAGGACAGCAGATCTTCGGGAACATTCACTAATATAGGTGTTCCACAAGGAATAATCTTAGTGCCATTGTTTCTAGTCTATGTCAGGTATTTGCCTTCCTGTATGACCTATGTGATATTGTATTTTTTGCAGATGATACTTCATGTATAGTTTATAATTATGATTGTGTAAATGCTTCTCTACCTAAAGTACTTGGTTGGCTTACAGCAAATAACTTGCTACTGATTAAAATAAAATAAAAAAACAGAATGCACCTTGCCTAATTTGCAAGTCAACAAACTAACATTATCTCCAATGGGAAAATACTTACTTTATTGAAGCAACTACTTTCTTAGGTTTAAAAAGGTGGTGTAAAGGTGTTGTTGATGCAAAGTTGCAATGGCGTATTCATGTTGATTCATTAGCTAGCAGGCTGAGTCGGCTGCATACGTAGTACGTACAATGAGGCATCTTACTGATGAAGCCACGGCGAGGTTGGTTACTTTCACAGTGTTATGTGTTATGGTATGTTTTCGTGGGTGAGTGAGTGAGTGAGATAGTGACAGTGACAGTGAGTGTTGAACATTTGCAGGTGTTCGAATGGGAGTCGGTGGTGCGAGATGCCGTGGACGTGCACTACCCGTGCGCGGAGATGCAATGCAGCCACAAGATCTCGTGCGTCTCCTGGAACGCGTACCATCGCAACGTGCTCGCCTCCTCCGACTACGAGGGCACCGTCTCCGTGTGGGACGCCGCCACCGGCCAGCGCACCCGGGCGCTCATGGTCGGTAGTCTCTCTCTCTTTCTCTCTCTCTGCTGTACTGTACTGTACTGTGTGTGCTGTGGTGTACCTAGTCTTCTGAATTTCCAAGTTTCAAATGTCGGACTACGTGGTTCATTGTGTTAGCATCGCGCCTCGCGATCCGAAGTATGACGGTTCAACCCTCGATTGTTGTTTGTCGTTTTGGATTTTACAATTATTCATCAATTATCTAAATTTTGATAGATTGCAAGTGGTGTTGCTAGAATAAAAAAAAAACAATCAAAGTAGTTATATCACAATACCATACATACATAGCATAAGTAATGATATGATATGTTTGTGTAGGAGCACGACAAGCGCTGTTGGTCGGTGCACTTCAACCGGGCCGACGTACGTCTGCTGGCGTCGGGCTCGGACGACGCGCGGGTCAAGCTGTGGTCGCTCAACTCGGAGCGGTCCGTCGCCACGCTGGAGGCCAAGGTAACGCACTCCCCCCGCTCCCCCCGCTCCCCCCGCTCCCCCCACTCTCAGACTGTGTGTATGTGTACGTGTATGTGATGCGTGTGTGTGCAGTTCAACGTGTGCTGCGTGAGGTTCAACCCGCGCTCGTCGTGCCACCTGGCGTTCGGGTCGGCGGACCACTGCGTGCACTACTACGACCTGCGCGCCCCCCGCCGCCCCCTCGCCGTGCTGAAGGACCACCGCAAGGCGGTCTCCTACGTGCAGTTCCTGGACGCGCACACGCTGGTCTCCGCCTCGACCGACTCGCAGCTGAAGGTGTGTATGCGTACATGGACACGCCGTGCGATGTATACGGACAGACCGACAGCTGACTGTACCCCCCCCCCTCTCCCCCCACAGCTGTGGCGCGTCAACTCGCCGCGCTGCGTGCGCTCGTTCACCGGACACGCCAACGAGAAGAACTTCGTGGGACTCGCGACGGACGGCACGTACGTCGCGTGCGGCTCCGAGAACAACGCGCTGTACGTGTACTACGCGGGGCTCTCCAGACCCTTGCTGCAGTACCGGTTCGACGGGAGCAGACCGTTCCTACCGCACGCGCACGCAGGTAACTTCTCTCTGGCGATTACAATAAGAGTGTCAACAATGGTAGCTTGTATCGTTACAATGTCCCTTCGGTTGTCAGGCGCGGGGGGGGAGCGTCGCGAGGAGGAACCCTCCGAGTTCGTGTCGGCCGTCTGCTGGCGGCGGAACGCGCAGGCGCCGGCGCTGCTCGCGGCCAACAGCCAGGGGACCATCAAGGTGCTGGAGCTGGTCTAATGGACGTCTGCTGGCGGCGGAACGCACTCTCAACTTCGGTGCGTCAGATGGTTTAACTTCGGTGCGTCAGATGGTTTTACTTCGGTGCGTCAGATGGTTTTTTTTTCGGTGCGTCAGATGGTTTAACTTCGGTGCGCTAGATGGTGTAGCTTTTGTGTATAAGATGGTTAACACATCGGTGTGATGGTGGTATATCGATCATAAGGATGGACTGTCGCTACAGTACATGGTGAGTGATGTAATACCACACAGATCAGAATCTTATGAATTGTATGACGTAAGAAGCATTTGAAACATTCATGGCAATTTATACATGTTATCATTCGCGTTGTGAGATACATCGATCCATTTAATGTTAATGATGTTAGGAGGCTTTACAAACTATTGTAATGTTAAAACAATCGTTATGAGTGAGTTCGTGAATGTGTGGGTGAATGTATCAATGTGTGGGTGAATGTATCAATGTCTCTGGTCATCTGCATCTGTAGGTATTTTCAAACATTCGGAGAGCTTTAGCGGATCTAATTGGGAAGGTCCCGACGGCGATTCCGAGGCCGCTATTCTCAACTGCGAAATCTAAATATTTTGACATTAGATTTCGGTGCTTCCCACAGAATATTTTCAGGAATGGTATGAGAATAGCGTTGAGATCATTCGGATTGTATATCGGATCCGAAAAAAAGTGATGTTCCGATCCGTAAACATACGGAATGTTTGAAAATACCTGATGCTAAATCTGAGACAGACTGAGTGAAATCAATATGTTGTGTCACCGTTGTATTGATACACAGTTACATGTAAATATATTCAAATGAAATGTTTTATCCTTTTCTGAACAATCTATGTGTGTATAGATAGATAGAGATCTACTTGTTATATATATATAACAAGTATGTTAATAGGTGTGTAGTTGGTGATATGTGACTCAAATGTGTAGTTGGTGATATGTGACTCAAATGTGTAGCTACACGGGGACAAGTTGGTTTTGTGGTGCTGAAGGGAGGCGATACACCTGATTTTAACACTTCCATACAAGTGCAGTTTGTCGTTCATTTAGAAATGGGTGATCCCTTCCACCTCGCCAGGGACTACCAGCTACTATAGAGTTGAGTCAAGTTTCTGTGAGCATGTGATGTGTAATTAGATAAATGTAATCTACATTAGACAGCTCCTTACTTACGACTAAAAATACCTACTTCCTTAAAATCTAAACATATTCAAAAATAATTTCCCAAACAGACACACTTTCAAATATTTTGATTTTCATTTTTTCGAATAGGTAAAGTATTTGCATTTATTTGGACACTGACACGCAATGAGCGACAAACTACATTTGTATGAGAGCGATACTGCTGAACCTTCATCATTTGTAGGACAAATACATATTTCCTATTTAGTAGATCGGTTAAAAATACACTTTACACTTTGATTGAAATGTCCGTTTTGTTAGCGAAGCAGTGTAGAATACTTGTTGTCTCCAAGTGTTACCTCATTGTATGCCGGCCCCGAGCTGGTGCGAGCCCCCCGGGGGGCGTTCGACAGCGTCCGACGAGGTAAGGACTAAGGACACGTTATTTATGATAAGAGAGAGATGTTAGGTATATCAAATGCAATATTTTACGAATTTCAATATATTTAGTGTAGATAGTGATGTGTTTCAGCCATCGTTTCTTAAATGTTAATATTTCGCCGGCGGGTTGCTGATCGGGTATAGTAACCTCCCCATCGATGGGGATGGTCGGAATTTAAATTTCCATTTGCCCCATTTATCGTCAACGGGGCAGTTGGGAATGTCTCCCTCGCTCGCTGCGATCATCAACCCGCCATTCATGTTTGTCTCTGAGACACGAGTCGCCTATTACGACTCCCACGATAGATATTTTCCTATGTATTTCGCTCAAACTCTATAATGTAGCGTTCCTGTTCCTACTTTAGATCTATGTACTTATCCGTAAAGAAGTGCCAAAGTGTTTTACACTTTAGTTAACGATGTGTCAGTACTGTATTGTGTGTATGTATGTATACTGTCACGTGATATCTTGTAACGCTGAACACGTTCTGAGCAAGCTCTCATTTGTACATTATATGTTTTGTAAATACAGTTATGTATGGTTTAGGTATGTTTAACACTGAAATAAATTTTATTTTTTAAATGTGGACAATAGATGATGTTCCCAGGAGCCCCACTGTGTGTTACCTACAGTGGTGCTAATGGGAGTTTACGTGATATGATATTGTGATGTGCTTGCTACGTGAGTGTCGTCAGTAAATGTGATCCCAGAAACGTGTGCTTCATTTGATGAGAAAGTTAGTTCGGACTTGTCTCTGACGCACCCGGAACGTTCCTCCGTCCTGTACATTTGGAGAAATGACGATTACACGAATCTTCTCACGTTTCGTTAGCTCAACGAAGGTACGGAACCCTTATCAAATTCCCAGTATGACATTGCACGATTTTACGAACATTGCAGGTTATGATGATTCAAGTGTTGAATACCCCCCTGGGTGCCCCAGGTACAAAGGTCCAGCTAGGAATACATCTGGCAGCATACGTAGGGAAGGTGAGCCTAGCTTTAGAACATTGGCGGCTCGTAAAAGCTGTCTGAGCCGTACCGGACGGGAGGATTGGCTTTTTGGCCATCGTCACGTTTTTACCTGACTGCCTCGGAGAGTTATGATATTCGAGAGTAGGTATGTATGAAGAAGAATGTATATCTAATTGTGATGCTACTGCAGCATACGCATAGTCTTTCATCTGTGGTCTACACGTATTGGATATTGACATAGATTTAGTATAGGTATGTAGATTGGCAATGTTTTACATTGTTTTACATTTGCCAATAGAGAAAGAGAATAGTGTAAGCTTATGTTAGAGTGAGATAGTTAGACGAGATTTCACGTACACGCTACCGGCCTGTACCGGCGTCAGTCGGGAACGAACAAATCCCTCTTATTTAAAAAAAAACCGAGGTTATAAAATGAAAATTAGTGATAAATAGACGTGAGTTATCATGGTCACGTGTCCAGTACCAGGATGTAACGCATCTAAAAAAGATAACCCACAGAATTATACGTTGCACATGAATTATACGATCGAAATGTTCAGCTCTTTACATGCAATGTTTTAGAACTGCACTAACAGTTTTGTACAAAAATGGATACATACCTACTTTTATCGATGTCATTTACCTATATTTTGCTAACTGGCAAAGTGGAACCTTACATGGACGATAACCCGACACTGAGGGCCAACTCAGTCATGGTGAATCTGACATTGTGTTGGCGCTTTTTGCTCTTGCTTTCTTCTTCAGCTGCAGCCGCACGCCAAATACAAAACTTTTGAATCTCCTTCCTCAGTGGTTCAACTGGTGGCGTATGGCTGTTAACGTCGGGAAAACGGCTGCATTATTAGTTACCCGTAAACGCACTTACTGTTAAAACCAGGAAGTGAAGTGGGAGACCTCCGTCCGCTATCTTGGAGTCCATATAGACCGGTCGTTGGGGATGACTTATCAGGTGGAGCACGCGATTATGCAGACGCGGGCCGCCCGTGCAATGCTCCGGAGCATTTACTTGAGACCAAGTCAAAGTCAGTACAAAGATTGGAGTCTATGACCTACATCCGCTCGGGACTCACATACGCGACGCCTTTCTGGTACATATTGTGTTCCGAAAAACTGAAACCGAAGGAAGCTCCAAGCACAGCAAAACATCTCCCTACGCCAGTGCACAGGTGCGGAGCGTTATGTCAGGAACGATGTCATCGCCCGCGATGTGCAGATTCCAAGCATTGAGAACTTTGTGGTATTTTTGGCGCGTCGAATGTGAAATGAACCGGGCTGACAACTGCCGCCACACCCTTCTCAATTCTCTCGCTCCACATCACACGCGACCACCGGGCTATGGGAGACCCTGGCGACCCCTGCCTCGAGAAATACTGGGCACACTTGACTATAGGATAGGATGCGACCAGAAAGGATTGCGAGGGGGGGGGGCTCAATGAAGTCTCCTAAATGCTATGGGTGGACCACCTCCACAGGCACCAAAGAAATACCCCGCGACCTCATGGTTGTAGCTTGGGTAAAAAGCGCCAGCTAGAGGCCCTTACCCGCAGTTAAACAAAGAAAAGCTGCATACGTCCCGATTGACTAATAGTCTATGATCTGACATTGAAATTGAAACTGACTTGATGTGACGATTGACGTGTTTTTTAATTTTGTTGTCATCATTTCAACTTTCAAGTTTTGTGGAACTTAAAATTTTGGTTTGGTTGGGTTAGGCGCTCGTACCTATAATCATATAGAGTAAATTATCAAAGTTCTTTACACTTTAAAGTTCACAGTATATTCAGGTGACCGTTCCAAGTGATTTCCTTAAAAACTGGGGGTTATTCGGTAAGTTAAGCGTAAATTGAGTTATCAAGTCGAGGAAGGATATGATTTAAACTATGTTCATGTTATTCCCGTTTTGTTCAAGGGCTCGCGATAAGATGGACTCCAAGGATGAGAGGATGAACACCGACAGCATTTTCAGTTACATTTTCTATCCGATTACGCTCGGTAAATTCACAATTTTCTAAATTCAATATTCAAACCTATTACATCTTAAGAATCAGCTTGCACAACTGTTTATCCTTGATTTCACATATACGGTTGGGTACAGTGCCATTACCTTATCTGCCTACTACGTAGTGTAGAAATTGTAATAAGTACCTTGTGTTTTAATAGTAATTTCATATTGTTTATTTAACTTACATGCATAATAATGTAGTTCCCAATGTCAATAGGTAATGGTATATATAATGTTATTTGTTAATATTGTAAATGTGCATGTAAAGAGTCAAATCTGTTGCTACAACCACCAAAACCATGACCTATCTAGTAACAACATTCTGCTGTGCTACTTACCATTTGAAAGCTTTTATTGTTGTCATATAAACCACCTGTTCAATTATATTGGGTTTAATATTATTAACTTTAGTTGTTTTGCACCTAAATGTGGTATCTATGTAGTTGTGGTATCATTTTATTTTTTTGTTCATGTCCAAAGATATTCCTGATTTGGTACTATAATGAACATTATTAAATGTTTATATCTACTTATCATCGTAAAAAGCTTACTTATTTAACTTATCTACCTACATTACATTTAAAAATTAAAGTAAAGTATTTATTAAATAAAAAACATAATCGGTTTCTTACACTAAGTTACTAACTGACTACTAATATAAATTTGGTGACCTGTTATACAGGTTTTTTACGAAAACCTATCTCAGGCACCAGTCCCTCACTAAACAGGTTCAAAGTCACCTGAACCTATTTTATATAATTGTTGTTATTACTATTAAGGATCTGTTTGTATGAGAGACAATAAATAAATTATTATTATTATAAAGAGATACTTACAACTGAGTAGATAAGTATAATATATCACAATGGGTAAGTAATACAAGAGTGCAGTAGTGCTAGTCTCTGCTGCAGTTTTCTATTATCAATTGATGTTTTCTAGTGCTTAATTTCCTGGAAGCCTATGGCTGGTACCTGTTGGGAGCGGGCATCGTGGCCACATACCTGGAGCGCAAGCTGCGGCCGAGGTACAACAAGTGGAAGGAAGCCCGGGAGGATGCCGAGTACCACAAGAGTGAGTCACCATTCATCTCTGATACCAAAAAAGAGTACCTATTTAATAAAACTACTTACTGTGTTACAAATAAAATAGGGCCTCTATACAAAACACATGTTTTTTGCCTTCAAATGAATATTGGGTCAGAATCCTCCAATGCCTGTCTGCACTTGACCAGTTTATTTATTAACTGTTTGTTAATTGTTCGCTCAAACTGGTTAACTAGACATAGTAAATAAATATTACTAAACATTTAACACAACTCCATCTTGTCCCAAACGAAGCAAAGCTTGTTATGAAACTTGATTATGATAGCTAATTGATTCAGGCGTTATTTTGCGGAAATCCATATTTCAAATAATAATATTTTATTTCAGGCAACAATAGACAAGTAAAAGATCTTATTAACCTTATTCTACGGCCCATAGCAATATATACCTTAAAACTAGCATACATGTAAGATAAAAACTTAATTACTAGACACACGATTCGATGCGTGTGACGCAATCTCGGTGTCTCGTGGCGTACGATGTGCGGACTCACGTTGCAGGCGCCCCGCGAAACATAGGAATTTGACACCCTTCGGCCAAAAAAAGCGCTGCAAGTGAGTGCATTACTTGCAGCGCAGAGCTCGGAGCGACAACACGTCCACAGAGGGCTAGTCATTTAGCAGCAAGACTATATTTCCTGAGGATGCCTCGTGTAGAGGCGAAACACGTGTCGATTGGTTTTTTTCAGAGTGATTTGGCGGATTTATTACTTACTGTTTTCAGATTTTATTTTGATTATTATGTAATATTCAATACAATTCAATATGTTTATTTGCTTTTTACATATGTACAGTAAAGGTCTCATAAAATACTCTTAAATTAGTCCATCTATGTCTCATCATCTTTCAGGCAAAGACTATATTGAAAGGTACTAGAGTGTAATACAAATACAAATCGTTTATTTTCAATCAACTCAGGATCATTTGATATCACAAACAGTTTCATACAAAATAGGTACATACTTATAAATAATAAGTAATGTTATTGATTCTAAGTTGTCAAATTACAGATATATTGCATGTTATTTTCTACCTAAGTTAAGTTAATATATACATTTCATAGACCGTGCTTGTGTTGGTTCAGTGGAAGGCAACAAATCAAAGGACAAGTTGGTCGGCTCTGATGCCCTCTGAGCTTCACATGGCATTGTGTCAGAGACATTGTGGTATACATATATCTCCTTTCAAACATATAGAAGCAAGTAAAGAAGTGATTCTTTTTCTATTTTTCTACTTGAGTACCCACAACATGGGCCTAGAGTCACTGCTAACATGTTTTTTTTTGTAAATTATTGAATTTAATATTGTTTTTTTTTTTTTTAATGACAAGTTGTTTACAGTAAACCATAGATTGCAGGGAGTTCTTTTCACTGCTGTTAACTCTAAAAGTTACAAAATACTCGAGTCGATAGCGACAATGACTCACATTAATGAAGTAACCTACTGATGACTTTACTAATTCAAAGTTGGATTCATTTCGAAACTGCTGGTCTGATTTAAATAATTGAATAATGTAGTATTGGATGGGGAGAATGTGTGTAAGTGTGTGTGTACCGTATGCGAGATATAAAGTGTGGTGTGTCACGTGACACGTTCCAGACCCGGATATAGCGCTGGCCCGGATGGAAGCGGTCCAGCGAGCTCGCGACCGGCAGCAACACCTGCTGGAGCAAGCCTCACAACGGGCACTCGAACTGCAGAAAGAGGTGCGCATGCTGTGGTCTAGTGGTTCAACCACCGATTTCAGTTCCCGAGGTCCCGGGCTCGATCCCCAGTGGGAGTACAATGTTACTAGCATCATCTTACCTAATTCTGTCGCCATAACGACAATTCTAAAGTTGTTGTGTTCCGGCATTTAGGGGTAAGATAGCCAGTTCCTCATACAATAAAAAAAAACTAGCGTTTGTGTGTTGCAGCCATGTAAAGTATAATATATGGCTCCCGAGGCATTAAATATATCATGAAACCATTCTCACATTCTCACAAACGCTACATTTGCGAATGCATCAATTTTCTCTTACCTTATCACCCGTACCACTACCTCGGGACGGAAAGTTTGTTTAAGTCCCACTACAGCTGTAATGATTAGCTGGATTTATAGTTGTGAGGTCTCACCGCGACATGAGACATGGGATCCCATGAGTGATGGGGACATGCTAATTATGTATGCATAGATTTTATTATACTCTATTCTATGCTATTCATTTCTAACTATTATAATGAGGATGTCTTGACGAATCAACATTAACAGTAATTACAGAACATTAATTTCACACAGCGCCATCTAGCCCCAAAATTCATCATTGAAATGTTTGTCCTGTGTGGGAATCGAACCCACAACGTACAGCGCAGAAGGCAGAGCTACCAACTGAGCTGTGAGGCTCGTCATGAAAGTTGTTATGTTTGTTAATATAATGTGTGTGTTTGTGTGTCTGTAGCGAGAGGAGAAGAAGAGAGCGGAGACAGCGGAGTGCCTGAAGAAGTACGGAGCCGCGGCCGGGGGGGGGAGGCGGCTCGGCGCGGAGGGGGAGGGGGAGGGGGAGGGGGCGGGGGCGGACGGTGAGACCCTATACTGATTTATTTACAAAGTCCAACGTTCAACCATTAGTTCTGAAGCAACCATGCCCTGGTAACAAGTTGAGATAACGCCGAAGGTGGAGACGCACTTCACCCGGAATCCTCAACAAACTGAGGAACTGGCTATCTTACCTCTAAATGCCGGAATAACTATTTAAGAATTGTTGTTATGTCGACAGAATTAGGTAAGATGGTGGTAGCTAAATCCTACCACCAACCAAACCACAATATTGTACTTCCCTGGGGACCGAATCCTCTGGATCTGATATCGGAAGACGTACCACTAGACCACAGACGGTTGGCAGTGAAACGCAACAGACACACAGACAGACGTTTTGTTATGTATGTGAATGTAATGTATGTATATAATTTGTCTGTAGGGTATTTGCCTCTGTCGGGCGGCGCGGGGGCCTCCAGCTACCGCCCCCCCAAGAAGTCCAAGTGCGGGGGAGGGGGGTGCGGACGGTAAACTCACTAAGTTAGTACTATGTTAGTTAACTAATATCTCGGGAGCTGTCTTCTCACTAACTCGTTATAACTCCGTACAATATACCTATATGTATAATAAACTTGACATTATATACATAATGTTGTATGAGTCATCAAACTACCCACACATTATGTACAACAGTACATTGCTCTGCCGCACTTTCCTCAGAGGGATACTTAGTGCCTTATACTATTACTGTACCTACGAGGAAAAAAATACTAATTCAATCATTTATATTAAAATTATTGCAGTCAAACTATTACTCGTTTTTTTTTTTTTATTAATGTCCAGAAGAAGCAAGTGGTCAGTACCATTCTGCAAACTTGGTGATAAAAACATTTTGCTTTTTTTTGTATTCTATAAGTTTTCATCAAATTTGACAAATAAAAAAAAATAACAACGCTATAACGATGGACGAATCGATCGAACCCGTTCCCTGGTTCATTCAAATACGTTCGTTCGTTCGTTCTGAGTGCTCTGTGGGACGAACGGACACGTGTCACGTGACCACTGCACCCGCACACATACACACATACATACAACTCTGTTCGCGACGAATTATATGAAGGTTTTGGTCTCGTACAGAGTTTGACTTCAATTATAATTATTTTTAGAATATATATTGTTATGTTATGCTTATAAAGATTTTATCTTGTTGCTGCCTCAAACACGCGGGAAGCTTTCTGTTCGGGAACATCACTTTTATTAGATAGATTATAATGCTACTCTCAAAGCATTTCTGAATATCTTCGGAATTTGAATACTAATGCAAATACTCAAATTTATAGATTGTGTATATTCGGAATAGCGTTCTCGGAATCTCGATCGATCCGACAAGGATTTCCGAATGTTTGAGAACACAGCAATTAGGTATATTTTGTATATATGTTATGCGTTTGGAAGTATTAATATTGTAACTGCCGTTAGTTCTCACTCAGTCTCTCGTCCACTCCACGACTGTCCCCGCAGAGTGTAAAACATAACCCTCCTTCTGAGGCGATCGGGTCCGAACAAACTCATCAATTCAAATGTTCACATAATGTTAGTTAAATAATGATCACTAAAATAGTTAAGTTACGGTTGAAGATTAATAAATGTAGTGAATTGTGACAACTTTTTGTTTGAATCATCGTCATTACCAAGATTCCTGCCCGCCTGCCCGCCTGCCCGCCTGCCCGCCTGCCCGCCTGCCCGAGGACAGGGCAAGCCTCACAGCTCAGTTGGTAGTAGCTCTGCCTTTTGCGCTATAGGTTGTAGGTTCGATTCCTACGCAGGACAAACATTTGTGTGATGAATGTAGGTTTGTTCTGTGTTTGGGTGTTGTATTGTATGATAAGTATGTATATACAAAAAATAAGTATTTAAGTATTCTATCCGTAATCTAGTTCCCATATTATAACAAGGTACACTTAGTTTGGGGCTAGATGGCGCTGTGTGAAATGTCCTGTAATATTTATTTATTAATTTAATTAGATTTCGTAAAATCCTTTGTTAGTGCACCCCTACACTACAGAAAGAGCTACCCTGAAAAGGTCTAGCCTAAGGTACCTTAGGTTTGGACTACTATGATTGTTAGTCAGTCAGTCAATCAGTCAGTCAGTCAGTTATTATACAATTGACGAACAAATATATATTTGGCGACAGTAATGGTTAGTATACCCGGTAAGTAGTGACGTGGCGGTCGCCAACTCGCTCCGGGGATGTAAAAGTCGACTAAGGGATCTCACCAGAATAATGAACCGACCCCCTGCCAAGCGTGGAGGTTACGTGAGAACCCTCCAGCAGTGGAGGAGGCTATGTCCAGCAGTGGACACTAATGTTTTTGATGGAACCTACTAAATCAGTTTATAACGTAAGTGTTGTCCGATAGGTAGATACGTAATCTTTGTTTTTATTGATACTTTGCCTATGTATATAGTTTTGAGGTATCTAAGTGCGTGTAATATGTATAAAGAGGTATTAAATGTGTATTCTGACAATTAGATAGATAGATAACATTTACTCACTTAATATAGCACACTACGCAACATCACAAAACGATAAAAACATAGTAGGTAAGTACAAACATATTTTTGATAAAAAACAACAATATTTTAAGCAACAGGAAATTAAGAAGGTAGGTAGGTACTTAAAAATAAATGAAACACATAACGGTAACAATTCGGTTCAGTTCAGTCAGTCAGCCAGACTGACGACTGATTATGACAATCATAAAGTTTTAACCGCCTTTGTGGTCTAGTGGTTCAACCCACCGATTTCAGATCCAGAGGTCCCGGGTTCGATCCCCATGGGGAGAACAATATATTGTGCTTGGTTTGGTTGGTGGAAGGACTTTGTTCAAGTCCGCCTGGCTAGCTACCACCATCTTACCTAATTCTGTCGACATAATAACAATTATAAAATTGTTGTGTTCCGGCATTCAGAGGTAAGATAGTCAGTTCCTCAGTTAGTTGAGGATTCCGGGTGAAGTGCGCCTCCACCTTTGGCCTTATCTCAACTTGTTACCAGGTGAGATGAAGCCAAGAGCTTCCCCATAGTACAATAAATAAAAGTACCTTACATAAGTTATTATATATTTATAAAAAAAACATAATCATCACATAACACAAGCTGCTGTGCATTGAATAGCCAGCGATGTTGGGTGAAGTGGACACGTTACGGTCATGAGCGAGGTCGCCGGTGCGCGGTGATCTCCAGGCTTGGCAGGCGTTCGTTGAAGTGGCGGTGGGTAAGGTCATCGGAAAGCAGACGAGCTGTCATCAGCAACCGGTAGGTAGGTCAGTCTGTATCATAGTCATCGTATTTATTTAATCCTCCCCCTCCCTCCTCAGGCACCCCCCACCCCACCCCCGTAAAATATAATAAGCTATGTCACGCCCACAATTTATATTCAAAGTTTTATAGTGTTTTTGTTTATTGGTATTTCTAAATTAATTGATGTTTGTTCTGTGATTTGGGTGGTTGTACTGTAGGTTAGCTATGTATTTAACAACCCTCACAGTTCAGTAGCTCTACCTGCTGCGCTGTAGGTTGTGAGTTCGATTCCCACACAGGACAAACATTTGTGTGATGAATAAAGATGTTTGTTCCGAGTTTGGGTGTTGTATTGTATGATAAGTAGGTACCTATGTATTTACAAAAAAAAGTTTTTATGTACCTGCCTATACATGTATTCTATCCTTAATATAGTTCCCATATTACAATACAAGCACACACACACACACACACACACACACACACACACACACACACACACCCCCCCCTTCTCACTGTCATGCTCAGTAATTTTGTTTTTTGTTTTTAATTTAATTTGGTTTTGCCCTGTTAGTAGCACAAGTCTTTTGGTAATTCTTTAAATAGACTCCCGCGGCACAGGCTAGCCCTAGTGTGGGGTCCTCTGGTAATTTTATAATTGATTTAAACTTATTGGCAATAAATGAATTTGAATTTGAATTTGAATTTGAAGCTATGCTAAGTTTGGGTCTAGATGGCGCTGTGTGAAACTAATGTCCTGTAATTGTAATCTTCGCTTGTTAAACACGAAACAAATTTGAGAAGAAAATATTGAACATCATAGGGTAGGTAGGTAGCTACCCCGACTCGCGACCCGCCAACTAATCAAATGAAAATGACCCCTAAGTGTCCTCATTTTTGCGTTCGATATTATCTCGTTATAACGGCGAGATTGTTATTATAACTAACTGAAGTCCGGGGGGAGTTCAACACACCATCGTCATCATCATCGTCATTCGTTTCTGAGACTTGCCTTTTTCACAAAATCCTCACAACGATACAATTTACTGTAGTACCTACGTAGGTACCTACATTACTGTAGTACCTAGGCAGGTACCTACTTTAACAATTCAAACAAGTAAGTTAAACTTACATCTAGAACTAAAAAGCCTAGCAAAGTAATTAATTGATTTTTCAATTTTAACACGTCGACTGCTGTCATTCCGTCGCTTCGCTGCAGTTCGCACGTGCGAGACACAGATACGTGAGGTAGCGGCAGTGTGTTCAATGAGTTGTCGATTGTACGCATGTAATGTCATGTAGGTAAGTAGGTATAGTGAGAATTATAACGCTACACAACATACTTACAACATACGTCATTCAATTTTTTTTTGTGTTTGTTATCAAGCATCTGATTTGTTGATTGAGTAATCCAGTAATTTTTTTTTTCATTATTCGACGAGAAAGCGCTTTGGCCTTCACCTCACATGGTAACAAGTTAAGATATGTTAAATTACTTTTAAACAGCGCCATCTAGCATGAACTAATTAAAGCTTGTAATGTGCGAACTAGGTTACGGATAGAATACTAATATATTTTAAACAGGACAATTACATACTTATAATGAATAATGATGTAAATGTAAGTATGCCTCCAAAAAAGTACCCAGCTGATGGCAAATGATTATCAATGTAAGTACCTACATAATACACGTGTACCTACATGGATACGTTCACAAAAACATACCTGCATCATGACAGGGTTATAAAAAATATCATGGTCGCAATCGCGAAGTAGGGAAGGGCATTCGAATAATTTGCCTATACTTACCTACATCGATTGAATATTATATTAACCTGCGTATTTACACATTTTTTGATGATGCGTCGATTCTATCGATAAAGGTAGTAGGTACCTAGATCGCTTTGAAATAATTTTAACCTTATCGTAGGCTCGTAGGTGCTCAATCGTAAAAAAGTAGATCAAGCGCAAATAACTAAATTAAACTAAATTAGCCTCTTCGTCCTATCTTAATATTCAAAAGATAAAGTAGGTTAAAAAAAGTAGGACAAACGGAAATACCCCAATAAATAAATGTGTTTACCTATAAAATATATTATTGCTTTACTTTATTAATACACGACAAGGTGGTATGTTGTGGTCATGAAATTTAAATTTGCAGACCTAAATAAATATGTTGATTACAAAAATCACCCAAAAACTATCTCTATCTCTCGCAACAACCAAGTGGTGTAGTAGAAGTAGTGGGAATACTACGATGGTAGCGTTCCTAAAAGTAAAGTATTAAGTATGCTAGGTAGGTAGCTTAGTGAGTTCATTATAAACAAAGATTTTAGGCAGCTCTACCTCGGTTAGAGTCAAAGTACTACATGCTACAGGGGATTTGTTGAGATGGAAGTAGTTAGAGTACTTCAGGTCTATTTGCGACGGTGGCTTGTAGGGTCACCTGCGGTAAAAGCCTACTTAAGATAAAAGCATCGGCGTCTTGTTGCGTAAGGCACAGAGGCCAAAACAAAATAGAAATAAAGAACGCGAACTCAGTAAAATACAGCCGCATTGTCTGTGCCTGCCGCCACCGCACCGCCAGCGACTTACCGGCGCGCTGCGAAGCCCTACAGCACGAGGGGTTCACAAAACCCTTACCGTCAGCCATCTCCTTTCCCCGCGGTCCAATAGACAAGGACAGCGATCGAGTTGGCAGCGCAAAAAAGCCTCGTCGTTCAGGGCGTGACGTCACGGGGCGCGGGCGGGGAGGCGCTGGCGGCGCAGGCCGGCGCCAGTCAGCAGTCAGTACTCGGCCGGCCGTCGCACCGAGCGCACGGTACACAATGCACGCGCGGTGAAATAAAACAATTCGCGATGCTGTTCGAGAGTCCCAACGCTAAACTGTTCCCGGGGTACAACATCCCTCCACCCGTCAGGCTAAGGTGAGCAATCCCCTCCGCCCGCCACTTCCCGACCGCAACCGCAGTGCTTTACTCAAGTGCGAGTGATACACTCATTTTTAACCGAAGCCATAAAAAAATGCCTATAAAGTGTACGACGAACGGCGAGTGCCGCGACTGTGCGTCTGTCTGTAACGCTCGAGCGACGAAACGTCAATACAATACACAGCTCTGTGCTTAGTGCTCCGAGAGTCCCCACGGCGGCTCTGGCGGGGGCAGCCGAGTGTAATCAGGAAGCGACGTCGACCAAAAGCAAAACACTGCATTCCGCCTTTGCAGCGATATCAATCGATCGAGCGCTGTGGAGGTTAAGTTCGGCTCTCCACTCCACTCCACTATTACACGTTTCTGTGAAAACATTCGCTCGCGACAAATCGATTTCGATTCACGACCCTCGGCTGCAGCGAAGCTCTGCTTCGATCGAGGCTTCGGAATCTCGAGAGTTATGTCCATAATCGTGCTATTTATAGTGCGTGCCATCGATCAACTCGAATGTAGTTAGAGCTGGATATTGACGGGACATTTATAAATATCGAGTATCGGGTCGATGTGTGGAGCGAGATGCGAGACGGACGAGACGAGCGCCGAGCGCAGGCTGTAAACAAAGCTGGGCTTCCTGTTGCTCTTCGCTGCACCACATTACACCACACTCCACTTGAGGCGACAATCTTACGGTTTCGAGTCTCCTCGAGAGCTTGATGAAGCATTAGTGTTCTTTCGTGCTTTCTTTCCATAGATCATTGGCCAAGAGTGTCTTATCGGACACTTTTTAAATCAAACTGATGATAAGCGTTAATACTAAAGCAAATATGTACATACTTAGAGCTGTACAAACTGTTAATACTTACAAACAAAAATACTTCATCAATGATGCTCTACTGGTAAAAATATTAGTAAATACATTTCAGTTGAAATATAAATGAGACGGCAACCAAAACTGGATCAACGCTGATCAAAATGTATCCGAAATTGTCGCGAGGACAATTAAAGAGAGCGACACAGTTATTGATTTAAATCGGAGAACTACGCACATTGAACGATCGTAATGAAACAGGCCTCATACAGTATTCACTCGGACAAGATTGATTCCCAGAACACCGGCGGTGGAGGAATTTAACATTTATACGGTTTACTTAACTTTGCCGGAACAGTTATAGCTTTTCTGCACATTTATTTACTCTTGTTGACTCATGTCAACCTTTATATCATACCTGACGCAGGAAATTCCTAAAGTCCTTTGTATGCATCTCTCGCTACATTATCTTTATTATCTGCCTCTATGTGCAGTATAAACAAAAGCTCAACTTTCCTGTTTGGGCCGATTTTTCTCAGAACTTACACAAAATTTTAGTCGCAAGACGATTTTTTGGTTAACATTTTAAGGCACACATTTTTTTACATTGTTTTCCTACAAGTCAAAGTTATCAATTTGTAACTGTCGCCTACATCCTTCACTAGTTTGATTATGAGATTATTATAACCTGGAGAAGGATAACGAGATCCAATTTATGAAAACCATTTACCGTTCGATCCGGTCCTATCGGAGTCCGGCCTTGCGGACCCTGGCTCGCCCGCACCCTCGCATGAAACCCTTTTTATTATGACTCTCCAATTCTCACGTTTCTAGGGTTCACCTTCTATTGTTACTGTTAATAATTGAGGTCCTATTGTAAGCCGTAGTTTTTTAGTAACGAGAGGCTTTAAACACTACGCACATTCTATATCACACGAAAAGAAGACTGTAATTATCAATATTCATTCTAATCTATTACAAAACGCCCACCCATGATGATTGAGATCGTTTCACGCATCTTGAGTTTGCAAAAACAACTGACATTGAGTAGGTCGCAATCGCAACTCAACGTGGCTCCGAGATCCTACGTTAGTTGCATAAGTGGAGTGTGTAGCTTGCAACTGCTGCCAGTGAATCACCATTCATTGACCTTCATTCCTTGTAGATGTAAACCGGCTTATGAGGGGACACAGATCGTGTGATTTCATGAGGGATTCTTCGGATATTATGTGTTCAGAAAACGCAACAACAAACACTTCATGGAACAATTAAATATACGAGAACATTTAAATAAGCATGCATTTTGTGGGATTTGCGCTTTGAATTGTTAAAAAAGCTCTATCGGTCAAATAAACGGCTGCAAAATTGAATAAAAATAAAACAATTACTATCATCGTAAAAATCAACAATCCGCGTAGGAGCATCTAACTTTTGATCTCTCTCTCAATTAAAATCTTCTAAGCAACAAAAACGTATCAAGATCCTTGTAGTGCTTTTATATAATACCGAGCTATGAATGGTAAAATCCAATCAGGTTCTACGTACAGTACATGTCAATAGCTTAACTACCTTTCGAGTATGTTTGGGTATTCAATGAGGTTTGGTACAAATAACTCTCAAACAAAAAGTTGCGGTAACTGACAGAATTGATCATGACCGTAAGTACCTTCAATTCAATTATGGTTCAATTGTTTCGATCAAAGTGTGGTAACAGGTACCTTGCCTACTTGAACAGTAATTTCAAGTTGAACTTAGAAAATTGACCGAAGAGAAACTTAATTTACAATAGAATCAACGTTGCATTGCAGCCCTTTTCCTGTTTAAAAGAAAGGGTGAAATCTGGACTGGGGTCAACACACTATTGTTTACAAAGTCAAACCCAACTTTATGCCATGTGGCTTTGATTTAATAATGTTTTAATGAGTGTTATCTACACACCGGTGTTATTCACACTTAAAAGTGCTGTTGTGTGTATTTTTCCACCTTTTGTACGTCATAGTGTTTTTGATAGAGTATGAAATTAACTGAACATATCAATTGTAGGTAGGTTGTATCATTCCACTTATCGTCAATTGATGTTTTACCATAAAATGTTTGCTGCCATGGCAGTCAGTGAAACTTACAATCATTCAACGAATAGTTAGGTTTTTATCGTGAAAAAAAAACGCATTTTAGACCTTCTGCTTTATCATAACAAAATCGCGAGATGAAGGCCAACGGCTTCTCCGTCTTAGAATAAAAAAAATGCAAATAAAATGTTGACGAAATGTATTGAAAAACTATTTAGCTTCTAGAGGCAGAAAAGAGCAGTAGAAGCAATAGTTCTATTGGCCATAACATTAAAACCGGAACACTACAGCTGCAATGCTGCATGTCTCTAGTTAATAATCATGTCATGCTTCATAATTCGGCACGATGACTCTATGACACACAATTACCAACAAATTAAATGAAGACTCGAAAACAGATGCGATGGGGATCTTTGACTGACTTCGTATCGTACTGAATGCCACAAAGCAAGGTTTTCCTGCAATTGTGAAGGTTTTTGCGCAAAAGGTGATTTTTGCGTACTTACAAACTACAAACCGCTGTTTCTTGCCTCACTGCTGTCGTAACCGACCGTAAAAAGGGCTGCGGATTTAGTAAGCAGATTAAATTCGTATTATTCGCCACGTAGTACTATAAAACTGGCGCATTTGTAAACTTGCGTACCTATAACATGCATGTGCGGAGTTAAAAGAATCGTTAAACAATAGTATGTCACGGAATTATCTGCCTATCAGTTATCACATGTTATATAACACACAAAAAAATACAAGGCAATTCAATTACACACAGGTTAAGTGATAACCAAGCGTTAGAACACCAGCTGCTCAAGACGAGTACGCTTGTCAAAATGGAATCTATAGGTACACTGTGGACTAAGGGTAGCGGTAGGAATTTCGGTAACAAAATAATTTACTGGTATGATAGTCTTAAAATGAAAGTTTTTTACCACTATTTCTACTTCTTTCACTGAATAAGTAATAACTATCATGAATAATATTATTGCGGTGACTTTCAGATTTATCCTATCTCGTCCTATTTAATTATGATTAAACCACGTCCGATTGCCTGAAAATAAACCAGTGATAGTCAAAGTAAGTCAAAACATTCGACAACACAATAGCCATGTACTTTCGCTACTATCGATTAACAATTCGTTACCGCCTCGGAAGTTTTTTTTTAATTTCACTATTCGTTCAACCGTTAACTGTACACTTTCTAAATGTTGCCACTAACCACAGAATAAGGTATACCTAGTAATAGTCACAGTTTGACGTCTTGCAAAAGTCATTCGAGCGATTCCTCAATACACCTTCAAGTAAAAAGTGTCAAAACCAATTTACGAAAATGTCTCGACTCGAACGACAAATTACAAAATAATTGTGATTTTTGTTCGTTGATTTCACTAACATTGCAGAAGATACAAAAAAGTCTGTCTGAACTGTTCAAAGAAGGTTGACAGTTAACTTGACACCTTGATACGTGTTGGTCATTTTCATAGTGTGTGCTACACACACTATGACACACTTACCCTTCTTGTTATTATCTCACGATACCCACAATAAATAATAGTCGGTATTATTTAATGAAAAAGTCAGTAAGTAAGAAATATCTGGAGAGAGATGGTTCGTATCTCCATGACCTAATAGTACCTAGGTTAGGTAGTCATAATATAATCTTAACGAAACTACGTAGGTACGTACTTAGATATCGTAAACAAAACAATAATGGAGTCGATCAGCTATTCAGCAGATCATCGCAATCACGACGATGACGAACCAGTCAGACTCTCCGGTGGAATTATAAACAAAACATAACATAATGTAGAGCGGAATCCCGCCGCCGCCGCTGCCGCCGCCGCCAGCGCAGCCTGCCTGGTACCACGGGAACTCGAACAGAACTCGCGGACTACAAGCATACGGTCTATTTTATTAAACGGTCGTATATGTAATAAATACGACTTATGATTACGAGACTTGGAGAATACATTGAACAGAAACAGATGTGGGACCGAGCAGGTGGACCAAGCCTGTCTGTCTGCAGCCAGCATCGTTATCACGAGGACTGGCGCGTGGCACCCTTCATGCTGTTTCTGTTTACATTAGCTTACATTATGTTTAGAGTTTATTTTTAAATCACGATAGACACAGATATAGACAACATTTATTTAATATAACCTAAAAACAGTAAAATATTAAGTAATAAATCCACAATTATTTTTACTAAACATTTATTCAATAGAAAATATTGTATATGTTTACGTATGAAACTTCTACTCTATAATCTTTTATATTATATTATTGATGATGAATAAATTAATATTACAGGACATTTATATCACACAGCACCATCTAGCCCCAAACTAAGCATAGCTTGTAATATTACAACACCCAAACACAGAACAATTATTTATATTCATCACACAAAACGTAATATGTAGTGTAGGCACTAAGTAGGATGGTATCGCACGCGCGGGTGTCACTTTACAGGTTAATTCCTAAAATATATCGGATTTAGCTGCACACTATTTAAAAATGACCCTATAAAAAGAAGACTTCGAGTTGTACTGGTAAGGGGAGGGCGCGCGCCCCTGTCTTGCGACGTTGCCGCTCCTATGCACCACTTGTGTGCACAGAGCGGCAACCTCGCATCTCGGGTTACCCTGTGTTGTGGTCAGGCGAAGCATCAGGTTTTATGGAATTGAAGTTACAAAACACAATTGTTCATGTTTTAAGGTGAGTTAAATGTGGTCACGGCGAAGCTCTTGATCGAACTTTTTTCGCAGCCAAATCCAAATAAAACGGCTGAACATTAGGTAGGTACCTAGGTATAGCAGAGAACTCGTAAGTATAAGTAGGCACGTAATCAAGTTGAATGAGTGTGTGCGCACGCTGTCAAACATTAAAAGTTTGCTGCCGAGTGCTAAACTGACGTCCCTCAGTCCATGACGAACGTGGAATTACATTCGCTAGCAGTCAACGTGTTTAACTTTGCTAGTTCCATTATTGTTACGGGAAGGGATATCACTTTGCGGTTCAGCTTCGTTTTTCACCTTTTTAATTAAGCAAATACTTTCAGAGCGAACTAGACTGAACACGACAGAACGGTTAAAACAAAACTCCGACCGCTGTCGTTGTACTTTTAATAAACATTTGGAAACTTCGCGAATGAGAGGAGAGGGTGTAATTAGGTCGCGGTGCCGCCAGCGCCATCTAGGAACAACAAAACACAACGGAAAGGAAAGCGAACACAAACCACCCCTAGGTACCTAATACCTAGGTATTACCTACTGTTTACTGGGACGAACATCGGGTAAGTACCTACTTTACCCTAATAGAGAAGTCTACTAAAGTGTACGTACCTACCTACCTAGTACATGATGTAATGAGACTCGTGTTTTAGAATCGCTCGGTAAGACCGCCTCCGTCGTCTAGTGGTTCAACCCACCAAGGAGAGAAGAGCAATATTGTGCTTGGTTAGGTTGCTGGGAGGATATTACTGAAGTCCACGTGGCGCTACTACCATCTTACCTAATTCTGTCGCCATAACAACAATTAAACAAAAATGTTGTTTCGGCATTTAGAGGCAAGATAGCCAGTTCCTCAGTTTGTTGAGGATTCCGGGTAAAGTGCGCCTTCACCTTCGGCCTTATCTCAACTTTTAACCAGGTGATATGAAGGCCAAATGCTTCCCCGTCGTACAATAAAAAAAAAGATACTACTAGAAATTGTAACAGTTGTCAATGAATCGTTTGGCCACTGCACTGCGCTGCACTGTCCCTAGTCTTATATTGTTCACACCACTTGTTTACTCTCTGTTCGTTTCGTCGTATAGCTAGCTGATTGACTGACAATCAAAACAAATAACTAAATATGGGACATACGATTATTACACAGCGCTATCTAGCCCCAAAGCATAGCTATTAAACGCAATGATACAATACGACACCCAAACAGAACAAAACTAACTTGTATATTCATCGCACAAATGTTCGTACTGGGTAAACAACACAGCACAGCTTTTAAATTCTCCCAACTAACTATAATATTGCGTAGAGGTGGTAGGGTGTAGAGGTAAATAGATGAGATCGTCCTCTCACCGGGTTGGTGGTAGGAGAAAGGTGAAGTACAATATTGTATACTTACCCCTGGGGATCGCACCAGGTTTGTTGGTTGGTGGAAGGACTTTGTTTAAGTCCGCCTGGTTAGCTACCACCTTCTTATTCTAAATTGTTGTGTTCCGGCATTAAGCAGGAAGATAACCTCAGTTTGTTGAGGATTCCGGGTGAAGTGCGATTCCACCTTGAAATCAGATGAGATGCAGGCCAAGTGCAGTCAGGCCACATCGGACAAAAAAATACGAGTATGGGAAATATATTCCGTAATCTACATTTGTTTCGGGGCTAGATGGCGCTGTGTGGAATAAATGATGTGAAATAAAATATATTTAGAATGTCACACCAACTCGGAAAGCTTAGAAGCGTCTCTCGCCGGCTTCACGCCATCACCATCACCACCGTGGGCATTAGGAAGTCGATAAGCAACAGTTCCTCGCCCCGGCGGCGGCGGCGGCGGCGGCGGCGGCGGCGGCGGCGCGGTGTGGTTACATAGCGCGAGTACCTATATATATATAGTAACTATATGAGTGTATGTGTTTGTGTTGGCTCGCGTCGCCAACGTCTGCGCCGGGACTTGCCTCGAATCGTACCTTCTACACCTATCTGTGTGGTAAAACAAAATACTAATTTGTCATGCCAGTATGACTACAAAGATGTATATGTCCTGTTAATCATACTGTAACATCACATTTTGGAAAACATTTTTTATTCCTTCTTTGTCCTATTTGTCACTTGCTTAACTTGCTTAACAATTTTCATAAAGGAGGTCCAACGCTTGGCTATTCATTAAAATAAATAGTACCTACCTATTTAATGCACATAACCTACGAACGAAATTACCATCTTATTTCTAATAGTCCATTCCATCCAAAGGTGGTCTGGTAGAGATAGCTTTTTAAGCGATAAGACCGCCCATTGTTACACTATTTTAATCAAAATAGTTCTCTGTTTGTTTTTTTGAGTAGAGAGAATTTTCCATCCATCTATCGCTACTGCTGAGGTGTCCATAAAAGAACTAAGTATATTGATCACACAAATGTTAGTCCCGGGCGGGAATCGAATCAACAAGGACAGCCCAGAAGGCAGAGCTCCACCCACTGAGCCGTGAGGTCTGGACTGTAGATCACTCAGGTTAAAACATAAAAGCGTAGGTATTGCTAACTCACAAATGTAATCTAAGTTTTCTCTCGCGCGGCCGCGGAGTCCGAGATACTTTGAAAATAACTTTATAATTTACAACTGTTTGCTGCAAACCTAGGCGGATGCTCAGAACGCCCGGTAGTACCACTCCAATACAAACGTAGTTTATCGTTGATTTCGAAATTGCTTGTACGATTCAATATACATTTGCAAAGTTGGTGCTATGATGGGGTTTGCGGTACTAATACTTACTAACATTAGGTACACATGTAGAGGAGGGAAAGCTAGTTGAAAAACCATAAATTCTTCCGGATATTTTAAACTTGATAGTACTACGGATACACGCCCTTAAAAAGTACTACTTATTACAATCTATGTAGGTATCTAGAATCGGCCCGTTGCTACCTTTACTTTGATACCATTGATGTTAAAATAGAACATGTTTTGTAAAAGTAATCATGTACCGCCATAATCAGTGTCCACTCTAAAATGTATTGCTTCTTCGTATTCTTCCTGAAACAGTCCTATTTTTCCTGAACAACTTATTTATGTTAATTTTTTTAGTTTTAATTAGCAGATTTTCTACATAAATGTTCACTTATGTAATTAGCATATTGCTTAAAAAATGTCTTTTTAATTCTATAGGTAAACTAAATCCTTAAATCTAGTACCTACTTATTTTCTTCTTCTGTCGCCTACTTACTTACTTACTTTCACATCCGATTTTCTACACAATAGCTACTCAAGAAACATAACCCTCCTTCTAAGGCAGTCGGGCTAACACGTTGTATCTCCCGTATATTCACTTGTCTCTCGAGATTTTGGTAAACTCCCTCGGGACGGGAGGACAGCCGTCGACATTCGTCGCTACGTGAGATAGTAGGGACTACTCGGATCGTCGCTACGTGAGATGGTAGGGACTACTCGGATCGTCGCTACGTGAGATGGTAGGGACTACTCGGATCGCCGCCATCTTGCATCGGATTGCCCACAGCATCCACATAACATCAAAGGCGTTCAACTGAAATAGATTCGATTCATATTTATCTTCATTTTAACATTAATTTTAAGAAAACATTGGGAAATTTAACCAGCACTCGCAATCGCATTAACCGACTTCAAAAAAAGGAGGAGGTTCTCAATTCGGTTGTATATTTTTTGTCGACTTTTACGGAAGGAAAATTAATTAATTAATATTTAGGAGGAAATGGGGGGTCCTATTCGTTGGCCGGAACCACCTCGGCACTAAGTTCCCATCATTGTGTAGATATTTCCCAGAATCCCGTGTTATTGTATAGATATCCCGATTCCCAAGTAGGGTGTCGTAGACGTCGTGGTGTCGTAGGTTTTACAAAGAAAAAAACTAAAAATAAGTTATTTTTGAAAAAAAATTGATCCGACTTCACCACTGAAAACTTAAAAATAACGGTGCCATACAATAAACATGTTGTTGTGCTTGGCAATTCGGCACCAACTTCAAATTATATGAACTTACCCTTAGAGCTATTTTTAAGCTTTAAGTGGCGGTGTCTGTTAATTTTTTTTTTCAAAATAACTTAAGTATATATTTATATCTTTTATCTACTGACAAATAACTACTGAGTGAGGCAAAACTTACCATACCTAATACAACAACAACACCCAAACACATAACAAACATCAATATTCACCACACAAATATTGGTTCTGTGTGGGAATCGAACCCACAACCTACAGCGCAGAAGGCAGAGTCACTACCAGCTAGCCCCCCTATAGGTGGGAAGTCTGAGTGTCCGGATACGGAAGCGGCGGTCGATCGCGGACCGAATTAGTTATGTGGAGTGGAGGCTGACCTGACCTGACTCATGAGATGCGGGGTCACGTGGTCACGTGGTGGTCACGTGGACATACTGAGCCCCGGAGCACGGAGCGGCGGCGGCGGCGGCGGCGGCGGCGGCGTCCGTGTGACTCTCGCGAGCCTCGTGACCTTTATTTATTGAGGGGGGTTGGAGGGTGGCTTGGTGACTTACCATTTTCTGGTTTGATGCCGTCGCTATATGTAGATAGGTAGAGTTCATATCTAAGTGACAAATTAGAAAGTTAGAATTATACCGTTATGACCTCTCGCTCTGTTGGCTGTGCCTTCTGCGCTGTAGGTTGTGGGTTCGATTCTTATCCGGAACAAACATTAGTGTCATGAACATAGATGCTGTAAATCCCTCTACAGTAGCATCTTCTGCCGAAAACATTGATTTATTCTTGTCAATCACGCTAATGCATATAACTACTTATACCAATCACATTCAATTACCAAATATCATAGGATCATGTCAAATTACATTGGAATCAAAATGAAATTAGAATTAACTAATGGCGGGTTGTAAGTGTCCAGGACTATCGAAGATAAAAGCCCACATAACACGGAAGTCCATATCCCACGCAATGCAAAGTTTTCTTCCTCAATATAATTACGAAGTTCAAGCGTTTGATCATATTTATAGGCAGTTAGTCAAAGTCAAACTCCAGAAATGTTTTCAGTAAGATATTTATGTATAATATTGAAACGTGAAATGTACCGTGGTCCGGAACCGCGGGAGCTTGTATCAAACAACGAGCGTCCTCCGCGTTATGAGGAGCCCCGGAGCCCCGGAGCCCAAACGCGGGATCACAATCCCCGCCGAGGCAGCAATTGACCTCAAAATGCAGGTTCTGATTACACTCTTTGAGAGCTACCCGCAACCCGGCGGCGGCGGCGGCGCGAGGTTTCTGATTAAAACTGCAACATTACAATGTACCGCCTTTCTTTAATCTGAAGCTCAGAGGACTGATGCTATAGCTACCTACCCAGGTATAGGTATATGTAGAAACTAGTGTTTACACTACGCATTAACAATCCGCACTACTTTCTATCCTGTGTTGAAATCATTTGAATGATCGCATCATTCCATAGGGATTCATTAAAGATGGCTATATGGTCCTACTAGCTTAGTGCTAGTGGTCCAACTATTTTGATCTAACTCCAAAACAAATCAAAGCTTGTCATAATTTGTAATATATGACAGATAGAATACGTTGTACGTTTTTTTTTGTAAATGCATTCACATGATACAATATAACACCCAATCACAGAACAAACAGAGTAGTCAAAAAAGGGAAGTACTACAACCATATACCTAGTTCAGCCGCCATATTTGCTGTGTTTCGGTTTGAAGGGTTGCCGGTGAAATTACGGCCACACGAGAATCACAGGAATCGAACCCGCAACCTACAGGCAGAGCTACTATTAAATGAGTTGTAAGGGCAGATCCTCCTTCTAGACGAATGTTGTAGCAACAATCAATTCAATAAGTAATAGCTCTGCCTTCTGCGCTGTAGGTTGTGGGTTCGATTCCCACCCATAACAAACATTTGTGTGATGAATATTGGGTTTGGGTGTTGTATCGTTTGATAAGTATGTATTTACAAAAAAAAAGTAATTATATATGTAGTTTAGTTCCAATATTACAAGCTTAGCTTAGTTTGAGACTAGATGGCGCTGTGAATTTAATTTCCTGTAATTAAGTTGAGCGTTTGTTTGGTCCGCGTCGATTTGTCTGTATCAGGTAGCAGCTTCAGACAGGCTGCTAGATCGCAGGTCACGTCGATAAGTTGTATATTTACTGAGTGGTGTCGCCACACGTCTCAGTACCTCTCGTTCCGGCCTCCGCGCCTCCGCCTCCGCCTTCGCCGCCGCCCTGTCTGCCCTCTGCCCGCTCGGGACATCATCCGGGTCTCATAAAGCTGTCTCATTGAAAACCTTGTTCAATGAGACATCTATCCTGACTAGACGCAATATTCTCCGTCAAGGAATTGTGTGGCAAGAGGCTGGTTTGACACACTTACATCTGTTTATTTATTTAATTCTGTCAAGCTTTATTAAATTAAATTATTTTTGAAGTGAAACTTTTAATGGAGGGTTTTGAAACTCTGATGCGTAAGCTTATTGTGAGGCGGAAAGTGGTGGGGCACTGTTTCAGGTAGAGTGGGAGATAATTAAAATGTTTCCCTGTAGGTAATACAAAAGTTTAATTTCTATCGGGTGTCTTTACGATACACCCTGTATTTTTGAAGTAAAAACTTCTTTAGGCGCGTTGGGCATTTTTTGAGATGGGGATAAACTATTGAACTCGCGACACCATACACCTTACCGACTTCACTTTTGACACATGTGACGTTAAATGCGTTAAACACATTGCCGCGTTATCTTAACGATCCTAGGAGGTACGGGTAAGGACCGTTAAAAGACTGTCTCTACCTATAGACGACAAACTTTAAGTTTTTTTTTAGTTCTTTTATCTCACTGTAACGGAATATGGCAAGTCAAAACGTATAAAAATAGATAACAAATACACGAATTAAATATCACGACACTACAAAATCTTTTGTGAAAGTAACAATCTGCGGCGCAACGTGCGACGAATTAATATCAAGCTAAAACGAATAATAATATTTCATAGAAGCTTTTTAACGCTGCGATCTTTTAGGTGGGATCTACAGCGGAGATTATTCCAATACAAAATCCTACCGTCGTCGTCGTCGACGTCGTCGTGGTGGAAGAGGCTCATGTCGTGACCGACAACTGACGTTTCTGATAATTTCGTGCTGAAGTCCTAGTGCGGGTCTAACTAGCACATTGCCAGTTTTAACTATGCTGCTATACCTTGGTTTATTGTATCCTCAATTCTCTCTATATAATTGTTAGCACAAGACACATAGGTATACTATGGAACCAGAATGCAACGCACTTTTGGTAGGTACCTAAAGTGCGTTGTATTCAGGTTTACTATACGTATCCTTTGGCTATACGAGTGTATTACCAAAGGATTGTTCCGTGGAACAAGCTCCGAGTCACAAAACACTTCATGTTGACTGATTACATGATTTGTTCGAATCGCTCACGTGACGGACGCTTGCTACGAAACATGCGCAATGATTTGTTGCCGTTTTTTTCGTATTTACACAATAATTACGGGCGAAGTGTGTGTGTGTGTGTTTGTGTCGGTTTACGCCCTGCACGGCTGGCCGACTCGGCGACTTGAACATCGTTTGCGTCCTCAATGGAGTGTGAAGGAAGCGGTTCAACTCGGTTTTGGTTTGGAAAATCAACGACACAGACATGGGTATACCTACCATTACCTACCTTCCATTACATGTCATATTGCAGGCAACACAAAACAGTTGGTAGTTTAGTAGCTGTCCTCTTTGGTGAAGTTAAGTTGATGAATGTACATCTTTGTTCTGTGTTTGGGTGCTGTATCATTATAACTTAAGTACTTACGAGTAAGTTAATATTTACAAAAAAAAAACAATGCTGAAATTTTTTAATGCTGTTTACCTACTTATTATTATATGAAAACTAAGCATAATGTAGATAAACATATTACCTACACCTAAAACTAGACTAGGTTGTAGGTACTATAACGAAACAAAACATTACATTTATGTATTCTATCTGTAATCTAGTTCACATATTAAAAGCTTTTTTTAGTTGGAGGCTAGAAGTCGCTGTATAAAATTAGTAATATTCTGAAATATTTTTTATGATATTTTTAAATTCGCATATTGGTGATGTGAAGTCATCAGATTGGCTTTAGACCACTTTAGTACTAAAGCCTCAAATCTCGCATGATATCGATGACAGCCATTTTTTTGACAGCAACAAATATCTCGACTATTGTCATTGACATTGACGTGTAAGAGAAAGAAGTACCTATATGCCATGGGATTCACAGATTCACAGAGTAATTTTTTATATATAGAATTTGGAAATTGGACGAGAGCGATAGCGATAGATCAGCATGGGTTTGAACCATTTTTTATGAGGGGATTTGCACTAAATCTTGCTGAATGTAACTGCTTCCGAGCATTTTATTAGTCTCTGCTGAATGAAACTGTTTGCGAGCATTTTATTGGTAAAGTAATTTCTATTCATCTCTGTGATCTAATTATCGCAATGACGGGACTTTGGCATAAAGCGCGGGAGGGAATTTAATAAGAAAGAACATGGCGGGGCTCGTGACACGTGTGGAAGAATGCTCGTTTCATTTCAATGATAGTTTAATTAAACTTGCAATAACGTGAAGCTTTATTGGCCGTGTCTTTATACGATTGCTAAGAGCGACTTTCATTGCAGCCCATCTACTGCTGGGCCGTTCAACTTCATGTGCAAATAGTGCATAAAAGGCCGTACCTACCTAATGAACAAGGAGCTTCATACTAGAAAACCTCATTCCTACCGAGACCTGTACCTAGGTACCTACTGAACCGATTCCTTGTACTTATTACCATGCCGGCTGCATCCACACAATCCTAGGGACTTGATAAGAAGTTCGATATCAGCAATAAGAATTTCTACTTGTAAATACAAGTTACAGGACAATATAATTTACAAAGCGCCATCTAGCTTCTGCTAAACGAAGCTAGATAGCGCTTTTGTAATATGAGAACACTAATATAATTTGTTACAATGTTATTACCTACAATGAAAGTTCTTCAAACAGAGATTGATTGTTTTCATAAATTATTTGCATGACACTTTGCGTATGGTTATAGGTACTAAGATGAAATGTTTGCACATTTCTAATTTCATGACGTAAATTGTCTACAAACGTATATATATATATACGTCTTTATATAAATTTCACAAAGCCCTACAAATATATTCTAATGGTGTGGAGATGGTCAGGAGACCTTTGAATTGGCCTATTTATAGCAATCCGGTTCTAAAATGATATTTATTATTAGAAAGGTAATTCAATTGCTATGTAGGAGTAGGTAAATAAACTAGACTAGTTTTTTTTTGCATTTGGATTTCAGAGTGTCCCCTAAATTGTTGATGTAACGTTTGTTAAAGAGATTTGATCCCTATGATTGACCCTTTCGCGCATTCGATTTTTTCTATCGAAATAAATGTTTCCATTGAAGACATCATATAGAAAAAAGTCTTGTCGATAAGCCAGCGATTATCCGCCGAATTATCCTCGGTGGGCTCGAACCCACAACCTACATCGCAGAAGGCAGAGCCACCGCCAATTGAGATATTCCTGTGGGGATGTAACGGTGTGCCATTGACTTGCGAATTGTTTGATGTTAGACCAACACATTATTCACTATTTTCAATAAACTCGCGCAGACAATAAAACAAAACGTCTGTTTTCACTTTCGCGCGTCGTCCGTTGTAAGAGTCAGTGTGAACGAATGCTCAAAGACAACACAAAACGCATAAAATGCGTAGCATTAGTGAGCCATACATTTATATCGAAGTAGGTATGTTCATTTCCCCAAACGGGAACCTGCCGCGCCGCCGCCGCCGGTGAGATGGAAAGTGGCGGTCACAGTACGTGAGTCGGGAACTTAATACTACATACCTACTTCCTAAACTGATGCCAAAATATCTGGTTTCATATAATTTATAGACTTCTATTAAAATAAGTACCTATACGCGCAATGGCAACGGCCTACACGTACCACCCGTGCGGTATCACTTGCACATTTTTTTTATTTTTTTACTGTACGACGCGTAAGCCTTCATCTCACCTGGTTACAAGTTGAGATAATGCCGAAGGTGGAGGCGCATTTCACCCGGAATCCTCAACAAACTGAGGAACTGGCTACCTTACCTCTAAATTGCCGGAACACAACAATTTTAGAATTGTTATTATGGCGACAAAATAAGGTAAGATGGTGGTAGCTAGCCAGGCGGACTTAAACAAAGTCCTACCACCAACCAAACCAAGCACAATATATTATAGAACCCGGGACCTTTGGATCTGAAATCGGTGGGTTGAACCACTAGACCACAGAGGAAGTTAAATAACATGAAATAAAACACCAAGAAATAAGCTTTGATCTATCCTGTTTGCCCTTCAAAAAGACGTACAGTACTCAGATTGATTTTACAACACTGACATCGTTAATTTCTAAAGCAAGCTTTGTGTATATAAGTCAGTTTTTTTTTTATCTTAGAGTAAAAGGTTACCAGTTAATATTGGTCCCTCAGCTGCAATACTCACTTATGTTCTTAATAAAATACAAATAAATGGATTCACTTTTTCCCCTTCGAGGACTACTCAGAGCGTGGATCTTATGAGGATCACCTACAATATATACCAACACTGCGATTACCGAATCGTTTGCCAAGTGTGGCCCATGTCATGCGGTGGTACTTTTTTGGGCTATGATTATGACACGAAAACATAAACACGACATCAGAACAAAAATTGCTCATACCATCTCTAGTACCTACTTTAACGTATCGTAGTAATGACGGTCGTTCTGTTCAGAGCAAGGCCAGTGCATGGTCTAACGTATCGTAGTAATGACGGTCGTTCTGTTCAGAGCAAGGCCAGTGCATGGTCTAACGTATCGTAGTAATGACGGTCGTTCTGTTCAGAGCAAGGCCAGTGCATGGTCTAACGTATCGTAGTAATGACGATCGTTCTGTTCAGAGCAAGGCCAGTGCATGGTCTAACGTATCGTAGTAATGACGGTCGTTCTGTTCAGAGCAAGGCCAGTGCATGGTCTAACGTATCGTAGTAATGACGGTCGTTCTGTTCAGAGCAAGGCCAGTGCATGGTCTAACGTATCGTAGTAATGACGGTCGTTCTGTTCAGAGCAAGGCCAGTGCATGGTCCAGTCAAATTAATAGTTTTAGATGCTTTTGCCCACAGAATCAGCCACCTTTAATGCAAACGCGATGCAGAAGTAATGAAATGAGATGAGATAATCGCAGGAGTATGGGATATGCTATCTTAAGGGTCGTAAAAGGCAACCAGGAGATGAGGAGTAGTATATATCTAGGAACTTAACGATATCAGTACGGCTAACCACCCGCTTGCCCAGCATGGTGATAACGACAAACTGCTCGAGGTTACGATGATGATGATGATGATGAGGGATACGTTACTGAATAACAGTTAATGATGATGAACTGATATTAATAGACTGCCAAATTACATACCTTTTACGATTTTGCATACCTTTAACAACTACAAATACTTAATACATTCTTTGTAGTTGTTAAAGTTAAAGTAATATAATGTAGCCTGCCTTAGACAGTCGGAGAATAACCAACAAATTATCTTTGTCTCATAAAACTCTCTTGTTTCAGGTAAGCAAAGTGACAATGGTGACATGATGACATGACACACCCTCCTGAATCCTCGTATGTTTGAATTTATCAAGAAATGCTACATTCGGTGATAATGTGAGTACCTGACAATAATGTATGGTGACGACCTAACAGTGGGGTCGAGTTGAATCTACTCGTAAGGCCTCATATCTGTTTCAAAACGGATGACATATTTTTGTAGTATAAAACTAAGCATCTGTTCATGTGACGTTAGCCTTAACTATTTTTATAATAATGAAAGTCTACATTTACATATTTTTTCATTTAGGTATTTTAAACGCATCTTAATCCCAGTGAAAGAAACTATCAAATCAACCTATTGCACATAATGAGTTAATAATCTGTAAGAAAACAAAAACAAAACAGACGCAGGCAGATAAACACAATCGCAGCGTCTCCAAGATCGCGTCGGGTTCACACGCGGCTCGGCGGCGGCTCGGCGGCGACTCCGGGACAATGCTCACCACAATATATAGGAAATACAAGATCGATGGCGTCACACTTCTATTGTTACTAGAATTAATTGGAATTACTTGTCCAACGTACCCAACATTGATTTGAGATTTATAAAGGAATGGTAGTTTTAACCTTGTAATCTTCATCTTGGTGATATCGTTAACATCGGATCACTTTCCAGCATATGGCGCGCACGGACGGATGTGACATTTGCCATTTTATTAATGACCTTCCCTCCAATCTCCAAAATACTTGTTTAATGAGTAGAATAGAGACATCCTAAATCTGGTACATTCATAATAATAAATAATAGTTGAACAAGGCCTGTCTATCGTATCGTACGGCGTTTAGATGTGGGACCGTTGTGTCTTGTGGCGTCCGAATTTTGGCTCGAGACGAGACGAGGCACGGCGATGTGTGCTGTGCTGACTGAAATAGGTCACCAACTGACACGTGACGTCACCAACTGACACGTGACGTCACCAACTGACACGTGAAGTCACCTCACTACTAGTTTACGTTACTTGGAATTCGTTGTTATGTTATAAAGATTAGGTTGTGTTTAGGAAGCAAGTTAGGCTGGTAATATTGATAAGTCATCCAAAGCGTTTAAATGATAGTATGTTCTTACTATAGTATCTACGTATTTTTTAAAAATATCTGTCTGATGTTTAATTGGTCATCCTCAACTTAAAACTAATAAGTAGGTAAATATTAGAAGACATCTTACACTAGCCCCAATCTAAAAAATGAGTGATATTAAATTTAAATATAATTTATTTAATCAAACGCTTGTACTTAATGTAACTATTTTGATTCAAGACAAAACACAGCGTAGCGTAAGTACAGTACGACATCGGCCAGTAAGTAGGTTGTCGGATAATTCATGAAATCTTCCAAAGCCAACGAATCCGTCCCCAGAGATTCGTTTTTGAGAATGACCAACGAATCTTATTTATTATTAGTTGGTAAGGATCGTTACTATATTCATAATTGTAGCTCTTCAATTGACGCCACAGATACCGGCCCCAAACCTCCCTCGGCTCCTCGCGACCACCTCAATGCCATCGGTCCACCGAGTGGATGGTCTTCCCACAATCCGTTTTTCGTATAATCGTGGTCATGGCCATACCACCATCAATAGAATAAAATTGCTTTCGGTGCCTTTGCCTCTGCCTGGGTAAGATACTCAACATATTTGGTCTAACAAGACTCCGGACCCTTTGCATTGCAGACCTCCTCCCATGGCCACATCACATGCAAAAACCGTGAAACCAGTATGGCATGGAGTAAGGAGTCTCGGTAATGATATTATCTGCCGTCGGCATTGAACCTCGGGTCGTTGACCGCGACCGGTCCGCACTGCGCGGTATTCTGTGGCCTCTTTGTACTCCTGCGGCCCTGGTACTTTTGGTTTGTTTTGATTTTATGCTGGTGAGGTCCTAGGCCTTTGTTGTTTTCAGTTTATTTACTCGGCGGCAGCGGTGGGTAGGGGATACCAAGTTATCTAAACATTTATATGCATTTGCAGTAGGTCCTACTCAATGTAAATAAAAGTAAATGTTGACGGGAGACAGGGGGGAGTGGAAGAGGAGAAACAGCCGTGGCGTCCCCACCGCGAGAGTGGGATAAGGACAGAAACAAGTGAAGGAGATTCTAAGATAGGTATCACGAAGAGTCGTCCCACTTTCATACAATCTCATACCGCATACCAATTCAAATTTTCAAGGTTCCACAATGCGTAGGTATATCTAAGTAAGTATGCCTAAAGATAAGAGGCATTTCTAACCCAGTCGTTTTTTAGCTGCAACGATTTTAAACAGTATTTGAATTGTGTCTGCGAGCGTCAGTTTTTGCTTGAGAAAACGCTGAGGTATCCCTAGGACTTCCAAAGTAAGGATTAATACCTGAGTGCGGCGACGAAGTAAGGAACCGGTTAGAACCTCACTTCACCAGACACCTTGCGGTATACGTATACGTGTAGATGTGCATTGTATAGATAGCCTCGTGGCATTACATTGCACGCCGGATCTGACAACACGATACCCGGGTGGACAGACAGAGTAGATTTTTCTTGTGTCATTGTCAGTTTGTTGATAAGTTTTGATCTATCATCAAATGGGATTATTCCCAAAATCCCAGCTATCCATCCCCATCAAAGATTATTTGACTCGCAGACATTACAGCTATACCTAGTAACCAGAAATAGGTGCTTAATAAACATTATGTTCCTAGGTAGTAAAAAGATTTATTATAAACATATTTTAATCGAATTAATGACAACGTAATTTTATTGAAAACTTGAATAACTACACAACTTCTAGCAATGTCGAAATTAACTAGTTTAAGTACCTAGCATACATACTATGTAATGTATAAGTATAGGACAGTGTAAAAAAATCTAAATAAACATGCAATATAATTCAATGAATTAACGTATCTTGTTACAATGCTTTGTTTATTACGGAGAACAGTAAAACACCAGTAAAAGTTAACTTGCGTGAAATTCCCACACAACCCAACCATGTGGCAGGTAGGTAGGTACATAAGGCACGGACTGCGTAGGTACAGAACTATCGTTAGTAGGTAGGTAGGTACAGGTAGGTAGTGCGGCCATGTGCCGTGTCAGTGCCGCGGTCACTGGCCGAGACCGAGGTCTGACCGTCGGGGAACAATAACGACATTGGCGACCCGACGCCGAGGGGCTAGGCACAGGCAAGCCCTATAAATGTACTACGAGACAATGCGCTGCGCACTCACACCGGCAAATTACATGTAATGTCTGCCTCAAATATCTTTCTCCTCGCATGAAACAGACATTTCTGACTCATAAAAATAGCTGACCTTGATCTCAGAACTTGCACATGCGAGCGAGTCAAAGCGAGAAGACTGTGTGCTATTTGTACTCCCTTGGCGACATTAGGGTCGGCACCGGGATCGTGACAGCGGATAGACAGACGCTGCTGTAAACTGATTACACAAGGTTTTCCTTGTGCGCAAAAAGAAAAAAAAAACAAATGTTAAAAGCTATTATGAGTAGTACTAATCTCAAACGCAAACCAATCGAAAGTTATTTCAAGAAGGTGCCTTTGTCTTTCCTCACACCTAATTACGTTTAAACGCTTTGATTATCGGTAATCAAAGATCAAACGCTAGGTTCCATTCGATTATGTTTGCTTAAACATTTGGATCAATTGATTTTCCACGGTATTTACGTACCTACCGTGTGTTGTGTCCTGACAGAGATCCTACTTAGACCCTCTTCAACATTTGTAGCCTTGTATGATGCCTGTGCTTGCTGGAAGCTGATCCAGTCATAGCTTAACTGTGAGACTACGGTGTTTCTTCGCGCGGCTGAATCACGTAAATATGCTTAGTTTGTGTTGAAATAGAAAGTGTCTGTCAGCTCGTAAATAACGAAGCTACGTACACTCGTACCTACATGGCATGCACGCTTACTTCCTGGACCTATCTCTACTTAATTACTTATACAATACAATACAATACGAAACTGTGTTTTTAAGTATAGAGTTTCGTTGTAAAACAATAACTTGACTGCAAAATTTTCAACTGCATGGCTTAGTGCAGTCATCACCTTCCTGTCCTCATCCCGCTCTAGGCAGGGTCTGCACATCATTTTCCTCTCTTCCATCATGCTGTTAAGGGTTTGACGCTGACGTCAACTTTATTTTTTATACGTCGGGGAAGCACTTGGTCGTCATCTCACCTGGTTCCAAGCTATAATAAGGCCGAAGGAAGCGCACTTCACCCGGAATCCTCAACAGTCTTAGGAACTGGAAATCTTTATCTTCGACCTCTAAATGCCGGAAAACAATAATTTAGAATTGTTGCTATGGCAACCGACTTAGGAATTTTCAATTTGGGAATACTTCGTTTGTGTGGGATGACGGGATAAGGATATGGATAAGGAGGGGAATGGATACTAGTGTCACGGAAGAATGGTGGGTGTGTCTGTCTGAAGTTCCGTACCGGTAATGAACCCGGACATATATCTGGTAGAACCACCCTCTGGACATCGGCACCTTTCATTCGATAAACATATTGCTAATAATCCCACAGCCAACAGTTGGCGCCTCTAGCGTATAGAATAGGTACTAAATGTGTCAGTGAACGTTCAGAGGCAGAGCTCTTACCCTAGAGACTCACCCAGTGACCCGGAGCCGCCTGGAGAGAGATTTCCAGGAGTTATTCAAAGAGGTACTAACCCGGGCTTTACCTTCAAGGAAGAGTTTACCACCACACCGATTTCAAGCGCAGCGTTGCTGTGTTCCGGTTTGAAGGGTCTCAAGTTGATGGGCTCAATGGAGGTTCTTTGTGGATGTGACCTACGCAGGCTTGTTATAGGCAACAGATGCACTGGGCTGCTTGCTTGATCCGTCTTGGAGACGTATAAAAAACAATAGCACCCGGAACATTCCAGAAGACGCGATAGTCAGATGACCTATCGTTAAAATTATTCATATGCAAGAAATAACATTTTCTCAATCCATCATGGGAAGGCTAAAGTTGTACTACCATATCACCGAACCTTACGATTTCATACTTAGGTACATTACATCCATACATACTTAGATATAATTTATATAATATTATAACTACTCGCCTCGGTCGTTAAAATAAATCGCAAGTGTATATCAGAAGGCGAGGCGGAGGAGGCCGGGGGCTGATCATACATGGTCTTCGTAATGAGCGGGGGCTGACACGCTGACGCGGCCGATTGCCGGACCTCGGGACCTGTGTGTAGCACCCTAGCACCGGGGTGGGGGGTGCGGGGGGCGACGAGCTCGGTGCTTCCAACATCCCCACAGTGACCTTCCTAATTACACGAAATACGAACTGTGTTCCTGTACCTACCTCCACACCCACGGGTTCACAGGTTTACTTACTTTGATAGGTGTCTTTAGTTACGTAGACACACGCACACAGGCACACACGCACACACGCACACAGGGGCAGCAGCCAACAATACTGCCATCGCCAATCCCGAATCCCCCCCACATTCGGTCATTGCGTGAGACCAACACAGGACTGTTATTTGAGGGCAAAGTATCCCGCTTCCCCATACAAACACTCTTTTACATATATTTTGTCTGTAAGTAACGCATAGACACAGATTATCACTATCCTATTGGAGATTACCAGCAGCATTTAATTTCAATTCAGTCGAACTTGCCATTTCGAAATGAACGGAACTACGTTTGTACTAGAGATCGTAGATCAGCGGTTCTCTGGGGCCTTCATAAACATAATTATATACTTATAAAAAACCAACTTTTCCTCACATCAAACACCCTACATGAACAAATTTTAATTTAAATTCAAAACGTTTTAATTCAGTTAGATTTTTTAAGAACATTTTCCAGCACACTAGGAGATAATGAATAACAAGTAGTGAAGGTGTAGACTCCAGATCCAGAGTGAAGGTTCAAGAGCACGTGTGATAGATAATGAGGGGATCATGCAAACTTATTGAAACGAAATTTTCCAATAATCGTGCGAAAATTGAACTGAATTCGCCCACACGTACCTAATAAGTAACCACCCCCTCCTCCCCTCCCCCCATTCCTACGCTCCGGGCATCTGCGTCACATAAATTATGAAACGTATTTTGATTTAATAAGAGACATAAATCGCTAGTTCGATCGAACATTCAGGAATATCTCACAATTTGTATCAAATACTACATCGTCCCGCGAACCTCGTTTCGCGGGTTTTATCTTCGAGTTATTCAGACAACTATCGACTGGCGAAGACACTAGCGCTGTGATACAAAATGCTAAACTTATGTTCTTACGTAAGTATCAAGTTCCATATTCCTACATTTACTAGGGTAATGAGGGGCTGGGAACCGAACCTGCTACTGGAGCGTTACTAGGTCAAACTCCGAAGCACCAGGCTCGCAGACTCGCGTAGGAGGTCGTACTTCCGCCGTCCGGGAGTCGGCCACACTTCGGCTAGTTAGAAAGCGGGAGCAATGTGGCCGAGTTACAAGCTCTAGCGATTTGAACCGGGATCTATAGATCTCACACTCGCCGGTTCTGTGAAGTGCTTATAAGTGTGCAGCGTAATATGAAACTGTACAAATATGTATGGAACTATCGTGAGAACCGAATAATCCGAAGAGAAAACCGTTGCTCTCCACCGGGATCGTTGGTTCCCAATCTCCCGACGAACTACTCAGTCTCTGAGCCGCAATCTGTTCCTAGGTTAATGCAGTAAATAAATGTGACTTTAACTCATTGGTATTTTTTAATATTAGTTGGCAATATAAACGAGAAACCGCTTCAGCGTACGTCTCACGCGGCGACCGAACTAACGTCAGCGGAACAACATTTCTAAACTGGATTGTACGTCTGAGCCAGGCTACAACTGGAGTAAACTCATCAACATGACTACGGGCAATACGGATACGGACCCTCAGGTGTCTAGTAGGTTGCCCGGGCAACTTCGAGTTTACAGAGGTCCCGGGTTCGATCCCCAGTGGAGTACAATATTATGCTGTGTTTGGTTGGTGGTAGGACTTTGTTGAAGTCCGCCTGGCTAGCTACCACCATCTTACATAATTCTGTCGCCATGGCAACAATTCTAGATTGTTGTGTTCCGGCATTTAGGATAAGATAGCCAGTTCAGACTGTAGGTACTTCGCCGTCGTACAATAAAAAAAAAGTCCAGAATAAAATCCTGTCTTAATCCCAGTCCCGTTATATAATCTAAGTTTGTCGATTATTTCGACAAAACAATAGTATTCCTGGTCAAGCACCATATATTTGTGCATAATTTCAGCTCGATCCGTTCTTTAGCTTAGGCGTGAATATTCTTCCAAATCTAAACATCTAAACAAACGAATGCATTTGGTAATTACCCGAATGCCTCCGATGGAGGTCTATGTTTTGCGAGAGTGTGTATATATGTATGTATGTATTGTATGTATATTTCATTGGCACACTACATCCTAAACGGTTGAGGTAGGTACCTATCGTTTGATTGGTTTGTCTTAACTGTGAGAGAGACATTAATGCTTTTCTTTATTTCATATTTGGAGCGAATCTAATATTAGAAGCCAGGATACAAAATATTTTATTACAACAACAAATATATTAAATGAGATGTTTTAACATGCTGATTCTATCTATATACGTATTGATAGTACCTAATGCTATTTATTTTAAGTATTCTAGCTGAGATGTAAGACTTTGTGCTTTGTATCATTCATTTGTTAGTCGTGGAACGCATATTCCTGAGCTATCTCTTCTCTCTAAACAGTTCACGACATGACTTCCGGCGGCGCGAGGCCCGGTCGCTCCGTAGAACAGGCTACTTCCGGTAGATATTACAATAACTACCGCTTCCGCCCGTCGGAAACTGCCTCTTCACTATCTTCACTGATATTTTTCATTTTATATTTCTCTCTTCAGGAACACATATTTTTGATCCAACTTGGTGAAGGACATAAGTCACAAGTGGTCTTACTCGCTAAAACACCCCTCACTATATACCTCTATACATAAATACTACGCGGGCACATAAGATAGCAAGTACCTACCTAGCTATTTCATTTCATTAGTTCAATAAAAAAATACAATTGTGTCTGAAATTGGATTAATTCTATACATTAATTCTAAAGATAAAGATAAAGATAAAGAATGCGCAATGTCATCTCTATCCGTTCAGTGGTACCTATTTGCGTGAAGGAGCAACAAACACACAAACATACCAAATACATCCACACTAACATTCGTACCACACCATACCATACCATACCATAACATACCACACCATACCATACGACTGGCAGTCGGCAGATTGATCGCGCATTACTCAAAATATTGATATTCCCGTGCGGACGGGACATTTATATCTAGTCCGGAGAGACAGCAGCTAGCTATAGCGTGGAACTCGGCCGGTCTGTTCGTTCTTACGGTACTTACATCCGTGCGTTCATACCCCACGGAGAGATGCGCTTACAAACGTAATGGCAAAACAATTACAGTGAGAGCCTTACGGAGAGTTTTTTTTTACTGTACGACGGGGAAGCGCTTGGCCTTCATTTCATCTGGTCACAAGTTAGGATAAGGCCGAAGGTGGAGGCGCACTTCACCCGGAATCCTCAACGAACAGAGGAACTGGCTATCTTACCTCTAAATGCCGGAACACAACAATTTAGAATAGTAGTTATGGCGGAAGACTTAGGTAAGATGGTGCTAGCTAGCCAAGCGGACTTAAATAAAGTCCTACCACCAACCAAACCGAGCACAATATTGTACTCCCCCTGGGCATCGAATCCGGGACCTCTGGATCTGAAATCGGTGGGTTTAACCACTGGACCACAGAGGCGGTTAATTATCGACCATCGTTACTGTGATCACCAGCCCGCCAATATATGTAATATGGTGATAGACCATCTTACCTAATTATGTCGCCATAATAACGATTCAAATAGTTAAATTCCGGCATATAAAAAGTAAGATAGCCTCAGTCTGTTGAGGATTCCGGATGAAGTGCGCCTCCACTATTCTCTTTCTGCCGGCTGAGTTAGAGTTGTGTTGATCCGAAACTAATAGTTTACTTGTAACTTACGCTTCCACACATAACATTTTCGAAATACGTAATAAAATAGTACGTTTTTCTGTAAAAAGAAACGGGAAATGTCACAAATATAATTGTATTAGAACACTACCTAATCGATGGTTAGACGACTGTACTCTGCGATTGTACAGAGACGTATGAAAGTAGTTTAGCCTAAAATAGAGCATCGCACGTGTCTCCCGTCTCGCTCGCACGCACCGATGTCGCCGCAGACAGACAGAGACGGAAATAGTGCTGGTGATTATTTATGGAGCTCGCACAATTTATGGAGCAAAAAACGTGTTTACATAACTTTTTAAATATTAACTTGAATTATTCATTGCTTGCGTAATTGGGCTGTTAATTTATTAAGACAAATTAATGGATTTTTCTTATTTCTAAAATAAACCAAGTTTTATGGTTTTGTACATATTTTTCCCGAAGGTAATAATAATAAACTAATGAACAAATGGCAATGAAATTGTGGTATTGTACTAGCGGCGCGGTAACCCACCTTTACCGTGAATGTCATAAAAGCCGACTAAGGGATCTGATCACAGAGTAGTTGTTATTGGTAATAGGTAAGTACTCGGTAAGATCTCGACTTTTATGACAATCACGGCTGCGATCGCCACGAATACATCAATACACAGGTACTAACGCTGACTTACTTTGTCAATTCCTAATCAGCCTAAAGGAAAAAAAAAAACACATTATTCAATATGAAAAATAAAGTGTTAAGGCACAGATAATAAAATACTAACGTAGGTAGTTGAGGCAACATTATGATTGCAATTATTGTTACAGTAAAATATTACCTATTAAACCTATTCACATCTTTTTAACACAAGATGATTACAGAAAAAATGTATATATTTCATAGTTTATATAATAGAGCAAGGTTTTAGGTTAATTTAGAGAAACATTATATAGACACTTTTGCTCGCGGGTCGCTCGCGTTAAGAAGTAGTATTATTAATTAGGTATAGTTAAGCGTTTTTTACTTTTGTTTAGCGTGTGTAAAAAATGAGGGCCTACAAAACTTAAAAACGACAGTACATTCTTCAACTTCTCCATTAACGTTCAGATTTTCATTAGCCATTTTAAAAAAGTCTAACCGACAAAACCTATACTTAAACCAAACGAAAACAAAACAAATGCCAAATACAAAGCAGAGTCTATAACCAAAACTACTAAACCGAAACAAAACAAATGCAAAATCTCAAAATCCTTTCTTAGGGGATGCTTACGTCATTGTAGCTTTATGCATGCAAAGTCTCAGCTCGATCGGTTTAAAATTAAGAAAGTTTCATACAAACTTTCATCCCCTATTTTATCCCCTTGGGGGTAGAATTAATCAAAATCCTTTCTGCGGATGCCTACGTCATAACATCTACCTGCATGCCAAATTTCAGCCCGATCCGTCCAGTGGTTTGGGCTGTGCGTTGATAGATCACTATGTCAGTCAGTCAGTCACCTTTGAGTTATATATATTTAAGAAGAAGAAGATTATACAGTAATACACACATATATATAAGGACATATACCACTTATATAAATTACCTACTTCTAAGTATATCGATTGAGTACAAGAATCCCAAATGATGTTGCACTGTTCTCACAAATAGTTCTCCGTACAACGAACATAGTGAATGCAAAACAACAAAACTCGGGCTCAGGTACATATCGGGAGGCCTACGTCCAACAGTGGGCTGCGACACATCGATATGGTCCCACACGATCTTTATTCACCCATCTGTACACGTGAACTGGAGACAGATAGCTAGAAGCCTACACAATACGTTTCGTAAGACGCCAGCAATAATGGCCGATTGTAATATCGGGCGCGGCATTAGAAACTCATATTTCCCTGAAAGCCTGCCGATTGCCGATTGCAAGCCCGAGCCGCATTGTTGGATACCACTCAGCGGGAGTGACTCCCGGCGTCTGCAGCCGTGGGGACGTGGGGACGTGGGGACTTGGGGACGCTCGGCTGACTCGCAGGTGCTCGAGAGACACTTCTCGCTTCGATCGGGACTTCGGCCGTTAGTGCTGCTATTTCTCGTTGCCATTACTTTTCAAGTAAAAAGCTGTCAAGGTGTGAACTAGGTAAAAGAGCTACCCCTTTTCAATGATGATAAGGGGGGGTCCTTCAATCTCTCGCTTTAGCCATCGAACACTGGAAACAGAATTGTCATAATTCATTTTAATGTTCATATAAAATGAGATTCCTCCCAAATATCACCAGTTCCCGTAGCTACAACTGGGCGCACAAATTGGTTAATTTTAATATTATAGTGTAGTTTGGCTCGGACTCCACTTATCTATAAACTATATCTGTCTGTCTGTCCCAGCGAGCGAGGCAAGGCAGCAGGGTTGTCGCAAGCAACACTACATCATACTTCATACTCGTCTTATCACTCGCTGAATGTTTTTTAATATCGACACTTACCACTTATGTACTGTCAACGAACCTATCAAAACATTAATTACAAATCATTTCATGAATTACTTCTGTCATCCCGTTACTAGAAAACATTTCCGCTATTTATATTTATTCGACTTCTGACTGGTGGTAGGGCTTGCTTTAAGAGCGCGCCCAATGCCAGGAAAAAATAATATTTCACCCGCGCGTCTTGCACCGCCCGCTCTAGTACATAAAGCTACCACAGCGCGCCACGATCGCTCGAGGTTGTGACGCTGAGCACAGTAAATGCGTTACACTAAGATAAATCATATACTATTACTTTACGATTGGGTTCACGATTATTCATTCAAAAACTATTACTGCGAATGGATTTAAATGTTATTTGGAATGAAGATTTATACGACAGCCGTCAGTGGATAGTCAGAATAGGTACTTGAAGTGTGTACTACCTATACCTATATGATATAATGATAAATTGTTGTGTTCCGACATTTAGTGGTAAGATAGCCGTTCCTCAGAATTTCGAGGTCCGGGTGAAGTACGTTTGCACCTTCGGCTTTACCATAATTTGACGCCAGGTGAGATGAAGGCCAAGCGCTTCCCCGTCGTAGACTTATAGAAGATAGATCATATACAGAGCAAGTATATCTCGATCGACGATACAGTGATCGTACCTACTCGTACGCAGAACACGTCGTGAGTGTTGTGACAGCCCTAACTTACGATTTGCTATTCCTAGATAAAATTTGATATAAGTAGTCCAACATTAATTGCGAAGACATACTGACTGACGTAGGTACCTACTGTTTGTGTGTATATATGTAATGGAAACCACGTCACTCGGTATAATACATTGTACCGTATTTATTTATTCTGAGAATCATGTTATCTACGATTATCAACGTAGGTAGTGTGTGTAGATATTATTATCTTCTGGAAACAGCCTCCGTTGGAAACGGAGGGTCTTGACTTGACCTTAGATTGACCTTGATCGTGGTACAGCTCACATTTAAAGTCACATTGTATAACACAAAGAAAGTCAACAAAGACACTTATAAATAAACAATTGATTTGAATTTTTAAATTAGAAAATGAACAAATACTTTTTAACTTGGAAAGACTACAAGTGAACAGCTCCATTCACAAATTCTGTAGAAAAGGTGACGCAAAAGTTATATTAATTTATTCTTGAATTAATTTATAAGTGACTGCGTTATTTCAAGTGCTAGAGTAAACGCTGCTGCCCTTCTTCTGATGAGATCCCTTGATCGACTTTTACGGCCTTTTTTGAATACTACTAGGAGACGTGACTAGCAAGTAGTGTCTATGACAAAGCCTTACTTCGCAGGTCACATCCACAAAGAACTTTGCCTACACGGCACTGCATTGCGCCCGTCAACTTGACCCAAAAATGATAAGGCCGAAGGTGGAATCGCGTTTCACCCAGAATCTTCAATTGTCTGAGCAACTGGTTATCATACCTCTAAATGCCACAATTAACTATTACAAAATTGTTGTTTAAATAGTATAGGACATTAATTTTTACACAGCGCCATCTAGCCCCAAACTAAGCATAGCTTGTAATATGGGAACTAGATTACGGATAGAATACTTAAATACTTTTTTTATATACATACTTACTATATGATACAACACCCAAACACAGAACAAACATCTATATTCATCACACAAATGTTTGTCCTGGGTGGGAATCGAACCCACAGCCTACAGCGCAGAAGGCAGAGTTACTACCAACTGAGCTATGAGGCTTGTTAATGTGTTATGTGTTAATGTGTTAATGTGTTATGGCGACAGAATTAGGTAAGATGGTGGTAACTAGCCAGGCGGACTTAAACAAAGTCCTACAACAAACCAAACCAAGCACGATATTGTACTCCCTCTGGGGATCGAATCTGGGACCTCGGGATCTGACACCTGTAGTCGAACCACTACACCACAGAGGTAGTTAAACAAAGTAATAGTAAAGTAATGTAAATACAATAATGTGTTGGCGACGCGGGACGCGGGCGAGGCTCAGTGCGACGCACTAATGCCACGATAACTCTTCATCACCATCACACGTCGCACAGGCGGTACGTCGTATAGACGTAGGTAGTCGTAGCGGCAGCCACATCGTTACGATGCTCGTTTGTCAGACGTCCGCCGCAGGTGGTCGCAGTTCGGCCAGCAGGGGGCGCGGGGGGCGTGGGGGGCGCGGGGGCGCGGGGGCGCGGCTCGTGTCGTGACACGCAGTCTGCTGTGGGTAGGTAGGTACTTCCGTTACGCAACGGTGCCAAGATACTGTAACACCTGTAAGTAAGTGTACCTATGTTTATTTATAACGTATATAGAGACCAGTGAATCGAGAAAGAAATGGTTAACTTATTGTAGCGATACGAAGTATAATGGAGTCGGCTCATTCATTTTGGGGCTAGATGGCGCTGTGTAAAATGTCGAGTAATAGTATTTAGTTGCTCTGGTTTTTCACCGTCACAGTGGGCGGAGAGAGGCGCTACAGATGTACAATGTTTTGTCTCTCTCCAGTTGTATATATATCTCGAGACATCATTCATCCATCCACCGTGCGGCCGCGTCGCTAAAAACGGCGTTACTTCATTAAATTCCTCTCGAAAGCCTCCGTCGTTAACTTCATATCGTAAATTAGAACCAGTAACTTATCGTCATGAATCATAGACAAGTTTTAACGGCGCTATATTAAGATATTAAGGCTAACTTAGTGCAAGACTTGTTTACGGCGAGAACTAAAGGCTGGCATAGCGCCAGAGGGCGCCACAGCCCACACAGAACAGCTGGCTGCTTCTGGCAACCGTAACTGTTACAGCAACCAAAGATGCGAAGCGTTTGTAAAGAGAATAAGCAGACTTAGAATCAGCTAGCTGAGTCTGTATCTCCGGGATCTTACGACCCTAATGTCTTCAAAAGGGGAGCTCGCTTCAAGTGGACCTCATCCTCGGCTATGCCCAGACAAGTCTCAAAGTCAAGTCATTTACTCTTCTTAATTCAAAAAAATGTTCAAAAAATTATTAAAAATGTGTGAGCTCTTGTTTGATATTTATTTCCATGTTTCCTAATCATGCCGAATTTTCTACTATTGCTTGCCTTTATGTCGCACCAGGCAGTAGTGTCCCAAAGTACATCGATGTGTTCCAGCGGTTGTGTTTGAGCTGTGTCCCAGCACATTTAATTTTCGCGCCAAATGAGTCCCAACAAAATTAAGAATCCAATTTGAAGGTAGGCACACAGGCAGTTGTTTTTAAGGCTGCCGACGTGCTAATAGTTATTACACAGAGCCATCTAGCCCCAACCTATGCAAGCTTGTAATTTCGAAACTAGATTATGTATTTAATACTACTAGGTAACTGTTTTCTTTTTAAATACTTATGCTACAAAATAACACCCAACACAGAACAAACATCAATATTCATCATAATTTTTTTTTATACTACTAGGAGACGGAACAAGCAAGTACCCCACCTGGTGTTAAGTGCATCAGTTCCCTATAACAATGCCTTAGGTACTGCGTAGGTCACATCCACAAAGAACATAGCCTACATGGCACTGCATTGCGCCCGTTAACTTGAGGCATGAAGGTGTAACTTCACCGGCAACCATATACCCTTCAAACAAGAACAGCCATGCTGCTTGGCGGTTGAAATAGGTAAGGTGGTACTAATACTCCGGGCGAGACCTTTCACAAGGGACTTCTACTACTCTAAATGTTTGACCGGGTGGGAATCGAACCCACAACCTACACCCACACCAACTGAGCTCTGTGAGTCCAGATGTTAACAGAAACACGTACCTACCAAAGGGTTAAGACACAAAGGGTTACGGGCAAGGTGGGCCCGCCCAAGGGAGCCTGTAATGTAATGACGCAGTGTGATGTAATAATAAGTGTGATGTAATCAGGGTGATGTAACTACCTACATGGTAAAAGCGAACCACGTTAGGTTGCCTGGAAGAGATCATTATTTTAATTACTATTGGGTATCATTGAGGCTTGCCTGGGCAAGGATAAGGTTGTAACTAGCCTTACTAGACAAATTGAATGTATCTAGTTTAACCGCCTCTGTGATCTAGTGGTTTAACCGACCGATTTCAGATCCAGAGGTCCCGGGTTCGATCTACTAATAACTAATCCGCCTGGCTAGCTACCACCATCTTACCTAATTCTGTCGCCATATCAACAATTCTAAAATCGTTGTGTTCCGGCATTTAGAGGTAAGATAGCGAGTTCCTCAGTTTGTTGAGGATTCCGGGTGAAGTGCGCCTCCACCTTCGGCTTTACCTCAACTTGTGTAACCAGATGAGATGAAGGCCAAGAGCTTACTAGTCGTACAATAAAAAAAAAACTAGAGATTTGACGTTTCAAATTTGTTATTTCACTGGGCTGGTCTCTCATACAGCGACAAATTCTTAGATTTCAGACATCAACATCACATTGGATTATTGTCACCATTGACAGATGGCCAATAAGCAGAATACAAAAGAAAAAAAAAAAAAAAAAAAAAAGAGATTTGACGTATTCAAGGTACCTACCTAGCCTACCTAGCGTCCTTTTGTGAAATCATCGATTTCAGTTTTCGGCTCCATCGTAGATCAACCCTCGATTTTGCATGTGAAAGTCGAGGTCAGAACTGACACATTTCTAATGTAAGTAGATATATATACGTACAGTCAGAGACATAATTTTGTTTTAACTTTATCAAATATATAGTTGACTTAAAACATTGTTTTGTTACCCATTGACATTGTGAACTCTCTAAGTCATCTGAAAAACTAACAATTTACCAATTACCTACTAAATACTACATGTATATATACAATCAATAAAGTTCGTCGGATGTCAGGATATATAATGTCAGTGAGTGTACAGTACCTACCCATGTCCAGTTTTATGTAGAAAATGGTCTTATCGTTTTAATTAATATTCGATCGTCGAGAAAGTTAATTTGAAATTATACGTAGGTACCTAGGTATATGTTTACAGTTTATTTTGTTATCAAATGTTTTCACAAGCACTTGCCCAGTCTCTACTCTTCCATACTAACGTAGTTGGTTGTTCATTTTTGAACGTCAGCTTCTAAATATTATTAGCAGTTATAATCGGATAGGGATGATGTAGCCATCGCTTTACATTTAAAAGTCCATTGCATAGATACATAAAGCGATTTTCAAGCATTCGTAAAGCTTTCGGATCGGAAACATCACTTTTTGTCGGATTCGACCTAGAATCGGATATATCCAACGATATTATTAAACAATTTCAGAAAAGCTATGTGGAAGTATCGAATACTCATGTCAACATTTTAAAAAGTTGTATTTTCGGAAACGCATTCTCAGAATCTCCTTCGGAAGTTTCTGAATCGGATAAGGCTTTCCGATTGTTTGAGAACAGCTTTACAGATGGCGCTGCTTGTCGTCAATCTTGTTTGACAGCCGTCAGATGTCAGATGGCGCCACCGGACAGCGACCGGACCTATGATGGACGATCATTCATTTATAATGTGCTCAGATCAAATTAATTATCATTTTCATGTCGCTCGGATGCACAGAAGGGTTTTGACATTGAAGAACTACCTTATACCAATTGATTACATCGATCGAGTATACCTACCTAGATACTATCAAACGCCTATTAGATTAATTAATGAAAAAATCGTACATATAAACATAAAAATTATATGCAATGGGCGGTATTTTCGCTTAGAAGCGTTCTTCAGATTAATATTCTACAGCGTAAGCGTTTACCATCTGTATTCATCACTCCAATGTTTGTGTCGTTTGGGAATCGAACCCATCACGTAATTACAGCGCAGATGTAGTTTTTGCGCTTTAAAAACGTTCAGAAGCAGCATGAAGCGATGCAGAATTGATCCATCCAATCGGGTGTCCTTCGCTGACGCGACCAGAGTGGCGGCGACACGTGCACGTCTGAAGGGGAGAGAAGGCGAGAACTAGATTTGAAGCGCGACCAGCACAAGAATTAGCCGCCTTCAAATATATGCGCTGATTGTTTCCAAACATTCATTCAGTGCGAAGATAGGCTTACATTAGGTTACATAAGCCATTATACGGGCTAAACGAAGCTCCTAAAGCAAAGGCCAAGTCTCGGTAGCCGAAATCGGTTAGGAGGATATTATTACGAGCCTCATAGCTCAGTTGGTAGTCACTGCCTTCTGCGCTGTTAGGCTGTGGGCTCGATTACCACCCAGGACATACATTTTTGTGATGAATTCAGATGTTTGTTCTGTGTTGGGTTTCGAATCATATATTACGTATGTAAATACAAAAGTATTTAAGTATTCTATACCTAATCTAGTTCACATATTACACGCTATGCTTAGTTTGGGGCTAGATGGCGCTGTGTAAAAAATAATGTCCTGTAATACTTATTTTAGTTATTAATATTATTATTATTGCGCAGATGGCAGAGTTACTACCAACTAGCTATCCACAGTCCTACACCGCAACAGATCTCCACAACTTGGAGTCTCGAATGATTTCCCTCCCAGATCGTTTATCAAGCCTTACTTTTATGGAGTACAAGATGAATTGTCAATAATGGAACAAGGCGCTACCTCTGCGGTATTTCACAGACATGGCCAGTTATACTAATTAATTGGCAGAGTTCCTTTTGTTCTGGCGGTCGGTATTTCGTGCGGAGATATTTGTTCCATGGGACAATGCGGGACTCTGATTTACAGCCTCGAACTCCCCGATATTGAAATTCGTGAAAGGAAATAGGACATAAATGGCGAGAATCTATCGTATTCATGAATCATTGTGTACATGTTCTTGCTGAGTTTGAATCCGAACAAAGAATTAAAAAAACAATAGAACAAAACCTCAATTCTGATATATAATGTTTGCTTATAGGTAAGTCAACTATCAGCTGTTTATTTATAATTGTGTGAGGAGTTGGTTGGAGTCCGAGGTTGATGAGGATGAGGCTGACTCCTGATCCTATCCTATGTAGCTATAGACCCAACGATTCAGTCCCTCTTTGCAACGTATTATCGGGAAAATAGTTTGTAAAAAATATTTCACGTAAAAAGGAAGCAATCGGATTATCTAAGGACTGTTACAAACGGTCTATAGGTAACTCAGCTGTTCCAGACCAGTACCAGACGGAAGCGTGCCCAAGACACTGGCTGCATTGCCACTCTGAATAGCTATGCTAATTCGCTGGCCTTAATAATAGCCCCAAACTAGTCACCAAGATACCTGGTAGTTAGTTATTACAATATCTAAATAAATGTGTGTTATATATTATGACAGTTCACTACAAAAAGTTAAGTTTTGATGGATATTGATGATAAAAAAAGGTCTTGTTCAATTTCGCTACTTAATCAGGTGAAAAAATGACAAATCGTATATTAATCGTGTAGAAAATGATCTGTTAATTTAATCATAATACTCCGGAATGTCAGAACATCCATCATAGCGCTGGCCCGCGCCATGGTAACGGGGTAGCCAGACAAAGGCCCACAGCCGCATGCCACATACCGCACGTACGTACTGTGATTAAAGCATCATTTAGGAATGCGTGGATCCATTCATTATGTTTTCAATGGGATTTCAAAAGTTATTCACCAAGCGTGGTGATGATGGCTAAACACTCAAGTTTTTTGGAGGAGGCCTTGTCCAACAGTTTGATGATGACGTGATAATATTTTATTAAAAATACTTGTATGTACAATTCCTGAATGACAACATTATCAACTCACCAGCCGAAACCAGGGGTTCAAAAGGTAGGTACATGTGCAGAGATTTTCCCGCGGGATATCGGGTAACCATCCATTTGCTGTCTTTGCCTGCCTTTCTCTACTAGTAGACTTGATGTTTCAAAGTGATCCTAAAAACTCATAATGAATAAGCGCATTTTGACTTAGACTTTGTCCCGGAGAATTACAGCATGAAATATGATTGCTTTGCAGTAGGTTTTGCGACTTACCGTTGGGCATTCATTCACAAGTTCCGTTAGGTATGTATTAAACGGTGACACAATGGACCACTGACTACCTACCTACCTACTTCGCCTTTTGTTACATTTCTTTGGGAGTTCTAGAAAATAATACAAAACGTTTAGTAGCCATCGTTGTGGTTAGGTTTCCAATAAAAACGCTGGCCTAGATATAGCGATAATAACCTCGGTGACAAAGTTAAGTATGTTTTTAACCGACTTGAAAAAAGGAGGAGGTACTTTTTTTTTAAATGTTTGTTACTTTAGGATATGATTCCAGATTGGTCCCATAGATTTTTTTCAGAATCTTAGACTTTTAAAAACTGTTTCCATTATCCTGACATAATGCACGTAGGGGTGCACTGTAGCAGGAACCGATTCTTAACATTTGTTTAGGTCATCTGTATTTATCTTCGTTCCCATCATTGCGTAGATATTTCCCAGTATTATTGCACCCTCACACGACTTTCTAATAGGGTCGTAGACGTCGTGGTGTCGTAGGCTTTACAACGAAAAAAGCTAAAAACAAGTTATTTTTGAAAATAATGGAACCGACTTCACCAATAAAAACTTTATTTTAACTCTAAGGGTTAGTTTTTTTTTTTTTTTTTTTAATTGTACGACGGGTCGGCACTTGCCTTTAGGATCAGAAAGTTGAATTCCTAAAATCTTGGCCTTCGTCTCTCATGTGGTAGCTAGACAGGCGGACTCAAACAAAGTCCTACCACCTACTAAAACAAGGACAATATTGTACTCCCTCTGTGATCGAACCCGGGACCTTTGGATCTGAAACCGGTAGGCGAACCACTAGACCACAGGCGGTTATACCCATAATGTTTTTTTTTTATTTATCCTCTCCCCCTTTTTTTCTCTTCCATTGAAAATGATAGACAAACCAATGAACGCCTCCTCGCACGTCCCAATCCATCAAGCGTGTACTGTACCTACTAATGCGATAGACGAGGTACCTTCCTCTACATACACTTCATACTTACAAAACATAACCCTCGTTCTGAGGCAGTCGGATAAAAAATCGTAAGCTTATTTCGTGTTGAGTCTAGGTATTATGTATACCCGGATTTGAACCCGCGACCCTACGCTAGCCGCAATTGGGCTGTCTCTACACTAAATGTTCAGGGTTGACACATGGCGTGGCGCCGTGTATAAGGGGTGTCACAATGGCGCGAACCGAATTTACGACGAGATTCAATTTGGCGAAGGTTTGACATCGACACGGGGGTAGGTGGGTGGGGGGTAATGGAATTTCGTATTATTTGGGTTCGCGTGGCTCCCGATAGAGGTGCTATTCACTGGCTTAGGCTTATTTGGATAAACCAATAGGTAGGTTTGAGGAATATACCTGGTCTGATGTTGCTATACAAGTTAACAGCTAATGGAAGTAATGGATTCATTTGGAAAATGATGAAGTGTACATAATTATATTAGTGCAAGGGATTGTACATGCCGATTGATAAGGGTATATACATTATAATAAGTAAGACCTTATAAGGCTAATTTTTCGAGAAGAAACCACGTAGAATGTGTGCGGTCGGGTTTTCGTTTTTCCATCGTTCAACCAAAAACGAAGTTACATTCATTCGCTAGGTTTGATTTCGCTCTGAAGAGGCTGCACAAAACGAAGTTGATGTCAATTATCTGTTGAGCTGCACAATAAGAGTCCAGTTCACATTTGATGTCCACTAAGACTGCTAGCATATGCATTATATTGTTTCAGTCAAAATTGTCTATTGGAATTGTTTACCAGCGTCCGCGACACTGAGAATTGTTTCCAGTTTCCGGACGAGTTCAAAATGATACTGTTTATGCACTGCATATTTTATCATGTTTTTCATCTCTAAAAATACATTTTAATCCCATATTAGCAATTCAACTGTCGGGGACTTACGACCTTTGTGGTCACAACAAATGTAGCATTATTCGGAGTTTTGCTAACCGCCTCTGTGGTGTAGTGGTTAGCCCACCGGTGTCAGCCCGGAGATCCCGGGTTCGATCCCCAGGGGAGTACAATATGTGCTTGGTTTGGTTGGTGGTAGGACTTTTTTCCACATGCTAGCTACCACCATCTTACCGAAGTCTGACGTGTTGTGTTCTGACAATTAGAGGTGAGATAGCCAGTTTCTCAGTTTATTGAGGTGAAGAACGCTTCCACCTTCGGCTTTATCATAACTAAAAAACGATGTGAAATGAAGGCCAATTATATCGCCGTCGTCCACGAATGTCCCTCTCTCGTGGCGAATTGAACTGCGTCATTAATAAAAGTGTGTTGCGCCGCCGCCGCCGCCGCCGCCGCTGCCGTCCCACCTCGAGTGTAGAGTTCCATGGCGATCATTGAATGCTTCCGGCGGGTAAAGGAACTGTCACATTACAATGTATGGTACATCAATAACAATACCATACATTACTCTTACTTAAACACCAAAAATACCTAAATAAATATGAACTAATTCATATTACAGGTACATTACACACTATATTGTGCTTGGTTTGGTTGGTGGTACGACTTTGTTTAGATCCGCCGGTGGTAGCCATCTTACCTAATTCTGTCGCCATAACAACAATTCTAAAAATGGTCGTGTTCCGACATTTGGAGGTAAGATAGCCAGTTCCCTCCACCTTCAACCTTATCTTAACTTGTAGCCAGGTGAGATGGAGGCCAAGAGCATCCCCGTCGTACATAAAAAAAATGCTAAATGGGCGGTCTTATCGCTAATAGAGATCTTTGCACTTTTTGGCTAGCTACCACCATCTCACTTAATTTTGTCGCCATAATAACAATTCTAAAAATTGTTGTGTTCCGGCATTCAGTAGTAAGATAGCCAGTTCCTCATCTTGTTGTGGATTCCGGGTGAAGTGCGCCTCCACCTTCGGCCTTATCTTCACTTGTTACCAGGTGAGATGAAGGCCAAGCGCTTCCCCGTCGTACAATAAAAAAAAAACGAAACTTGGAGGATGTAAATATGGACATATAGGCGCACAGAAAAATATTTGGAAAAATACGCATGTAGTTATACTAAAAACTATCATCCGCAGATAATGATAATACAAATTCCAATACAACATTAGTTTAAGACCTACATAATGTACCTACCCATTTATCGCAATAAATAATTTGAATTTGAATTTGAACATGCATAAAAATACGTAGATAACATACAAATAATACAAACTTACCTCTTTAATAAGCATAAATACAAATAATAAATACAATGTACCTACACATCTGACGGTGGAGGTTGCTGCCGCCGACCGCAGCCGTGTCACGTCTCACCAGGAGAAGTTCTGGCAAACGCCTCCAATTTCTGAGGATGCGCTGTCCAGCAGTGGACATTCTTGGACTGTTGATGTGCCACATTTTGTTTGCTCATAATCTGTCATGCCCGGTAAATTGTAAATCTCTATATTATAATTAGTAAGGTGTCTGTTTGTAATCCACCACCAGGCTACGACTCGCTCCACATATAGTAATTAATAATGAGGGCCATTAGTCTCCGCGCACCTGTTCCGCGCGTCTCACGTCACGACAACCGTTTTGTATACGTATTATATCTGATGTGTTTATCGCTTGTTCCTTCCATTGATATCTCCCATTGACATCCACGCGGGACAGAGCATGCTCCAAGACAGTGTAGTGAGGTTGTAGCCTGTTATACCTGTGCGAACACAGGCGAGGTCAACTAAGTAAATAAACCAGCCCGAGGTTCTTGCCGTAGATTTGACGTTTCAAGATGATCCTAAAAAATCTTAATGAATAAAAATATTTGACTTTTACTTTGAACTAGTTTTAAAGGCGCTGGATTCCGCAGTTTTTCGCACTCTCATACAAACGTATTGATGAGTTTGTATGAGAGAGTCCGCGCTGTGAGCTACGGGCCGACAGACGAGACAGTTCCACGGTACGTCGACCACATCTGCCCACTTCGACATGATCCGATTAAGTCTCCATTGAGCGATGGGCGGCGATCGGTCACGCGCCGACATGTTTTGCAATCCTACTAATTATGTATGCGACCGTTTGTCTGGCTGTTTGTTTGTATGTTCACTAACGCCTGAACTACTGAACAAAGTCATGTAAAAAGTATTCAAGTATTTTATCCGTATAATGTCCTGTAATATTGTTATATTTGTCCTGTAAAATATTAAAAATACACATAAAAGTTAGTATTTAACCAAAATCCACTAAATAGTCAAGTGTCAAGTCACCATTTCTTGGAAAAATATATATGTGTTATATAAATAATATGTGTGCACAAAAAATACCGTTTTTTTTAGATATTTTATCAATCGAGAAAATTTGCACCGTCTCTGAAAACTCTGTACCCAAAAATGTAATCTCTTACAATAACCGAGAGTTAGTACATAGGTTATTATATACAAAGCCAAAACAGAACAAAAGCTATATCAAAGCCGCGCGTGCGAAGCCGCCAGCAGATGCTAGTAAACATAATAAATACCGTCGGCATGCCAGCTTGGCACCACCACGCCACCGCCGCCGCCGAGAGAGCCCGACCGTTACGTACATCATACGAAGGGAATCTCAAATCTCCGATGAAATTCTGTGATCAATTCTCTACCTTGACTTTTATTGCTTCACCTGTCAAAATTGAGCTTGATTGTCGAATTTAATTTAATATTCCCTATTGTTTTGTAATTCCCACTTTTATCATGATTTCTGTATATCAGTGCCGGTACTTGGTATCCAATTTAGAGTTTCTTCTAGTGCGGGTACCGTTGTTAATCACCTCTTGGTAATATGTTCTACTACATTTTTTTGTATTTAGTATTGTGTCCCGGATTTTAGGAGATTTTTCAAGTATAAAACCCAAACTATAAATTCTAGTGTACATAGTATATTAGTACATAGACATAAGTACATCTGTGTAAATGTGTGTCATAATTTATTCATTTATTCAATAAAAAGTCAATTAAACTAACTATGTACAAAAGTAACTCGACTGTTCCAGACCATAGGTACCAGACGGTAGCGTGCCCAAGACACTGGCACACGAGACACAAGACACTGCATTGCCGCGCTGAATAGCTATGCTAATTCGCTGGCCTAAATAAGAGCCAGCCCTTGGGTCACGTGTCGCCTCAATCAAAAGCCCCGCAAGATTTTTGAAAACCCGGAAGGCACCGGCTCCCCACGGACCGGTGATAATGACTTCAGTAGGTTAGGTTGGCTCGCTCCATCTCCATGCCTGTGTAGGCTAGGTTTCGCGGTCCACAACTAAATAACAAAACTCCGAATTTTACCATCTCAGAGAAACTATACGACTCAAATGCTAATAAATATACCATTTAAGAATTTACTAGCGACTGGAATTTCCAAAGAAAACTTATTTGAAAATGTTTTTCCACTTGTTTCGTGGTTGAATTTCGTGACATTAAATCTTATTACTAATTTTAAATAAGGCTGACCGTATAAGGTAGAAATAAATTAAATATTTACACACCGATTTACGGTAGAATACATTGAGCCTTATCTGACAGGTACAATCTATTCTACATTTGGAAAAAGCAGAGATAAGGTTTATTGATGAATGAGCTTCGACGCCATCCATAGAAATGTTGAGAAAAGTATTTTTTTTTTTAATATTATATTAAGCTAGGCACAATACACACATACAGTACATGTTAGCCCAAGTGCTATCAGTAACATAAACACTACTGTGTGTGTTAACTTATCGTTAATGAAGTATCTGTATTTATTAAATGTATAGATAATATTACATTTAACAACATCTGGTGCGAGAAATATAACTGATTTGAATAATTTGAGACCGGACGCGACCGTCGCCGGCTCCTGAATCTAGGCTATATAGTGATGACAACAGATTTCTATATTTTAAACAGACCTATATATTTAAATTCTACAGATTTTAATTTTTTCGTTCGATCTTCGTCGCCAAATGCACGCCAAACAAAACGTGAGTACCTACCTACTAATTGTCCCCCTTGATACCAAATGACGAAAGTCATAGTGGTTTATTGCATAATAATGTTAAGGTTCAATGGTCTATGATTGATAGAAGTCATACATAATTGCCCGCAGCGTGCGCACAGCATCAGAGTGACGGCAGCGCGGCGTGCAAACAACGATTTGAACAAGCATTGTAATAATTCTAGTAAGCAGTAAACATAACAAAATTGTGTTGATCAGGATTTAGTCTATAATCAATGCATGGGTGCTTCCAACAATATATCTCGTATTTTGACCCGAAAAACACGAGCAAGCTATCTGTTTCCACGCCGCTGGGCCGCGACAGACTTCCGCACAACTGATCAGCACTGCGCTGCGAGCGTGTTCGTCGAGAGCTGATGATGGTGGAGGCTGATAGCAGCGGTGAGGTGAGGTGAGGTGAGGTGAGGTGAGGTGAGGTGAGGTGAGGGTGCAGCGACCTCGTGCGGATGTCGCGTGTTGGAGCTGCAGATGATTCTAGTTCAGGCGGTCCGAGTCATGGTAGGAACCTTGTTGCTGTGATTAAAACTTCCTGTATTTTTCTATCTGCATTGATTTTTGAACGTGACACCCTTTTGTTTATTTTTCTGTTTCTAATTGGTATATTTTTTGTTTCAGGTACTTAATCTCTTGCATTCCTAATACTTCAGAGTCATCTTCTAGTAAAAACATCGTAAGTAAATTTCTATTCAGGATTCTTATCTATACAGGAGGTCGGTTCATATAAGATATAAGAGAAAACTCTTCTTATTAGCATTATTTTCTCTTACTTCTTATGGCCAACGGATTAGCATTCAACGTGGCGATGCAGCCTTGAGCACGCTTCTTTTTGATATTGGTCTGGTTCAGTTCCGTTACCAATAGACCAGTTAGTTTGTCTGTTAATATTGTATGTTTGAAATCGAATTTGTAACACATAGAAGGTACAATAATGTGAGTCAAAACTTACGCAAGAAGATCCCATTAGTAATATCAGTTCCTAAATAAGTCCCTTCAGCATGAGAATTCATGAAACCGCTATCAGATGGTCCACAGCCGTCGAGTGCCAACCTGTCACTCAGAGAATCGAACCCGCGACTCGCTATTAATATATCACTTGTAATGGCGGATGATAGAAGCCATTTATTTAAATGATTGACGTCATTTGGGTCACGATGTTCAAACATAATTAGCGAAATAAATAAGGAACGTTATATCTCGCAATAACGACCGCGTCTGTCTGGGGTTCTGTGGTCATTTCACAGAATCCTTTCCTGTTTTACACACATTTTATACACATTTTCTGGAACGGCGCGACAAGCCTCGAGCTTAAGAGCAGAAAAATATGTTAAGTAAATGTTCCGCCGTTCTTCTGTTCGCGTCATTCGAAACATTCAGATTTAGTTTTTACCGAATACGAACAAACATTTGTGAGCCATCGGAACGAGCCAGTATTTTAGTTGAAAAAATAAGGCAGTTGTTTTGTTTGACCGATTTTCAGAGTGAAACTTTAGTATGAGCTGGCGGCGCGCCATCCCCCTCCACCCTCCCCCCTGGACGAGCACGCTATCAATGAAGTAGGAACAAAACATTCAACATACGTATTTTCTTTGTTCGTATAAAGATTAGGTATGGTTCTAAACTCAAGTTTGAAACAACTGACCCTATAGAGATAATAACTTGAAGGATATCTTTATCCACCACCATGCGGGCGGAGCCGAGAGCAGAGGCTCGTCAATGAAATAACTAGGATCGCGTTGAATCATCATCATCATTATCTTGAATCCAGAGGCGCTACTACCAGTAATAGCTCCTAAATTTAATAAAAAAAAATCAAATTAAATTAAATCGAACGTCTAGCGATCCGAAAGAACTATGTTATATACCATGTATCGAAAACTTGCGTCGTAGCAGGCCTGCTGCTATGAGGTGACGTAGCAGAGCGCGCCGTCTACGAGGCTACGCGGACGTAGAGCCTCTACGAGATTACATCGCAACTAACATTACTAAGAAGTCTTAGCACAGTGATATTAAATTAAATTAAAATACTTTATTCCACACTAAAACTTAAAAAAGTATTAAATATACAAGGTGTGGTTTGGATTTGTATGGAGACGATTTTATGGCTAAAGAGGTGGTTGGTGGTGCACAAATGGATGGGGGTATATTATGTTTACGTAAACATTATGATAACTCTCGTAGAGGCTCCTTGTTACCTCGTAGCTACGATCGACGCTAGGCGACGTCGTAGACCTACGAAATAAATATTATAAAATATTACATGACATCGATTTCACACAGCGCCATCAAGCCCCAAACTTAGCAAAACTTGTAAATTACGGATACTTAAAAACGTACTGTATTTTTCAATACGTACTGATAATTTTAAAACACGGGGTTTACTCACGTACGTAATAAAAGGATGTTGATGAAATCCCAGGCAGCCCGACAAAATAATATCATCGGAATAAAATTCAGAAGCTACTTAAAAACATTTTAGTTTAATTTTAGTTCAAAAAACTAAAATTCGACGGCAAAATTTTAAGCTTATATTACGAAATTTGTCGATATTTTTTGGTAAATAATGATACTGAGGTATGCAAATCTAGTTCCACTTGCGGGACGTTCAAAATGACGATATCGCTAAGCACCATCGAAACACGCCTCGTCATGTACGGGGGTGATAGACCACGTCGATCTCTGCGCCATCCACACTGAACAACCCTTCAGGAACCGCCCCCGGCGGCGCTCACAGCGGGCGTCTGACAGAAGGCACACTGCATTTGTGTCGTGTCTTTGATGAGATCACAAGGAGGTAAGATTCAATCATGCGAACAAAATATTCGGATACTTCATACAGATATACTACACAGTACATGTCCAGTGTAATATTTAATTCAATTCAATTCAATTAATTCAAATAACTAAATAGATCCATTCATAATAAGTCACAGATAGTTCAAGTACCTAATATTAATAAAATGAAAGAGACTTAAAATTAACACGCAGAACAACAGCATAGATTTAATTGATGTAGAAGATTTGCTTATAATAATATAAGTTTATTTCAGGTAACGTAAGAATTGTACAGGATGTTTAAATACTAATTCTAAGACCCATATTAATATATACCTTAAAACTAAAATACATACAAAATAGAACTTAAACTAAGGCACACGTGATGTGATGTGATGTGTTTCGGTTAGGGGGATCTCGCGACAGGCGACCCTTGAATCGCCGGAACTTCACTCAGGCTCAGGAAAGTCGAGAGGCGATCCGTAGGAACTCTCACCATAAATGAGCTGAAACTCACATTATGACGAGAGTCCAGCTTCTCAACCCTCAACCCCACTCCGGCTTTCCTCTTGACGTACTCCACCACCTCTGCGGTCTTCACGTCGTAGTGGACGCGGGACACGTAGATCTGCGTAGTGAGTACTTCCGCTCGGAATAAGTGGTCACCGGATGCAGTGCCACATTGGTTCGTGCAAGAAGGCTTCACATATTTCCTCACCACCTTCGTGAAGCCCTCTGCATCACAAGGCTCCTTCCGCGGAGGCCTAGCGGGTGCAGCGCTGCGGACAAGTCCACAGCTCTGCTTCTTCCCCTTTGTTTGAGGGGCTGCAGGGGTGCTGGCCGCTGCAGCTGCGTAATCACGTTGTCGGGGCAACGTAACCGGTGTCGGCTGACCCCCGGGGGGTGCGGGGGCGCGGGCGGCGGCGCGCGGGCTCGTGTTCGCTGCGTTCGGGGCAGCGACCTGCGACTCGTGGGATTCCGCACATTCCGCTGACTCAAAACTGCACATCGAAGCGTTTTGCACGCCGCGGCGTGTGTTGACATTATTAGAGGCCACAGGTGACCTACATACCGAATCAGTGTTACGTAGTGACACCAACTCAGCACGCAGCCCAGTGATGGTATCATCCGAAGCCTCCAACCTTGCCTGAACTTCGGCCAAGCTCGTCTTCAGGAATGTGATGTCCTTCAAGAGCCTGGTAACGTCGAATCCCACCGGTGGGAGCTTATGCAGCTCCTTCGCGACGAAATCCGGCACGTCGTCTGGGTCAGTCTCTTTCAGCAGGGTGATGATGTCCTGGAGACTTCTTTCACCTCCATCCCTCCTGCGGGAAGGCATCTGGGCAGTTTTGCCTAGCGTTTAGAAGATCAGCGCCTTCCTACTGCAAATCTCGGCCTCCTTGAAGTTCGACTTGCAGATCTGCAGGATGCTGATCTCGTCCATTGTGTCGATGGCATTCTGAATGAACGCCAACAACTCGTATTAGCAGCGGTGCCGGCCACGTGTTCTGCGAATTATTCAGTTCGTAACTGTGCTCGAGCGAAATGCGTCTGATTCCGAGCGCGCATCGCAAAGCACTCTTCTCGCTTAGCAAATGGGTTCATAAGGGTTGTGACCTAGTAACTTTGCACAGCACTGTCCCTTCTACCTGCAAGAGCTTAACCACCCTGTTGGGGCTACGAGAATTCTGTGTTGGATGGAAGTCATTTTATTTATCATGACCGCATACAAATCATTAATTTGCTGATTTTACAATTGTAAGTATTTATGACAAATATCATCATCGAACTGTCCTTATCCCGCTCTAGGTAGGGTCGGGCAACATGTTCCTCTCTTTCATCGTGTTGCTAAGGTATTGACATATTGTTTTACCACCGGCGCCTGCCTGATGTTCCCTCCTTGAGGATACTGGAGATAAGGAGAAGGATAATGAGGGTTGAAAATACTAATTTCACGGGAAAATAGCATGACCTCGTTAGTGTCTTGAGCAGTCCGAGGTTGCCCGTACTAATTCCGGCCAGATATATGCTAGAACTACCCCTTGAAATTAGGTACGCCTGTAATTTAACCGGAATAAATCTCCGCGGATTCTATGGATCGGCCATTTTGTCGGCCCGGATACCGCGTTAAGTCGTGAACAATACATCGAGAGGCTGAAGTATCGACTCGAGATCGAGAGACGCGTACCTATCTGGTCGTACCTCTCACCGCACAACAGAAGACTCAGCAAATATAACAAGAGGTGCTTCAACAATTTAAGCATATTTGAAGAGCGCAACGGTTTTATAGGGGTGATTTTAACCGACTCAAAAAAGGAGTTGATCATTTCGTCGTGCTAATTGATGAAATGTTATTATTTTTTCTAATTGGTATTAACGGAAATGCGTTATACCAATTATCAAGGACATATAATAAAAATAGCTCAAGTGTCACTGCAGATCCTATTCAATGCTGCTCATTAACCATAATTAACATAATTTATAATTTATCATTATATACATCCGTGATATTTTTTATTATAATAAGCAGTGTAATTTCACTATAGTTATAAACTTCTAGATACAGGTTTAACCATTGTTCAACGCTGGACAATAGTTGTGGTAGCTCAGAGACGGTGTCTTCTTACATGAATTCATGTCATCGCCCACAATGCAACAGGTAGGTGTGCTATTGTCACGCACATAGAGGCACTCCGTAACAATGGCCACTCCGTAACAATGATCACTCGACACCCTCACCTTTAACGCAGGCGCGTTTAGCGTTAGTACCTAGTAAAAGTATAACTGTTGCCTGCGTCTGTCTCTCCAAATCAACGCTATCATGATCTTGAGTCAAAAGTGAATATACAATACAATACAATACAAATCGTTTATTTTCAATCAACTTAGGATCATTTGATCATTTGAATATAGACTTCATACTTCCCGTATGATCAGTAAAAGTTTCATAGTGCGATGATCATTTTATTTAAATAGTCTTGTTACCAGTTTCATAACGGTCGGAAAAAAGTACAGCTTAATTTGTTTTTAATGGTATGCACGCTATTGTTAAAGGGTCATGCTCACGCTCGGTGTGGAGATTATTGATCGAATGAACGAAGGGAACGAGATCTCCGAATTAAGTTGGGAAATCCGGCACTGAATCGGATAACCCGTTCGAGAGTTATGCCGTCACAAACATTGTCACATACATACATACACACATACATATGTATGTATATGATTCTATAAAATTAAAACTGTAAAGAGTTAACATAAATAAGAGTTGAAGTTGTTTTTGGGATATTGGGGTGAATAGAACTATAACGCCGATATCTTTTGAATGGTTGATCCGATCAATTCAAAATTACAAATATATATCTACACTTATATCTCACCGTATAAGGATTTTTTGATACTAGGGTAGTTTTTGAGAAATAGGGGTGTTAAGTGAGACAAGAAGATTGATGTAGTTAGTTATAGGGTGACATTTAAAAGAGTATCGACTGCACATTTTAAAGGTGATTTATAACATAACACTTTTATTGTAGTGTTAATAATCTCCGTGGCTAAATACTATATTTTTATTGTACGACGGTAAGTTGCTTAGCCTTCATCTCACCTGATGTTTCAAGTTATGAAAAGGCCGAATGTGGAACCGCACTTCACCCGGAATCTTCAATAAACTAAGGAACTGGCTATCTTACCTCTAAATGCCGGGACAGAACAATTTAAGAATTGTTATTATGGCGACATAATTAGGTAAGATAGTGGTAGCCACCACGCGGATTTATACAAAGTCCTACCACCAACCAAACCAAGCACAATATCGTACTCCCCCTGGGGATCGAACCCGGGACCTCTGGATCTGACACCGGTAGGCGAACCACTGGACCACGGAGGCTGTAGCGCAAACCAGACATGACGAGATCTCAGTTCGGGCGAACACTAGTCATCATTTGAGACCAGGTGAGATGATGGCCGAGCACTTCCTCGTCGTACAATTAAAACAAAACCCGTGTTCTGTAAATTACAAATAAAACTAGGCTCTGTCTCAAACAAATATACCATTTATCTCGTTCAATTACCAATTACTTATTCAGTGCAATTACTTAAAATAACGTAAGGTGTACATTATTCGTTAGGTAGTTATGTGTAAAGCTCGTGAATTGGAGCTTGTCTGTCTGTCACTCGTAATGAAACCTTCGGAACGTAATAATGAAACAGTTGGAGTTACGATTACCGGTCGCAGTTACTTGAGGGAGACTTGAGTATTCCTCCAGTATCGCGAGCGTAGCGCTCAGCGTTACGCAGTAGTTTTCTGCCGGTTGATCATTGTGTAATGCCATCACGTTTCACTACACGCCCTGAGTTAGTCGGCGCTGTGCATACACGCCACATACCTACGTACTTTACGTACGCACGTATTTGTTATGGACTCTTTAATATGATTGACATATAAGATTGACATCAAAAGTAACGAAGAAGTGACACAGTAAACTTTCAGGATCAAAGGACTTTCCTGTGGTGTGTGTGGAACGAAGCTCCTACTCCACTCACTCTAACACTCTCACCTCGCTCCGAGGTTCTGTCTCTCTCCTCGTGTGCAGTAGACGCATTCTGTAAAAAATCGAGCACGAACTCGAACTCACTCAAGTGACCGAGCTCACTTCGAAAGCAAACGCGCTTAAATGGTATTCTGTTTATGTTTCGAAGCACAAGTGAAGTGAAGTGAGTAGCGAAATGAGTTAGGAATGGAACCTATGCGTTACAACTACAGACGACAAATCGAACGATCCTCTCATGTGATTTTATATAATAAAAGCGACAAGAAACGTCTTACTTACATTACATTATGTTAAGTCATTAAAATAGTTAAGTCTACATTACTGTTGCGTAAAAATGAATAAAACTTGTCAGAATAAAAAATTAGATAATATAGGTAAAAATTAATGGGCCGATAACAAAATTAAGTAGCCAATTCGGCCCATTAATTTTTATCTATGCCTTAAAAACTGTCTAGACCTTGCCATGAAGTTGCCTAGCAACGCTTTGTAAATGCTACATTCCATATCTTATTATGTTAATTTCAGCTTGTTGTCTGCTAGTAGATACAATTATCAAACTCAAGCTTCTTTAAATAGACCAAAAAAAAACGAATAACTAAGACATAATTAGTGCCGTGATCGCTTTCAAAACTAAAATCACAACAAGTTCGACAAAACAAGGTCGCTTGGATGATTCGGAAATCGTCATTATATACTCGTAATGTCAAAATCTCACTCAACATAGTTGATTTCATAGCCTCGCTCATCACTGCGGCGCCACAGGTATAATCGAGTTTTACAGAATATAAAACTATCGTCTCACTGCGGATTTAGCGCTTCGATGTAATAATTTTACAGAATAGCTTTGCAGGTCGCGATCCCGAACAGGCGAGAGATTTGAAATTTCAATGTGACACTAAAAATCTGAATGATTAAACGCGTTTGACTTTGACTTTGATACGTTCATTAGCTCTGTAAATGCTAATGTTTCATGTCCTATTTGTTAGCAATGTTGTAATCATTGGCAATGCAATAACTAATAGTGCCGAGCACGAGGCACTAATTGTCATGCGTGACGGACGCGCGAGGCGGGTGACGGACGCGCGAGGCGGGTGACGGACGCGCGAGGCGGGTGACGGGCGCGCGAGGCGGGTGACGGGACGGTCTAATCATTCAGCCGGATGTTGTGCTGGCGGCGGCGGCGGCGCTACGTACAAGTAGGTCTACGTACCTACAGTTACGGCTAGCTATCACTAGCTTTTGCTTGCGACTGCGTTCGCGATTGTCCTGCATAAAAAGTAGCCCATACGTAATTTAATTTAAAAGACATGCCGCTCAAATGTAATTCTAAAGAAGCGTGTTGGTATTTTAGTCCTAAATTAAACCAAGTGAGATGACAACCGTCTGTATCTGATGTTCGTGGGTTCAAATTCCGGACACACTATTGGATTATCGATGCAGAAACTAAAGTCTAAATTAACTTAATATTAAAACATAAAAATATATATATTTTTAATATCAAAAAGTCAAGACACTGCTTTATAAGACAGCCTTCTAATAACAAATAATACCAATTGAGATTGTACTGTGTGACTAGAACAGGCTTATACCAACTACAGTCGCTAGCGAACAGAAGAGAGAGCAAATGTATGAAAACGTATACAGCGCCTCTAGTGAATAGAATAGGAAGTAAAATGGTCAGTATACGTCACGTATAGTAAACAACCGAGTTCGTGAGCCTCTGAATAATATCAATAGTAGCCACAACGTAGCGCGACGCGCCACAGATTGCCGTGCAGTGACTACAGCACGCCGCCATCTTGGATGTCGTAGCATCTGCTACGAAGCTGAGTTACGGCGTAGCACCGTAGCACCGTAGCACCCTGTATTTACTGTACATGCTAACCTCGAGGAACAGACGTCGGTTATATTACAGACAATAAGGCTTTCATCCGAACATTGCGGTGCGGTGGTGTATTGTGTATGGAGGTGCCGTGGTGTAGTGGTAGGGCGCGGTGCCCTGGAGTCGGAGGTCCTGGGCTCAGATCACTTCTTGGTGATGGTTTCTCCCAGTTTAGTTCACCAGAATCACTCGATGGGGATGCTGATTTCCAGGGAGTACAATATTGTGCTTGGTTTGGTTGGTGGTAGGACTTTGTTTGAGTCCGCCTGGCTAGCTACCACCATCTTACTTAATTCTGTCGCCATAACAACAATTCTTAAATTGTTGTGTTCCGGCATTTAGAGGTAAGAAAGCCAGTTCCTAAGTTTATTGAGGATTCTGGGTGGAGTGCGCTTGCACCTTCGGGCCTGATCATAACTTGAAAAATCAGGTGAGATGAGGGCCAAGTACATCCCCGACGTAAAATAAATAAAATGTTCTGCTTAGCGGCTCCGCTGTTCACAGTTCCTGTAATGTTTGCAGACACCATTTAAATTTTCCAAAAGATTGCCATGGAGCCGCGGCGCGTCCTGAGCCTCCGCGACACCCGATGACTCCCAAGGGGGCTCCGCCCGCAATATCGATAAATTGGGACTTTTCGCATCGCAGTATTAACATATTTTAGTTGCAGTCTTTGTACTCGGCATGTGCAAGTTTATGAATACTGGTTTCACGCGAGCAGCTGGGTTTATTTCGGCGGGGATTTTTAATAATTTTCTGTGATAGGTTATGCATATAAAAACTTAGATTCACAACGCCATCTGGCCCCAAACGAAACAAAGCTTGAAATGTAAGAGCTACATTAATCTTAATACTTTATGATTTTGTTTATACATTATTATTTTTGGTTTTGTAATCATGTTTTTTATAGATAGCTATATATATCAAGGAAAGTATAACTATTCTCAAAAGCCTTTCATAGCCTTATCGGATTGAATCGGAAACTTCCGATGGAGATTCCAAGAACGCCATACCGAAAATCCATTTTTTAACTTTGACTTTCGTATTTGAAACTTTCACACAAGATTTTCAGAAATGGTTTGAGAAAGCGTTGTAAAGTAAAGTATGACAAAACGATCCGATAGCTTGGCCTGTGTATGAGAACCGCTACACAGGTATCAAGATAAGAGATATCAAGAAGTCTAGTTTTACCAAACATGCTTAAACCATTTCTTCTTGTTCATTTAACCGCTAAATTGCAAGTTGTCAATATTATAACACCTCTTGATTTTGGAATGAGGGACTTACATCTAAAGTTCTGCAGTAGGTAAGTAAAGTACAACACACACAATTTACACACCCACACACAAAGTCAAAGTCAAATATAAAAAAAATACTCAAATACACACACACACACGTAGTGAGTAGCTGCTTCATGTAAGTGGTGATGTTGACCTACAGTAGTAGGTATAAGGCTTCGGGACTACCTACTTAATGGATAAGGTTTCAATTGATACGATCAGTGGGAGGAGGTACCACGATTGTATCGCGGTAGGTAAGAATACTTGATTAAACTGTAGCAAATCCTGAGATAAATGAATTGCCGAAGCCATTTCCGCAGCATGAAAACCAACGACCCTCTAATATTACTGTGTACTGTGTAATACAGGACGATAAGGCACCTACATGGCGTTGTGTACAATTTATTGAAGTTAATCAAATCTAATATATTATTCCATAACATTATCAGTCTCGAAATATTTATTAACATTATAAGTACCTCTCGCTCCATCGACCCGCTACCGTAAAAGTCCCCTCACGCAACTTTCACTCGAGTACTCCGGCTAGTCTAGAGCGTCCGCAGAAAAACAGCTATCAATTGCGCAAACCGTCATCCGCAGGTTAAGGGCGGGCGGCCGTCCGTCACTGCCGCCTGCAGCTCTAGGGCGCCGCCCAAACACACTCGCGGTGTGTCGCATTAACCCCCGTACAGCTCATTTCTCTTATGAATAATGGATGTTGGGACCTTCGGGCGTCTACTGAACCGTGATCACAGATATAGATACTTCGTTCCAACCCCTAATTCGCTAAACGGTACAGCAGCGGCTGAGCAGCTAACGAACTCCTTTTTACCTCCCATGGAAATTTAAAAACATCCATTGCATAAACCTACAAATAAGCATTCCTTGTTAGTACGCAGTAATTAATCATTACTATGTACATGTATATCAAACCATAATCAATGTGTACTTTACGTCAAAACCCACATCTATTTTCAATTTGAAAGGATGCCGTACTGACGGAATATCTCCTGACGGTAACCCGCCGCGGTGGGCATGGCAACGGTTGCCGTTTACTCGATGAGCTATCGATCAAATGTTGTCAAATGTTGCCCTGCATTGCGAAGCCTCAATTCACGAATAGCTTTAATTGCTCCACTTCACAAATAACTCGGTGGCGCGACTTTATATCCGACTGCCTCGGAAAGAGGTTTTTGACTATCCAGAAGTCTACTCTGGCACGCTGAGCAGTCTAACCCAGTACCTGTGCATAGAGCTGCGGGACCTATGTTTATCTACATATGTACTTAGTTCAATACTACGTCGCCTGAACACAAAGCATGTCTGATTTTTAACTCAAAAGGTAGGTACATAAAATGTATATAAGCGGCTCGGTAGACTAGGACAAGTACTAACTACAAGTACTTACTTTAGCCGTCTCTTCATAAACTGATGCTCATGCATTTGTATGTACCGAGGTATGTTGTTTAAAGTACTTGCAGACTTAATACGTCTAATGCCGCGTTAAACTTGCGCATTACATTAAAACACCCACAGGATCACTAGATTTCAAATATTAGCAGATTAAAATACCGTGAGCGTGTTAAAAATTTAATGATTATATATAATATATATATAATTATGATATGCCATAGACCTTGTCACTACTGTGAAGCCCATCGGTATAGTAAGAATTACTGATAACCTGCTTGGTAACAGCCTCTATCCTGAGATTCATGAAAATCAAACATTAAAGACGGAAGACTATATAAGTAGCTAATCTAACCAAGAAGTCCTAACAGATAGATAGGGATAGAGATAATTCAAACACTGTAGGTGGTTACATTCCTTTTTATTTGGTCATCACAAATTACCTACCCTCACAATATGGAAACGCAGAAATAAAGCGTTTATTACACGACCATTATCAAGTTAACCACAATATGAGCAAGCACATTATAATATAGCATAGATCCATAAAATATGATAGACAGTTACACTTTATATTATACAATTTAATATCATACCTTAACCAATGTCTGTGTTCAGGTTAGCACCAGTACAGTATTAGAAACGACTCTTTCTCTCGAAGGCCCGATCCAAAAAGTGACAAGATGGTGTCGGGGCTAGCCAGTCGCTGGTTCTATCCCCTCTCCGGCTTGCCCCACCAACCATTTTGTCAGAGTGAACAGTTTAGTCATAATTACTTTCTACAGGGTATTAGCATTATTGATCAATATTTAAAAACAGTAATATAATACAAAACCTTACTAAAATAATGTAATATGATTTAATTATCAATAAGAAACATCTACTTTACACTGTTTAATTAATATAAAACTGTTTATTTACTTGCTTTCCGGTAAGACATTACCTTATTCAAGAACTAGATGGCGTTTTATGAAATGAAGAGTATAATAATACCTTAAATCCAATACAAAATGACATGTTAGTGAACTCTTGATTACTATTAATTCAAACATGATTAAAAACAGGTATTTTATAAAGTTTTTAGCATATAATACTAACAATTTATTTAACAATCTCACAAGCGCAACGTGTTAATAGCTCTCCCTTCTGCTGTTGTTAGTTCGATTCCCGCGCCATTTATATCCTCCGTAATATAGTTTCCACATCACAAACTTCGCTTAGTTTGGAGTTAGATGTCTATTTATTTATTATATTGACTTCTGTGTATTATCTAACAGATTTCCTGCGATAACCACAGCGCATGCCACGTATGTTCACGTGGTGTTCATTGCGAAACCAATTTAAAGGATGTGGTATCCTGGCAGTGGTCTTTAATGGGCTGTTGAAGCATTGAAATATAGCATTCGCGAGCTAGAAATGTAGAAACCGTTGCAATGATAGGGTATCACCAAAGTCAGTTGGCAGGCACAAGCATCTAGAACAGTTAGCTAGTTTGTAGGTGTTGATGTGGGGCGGATGGCGGAATAAAGGAAACTGGCAGACTAACTTGGATGTGTGTCGTTCCCGCAGGCTGTGCCTCTAGTACGTCTAGCTAGCCTGCCTACCTTTCTATCGACTTACTGTGCACTGAACTGGAGCCGACTGCAGTTCATGTGTGTATGAATATCGCGGTATATGAGCCTCATTTTTACATGACTGTTCTATGTAATCAACTGACAGATCGATTACATACTCGTAGAACAGTCACAAGTATCGCGCTTGTCTTCATTCCCAGAATTTCACAAAATACAGTAATTTTTCACCACTATATACCACGAAAGGATGCTACTTTTAAAAATCTAGTAGTATATTGGATTTAATGGGTTTTTTGTGGGGAATCCTAATTATTCTTCTAAAATAAAAGTAGCCTCTTTTATCTATAACATCAGCTATCTGCAGTGAAAGTCTCGTCAAAATCGGTCCAACGGCTTCATATAGGTACATTAGAAACAGTCATTTCAATTAATGTCCGTTTGTAACAAAGACCCTAAACTTATTATAAGGTCTTTGGTTTGTAATCTAAATCTACTTTTTTGTGTCCCACAAAAGTCCCCATAGACATTTACCGAAGAAATATATTTTGAAATGGTGAAGCCCATTCTAATTTGAATGGCAGATTGTTATTTTCAAGTGGATATTTCCTATCTCTTTCGACGTTAATACGTATTACGTAATTTGATTTGCCGAATATACCTAGCACTCCTCGTTATAATGTGGCGAAATATTGAAATCCAGCTGTTGACCTCGAAATGTACGATGAAGTAATCCTTCCCAGAAGGTCCCATTCAATTTACTTACACATCAATTCTATTTGATTCAAGCGTCACATCGCGGAGGTCTATAATATAACATAAACATAATTATAAAATACTGAGTAACGAATCCGCCAGGCCTCTACACGAGGCATCCTCAGCTATACGAGCTGCCGGCCGACACATTGTCGTTCCAGTCGCTTTCGGTCGCACTTCTCGGAGACAATGGTCGCAAGACAGCAGTCACACCACGTCACGCAGACTTCCATTAGCTCGCCCGTCGTCAGCACTACTATCAAAATAAATAATTACCTGCACAACGCCCAAACTTAAAACAAACATCGAGGTATTTTCATCTCACAACGTGGTCCCAGTGGGGTTCGAACCCACAGCTTACTGAAACTGTTGCGTTACGTGAATAAACAATGTTTACGTATCAATAAAATAGGAGATACGTACGAATAGCGGAACTCCTGTATTGATAATATTGATGCGGAATCCCCTCATTGTCAGGCTGACAGCGCGAGCTGCGTGGCAGCGCGCTCCGAACTAAACCTTCTTTATGTTGAGGTAAGTTTACGATGAGACTTGTTTACGTGAACGACGAGGAAGGTATCGGGTTCCCTTGTACTTTATACTTTCATTTCAATAAAATGTACGTCAACGAGTCTTGTTTGTTCGTAAATTGACTATTTTCTTTGATAAGTAGTTGTTACATAAAAGTACTGATATGGTGGAAGCTAAACAACAGGATCTTTCTCGTACGGTAATCTAACCTCATCAAAATAAGCATATCATGTTTTGCATCTCTACCGGTGGCACGGATATAGCTCTGGCGCAGGACCTGTGACATACAGTCAGCACAGCCCAAACCAGACGTCCTACATACCTACATAACACTTTAAGGATTGTTATTATTTTTGCAGTAGGGGATATATCTTCCTCCTGTAGGTATAATGATGGCTGGAAGAAGTGCCGGGCAATCCATTAGTAGGTAAATACAACTCTGTCCAGATTTCATCTAGTGTGGGAATCGCAAGACATTCTATGCTTAGATTCATCTTGCGGATGCTTTTCCTTAAATACCATAGATTTATTTTTTGACCTGACTGTGTATAAATGGCAAATTAGGTAAATATGTTTCTTCTTCATTAAAAATATAATGTTATTTATGTATAGTAGTGTAGAAGCTTGATCACTCCCGCGACGAATGTCTGCTTTCACGTCTTTGCCCGTTCACTCTCTGTCAGATCATTACACGGTTCAATTGGTTCACTTTGGTTGAATGATGCAAGAGTGAAAGGATGTGCTGTTTACACGCAGCGCAAGTGATCAGTTCAATTCTTATTTCTCGTTATGTCGTGCGAATGTAGTACGTTTGGGAATAACTATAATTTGTGATAACGTGATTAAACAATTATCAAATGGTCGCAAAAAAGATTTTTATGAAATGGCCGATAAATGGGTCGAAATCACGTCCTTCCGCGACAATGCAGCGCACACGAGTGAATGACCGAGTGAATCGTTCAATCTTGTGTTTACATGTTCATTTCACATTCAACCGCGTTAAAAGTGAACGAGGAAAGTGAAAATGTTGAGCATGCTCAATCCTTTCAATGACATTCAATGACATTGACTTATTCACTTTTAAGTTAACATGAAACAATTCGGTTGCTTCATCCAAATTGAAAGGCAGAAGGGAACCGTGTAATATCACATAACCACAACACGCTGTCCCTGAGCCCAGATGTTGTTGAGATTATCAAACGATTTGTCGTCTTGGGAGAAGTCTTGGCGACTTTTTGCGGGAATTATTCCGCGTTCACGTTTTATAAACGAATAATAATTAGGAGGGATCCTGTCGACTCCTCGAGAGGTACCCACAAGTGGGTGGTTACCGCGCAGACGCTGTTCTCCTCTAATTATAAACTCGTGGACGAATACCCCGGGAGACTTATCTTGCTTCATCCACCGTTATTTGATTTCAATCAAGTAAGTTTCCCTTTTCAACAAACATATAAACTCTTTGTTTAGATGACTGACTGACTGCTGACAATCAACGTGCAGCCCAAACCAAGCCTAAGAGACTTGACATTTTCAGGGTAGCTTTCTTTCGTAGTGTAATGTTTGCGCAGCGCCGAGCCGAGGCTTTCCCACAAAAATGCAGGTGAAACGAAACAAGTTGGTACCGACGTGGAATTAGCATCGCGCAGTCACGACAGCGCCGCCGCCAGCGCCAAGCCCCCGACGTCGCCGACTCTTACCAACTATCGACCTCACGAACCGAAACTAAACTACATGAAAACGTAATCTTCGGGCAGGCCGTGGGTCGATGGGTAGATATCCAATTTTACTTTTGCTGATTTGATCGTGGCTGTTTAGTAGAAACCTAAGTAATAAAAATTTTAATGGCTTTTATACTAAAATATATCTTAGCACAATGTAAAAAAATAGCACTGGCGGCATCCCGCGTCGCATGGACAAAGATCCTCTGCTAGAAACGAGCCGGTTCTCGATCTCCAGCGACGATTATACGTTTTGGGGAACATTATTTTCAAAATGAGACAAATAAAACCTTCATCGCCTTATAATCCATAATATAGGTACAGACGTTCCTGTCCGTTATAATCCCGCACGGTGCGGTCGGCACACCATCTTTCTTCTTCCACATCAAGGGAATGCTGTAAAGTTTTGGCTGAAAGTTTAAGACCGCCGCCGCCGCAGCCTGCCTAACGTCAAAGTCAAAGTCAAAAGTTCATTTTTTAGGATAATTATGAAACGTCAAATCTTCCGCCTGTTCGGAATCGCGAACAGCACACAACACGTCCTTGCGAATACTCTGTGTTGTGGATATGAATAAGCCCTCCTTAAGTATATCCAGAGGAATACTAATGTTGCGGGAGAATGATTGGTGTGGCACAGCAGGTTGAGCAGTCCAGGGTCGCGTAGTACCCGCAATGATTCCGGACAGATATTGTTGTGAGAACCGATTGGTTCTCCAGATATATAGTATATATATACATATATATATATATATATATATATATATATATATATATATATATATATATATACTGTAGGTGGTACAATGTATATAACCTATACTTACTAATGAATGTAATACTGTTTGCTTGTAACTTCATCGGTGAACTCCATATTCCATTATGGCCGTTTCGTGTCGTGATGCGCACAAATGCATATTGCGATGATATCATGCGATTTCCGGTTTTGGTCGCATTTAGGTAATGAGATATCGGGATTTATGGCTCGATATCCTGAGCTCTGCAGGAACTATCGAAACACAGGTTATGATAAGCCGTGCCATGTTCATTCTATTGGTCTGACGTAAACTGCAACAGCGCCAGCGGCAGCGGCAGGAACTAAGTATTCCGATATTGTTTTGATGATCCGAATACTACTTATCCTTGGGATATTTGTAGGACAGTAAAAGTACTAGGAAGATACATCGGTATCAAGATATACATTTATGTACCTATCAAACTACTTAGCTTAATTTTGAAAAAAAAAAACAATTTTACGGAAATACGGCCTAAAATTTATATAATATACTTACAATATTTCATTGTTATTGAAATAAAACATTTATTGTGTATTCCTCCATTCATATTTTTTATTCGCTCCCCCTAATTCCAAAATACGAGCCTATGTCACACCTTAACACATACCTACACCACAATATAGACAACCCAATCAACATTTCATGATAACAAGCTTCACAGCTCAGTTGGTAGTAGCTCTGCATTCAGCGCTGTTGGTTGAGAGTTCGATTCCCACCCCAGGACATTTTTGACAACATTGATGATGATGGATATAGATGTTTATTCTGTGTTTGGGTGATATATTGTATGAAAAAAAAGTACATAAAAAAAAGTAGTTAGTATAAGTATTATTTCTGTAATCTAGTTTCACTTATTTTATGTATTTATCACACATGTCATAATCGATCTAGCTGCTTAGGCTGGAGAACGTGTCAATGAAATAGACATAGGCATACTCATAGGCTTACGTATACTTCACGAATAACACAACCCTCCTTCAGAGGAAATCAGGACCAGAGTCGATCTACTATACTTACCTACCTACCTACTAATATTTTTCATCTTCGAAATACACCCCTTGTGCCCTTGTTTTGTAACCCTTATTATACTTTATTGGCGCTCAATATTCTTATCTGTTTGGCTTCGTTTTCGAACACAGACACGCGATCTGCGCACTGATTTTAAAAGGTACCTTTTTAAATATAGCGCGCCCTAGACCAGTTGGCGCATCACCGTCCACCAGGCGCTATAGAAATAAACAACGCTGATCTATATAGGAGGCAATTTATATGAATTATAGCTGACGATAGCTAGAGGGAACGAGGAATGAGGAAACCCGTCGCCCATCACTGGGCGCCGCTCGGGTCTGCCATCGATTGACAACGACGCCCGGCGATCGCGAGAGAGTGATATGCAAGTGATACTGGGATTGGTTGCCGGTGAAATTACTGGCAATTAACTATCGTCATGGTGGTGCGCGATTTTACCACGCAATATACAACAGTTACTGAATATGTGTATACGATAGTTAAATAGAGAAAACATAGTTATTGATCTGTGGTTGATAGTCTATAGATAATGAATAAATAAAGCTGTTGACCATAGATAGACAGAAGGTACCCGTCAAAATGGTTGCAAAAAGAATTACATTTGTGTACTGTGGAGCGTCTGTGTCGAGCAAAATGGATGCCTCACGTCATACATTGCTTCATGTTGACGGGCTGTGCTGTGTGTTACTGTGTGATAACGTCTGTGTAAAAAGAGAGCCGTCATAGATTTAGGGGGTCTGTGCTCATATCATGAAAGCACTGTAAAATCCTTCAGCAATCGCATTCGTTTTCTTTCTGACCACAAAGGTTCTATTTCAGAGCAGATCTCATTCATCATAAAAAGAAGTAAATAAATATTTCTCGACATTTACACCGCGCCATTTAGCCCCAAACTAAGCAATTGGAAACTAGATTTTCCGTACAAAGTGCTTAAAGTAACTGGCCACCTTGCCTTTCTTGCAATGGAGTTGATGGCTATCAACTTTGGTACCTCTCCATTGAGTCTTAAAAGGGCACATACTGTCCAGCTGTCAAGCTGGGCATCTTAAATAAAGTCAAACGATATTTCACACTGACTGACTTGTGACTTAAATACCTAAAGCTCAAGTTCGATCCTGTATGCAGTATTGCAGCCACCTTTGGGATAGTTCAACCAAATTTCAACTTGCTGCGCTTGACTCGGTATGAGCCTCTTGGGGCTCATATACCTTGCCAAAGTAAGGCTCGACAGCCTGAGCCGTCTTCGCAAGAACTTCGGTGAGTGTGCCTCCTAGGCACATGCTTATCTTTGTAACTATTTTTTGCTGCGACAGCCGTCTCCATGTCGACCATCTATTGGCAAATCATATTAAATGCTCCTCTAAATTGGTGAAGACATATCAATGAATTTTATTTTAGAAGTAATTAAAATGATATTTTTTAAAAACCCGTTGTCACTTTCCCAACATACTTATTATGATACAATATAACACCCAAATGCAGAACAAATATCTATATTCATCACAAGTTTGTCCCGGGTAGGAATCGACCCCTACAGCGCAGAGAATAGAGCTACTACCAACTGAGCTGTGAGGGTTGGGTGGATTTGCTAATAAAACCATAATAGGGCAGCATAGTGATCGCAGTCATCCCGCTTTTACCTTGGATTCTTGCGACATCCTGAAATGATGCAGAACAATCTGCAGTGATTGTTATTTTGTTGGGACGTAGAGAATGCTGCTGTGCATTAGTTACCACTGTTATTCAGATTTAGTCCAGTAGGTAATAAGTATTAGGTAGGTTGGTCCATAAAATACAACTACTCCGTTTTATCTAACCCGAAACAATTACCGAGTTTAATGTGCGCGCGGTCCCTTCCGATCGTGGAACGCGGGTTTTCCTGTTTTTTATTAGCGTTGGAGAGTCCAGCAGCTTTTTAGATAAGCTTTAAAATTTGTACTCAGATCTTCTTTGTGTTGCTAGGTATATGACCTTTTTCATAAAATTGACGTTTATGTACGTCACGTTTCAGCGCGTTTTTTTTTTTACCTTTTCATGGCAAGGGTAATTCCGGTATTCCTAATCGCCGGCCATTACCTGCACATGTCGTTTTATGCGAAAAATATTCTAATTCGGGGCGGCTGCGTCCGGTTCTCGTAAATCATGGCTTGCGCTAAGATTTGGCGGCAAAATCACGTCACGCTTGGTTAATTTTTGGCATCTGCTACCATCGGCCGATAACATCGGTTGTGAATATCGATCGAACGATCATAATCCCAGCAGCATACTAACTTACGAGTAAATGGCTTCAACATAGGTACCATCCCTAGCTTAAAAGATGCTCTCGAAAGGTGATGGTATGATTATCGGTCCTCACTGGCCTCACAGGAACTGCTCAGCGGGTAGTGTAACTCTGCCTTCAGCATCATACTTATCATAAGTAGGTACTTACTTAATGCATTTACAAAAAAAAAAGTATATCATTACGTAGGTACCTATTCATATTCTTTGAATCTAGTTAGTGATATGGGATTACAAGCTTTTCATTGTTTAGCGCTAGAATGTTGCAGTTACGTTAATTCCGTTTTGGCCGCACCGGTGCCACAGAAACTGGCGCCCTCGCATGTCCGCCTGAAAACTTTAGAAAAGTATCGATTGGCTACTTTTCGAAATAGAGCTGGTTTACCGGGCCCTCATTCGGATATAATGTTGTTCATTTGACACTTGCACTAGCGTAGCGCCTACTTACTGTCTACTCCACCGATATGCGACATTAGCTCCTGTAATGGAATGTGCAAGCTATTTGGTCGTTCCAGTAATGGACAGTAGCTGGCTCCAGCGCACGCTGGCGACGAGTGCATCGTCACGCGCCCTCGTAAACCGCCGTGTGCTAGTGCCTCGCGATTAGATCAGTCTTCAAACAGAGCTGAAGTATTGTTATTGCCCTGTAATGGGGAGCGAACGTGTAAATTATCCAACTACACGTACCATTGCTCTAGAGAATCCTTATCTATTAGCAATATTCGATTATGCTAATACATACAATATATACAATAAATATATACATACTATTTATTGTTCTACATTAAAACGAGTCTGGTGCCTAAACTACCTTTTTTTTAAAAAAAAACATTTTAATTAAAACCACAAAAGGAAGGGCTTTGTCGCTATGCGACCACATCGCCCAATGATGCATTACAAATCATTACAACTTACAACACTAACAAGTAATAATAATAATAATAGCTTTTATTTCCCTTTACACAAATATTCTAACTTAAATAACAGCGTAAAAAGTATTTAATCTAAAAATAGGTACATAGCTAAATAAACGTAGGTTTTTTTTTTCTATTCTGTATTTGTGCATAGACCGCTTTTATCAGCGGTAAAAGCCTCCTCCAGCTCTTTCCATTTTTCTCGGTCTTTAGCGACTCTGCTCCATGTCATGCCTTCTAAATGTACGATGTCGTCGTCCCATCGCTTAGTAGGTCTACCTTTTCTTTTTGTAAATTGGGTTCCAATTCATTATTGTTTTTGGCCACCTTTCGTTTTGCATTCTCTGGATGTGTCCCGCCCACATGAGTAATTATTTATAAGAGAGACGAAAATAAAAAAAAACGAAACTTATGACCAAACATAAAATTAAAAAAAAAACAATTGAGCTTTACACAGGATCCGACAAAATACTAATACCATCTTATACTAAGTATGTAGGTACCAACATCAAAATAAATTTGACAAATTTATTATAGCTACCGAGACTTCGGTTGTCTGCGCTCACATAAACTATAACAGATAATAAGATACACTATACTATAAAAACCTTCTTCGTATTCATCTGCGTATCTTACCACCCATGGCAGAATAAGTCAAATGTATTTTATAGGTACCTGCCTACTTACCAAATGATACAAAAACAAAAATACCCACGCGAGGTATGTAATAAATATGTAATAAACCATTGCAGTCAGCGTAGGTACGTAATTAAATTATATTTGCTCTCTCGATAAACGCAGACGTTCTGGATTTGTCTTTCAAACCAACCAAACGCTCCTCACCCTGTCTCCCAGTCCCCCACTGGGGGATGGGAAATCAATAGAATTATATTAGATTAACAAGTGGCTTTCTGCGCCATCTAGTGGAACCTCATTGTACTAGATACTCAATTGCCGGAAGCGTTTTGTTTTCGGAAATGATAAATAGATGACGCTGATTTCACATTATTTCAAAATAGTTTTGTCGTGGTATCATTGTATTATGTTATGTTCTAATAAATATTATCTTTTGTTTCAGGTAACTAGTTACTACAACAAAATGAGCAGAGCACCAACAAAACAGGATGCTCATACCGAAGCTGCGTAATGGTTGAAAATATGAATTGGGAAAAATGTGGAAATTCTTAACATTCCTAGCAAAATATTCTGATAATTCCGTAGATAATTCTGATATATCCTTTCCGTCGTAAGGAAGGAAGGTACTATTAACTAGGTAGGTATATATATTAGGTTGGTAGGTAGTTGGAAGGTTAGATATAGACACATACGGTACAATACAATACGGTCAGGTACACTTATTGCCCAGCTGCTTTTATTTAACACTTTAAATTCGAATGATAGCAAAATGAATACTCGGCAACCAACAGTATAGGTAGGTATGTAGGACCTATAGGTAGAGAACCAAACTTCATAATTTTCTTCGTTTACTGGTTCATAAATCAGACCGTAACTTCGTCCTTTATTGCCGAAACAAGCGCATTTCGGAAAGCCATTAGCGGAATCGTAAATAATCGCATTTCAGAACCTACAACATAACTTTCCATCATTTTGTTTGGTCTCGTAAATTACGAGGCAGTAGGTATAATTTTTTAAACAAACTAGGCACATTATTTTAATTCGAGAAACTAGTATAAAAAAACTATGCACGTAGGCAATACCTAAGCACTTTCATACCACTTGACTTTACTAATAATATCTACCTAAATTTCATAGGAACAGTTAGTTGGTACCTAACCTGACTATATCTGCTTGTTCAGAAGAAAACCGTCGTGCGAACATAACACGGCCCAGGTGCGGCAACGGCAGCCTCCATTTAGGAGGTGGCCGTTGCCAGTTGCCGCATGGCAGCCGCACGACAAAAAGTAAGCAGTAACATAGGTAGTAGTGGTAGTAGTAGGTACTCTATTCTATAGGTACCTACCTGTCTCGTGGCATTGACAATTAATTTTACATACCTAGTGGTAAGGTAGTACAGTGTGGTAACAAACGTTCTTCCTGTCATAAAAATATGAGAAAAAAAACAACCATAGAACGTAACGTCAGACACGTCGCTAGAAACCGATGACCGGGACGTCAAATGAGTAATTGAATCATTAACGCTTTATCTGTACTTTCCGCGCTATTAAACTGGATATCAAACGCAGCGCTCGTTCAATGGCTGGGTTTGCTCGTTCAATGGCTGGGGTTGGGTTGATGTATGATTTACTGAGCTGTCATATTCACGGAGGACGATAAAATGCAGGGATAGCGTTTATGGTGGAAACTGCTGAGATGATAATCTTTTGTCTCTTGTTCACTTTGACGGGGGTGTGAATAATGGATGCTTTACTTGTGGAACTGTTTTCTTCTGGCTCAAGGGTCAGATAAATAAAATGAACTTTATTAAGGAAAGTGACGAGATATTTATTAAAACAGTGTAGTTTATTTTCGTGTACCGTAAACACGTTAAAATATAAGTGGAGATATAATAATGATACCAGTAGGTACCGTTAGGTGCTTCATTATTAATCATGCCACTAATATATATGTATAGCTTATATATATCGCGTTCTTAAATAGATTTAAATGTTCTAATTAGCAGTGCCAATCACCATCAGGTCAGATAATATTAAAAAATGTATAAATTTAAAAATGAAGTGTAGGATAAATAAAACCGCAGCGTAATATTCAATTCCTCCGAGTCAGTATCAATGAAGTAACCTCCACTATTTCCAATCTAACAAAAAGACGAAGTAACGACATCCAATCTAGACAGCAAATAATATAATTTTCTCCACTCAGCATGAACGGCAAAAACGGAAAAAAACAGTGACGTCATCATTGAGAAATGTCACCGCAATTTTCAATCTTATAGCTTTTAGAAAAGACTGTTTGTAAAATGTTTTTATTCCCCGTTCCTAATGAAGCAAGGCTGGAAAAAGCTACGTTAGGGGACAAAAACTAGTGAAACTTGGTAATGAACAAGGAACGATGTGTCATCAGTTACGGTATTTAGGTTAGGGGTTTTCAAAGGTTCAGCCTACTCATGCTCTAATGGTATTAGCTTTTTATCCAAGATTTTCGTGGTTACAGATCTCTATTAGGACCTACGCGTGCCAGACTATGTCAATCAGCAATTTAATTATTTGTGCTTCATGCATGCTGTGTCGTCAGCGAAACCGGAGGAGTTTTACCAAAACATGACCAAGTGCGCCCCGAGACACCATGACATCCTGAAAAAGTCTACTACAGGACACGGACCCCAAAGCGTCGTAAAGAAATAAATTGACATAATCACCACTCTGGCATGCCATGTCGTTTGGTGACAGCAATGCATTAAAATCACAAAAAACGTTTCAACAAAGCTTCCAAACTTTTTCACCCTGAAATATTTACGTGGTCTCTGCGCTATCTATCAACTTTAAAACCAAATTATCACCATTAGGTCTTTATACTGGATTTATTATATTATATATATTATACTATATTATATCTCTTTTAATTTACCAGACATCCTAGCATCCAGTTCTGCCTGTCTGTGTAATAAGCTATGTCGATGATTATTTAACTACACACATGTTTGCCTCTTTTCATGGCTGTCACGTACAGCCTTGATTCGAGGGTGCTATACACAGATTCCAGCCTAATGGCTGTGAAACATTGCAATCAGTGTCGACGTATTCGTGGTAAATTCAGTCAGATGAAAAATACCAAAATATGTAAAATATTGCTAGGATCATATGAAAGTTATGAAAATACCTATCGTAGTTCACAGCTGGACGCATAACCTATGTCTCTCACAAGGTGCGCCACGCAGAGCCCCATCTTCGGCCTTTCTCATTCACTCTCTACTCGCTATTGTATGGAGGTCGTCTATGAAAGTAAAGGGTATAAACGTAGTAGGCGTGCTTTGGGAAGGGCTATGCTTGGAGTTTCTCTGATGGATAAAATCAGGAATGAGGTTATCTGAAAAAGAACCAAGGTAGTCGACATAGCTCAAAGAGTTGAGACTGATGAAGTGGCAGTGTGCTGCCCATATTTGCCGGAGGACTGAAATCTTGTGGGGTCAGCGAGGCCTTCAGTACAGACCACGTCTAGGAAAGTGAAGTGGTAGGATGCCCTCCGGCTTAGTGAAGCGATGATGGATCATTTCTAAATAACCAATGTCTTTGGTACGACGGTAACCAGCGATAGGTATTTTTTAACCGCCTCTGTGGTCTAGTGGTTCAACCCACCGATTTCAGATCCAGAAGTCCCGGGTTCGATCCCCAGGGGAGCAATATTGTGCTTGGTTTGGTTGGTGCTAGGATTTTGTTTCAATTTCACCTAGCTAGCTACGGCTTGTTCCTCATGGCCAAGCTATTTCTACCACAATATTACCTAATTCTAAGTTTAAAAAATCCGGCATTTAGAGGTAAGACAACCATCCTCAGTTTATTGAGGATTCCGTGTGAAGTGCGCCTCCACCTTCGGCCTTATCTCAAATTGTTACCAGGCGATGAGATGAGATGAGATGAAGGCCATGCGCTTCCCCGTCGTACATTAAAAAAAAGAAAAGGTATCGGGGGTAACATATCTATATAATCATATCTGCTCTTATGGAAAGTCCTTTCATATTTTTGAATTCTTAGTTCATCCCTTTTTACACCACAAAAGAAACCTAAGTACCTACCTACTCTGATTTCAAGTCTCCCGCTTGTTTGGGCTATGGACTGATTGTCGGGATGATAAATATATTTTATGGATAATCAAGATATTTACTCATAAGATCACATGAGCATGAGCTCATAGAATCTATCGATCGAAATGATAATATTCTTCTGAAATCAATCATCTCTACGGTACATTTATAAGGTGTCCTTGAGTCTGTATATTTCAAGTAGGTATATATAATGCTATCACACTGAAAGTACGACCACTCCATTACTGGAGATTTCTCCAACACGAATATCCGCGGCCCACTGAAACAAATTGCTACACCCTCCATTTTCAGTGGAAACGGTTGCAAAAAAACCATTGTTTTCTCATCCCCTAGACATAGACGGATAGCGCCCAGCAGCGCCCACCCGCCGCGTTAAAGCTTTTAGCGAAGTAGGTTACAGTAACAGCAGGACATAGCTGAATGCATTATACTAACGTTTTAGGAGGCTGTAGTGGGCAAACCGTGTACATTCGACTTTTATTCTGCAAAAGCAAACGCCTGAGACTTTGTTCCCATCATCTCGTGGGTATTTCCGAAAATCCTGTTTATGTGTAGCTTTTACATTAAGTTGTAGACTTTTAGACAGACCAGCCCTTATTTAAAGTAGGTATACCTACATTTTTGTGGCGATTTTAATAATTGTGATTTTAATTATTTTTTCTAAATAGGTACTATACAGGATATCTTACACAGCGTCATCAAGGCATAAACTATTCAAGCTTGTTTACGAGGAAAAGACACTTATTTATTTACTTAGGTAGGTATAGGCTTTCTGTAACGGCTCTCTTATGTGATAAATAAGTAAATAAATAAATATTACAGGACATTAATATATTTCTGAATAGAGGGGATGGGGACGGCATCATCATCACAGCCCGCTTAGATATCAACTACGGGTCACCTCCCTCCCCGAAATAATGCAATGGGAGATTTTCCAAAACCACCCTCGTGCCCTCATTACAGAGACACATTCATATAACTACGAAATAACAACCTTAATTGTAATATATTATTTTAAACGTTCATATATGATGCAATGCAATATATCTGTAGAGGTACATTTAAACTTATTGGCAGGTATACAACTTTCATGTACATTTACAATTTACATGCAAACAAATTAGGTTTTTTTTAATCTCAGTACCATCATGATAATCAACAAGTATGTAATCCAAATTTAAACCTATAAAATAACAACATACTTCTTGTTGAAATTCTTGTTACTATTACCATCTATTACAAAACATACTGAACTGACAAGGTACTACTCTACTAACCTTTATAGATAGGTATTTAAAAATAATAGTGGTAAGTCATTCTATTTTCTAAATATTATAAAAGTGAGAAAACAACTTCCGATTTCAAGGGTTCGATCGGGGTCATGACCCCGCGCGTGCTAAATAAATATCACGCCCACCCGAACTGTCACCAGAGACAACAGATCAAACATATTCCCGATTTTACTCAAATAGCCCTGAAGTGCAATATGGAAATAATAAATGAAGGAAAACAATCAGAAAGTCTCGTATTTAAATAAATAGACACGACAAAAATAAATTCTAACCATCAAACGAAAAATCCTGTTAACTGTAACGTAATAAGATCGAAAATCCCCCAAACGAGATAAGACCCCCAGGATTTTATTCGCGATCATAACTCCCGGAGAAAATGGCCGTACGAGTCAGATGCAGCCAAAGATGGCGCACGCATGCGCGGTCAGCCGCTCGATATATGCACCCTCTACAACCGTATACGAATCACCCATTATTCAAAAACTTTCAAATCTACTTGCACTGAAAAAAACACAATCACTGAGCACTGGAAACGTGGTTCCTGCTGCGATGGGGTACCAGGGCTAAGCTCAAACCAAGCTCCGGCAGCTGCTTTCAGCGTTCACAGGCCAACCTGTGGAGAAAACACTTTAGGGCACAGAATAAAACCTTAAAGATGTTGCGAAGCAGACGGTGATGCCAGTGGTGATGAGGGGCGACGCCGCGGCCGACTTGTCCGGACGCAGCAGTAGACGGGGGACGTACTGCTGTGACAGGACAATATGGTCGCGGCGCGCGAGGCGGGCGACGGGCGGCAGGCGTGTGAGCCCGCGTGGCCATGCGACCACCGCGCCCCAGAGCCCGCGCACGCGCGCCACGCAGGGGGACGGGGCCGAACACACCCTCAATGAACACCCTCAATCACCTATCGATTTTCCAACACAAAAAATATAATTCATTACGTTTACTGTTGCATCCTTGGGAGATGAAAACTTACCGAAGGGTAAACGGGTTAGTTCAATGACCGAAACCCAAGAGTACCTACCTACCGAAAAAATCTTAGCCAGTTCCGGAGAGTGAAGATGCTACTCTGTACGCGTCAATATTCATTGGGTACCATTAGATTAAACTGAAATGATACCACATTCTTGAAATATCCATGGGAGTCAAAGGAGTCTGAGGCTCCTCCAAGGCCTCAGACGTTATTTGTGGTGTTGATTTGAGAAAGCTTTGATGTGAAATACTTATTTACATTTTGTTGTTTTAGTTGTCTATGTCATGTTATCTTTTTTGCTCAGCAGTTGTCATTTCAGTGGGCTGAAATGAAGTAGGTAAGTACTTAAGTACCTATATACTTCTAACTTTTCTTCATCAGACCTCTCACGATCACAAACACTTAACGTTTTCATGTTTTCTAATGAAACTATCTGAGAGACCGTTGCTCACACTCACTCGTTGTAGCCATCGGCCGAGAGCCGAGACCACAAATCACTTACCCGCCGCCCGCCGCCCGCCGCTACACATGAACAGCGTCGCGTACAATTTACAGCTGGCTTTTACGTGAAAATTAAAAGCTGGAATTTTAGTAACGGAATTTTATTTCATTTTCACGTCACGATTTTATTCATCTCGCATACCACAAGGATATTATTTTCGTAAAAATGTTTTTAAAATTATGCCTTTCGGTGCTTTAGGTTTTTGCGGCGAAGGAATGTTTGTTCAGGCATTCACTGTTTAACAATGTCATCATATTTTACGTTGGGCTACCTATATAAATTACCTTACACTGGACATGATTGCTTCGGGAACAGGCATGTATAAAATCTAAGTAGAATAAAATTGTAAGATCTAAGTATGTAGGTACTTATTGAAGGTCATGACAGCCAGCAAAGTTGGTGCAAATGTGGTTTTAAAATGACTACAGCAATCTTATTTCCACGGTTTCAAACGTATTCACGTTTTTTACTAAACATTGTACGGTTGCATAATTTAGTTTTGATTTCACCAAATTCACCAGTGGGTCAAAAACTACCACTTTCCAAATTCAGCCGTGACGTCAAAGTTCAATCGGCATGAACGTTGACAAATTATTGGCCGTCTCACCTTTGATCCCGAGAACGACACTAGTCTGTACCCGGCTGATTGGGTTGTCGATTGTGAAAAATTAAAGTGCGGATAATCTTGCTGTTTGCAATCTATTTTTTTTTCTTATTTATTTCATCTATCGAAATAATATTTAGCATCTATACTTATAGATGTAATCAAAATCTTATCCATGTTTCGACATCTTCATTCGATTTCTACATTAATTTATATAGGTACCAACCTAGTGTAGTCTTGGTATAGGTACGTAAAGTAGCATATAAATCCCATGGATTTATTTTTCTAAACCCTATCCTCTGAACTTATTTAAAAAATAGATACCTAGGTGCATATAATTAGTTATTGAGTGGTACCTACCTTTTCCAGGTACCATTTCCAGTTTGTACCATTTCCAGCTCTTTTTTTTTGTACCTATTTTATACTTGTGTATTGTATCAAAGTAAGGTAGATTATAATTATATTAATTGCATTAGGTATAGGTACTATTGTAAGTATTGTAACGCCTTTTAGAACATAATTCCATAATATTGCAATATCATAGAAACAAACAAACGACCGCCTTGACCGCCTCTGTGGTCTAGTGGTTCAACCCATCGTAATGTACACAAGGATAGAAAATAGCATCTACATAACTAGTAGTTTGTTTCTCAAACTGAACCTAAGTAGTTGATAGGTGCCTACCTAGTTGGAAAAAATATCATCACTGTTACGTATGTTACGTATGGCGGAACATTTTCTGTTACCGAACAGAAAATGTTCCGCCATACGCGAGCAGTAGCTTGTAAATCTCTAAATGTATTGTGTAGGTACAACCACAGAAGTAATCATAGCCTAACGATCCTCGCAGAATCCCCAAATGTCGGGTCCATTGTCAAGGAATAGTGAAACGTAGACCGGGATTATGTGTGGAGATAAATTACGTCCGTCGTGATTTATGAGCAAGCCAGGGAAATTCTCAACAATAAAAATTACTACCCTCCGAAGAGCATCCATCAAGCAACTTTGCAGGATTTCCTGCGATTTTGTTGTAATTATTGAATTAATCTTGCCGCAGAATCAGCTCTGAGTTTGCCTTGCTTTCATAATTTATTAGCCGAGTTTAAAAATGCTAAATAGAAGATTTTCCGAAAAGTTAAATCATAAACTTAGTGCTTCTTCATGTAAAAATAACGAATTGTTCGTTGTAACGAATCAAACTACTCAAATATTCGATGAGTTGGAAACTAGCATTAGATATTTACCAGTGAATATCAGTAGTTAAGAAATTTGAGGAGACCACATTACACGCCTTTACCAGAGAGGGATAGTGCGAAATGTATCTACCTACTAGGTGCAAGGAGTTGCAAGTAAGGTTAGAAGGGGATAGATTTTCTAGATTAGATGCGCAGCTCGTGTGGCAGGCGGCTGGCGCCTGTGAAGGTTTGTCTTTTTTATTAGTTTACTATTCTACACTAATATTTTAAAGAAAAAGGATTTGTATTTTTGTAATAAAATAACTATTCAACTACCTACTGGAATGATATTAAATATTCTTTCATTAGTAGAATGCAAAATATTAGGACATTTACCATTTACCCCTCTGATGGGCAAAAAGGTGTAGAACGTTTATTTTTTAAGGATCTGGATTGTGAAATTAAGTGTAAATATACTTACTTTATTTTAAACAATAAATGATGAGTTTAGCAGGAAAATCCGGCACCACGTGTATGTATGTACGTATGTATGTGGCAATGTTTGTGACGATATGGTAACTCTTGAACGAGTTATCCGATATTAATGGAATTTAAAATTTATATAGATGAACCACCTCAGAGGTCGGGTGGTTCACCTACCGGTGTCAGATCCAGAGGTCCCGGGTTCGATCCGCAGGGGGTACAATATTGTGCTTGGTTTGGTTTAATTCCGCCTGACTAGCTACCACCACCTTACCTAATACAGTCGCCATAGCAACGAACACCAAGAAATGAGGGAACAAACAGCCCGTGCAATGCTCGGATCGAATACAGTAAAGTTAAAAAAACTAAGTGAAATACAATATAATAACCGCCTTTGTGGTCTAGTGGTTCAACCCAACGATTTCAGATCCAGAGGTTCCGGGTTCGATCCCCATGGGGATTACAATATATTGTGCTTGGTTTGTTGGTGGTAGGACTGTATTTAAGTCCGCCTGGCTAGCTACCACCATCTTACCTATTTCTGTCGCCATAATAACAATTCCAAAAATTGACATTATGAATATATGATGAAATTGGCCTTAACCTTCGGCCGTATCTCAATTTGTAACCAGGTGAGATGAAAACAAAGCGCTTCCCCGTCGTACAATAAAAAAAACTTCATTTGCTTGAAACACAGGTAAAACATAACAGATAACATATTCAAATAGCTGCCTAGTCTCGCCGTCCAAAAGGCATGCAAATTTTAGCATAATTATGTATAGTTTCTGAATAATAAGGTAGGTATATAAAAAAAATTTGAAATTAGTAATGATTAAACGAATTAATTCATTAACTAAATATGAAACAATTTCAATGAGAATTAAACTTATTATTATACTGACAGAATTATCATTCATGCTTATTTTCTTACATACATTCATCTGTAATGTAAATATTCTTGGATAGTAGTACGCTTTTTCGATCAATAATCTGTTGACCCTGGCTTTAAAAACAACTATGATATCGATTTCCCGTATATTTTGAGGCATTTGATTATAAATCCGAGGGGCCATCAAAGTAGGTATTCGACTTACAGGCAATAATGGTCTTTACCTCATGGTTTATGCGTCTTTGCCCTATTTACCGGCCTACCCGGCAATTTTTTTGGAAGCGACTTTGCTGATAAATAACGCTGCTTGCCGGAATTTCATTAATGCAGTAAGCATCTGCATCATTCCGCCGATCTGTGTTTCATAGTTACCTACAGTAATTTTAAGGTATGGCGCCTACCTTACACCTACCACCAATTGTGATGTCTGATAGAATAACAATAACAAACCAAGGGCAGCTGATCTAGTTACGTTTAATGTGCGCATCTGTCTTCAAAACAGCTTAACGGATGCATTTGTGGAAAAGGAAAAGCTAACAATACAAAGAGAAGAGAATATAGGTCAGGTATAATATAGTATAGGTAGTAGATAGAATAGAATAGAATAGAATTAGACATACATAGGTAGTAGATCTGACTGAATATAATACAAGTACAAAAACCAGTTTGCAGGCAGTTTTTCTGCGAAAAATGAGAAAAATTGTAGTGAATACCTACGCAACGTTGTTTTAAATTTCAATTCATGATGATCCATTCATTTTATGCAATGTAAGTATTCACTTAGTACTTACTCTATTGAATTGTGATTTGTTTCTTTGATAATGAATTCCTTTCCTCCAACAAGCAGTTTTTTTTATTCGTTTCAAAATTCAGGCCAAAACAAACAAAACCATCCTCAAAGAAGTGTAGTAGGTAGGTACTATTTAGTAGGTTCTTTTATTGTAATAAAAAGTTTTCTGTTAATTTTTGAAGTTTGAAATCCGAATGACGCTGATGACGCGCGATTGTCATTTACTTTTTCAGCGCGTCCCGCGGTTTTTCAAAAGCATGAATGCATTGCAAAAATATAAAACTAGAAGCTACTAGACTAGAATCGTTTTCTAGCATCGTTAGGGCTTTATCTTGATCTTTTGATAAATAAGTTGCAAGCAAAGATCAGAGTTATCTTTCGCGAAATACCATCAAGACCAGAACGCTCCTGATATACCTACCTAGAGCATCCGCGATTATAGCTTGGAAACAATACAAACTGCATAGTAAACAGTGCTAAAATCTAAGGAAAGAAAAGTCCTGTGACATTCGTGTCGTGTAGGTAAAGATGATGGGCCTGTATTCCAGTGGCGCGCTGGGCGTGGGCGTGGGCGGGGTGGAAGTGATCGAGGGCGGGCTCGGCGCCGACTTGTCGCTGCTGACGGCTCAACACGCGCATGCACACGCGCAACAGATGCAGGCGCAGCAGATTAATATAAGTGAGTACCTATACCTACCTATATGTGCAACTCCCATATCCAGTCAAAAAAAATCTGAAGATATTTTTGTAAGAAGACACTTCTGACCTCTCATTTCTGATCTAGGTACCAACCTACTTACTAGATAAATGCTGGTCTCAATATTATCCATGTGTGGGCAAATGGCCCAGTAAAACCTTAGGCTTTGGTTTGAGGATGTCCCTAAATATTATACTAGGGTTCATGTATTGTCTCCTCTTTATACCTCTTGAAATGCAATGTGTTGTTATTTTTGACACACTCTTACTCCCAACTTGGACAAGCCATGTCAATGGAATGAGCAAACATGTGCACTTCTCATTCCAATCTCTCTTTGCAATTCCAGAAGTTCTTACATTTTAAGACTAAAGTCACATTATCTCAAACAAACATTTTTATAGGTCCTACCTATGTAATGTTATAGTGTACCTATATATTTTGTAAGTTTGTATTGTAATATAATTGTATTTTTACTTCAGTGTTAGCATACCTTGGCCATCCTAGTTTTTTGTTACCTTATATTTCCTATGTGTGTGTCATAAAGATTAAAGGAATAATGTATGAAACACTCATGGATTGTGGTCCGTTGCTGTGTGTGTGATCTGTAAACCTTTTTGTAGTTACATTGTTACCTGAGAACCTCCCCTTTGCTTAGACATAAACATAACCAAAATCACTTGCCAGGTAAAGTAAGGTTTTTCTGGGTGTGACTTGTATATAGCATAAACTTTTATGATAACTGGTAACTTTGACCATGAAATCATGGATATTATCATGTAGCTGACTGACTGACAATCAATGCACAGTCAAACCCAGAGGTGCTATATTATTGTCTTGAAACATTCACTTTATTTCCTGGGTATTTTACTATACTTGATAATTATTTATTATCAAGTAAGTTAAGAGTAGAAATTTAAGATTAATTTTATTTATGGGCAAGTAGCTTTTGTGTAATTGTTAGTGTGCTCTTATCATGCTTATAACACTAACACCTCTGTGGTCTGGTGGTACAATATAATTCAATGTTTGTTCCCGGGTAGGTTTTATTTTCCATGTTATACTTAATGATAAAGTAATGTTTTTGTCAACCCTACAATAAAGTAACTAATTAGAAAAAGGTAGGTATTTAAAGATTGAGACGGAGGCAAATGAGGCAACACAGCCCACCCAAAGAAAGAAAGAGACATTGACTTACATTATAGGCTATTATTTTTTGTTAGTTGTCTTACTCTGACCTGCACGCTGAGCACAACATCAAAGCATTTTTGTTTCATTATCTGTCCAGTGTTGAAAAAATGAGACAAAGTAAAGTGATATTAAAGCAAGAATGCTTTCTGTGATTGTCAAAGTCCTAGTTTTGAAATGTTTCACTTCAAAGTAGTAAGTATCCATAAACGTGTCTCCAGAAACATCACCATCATCAGGGCGCAGCTCCCCCGCGGCGTCGGCGGTCACAGCGCCCTCCGGCTCCACCTCCCCGTCGCCTTCCAAGCTGTTTGTGGGGGGCCTCAGTTGGCAGACCAGCTCCGAGAAACTGAGGGAGTACTTCGCCATGTTCGGAGCCGTCGCCGACGTGCTCATCATGAAGGATCCCGTGACACAGGTGAGATGGGTGAGCTTGTGGTGAGGGGTGAGAGGAGCATGCTTGCCTTGAAGGAAGCTATTCACTCGGTATCTATCGGTCTACCGTAAATAGGTCCCTTCAAGCCAAAGGTCACATTTTTACTTGTCTTGGATCAGATTGGGTCGGTGGTCATATCCTTGACTATGTATAACACATCTCTTGAATTCATATGAACTAGACAGTCCAAATATAGACTCATGCCCATTTCCCAGAGGTGTAAGCTGAGGATTCGAGCTGCGATTGTTTCTGGAGAATGGGCAGAGATGATGATTGAACAGTTAATCTTTCAAAGAGTCTTTTTCGAGGTGACCTTGAGCAGATTAATTAATATTAAACTACAAACTTGTACCATTACATCTTATATAGAAATATATAAGGTTAATATGATAATTATAGATAAGTTAAATAAACTTTACACTAAAATTTAAATATGCAGGCAAACCGTGGTCCTTATCAGTGGCTCCATCTATGAAAGCCTTTAACAAAATAATATCAACACATCGTAGACAATGAATATATACATAAATGGTTGGGGGCGTGCGATCGGGCAATGTTTCTCCGAAAATATAACTTACACATACTGTAGATACTTTGGACCAACAGAGGATTTTATTTCGACTATAACGGGGAAGATTTATTAAATTGACCTGGAGTCAAGTCTCAATTTCCAGCAAGTATTTTCCGAGAAGCGCGTCCACACCGCGTTGGATGTGAAGCATTCAGACTCCACAGCTAAGGACCACGTTGCTGAGCCATGTGTAAACAAACATTCAATAATAACAGGTATTTTTTTGAAGACAGCTCTTAGGCCGTTTCAGAAGACGCGGTGCGAACGTTAAGGGTCAGTCATTCACATATTGTTAGGTTCTGGTCTTTAGGTAGTTTGTAGGCGTGTGCGTTCGGGGTCAGGCTGCTGTCCACTAGAGCGTTCCGTACCCGGACTGCTCTTTGCTGGTAGGTTGTTACATGCTGGAAAGGAATGTAGCTTTGGCTAGCTACCACCATTTTACCTAATTATGTCGCCATAACAACAATTCTAAAAGTGGTTGTGCTCCGGCATTTAGAGGAAAGATATTAGCCAGTTCCTCAGTTTGCTGAGGATTCCGGGTGAAGTGCGCCTCCACCTTCGGCCTTATCGTAACTTGTAATAAAGTGTAATGCAGGGCAAGCGCTTCCCCGTCGTACAATCAAAAAATGAGATTCATTACGAATTTTTAAATAAAACTGGACATTTTACCCAGCGCCATCTGACGCTTGCCACAGAACCAACATCTATTTTCATCACGCAAATGTTTGTCCCGGGTGGGAATCGAACCCACAGCGTATAAGGTGTAGCTACTACCGACGGAGCGGCCTGTTAGTATTGTGTAGCTGAGAAGTTAATATTTAGCGTAAGTACACAGGCGTTCCCATAGCAATAGATATACAATAGTTCAGTGGACAGTAGCCCGAATGTGCGGTGTAGGTACACAGAATAGTTGAACTCTTCATCTTAGCATATCATAAATATTCATACGCGCGTCCCTCGGCTGGGCTTGACCTGTTTTATCTGAAAATTGTTGGCGCAAAAGTAAAATTCATGTCGTAAAATACAAACAAAGTTACACATTTTCTTACCTCGAGGGACAAGGAATGGTTATTTTGTGTCTTGTTGGTTTATATTATATCTTTGGTATATTATAACAATATGTCTAATTGCTAAAGCAAAGCCACGCTTGTTCGGACAATTTGAGAATAACACAATAATTGTAACAGTGGTTTTGGCAGCCACGTCAGACCACGTCAGACCACGCCTACCGAATGAAACGTATAAAACTACGCGTTTAGTAGTTCGCCCACCTGTGTCAGATCCAGAGGTCCCGGGTTCGATCCCCGGGGGAGTACAATGTTGTGCGTGGTTTGGTTGGTGTAGGACTGGCTAGCCACCACCATCTTACCTAACTTTGTCGCTAGAATAACGTGTCTTAAATTGTTATGTTCCGGCATTTAGAGGTAAGATAGCCACTACCTTAGACTGTAGGGAATTCCGGGAGAAGTCGGGCGCTTCCACCTTCGGTCTTACAGTAACTTGAACATCAGGTGAGATAAGGCGAAGCAAATCCCCCAAACAAAATAGTAGTAATGTTCTGTGTACCGCCGCCCCCGCTCGCACGCGGATAGTGATTGGGCTAATGGCATTAAGTAACTAACTATATCTGGTACTAGTCGAGATACTCGCATGCTAGACTCACTAACATCTCCCCCCCCCCCGCCCACCTTATTAGTAAAGGTTATCGCACCGCTGTATAATGTTTACGAATACGGGGGCTAGTGTCGTTATGTATAGACATTACATAGACAGATGTATCGAGTTGTCCGGTAGCCCCTCCAGAGTTGCTTTACGAGTCTACCGTTTGAAAGCTATCCTCTTGTAGTCTAGTGGCGAGTACATAGTGACGTTTGATAGCTAGACTAGACTAGACTAGACACTAGCCTAGGTCTAGGTATGCGACACTGGTCTATTTACTATCTCGTAACGGCTGTTCCCTCTCTTATCACGTATTTTTGGACCTCGGTTGAGCTTTTTTGCGTATTTCACGTCGCGACTGTTTCGTATGATAATATCAATTTTTAACTAACTTCCAGAATAGGTATTGGTTCAGAGAGTGATTTATAATACACTTACACCTACACTTAACTGTCTAGCCATCTTGTAAGAAGGCCCAGTAAGTTTTGACTACCATCATCTTACATCGCCATAACAACGATGTTTTTTTCGGAATTCATAGGTCACATAGGCAGTTCCGCAGGACTGTTGAGGATTCCGGGTGAAGTGCGCTTCAATCTTTGATCTTATCATACTTGTATATAACTTGTAAAGATTTGGTGAAAGCACTTCTCCGCTACAGTAAATACTATACAAAACATTTTTTTTGACAAGCTAATTAGTAAAACTTTGTATCAGTAAATTATAAGATGTTAAACACACATACACAGATTATGTCTGTTCAATTGTGACTCGAAATGAACGTCGAACTAAGTTTGTACTGGAGAGAAACTCGCGAGACGGTCGCTTCACTGGGAATACTCGATGAAGGTCAAAGGTCCTTCAATACCGTAGCCGTCCCTCCTCTTGTCCACCAAACATTGGCGAGAGAGATGCGCTGCAAATACACTAATTACATGTCAAGTTTGAGTGATACTGGTGCATTTGCCGTTTCATTGGTTGCACATGTGTGGTGGACGGTCGCCCTGAGACTGGTCTTCTATAGTTACATACTATCCGTATAGACTAGCGTAGGACATATAATTAGTTGGAGGTACTCGATTCACCCTCGGCTCTTCACTTCACTTTGCATAGGGTATCTAACGGAAGCTATTATCTAGTTTTAGTTTATCGCGGTACTTAGACAAACACTTGGCATGTGTGACCGTTTGGACGACTTATAAATGTAAGTGATAACTAAGATATACCGATGAAAAGTAACCTCTGATCATTTGGCGATGTTTCTTTGAAATATTTTATTTTGCGCTCGAAACGGACACACATAACCCTTTAAATGAACCACCGAGTACGCATGGTATCCCTCCCTACAGTAGGTGTAAGTAGGGGTGATAGACTGTACAAGTGTAATAGTTATCTCTTAACTTGAACTTAATCTACTAAAAATAATAGTAACCCCGTGAAATTTATGTCTGGTCTGGTAGTTGGTTTACATTTGTTTCGTTTGTTTGTCTTAGCTAAAAGTATTTCGCCTCTAACACTATATTTTGCAATGAACCCGAATCATGTTTCTAACTGCCGTAAATACTTAACAGAACTTACAAGTACTTTAGATAAAGTATCAAAATCGATGCTGGAATACGCTCATAATGTTACGACCACTCCGTGCCCACGTTGCATTGAAATATGAGCTTTGTTCTTTTAACATCCGTGTATGTATGTGTGTATGTATGTGTCCAACAGTGTATGGATACTGGATCACTTTACAACTGATCATCATCATCTACCGGTCCTTGTCCGACACTGGACACGACATGTTCATCTCTTCCATTCACTTATATCCGTCACTCCGTTCACTCGTTCAATCCTCCTATATACTTCCACATTCATCTCATATTTTTTTTGCAATATTACTTTGTATTCTTTATATTTTCAGTGAGTAAGGGCGCTAGTTTAAAGCTTCCTCCTCTAAATGTCTAAAAATGTCAGTCGCATTCATTCTCTTCTCGCTTGTCCTTTGTGCAGGCCAAAACTCATACAATAAAACGATTTCTAGATTTCCCCCCCCTTTATTTTGAGGGTCATTAATCGCTCGCATGTCGTTCCGGAGACCTGTCAACTGTTTTATTTCAGTTTATCAATGGTACAACACGTATGTGACACGAACAGAGAGAACATGTGTAACACCTCGGTAACTCCCCGGTGTCGCGCAGCGGTCGCGCGGCTTCGGGTTCATCACGTTCCAGGAGGCGAGCTCCGTGGACAAGGTGCTCGCGGTGCCGGTGCACACGCTCGACGGGAAGCGGATCGACCCGAAGCACGCCACGCCCAAGTCCGCGCCGCGCCCCGCCAAGACCAAGAAGATCTTCGTGGGCGGCGTCGGGCAGGACACCTCCGCGGAGGAGGTGCGCGCCTACTTCTCGCAGTTCGGCCTCGTCGAGGACGCCGTGATGCTGATGGACCAGCAGACGAAGCGGCACCGCGGGTTCGGGTTCGTCACGTTCCACTCGGAGGAGGCGGTGGAGCGCGTGTGCGACATCCACTTCCACACCATCAAGAACAAGAAGGTGGAGTGCAAGCGCGCGCAGCCCAAGGAGGCGGTGGCGGCCGCGCCGCTAGCGCTCGGCAAACGTCTGGTGCTGCGACCGGGGCCAAGGGGGGGACTGCTGTACGCGGGGGGGGCGGTGCCCGCGGCGGTGGGGGCGCACGCGCACGCGTACCGGTACGCGCCGTACGCGCTGCCGGGCGCGCCCGCCGCCGCGCTGGTGGCCCCGCAGCCCTCGGTGGCCCCGCAGCCCTCGATGCCGCAGTTCGGTGCGTACTCGCTCGCCGGCGTCGACATGTCCTCATTCCAGGGGGTCGACTGGGGCGCGATGTACGGCCTGCCGATGGCGTACATATAGGCCGACCGACGCTACCCCCCACCCGCATAACCCCGCACCACCGGCCCGCAGAGGTTTCTTTTAGTTTGTTATCGTCCTCCCCATCCCCCGCCCCGCCTCGCGAGTTCCTATTCCTCAAGTGTTGCCGTAAGCGATCGGCATTCGGGGGGTGGTCGTTGCGTTGTTTATCATCGGTTGCTCTCCTCTCGCCACCTGGCCACCGAGGGTGTGGAGACGACTGTCGAGGTCAGCTGCCGACGTACGCGAGCTCTCTCGGGGACTCGCTGACTGACGATCAGTAGTCGCCTACTGAAGTGATCGATGGTAAACGACGCAACCAGTAACGAGCTCCCCGCGGAGTACGCGGGTGTAGGGGACTCGGGACTCGGGGCTTCAAAGATACGCATTTGGAAGTAATTATACAATTAGACGTTTGAGGTGACCCGTCGTCGCTGGATGAATGGTTTGCGGTACGTGACGGTCGGTCGGGCGCTAGCCGCACCCCGCACCCCCCGGACGGAGGGTGGGGGTGCGGTGGCTGAGACGAGCGCCCGATGCGATGTATTTACAAGGTTGTACGCATGTGGCTCTCACCTCGATGATAAGACGAAGATCTCAAGTAACTTAGTTGAGTAAAACACTAACTTTTCCTTATTATTTTTCTTGAATTTTGTAATTAGTACTTACGTAGATTATAGTGCACGTTTTTTGGCAATACGATATACTTAGTATTACAATATACATTTATTATAACTACTGTATGAATCTCATCGCAGCTATGTATTATTTTATATAACATATTATAATGATAAGCGTACATAATGATATGTTTAGCGGTTGATCGACGTCGTGTGACTATTGCTTCGCCTAAATGGTACTAAAATATTAATAATTAGAAATTATACAAAAATCATTCCAGTATTCCAGTAGTGCCATTCTTTTAAAATTGTGCCAAATGAATGTATTCATTTCTCTTTGATTTAGCAATCTTTACAACCTCAAATCTATTATTCTTAGCTTAAAGTTCCTTACACAAGTCTTTCCAACTCTTAACTTATTCTATAACGATATTAAGTAGAATAGTATGTCATGTAACTTGAAAGCATGTCATGTAACGTAAAACTTTGCCACGTAACTTGGAAGCACGTCATGTAACGTGAAGATTTGACACGTAACTTGAAAGCACGTCATGTGACGTGAAACTTTGTCGTCACGTATCTTGGAAGCACATCACGTAACGTGAAGCTCTGTCATGTAACGTGAAGATTCACGTGAGTTGAAAGCACGTCATGTAACGTGAAGATTTGACACGTAACTTGAAAGCACGTCATGTAACGTGAAACTTTGTCACGTAACTTGAATGCACGTCATGCAACGCGTGTCACACGGCGTCGCCCGCGTCTCCGCTCACAATACTCGTACCATACATATCCAAGGAAGCGAAAAAGCAATCTCATTACACATATTATTGTACGTATGACTTGTTGATTAGTTGCCCGGTGGTGGTGATTTTTGTGTTTACACGTTGATACTGATTTTAAACTATTTTAACTGATTTTGGCATAAATAAAATATATTAAAGACCGCGTGTCGGCAGCCTCCAAGCTATATAAATGTGTATTGCACATACTTTGAAGAGGTAACACTTACAGGCCCTAATCCGAGATAAATCGTATTTTTGTGTCGAAGCCTCATTGAAAACAATGGAGACGCCTTTGTGGAGGAGATGACAGTAATTACAGTTACAAACGGTTTAAGTATCAGTTTGGTTCAGTTTCCACTCGGCTGCGTGCGCCGCTACATCGCCGATGCAGAGGCTTCCGTAGTTGTGTGATTCCTATTTAATTCCTTTTAGTAATTCCTATTTTCCATGATAATATTATTAAGTCTTGCTCAAAAGTATGACAATTGGGTATTCTGTCGCCGCTAAAGCAAAACTGTTTGATTCTTGGTAGATACGGGGGGTTTGCGTTGCCGCGCTACAAGTCGCGTCTCTCGTTCTCAGCAATCGCAACTCTTACAAGTATCGCATGCACTTTGTGTATTATACAATGACATTTGTCATTATTGTGCACTGCTTTGAACGCTGCCGTGCAATGTCACTTTGCAAAGTGGCATGTAATTCGTCATTTTGTAAAGTGACATTAACTTCAGTGGTACATGCTTGCAAGACGTCACTTCGGAACGGTTGGCGAGATGCTGAGTGCGTGCAGACGTTAGATCCTCGCGGTTCGTGAGCCCCCCCTCTCGCCTTCCCCCCTACCTTCGTAGACAAAAGTCGCCACGTGTCGGGCTTAGTGAGTATTTATATAATTAATAGTTAGTTTTATGAGGGAATGCGACTAACACTCCAGTGTTTGACAATAAGCTAAATATGAAGCCGCTGTAGACTTGTATTGTAGCCTGTCTTTGCCTGGATTTTAATAGAGTTTTTATTTATTTAAGTAAAAACCTAAAATCCCAATACGTGCGTTATCCTGTTGGTGTGTCGTGACGTTTAAATAGTTAGTTGTGATCGATTATAACCGTTTACATAATAATTGTGCAGTAAATATACATTGCGGTTACAACATTTTTGATAAGAAATACTAAATTAATTAAGACAATCTTTATTCCAAATAGTGTCGGCTCTAAAAATATCATTGAACTCCTAAAAGTAATAAAAAATAAATTAACTAAATGAAAAAGTCACTTTAATAGACCCTAGTTTTTTTTCTGCGAAAAAAAAATATGCGGAAGATAAAAACTGCTCAATTTTTATCAGTTCAGTAATAAACAAATGTTTAAAAGGATATTTTATTCCTTGAATAAAAACTCGATTTTATGTAAGCTATTAAAAAGTACTTAATTTATATACCCTTAAACGTAGTCGTATATCGTTGTAAAGCAATATTTATGATAGCCCTGTGATTAGAGAGTATTATTGTAAAAGACAAGAAGGTTGTGTTGGTGCAATTCGTAGAGTTAAGGGAACGGTTCCCGGACATAGTCCACGGGACCAGCAGTATTATTCGGAAACTAGAAACGGCGTAAACATTTGAAAGTTCCTTGTATCGATTTAGTTTACATTTATTTATTGGTACTTAACGCTTATAAATCGTGGCAAAGACAGGCATAGTGTAGTGCAGAGTGCATGTGGTAGCTTCCTCGGCTACATTCCCCTGCCGAGCGTCCGATGCCGAGCGAGACGTGGTGGCCGTGGTCTGTGGACACCGCGTGACTGTCACGTGACGATCACGTGATGTTCTGCATGTTTATTCATCGAGTTTTTTTCTCTATGAACCCATTATTTTCATAGACTCGCACTTAAAATTGGTTAATTAATGCAGTTGTAGTTTTCAGTATAATGGATACCCATCAATGTTTTGTTTCCACACGTCACGGCTACCTATTGCTAATATGTTATACACACCTAATTATTGTAGCAGTATTTTTAGCGTAAGTAGGATTAGAACCTTCTTGAGATTAATCACGGCCTCCGCAACTTGCTTGCTGTATCAGATTCTTTGTTTTCTGGACGGATATTATTGAAAAGCCATATTTATTTCTTATTAATTAAAATTAATCGTCAAAAAACTAGCTCGAGGTTCTTGTGTTTCTCGGAGCGCTGGCCGCGTTTCCATACAGTATGAAGATGACCTATCAAAATGATCCTTCAACTTGGTTTAACTGATCACTTGAGGACGTAGGTACGTCCGTCGGCCGCGCCACGGCCCTCACCCCGCCCTCGAACGAGATCGCGGCACAGCAAGTTGCGGTCGGTCGTTCGCACAGAAGTGAACTACACCCTTTGTACATTAGTATTTCCTTGATTCAGTATTATAACGGTTGATTATTGTGATCTTTACCGCCACACCGCTTAACGACTTGCCAAAATTTAACCCACGGGTGGCGTTAATTTGTACTTAATTATTATTTTTCTTATTAATTGTAGTGTTTGGATTTGCGTCCCTTTTTTCCACCCTTGTATTAGTTACGTTTGGTAACGTGTTTGTTTGTTTGTTTGTTTGTTTGTCCGGGGTCCGTTGCCGGGTTCGTTGCAACTGTCGCCCGCGCCACTCGTAGCGAAGCTGGCTGGCTCTTGCTTATTACTTTGTGTGGTTTTGCATCCGGGAACCGATGGCGGGATCGGCGGGGCCGCCAGTTGCCAACGGATGCCGGGTGTAGGTTAGAAGTAGAATGTACTTAGTTTGCCCGTTGTAATGGAGCACTATAGACGTACCGGATGTGACATTACATGGATATTAGAATAAACGTGTGTTTTATTTAGCTCTCGGAGCGCGCGCGTAGCCCGGGGTAGCCCGGGGTAGCTCGGGGTGGGGTGTCGGTGGATCACTCGATTCCTTTATAGTTGCACGTTGTAGATGTGTGGTCGGGTCGGCCCCGTGGTGGGCGCCAATGGCGGGACGGTGAGTGATCGAGGCATGCGACATGTACATTGCGTAGCGTAGCGGCAAAGTAACGTAACGCATCGCATGTCTGGCATGCAGTTATACGTAAATTCAAACTTCTTCCATATTCACTGTCAATTTCTGGCGGTAAGCCACACGTCGGTTGTGATACGTGCTATTTAGCCGATATTCCTTTTGAAGCTAGAGTACGTAGTTTTAGCTTGAAAAGGAATATTTTCCGTAGACACGTAGTTTATACCTACCTTGTACTCGTAGTGACGCTTCGCTCGTGGCCTACGTACGGTCTTCCGGATGAGAGATTCATTTGCCAAAATTGCTGGCCAAAATATAGCCAAATGTCTATTCCTTTGCTCAATATGATCGCCTAAAGTATTTGTGCGACCTTGATGGCGTGCGCTGGGCGGTGTAGCGCGACGCCAAGGCCTAACCGAACGATGTATTATATGGGGAGGGGAAGGGGGGGGGAGGTGATGAGAGACGAGGGGATAAATATTGTGATTTCGGGGATGACGTTCCCAACTCCCAGTCAATGTGATCAGTAGAATCTGATATTGAAACGAGTAGGTAATCTAATGAGTGTTGATATCTGTCGCTGATTGTCTGTAGCGAGTGATGTGGTTTGCGCGTCTCCTGCAAGTGCAACAACACGCTAACTTTAACATGTGACAATAACTCGGTGGACAAGCCAACCGAGATGCTATTCTTCGATACATTCCTTTCTAGTCACTTTTTTAGGTTATTCGAAATCAATTTTGAGGGAAATAGTGTAATCTTGCTCAATACTTCTTGCCTAGTAGTTGTAATAACGCTTACGCAGTAGTGATGTGCCATACACCGATTCGCTGCACGCGTCACGCGTATAGTGATGCGCCTCGCTTTCCGCTATCCGCTATCCAGGCTCGCTGGACCAAATGTTACACTGATTTCAAACTAAATATTTATTCGATAAGTTAAGATTTAATATACATATTTTGGATTTAAAATATAATGGTTAAACAAAACTTGAAATTATTATGTTGTGTGTTTTAAATGTATGGCGATGCTAGAGTAGTGATGTAGTGTAGTAATTTTGAAGTTTTACATATAAACTATGATAACGTATGACTAACCGAAAGCAATAAAGTTGATATAATAATAAGTTAAAGCACGCGCGCGCTGCGGCTCGGTTGTCGAATGGAGAGGGTACATTTACAAAACGTGCACATGTGACAAGTCGTATAGTGTCGCTCTCCGTATGTAGGTGTAGGTACCGACAGTTGAAGCACTACTCGATAGATCGATGCGCAGCACGGCAGCGCGCGCCTCTGGATACTTGTTCTAACAAGTAGTAGTGTCACACACATGACATTCACATTAAATATTACAATATTTTTGTATTATACGTATCGGTGTAATCTGTAGTGAGTTGGTACTTGTAATTTAAAACTTATGCGATCACTTGAATGATATATTATTATTGTGATTCACTTGTTTATAATCATTTAGGGCGTAACACGTCTATGCTTATGGCGTGCGGCCAAATTTCCTCAAAAACGTGTGTGTGACAGGCGCCGAATTCCTAGACCGTACTATTTAAGTATTTTAGTGAAATACCAGCTAGGTATCTACTAGGAAAAGCAATTCAAACGCCCAATGGCTATGGCAGCGTCGGTAAGTACCTACCTTGCCAACTTGTTTGTAAGGTCGCCTGTCAGACAACACGAAATGTTCAATTCTAGAAACTTGGTGGCACTGAAGGTAATTAATTTAGAACGTTTATTTATTCTCGCAGAGTAATTTTTGAACATTCCTCCTTATTTATGATATTGATGCATTTTATTTATGGTAGATATAAATAGATTCATAGACAATTGGGCTGTTTTCATTACTAACACCATATCGCTAGTAGGTATATTTATTGTGCAATATACTGTATTGTTGGGAGTTGCCCGTAGACTGGGGCTGGGTTTGTAGATTTTGTTGTAGGTAACTTTGACAGTAACGAGGTCCCGGAACAATAGACAACATTTTTATAACGTTCCTTTGAGTAGGTACCTTGTAACATTTTAGTAGACTAAACGTATAAAGCTTTGCAGCGGAAAGTATTGAATGTTTTGTATAAAAGTTCTCATGTTTGTGTAGTTATTTTTATGTAACCAAGAAACGACGCCTTTTTTGACCAAACCTTTTCTGTTCTTACAGCAACTGTTCAAAATGACAAGAGTCTCCGTCATAGTTATCAAAAAGGGCGTTACGTTCTTAATCGATAGATTTGGGCTAACTAGCGCCCTCTATAGCTAGTGGTAAAGTAGAGCGCCGGCCGCGCGCCTGTTTCAACGCATTACAGAATAATGGTTCATCTTCACTTACCTAGTCTTAGATAAATAAAAAAATTGGTGACACAGTCGTTTTTCATTTATCGCTTTTCTTACCTTATTAGTGATAGCGTATCCGTACGTAGTTGTGAGCTTCGGCCCCACGTTGGGGCGCCAATCGTCGTAGTGACAATTGGAGGAGTAGTGTTCGTACTTAGGTGGATTGTAGATGCATGAAGCCGTACGGAGCTGAGTAGCGGCGCTGCATGAGATGGGTGGTGGAGCTCCTGGTTCCTGGTTCCTGGACCTCGAAGATTGAAGACTTACAGCTGCCATGTCGGCAACGGTGAGACAATACTGAATCATCTTGGATCGCTCTTTACAGACGCCACGTCACTATCGAAACACCAACAGCATATTTGCCGATTATTCATGGTACCTACCTAATTGAAAAGATTATTTGAAAAACCTGCCTACGTTGATGTAAATGAAGATTTAAGACGCGATTCCATTAGGCAAGTCTTGCATACAAGTATGACGACACATTCGCGTACAAGTTTCTTGCATTGGAAACATGTTTTCGAGTGTGCAAATTGCATGCAGGATTTACATGCATACCTACATGTACACAGTTGAGTAGGACATCATGCGTGGAAGACTTGCTGTGGTCGGTGCTGCTTGCCAAGTCATTTGTGAGATGTTAATACAACATCTATTGAATAATAGAAAGAAGCATCGTCGCCGGCCTGTTCAGAAGTCTTTTAAGTTTCCAAAGGCTCGTTTCTCTGATACCTACTCCTCAAATGTGCAATATACAATTGCGCGTTCAGTTTGCGTGGCCCTTGAATAGAAATGTTTCAAACTATCTACATACGAGTAGTAATTTGCCTAATGGAATCGCGCCTTCACCTTAAAGCCGGTTGGATCATGCATGACGATGTCGGTATTGTCTTCATTGATGCTGTTAATTTATTTGCTTAGTTTGATTACCCATTCAGTAAAGTGCATCCCAGTAAATAGTGTAGTTATACCGACGTAGTTTTGGGTGCTGGGTTTTGACTGTAGGTACGGTAGCTTGTGCGTAAAGTTGGAAGGTTCGAGGAAGTCTTGTTACTCGTAGCGTTGGCGAGTGTCGCTGGAATTCATCGTGATGCCGAAAACGCTTCGATTCGATGAGCTCTCAGGGTTGCCAGTATTTCATCAGTATTTGATTCGTTTTTTGTAATATCGTATTTAAGACATTTTAAAGATGTGATAACTTGTGAACGTTACTTATCTGTAGTAGAGCGTAGTCTGCCATAGTTTGAATAGATATAATAATAAGCATATCATATAGAGAGACCTACCTACGTACCTACTTAGGTACAGAGACACAATCGGTTTGTGCCTTAAGTAGATTTTTTTTATTTAAATAAAAATGCTTTGTCGATTAACTGTAGAAGAAAGCGTAGAAAACGGACCAACGATGCATTTAATTGGAATGTAAAGAAAATATTTTTTGTAACAATTATTTTCCTGTTGAGATCAAAAAACGTTATATCTTTAGTAGGTACTTTACGTTACGTAGTGTATGACTTAGTACGAACATTGTAATATTGGAGACTTACAAAGAATTAACATTTTAGAAGTACAAATTACAAAGTAATTATGTATTTTGTAATGCATTTGACATTATTGTCTTCCTTTACAACTATAGACTGACTAGTCGACCATGTATTTTTGAAATCCCGTTATAACACTGGGATGCACTAGATGCTGTAGAAAAAAAATGTAAGGGCACTTTTTGGATCGAAAGTAGGTATCACAGCTACCTACCTGCAGCTATTGTCTATGATTACTTTTTATAACTTATCTTTAAAACTTATTATTTTACTACTTGCATTCCTGTTCGTTGAATATTTTATAAGAATTCATCGTTTTTATTTTCATACCTACTTATTGATAGGATAACTGAATTTTAAATTAGCTACTTACTATAATGAAGTGCCATGAGATCTTTAAAAGTGCTCCTTTGTGACATAGTAGTTGAAAGTGTTCAGTAGTCGTAAACTAAACCCCAGTACAATGAGTACACGAGTGCCTGTCTGTGACAATATCATGTAACACACTTTGATTTAACTTTACTGTACGTAGGTACTTCACACGTTTTCGGATATGGCAAAAAGTTCATAGATATTGAGCCCTTATTTTGTAGGGTAGGTATTTAATTATTAGATTAACATTTATTTCAAGATTATGGCGAAGGTATTTGTAAAAAATATAGATATAAGGCGCCGAAACACTACCATAGTATAAACTCTTTGAATGCTAACTCACGCTGGAGAAGTATCGCACTAAGCATTCAACGAGTTAATAATTATTTTGTTTGTGAATGGTATTGATTTATTTAATTGAGATCATCAAAAATGTTGTTTAAAGTGATGTCAGTTTTGTCAACATCGTACAACTACGAGATTTTTTTGAATATTGCAATTTCGACGCGATGCTTTAATTTGTGTAAGCTACTTAACGTGACGCTTAACTACTTTTTTGTTGGCTTGTGGTCACGTCCTTAGATCTATTGCAGAACAAAAACAATAAAATGCATAGAATCACAGTTTTTAATGATTTCAATCACTTAATCAATATTTCAGTCGTTACTTTTATTCTTGCTTAGTTTAGATGGCCTTTAAAAAGGAAGGTAGTAGGCGATGAACCCTTTTGCCATATTCGAATTTAAACTTGTGACTAAAAGTTGTTACGAGTATTATTCTAGTCTAGTCATCAATTTAATAATTAGTAGATATGTACTGTAACTCCCTTTATCTTCTACGGGGGTATATTAGCGGTGTTAGATGTTTTACACATTTGTAAATACTTAAGAGTAAGTAATTGTTATGTACGTACCTACCGTGTATTTATAAACGTAGGTATGTATTGGAATCTTTAATTATTTTCGGGGTGACTTAGTGTTTCTTAGAATTTCTATCTTCTCTATCATTAGTGTCAATAAACCTTTATTCGATTTGATGTAGTGATTTCAAAGACTTGTTAGTGGACTTAATACCTACAATTGATCCTTCCCCCGCTAGGTTCCAAGTAGAAGTGAAAAAAAGAAGCATTTGAGTGAAACTTATTTTTTTTACTGATTTAAAAAAGCTTGAGGTACTTACATTTTATAGTCCCTACCTATTTAGTTAGATAATATTATGAAAGCTAATGTTGCGGGCTATGGCAAAGAAATAATTTCAAATTCAAATAACATGTTCGCGAGTATTTGAGTAGGTATTGAGTTTTCTTGTACCCAGGTACCTACTTACCTTCCCGTATAAAAAATATTTAGTTCTCTAACAATCTTTGGCTATTTCAATTTTAAACATTGATGTCGGTAATCCCCACGAATTTGAATAGAACATAAGGTCGAATATTGCCTATATTACTTGTAACAATATACCTACCTAAATATTTCATATTTACATTTTTTATTTAGAAGTAACTACTTAGCTTTCGTGATTTGTATAATACCTACCTAATTGAATTGGAATGTCTAGATTTTTTACCATTACATTGGATGTTGATCGTTTAGGTAACTTGCAACCTAAGTATATTAAGTATCTCGAAATATAAGTGACCATTAAATATTTAAACCTAGGTTAGTATTTTTAATGCCTTAGTACCTGTCATGTCACTAATCGCGTTTATCGTAGAATTGAACGTACCTTAGTGCCTATCTACAATGATTATATTTGAGTGGAGTTTGAGTTTTGAATCTATAATTAGCCTTATAAGTAGATAATTACCTACCTACTTTATTTCATACTGTAGGTACCTACCTAGCCCTTTTCTTGTTGAGCGTGCATAGCAAATAAGTGATTTAAAAGGCGCGATTCCATCGTGGAAGTCTTGCGTACAAGTATGACGTCACACTTGCGTACAAGTTTTTTGCATTGGAAACATGTTCTCGAAAATGCAAATTGCATGCAGGTTTTACTTGCATAGATACATGTGGACATGTACACAATACATTAGGACAGCATGCGTGGAAGACGTGCTGCTTGCCAAGTGTGCAACTTCCGTTTGCGAGTTCAATTTGCGCGTCACTAGAATAGAAATATACAAGTTTAAACTACCTGCATGCAAGATGTAGCTTGTATACAGGTTTGTTCAAGTTGTGTATGCAATTTGCAACTTGCATACAAGTAATTTGCCTAATGGCATCGCTCTTCCTCCACTGCCAAGACCAAAAAGACTGTTTGCCGGTAGGTTAGGTAGTAGGTATTATACCAGTCTGTCTTTCTTCGAGAGAAATAGAGGGTCCATTCGCTCGCCTTAATTTTTACATACATTATAAACCAACTATTTCGAAGATGGTAGGATCGAAAGACCTCTAAAATACCTTACTGTACCTAATTCATAACGCACAAACTTCTAGCTAAATATAACGTTTTGAATAATTTGAAAAGAAGCTGAGCACCACCAGTTCATAGTCGCAGGTATACCTACATGCTTTACAAATAAAGCATAGGCTTAGGATAGGTACCTACATGACATGACATCGCTAACCTGATCGCTTCGCTATAGCTAAAGTAAAAAACATGTAAGTACCTAAGTATCTGGTTATTACCGAGTGATTTTTTTAACAGTTAATTTTTAGTGTATCTTTTGGCTACAACTAGACGACGTACCTACACGTAGGTGTATATTTTATAGCCATATCATTAGTACTGGTAATAGAGGGAACTCATTGCCCTAATCTATTTTCTCGCCATCAGTAGGAACAATGTTGGAGTAGGTAAAGGTACCTACATAGCTAGGTATCTCGCAGTCATAGTTTGCTACCTACCATCTATTTGGGCACCTAGCTAGATTATTTATAACCAGGTAGGTACATTGCCTACAAGTGTAAGTATCTGCGATGACCACCGGGGGGCGCGGCGGCGGCGGCGGCGACGAGGCAGCGCTGCGATGCCGAACGATCTTTACAAAATAAACTGTTTATACTTGAACTTTGATGGTTTTATTGCCTTCCTGCTCATATACATGTTTATCCAAGGTCCCATTATTGGTGGGTTCATGGGTATTTTTACCCCGTAGTCTCGCTGCACTAGACTGGGAGCACGGGTAGGTAGTCGCACTCAAAATGGTGCGTCTGACTGCGATATGAGTTGGTATGAGGAATAAATAAATGAGCGACTGCATTTTAGGTAGTTTCATACCAACAAAAAGGGACGTATTATTTTTATTTTAAATTTAAATATGTAGCAAACTACCCTACCTACTACCTACCTATCTATTACGCGTGGATAAAAATGCCCGCCTGCTTGCACTATGGTCTGCCGTCTCACTCAAGTGGTACCACACAGAAGAAATAATAGTTACTACGACGTACGAGTTGCGCCGCGCTCCCCACCACCTTTGATGCAGATAAATACGGACGCGCGCCCAAAGAAAATTCATTAAGCTAGCAACTGTGCTAGAGCGATAGCCACCTGCAGTCCTCTAGTACAGTTGAGTCTTGGTAACGGAGAGCGATAGCCACCTGCAGTCCTCTCCAGCACCTTTAGTTAGGATCTTCGCTTAGCCTACGTTATATAGGCTAGGAGTGCGATAGCCACCTGCAGTCCACTCTGATGCCTTGATAGGGACATTAGGAAGTAAAACAACTGAATGCACCATTTCTCTTTGTATTAAACTCAACATGTAAAAGGTGTTACACTGTCAATAAAAAGACGATTACGGGTTATCATTGGCGTTTCACTCTCAACCCTATATTTGGCGCCCAACGTAAATAATCCACATGACTAAGTCAGAGGAAGAATTTTATGAAACGAGGGTAGAAGAAGAAACAACCATGGCAACACCACCATCGCCAATTAATTTGACAGATGCTCAATTTACTGCGTTGATTAGCCGCACAATGGGAAATAATAAGAATTTTACTCGTTGCACCTTGAAATTCAATGGTGAACGTGACCACAGTAAAGTCGAAGAATTTATCACGGCAGTCGAGATTTACAAAAAAATTGAAAATATCTCCGACGATGACGCCTTGACTGGCTTTCCCTTAATACTGAAAAATGAAGCAAGTACCTGGTGGCAAGGATCACGATCTGAAATAAAATCCTGGTCATCAGCGCTAAAGAATCTACGTGCCGCTTTTGCGCCAGATCGACAGCCTCATGAGATTTACTTGGAACTTTTTGCCACAAAACAGGGCAACACTGAGGCAATAGACACCTTCCTGTGCCGTAAACGTGCATTGTTAGGCCTTTTACCACCGAAACGGCACAAAGAAGAAGAACAGATAGATTTTGTCTATGGTCTATTAAAAATAAATCTGAGACAAAAAATAGCGCGCACAGACATCAAAACGTTCGCACAATTACTTGAGCGTGCTCGTCATTTGGAATCTTTGGAATTTGAACAAAAACCACAACCTACTTTCAACGACTTCGACAAAATGAAGAGGTGCCTTTTTTGCAGCAGAAAGGGACATTTGCTAGAAGACTGTCGAAAGCGCTTGGCAAAATTAGCAGTAAAGGAATCAAAAGAAAAGGAAGAAAAACCTGAAGTGAAACCCACCATTTCTTGTTATGGTTGCGGCGCACCAGGTGTTTTTCGAAGTAACTGTGAGACTTGCAAATCAAAAGAAACTCCACCCAAACCTGTCTCATTCTACAGAATAGAAACAACTCTCGAGGGCGACGTCAAAATACCCACAATTGAAATTTATATCAAAGGACAATGCGGGTATGCACACCTTGACACTGCGGCACGGACAAGCATAGCGAGTACGCATCTATATAAAATGCTATTAGACCAAGGAGTCAGATTCAACGAACGGGAAGCCGACATAAGCCTCGCGGATGGGACAGTCAGGTCAGAAATATTACTGACAACAACACAAGAGGTGACGATAGGTAAACGCACCTTACCTATTACGTTGACGGTTCTGCCCGGAGCAAAAGACAACCGCACACTTTTGGGAATTGATTTCTTGGAAGCTGCTGGTATAAACCTAAACCTACCACAGCGTGCTTGGTATTTTGCCGACAACCCGAATGAAATATTCAATTTTCTTCAACTGAAAAATGAGAAAATCATAACACTGAAATCAGCAAAGAAACTTGATTTCATGAATGTAGACGCGACGAGAAATATAATGAATGAAGTTGGCTTATCAGACTTCCTACAATGGTCAAGGGAGCTACAAATGATGTCACCGATCCCAGTGACACCCGTCACATCACCACTACGAGACGAAGGTAGCCCTCCAGCAAAACGAACACGTTGGTGTCCGATCAAAATGGATACACCACCACGTCCTACACGTCCACGCGAACCAGCTGGTCCGAATGATGATATGGACCCACGTATTGATTATTTACCAATAAATCCTGTACTCTTGTATTCTTTTGACTTGTCATTACGTTCAGATGAAGGTCACCTATTATCAAATATTGAAAAATCACAATTCAATGAACTATTAACTGAATTTAGCGATATCTTTGAGGAAAATGGTAGGCCTACAAGTTTTGCAGAACATAAGATTGATACCGGCAGTCATGAGCCAATAGCAGTAAAACCTTATCGATTATCTCCGGCTAGACAACAAAAGCTTCGAGAAAAATTAGACGAAATGATAAGTAATGATATTATAGAGGAATGTGACTCACCTTGGTCTGCACCAGTCATTCTAGTTCCAAAAGGAGAACACGACGTCAGAGTATGTATTGACTACCGGCGATTAAATGAGATAACAAAACCAGATCGTTATCCCTTACCACGCATTGACGATTTACTACAACAAGCAAAAGCCATGCCATTTATGACAACTATTGATCTTCATTCAGGCTATTGGCAAATCAAAGTACATCCAGATGATCAAGACAAAACTGCATTTATTTCACCGTTTGCACTGAAAACTGCATTAACTACTGCACCAATTCTTAAACAAGCTGATTATGAAGCGCCCTTTACCATAAAAACTGACGCAAGCAATTATGCCATTGGAGCAGCCTTGATGCAGGGGGAGGGACCCAATGAACATCCCATTGAATATGCGAGTCGACAACTAATACCAGCAGAATGTAACTACACAGTCACAGAGAAAGAAGCTTTGGCGATTGTATGGGCAATATCCCGCTTTCGGGGATACATAGAAGGAACGAAGTTCCTAACTATAACTGACCATCAACCATTAAAATGGTTACTAAATTTGAAATCACCAACGGGCCGACTTGCACGATGGGCACTGCAGTTACAACCCTATAACTTTGAAATAAAATACTGTCCAGGTAAAACAAATGTTATAGCAGACAGTCTTTCTCGACCTCCATGTAATAATCATACTGAAGCCTGTGAGATCTGTCGAATTGATATTGAATTGCCAAAGAGAAGTGAAAGCAACATAAGAAATGAACAGATGGAAGATGAAGATCTGAAATTAATCATAAAAGCATTGGAAGAACAAACAGGGTCTGAGGACTATATACAATGGTCAAAAAGAGGCTATTTTATACACAAAGGAGTACTATATCGATTCACACCAGATCAAGAAGATGAAGATGCAAAATTAATTGTACCAAAACATGAAGTTAACAACATACTGAAATCATTCCATGACACGGCTACTGCTGGTCATTTAGGAGTAGATAGAACTGTAAAACGTATAGAAAACAGATTCTTTTGGAAAGGACTGCGTAAAGATGTCATCAAATATGTGAAAACATGCATTGAATGCCAAAGATATAAGCCAATGAACCAAAAACCTTCCGGTTTGTATCAATCAACTGCTAATAACCAACGATTCGAAGTTTTATCCATAGACTTGTTTGGTCCATTACCTAGAGGTCCAAAAGGAGAAAAATGGATTTTTATTGTGGAAGATACAGCATCACGATGGGTGGAACTGTTTGCACTAAATGAAGCCACAGCTCAACAATGCGCCCTAACTTTACTAAATGAAGTGTTGCTACGATATGGACTACCACGCCGAATCTCAAGCGATAATGGCACACAATTCATATCTGCTGTTATGCAAAAACTGACGTTTTGTCTAGATATACAACAATTCCTTAGTCCTGTATACCATCCAGAACCAAACATTGTAGAACGCAAGAACAGAGATATGAAGAGTCAAATTGCAATCATGGTCCAAGATAAACACGACAGATGGCCTGAAACCTTGCCAGCCATAAGGTTTTCTATGAACTCTGCATACAACCAAAGCACGGGGTTTACTGCGGCATATCTCACTTTTGGGAGAGAAATGAGAACTCCATGTGAAATTTCTCACAATTTCAGCGAGATTGTACAATCTGAAAACTTTGTTCCAGAAATTACTCCATATCTAAAAAACCTAGCTAAATATTTAGCGATAGCAAAGGCGAATGTTGAAGTAATGCAAGACAACAATAGAGCCAGAGCTAATCAGAAACGACGCCCAGATCCTGGCTATGCTATTGGAGATCTAGTTTTGGTAGAAACCCATCCAATAAGCAATCAAGACAAACAGTTCTCGGCAAAATTTGCACCTCGACGTGATGGACCCTATGTTATCATCAATAAGCATGGAAGTTCAATATACGAGGTTGCTCATATTCACGATCCAGAAAAACCCCTCGGAAGATATCACACATCTGCAATAATCAAATTTGAGAAACGAGACGATGCAACACCAGCTCCAATGATACCGCTTCGAAGACGAGGTCGGCCGAAAAAGAATCAGCTTTCATAGATCCTGGTACTCTTACGGGACGTCGGCGAGTACCAGAGGGGGAGATTGTAGCAAACTACCCTACCTACTACCTACCTATCTATTACGCGTGGATAAAAATGCCCGCCTGCTTGCACTATGGTCTGCCGTCTCACTCAAGTGGTACCACACAGAAGAAATAATAGTTACTACGACGTACGAGTTGCGCCGCGCTCCCCACCACCTTTGATGCAGATAAATACGGACGCGCGCCCAAAGAAAATTCATTAAGCTAGCAACTGTGCTAGAGCGATAGCCACCTGCAGTCCTCTAGTACAGTTGAGTCTTGGTAACGGAGAGCGATAGCCACCTGCAGTCCTCTCCAGCACCTTTAGTTAGGATCTTCGCTTAGCCTACGTTATATAGGCTAGGAGTGCGATAGCCACCTGCAGTCCACTCTGATGCCTTGATAGGGACATTAGGAAGTAAAACAACTGAATGCACCATTTCTCTTTGTATTAAACTCAACATGTAAAAGGTGTTACACTGTCAATAAAAAGACGATTACGGGTTATCATTGGCGTTTCACTCTCAACCCTATAAATATTATTTTTTCCGTAGTCCGGTTGCCGAACCGGGCAAACCAAGTTAGACAACCTAGGTACCTACTCGTAGTTATCTCGGGTATCTCGGTACCAATACTACTTGAGTAAGTACATAATGTTTTTTTTATTCCGGAGTTGAGAATAGCGTTTTTGGAATCACCATCGGAAGCTTCTGAATTCCGTATGTTTGAGAATAGCTACTGATCTTCCCTACCAGTAGGGATATGTGGAGGCTGCGGAGGGACGTATGTACCTCCTTGGGTACCTACTGATAAAATAAAATATTTCTTGGTGAGTTCGATTGAAACTACGTGCGACTGAATGCCACTATAACATATTCTGTGTGCGGGGGATATGAATCGATCTTTTGTTCTACGCCCTCTGTAGGAACATGGTAGGTTTAGCTAGAGTACTTACCTACCTATCAACTAGCCGGATGCATTTTAAATTGAAGGGAGGCAGCTATGTACCTACATATACTAAAGAACGTGTAAGTACCTACCCACATACACGTAGGGTCTATAGGTAGGTAATAAAAGTTGTTGCGCGTAGTTAGGTGCCGGCTCCGGTGCAAATAGGTACATTGGAATTAAATTAGGTAGGTACCTTTAAGTTTATACTTTTATCCTAAACCACATCTTCACTTGTCTTCAAGGTGAGGTGCCTAACAATGATCAACTGTCATCAAAATTAAATAAACCGGCGGCATGGCATAGCGTAGGGATAGGAATAGGACACAAGCACACAAACAAGGCTAAAAGTATTTACACTGAATTCTCGAGTCACTTTGTAGCCAGAACACGATAGCGCGATTTTTTTTTTCCTATGGCAACATCTAGACATTTTTTTTTTATGTGATAGGCTTGCCTTTGACTGCTATCTCGGCAGCCTATGATGGAGCACGCTTGCCCAGAAGGTACCTATTCACTGTAGACTTGAAGACTCCCATGTTGTAGTCCGGGAAACACAGACTCAGGCAAAGCGTTCCATTCCTTGGCGGTGCGCATCATAAATGAGAAAGAAAACCGCTTAGTGCGCGAGTAAGTTATATCCACCATAAGCCGGTGGCGCATCGCCGAGCGTCTGGTTGTCCGCGAAACAAATGAAGATGGCGAGTTGGGCTTGCAGCGCTTGTCTGGTTTTATTGACCCCTGACATTACGAGTGGACAATGTTGGTACCTAGGCATTTCAACTGTTAGGTTTCCGCAGCCGGTTTTGAAAACATTATCCAAATACATATTACCTAGGTTACAAATTTAGCACACGTTTACCGCTCAAGACGTACCTAACTTAGCCAAACAGGTAAAGTAGAAGCTACCTACCAGTCCGGCGCCCGCGCCCTTCTCAGACGAAAATAGATCCAGTCTAGTTTGAGCAGAGCAGTGCGCTAGTGAACATGTTCCGAGGACTGGTGGTCGTCGTCGTGTTGGCCTGCCTCGGCCCCGGCCTCCGCCTCGTCTCGGCTGACTTCGACCGTCCAGAGGGTGAGTGTTAGGTACCTGTACCTACCTACCTACCTACACTAAATTATTAAACCTCTGAACACGATGCGGTACATGGTACGACGACGACGCCGACGGGGGGTGCTTGGCCTCCATTCATCTCTGCTGATTTTCAAATTATGATAGGGACAGGACACTAATAGAAGGGAAGCGCACTTCACCCGGAATCCTTTACAAACTGAGGAACTGGCTATCTTACCTCTAAAATGCCGGAACACAACACTAAGAATAATAATTGTTGTTATGGCGACAGAATATAGGTAACTAGCTTTTGCTCGCGGCTTCGCTCGCGTTAAGAAGTATTATTATTAATTAGGTATAGCTTTTGCGGCTTTACTTTTGTTTAGTGTGTGTAAAAAATTAGGGCCTACAAAACTTAAAAACGACAGTACATTCTTCAACTTCTCCATTAACGTTCAGATTTTCTTTAACATTTTAAAAAAGTCTAACCGACAAAACCTATACTTAAACCAAACGAAAACAAAACAAATGCCAAATACAAAGCATAGTCTTTAACCAAAACTACTAAACCGAAACAAAACAAATGCAAAATCTCAAAATCCTTTCTTAGGGGATGCCTACGTCATAGTAGCTTTATGCATACAAAGTCTCAGCCCGATCGGTTTAAAATTGACAAAGTATCATACAAACTTTCATCCCTTATTTTATCCCCTTGGGGGTAGAATTAATCAAAATCCTTTCTTAGCGGATGCCTACGTCATAACATCTACCTGCATGCCAAATTTCCGCCCGATCCGTCCAGTGGTTTGGGCTGTGCGTTGATAGATCACTATGTCAGTCACCTTTGAGTTATATATATTTAGAAGTAGTGGTAGTGGCAACCATACCAAACACAATATTGCACTCTTCTTTGGGATCGAACCCGGGATCTCTGGATCTGATACCGGTGGGCGAACCACCAAACCACAGAGGCGGTTAAACGTGTTTACGTGAGTGCTACCTACCAACTTTTTCTACAATAATATTACAAAGAGGTAGGTATAGATAGTTTAGATGTAGCAGAACTCTTACAAAAATCTGTAGGTAAGTATTTTACCTACTTACTCAATAGAAAATTCAGATGGGCCTGGCTTTCGGCCCAAAAATACTGACTGTTTGATATAATTGTTGCTACAGCCAATTTCCTGATAATCTTAGTACGATCCAAAATGTAATGAACGCCTTTGAATTCTTCTTCATATCGAGTCAGTGGTTTTATCTACAGTTTGGTTGTTAGCTCATTGCATCCAGTGAGACAGAGTTGAGGTGCTCAATTGTCGAAGTAGGATCTCTGTAGTACGCCTGTGAATGAAGTCTAGGCAATACTCCGTGCGTGACCGTAAAGTTTTTGCTTCGCGAGTTGAAGCCAGGAAGAATAGCGCCAGATAAAAGCCTCTACCGCATTTTGATTAAAGAAGCTTTAGAAGACAGGATTGATTGGGATTTGGGTTCAATGGGTATTACAGTCCATCAAATCTAAGTAATACATTTTGACGTTTCGCATTTCTTATTACGCTATAACTTTGTTTGACAGTCTCATAACTCAGTTGGTTGTAGGTCTGCCTTCTGCGCTGTAGGCTGTGGGTTCGATACCCACCCAGGACAAACATTTGTGTGATGAATATAGATGTTTGTTCTGTGTTTGGGTGTTGTATCATATAGTACGTATGTATTTACAAAAAGCAAGTCTTATATCCGTAATCTACTTCCCATATTATGCTTAGTTTGGGGCTAGATGGCACTGTGTAAAATTGATGTCCTGTAATATTTATTTGTTCAAACGTAGATACAAAATATTACAAACAGTAATTCTTATAATGTCGAAAAATTATTTACTCAGATAAATAATTCTATTTATTAAACATTCTTGTACATTAATCTATATTTGAAACTCGTAAAACTAGTTAAAGACATAAATAATCAGTAAAATTGTAAATGAGGTTCACGTTTATACAATGTTATGTCATTAAGTTGTTTACAGTAGTGCTGCGACAGTTTAAAATGCTTGAGTTTCCAAATAATCGGTAAAAATATTGAAGTAATTTAATTAATCGAACAGACTTTTTGGCGGAAATTCATTTACCTACCTGAGTGTTCGAGGTTTCTTGTTGCTAACGTAGTGTAATATCCTTTCTAACATAACAATACAAAGGTTGATGTCGTTTTGAAAAGAGAAAATTTGTATTTATTTTTATTTAATATCTCAAAAACTACTCCACTATTAAAAAATCCCCCGCCACATTCAAAATCTGTTTACGTTATCTCTATTCAGTTTAAATTTCATGAAAATCGGATTATTTGTTCGAGATTTATGCCGTCACAAACATTGCCACATACATACATACAGTGCCGGATTTACCAAATATCTTTGTCATGGCATGGCATTTGTCTTTCGAAATCAATCGCTTTTACCGAATCTCTCTCTATATTTTTTTGTCTCATAGCTTGACAGTTTCAATACGATACTTCTGGTCACTGGCAGAATCGGTGAAACGGTTGCAAGCCAAAATAAAGAAATTGAAGTTGAAGTTCACTCCGTAGGCACAAGTAGGTACAATATAACCTCCAATTTAGTCTGTCGTCTATCTGTGGTTGGCCATCTTGAAAAAAAAATAAGCTGAAAAAAAAAATGGTATGAATTAAGCGCTACATATGTATTTATCTTCTATCTGAGTTTATATTTTTATCAAAAAAGTAAGCGATTATTTCCTACCTAAAAAGTATCAATATCGATATTTCAATTTCTCATTCATATCGGATATTTTCGATGGCGATTATTTGGTTCACATCCCTAAACAAGTTGAACTGACAGCTGTCAAAGTGTATTTATTAGATTTGATGGACTATAGAGACTTTGGAAACGAAGACCAAGGAGTATAACAAGCGAAGACTATAAAAGTTTGTATCGCTGCATTTGACAAGCCATTCCAGTTATAAAACAATGAGCATTTCAGTGTTGCGTAGGTACGCCATGCACGCGGGACGGATTGAAAGGGACTTGCCGCGACGTGCGCTACTGCCCCAGCGTGAGTCTGGTGGACCTCAAAGGGTACGAGATCACACATCCGCCTGTAAGTTACATACACTACCTAGGAAGGCTTATTGATTAATAATTAATTAATTTAATGTTAATTACTAACAATCACTCGGGCTGCCACTTTGAAAATAAGTAAGCAAAAATCGACCGTTTTTAATTATACAGTACTCATTATTTTATTTGCATCAAAGTTTCCAAAATGAACCAGTACCTAGTACGTACTGACCTATGTCTACCAGTCTTCACTTTTCTTGCTGTAGTGAAATAAAAGTCACATCGGTACCGAGTTAGGTACCTACGAGTAGATAGGCAGTTGGTATATCTAGCAGTATGAGCCTGCATCATTTCAGCCCATACAGGTACGTCCACTGTTGGACACAAGCCTGTAGTGGAGGAACCAACTATAAATGAATCTGTGGCAACAGGTAGCGAGTTCTACTCCCGGTCGTGCACCGCTGATTGTCGACATCGATGTTACAGATATGCTCATTCAACGGGAAACAACCCATCGTCTGCTGCACTGACTGCGATATGGTGGATGTGACGTAAGTGTAGTAGGTACTACCTACCTATACCTACGTACAGAAGGTAGGTACCGATGCAGTAGGTAGGTACCGTGAACCACGATAAAAACAACTGACGTTTATTTAATCTCTGTTATGGCCCGGTCGGTAGACGTTTTCGTACTAAAATAAGGACAATGAATGGGTCATTAAACTAAAAGCCCGGGTTCATCCAATTATGTTAGCTTGCTGGTCGCGAGGTCGCGACGAAACGTCAAGGTGCTTTCGCCTGATTTTGTCCCTTCCGTGACGAACCCACTACCTACTGGGACCGATCGCCTGTCACACTGAATCCTCTGCTGGTTCAGAGGGACATCCGTGTCGGATTATAGGCCTCAGTAAAAGAGATCTTACTCTAGTTTCACTCACGGGGTTTCCAGTGTGCTAAGTGTGGGTTATAATTGAAGATCACTCGATAAGCGTTTGCTCACCGCGAATGGTGACTAAGTTAAACCAACCAAATTTAGAACGACATTTATCTCTATCTGGTCGCGTTGTACCATGGACCAATTTAAAATAGGCTGACAACGTTTCTATCGATCGTAACTTGATAATTAATTACTTTCTAAGGCGTATGATGTCACTAAATGTTTCAAATCCATAATTAAAATATGATATTTCTGAATCATACTACCCTTCTCGTTCAAATCAATACAGTAAGATGGCGCTGTTTCTGCTTTTTTTTGTGGCAGTTTGACGGTACCTACCTAGTAGGAAGCTAGGTACCTTGCTACCTAATTGATTGAAGACTAACAAATTTATTTATCAACAAGGCTTTATTTTATCAGAACTTAAACCTTATTTTTAAGGAAATCTGCTGCTTGAAAAAGATAGTAGGTAGTATAGGCAGGTTTAAGTAGGTACTATCTACTCACAAAACAAAATATAAATATACCTAATCCCTATTTAATTATAATTATAATCATAATTTAATTGTGAAAGTACAAGCGATGGGAAGTGATAACTTTACGAACACATAAAGTAAGGTTTACACCAAAATGATCGTGGTTGGTTGATACAACCAATCATGAGCGATAGCGTCCCCACTCTCATCCGATAGTCGATGCTCGATAGGTTTGCCGTACAAATCTTACACTCGCGAATTGTGTTTCATATTAATTACACTAGATGGCGATTTGCTAATTTCATACAAATCGTGGCAAACGCTAACGCGATCGAGTAGGGTATGGAGCAACATTACAACTGACACTCGCCACTCAGAGAACACAAAACAGCAAAAATCAGAGGTACTCTGCTGCTGAACAGAGCCTCATGCACAAATGGAGGGGTTTGCCAGGATCACCACGCTTGGCAGGTAGATTGATGATCGCAGTGTATTCTTCTGGTAAGGTCCTCTACGGCTCTTACGACATCTAAGTTAAGTTATTGGGGTCGATTCCTTCGCCACGGTGGCAATGAAAGTAATAAATGAAATGCATTAGGTCAACTGGACAGTTTTATCCGGGGTCAGTCCACTAAAGAGCCGGCAGTTCACGGATTCCGCAACCGTTCTCCGATGACCGATTCGCAATTGGACTTTTCGCCGACAGGACGATTCATTTATTTCCGTTTCACCAGCAGAGCTTTTCGACAACAGGCCTTTACACCTACACGACGATAAACCCTATTAATACTACTACTTTAGAATATAACTCTTTTAACTACAGACTTTTCCATCTACGGAGAGTTCGCCGACAATCCTATGATAAGCGATATTTAAAAAAAAATCATTCAACAGCTTACTGTGTCGTTACTAAGAGATCAGAGCTGGCTACTTATCTTTAATTTCTTATTTTATCACACTGTAAGTTAAAGAAAAAATTAAAATATTTTCTTCAAAATGAAACAGAACTTTATGTTTGATTTTGCTGAAACACTACTATTTTTACGACTACTATCACCATAGTCAACCAACTCGAACCACTGATTTTCAGGGCTTATTTACACACTATTAAAAGGAAAAAATATTAAAAGAAAATGAAAGCTATGTACGAGATCTACATTTTTAATGACAGCTGTCAAACTTCAAACGGCCATATCTCTGAAATTACTAGTCCTAAACTCTCCGTTCTTAGTTCAAATGAAAGCTAAGAACGAGATCTACATTTTCAATGACAGCTGTCAAACTTCAAACAAAACAGCTGTCATTTAAAATGAAATAATTGAATCGTCCGGTCATAGGAGAACGGTTGCGGAATCCAGTTCACGTCTTTTATATAAGTAGGTACGTACTTAATGAATAAAATATGATGTTTGTGTGAAAGTAACGAAATAAGCTTATATACACTTATATCTAGTAAAGCTGTGGTGACATTGGACGGGGTGAAGTACAAGACGGGCAGCAAGTCTCGTGACAGTAAGTTATTTACACTTTTAAGATTAAGGGTGGTTAGTGGAATGACGAGACACAAACAAAATAATAGGCCCTTCCGCGTTTTCTATTATATACGCGGAAACAACATTTACGAAGTTCAACGCCTGTCTTCTCTTTAACTCAAATAATACATACCTAGGTACTAAAGACTAAGTGAACAAACATCTAAAAATACAATTTTTTTTACTTGTGGTTATCTATATTCTATCATAATGTGGTTGTGGCATAATCATAATTAGTGGCTCTGTGAATAGTTGCATTTAAATATTTGTAATTTTTTGAAATGGCTGAAATATGAGGTCTTCTATGTTTGCAACCCCCATAACTCCGCCATTATGAAAAAAATCCAAAAACTGAATCAATGATAAAAACAATCTGTATACATGTAGAACCTGCTCACAAAATTTCACGAGACTCGAGACGAGTTGGGAAACCGGATATCCGGACGTACTAAAGCATTTCGCGAAGCTGAGCTCGCTCGTTCAATTTTGGTACTCTTATAAGTATACAGAAAAAGTATTACACGCTTCGCTAAGTATGGGGCGATATAATCACATTGTGTAGTGATTGCATTGATAAGTATGGGGCTAGCATAAATGTGTAGTGATTGCATTGAATAGTATTGTATTGCAGGTTGCCTGGAGTACGTGGCAAAGCTGCCGTACGTGTGTCACATTGGAGTCAGGGTCGGGGTCTCGAAGCAATGGAACCAGAGCCGCGGCTGCCACGTGCTCTACCTCAACAAGCAGTACCTGATGATCGGACATCTGGCCAAGCGAGGAGAGTTCCCGCACATGGTACACAGACATACAAGAGTCTCCTCTTCCTTGTGAAAGGGCTGGTTTACAGAAGTACTACCACCATTCCTTTCAGTTTCCAAGCAGCATTGCTGTGTTCCGGTTTGAAAGCTATGGTTGCCGGCGAAATTACGGACATGGGAGGCTTAAGAGACTACTCATCATCAGCTCAAACTCGAATTTTACCTTCTTCTTCGCGCGTGTAAGCGCTCGGCAACGCCCACGTCGATCATTTGTCTCGCTCACAGGTCATGCGAGGTCACGACAGGCGATTTACGTAACAACAAAACACTGGTCTTCGGTCTTCAAATATATTTTCGGCCTTGATATTTATGTTTTTTGTAATCGTTTAAAAGTTCCATAATTTATTAGTATAAGTGGATAAGCGCTTCCTAAATTTAAACAAATGACTAAAATGACTAACACGGGGAAATAATGTTTGTCAAGTTATGATAAGGCCGAAGGTGGAAGCGGAGACTCATATTCAACACTCTACTCGTTACATCTTTTTCATCCCGACACAAAACGTCCTCAGATGGCAAAACCTTTCAGTTGTGATTGTGATTTGTAGCTCTTACAAGCACCGAGCTCTATCTCTGTGTTTAAGACCTATTTTACATAGTACGAGCTCCCTCAAGTGAGAGACGGGCGCAATGCAATGCAACGTAGGTCACGTTCTTTGTGGATATGACCTTCGCTTCGCAGTGAGGCATTTTACATTAGGTGGTGTGCTTGCTCGTTCTGCCTCTAACTTGTATAAAAAACATTCGTAAACTTACGTTTGTTTGGTTTTTAATTATAATAGGTGTGCAAGTAACACCTATTATAATTAAAAACAAAAATATCATAACTAGGCAACTAAGCCTTATCGCTAAGCTCTTCCTAAAACCTTTGGATGGGCAGGGATATACAAATACTTAGGTATAACTAATATAGTTCGCCCCGAACTGAGATCTCGTGATGTCTGCACGGAATTCTTTTAAAAAAAAACGTGATTAACAAAGGACAAAATTGTGCTTTCATTACACCTTACTTACCTCACTTAAGCACTCTTTTCTATATGCCTCTTTACTCACCTTTGAGTAAAGAGAGATAGAGAAAAGAGTGTTTGAGGCCAGAGCCAGAATGAGAGCTAAGTGTGGTCGGTGGGCAGAATTAATAAGTGAATAAGTCTCCCCTTACCTTACTCACACGAAAAGATTCATATGCAGATGAAGTGCTCTCAAAGCCGTTGCCTTAGTAGTTCTGGTTTTAAAATCAACCCCTCTAGCCCACGGATGTCGTAAAACCAACCAAATGGCTTCACGAAAGAGGCTTTTTAGGCAGCAGCTTTTTTCTGTGTGTAAACAAAACTTGAACTGTGGTGAGCACCGATCTCCCTGCCAAGCGTGGAGATTGAAACCAAACCTCACAGTTTTGGAGGAAGTTCTTTGCACATTATGTTGGACAATAATGTGCTGTTGTTAAGGGATATGCGCAGCGCAGTCAAACCCCTAATATGATATCCCACAAGAGATTGTTGGTTTTTTTATTAAAATAATATATCTATTTATATCCATATTTATAATAAAATCGTAGAAAAGCTGTACATTTAATATTAAAAAAAAAATGATGCTACCTACTTAAAACATGCAGCTGAGCATAAAAATACAGTTTTTAGAATTCTTGTCTGCTTGTCCGTTTGTCTGTTTGTTTGTTTGTGCACGCGTATTTCCGGAACGTCTTATCCGATTTGGATAAGGTTTTCAATGATGTGTTGTGTATGGTTCAGGGCAGGATCTGACGATCGATTTTTTAAAAGAACATATACATAAAAAAAATGTTTTGACTTTTACAATATCTTATAGCATTTTGTTTTAATGCATGCATATCTTTTTAATTCATGATTGTATTTTGATAAATTAAAACGAATAATGGTAACCCAAACCTTACACAATCTGTATTGCTACACGGTACATTTTTCAAAAAGTAGTTTTTACCTTTGCAGCCCATAAATGTTAGTTTGTCATCATCATTATCATCATCAACTGTTATTCTCCTGCCCGTATCTCTCATTTTATATATGGGTCAGTGTTGTCATCATCGTAACTGAAACAAGTTAGTCATTATCACCACGCTGGGCAGGCGGGTCGTTAGTCGCACTGATGTCGTTAAGTTCCTAGATAAGATACTATTCCTCATCTGCAGGTCGCCTTTTACAACATTTAAGATTGCATATCCCATACTCCTGCTTATCTTATCTCATTTCATTACTTCTGAATCGCGGTTGGGCAAAGGCATTTCCTCATCTGCTGGTCGCCTTTTACAATATTTAAGATTGCATATCCCATCTCCTGCCATTATCTTATCTCATTTCATTACTTCTGAATCGCGGTTGGGCAAAGGCATGTTAAACAATTTTTTTTCTAGACCATTCTGTGGCCTGCTCTGGACAGAACGACAGTCATTGCCACTACGATACGTAATCGTAGGCACTAGAGATAGTTTGAGCAATTTTTGTTCAGGTGTCCTTTTTAGGTTTTCGTGTCATCATCATAGGCCAAAAAATTAGCACTGCATGACATGGCCACGCTTGGCAAGCGATTCGGTAATAGCAGTGTTGGTATATAAAGTAGGTGATCCTCATAAGATCCACGCTCTGAGTAGTGAATCATAGGTGAATCCTCGAAGGAAAAAGTGATTCTATTTATTTGTAGGGTAATGGGGGATTCATTGCCACTATCCTTGGCAGGTAATCACAGTGTCGGTGTTAGGTAGGTAGGTACTAAGATAGATGAAAGCTGACCTCTAGATATGCACAGACAAGGATAAGGTCTACGATGGAGAAAACCCACCCTGATAACCTACCTATTTGAGTGTATACTGCCACGTATATCTCAACTCTCAAGTCTCAACGAGTGTGACTGGTGGATTTGCCATATCCACTACGCTTGAACGGCGAGTTGATGATGGCAGTATTTGTGTTTAGTACTAAAGAGTATGTTGCCCATCTCCCAACAAGAGTAAGGAGGGAATTTGCCACTATCCCCACGCATGACAGGTGAGTTGGTGATCACAGTATTGGTGTCAGGTAAGTTCTTAGATGGATGGAAGCTGCTGCTCGCTCATTTCCTGCTGATATCCTTTAGTCGAATCGAATGACATCAACGGGCGGGTCAATAAGTACCTTTGCTAGCAATTTGTAATAGTCTTTACCGCGCTGCTGCCGCCACGAACTAGAAACTTTGCATTAGATAGGTAATATTTAAAGTCGGTGATGTAAAATCTCATTTCGTTTTTGTGTGGTAGGCAGGAGAGATCCAAGTTTGAATGGAATATATGTATTTACGGCGTCTTATGGTATGTGCAAGTGAAACTGCACGGATACAGCTAGTTAATAGGTTTTATTAATAATTTTATTAATTTCACACCCTTGGCAGCCTTATTGAGTGAATAACAAAAAATAAATTTACCAGTTTTAACGAGATTCCGAATAGATATGATATATAATGATTTTTATTTATTTTTGATGATCTGATGGTCATCCTTGTTTCTTTATCTTAAAAACCAACCCTAATACCTAAAGGTAAACATACTTATATTAATTTTGAAATCTGCAGTCCAAACCCTCATTTCATATTTCACATTTTCACGACTTCGATTTTATTTACCCTTTTGCAACCTTTAATAATTACAGGGGTGGTTTCGGCAAATAAAGTTATTTGTGGAGACACCCCCTTTAACAGTAGGTATATAAGACACATAAGACACCAAGCGTTGAACTCAAATTAATTTTAATTTGTAAGTTGGTGTTCTGTTTATTTAGTCTCGTTACTCGCAGTCAGTCGCTCATTTAGTACTTAATACAATAACACAAATTATTTGTCAACAAACAATTTCAACATTTTAATTTACAGTCACTCAGTTTAAATACAAACTACCCTTCCAGAATTGACAATCTCACTCCTATCCTGCGGGAAATCAATGGTGGATCTAAATGTAGCCTATACGCATTCCCGGCTCAAAGCAACATATGTGCAAAGTTTCATGTCAATCCGTTCAGTAGTTTTGTCGTGAAGAAGCTAACGAAGGATCCATCCAAACTTTTGTAAGATAAGTGTAGCACACTGCTGCCTGCAGGCGACAGAGGATCGTGCGTGACGTGAGTCGCCTGTTACAACAGTCCTCCCCCCCCCTCCCCCCCTCCCCAGGGCCTGGTGGGGTACGGCGAGGAGGGCGCGCTGCAGTGGAGCTGCGGGGGCTCCGTCATCAGCGAGCGCTTCCTGCTGACGGCGGCGCATTGCGGGCGACACCACTCTCTGTGAGTATACAACAGCCCTTTGTTGTCCACAGCTGGACTGAATCTCGTACGCAAACGGAGGGTCGATACAATCACCACGCTTGGCAGGCGGGTCGGTGATCGCAGGGAAGGTTTTTAGATTACATACAAGCTGCTGCTATGTTTCTGGTGAGATCCCTTTGTCAGCTTTACGACATCCGCGGGCCGTGTTGGAGGACTTGGAGGGGTCGACCCTCAAGCCGTCATGCGTAGGTACACGACACGATGCGGCTCTGATAATATTGTATTATATATCAACACGAATAAATAATCAATGAATTAATTGTCGGTAGAACTGCTGGTCTATTAACTCGGGTTATTTTTATTGTTTCAATAAAACTAGCGGCGTTTCTTTGTCTTCTCAATTAATCCGATTCTTTTTTCAATTAATCCGAAATATTGTTTAATAGACAAGTCGCTATTTTGATTTAAATTAAAATGTAGCAGATTTATGTACTGGCGAGCGTGATAATAATGCTTGGTTAATGAATGCTTCAAATTGTGGATCAAAAATGTGGAATTCACCATTGTTACAGGTATCATTAGAAACAACAATATTCAATATTAGATATCTAGATTACGACTGAATGTTTAGGAGCCAGTCCGCTCCGTGCGGCTGCCACTTCATGTTTGTTTTTTTTATTGTCCGACGGGGAAGCGCTTGGCCTTCGTCTCACCTGGTAACAAGTTAAGATAAGGCCGAGGGTGGAGGCGCACTTCACCCGGAATCCTCAACAAACTGAGGAACTGGCTATCATACCTCTAAATGCCACAATTTTACACAACAATTTTAGAATTGTTATTATGGCGACAGAATTAGATAAGATGATGGTAGCTAGCCATCATCATTCTCCTGCCCTTATCCCACGCTAGGTGGGGTCGGCACAACATGTTCTCTTCTTCCACTCACTCCTATCAACTGTCAACTCTGCATCTACACCTTTCATACCCATGTCCTCTTTCACACAATCCATCCATCTCTTTTTCGGCCTTCCCTTGCTCACATGTCCATCCACGCTCAAATTCATAACCCTTTTGGTCAAATGACTATTATCCCTCCTCATTACATGCCCATACCATGCCAACCTAGCACTCCTCAACTTTTCTACAACTGGTGCCACTTTCAAACTTCCCCTTATAAACTCATTTCTGATCTTATCTAACCTTGTTACCCCACACATCCATCTTAACATTCGCATCTCAGTCGCATGCACTTTCCTCTCATCCGCCTTCTTCATAGCCCAACCCTCTGATCCATGCATTGTCTTGTAAATTTTCCCCTTAAGTTTAAGAGGCATTTGTGGGTCACATGTTGTTCCCGAGACCTGTCGCCACTTCATCCATCCCGCATTCATTCTATTTTTCACATCTCTATCAATATTTCCGTCGTCTTGTAGAAGTGAGCCAAGGTACTTAAAACTGGAGCAGGTTGGTGGGGTTACACCATCTAAAGCAATTGGGGAGAAATGAGAGGAACCACCGAAGTTGCAGAACAGGTGTTCGGTTTTAGTGCGGCTGATTTTTAGGCCGACTCTCTCCAATTTCTCCTGCCATTTTCCCAGTCTGCTCTGTACCTCGGCTGCATCTTCGCCGACAAGAACAATGTCATCGGCGAACAGCATGCACCAGGGTGCCTCTTCCTGTATGTCTGATGTCAGAGCATCCATTACCAGGAGAAACAAATAAGGGCTTAAAGCCGATCCCTGGTGCAAACCTACTGCCACATTAAACTCGTCAGTGACGCCCGCTTCAGACCGTACGTTCGTGCGCGCTCCTGCATACATTGCTTTCACAAGCCTTACATACTTCCCTGGCACTCTTTTTCCATTCAAAGCCCACCACAGAACTTCCCTGGGAACTCGGTCGTAAGCCTTCTCAAGGTCTATAAAGACCATGTGCAGGTTTTTGTGTGCATAGCGGTACTTTTCGCTGAGTTGACGTAGTGCGAAAATTGCATCCGTTGTTCCCCGTCCCGGCATAGAACTAAACTGGTTCTGGGTTATCTCACATTCTGCTCTTATTCTTTTATCTATTACTTTCTCCCAGACTTTCATACTGTGTGACATGAGCTTTATTCCTCGGTAGTTGTTACATTCTTGTACATCACCCTTATTTTTAAATATGGGCACCAGTGAACTGCTGCACCACTCGTCAGGGATCGCCTCTTCATGTAACAACTTGTTGAAGAACAAAGTCAGCCACTTCCATCCATCCACTTTCAGAAACTTCCATACTTCAACTGGTATTTCATCTGGACCAACCGCTCTTCCATTTTTCATACGATGGACTGCCATTCGTACTTCATCCACATTTACCTCTTCTACTAAACCCAAGTTGGTACGTACATCATCTAACTCTCCACTCCAATCATTCTCTTCGTTCATTAATCTTTCAAAATAATGGTGGTAGCTAGCCACGCAGCCTTAAATAAAGTCCTACCACCAACCAAACCAAGCACAATATATTGTACTCCCATGGGGATCGAACCCGGTACCTCTGGATCTGAAATCGGTGGCATGAACCACTAGACCACAGAGGCGGTTACCTGAACCTGATGGTAAGAAATCTAAATCTGATTATGAATCTTATATACCAAAAGCTGGAGCGCTGAATAAGTTCTCATACATTTGGATAACTGTCCTCGCTAGCGGCTGCAGTGTGCATAACTCTGTGGTAAATGATGATGTAGATACAAAGGAAACATAGTGGTACCGAGGTGCGTGGGATACACAACGCTAGTTGATATTGCAGCGGCGTCGCCAGTCACGTGGCGCTCGGCATCCTGCGACGCTCCGACCCCCCGGACCTGTGGCAGATCCTGCGCGTGCAGCGCTTCCTGGTGCACCCGGAGCACTCCCCGCCGAGCAAGTACCACGACATCGCGCTCATCGAGACCGACGCTGCGTGAGTCCAGTCGCCCGCCTCATGAACACTGCAATGTCTTAGCGTGTCATTTTTATTTTTATTTTTATTGTACAATGGGTAGGTAATTTGCCTTCATCTCACCTGGTTACAAGTTATGATAAGGCCGAAGATGGCAGCGCACTTCACCCGGAATCCTCAACAAACTGCGGAACTGGCTATCTTACCTCTGAATGCCGGAACACAACGATTTTAGAGTCGTTGCCATGGCGACAGAATTAGGTAAGATGGTAATGATGGATGGATAGCCTGGCGGACAAAGTCCAACCGCCAACAAAACCGAGCACAATATTGTACTCCCCTGGGGATCGAACGCGGGACCTCTGGATCTGACAACGGAAGGCGAGCCACTAGACCACAGAGGCGGTTAAAATATCCCCATTCGTTTTGTTTCGTTCCAGGATAAAGTTCAGTGCTTCAGTTCTCCCCATCTGTCTGCTGAACAGAGACTTGGACCCCGACACCGCGCGGGCTGAGGGCTGGGGGGCGGAGGGGTTCAACAAGCCCGACTCGGACGGACTCAGACAGGTGTGTGTGTGAGTGTGTGTTTGTGTGTGGCTCTCTACAGATGCTCACGATCACCAGGGCGCAGCACCGCTACGTGTGTTGTTGGTTCCAGGCGCTGTTGGAGAGGTTCACAGACGCAGAGTGTGACGAACAGTATCCCCCGCACCGAAACCAGCTGTGGGGCATCAACCGCCGCACGCAGGGCTGCTTCGGCGACCATACCGGCAACAAGGACACCTGCCAGGTAACTACTGCTGGAGCGGTTAAAAACTTGCGTAGAATTATTCAAGTCTTGTCTTATATATGAATTCACAAATAGAAAAATAACAGACTTTAAAGAATTTTTAGTTGCCTTTGTCAAAATCATGCCAAAGTAGACACTTAACGAATGGGCGACGAAAAGCCTTAAAAATATCAAAGCAAAATATGAAAAACCTTTACCATCTCTTAACCTCAACAAATGTCGAAAACTATAGCATCTACTTATGAAAATACAGCAAATTTTTTAAGTAATGTGCTCTCCTAGCCGCCATAATCCTCCATATTGACTTCAACGAATGTGGCTAAAGCAACATGCAATATATTGTCTCAACAACTATTTTTCTCATGTTGCATTAAACATGCCAAACTAATTCCAATAAGTCAGCCAATGCTGATAGCATGCTGATAACAGGGATAATTCCCTGTTAGAAAAGTGCTATACTTGTAATAAAAATACCTTTAAATTACCAGACATCACACCAAATTGCATTATTAAATTATTTCTGATTCTGATTCTGAAAAACACAACACAAGCAGTGACAGGTGACAGCACTGCTTGAGAGAATATTGTGGGACTCGGAAAGCTCCAAAAGCACGTATGACCTATTCTGATCTTTAAAAGGTTTTCGACTGTGTGAGTCATGAAATTCTCTTATCAAAACTAAATTTCTATGGTGTTCAAAATAATGATCTGTTAATATTATCCTACCTTAGTAATCGAAAACAAATAACTGTATGTAATAGCTCGAAATTAGAATCTTGTGATGTGAAAATAGGAATTCCACAAGGATCCATCCTGGGACCCTTGCTATTTATCATTTACATAACCTAGTTATTAGCGTGGAAAAGAATCTGATATCATATTGTTTTCTGATGATACCACATTGATTGTAATAATAAAAACAAAAGAAATTCGAAAAACCATTATTTGACATTGAATGGTTTAAGGATATTAATGCACTTGTTAGTAGACGTATCGGGGGACAATGGACGAGCGCGTCTGATGAAATCATTTGCCTCCTGCGATATATTGAGTCCCTCGTGTGGTGTTTGTTCCAGGGAGACAGCGGGGGTCCGCTGCAGGTGTACGGCAATGAGTCGTGTGTGGAGTACGTGGTGGGGGTGACGTCCTTCGGTAGGGCGTGCGGGGAGCGGGGGGGCGCGGGGGTGTACACGCGCGTGTGGCCCTACCTCCGATGGATCGAGGACACCGTGTGGCCGTAGGGGGCCTCCAGGCCCAGGCCCACGTTGCTCCCTGATGACGTCGACATTTCGGGAATCTTCAATATTTTAGTGTAAAACTGTATCTGTGTATTAAATTGTCTCCATACAAGACCTATCAGTGCAACAGTTTTATTATTTCGAACGTGCAATCCTCAAGTTATACCTTTAAATAAATTTAAATGTTACAAACCTTGATACATTATTTTTTATATTATCTTTAAAAGCGGAGTAGTGGTTCACGTACCGGTTTCAGATCTAGAGTTCCTTGATTCAATCCCCAGGAGAGTACAATATTGTGCTTGGTTTGGTTGGGGCAAGGACTTTGTTTAAATGTGCATGTCTCCAGCTTGCACAGAACGAATCTGTAATTTCTAAATATGTCAATATTTGGTTCAAATTTGGTTCAATCTGAAAATCTAGTTTAAAATTTAGGTTCCAATCAAACTTCGTAGATACTTCGTAGCCTGAGTAGGTGTGTAAGCCAGGGACAGGGTCTACAGCTTACACATGCTGGTAACGCCAAACTGGTCAAGACTGGCCTATAATTCAGTGCAAAATGAGTTCACTAAGCATAACATATTTAAGGCCTGTAGCTAATGTACTTTCAGAGGTACAAGGTAAAGACAATTTTTTTTTTAAAGTGAACTACGTAATATTGACTGGACATGCATAATAACCGCCTCTGTGGTCCAGTGGTTCATGCCACCGATTTCAGATCCAGAGGTCCCGGGTTCGATCCCCATGGGAGTACAAAATATTGTGCTTGGTGTGGTTGGTGGTAGGACTTTATTTAAGCCCGCCTGGCTAGCTACCACCATCTTACCTAATTCTGTCGCCATAACAATTCTAAAAAATATTTGTGTTCCGGCATTCAGAGGTAAGATAGCCAGTTCCTCAGTTTGTTGAAGATTCCGGGTGAAGTGCGTCTCCACCTTCGGCCTTATCAACTTGTTACCAGGTGAGATGAAGGCCAAGCGCTTCCCCGTCGTACAATAAAAAAAAACCGGAAATAATCTATGAATGACAATTACGAGTCCTTTACAGAAAAAATGACATCATGACTTGACACATTGATACCAAAAAAACTCGTCCAATAATATAAACCAAAAAGACTATCGTGGCTTACACGCGGAATAAGGGCATCGTGTAAAAATAAAGGAAACCTCAATGTACTAGTAACATACAGCAAAAATAATATTCTAAGAAACTATTGTAAAAATCATACAAAAACGCTTATTATATACACAAAACAGTTATTACCTACATCTAAAAAACTCTAAATGTTACTATAGCCTTGACAAGTTCTTGGATGTTTCGAATTTTTGGGTTAGAAGCTTTATGACGACATCTTAATAAGACTAGGTATTGAATAGACTAGGTCTCGATTGGACTAAGTCGTAGTTGGCCTAAATCTTGATTTAACTGAATAGCAAAGTGACTATATCGATATTTGACCAAGTCTCAGTTGGTCTACATAGCGATATGTCGTAGTCAAGTTGAAAATTAAAATAAAGCACTACCCTTATAAGTAGGTAGATTGAGTAGGTACTTACGTGTGTACATAATACCTCACCTTTTTAATTATTATCTAAGAAGATAATGCTGGGACATAAATAAAACTTTTTCTATAGCTTTGATATTGTCACTTCGACATTTGCATTCGGCATATTATTGTGAATTTCACTGCTAAAATTTCTAAAATGCAAAATAATCCTCAACTCAAAATAAAAAAAAAAAAAAAAATGAAGCTCTTCTACACGATGGATATAGGTACAATTTCGTTTCTGACAATTCGAGCGGAACATCTTTTTGGCGATGTTATACGAGTAAGATACTTGATATCAGGGCTTCTTTAACTTTAAATATTGATAAAACTTGTATAATCAGACAGAGTTTGCATAAGTGTGATCAGGATCATTATAAAAATAATGAAGACCTTCTATTAGATGCAGCAAAGCATAATGTGTGCAAAGAAATGTCATCAGTTAAAAACGTATACGAACAAACCCTACTAGATATGCCATCGACTTCTGCCGCAAGTAACACAGGCAGACCTTATAATTCAGTTAAGGACGTTCTATATAGAGAACGCAAAAGATTTCTGCAATTAGAAAAAACAGAGTTTGTTAAAAGTTGTGAAGTAACCGTTCCAGATTTATTTAGATTGTAGATTGATTTATTTAGATACAGTATTAAGGACACATTTTTGGTGGCCGAATTCGAAATGACAGGAAATAAAATACTTGTTCTCATCCCCTTTTTCAAGAAGAAATATGAAAAGGTATGCTACACTGGGAAAGGTTTTCTTCGGCGATGGCACATTCAAACGAGTGCCTAAGCCGTTTTATCAGTTGTTTTCCTTACACGTTGAAGTAGATAGTACGGCAGATACTTCCAATGTATTTCCGGTATTGTATGCTTTATTGCCAAATAAGCATGAAATAACTTACGTCGCACTATTCACTATAATACGAGACGTCCTGAAAGTTCAGATTACAAATTTTAAATGCAATTATGAATTGGCACTCGTTAATTCATTTTGGGTGGTTCTTAAAAATGGAGCAGTATCAGGATGCTATACATAAAAATGAAGAAGGAAAAGACATCTTCTACCTTCCACCTGCATACAAGAGGTATGGTCAGCTATCGTTGATGAGTCTCCAAAGTCACCCGAGTTGGATGCTTTTAATAGCTATTTTTGTAGGCAATGGTTGAAGGATCCCGTTTTAATATCATGTGCAAAAGAAACACACCGAACTAACAATAAATTGGAGGCATGGCATCGTTGCCTTAATGTTCGGATGCAGCATAAACCAACTTTGCTGTTATTTTTTTATAATTTAAAAAAAGAGGCTGCGATTCAAGACATTAAAATTCGTAACGTTTTATTTGAAGTTCAAAGGAAAAAAGGAATGACGTAGTATTCAATCGCAAATATACACGAGAATTGAATAAACTTGCGGTGAACGAAGTAACGGCCATCGAGTGTTTAAGAAATATTTGTGACTTAAAACGTAGATATAAGTAAATTAATTAAACTTAAACGTTTTTAATTTCTTCATAGGTATTCATTTCATTGGTTTATTATTATAAGTTTCGTAGTCCTACGTTTGCACATTATAAAACAGGATATATATAATATCATATAGGTTATTAAATTAAATTTAATTGCAATTCCTCAAATAAGTAACTTAACAAAGTAGTATATAATTATATTAATTTAGTGGCATATTATAATAATTTCTTGACACATTAAAATACCGACTTAAACATTTAAATGATTATTCTTAACAAATATATGTGTAGATAAGTGTACAAAAGTGCTACACCCTAACTGGGTCACATAATTTATTATAGTACAGTGTTAGAATAAGATATTCCATTGTTACAAGACTATGTGATTATGTATGCATGAAATAAATGAATAAATAAACGTGTATGCTGTAGACCCATGTCCAGCTTACACATCTGGATTAGCAAAACGGCTGAATACTGGATTGTGATCAATATCTTTAATTTGAGTCCGGAATTGGTTCACTAAGCATCAACATTTTGGTACCTTTAGACCCAGTGGTTTCAGAGAAATAAGCAATAAACGTTTTCCCGCAAAAAAAAAACAAATACACTTGAGAAACCCGTCCACGTGTTACGTTGCCACTTAGTGCAGGCCACAGTTACAATCAATTTTGAACTTTATCATCTTGAAAATAAGAACAGTTTTGTCTGTAACATGAAAATTATGTAATGTCTATGAGACCAAGAGCCATAGCATATAAACGTATGTAATTTATCGCCCTTTATGAAATCTATAGTTAATTTTGTAGATTTTATATTTTCTGTGAATTCATTAGAACAAATTAAACCATTAAATTAAATGTACCTCCTCGATAATCTTAGCCCACACAGCGTCATGTTATAGCCCACACCCTCACAGCGACGGCGGCAGCGAGTAGCGAGTGTGTGTTAGAAATAAAAAAAATCTTTGTTGCTGTGGAAAATTTGTATTCGGTGGGCTACCTCGTTTCGGGTTGAAATAATAATCCATCCAGTAAAAATATATTTCTTCAACCATATTTCTCGAATGTGAATATGCATTCGGTACTATATTTTGTGGTTGAGAACTTTTCTGGAACACATAAGCGAGTAGTAGTATAACTGGCTTATCTGCTTCTGCTGATTAGTGCAATAAGTGATGTAAATGTACCTAGTATCTACTCTTTAGTAGGTAAGTACCTAAGTTATTTAGATCCATCTGTCGGTAATATTGTGGTGTAGTATTGGTGACCAGCAAAGCCACATATTTACCATGTCTACTTATTAATTAATAGTAAGAGCAAGCAAATATCAATGTAGTAGATAAGCCCTCTACTAACTAGCTACTTATTTGTCGAAAAACATCATTGTCTAATGTAAAATATAGAAAAAAACAGTTTTTGTCTGGACTTACTTGAAAGAGTCAGTCTCGGACTCTCGGTGGATAGGTTTATAGTTAATAATAGTTTGTGTCAAAATGGTAGAACATTTGAAATATTACTCAAGTATGTGTGTATTTTTTTGGATTAACATGCTATCATCAGCTTTGTACCTACTCGTATTGTTGTAACAGCCACAGTTTTTTAATATATTTTGTTTCAAACCTTCCATACAATTATTACATAACATTATAGGCTGTATTAACACTTCCAAAATGTTGATAAATCATCACATAAATCCAGCCGTTTAGGTTGCAGAGCGTTCTAGAAAAATAGACATACTTACCTACCTACATAGGTACCTATACCTACTTTCGAAAAACATAATCCTCCTTGAGTTTGTTGTTTATTTTTCTTATATAAGGTAGTTGGTACCTACTCTTATTCATTGTGTTGAGTCGCAGTTGCAATAGAAGTTAACTCGACGTTGCCGTTTCACTCTAAGTCGCCGCGCTCCGGCACCACCGCCGCGATCTTTTCTACTACATTTCTAAGATTTATGATAAAATAGGGACTTGGTTACCCTATTGTATTTTGAGTAGGTAGTACCTACATAGGGGGTTTCAAAATGTATTCATTAGAGTGTACCTACCTGCTACAGTTTTATAAAATTATTAAGGCTCATCTCATGTTACAGATAACAAGATAAGTAGGTACCTATGTATACCCCTGGTATACCTATACCTCACCTACATAGGTACTTTACCTATACCAACTTACCATTGACGTCACTTGACTTAACGAATTATTCATCTCAAGTCTCAACACCTAATCGGGTTGTGAAGTTCAAAATTGTCCCAAGTTATTTCCCCATTTGACAGTACCTAGTAGTCAGCTAGGTACCTGCTAAGTACCTAATTGATTGAAGATTAGGTACCTTATTTATTTAAATCTGCAGATTGAGAAAGTTAGTAGGTACCTAGATAGAATAGGTATAGGTAGGTGCTACATACCTACAAAACAAAAAATATATAGGTATACTAAAACACCTAATCCCTATTTTATTTTTATTATAATTTAGTTAGTGCTAGTGAAAATCCAAGTAATGGCAAAGTGTTATCTTTACGAACGCGTAAAGTAAAATTTTACGCCAACCAAAATGATTGTGATTGGTTGGAATAACCAATCATGAGCAATAACGAGCAGTCTGCTAATTTATGTTGTTAATGTAAAGTATGTCCACAGCGGACGCCCTGAAACTCACATTTCCATGAACATTATTTTACCGTGTGGGAGCGGCGTCGCATGAGTCGGCTACCAATGCTAGCCAATGTTATCCATGTTCTATAAAAAATCGCACACTCGCCGCTCGCCGCCGCCGCGATAACATGACGCTGTGTGGGCTAAGATTATCGAGGAGGTACATTTAATTTAATGGTTTAATAGGTTCTAATGAATTCACAGCAAATATAAAATCTACAAAATTAACTATAGACTTATAATTATCAATTAAGCCATTTATCACCCTTTGTATGGGTGTAAAATTACATACGTTTATTTGCTATGGCTCTTGATCTCATAGACATTACATAATTTTCATGTTACAAACAAAACTGTTCTTATTTTCTATATTTTGAAAGCTTTCTAACTCCCTACTAATCTTACTTTATTGAAGCTAAGCCAATAAGTTCGTCATAACACACACACATACACATACATATCATCACACACAATCTTCCGTTGCCCAGATTCTTTTGAAACTGGTGTTCTCGGGAGATCAACTCACCACTACAGCACACACTCTACACACACATACATACTCCACACTAAATTCTCAACATTTTACACACTTCCATATACTAGGTTTTTATTTTAACTTTAATTATTAACTTACATATTGTTTTATTCTACCTACCAACTTGTACATTTTTGGATACAGTTTCTACGGAGGAGGGCGTTAATGGTTTCGCGACACAGTTTTTGTAAAACTCTTGCGAGCATTATCGTTGCATAAGTTTTTGTACATTGTATTAAATCCAAATAAATAATTTTGAATTTTTGAATTTGAATTTATGAATTTTGAATTTTCAAGATGATAAAGTTCAAAATTGATTGTAACTGTGGCCTGCACTAAGCGGCAACGTAACGCGTGGACGGGTTTCTCAAGTATATTTGAATTTTTTGGCGAGAAAAAGTTTATTGCTTATTTCTGTGAAACCACTGGGTCTAGGTACCAAAATGTTGATGCTCAGTGAACCAATTCCGGACTCAAATTTAAGCTATTGATCACAATACAGTATTCAGCCATTTTGATAATCCAGATGTGTAAGCTGGGGACATGGGTCTACAGCATACACGTTGTTTTTACCTTGTACCTCTGAAAGTACTATAGCTACAGGCCTTAAATATGTGATGCTTAGTGAACCCATTTTGCACTGAATAATATTCTGGGCTATTAATTATAGCCCAGTCTTGACCAGTTTGGCGTTACCAGCATGTGTAAGCTGTACCCTGTCTCTGGCTTACACACCTGCTCAGGCTTGTATCTACGAAGTTTGATTGGAACGTAAATTTTAAACTTGATTTTCAGATTGAACCAAATTTGAACCAAATATTGACATATTTAGAAATTACAGATTCGTTCTGTGAAAGCACATTTTGTTTCGGAAAAAAAAAATACGAAAATTACGGAAGAGCGGGACTCTCTAACACAGGTATTTCCATACTTAAAAGAGGGTCTCAAACCATGAAACATGTATGTATGTAAGATTAAGTGAAATAAATTATTTGTATTTGTATTTGTATTTGTTTCAGGCTTCCGCCTGGCTAGCTACCACCATCTTACCTAAGTCTGTCGCAATCGCCATATCAAGAAATATGAATTGTTGTTTTACGGCATTTAGAGGTAAGATAGCCGGTTACTCAGAATATTGAGGAATCCGGGGGAAGTGCGCTTCCCCTTCGGCCTTATCATAACTTGACACCAGGCGAGATGAAGGCCAAGCTCTTCCCCGTCGTACGATAAAAACATTTAAAAGAATCGCTTAACACGCGGATTGGTGATCACAGTAAAGCTGTGATAATTCACAGAAAAAAGCTCCGGTGCCTTGTCTGGAGCCCTTGGCCCCTTCTCGACTTTTACGACATCCGAGGGCTGAGTTAGAAGGCCGTGACCTCCACCACGGCACCGGTGAGTTCTATTATTAATTCTGCGGCTAATCAATAATAATACCCAGTCTACGAGGAAAACTTATGTTGTTAAACCGCTTCAAGGAAACTTGTTCCTTCGAGTTCAACATCAGGTCTCGTCTGCCACTCGTAGGTACACTACAAGTTGTCGCATCACCTTACAACGGTTCTCTCTTATCTCTCATAAAATTGATGATCCGAATTTAGCGATCAAAATTAAATAATAATAGAAAAAAAAATTAAGATTGCTAATTAATCAAAATTCCGAAAAACTATTTTGTCGAATATCATTTTACCTAACGTCACTTGTACGTATTGCAAATTCTATAATAATCAAAGTTACGAAAGTATTTTAACATAATCGACATAAGTAATCCCGAATATTCAAAAGTAATGAACACTTTATCCATAGTTTGGTTTATTATAACAGTCATGTTGTATATAAATATAATTTCTTCAAGCAGCGTGTGAGCAGCATACAAGCACCATGCACGAGAACATGTGTTCTGGGACGATTTCCCGCCAGAAAGCTCGCTCGTCACCCCTGAGAATCTCTTCACCCACTCAACTCGAGGTCAGCGGCTCGCTTCGCTCGACACCCTTTGCTACGCTAGGTTTCGCGGGCTTGCTCCTCTCAGGACCTCCTTTGCGAGCTTCTGGCTCCGCCTTTTTTATATACACACCAAAATGTCACGCACAAGACCAGGTAGAATCGGGGTTGGCCGTGTCGGTTATGTCATTTATTCGCTACGGAGGTCAGCGGCTCGCTTCGCTCGCCACCTCCCCCTTCGCTGCGCTTTGTTTCACGAGCTTGCTCCCAACAAAACCATCTATGTGGACTTCTAGCTCCGGGCCGACCGTGTCGTGTCATTCGTTTTGAACGTACCACTATCAAACTTTCGACTAAGGTCATTGATTAACTGCTAGTGTATCAAATAGTCCTGGTGAGCTCGCAAAATAAACATTCTGAAAATGTAGACCCAAGTTATACTTATAATTCGTAGTAAAACCGAATAGGTAAAAACATATTAGTAGGTATTTCGTTGTTTATAATTCGGCATACCTACTATGTTTTATCAAATAGGATATGTGAGTTTAATAATATTGAAATTCGGAGATGTGTATATTATGCATTGCTATATTATAGCTGAAGATAATTCGGGAAAAAGAGTATTATAATAAACAAAGTTTATTAGAATCTAGCATTATGGCAAGTGATGATTATGAGATGTCTGTGTGGGAAAGTGATTTTCGGACAAAAGTTAATACAATATCGTATACATTGGTGGCGTGTCAGCTGGTACTGCTGTACTGCTGTACTGCTGTACTGCTTGTACTGCTGTACTGCTGTACTGCTGTACTGCTGTACTGCTGTACTGCTGTACTGCTGTACTGCTGTACTGCTGTACTGCTGGTACTGTCCGCGGCGAGTGCCAGTGCGCAGCCAGTCCCTCACAGACCTGAGTCTGTCTCGTAGGTACCTATCTATAGATGTAGGTTATACTATAACTAAACTATGTTCGTACGGAACAGGCACCTGTCGCCTCCAGGTTCACCCCTCGGTGGAGTACCGCTCCACCACTCCTCTCCGGGGGGCAGGATGCACTATACGCTACGTGTTGCACCATAACTCCGCCGTTTCGTGGATTTGACTTTTAAAACATTTTAGTGAAGAAACGGCGAACCTCCGTGAAAAATATATTAAATTGATAAAGTCTGCTTTTCCCGTCAGTAGCTACCTCACCTTCTGTGATACGTAGCCGAACAGGTAAAGTAGTAGCTACCTGTCGGAGTGTCGGGCTGTCGGGCGCCCTTCTCAGACAAACATAGATCCAGTCCAGTTGGAGCAGAGCAGTGCGCTAGTGAACATGTCCCGAGGACTGTTGTTCGTCGTCGTGTTGGCCTGCCTCGGCCCCGGCCTCCGCCTCGTCTCGGCTGCCTTCGACCGTCCTGAGGGTGAGTGTCACCAAACATATGTACCTCTGAACGCGAGTGCGTAGCGGTGTTGTGTTACCTACCAATCTTTTCTACACTAATATTAGGTACAAAGAGGTATTACAAGTTTACAATTTATCTTATAAACTACTTACTAGCCCGGTTACAAGAAGCTGTATTGTAGGTACCTACTTACTCAATATAAAAATGCAGAAATAAAATAATGGCCTTTTCAGTGGGCCTTGCCTTCGGCACTGTAGTTTTAGGTTGTGCGTTGTACAAATGGGAAATTGAAAAAACTAAGTTAGGTTAGTAATATCACTAACTTTAACTTCATCCACAACCTGGTATGTTAAAATAGGCGCAAGTATTATTTTATCATAATTATATACCTTTGTTGGATATCTGTATAAATCCTACGCAGACACACCAATCGAGGGTTCCGACCCACATTTCCAGACAAAATAAAACCGTGGGACTCCGGTTGCGACAGAAGTGTTAACTTGGAAGTCGATCATTGCCGAAGAGAACAGCTGAGATTGTTGGTACTTACTTTGCTACAAAAGCTTCCCGCTGTCGTTCTATAAAGAAAAAAATGATGGTCTAAAAACACTTTTTATTTTTTATACGACGGGGAAGCGCTTGGCCTTCATCTCACCAAAGTTAAGATAAGGCCGAAGATGGAGGCGCACTTCACCCGGAATCCTCAACAAACTGAGGAACTGGCTATCTTACCTCTAAATGCCGGAACACAACAATTGTTATTATAGCAATAGAATAAGGTAAGATGGTGGTAGCTAGCCAGGCAGACTTTAACAAAGTCCTTCCATCAATCAAACCAAGCACAACGGTTTAGGCTGTGCGTTGATATATCAGTTGAAAGTCTAGTTTTTTGTAGCGCCGCGAGCTGCGTGCAGCGGGCGGCGGATGGATTGGGTTCTTACTAACCATTATTGGGTTAGATTGGAGACTTCGGAAGCATAGACCAAAGAGTATACGGCATCGATTATTATAATAAAAAACTTATATCGCTGCATTTGACAAGCCCTTCCGATAATATGAACAAGGAACATTTATACTGTGCGCAGGATCGCCATGCACGCGGGACGGTAAGAACGGAACTTGCCGCGACGTGCGCTACTGCCCCACAGTGAGTCTAGTGGAACTCAAAGAGCAACCGGCCACACACCCACCTGTAAGTTACATACACTACCTAGGTACTTTTTTAGATTACTAACACAATATTCACTAAGACTGCTACTTTGAAAGTAAGTAGTTACCTAAGCAAAAGTCGACCGTTTTCAATTTTCAATATTTTATCTTTTTTTGCTTCACGAAAAAGTTGCCTAACAATACCACTACCAGTGGACCAGTACCTAGGTACGTAACGTACTATTCGTTATTATGTGACCTAGGTACGTAAGTACGTAACGTACCTATGACTAACCTACCAGCCCGCACTTTTCCTGCTGCCTACGAGTAGATAGGCGGTAAGTATCTTTAAGTATAGCAGTATGAGCCTGAATCATTTCAGCCCATACAGGTTCGTCCACTGCTGGACACAAGCCTGTAGTGGAGGAACCTACTATAAATGAATCTATGGCAACAGGTAGCGAGTTCTACTCCCGGTCGTGCACCGCTGATTGTCGACATCGATGTTACAGATATGCTCATTCAACGGGAAACAACCCATCGTCTGCTGCACTGACTGCGACATGGTGGATGTGACGTAAGTGAAGTAGGTACTACCTACCTATACCCTACTGCCTATACCTACGTACAGAAGGTAGGTACCGATGCAGTAGGTAGGGACCGTTGACCACGATAAAAACAACTGACGTTTATTTAATCTCTGTATATAGGTACTAAAATAAGGACAAAGAAATCATGAAAACTTAAATGATTAAACACAACACTAGTATCTAAGTCACGTCCAGACTTTACGTGCCAATAAATAGTTAGAGTAGATATAGTTACTTATGTACGTTAGTTTTTAAGGTATATATTACCATGGGCCGTAGACTAAGTTACAATAAGATCTGTAACTTATCTATTGTTGCCTGAAATAAATTATTATTATTATTATTATTAAAAGCCTAGAGTTCTTGCCATTCTTTGTGTGGTGTGTGTGTGTGTGTGTGTGTGTGTGTGTGTGTGTGTGTGTGTGTGTGTGTGTGTGTGTGTGTGTGTGTGTGTGTGTGTGTGTGTGTGTGTGTGTGTGTGTGTGTGTTAAATGTGTGAGAGGGTGAGTGTGTGTGTGTGTATCAGGTTAATTTGGTATCAACAGGCGAGTTATCAATATCGTCACTTCTGCCCACAAACCAACTACCTGCCCAGGTAGCAATTTTACGTCAGATTGATGTTCAGTTACAGTCATTTTCGACGAAAAAGACTTTATTCTACAACGTCGAGAGAACCCGCAGATGTCGTCAATTTCTCACAGCCTTATGACGTTATTTAGGGACGTGCTACATACTTAGTATAGTATGGTAGTCATTAAATACTTAACGAGTTTTGGACCAAGCTACCGACTTTAGAATGACGTACCTAGTAGGTGGATGTTGATCGAGTGAGCGAAGTGATCGAGATCTCCAAGTTAGGGAATCCTGCACCGTATGTATGTATGTATGTGGCAATGTTTGTGACAGCATAACTCTCGAACGGATTATCCAATTTTCATGTAATTTATCTGATTTGAAATAGCATAAATAGAATTTGACTGTCGCGGGGGATTTTTGATAAGTGGGGTAGTTTTTAAGATACAGAGGTGAAAAGAAATACAATTATTCGCCCATATCTTTTGAATGGATGATCCGATCAATTTAAAATTTTGAAAACGCGGAGGTTATAATAATACTCACCAATGGTTACGAGGTTTTTTTTTTTTGCAATAGGGTGGTTTTTGAGTAATAAGGGTATTAAGTGAGACAAGAAGACTTTTGGCTTGTGGGGTGTCATTTGAAAGAGTATCGGCTGCACATTCATAAAATATTTTTTATGAATGTGCAATTAATAGGGGTGGTTTTCGTAACAAAGGGGTGCATTAAGGGGTTAAAACGCTTGGTATGCCTTGTAGGATAGACAGATAAAGGGAATTGACTACGCAATTAACTTTATTTTGATTTGCTGAAACCACCCCACATTAAGGGTTGCAAAAGAGGTAAATAAGATTGAAGTCTTGAAAATGTGTTAAAACCGGATATATTATATGAAACAAGGGTTGAGATTGATTCAAAATAAGTTTATCTTGCCCTTATTAGGGGTGGTTTTTAAGATGAAGGGGGCAAAGGATGATCATCCGGTCTTGTAAGATAAGAGACGGTATTCGAAATTTCATTATAACTGGTCTTTTTATCTATTGTTATTCACGCAATACGGTACGGGACGGCCATTATCGCCACACTAAGCAGATAGATTGGTGCTCACAGTTAAAGTTTTATTTACACAAAGTAAAAAGCCCTTCTTTCCCGTGGTTCACCTATTTTGTCCACCTGGTGGACCACGGGTAAACATATTCTTCCGTGGTCCACCTGATAATCGCGTAAATTATTTTTATTGAAATATATTGCCTATTGTCCACCTCTTTTCATTGGCTAGATTAAATCTATGCAACATTGATCCCGACAAATTAAAAAGTACACCGAATGGCATTTTTTTTTTTAATTCATTTATTGAAATAATTTACTTCAATTAAAATGATGATTACTTAAAACTAAAATTGCTCTATCAACGTAGTTTCTCCAATGCGAAATTGATTGGAATTTCACCATTTAGTAACTGTAATTGTATCCCCATAATATCATCGTCGTTATCTATATATATTTTTCTTCTCTTCGATGTTGTCTTGAAACTTGATGTTTCTAGTTTTGTTAAACCTTTTAATAGATTTATTACCGTTGCATTTCTTTTATTTACTTCTTTATTCAATTTCGAATGATAAGACTCTGCAGTGTTATTGGTGCGGTGTCTTTCACCAAATACGCACAAAATTTCACTGAATTTATCAGACAGCCAAAAACTTTCAACGTACTTTAAGAAGAGTAACATTTTTTTGCTATCACTGCTTTCAGATTTAACATACTCCAATCCTTCTTTAATGCTTTCATGGGGTATCAAAGGTAGAGCAGCAATTAATGCAGCGATCCGCTTTTCTCCTTTCGATTTTAAGCCTAACTTTTTGGCCTTCTTCCAAATCGCCCTCTTCCAATGATAAAAACAACCGCGCAATGTTACATGTGGAAAAGCGCATAAAATAGCATTTATTGCGGCTTTCTCGAAATCAAGATGCATTGTTTTAGGATTGAAATTTGGTAACTGTGATTTAATTAAATCGAACACAATCGAATATGATTCCTGTTTTTTGTTCGACATCAATACGTATATCAGCGGTACAACTTTTGTAGTCGTTATAGTACTCCCGATATCTCCATGTAATATGTACAATTGTTGGAATGGTTTCGGACAACAAGAAAAAGTGGCATCACCGAAATATTCAGTAACATCAGCAATGATCTCTCTAGCTCTTTTTGAACAAAAGACAATGATTCGCGATCCTTCATAAAAATAGTTTGCCAAAACCAATTGTGCAAATTTGATGGGAACTTCCACTTCTTCAAAATCGCTATAAATAGTTTTTTTAACTCCTAAAGATTTATTTCTTATTGTATATAAGTTGTGTTGTATGCTCGAAAACGACGGTATTTGCGTAACCATGTTCAATCCTTTACTTTCTAAAATATCAACACTATCCTTATAAAGTTGTGTTAAAGGCAAATCAGTGTTTTTGACTTTGTTTATCAAAGATTCAATTTCATTTGCAACCACAATTTTGGAAAAATCAGATGCACATGAATGATTTTTTTTACTTGTCACCTTTCCATCCTGAAAGATTTTAAAAATGTTAATTTGTATTTGAAAAGTTCTAGGAGCGTGGAGGTTTACGAAACAGGACTTCCGTGAATGTTGACTTACCTTAACAATAATATTTCCGGTACATTTCTTTTTTTTGTACTCCGCACATCTCCATAAAACCGCTGAGGTTTTTTTAAAGGTTTTGACTCTGTAGAAAAAATATACATCATGCACCAATACAGTGCCCCCCTTTCTGGTAATATAGTGCAAATCGTTTTCTTCGTCTTGCGTATCTCCCATTTTAATAAGATTTAATTTTACTCACAAGCGATCAGGGACGGAGCACTATTTCATTAAACAGAACACATCTAATTCTGTTAGATGGTCAGGAAATACTCAAAGATTAATTGTCAAGAAATACTCAAAGATTAATTGTCAAACGATAAAGAAACAATACGTTGTAAGTTCTTGAAAAAGAGGTGCACTTGAAAAGATTCAATTACAGTGAAGCACGTCAACGAAAGACCAAAAAGATTGTGTGCTCAAAGGTGGACCACGGTTAAATAATAATTTCCTATGGTTCACCTTAGTTCACCTGGTGGACCACGGAAGAATATGTTTACCCGTGGTCCACCAGGTGGACAAAATAGGTGAACCACGGGAAAGAAGGGGTAAAAAGCTGCTTCCTTTTTGGTTGACTTTTCGACATCCGTGGGTCTTCGAATCTACCCCTCCAGGGGTAGATTTTAAACCACAACTACTAAGGCAACAGTTTTGAGAGCACTTTTCAAAACGACATCAAACTTTGTTTCATGTTAGCAAGGATTCATTACGTTAGCGACAAGAGACAGCCTCGAACACAGGTGAATAAAGAGAGTTTGAGAAAAAAGTTCTTAAGTAAGGTGAGAAAGGTGTAATGGAAGCACACTTTTATCGTTTTTTAATTACTTTCTATTTGAGAATGATCTCCGTCACAAACCAGACATCACGAGATCTCAGTTCGGGGCGAATTATTAGTACTTATATTTTTTTTTTATGTTAACCATTGAATGATTATTTTTGTATGTAAATGTCTGTATATCATATAATGTTTTAAAAGCTTTTCAAAGCAAATATTTCACTGGATGTATATTCTGTATTGTTATATTTAAGAATATCAATAAATACATAAATAAATCAATAAATAAATTTACCAATGATGTCCCAGTTTCCGATGTATATCTTTAATAAATACAATTTTTTTTTGGTGCAAATAATATCTGATCAATATTCATCTCTCAAAAACCTTATTTAGTACCGTTTAAATGGATAATAGCCGTTAGTTTGAGTGATCTTTTCAACAAACATTTTTATATAAAGGCAATAATATGATAAAAGTCACCACGCTTGGCAAGTGGATAGGTGATCGCAGTGGATTCTTCTGGTAAGGTCCTTTACTTTACTTACGACATCTAAGTTAAGTTACTGGGGTTAATTGCAGCGCCACGGCGGCAATGGCTGTAAACTCTTTATACCTATATATACTTACCTAGTGAATAAAGTATGATGTTTGTGTGAAAGTAATATGAGCTTACATATACTTTATTTCTAGTAAAGTTGTGCTGACATTGGACGGTGTGAAGTACAAGACGGGCAGCAAGTCTCGTGACAGTAAGCTATATATACTTTTATATATATCTAGTAAAACTGTGGTGACATTGGACGGAGCGAAGTACCTACAAAACGGGTAGCAAGTCTCGTGACAGTAAGTTATTTATACTTTTATTTATATCTAGTAAAGCTGTGGTGACATTGGACGGAGTAAAGTACAAGACGGGCAGCAAGTCTCGTGACAGTAAGTTATTTATATTTTTATGATTGAAGCTGTTTGTGGAATGCTCGGGACATTAACTTAAACAGAAAAAAACTAAGTAATATGTGAGGTGTGTGGCCAAGTGGGATTGGGCCTGCCTTCCAATCCGGAGGTTGTGGGTTCAAATCCAGTCGTGTACCGATGGACTTTTAGATTTAACGGAAGTTTATGTGTACATTTGACACATGCATGCTCTGACGGAATGACCCTAGCACAACAATCCGAACGCTTGTGTCAATGAATAGTATTCTGCTTAGCGCGTTCCGAAAGGCATGTAGGTATGTGCCAAAAATTTGGATGTGCCTCTGACTACCCCCTAGTAGGTGATAATAGGCCTCTCAGCTCAGTTGGTAGTAGTTCTGCCTTCTGCGCTGTTGGTTGTGGGTTCGATTCCCACCCGATACAAACATTTAAGGTGATGAATATACATTTTTGTTCTATATTTGGGTTTACATTGCTTAATTATGTATTTACAAAAAATAGGTATTACAAGTTTCGCTCAGCTTGGGGCTAGAGGGCGTTGCGTATGAGTGTGTAGTGATTGCATTGTATTGTAGATTGCCTGGATTACGTTTCGAAGCTGCCGTACCAATGTCACGTCGGGGTTCAGTTCGACATCTCCAAGGCGTGGAACCAGATACGTCACTGCCACATCCTGTACCAGCACATGGAGTACCTGCTGATTGATGGTGTACCGGCCGAGCGAGGAGAGTTCCCGCATATGGTACACATACATACTGATACGAGCTGGGGTTCGTGAGAATTAAACCGGTTATTACTCAAAATAAGACACGTATATTCAGCACCATACTAATTACTCTTAGACACAGTACAACACTACTTAGTTATACTTCCGAATCACTAAACACTGTTATCGCACTCAAGTATCACTCGATGTTGATATCACTCTGTATCGTAATTGAATACTGTCTCGGTTACGAATTGCGCGGCATATTTATATCCAGTCTAACGAATTGTCTAGTAAGCGCGGGAATGATCGCGGTACTAACTATTGCGTAATCTGGGACTCTATTGTTTTCGGCGCGGAAGTCATAAACCATCCATTTGTGTTATTTATAAACAAGTTGTTATTGTATTATTTTCGCGGAACTATGCGAAGGCCCGTGAATGTTCTAGACGTTTCTGATTGGCGTAACAATACGTACAAGAGTAGTAGAGCTCCTTGTGAAACGGCTTGTCCGGAGAAGTACTACCACCATTACAACTACAGCTGCCTAGCAGAATTTCTGTGTTTCGGTTTGAAGTTATGGTTGCCGGTGAAATAACGGACATCCTTTATGCCACACGTGAAAGACGGACGCAATGCAGTGCAGCGTAGGTCATGTTCTTTGTGGATATGACCTACGCAGTAAGGCATTGATATAGGCAAGAGGTGGACTGCTTGCTTGTTCTGTCTCCAAGTTGTATAAAAAATAAAAATAAGTAGGTATATATACCATTTGCACACCTATCTGACGGCGCCGGCGCGTTCATAAGTCCCAAACTTAACGTCAACCAGAGTGACAAGCGGCTGTCAAAGTCACTCTATCGGAGCGTCTGGGTCGTGTCGATGGCAGCGAGGCAGCCATCTTATACCTTACTTTTTGTACGGGAAGACACCAGCGCACCACGTCTGCGAATCGCTTTGTATCACGCCAATCGAAGTGAATTACAACTTTAATGAATTCTGATTGCTATAATAAGAATAATTATTGACCCACTAAAGCGTTCGTTTGTATAAACTGAAATATTAGGAGAAATAAAATAATTGTTGCGGTTGAAGAAGATTCAATATCTTATGTTATGCTTCCACGCCCTCGTGTCTACACTTTTTTTGAATTTAATGAAGGCCCTCCTGCGCTTTCATAAATAAAAATAACAATTGTAACGGTCCTTAGCTAATCTGACTGATTATTTGTACATAGTAAGTTTAATTGTACATTTTATTGAATATGTATACATAAAACTTTAATTAATTAAATCTGTAGTTATTAAAATAACAATAAATGTTTATGTTTGATCCTCCTCCACTACAAAACTCCTCAGCGGATTGAGCTGAAACTTTGTACAGATATTGCTCTGACCCGGAAAGTTTCCATACGTGGTGTTTCCGGCGGTAACAACTCGTACGATGAAAAATTTACGAAAAAAAAATTGATAAAATAAATAAACTAACGACTTTTTCCCCTTCGAGGATTCACCTCTTATCACTAATCAGATCCTCTTATGAGGATAACCTTCTAGGGTCAGAGGCACATGCGCACGGTTTGCGAGTAGTTAATTCAATAGTCACAGGTTGCAAGCCCATCGCTGCTTACCGGAACACTAGCCAGTGACACATGCTATTCGGACTTTTGGTCGTAGGGACATGCCGGTTTCCTCACGATGTGACCTTCACCGTCAGAGCTTGTGCATGTGTCATATATGCACATAAACTTCCGTGAAAACGAAAAGTCCATCGGTGCACGACTTGATTTGAAACCCAAACCTCCGGATCGGAAGGCGGTCCCATACCCACTTGACCACGCAGCTCCACGTGGGCTCTAAACTCGCTATAAAAATGGTAATAAAAAAAATGAATATCCACTACAGAGCAACCAGACTTTTGCCAAACATTAACATAACAACCAGACTCTCAACAAACCACAACATAGCAACCAGACTCTCGTCAAACCACAACATAACAACCAGACTCTCACCAAACCACAACATAGCAAGAAGACTCTCACCAATCCACAACATAACAACCAGACTCCCGCCAAACCACAACATAACAAAGAGACTCTCGCCAATCCACAACATAACAACCAGACTCTCGCCAAACCACAACATAAAAAACAGACTCCCGCCAAACCACAACATAATAAACAGACTCTCACCAAACCACAACATAACAACCAGACTCTCGCCAATCCACAACATAGCAGAACCTTCTCGTTGTCGTGGCTCCGGCTTTAGCTTGCGCCCAAAATGGTACCTGGATTAAAAGTAGCGGACATGTTGTTAGTGGTCTAATTCATTGTCTGTGCAACATGTGCTACGTGTGGGAACGTGAGTCGTCTGTTAAACATCTCCCCCCCCCCCACTCCCCAGGGCCTGGTGGGGTACGGCGAGGAGGGCGCGCTGCAGTGGAGCTGCGGGGGCTCCGTCATCAGCGAGCGCTTCCTGCTGACGGCGGCGCATTGCGGGCAACACCACTCTCTGTGAGTATACAACGGCCTTTGTTGTCCACTGCTGGACTGAATCTCCTACGCAAACGGAGTCTTAAAAATTGTTGTCTTCCGGCATTTACAGATAAGATATAGCCAGTTTCCAAGTACAATAAAAAATTGAAAAAAGGAGGGTTTTGAAACAATCACTACACTTGGCAGGCGGAAGGTTTTTATATAATACACAAGCTGCTGACTATTATTCTGGTAGGTACCCTTCGTCGTAGGTACACGGCGCGGCTCTCATAATATTGTATTTTATAATTTCACTAACAAAAATTCAATGAATTTATTGTCAGTACTTACACTTTTGTCAGCTTTAGGTACGCGTGATATGGTGTTCGGTAAATGTTTGCTTCTAAAGAAGTTGCTTGTAATCCGCTTGTAATAGGTATTACAGATGTCGTTAGAAACAACAATATTCAATATTCAATGTCTAGATTACGACTAAATGTTTACGTAAAAATCAAAATAAAAACAATACAATAGATAGACCTTTGCCCACTAACTGACCTGCAGGCTTACCCTCGAACATTTTCAACATCAATCGCAATTGTCATTGTGATAGCATAGGATTGAAATCGGATTTGCGCTGATATTGTGAATTAGAACTTATTATCAGTACACAGTGATTACAAATATTTTAAAACATCAATCTAAACATATTTTCAAACAAATCCAATATAACAATCGTTGTTTGGATGCCCACACGTTGCTTAGGGCAGAGATGTATTGGACGATTCAATTCCAATCGTTATTAGTTCATTCAATATCCACACAATATGAAATCAATTTGGCGCTAGGTTCGCATTCAAGAGATGACACATATTCAATACCGATCAATCGGAATCGTGTTCAAGGGTAAGCCATGTAAGCTGATGGCAAGCGATGCTGCTTACCATCTTGCTTAGAAGTAAACATCACAATTATTTTCATTCCGCGACTAAGGACTTATTAGTTTGCTCTATCGAATTTACACGCCAGCATTTTATTGGTCTGCAGTCCTAGGCAGCGGCTGCAGCATAACCCTGTGGTAAATGATACAAAGGAAACATAGTGGTACCGAGGTGCGTGGGATACACAACGCTAGTTGATATTGCAGCGGCGTCGCCAGTCACGTGGCGCTCGGCATCCTGCGACGCTCCGACCCCCCGGACCTGTGGCAGATCCTGCGAGTGCAGCGCTTCCTGGTGCACCCGGAGCACTCCCCGCCGAGCAAGTACCACGACATCGCGCTCATCGAGACCGACGCTGCGTGAGTCCAGTCGCCCGCTTCATTAACACTGCAATGTCTTACGTTATTATCAGAATCCGTTTTGTTCCGTTCCAGGATAAAATTCAGTGAGTTGGTCCTCCCCATCTGTCTGCTGAACCGAGACCTGGACCCCAACACCGCGTATGCCCAGGGCTGGGGGGCGTTGGGGTTCAACAAGCCCAACTCCATCGTACTCAGGAAGGTGCGTGTGGCTCTCTACAGATGACCCCATTGATCCTCCATCGGACGCCTGTGGAGATCACCGCGTCGCAGCACGGCTACGGCCGGCGGCTACACTCGGTGCCACGTCACCACCGCGTCGCAGCACGGCTACGGCCGGCGGCTACACTCGGTGCCACGTCACCACCGCGCCGCAGCACGGCTACGGCCGGCGGCTACACTCGGTGCCACGTCACCACCGCGCCGCAGCACGGCTACGGCCGGCGGCTACACTCGGTGCCACGTCACCACCGCGCCGCAGCACGGCTACGGCCGGCGGCTACACTCGGTGCCACGTCACCACCGCGCCGCAGCACGGCTACGGCCGGCGGCTACACTCGGTGCCACGTCACCACCGCGCCGCAGCACGGCTACGGCCGGTGGCTACACTCGGTGCCACGTCACGACACGAAATGAGACTTCTCGATATACTCCTGGGTCCTATTTAGGGCTTAGCGCTTCCAGCCCAGATGTGGTTTATATGGTGCAGTACTTTAAGAAAATGTTTATTGCTTCAGGTTTGTCGAGCCAAACCTTTCGACATTTGTCCAGCTGTGGTCATTGATGGGTGGTTGATGATGTTGATGTTTTGGGTAGTACACAAAGATTGTACAGTAGTGTCTGCCCTGTGTAAACTTGCTCTATCGTATCTGAATCATTGTATAAGAGCTGGCCATCAGTAGGTTCAAGCAATAATAGCAATAATGTGTCAAATGTACAGTGATTAAATGAAATGTGTTCCAGGCGCTGCTGGAGAGGTTCACAGACGCAGAGTGTGACGAGCTGTACCCCCCGCACCGACACCTGCTGCAGGGCATCGACCGCCGCACGCAGGGCTGCTTCGGTGACCATACCGGCATGAAGGACACCTGCCAGGTAACTACTGCTTGAGCGGTTCACAGACGCAGAGTGCGTACCTATGAGCAGGTGTTCAGGTGGGGTACTGAGATGTGGAGGGGAGGAGGATGTAGATAACTCCTCATCTCACAGCTCACAGACGAGGGAATCTGATGAAACCATTTGCCTCCTGCGATATATTGTCCCTCGTGTGGTGTTTCAGGGAGACAGCGGGGGTCCGCTGCAGGTGTACGGCAATGAGTCGTGTGTGGAGTACGTGGTGGGGGTGACGTCCTTCGGGAGGGCGTGCGGGGAGCGGGGGGGCGCGGGGGTGTACACGCGCGTGTGGCCCTACCTCCAGTGGATCGAGGACACCGTGTGGCCGTAGGCTTCCCACGTCACTCTCTGATGACGTCGACATTTCGGGAATCTTCAACATTTTACAGTAAAACTGTATCTGTGTATTAAATGGTCTCGATTCAAATTCTAACAGTGTAATAGTTTTATTCTTTCGGACCTTTTAAGGTTAAAAGATACAGGTCATTAATTTCACACAGCACCAGCTAGCCCCAAACGAAATGAAGCTTGTTATGTGAAAACTTGATTACGGATATTTGTAAATAAATACATACATATCAATACAGTCACGTCAATAAAAACAAACAGATAAAAACCTTATAACATTGGACATTTTTAATGACTTAAAGAAAGCGTTTGATACGGTGAGTTACAAGACACTTCTTAATAAACTGAGTCAAATTGGCATTGCAGATGTTACGAAATTTTAAAATCGTATCTTACAAACAGGTTCCAAGCTGTCAAGATAGGTAGTATCAAAAGTTTACCCCAATCAATCAGCTATGGTGTTCCCCAAGGCTAATTTATTCGACCTCTGGTGTACATAAACGATACGATATACATGAAATTGGTTTGAAAGGAAACATCACGCTTTAGGCAGACGACACTAGCCTATTTTACATTGGAAAAACAATAGAACCAATAATAGCTCAAGCCCAGCAAGATCTGATTCTGATACACACATAGCTGCAATCAAATACTACTTACTTATCTATAAACACTCTACTCTAAAACTAATTAGGTACATACCTAATATATAAAGCAAAAAAACAAGATTATAGATTCATATACCCCCCTCGTTATTATTTATAATGCCAACCAATTAACAAAGTGACACAAGAAAAATACCTTGGCGATTAATCTTGATGAAAAATTAAACTGGAAGCCTCACTTTAAAAAAAATCGTACAAAATGATCATCATTGACTGGTGCACTTGGGGTGAAGCGCGATGCTCCCCAACTCAGATACGATAATCAAAAAATTGGATCGAAGTCTGGGGAACAGCCGCAAAAACGAATTTGCAAGTTCTACAAAATGTGAAAAACAAACACATTCAAACTCTATTTCGATTTTAACATTTAACACCCACTTCTAAAATGTATAAAGACACTAAACTTATGACCCCACACCCAAATCTACAAATTTAATACGTGAATCTTGATCCGAAAAATATTAACGAAGGAAATACATTCCCAAATAACATTTACAAAAAATTACACCTTACATAAGCGAATTACAAGGCAATATATGTGTAAGACCACCAAGAACGAACAACGGAAAACAAACTACTTATAGTTTTCGGAGGAGCCAAAATGTACAATAAACTTCCAAAGGATATGAGGGTAACTCAATCAAGAGCAACATTTTAAGAATAGTAAAAAACCACATCTTAAATATTTTTTCAATATAACCGCACAGAATAACTAATAGTACTACGCCTAAGCTTAGTTTTTTTTTTTGCACATTGTCATTCTGATTTCTGCGGATAATCTACGAGGAAAACTAATGTTGCTGAACCTTTTCGAGGAGACTTGTTCCATCGAGGTCAAGTATTAGAGGTCCGGAACAGGCACTTGTCGATTCGTCTTACTTCAGGACAACAAATAAAGATGTGGCCTTAGGATGGAGCACGCTTGCCTAACAGGAACCTATTTACTCTGGACTTAAAGACTCCAAGATTGTACTCGTGCGGAAAAACAGACAAAGGCAAGGAATTCCATTCTTCACCAGTATTAATGATAAAGGTAGAGGCGAAACGATGTGTTCGGCACAATGAAACATTTACATGGTACGGGTTGTAGACAGCCGTACGTCTGCTAGTCCGGTGGTGGAAAGGGGTTGTAAGGATTAGGTCAAAGATATCGTACTGTTATACGGGGTCTTGAGAATCACTTTTTAAAAAAAGAATGTTTTTCTTACACGAACTTATTTTATTTTATTAAGGATTTAGTAGAACTTAAATTAGAAATTGATTTAGAATAAACGATTTAGAAATGAATACGGATTTAGAAAAGACAAGTATCTGGGTTAGCTGCCAGTAATGGAGTGCGAGAGTCCATTGTCTAGAATGATTACTCGCAATATGAAAGTAGCAAGGGTTGCACTATTCGGCTTAATCCTATACAGTAGTTAGGGGTATAACAACCCCCACGTTAAGAGGAAACTTACAGAAAAGTAAGTTTTCGTAAAGGTTATTGTTTAACCTATGCGTAATTGAGGTTGATCTAATTCTATTTCATGATCTGAGTTTTCATCTTTGTTGATAACTATTTTGTTAGAATTTCTGCATAATTTTCCGAAATACTTGCCCTTTTTACACATATATAAAATTAAGCAAAGACACAATATAAAAGATGTTATACTTAAAATAGGAAAGCTTACATGATTATGATTCCAATTGTTAGGAGATTTGGCAGAATCTAAGTCTTTAATGATTTGATTTGATTCTACACTCAAAGCTCTTAAATTATCTAAATTAATATTTTGTAACCTGGAAGTTGGTAGACTTAGTTCTTTAGCATTGTTTATATTACAGCAACTATCATTAAGAATATTAAAACGTGGCGTAATATTAGGAATACTTATACTAGACGAAATCTTTCTTACAAATCTATAATTCTTATGGTAGGCTACACAAGCTAAAGGAATATCAAGTACACCTGTACCGGATATGACAAGTTCAGTAATGTCATTGTTCTTACATTCAACTGAGAGTTTATCAGGTTTTGATTGAACAAATATCCATTTTCCATTATTTAATTTATGCCAAATGTCTACATCACCACGCAGGATTTTGTACTGACAAGAATCAGTTAACTTTGTTACAGCTTTTGTGATTATTTCAATTTCACAAGATGGATTTCCAGGTACAGTATACATATCAGTCATTTCACAAAGGTAAGTTTTAGTAGCAATAATATTTTTGCAGGCGCTTAAGTTTTGAAGATAACTAAACGACGATTTGTCCTTACTCAGAGCAATATATTGTTCAGAGGGTTGAATCATTACAAATGTATTATCAGTAGCATGTGGGGTTGGCAAAGGTATACTTTTATATAAATTATATTCTAAGACACTTACTAAAGGTATTTTCATTACGAAAATTAACTTATTATCTAGATAATAACATACTAAATCAGCGACATTTAGAAGAATGTGAATATTATTTAATTCTAGACTTACTGGAAAATCTCTATACTTAGGAACTACCTTAAGATTATTAACAATGTCATTATACAATTGTTTAGGCGTCAACACAGACGGGTGTAGTATATTCGCTTTTACAAATAGGATATAATTTAGAATATCTTCGATTTTGAACGAAAGTGTCAACAGATTTGATTGTAAGATGTTTGAAATTGAATTAAGAGAGATTTGGAAGTTCTCAGCTTGTACTACTTGGGATATGTTATTCACAACTGTGGAAATTTTATCTAAAGCATCGTTCAACTTGTTTTGGTTAACGTCGATTTCATGTAAGGATTGATTTATATTGGATATTGCCATTTGAGATACAATTATGCTTTTCTTATTGGCGTCTGATAAAACTTTGTCATTGCTGTACAAAGCTTGGATGGCTTTGTTATAGTGGTTTGCATCATCTTTATCCATGGTACCGAAAATATGTTTGAATACACTGCCTACACCAGCAAACAGCTCGTTTGTTTACACTGTTAGATATGATATGAGAAATAGAATCGAAGTCACGCAAAATATCGTTGTATAGTGAATCTAAAGGTTGTAATATGTTTTGACACTTAACATAATCAGTGTTTTCTCGACATTGAAACCGAATGGTATTGAATACGTTTTGAATATTTTCAATGTAGGTTTTGTATGGGGCTACGTCCATAGGAATAATAATATGAAATTGGTCATTAATGTTTTTTAGAGTGCCGATAGGGTCGAAGAGTATGCCAGGACTCTTAGTGGTGAATTCTACAAATTGGTTGTCGTCTGTTGCCAGGGCGGAGTTACAGTGAGCGGTGATGATTCTGTAAATCATAACAATTGAGCTAGATTGTTAAATATTTACTGCCTACATAAAAGATTTTGTAAATGTATATTGTATAATGGTAGAGTTTGTAAATCACTTAGATGCTAGGTATTTAATTAGTTAATCAATTTGACTTGCAGGTTTTACTTCATCGAAGTGATGGGTGATATGACGTCGATTTATAAGCAGAGTCAGGGTATTGTTGTTGTTGTTGACTTTTACGATTTTATATGGACCTTTCCATAGTGGAGATAGGGCTTTTCGGAGTCTCAAATGATTTTTTAAATATACGTATTCGCCAACTTTATATTCAACAGTGCGACTGTGTTTGTCATAGTAGTTTTTTGATCTTTCTTTAGAGGCTTGAATGTTTTGTAGAGCTTTTTCACGAGATATTTTGAGCCGGTGATGAAGCATTTTGATATATTCGGGGTATGTTAGATCAGCGCGGAGTTCAAAAATGGAATCGGGGATATACGGCTTATGCCCGAATACAAGTTCATACGGAGTGAAGCGCGTTGTACTGTGGACAGTGCTGTTATAAGTTAACATGGCGGTATACACAAATTTGTGCCAGTTGGACTGGTTTTCATTTACATAGGACTTCAGATATTCTTTTAATGTTGAGTGACTCCTTTCAAGTGCACCTTGTGTTTGTGGGTGATAAGGAGAAGACCATATTTGTTTAATTTTCAGAAATTCGCAGGTTTTTTTGAATAGGTCAGCGGTGAAATTAGTTCCTTGATCAGTGAGAATAGATTTAGGAATGCCAAAGAGGGTGACGAAATGAACTAAGCATTCGCAAGATTCTTCTGCTGTTGCATTTGAGATAGGATAGGCGATAGAATATTTAGTCAGATCGTCTTGTAGAGTAAGTATGTATTTTAACTTGGGAATTCCAGCTTCGGGTAATGGACCAACAATATCAAGACTAATCCATTCAAAGGGACGAGTGGAAGTGGTAGTTATTTGCATGGGGGATCTATTAATTTTACGAAGGGCTTTATTAGACTGACATAATTTACAATTATTTACGTATTCCTCTATTTCGGAATGCATATTTTTCCAATAGTAGCGCTCTTTTATTCTGTCGTACATTCTGTTAGAGCCTAAGTGTCCGGCAATTGGGATATCGTGGTTTTCTTTTAAAATCTTTGCTATTTCAGAAGGAACAGGATATATGACTGTGTTATGGTGAATGTTGATCGTTATATTCGTATTGTTGAATAAGTACATGATCATGCCGTAAATTTTGACAAAAGAGTTTTGTTCGAATGGATTTTTAAAATCGGATATCGCTATTTCATTTATGTCACCGGTAAGTAAGATATCGTCTCTAGCTGACTTCAGTGTTTTGAAGATATCAGGATAAGAGCAAGTGTCGAAGTAGTAGACTTTGGTGAAGAGGAGATAGTAAGTTTTGCCTTTGACAATAACCTTTTTAAAAGAATGAAGTTCGCGCTCACCATCGTGGATTGAGTCATCGGCATTTGAGATTATGTCTTGAAGATAAGGATTTGAATCGTCAAAGTCAATGGATACAGGGATGAGTATTGATTTAGTCGGGCTTTTAAACAGGCTTTCGTTATGTTCTTTTATATAAGTATTGAATGTTTCATTTTTGTTAGAAAATGATTTAAGAAATTCGGAATATTCTTTATTGGAACTGGTAGGTGTTTCGTCAGTGTGTCTGTTTGAGTCAGCGGGAGAATATGGTGAAATAGAAGGAATCGGTTGAGGAAAAGGTGCTGGGGGAGAAACAGTGATCTCAGGAGGAGAAGGATCCAGCGGAGAGAAGTCAATGTTTTGTCCGTCGAGTGGGCTAATTCCCAAATCACCTAGATCGATTAAGTCCTCAAGTATATCTTGAGGAACTTCGGCGTCATCAGCGAGTTGATTTCCAGATAAACCTGATGTTGAAGGTTGTGGATTGACATGATCTTGTATAATTGGATTTACTGGATAACGCGATAATGTATCAGCGTTGCTGTTAACTTTGCCCTTTTTGTAAATAACGTCATAGTCATATTCTTCCAATTTGAGTCTCCATCTAACTAATTTTGACCCAGGGTCTTTGCAATTAAATAGCCACTTTAGAGGTCGGTGATCAGTTACAATAGTAAACTGGTGGCCATACAGATATGGTCTAAACATTTTTGTGCCAAAAATGATGGCCAGGCATTCTTTTTCAGTTACGCTGTAATTGCATTCGGCTTTATTTAAAGTTCGGGATGCATATGCGATAGGACGGTCACTACCGACGGGGCCTTGAGACAAAATAGCAGAGATAGCATAGTTTGATGCGTCACATGTTAGAAGAAATGGTTTGGTAAAATCTGGATATGCTAGAATCGGTGCAGAGGTAAGCGCATTTTTAAGTTTTTCAAAAGCTAACTGTTGTTCGTTATTCCAGATAAAAGGAACATCTATCTTTAAAAGGTGTTTGAGTGGTTTGGCAATCTTGGATAGGTCTGGAATGAAACGTCTGTAATAAGACACTAGTCCCATGAATGATTTGATGTCCTTAGGACATTTAGGGACTGGAAATTTTTCTACGGCTTTCGTCTTTTCAGGGTTTGGTTTGACACCATCGTCAGTGATTATGTGACCAAGATACGACACTTCTTTGCGAAGAAACTCGCACTTGTCTGGCTGTAATTTAAGGTTGTAATTTCGGAGTCTGTCGAAGACGTTGGACAATTTTTTGATATGAGTATTAAGGTCATGCGAATAGATAACGATGTCATCGAGGTACACAAAGCATTGGATTCCTTGAAGGCCAGAGAGTGCAGTGTTCATCAGTCTTTGGAAAGTAGCTGGTGCGTTTTTTAAGCCAAATGGCATGCGGGTGAATTAAAAATGTCCTTCAGGTACGGAAAATGCAGATTTCGCTGCGTCTTCTTTGGAAATTTTGATTTGGTGAAATCCAAAAGCAAGATCAAGGGTACTGAAATATTTAGATTGCCCGAGCTGATCTAATATTTCAGAAATGTTGGGAATAGGATAAGAGTCACCAACTGTAATGTCGTTTAACTTGCGGTAGTCTATAACGATACGCCATTTTCGTTGACCAGAAGCATCGGCTTTTTTCGGAACGATCCAGATTGGGGATGACCATGGTGATGTAGAAGGTTTAATAATTTCATCATCAAGCATTTTATTTATTTGGGATTGAACTTCTTGCTTGTGGATTTCGGGGAAACGGTAAGATTTAGTATTTATTGGAATAGAAGAGGAAGTAGTTATTTCATGCTGTAAAGCGTCAGTACACGTCAGGTTATCACCAGGGAGATGGAAGATATCCGAGAATTTGGAACATAGATCATATAGTATTTCTGATTCTTCATCGTTTAGATGGGAAACCCGCAGGAGATTTAGTACCTTTTCAGTTCCGGTATGAGTGTTATGAGCATTGGAATGAGACATGTGGAGAATTTGTTTATGGTCAATATTTTCTAGAGGAAAAATTTCGAATTTGAAACTAGAATCTATTTGGATTGGGGATTCAGATATGTTGACTACTGAGATGTTGATCCGGCCATTTGCTTTTGTTTTCACTATGCAGTTCGCCACGAGGAGAGAGTCGCTTGGGCTTTGGTCAAAAATGATACCCTCATTAATTTCAGGATTTACTACAGCACATTCAATTATTGTTTCAGTCCGAGGGGGAATAGTAAAGGTTGGTTCTGTAAATTTAAGATATAGTTTGGTTTTGTCAACAGTGAGTACTCCTTCAAAATAGTCGATTTTGCAATTATGTTTAGAAAGAAAGTCATTGCCAATAATGCCGTCATATGGAAAATCTAGATTTGGTATAATGTGGAAGTAGTTCTTCAATGAGTTGAAATTTACTTGTATGTGTCCGAGTGATTTCATTGTGCCGTTGGTTATTCCACTGATACTTATAACATGTTTTATTATTTCAGGCATTTCTTCTGCGGCATTAACTTTCAGGATACTGATGGATGCGCCGCTATCAACTAAAAGTTTTAAAGGCTTGGAGGAAACAGAGGTCTGAACTTCAACGAAAGGTAAGTATTTTTTAATTGGGTTTGTCATAATATTATATGTTTTTAATACGTTTTTTCCTGTTTCACATGAAAATGGACACAATTTGGAAGTAGTAGATTCGACGTTATTTATAGATGGATGACATCTAAGTTGATCAGAGGTAGGATACTGCGGTTTTTCTTTACTATTAACGTTCTTTTGTAGGATGCTAGACGTATGATCGGGATCGGAAACAGCGGCAGATGTACTTTCTTGGTGAGTGGTATGAAGTTGCTGATTATTATTATACGATTCAGTTAAATTCGGAGATGATTTAGTAAGAGTCACTGTCGGTTTAGTAGGAGTTAGTAACGATATAGCAGGATTCAGTGACGATATAGTAGGATTTGGTAACGATATAGTAGGATTCAGTGACGATATAGTAGGATTCAGTGGAGATTTGGTAGGATTCAGTGGCGATTTAGTAGGATTCAGTGGTGATTTGGTAGGATTCAGTGGGGAATTAGTAGGATTCAGTGTTGATTTAGTAGAATTCAGTGGTGAATTAGTAGGATTCAGTGGTGATTTAGTAGGATTCAGTGTTGATTTAGTAGGATTCAGTGGTGTATTTGTACCAACTTGCCTTTTTTAATATTCCCGCACGGTACTGAACGGGAAGGCCTGTTCGTTTAAATCGCGATTATCAGAATCAGTGCCCTCGGCATTGAGCGAGGTTACAGCGTGTATGGGCTGCCGACGTTGGAAGTTGTTCGAGGATTGGCCTGGATTTGAGTTTGGAGAGCCCTGATTATAATTGGATCTCTTATTATTATTGTTGTATTCGCGCTTTCGGCAATTTTCGATAGTATGCCCTATGTTTTTGCAATACCTACAAACAGGGGCATTGGGATTTGGTCTGAACTGCGATTGGCCTTGAGGATGTGGCCTCGAATTAGAAGCAGTGTTATTATTTGGCCGGCGATAGTTAGAATTATTGACATTATAAGTATTTGTAGATAGTCCTGAATATTTTCTGGTTATGCCTACAATTTTTTCTTCGGCTGTGGCGAGGTTAATGGCCTCGTTAAGAGTACTGGGGTCCCTACATCTGACAACAGTTGACAACGCCGGGTGGAGTCCGATCATGAAGACATTTAAGGCTAGGTCTTGCATTGCCGCTACACGACCAGCTAATTCATCTTTCTTTTTGGTGGGAATTGAAATGTTTATTTCAGTTAGCAGTTTAGCTAAACAGGACTCAATTCGTAAAGAATATTGGCCGACCGTCTCATTACGGCCCTGTCTGCACTCTTGTAGGTCGGATAGGAAGTAGGCATAATGTTTAATATCGCCGAATTGTGTTTTCAGAAATTCTTCTAATTGTGACCATTTATTAAACTCTTTTACGGCACAAGCCGTTTCGGCTTTGCCTTCTAGACGGCTGAGGATATATTTTAGTAGAATTTCCGTTTGGGAGGTCGATGCAAGGCCAATTGCATTGCGACAATTATTTATAAATGGATTTAATTTTTCACGGGAACCATCGAAAGTTCCTATGAATTTAATTAGGACATTTAGATCTATATCTGACATTTTTCTTGTTGTGATTCGTCTTTTACTTCTTTTTTACTTGACATGGAAGTAGATTACCTATAATAATAGTAACTAATGCTAGGGTAATGTGTCCGTAGTACAAATACAAAGTGAGAAGGTTATAACACAGTAAAATAAACTTATTTAAAAATGGTACAGAGTCTCGAGTGCGAGACACAGTTATCAGTTCCTAGAAATGCAGCAATGTACCTATGGACGGGACGGGACGCGTTCAGCACTTAGTAACACAATAGAATATAGTTTTTTTATGATGTAACGACGACTTCCAGGTCTAGTTCAATTAACACACACAGAATCACTTTATCACGGAGTAGTAGTTATAAGTGACAAAAAGGTAGGTAATAAGGTAACTCACAGGATTAGCAGGAACATAGCGTATTTTCACCAGGATACAGCTAACCGAAGGTAAATGGACCTCAACCTTGAGAATCCAGGATCCAGTGTTGGATGTTGACCGGGTTTAGTACGTCCAGGATAACCAGGACACGGTGAGATGATGCTTTCTTCCTCAGCGGAAGACTGCGGAGACTTTGATGGGAAAGGATGCCAGATCTTCTAGCATCGGTGATGGTAGATGATGGTAAATTATGTATCACTTTTATCACTGATTTGGATACCGGGGATATTTAAAATCCCACCGCTGCCACCAATGTTATACGGGGTCTTGAGAATCACTTTTTAAAAAAAGAATGTTTTTCTTACACGAACTTATTTTATTTTATTTAGGATTTAGTAGAACTTAAATTAGAAATTGATTTAGAATAAACGATTTAGAAATGAATACGGATTTAGAAAAGACAAGTATCTGGGTTAGCTGCCAGTAATGGAGTGCGAGAGTCCATTGTCTAGAATGATTACTCGCAATATGAAAGTAGCAAGGGTTGCACTATTCGGCTTAATCCTATACAGTAGTTAGGGGTATAACAGTATGGTGGTGTGGTAGCCATTGAACCACCAAAAGTTTAGAGAGCTGTAACTTTTTTTCTGTACGACATTTTAAGTATTTTTTAACTCATGACCTATAACATTTCAATGGCTTTCAAATTGCATTTGTGTTTTCAGCTTTTACGTGATAACTACTTGGCAATAAGACTTTTTAAAAATAATGGGAAATGGCTCAATGTGTACCTCTAGTGGTACACAATGAACTGGGGGGTGGGTATTCAGTAAACCGTGAGGTACACAATGAAACTTTGTACTATTATATCATGTTTTAAGCCTTTATATAAAACGGCAATTGTGTTTTTATGAATTATTTATTCAATAAACGGAAGTTAACAACGGTCGTGGTAGATACACAATGAACCATGAAATGATGACATAAAATGTAGAACATTAGTATGAATATTATAACGAAGGAAGTGGTACCCAATGGATCAGTAATAAAGATGGCAATAATGGTTAAAATTAAATATTAGTTAACTGTTAATTGATTAAAAAATATATCGATATTTTTATTGGTCGAAAATATTAGCTAATATTATTTGTTTAGTACACGATTTGGTTATTGGTTGATGTTAATGCAGTTGAATATTTTATTCTATTGATCAAATAAAAGTAACCGCTAATTCGTCTCTATCATAGTAGCACTATGAGTATTTGTTTAAAATATCACATCACTTTGTATTGAATAAACATATCATATACAGCAAATCAGAGAAATTTAATCTCTATAGTGAGGAGTCGAAAGCATACAATTGAATGAAGTCAACCTAATACATAGTTGAAAACTCTGCGAGCAGCAACATACGAAAATGTTTCTTATTTGTAGCACTTTAAAGTTAAAGTTTCAATGCATTCAATTATGTTAGTTCTAACTCAGGCTGAAGTTGATATGATATTTTTATTCGATAATGTTAATTCTGATAATTTAATATAATGGTTGATTTTAAATATTAGTTAAATTTATTGGTTTATAGTTATATTCGTCATCTCTAATCAGTAGTACACAATGAACCATGGTTCATTGAGTACCCAAAAAATATGATTCACTGTGTACCATACCCCTATTAAAATATTTAAAACTTTTTCACAATTAACAGGAACACGATTTGATTACAAAAATGAATTTAAACAATCATGATTACACTATTATTTAGATAAAAACCATACAGCAGTTCTTAGGACATGAAGAAATTGAGTAAAAAAACAAATAAACTCAATTTTTTTCCTTACTTTTTGCACTCGAAAACAGAAATCTGCTACTAGCTCGAGCGTTCCGGGCGGCAGTTTGCCGGCGACTGGTAGTAACAGGTTGCCGCGGGAAGGCGGTTCAAACGTCTAATATGCACGAGCTGCCAACGCCGCGTTTAGGCTGTAGGCCCAGTGATTCACTGAGTACACTTGGTTCATTGGCTACCACACCACCCTACGCACACTCGCCGAAGTTGAATTTATAGAACACAGACTGTCTGGCAACCCGCCGTCTATGTTCCAGGCTCTGCAAATTGGCCTTAACAAGCGAATCATCACCTATGAGCCTAGCAGCACGACGCTCAATCGAATCCAGGACTTCGAGTTGATACTTGGCTGAATATATCGGATTCAATTTCGAATCCGACAAAAAGTGATGTTTCCGATCCGATAACTTTCCGTGTGTTTGTGAATCGCTACACCGGTATAGTAGGTATGATAGTACATACATTGTTGACGCGGCCGCGAAATAGGCAATCGCAGGTCGAGTGCGAGTTCGAAGTCGGCGAGGACTTCATTCATACGAGACAGGCAATTGACATTTCCGCCGAGGCAAAAGTGCTTTAAAGTGAAAAAGGAAATAAAACATACTTTTTTATTATACATGTTATTTGATTTCACGTTACATAAGTCATAATAGAACAATTACTAAAAGAAAATGTCATTGATTTCTAGTTTTAACAATCTTATTAAAATACGCCAAAAATACTGTTTCGGAGAAAATGAACCCCTTTTTCTGGGTTTCACAATTTTTGAATTTCACACAATAAGTTTCGATACACGATCTGTGGTGTCCTCGCTGGCGGCTGCAGGAGTCACAGACTACAGTCATGACGACTAAGGCCACACAATGCCCTCGATCCAGTCGAGGCTCGGAGACACCCGGGAGAAGACGGTGAGTCCCTCGGGCTCGAGGCAGCTGCCGAGCGCGGTGGCTCCGACCTCGTACTTCATGCACGGGACCTCCCCGGGGACGTACAGCGCCCGCCCGCTGCTGCCCTGGAACACCGTTCATACCTACATGTATTACCTAACTATGTATATTTACACGACAACAATGTAACTGATGGTAGGATTTTGTTTAAGTCCGCCTGGCTAGCTACCACCATTTTACCTAAATCTGTCGCCATAATAACAATTCTTAAAAAAATGTTGTGTTCCGGCATTCAGAAGTAAGATAGCCAGTTCCTCAGTTTGTTGAGGATTCCGGGTGAAGTATGTCTCCACCTTCAGCCTTATCTCAACTTGTCCTACTAATTAAAATTGCCATATTTGAAGTTATTTTCAGAAGGAAAGAAAGAAGATGGAGGAAAGTGACCGATAAAATTAATTACATCGCGTGCGGTGCGAAAACTATTGACAGTAAAACAAAGTAAATAAGTAGATATAGAGAACACATCAATACAACACTTGCAAAAAAGTCAGCGGTAACATATGTCCTACTATTAGAGTTATATCACTATAACTTCTTTTTTCTGATTGAAAAGTTAATACACCACTTTATTTGTACGTTGGTAAATAAATCGCATCGTATTCAAGGCTTGTGAAAAGTGCTCTCATAGCCGTTGCCTCAGTAAGTAAACGTGTTAAAATCGACCCCTCCAGCCTACGGATGTCGTAAAGTTCTTTCTGTGCGCTAACAAACTTTAACTGTGAGCATAAATCTGTCCGCCAAGCGTGATGAATATGGCGAAACCTTACAGTTATAGAGGAAGTTCTTTTCACATGGTGGTGGACAATAATTAACTGTATATATTGATATGGAATATACGCAGTCAACACACTTGCACGACACCCCAAAAGTAATTTTTGGATTTTATCGACGACACCCTTCCCTATTGAGTGAATAACAAAAAATAAATAGACCAGATTTAATGAGATTCCGAATACACTTTCTTATCTAAGAAGACCTGATTTCCTTTGCCCCTTTCATCTTAAACACCACCCCACATAAGGGCAAAATTAAACTGTTTTTGAAATCTGCAGTCTCAACCCGTATTATATTATGATATTTCATGTTTTCAATCATTTTCAAGACTTCAATCTTATTTACCCCTTTTGCAACCCTTAATTTAAATACCGCCTGTATTTCGGTTTCAGCAAATCAAAATAAAGGTAATTGTGAAGTCAACCCCATTAACAGTATATCCTACGAGACATACTAATCGTTTTTAACCCCTTAATGCACCCCTTTGTTACGAAAAAACCCCTTATTTAAAAGTTAAATATATATTTTATGAATGTGCAGCCGATAATTTTTCAAATTACTGCCCACAAGCCAAAAATCTTTTTGTCTCACTTAATTCTCAAAAACTAACCTAGTGTCAAAAAAATCCTCGTAATGATTGATGAGTATTATTATAATCTCTACATGTTCAAACTTTTGAATTGATTACATCAGTTATTCAAAACATATGTGCGAAAAATTGTAATTCTGATCACCCCAATGATATCTCAAAAACTACCCCACTTATCGAAAATCCCCCGACAGACAATTTCTATTTACCGTATCTCTTTACAGCTTAAATTTCATGTAAATCGGATAATCCGTTTATTGTCACATACATAGGTATATACATACAGTGCCGGATTTCCTAACTTAGCTCGGAGATCTCGGGTCTAAGCTGAATGCTCTTTCCATATTTAAAATCAATTCAATTCAATTACATTTAAATACTAAAGGGTTGATTTGAAATACATCATTTGAATATGGGAATACAAAAAATATAATATATAGTCTGGATGCTGTTGGTCCGGCTTCCTACCGTAGAAAGGGCTTATATAATAGATAGAAGGTATTAGGTATAGAAGTACATACTCGGCAGGAGTCGGGGGACTCCTTGAAGTTGTCGTAGCAGGTCTGCGTCCGGAAGTCGATGCCCTCCTTCAGCAATCTGCTGGGGGGGAACTTGGCAGAGCATGTCGCGTCCGCCGTTCTCTTCAGCTCAACCTGCAGCGATTGAACTTAGTAATATGTACCTGAATTATAGCTAAGTAGTAACATTTTGTATTTTATATTCCCAAAAATAGCACCAATTTCAATAGCACCTAACCTTTTCCCATTAAAATCACTTATCGACATTTTGGTTTACTGCTCAGTTTGGGATTAGTTGCTAATACCTACTTACCATAATACTGAAAGTATTCCCAATAATTACGTTTAAAAAACTAAAAAGAAAACCTACTTCTAAAATGAAGAATATGATACAATTTCGTTTACCTGGATGACGTATTTTTCCAATTATTTTGATGACAGATGGACGGACAGACAGATAGACATACAGAAAATGACTTCTAAGATTTGATTACTTGTATTGTTACACGTGATGTTAAAAGCGTGTTAATAAATGGCCCTTAATAGAGGATCAAGATGAATGCGTCACTATATACCTAGTAGGTAAGTCTAATTTTTCATATAAATAATCGGCCACGCTAAAATGAAGCGCAGCAATATAGTTATGTGTATTATCTGACGCCATCGCAGTCTGTCACTGTCGCCTGCCAGGCGTGACCATTGCAAAGACCTCCATGTTTTAGAGAAGGCTCTCTATCGGAGGAACCGAACCTTCTGTTCCAGCGTCCCGTCGTCTGCTCCGAGCACGTCGAGGAATGCCGCCGCCGCGTCAGCGCTCTCCGAGGACAGGCAGATGGGGAGCACGCTCTCGCTGAACCTCATCCTGCGAGATGACGCGGCACATAGAAAGGTACAGATCACTCTTACATATACAGCAGGTACTGTCAGCAACAAGCGTTATGAATGTGCCGAGATATTCCTTACTTACCAATACGTTGATTACCACCAGTATAAACAGTAACACACACATTTTATAAATTTGGGACAAAGATTGTTTATAGCACTTTTTATCCCGGAAAAGTGTAGTGTTCCCGAGGGATGAACAAATAATTCAAATATGTTTGTCACTCAATTACGCTGATTTTTACGAACCTGAATTTGAACGAATTTTGGTAGGTTTAGTATCAGTGGGTTAAAGTTTATTAAAAAAGCGAATGTTTGTTTGCTTGTTTGTTCTTTCTTCTCGCCAAAACTAGTAATGGATTGAGCTGAAACTTTGCATTTTACTTTATGTTGCTCTAGACTAGACCAACAATAAAATGTTGGAATTTTTTTTATCACAAAAATATATTTCTGTGTGATGGCAATGAGATATCAAACATCGCTTTTAGATGACAAACTGTGATAATTATAAATTTGACATTTGACACTTCATTTAATTTGATTTGATTTTGATTGCAGTATTTGATGACATTTAAATTAGCTTATTTTTAATTGTATTTTAGATGCAATTACGTTTAATTTATATTTTTATAACATTTACATGCTCTTTTAAGGCAGAGTATAATTGATACGAATTGATAATGTATATTTAAGATCTATGTGACATTATGTTCGAGCAAAAAAAAATATCTTTATCTCTATCTTTATCGCAAAACGAAAACAAATCGAATTTATCCTTTGTTGCTCCTTCACACTGATTGAGCTGAAATTTGTTTGGATATTGTTCTAGACCAGGCACATAGTCACACAACAGGCAATAGTTTTTTTTTAAACTTTCGCGATTATAGAGCACATTATTTGGATAAGAAATTCATAAATCAATGTGATTAACCCAGAGATACTACTTTTTCGATTCTAAGATTTAGAGTATGCTACTTTATGCATGCGTCTGGATTGAGAGCGCCAAGCTTTTTAATCATAGCAGGTTTAATTTACGTTTTCGAAATTTACGGTTCCTTGATTTAGGTATTCGTTTCGCAAAGATTTACAAAATGGGCCCTCAAACCAAAAGCACTCGGGACAACTTCAACTCACGGTGTCTCGGTCTCCACGAGCCCGAGGTCGAAGTAGTAGCTCGGTGGCTGGTACGAGGGGTGGCGGATGAAACGCTTCACAGAGTACAGCTGCCAGGGGGTCGGCGACGTGGAGGAGCTGATGCTCGGCCGTCTGTCCCCTCCCACTGCCACCTGGTGCACCGTCGCTCTGGGGATCGGATGCATCCTCAACACACTCAAATGGTAAATAATATTTTTTTTATTATACGACGGCTAATAAAAAAATAATTGTGTGTAAATATTATAAATTATATTAAAATAAAAAAAATAGTGGGAATCGATCCCACTACCGCGCAAACGGCAGCAACATACGCTACTTGTTATCCGGTAGAAGCGGGAGAAGTGAGGAGGATGGACTTACTGCCGCTGCCTCCGCAGTGGCCGGTATGCCGCAAGCCGTGGGCAGCAACATACGCTACTTGTTATCCGGTAGAAGCGGGAGAAGTGAGGAGGATGGACTTACTGCTCCTGCCTCCGCAGTGGCCGGCATGCCGCATGCCGTGGGCAGCAACATACGCTACTTGTAATCCGGTAGAAGCGGGAGAAGTGAGGAGGATGGACTTACTGCTCCTGCCTCCGCAGTGGCCGGCATGCCGCATGCCGTGGGCAGCAACATACGCTACTTGTAATCCGGTAGAAGCGGGAGAAGTGAGGAGGATGGACTTACTGCCCCTGCCTCCGCAGTGGCCGGTATGCCGCATGCCGTGGGCAGCAACATACGCTACTTGTAATCCGGTAGAAGCGGGAGAAGTGAGGAGGATGGACTTACTGCCCCTGCCTCCGCAGTGGCCGGTATGCCGCATGCCGTGGGCAACAACATACGCTACTTGTTATGCGGTAGAAGCGGGAGAAGTGAGGAGGATGGACTTACTGCTCCTGCCTCCGCAGTGGCCGGCATGCCGCATGCCGTGGGTAGCAACATACGCTACATGTAATCCGATAGAAGCGGGAGAAGTGAGGAGGATGGACTTACTGCCCCTGCCTCCGCAGTGGCCGGTATGCCGCATGCCGTGGGCAGCAACATACGCTACATGTAATCCGGTAGAAGCGGGAGAAGTGAGGAGGATGGACTTACTGCTCCTGCCTCCGCAGTGGCCGGCATGCCGCATGCCGTGGGCAGCAACATACGCTACTTGTAATCCGGTAGAAGCGGGAGAAGTGAGGAGGATGGACTTACTGCCCCTGCCTCCGCAGTGGCCGGTATGCCGCATGCCGTGGGCAGCAACATACGCTACATGTAATCCGGTAGAAGCGGGAGAAGTGAGGAGGATGGACTTACTGCTCCTGCCTCCGCAGTGGCCGGCATGCCGCATGCCGTGGGTAGCAACATACGCTACATGTAATCCGATAGAAGCGGGAGAAGTGAGGAGGATGGACTTACTGCCCCTGCCTCCGCAGTGGCCGGTATGCCGCATGCCGTGGGCAGCAACATACGCTACATGTAATCCGGTAGAAGCGGGAGAAGTGAGGAGGATGGACTTACTGCTCCTGCCTCCGCAGTGGCCGGCATGCCGCATGCCGTGGGCAGCAACATACGCTACTTGTAATCCGGTAGAAGCGGGAGAAGTGAGGAGGATGGACTTACTGCCCCTGCCTCCGCAGTGGCCGGTATGCCGCATGCCGTGGGCAGCAACATACGCTACATGTAATCCGGTAGAAGCGGGAGAAGTGAGGAGGATGGACTTACTGCCCCTGCCTCCGCAGTGGCCGGTATGCCGCATGCCGTGGGCAGCAACATACGCTACATGTAATCCGGTAGAAGCGGGAGAAGTGAGGAGGATGGACTTACTGCTCCTGCCTCCGCAGTGGCCGGCATGCCGCATGCCGTGGGTAGCAACATACGCTACATGTAATCCGATAGAAGCGGGAGAAGTGAGGAGGATGGACTTACTGCCCCTTGCCTCCGCAGTGGCCGGTGGTGAGGATGAATCGGTCGCTGATGATGGCGCCGTGGCAGTTCCACCGCGTCTCATTCTCCTCGTTCCGGAACCCGAGGAGAGCCTGCCAACAACCATTACTCATCAATTCCCACAAATCTAATCTTATCATATTTTTATATTCAGTATTTTTTTATAGACACATCTATCATGTCAAATTCAAAACAAGTTGTAAATGCTAGGTTCTATTTATACTTATGAACTATAACGCCTATTTATCTAGTGTATAAGATTCGAAAGTTGTAAATAAATAAATAATAAATACCTCGAAACCTCCTTGTTGTACCTCGAAAAATGAAAGCTTAAATAAGTGGTATCCAAGAGATGTCCAAAGGACATCGTAAACGCAAAGGCGTTCGAGTAGGTATAGAGCAAATAGAAAACAGACTGGGCTCACAGAGCGATGATCTTTTGAAGATCACCTACTAGGGGGTAGTCAGAGTATAGTATACATGTATATGAGTCGATGGTGCGATATTCTTTGTTTTTTTATCAAAGTATATGTGGTAATATTACCTTTTTAACCAGCTTGATGTTGTTAAAGCCGAGCAAGGGATATTGCCAGAAGAAAGGCAGCAGCTTCCTTCTGATTGATATAAGCCCTTTTCTGAGCAAAGCGTATCACCATGGTGATGACAAAACACTTAAATTTTAGAGGAGGCTCTATCCTGTAGTGAAAAAATTAAAGTTGAAGTATAATTAGGTACCTAGGTATACCTACCATGTAAGGAAACGAGGTTTTGCGTTGAGTGTGGGGGGTGCTCGGGGCCGGGGGAGGTGCCCGGGGCTGGGGGGGCTCCAGGCGATGGCATTTGTTGACGTCATCGAACACGAGGCGAAGAGTCAGAGGGCTGCCCCCTGGGCAGGAGTACGGCAGGCTGGCGGCGTACTCCAAGCATTCTGCAAGTACTTGCGCTGTTATGGGTTCTCGTTAGGATCGTCTTGGGCACGCTTCCGTTTTTTTTTGTACGACGGGGAAGCGCTTGGCCCTTACCTGGTTACATGTTAAAATAAAGCAGAAAGTGGAGGCGCACTTCACCCGGAATCCTCAACAAAATGAGGAACTGACTAGGTTACCTCTAAATACCAGAACACGACTATTCCCATTTCATATATCCCATTATTCATATAGGCCCATCTTTGTTGTGTGTGTTTTTTATGTATGTGCATACTTTAATTTATTTTTTTTATTTTTATTTTCATTAATATAACTTATTATTTTATATATGTCGTCTACTGTCTGTTTATTTTATTACAAATTCACTTCATTTATCTATATGTGGAAATTTTTAATTGGCCTTCTTGCATGTAGCATCTATGGCTACATACACTATTTAATTGACTACTATGTATGTTTAGCTGTAAGTTTTCCTAAAATAAATAAATAAATAAATAAATTTTAGAATTGTTGTTATGGCGACAGAATTAGGTAAGATGGTGTTAGCTAGCCAGAAAGTCCTACCACCAACCAAACTAAGCACAATACTGTACTCCCCTGGGGATCGAACCCGGGACCTCTGGATCTGGAATCGGTGGGTTGAACCACTAGCTGCTGAAGGTGCTGATCCTCCTTGTGGTCTACACCGAGCAACGAATCGCTTACTTTAACTAGTAGCTACGGCTGAATGATCTCAGCACATTTACAGTCATTTATAGTCATTTAAAGTCATTTATTCATCTTCATCACTGCCCCCTCAGCACGGGGAGGAGATAAAATTGTTGTCCTCTGTTTTTATCCACCTTGTCAGAGCATTTTGTCTCCCGATGGTGGATAAAAACAGGGGACAAAAATGTTATCGCCACCCCGTGCTGAGGGGGCAGGTCTTCAACACGTCTACCGTTTCAAGGAGGTGCGGGTAAGAAGCGAGCCTTAGGCTCTTATTTATTTATTCATAAAGAACCTATCATTATACGTCAACACAAAACTACAACAATGTGTAAGTAAGTATTAAGTATACAGCAAATGGTGCAGCAATACCCAATATTATCCCATTCCCATATCATCATAGTAATAGTATAGTATAGGCATATTACCCAATAATATACATTATTGGGTAATGACTTCATCAGCGATTAAGTCTGTTTTTATAGATAGCGCAGTTTGGCATAAAATAAATGTATTTCTACTCACTTTCACGAGATTTTCTTCCGACCGCCTTGCTGAAATATTATACAGAAAAGGTTAAAACGTGAACTCCAACTGGATACGGTCACTCCGTGAAGACTGCGAAGCCCCAGGAATATTCTGCGCTTCTGGTCGGAGTTAGCCTGGTACCCTACAAGCCAAAATCTTATTGTCTCACTTATTGTACAAGGTGAAACGGAATATGTGTACTAAGCAGTGGGGGGGCTTTTCGGACCAGGAAAAGTATTTGTTGTGGTGGGGAGATAATAGTGAATTTCCATTTTCAGTTTCCCATACAAATCTTTTCATTTTCTCAATGACAATAAATAGCGACGACCCTATTCCTTTACCGCACTATGCATGTAGGTAGGTAGGTATCAGTTGGTGCAATTGTTTGTGTCAAAGAGTATTAAGGACAGATGAACCAATTTTAGTGAGAACTTGGAGTCATCTCGTGAAACTAGGTTATTAGATAGAACATACACATTAATAAATTACATAGGCACCTACAGTTACAAAAAGACGATAAATGCGATATTGGACGAACAAAAGTACATTATAGGAACGATTATTTTGTATTTTAGCTTACAGATAGATAAAATTCTTATTGATTTGACAAATTAAACCTTCTAGTAATGGATTGTCTCATTAACAGCCCAGGCTTTTCGACGATTTTCCTCTGTTCACTAACAGAGGAAAATCGTTACTAACAGCGCTTTTCGTTCTTTGTGATTGTGACCTTCTGCTATGTTGCCTCATCTGTCTAGAGCTGAGGTCATTGTCGCGAGTTAAGAAACAGCTGATTTTAGGGTAGTCTCAACTCAAAAAACCAGCTGTTGATGTCAGAACTTTGATCTTGTTTTACCAAAAACTTTGAACCAAAATTAAAAAAGTCGTAAAACAAACGTTGTTCCACGAGTTGGGTCAGATAACCCCGTTTCGGCATAGTACACATATTCTGTTACAGGTTGTATATATCACCCCTATTTCTCAAAAAATACCCACGTGTCAAAAAATCCTTGATGCTTGATCCTTGATATCTGCATATTCAAAATTTTTAATTGATCGTTTCAGCCATTCAAAAGAAATGGGCGAAATTTTATATTTTTTTACCCCAATATCTCAAAAACTACCTTGCTTATCAAAAATCCCCCGCGAAACCAATTTCAATTTTAGATATCTCTATACATTTTCAATTTCATTAAAATCTAATTATCAATTCGAGAGCTATGCCATCATTAACATTGCCACATGCATACATACATACAGACAGACATTCCTCAGTTCCTCACGCACAATGGATTAAGAGTCTGGGTGTGGAAATGGGAGTCTTTTACTAAACATAGAAACGGTAAGAGGTACAAGCTATCGTATCAAGTTTATATATATAAGTGGAGTGGATTGGAGTGGAGTGGAGTGGAGTGGAGTGGAGTGGAGTGGAGTGGAGTGGAGTGGAGTGGAGTGGAGTGGAGTGGAGTGGAGTGGAGTGGAGCGGAGCGGAGTGGAGCGGAGTGGAGTGGAGTTCTCACCTAGCGTCACCTCTGCCGCAGTCAGTGCAGCACACGATAGCATCTTCACTCCCACCCTCGCCCGCCTCGGCGCAGATGGAGATCTGGAACATTCCACACCTTACTAATATGATATGACTAAGGTGACACAACATCAAGGTGGGTCTACGTCAGTGACATTTCAATGCACCGAGTAACTGTGACATGCCACGGTGAAAACTATACAATGACACCAGAGTTGAATATTTCATAAATTGTGGGTTGTGGGAACCGAACCTACAACCAACCAAGGTTCTTACCTGAGGATCTTTGGGCAGCAGAGTGTATGATGAACAGGATCTCGCTCTGGTACAGGTCCCGGGGACTCCCTGGCGGTCGCAATGATCTCCTGGAATGGAACAGACAACATCTCTCCATCTCTCAGATCACTATGGATAGTACGGTGGTCTATGGAGTTAAAACCCCCCACAAACGACCTTGCGGTGCCAAAAGGCTGGCCGGTTCCGACAAAGCGCATGAGGGCCTGTACCTTCCTGTACCAGCCTACTCGTAGGTCAACGGGTGACCCAACATTTATAATAGCAAACATTTATATAACGACCCTAACTCGCAGTCGCACGTAATCACTATAGAACTATTGAAATCTAGATCTGTAGACGCCAAGCATCTCCTTGACTCATTGTTCCTCTCAGCAAGCTAACAACTTATATATAAGCTTATTTATCATAAATACAGGAAACTTTTAAGTATGTATGTGATATATTCTAAGAGTAGATTAGTATTATCTTACTTAGGTATACAATAATGCTCAATACTTAACACTCGAATAAGGAAAAATCATGAGAATAAAATTGTAAACATATTAAAACCGGATTATCAGGTTTGACTTTAGACATAATACAGACGTTACCGTAACTTGTTTTGTTTTGCGCTAAGCAACCACTCCCACTCAGCCGCATGATGTCGTAGAAGTCAACTCAGGGTCAATCTCACAATCACATGAAACGGCGTCCAATTCAATGGAGATATTGCAGATGTTCCCGGATAGATTATTGTTGTGTTCTGGCATTTATAGGTAAGATAGCCAGTTCCTCAGTATGTTGAGGTTTCCGGGGGAAGGGCGCCTCCACTTTCGGCCTTATCACAACTTGAAAAATCAGATGAGATGAAGCCCAAGCAAATCCCGTCGTACAATAAAGTATAATCTGTGTATGCGTAGGCAAGGAAGTCAACGTAGGACGAGCTTAGGACTTACCCTCCTTCAGAGTCCCCGCGAGGGTACTGGTCGCTAGGACTGACAGAATGAACACGCGAATCATCTCGACTGCTCGGCTGCAGACTGGCCCAGCAGACCCCGGCCTGCGCACTTATAGATCACTAGTATGGTAATTGCCTGTTGGTGCGCACAGGGGGGGACTTAGAACGAGTGAAAGCTGCGTGCTGGGGGCTTTCCGTTTACACTTTAGCACAGGACTGAGCTTATCATTTACTCTGTCATGTGTTGTTTACTGTTGAGCAGGCGGTATTTGACGATTATGATTTGTTTTTTTATTCCATGCCCGCGTAGAACCTGGATAAAATGTAGCCAGATACATGTTAGCAAGAATCTCAACCTAAACTCTGAAAAAGTGAAAAGGGGTAAACACGTTTGAATGTAACATTTTACCAAAATGGATTTGGTGTTCCAACTACGAAACTATTCGTATAAATATTCTTTAGGTAATATAACTTTAGGTATAAACGATAATAATTATTTATTTTTAGTTTACGCTCTAAACTCTATAGTCGCATAAAATACGTAAAACTTATAAACTTTGAGAAGATAACACATACTTAAAAGAACATTCAAATAGAAAACATTTAGAAATTACGTAGGTTACCTACGTAGGTATGTATTTTTAATATTAGAGTTCTTTCCTTAATGAGGTATATGTTTTTGAAATGAGATTATTAAGATGTATTTATTAGATTTATTATACTTTGTACATTGTTATTATTAATATCTACTTATCAATATGTACTCGTATGTTTAATTGACCGAGCGAGTCCTAAGTTAGCTGATATTAAATATGAAAATGTATATTCTATTAAAAAATAGAAAACAGTTTTTAGAATGCAATGGTCATAAATCGGAAGCAACTGACATTAAACTTGGGGTGCCACAGGATCTATTTATCCTCTACATAAACGACCTTATTGTTTGCGTAGAAAATGAGACGAGATAGAATTAAGTATTTGCTGATGACACAACTGTGGTGCTAAGTGATAAAAGTAAATTGAAAGTATGTAAAAAGTTTAATCTCTGCTATGCAATATTCAAAGCTGGTTTAGTGCTAATAATGTATTACTTAATATAGAAAAAAAAAAACAATAAAATTTGTTAAAATAAATAAATAATATTTCTCAGGTAATAGACAAAATAATGTAATAGTGAAGGATATTATTGATAAGCACAGCGGTATCACGATAAATGACATTAATATTTTACATTAATTTCTAGGAATAAATATTGAATGATGTATAATGCAAAAATGAATAAATAATTAAAAATTGAATAAATATTAACCATTGACTCTCTCATAAAAATAGTTAAATCAGCGGTGTATGCAATAAAGACAATGAGACTACTTAGTGATAACAGTCAAAATCATGTATCATTCATACATTCATTCAATAATGGTGTATGGTGTACTCGCATGGGGAAATGCTTCGGAATCAAATACAGTTTTTTTATATCGCAAAAGAGAGCTATCCGTTCCATTTTACAGCTTAAAAATTCAGGATACTGCAAATTATTTTTTAAACAACATGAGATTATGACAGTTTCTGGGGAATATATATACCAGAACTTAATGTACCTTTATAAAATTAAATTTAAGTAAGTATAATTTAAGATGTGACATTCACATTATTGTGAACTCACACAATGTTACAAGAAACTAAAATGACATTTGTGTACTCAAACACAGATTCGCGAAAGTAGGAAATAGTTTTTATATATAAATGTGAATCTGTTAAATAACTTATAACAATAGATACGAAATAAGGACAATAAGTAGTGATTCCAGTATCAGGATCAGAAATTTTCAAATGTAATAATCATACTATTATCTTGACGAAGAACTTGCTGATAAATTAGGTTGACACACATGTCATGTATGATGATGTGTTTGTCATATTGTATTGAAATTGTATTATTATTGCTTGATCTTAGGTTATCTACCTACACTATTTTTATTTTGTTTTTATTATGTTTACCTTTTTTGTGACTTTTCCATGTGTAAAGTAATTTATCTGAATGGAATAAATATATCTGAATCTGAATCTGAATCTGACCAAGTGATATCATATGAAATATAAAAATAAAACAAAAACAAGCCTCATAGCTCAGTTGGTAATAGCTCTGCCTTCTGCGCTGTAGGCTGTGGGTTCAATACCCACCCAGGTCAAACATTTGATGAATATAGATGTTTGTTCTGTGTTTGGGTGTTGTATCATATAGTACGTATATATTTACAAAAAGTATTTAAGTATTCTATCCGTAATCTAGTTCCCATATTACAAGCTATGCTTAGTTTGGGGCTAGATGGCGCTGTATAAAATTAATGTCCTGTAATATTTATTTAAGATATCTACTATTTGCTTATTCTATATTAAGTACTGTTAATAAGTTTTTCTGTGACGTCATAGTTGGAACATTGAACAAAATGATCAACCCCAATTTTACAAGGGTATACCTACGCACCCTAATTAGCCATGGCTATATAGTTCAGTATAAGTAACAGATTATGATATAACTAGATAACAACGTCAGCAAATCCTTCTCCAGTAATGTTTCTTGTTGTCATCTGCAAATGGTATTATCTTGGCATTCTTCAGCTGTTTGCTGCGTAGGCTATAATATATGTAAATAAGGAACAGTGACGGACCTAGTAAAAAAAAACACTACCCTGTGGAACGCCATAGCTAACTAATTCGGCAGTGCTAGTAGGTGCTACTGCTAATATATCTCATCATTCTTTTTTTTTTATATATCTAACCCGTTTCAGTACTACAGGGTTACAAACTTTTTTTAATAAATTGAATATATGTATTGTAAATAAAAGTACCTATTTTTTTCCTAAATTAATAATAATCTTCATTATGAAATTATTTAAGAAACCAACCCATAAAGTACTGCCCTCCTAATTTAGAAAACCGTAATACTACAAGCACAGCTTCGAGATATGGGCGCCAAATTTTTTTTTTCTTAAAAAAGTGACCAGTGTCTCATTTCTAACAAATATTGTAATTTGATGAATTTTGTGTGTAGCCACGATGATTTCCTACATAATGATTGTATCATGTTGTGATAGCGTTATTACTTTTAAATTAATTTACCAAATAATATTTATGTAGTACAACACAAATATCACCGTATGTCAGGTAGTTACCGTGCATATGCCTAGGAATTGATTTAAATTGATTGAGATCAAACTCATATCAGACTTTAAGAGGGATTTGTATTTCCGTATTCCTTCGTTTTAAGTAAATTTTTGTTTCAAGAAAATCTATGGGTGATTCTAAATCACTGTTAATTGTTTAATATTTCAGAGTAAAAGATCCCATTTCAACATTTACGGCCTTTATGATATCTTCTTAATAAGTTCGCTGTTCCTTCTTTCGGAGCATGTGTGTGTACCTTCACATAGTTTTTTTTTTATTGGCTATTTTGAAACAATTTCCAAAGTCAGATATCCGGCATACGGTGCTATTCGTAAAGATACAAGTTTGGTTGCATGATCAAGGTCATATAATCGCGTTAAGGAAAAGAACCGTAAGGGCTTATACGGTAGTAATGTCAAGAAATGCTGAAAAAAAATAAAAAAAAACGAAGTTACGGTGCTCAATAGATTTACTAAAAATTATTTACTAAAAGAGAACATTAAATATCACGCTGATTCAGAATCTATCACTAACTCATTTTTGAGCAAACCTCTACTTACGGTTGTCTGAATTAGGAGGACAGAGTAATCAGACGTAGGTGTACCTACCTACCTACTGTGAGCTCTCTGTACAAAAAGTATACTAGGCGCGAGGGTTCTTAGCTGGATGGTTCTTCATACATTCAATGTAGTACTAAAGGGTTGACATGTCATCGATCTGGAGTCGAGGTGCGGACTATGACTGCTCGGAGCTTTGCACGTAGCTATGGGGTTGTGAAGCTTGCATCGTTTCTCCTCTCTATATACAGCTCTGCTATACAGGTATCACAATGCACTCAGGTAAAGGTCAGGGCTGCCTCGCTCCTGCATCGCATCGGGAATGTTTGCGACTGGACGCGGGCGGCGGAGGCGCGGCGGGTCGACTGTGTTCATACCGCGACTACCATGACAACCGGCCAGCTTTGGAGCTGGCCGGTTGTCATGGTAGTCTGTCCTGGCAATGATAGTTGCTAGGGTGGACTGCCCTTACGTAAGACATTGCTTCGAGCGGCATCTGCTTAGCTATCAAATTATTTTTAGGTAACATTTATAGATAATTCTTTAATTTCCTATGTTGTCCTAAAGATTTGTGTTGCTCGAAATAAATGTAGGTACTTTTTTTTAATGATGAATATGGAAAAACCTCCACTTTGTTTCTTCAAAATGTTTGCAGTGTTAGCTAAGCTATGGTTCAGTGGCGAGGTATGAAAACATATATTTTTTCATATGAAATGGGTGAGCTCTTATGAACTGGGTATAATGGAGGATATGCATAGACCGTCAACACACCAATTGGCAGCGACCTCACCTGAGGCTGTGTTGTGGCCGGCAGCGGTCACAAGGAGTTGATGGATAGAGGCGGCTCAAGTTCAATGACGAGACCTGCTTTTTTTACATACATAGGATCGGGCTTGGATCCCGAGGCTTGCCTGGGCAAGAATTAAGAGTCTGTAGAACTGGGAATCTGTAGATACAGAAATCTGTAAAATAAATCTGTAGAAATGGGAACAAACCCCTAAAACAGTAAAGGCCTGACAAATAATTTGAGCAATTTACAAAAACGATTGCTCTATCAATAACGTGATAGGTATAATAAGTAAAGTTATTTTCGAAAATAAAGTCTAATTTCAAGAACTAAAACACGACTACTAATAAATCACGCTTTAGTTTGATACGTTTATCTATTGATCTACCTATTTTATTATCGATTACCCGTAGAATTCCTCGTTGTTTATTTAAGATTGACAGAATTATTTTAAGGAGCATTTCAAATTCAAATTAATATGTTGATGTAAACACTTTATTGTAATCTAAAAATATTTTTTAATGACCTAGGAATTATATAAGTATTTTTTGTAAGAGTATTTTATATAAGTATATATAAGTATTTTTAGGTAATCTGACTGATTCCATTGTACATACCCACATTAACATTGTCTAGGGATATTCCATTTCGAAATGATTTGCTTACAAACTATTTGCTTTTTAGAAAAAGTTTATATATGGAATTAAACCTCTTTTGTTCCCTTTTCAAAATTTAGAAAAAAATAAAAATAGAACGCAATGAACAAAAGATAGAATGGGGACTCCGATTTAAATTAAACAACGTTAATTTTGCCTAAGATAAATTAACTTTTATTTAATTATCAATTAGTGCTATCTAAGTAATTTTTAATTTTAACGGATCTTGTGATAAATAATGTCATGGAACGTCGACATTTTAGCAGAGAAGAAATGATAAGAGCTATAGGCATGTTACAAGCCGGTGCTATCCAACGCGTGGTTGCCAATACCCTAAACACCAATCAAAACGTAATTTCTCGATTGTGGTCACGTTATCGTATTACTGGGGATGTAAGAGAGCGCCACACTGGAAAAAAACGAGTAACCACCCCTAGACAAGATCGTTTTCTCCAAAATTCCGCCAGGAGGGAACACAATCTCACAGCAAAGCAACTAGTGCAAAGGCTTCAGTCAGACCATCAGCTGTCAGTCAGCGACCAAACCGTCAGAAGAAGGCTACATGAAGTCGATCTTCATTCTCGTAGGCCGCTTCGTGTGCCAGCTCTACGACGAGGAGGCAATCGCGGAAGGCGACTTCTTTGGGCTCAAGAACATTTGTTATGGAACAATGGCCAATGGACAATGGTTCTCTTTACTGATGAGTCTCGGTTTGGATTCCACCCCGATTCACGAAGAACACGTGTTTGGAGAGTTCCAGGCAGAGAAAGTCGCCTCCAGCAGCCACAAGAGGTCCATTCGTACCGAGGTGGGACAATCATGGTTTGGACGGGAATTCGTATTGGCGCGCGAATCGAGCTCATTTGGATAAGAGGCAGCATGACTGCACTAAAATACCGGAACGAGGTCATAGAATCTGTGATCATCCCTCACAGAGTTCAAATTGGCCAGGAACTTCAGCTCATGCATGATAATGCCCCTCCACACGCGGCGCGTTTGGTGTCAGCTGCCCTTCAGGAACATGATGTCGCGGTTCTGGACTGGCCTGCACAGTCACCCGACTTAAACCCTGGACACGCTTGGGACATGTTACAGCGAAGGGCTTTCAGCAATTTGCCATCAAATTTGACCACAGAAGACCAACTTTTTTGCCATTTAAAAAGAACATGCCAGCGAGACTTTGACACCCTAATTTTGAGTATGAATAACCGGTGCAGATGTGTTATCAACGTCAGGGGAGGCAACACCGATTATTAAATTGTAAAAAGGTAATTTTATAAAGTCATGGCAACGTAAAAATAGTTTTAACACAATTTACCAAACCTTGTAAATTTTCTGATTTTTCGAGATTTTGTTCCTACTTTAATGTTTATTCAAAATTATTAATAAATAACACAAAATAAAGATTCTTGCCATACCTAGTTTTGTTAAGAAATTATTTTCAGTTTTTGTAAAAATCAACAAAATGTTGAATATCCCTAGACAATGTTGATGTATGTAGTTAGTTTAATTGTACTTTTTATTCTATATTTAAAATATTTTGTAGGAACACGCTTTGGCGTACCTACTGTAAATTGATTTATTACTGTCCATCGGAGTTGGTTTTGACACCTTATTGCTTGTAAGTATATTCGTTATCACAGAACAGAAAATCGGTGTTCCTTATATATTCAAGAAATAATAATAATTGTAAAAGCATTTGCATATCGTTTTGCATAGCTTAGCATGAATCATTTGTGTTATCAAATAAAGCTGTTACAATTTAATGCGAGTGCATTAAATTGTAACACTTATTTACTTATGATTAATTTATAGATAGTCGCAAAACTGTTTTCAGTTTTATGAATTGTCTGCATATTTATTTTGTGAATATTGTAATAATTATTTACCGCTTATTCTACCTATCTTATAAAGAGTATTATAATCACCATGATACTCCATGGTGGATGATACTCGCCATCTCGCAAAGATGGTCGTCCACATGGTTTAATAATTACGTTTTAAAAATTAAAAAGAAAAACGACTTCAATGAAGAATATGATACAATTTCTTTTACCTGGATGACGTATTTTATTCCAATTATTTTGATGACAGATGGACGGACAGATAGAAAGATGGATCCTACATGGGGTCTGTTTTTTCCTTACTTTTGAGGTAATACACCCAAATCACTTCATGTGTGCATAAAATATTTGAAGACTTCCCTTGATTTCTCCAGGATCCCATCAAACAAAAAAAAATTTTTTTTTACATTCATAAAAAAACGACGAATTGAGAACCTCATCTTTTTTTTGAAAGTCGGTTAAAAAATATAAAGATCCATCGCACTTTGGCATCGAACATAAAACGAAATTTAAATTCTTAAAATTCTCTGGTAAATTTATTCAAAAAAGTCCATAAACTTGCTGTATCTCCGAGTTATGTTAGGAAATCCGGCGCTGTATGTAGGTAACTATGTACTTATGTATGTAATGTTTGTGACGGTCAAATATTAATCAAGTCAACATACATTAAAAATATTAAAGCTTACCTACTCGGTAATTCATAATCGTCAACAGTAGGTACCTATAGAAGAACCTTTTCAACAGGAGGCGGGCGAGTAGATTTTTTAAATTTAAATGAGCTTGCAATTGTTGTCATTTCAATAGGAATAATTTGACAGGTTGATGACGTGAGTCATGTATAACTATAGGAACCAATCGAGTGTAGGAGATACTGGGACTTGTAGATCCTTGCGTCTGATCTCTAGTCTGTGTTCTCGTTGCTCACAACATTCATATTTATCAGGATAATTTACCACATCCATGTGATTCAGCAGAAAACATGTTCTGTCTGCTTACCACCAACTCACCAACTTATAGAGATACAGTTCCTTCGCTCGTCAACGCGCTTGTAGTACCTACACCACGTGGGTGAACCCAACGAAGAATGAAAAATGAAGTGGAAAATCAATTAATATAACAGTTGATTATTTCCTACCGTAATTCAATTAATTAAGAACCGAGTATTTACCTACCTAGGTACCTAAATACTCGTATACAGGTGTATAAAACCCTAGATATTTCTAGCTGAGGTGGAGTCCTCAGTTGGTGGTACGAACGGAAATACCCAAGTAAGTCATAGCTTAATGATATGTTTGTGAGCAAACTGCTGATAGTGGTGAGTTCCCTGGTGAGATCCTAAGTTGATATTTCTCTTCATGCCTCTATCTACATACAAGTTGTTATTTAGTGCGAGGAACTTACAACGCAGATGTCTACCTACCTATACATAGGATTACCTAAGTAATCCTACCTGCGGTATTTACCAAAATCACCACTAGAGATAACTCAACGATTTTTTTCATTTCAAAATATCAATTCTTTGACACAAGCACCTAGTACCTACCTTACTAGTACTATCTAAGCTAGGCCGAATCGATCGGCTCAATCGGAGACTAAGCATGTCTTGAAAAAATTAAAAATGTTATTTGTGGGTAACTTGAACTTGGCCATCACATATAAATGTGCTTTGTGTGTATATCAGGCTATAAAGTAAGTTTTCATAATAATGGTTTCATGAAACGAAAACATGGGACGAACCACGCAAGTTGAAAGTTTCCTCTGCGCCTGACATTGACAGTTGAACAATTTGCCGCCAAAATAAAAGCGCAGTGCTGCCAACTGAATTAACTCAAATGTCACCAACAGAAAGAAGCATGTTCGTCCGTGTGGGAAAAAAGCTACGATCACGATTTAATTTCCGTTTATAAAATGTTTGCTGCTAGATTACTCCGTCGTCGGTAGGTACAGGTACTTACTCAGGGATAGGTAACTACTGTTTCTCTCTATTGACAAAATATTCATCACTCATAGACAATTGAATTCTAAAGACATAGGTATTAATATTCTCATGTGTTTATTTTTATTTTAACCTTGGTAGGTAGCAGATACTAACGAAATCATCATCATCATCATTATCACTATTAGGTATATCAGCCTTCCCACGTCCACTGCTGAACATTGGTCTACCCCTACCTACGCCACAAATAGTAATCCTGCCTGAGCCTCCTTCATCCATCGACTCTTCCCACACTCCGTTTCGCGTTGAATCGTGGTCGCCATGCGAGAACCTTTGCTCCCCAGCGGTTATCTGTTTTGCGAGCTATGTGGCCTGTCCGCTGCCACTTCAGCTTGCTAATTCTGAGGGCTATGTCAGTGACTTTGGTTCTTCTACGGAATACGGATGTCCACATTTCGGATTTTATCACGTAGTGAAATGCTTGGAGCATAGCTCTATCCATAGTTCGCTGTGCGACTATGAACTTAATCACGAGGCTCGCGGTACGGTGGTTGACGAGAAGATATTTCGAAGCTTTCCGAACGCTGCCCAACCGAGTTGGATTCGTCGTTTGACCTCTATATCGAAGTTGTATTTACCTAGTTGGAACAGGTGGCCTAGGTAGACGTAATGATCGACAACTTCGATGACATCGTTTCCAATATGGATAGGCATGGGTGCGACATGGGCGTTTGACACACACTAACGAAATAGTTTTGATGTAGGTAAATACATTTAGATACCTACTGATACAAGTCTACTCTACCTATGTATCAGTTTGTATCGTTAGCTACGGTGGTAATATTGTATTTTCACAAACTCTCTGAATTTACATTAATTTGGTGATCTTTCTTATCACTACCTCGCTTCATTAAACCCTCAAAGCACCATAAAACTCCACGGTGGGTGTTTCCCGCCGTTTTCCATTAGGCGCCATTTTGTGGTGCGCGTAAATTAATGACCTGTGAACGTGTAGATAGCGAACTGCGGGTCCATTCAAGAGGTGACAGAGATATTTTAATTTTTCTTTTTATCGATATTATTCCTTAGGAGGTGTTCTTCATAAGATCCCAGAGAAGAGCTCTGAGTAGAGATCAGAGGGTACCTACCTAATCAAAAACTAACTCGAAGGGGAAATTGGTAGTACACTAGCAAGTAGGTGCCTACTACGTTTTAAATTAAATTGACAGGCCTCAAAGCTCAGTTGGTTTGGTAGAAGACTTCTGCGTTGTAGGTTGTAGTTTAGTCTTGTGGTATTCATATTTTTGTGATGAATATATATTACATTTTTTAATTCGATGCGTGGGTGTTATAACAATCGTACACCTAGTACCTAGGTATCCTTACGTAGGTGGGTAGTAAAAGCATAATAAAGTAAGCCAATTGTTAAAATTCGTGACATCGCAACCGTAGGCATGTAGGTACTAGGTAAGAACCCACCTAGCCTACTAACTTAGATAAAACTTAAAAAAAGATAGAGATTAAAGTTTCACCAACACCAGATTCACGTAAAATCATTAACCTCCTTCGAGAAATCGGGTAAAACAAGCAACAGCTCCCACAGCGCGACAGCAGCGTATGAACAGTTGGAGTCGGAGAGGAATCACACTTGACTATATCCTACCATCAGCAGGCCCTCCAGTACAAACGTAGTTTGTCATTCGTTTCGAAACGCCAATAATCAAATTAAATTTTGCAGGTGTAACCGGATAGGGATATTCTGTGTCTGTTTGTGATACATTTACTTTTTCTCAAAATACAAAGTCAAAGTCAAAGTCAAAATTTATTTATTCATTAAGATAAAAAATCTTCAAAGGATCATTTTGAAACGTCAAATTTACCGCCTGTTCGGAATCGCGACCAGCACACAAGGAGAAAGGCAAGAACCTCGGGCCGGTTAAATTTTTTGATGATCTATTCAACATTTAGATACACAATTTGTTATTATATTCTAAGTAGATACATCAAAAACCTAAATACTTAATCTTAAAACATTTGTTATTACCTATCTACCTAATGGGCGGTTTGTTAACATTGAGAAATCACCATTTTGCTGTCAACTGGTATAGCAACATCGGGCCACACGTTCTTATCGTCGATAGTACAAGTATATTAATTTCCATGTACTTAAGTATTTTGAGTTGTAAATATTTTTTTTAATAACCGCAGATAGAATATCTCTATCCGATATACTTACCTACAAACTTTAATTTGAATCGGACGTGTTATTCCGAATTTAACGACAAACAACGTTGACAAACTACGAGCGGTAGTAGGTGTACTTTTTAAAATAATCGCATTTTTATAAAAACGTTGCGTTTCGCTCATGTAATATTTGTTTCCTATTGAAATCCTTATTCCATCGTATGCTAGGAATCCCATCATAACATTGATGAACTTCATAAAGAATGCCGGTAGCATTGCAGACTTATCTAGAGATGAAGATGGAGATGAAATCATAAGATGGCAATGAGCTTCGACGAAATACCCGGTAGGGACCCAGATACCTACTTCAATATAATCAAGACAAATGAACATTTATTAACGATGCTGTAAGAGACTGGCTCCATTACCATCACAGTCTCCACAACACAATGCATCAGTGTTGCTCAGTGCATTCGCATCGAGACTCGAGATCTCTTGTCTTGTATTTATTTTCTCTCTATCTCTCTCCATCTCGGTCTAACTGCCGTTTTTCTGTTATTTGCTTGTCCTAGAATTTACGAGATAATGCATGCTAGGACGGGGCTAAGACCCCACGTTTTTTACGTATTTTCACGGAAAATCGCTTCATACTCTCAATCTCACCTGATGTCATGTTATGATAAGGCCGAAGGTGGAAGCGCACTTCACCCGGAATCCTCAACAGCTAAACTCCTTTATATGGCGCAACACAACAATTAGAATTGTAGCTATAGCGACCAACCCAGAATGGGAGTAGCTAGCCAGGCGAATTTAAAACAAGCCCTTCCTAACCAAACCGAGCACATGAACCCCCTGGGGATCGAACCCGAGACCTCTTGGACATACCGATGGACAAACCAATAGATAACAGAAGCATGGTCAGGATTTATGACATATTCGTCCCGAAGAAGTTCGGCCCATATAAAGAAATCTGCTTTCGTCCCGCTTTGTATGCCGTATACGGCCCATAGTATATTTTGTTTTAAAAAATCTGGTTCCGTCCTTCTTTTCAGCTCCACATTCGGCCCAAGTTCTTTTTATAGCTAAACTACAATTATTTTAGTACAGTTGAAGCAATAAATCTTCAGTTGACTTTTATTTTACAACAAGGCGTATAGGGTAGGTAAATCCAATTTAAAGCGTATGTTGGTTTTTGCAGCAATTTCATTCAGTCATTGCCTAGAAAAAATATGTCCTTATATATTTTAAAGCTGTATCGATGTCATTATATCAAATCTCACAGACACATAAACGTGCTGTACTTAACTAATATATATTTATTTATTTTGTTTTATTGTTGATTTTTATTATCTTAATACTAGACATTTTTAGTATTTTTTAAAGTTTCACGATTAGAACACATTATTTAGAATAGAATAGAATAGAAAAACGTTTATTTACCCAAAATAGAGCACTATACAACGTATAAAACGATAAAAAACACAATAAGTACACTTACGTATACATCTATTGTAAAAAGAAACAAGAATAGAGTGAAGTAAAAAAATAATAAAAATCAATGTACTTAGACAATAAAATACAGAATAGGTGTGCGTGTGCTACAGTAGCAAATAGGCCACGGCTCATCGTACTTTGTTACTGTAAGACTGATTATTGTTTTTTCAAATTGTTGCTGATAAACGATATAAATAACACACTCGCGTTGGTTTTCGGATTTTGGTACCGGGGATTTTACTATTCCTTTACGCTGCCACTAAATGTTATACGGCTTAACCCAAAAGGGTTTTTAAAAAAGAAACAAGTATTTAAATTTTAAGACAACCGTCTTGACTGGATATCCAGTAGAGACTGGCGTGATGAAATGAACTTGGAGTACTAGGAGATGGGTACTGCGGAATAGACTGAACGAGGATGCAATGCAAGTAATATAGGGTGCAATATATTGTATAACTAAAGTATAATTAAAAAAAAAACATTATAGAACAACGTATGTAATTATATATTAATATTTTTTAGAAATTATGACTTTTATATTTTGAATTTTAATAGTTTTAAATATTTTTAGTTCTTATAAGACTGATTATTGAATGGTACAGAATATAAAATTAAACATGAATTTTTGAACCTACATTTTTAATCGTTACCTTCGAGGCTCTGTTTTTTATAATACATGATTGTTAATCAATGAATATTCATAAAAATGTTTTATAGGTTACCTTACTATATCACAGAATATATTACCCCATCATATTAAAGGAATAGTTAAGTTTTGTAGAACTCATTTGATGATCTTCTAATTTACGATTCTATCGATGATCTATGTTCTGTGTTTCATTGTATGTAAGTACCGCAGTATATACACTTTAATAAATATTTCTCAGCCGTATTTGTTTCTTTTAACTATTACGTTAATCTTTACAGATTTAGGTAGTGACTGAGAGCTTTGAATTTGATAATTACGTAAAGTTTACAATAATACTAGTAATGACCATCACTATTGGGTGGTGGTAAATGCTAAGTGGTAGAGAACACACTTCTTGGTCTTCAGCATAAAACGAGGTGATAAATTATTTTTTTGTCGCTGACTGTACTTTCAATAATTTTGGTATGCGGGATGAACATGGACAATATTATCGTGCGGGACGAGTAAAAACTTTTTTAAGGCGCGGGCTGAAAACTCGGGACGAATATGGCATAAGCCGCGGTCAGCGGTTTGGGCTGGCTATGCGTTGATGACTATTGAAACGCCCGAGACATTACCGTCATCCTGTAGGAATTTCTTAGTGCAACCCTACACTACAATTTATTTACTTATGTTGGTATAGTAATCTAGGTTAGGTTAGGTAGTGCTATGGGTAGGTCACAGCACTCTGTAGGTGCGGTGGTGAGGTAGGTAGGTAGGTACCTACCGTATGCGTGTTCGTGTTCATGACACACATAATTCATTAGATACTTTACTTGTCTCGACTCGACTGATTCGTTTAGTGACGTATGTGAGTGCCCGGTCCGGCTATTTTGGCCGGACTGGTGGTCGCCCAAAAAAGCCGGACCGAGCAACGCACCCGGGTGCGTTGCTTCAGGTGATCAGTCCACAATGTTGGACCCTTTGATAGTGTTAAGTATTAAGATTTTTAAATAATAGGTGCAGTCGGGTCCCTAATTTGAGTATTTTTAATTATTCTGTGAACATACGCAGCGGATCACAGAATAATGAAATTCATAAAAATCGAAGCCCACGTTGAAATTTTCAGGATCATGAATAGGCAGATGAATTAAACACATAAAATACGTACCCTCAGGTAAATCCTATGCTGAGGTGGCGATGTTATTCTGTTATTTTTAATTGCACACGCGAAATACTTTACAAATATAGGTGTAGTATAAACGGAAAATTCTGGTAGGTATCTACATTCAGAGACATGATTAAATGTACACACTTCATTCCACATTTTTTATTACTAATAACTTCTATATTAGGACCTATTTATATATGTAAGGTATCTGAATAATCAATTTAACACGTTCGCGCGAGCCAGCCGTTTTCTCAGACTGCTGAGATTGACACACAATTTTCCTATACAATAGTGTACGACTTCTACACACGTTCTGTTGTTATTCCTCATGAAATTATACTATTACACGACAGAACGTGTTAAGCCGTCCATCGTCTATAGACGTTCTGCCGTGTTACATAAGATGTAAATATACTTTACATGACACAACGTCTAATAACGTCCGGTTCCCTATAACTTCATTAGACGTTGTGTCGTCTCTCGTATACAATTTTCTATAAAGGACGACACACACAACGTCTATAGACGAAACAAATCTATGTTCATGAAAGGAATAAGACACGTTTTACTAATCATTGTTTTTAATGCACGAAAATTTAATCAGTCTCACAGACAGTCTTAGTAGGTAGGTACTTATAATTGTTGAGATCACATTACAATAATTGACTTGTGGAGCAAATGAATGATCACGATAAATCACGAATTCTTATAAAAATGATGAGCAAAATGTTTGCCTCTAAAAACATAAAATTGAACAAAACGCTACGTAAATTTTACAGCAAAACCTATGGAAAACAAAAACATAAATGTTCCTCTTTGAACAGTATAAAAATATTGAAACAAAATACTAACTTCTAGTAGAAAAAGAACATCAAAACTAAATAATTCTTAACTTTACAACAAATCACATATTTATTACGCAACAGCAGACATCGATACGTTTCAGGTAGGTTACTTACTCCTGAAGCAAATGAGAATATTCCTTAGTTACTAACAAAATAACACTTATATTTATTAATCAACTACAGTATAAGTATCACATTGTTGAATCACAAAACTTAAATCTATAATGGCTTTATGATTGACGCAAGATATGCCATTCCTCAAAGCACAATGCACAAAGTGGTGGTTTTTCATCACACCCTTTACATCTCAGACTAGTTTCCCGTCGTATTTTCTTTGTTGTGCACAATTTGCACTTCTTGTAGTACTTTTTCGTTGGATTTGTAGCTGTTTCTGGAATTTTTTCAGGCCAGTGCCCAAGTCCGACCCGCGAGGTAGATGGTTCTTCCATTTGAGGTACTCGTACATACACTTGTTTTCGGTTGGAATTTTTGTTAAATTTAATTAAGTTCTCTGGCTTGATATTTGGCTCAATCTTGATGAGATCTCTTATAAGATTTTCTCGGAATGACAGAAAATCTTTGTTTTTGCAATATTTTTGGTGCAGAAAGTAACTATTCCACACAGTCAGGTCTAACAAGTGGAAGAATACTTTTTTGTACCATCTGATAGTCTTTCTTGGAGAAGAATAGTACGAGACCATTTGATCAGCTCTATCAATACCAGACATGAACCGGTTGTATACTGCCACTTCTTCAGGTTTTTTAGCCCACTGACCACGTCTGTTTGAAACATCGATCAATTTTGGGTGGTGCAATGTTGTCAACATGTGCACTGGTCGTTTGTCTAACCACTTGGATACATAGATCTTATTCTTTCGAACCCAGACATGTTCATGTTTTTTTAACTTCTTTGATAGCATTTGTTTTGGGTTGTCTCTTCTGTTAGGCCTCAATGTCCCGCAAGTGTGTGTTCTAAAATTCAACAACTTTTCAGATAACTGTACAGAGTTGTAGTAGTTATCCATAAACAAATGATGCCCTCGCATTAGGTAAGGATTCATGAGGTGTAGAACCAGTTTTTCAGTTTTAGTTCCTGCTTCATCATCCGTTTTCCCGACAAACATTTTCATATTCAGAACATAGCCATCGTATGACGTTAACTCATAAAATTTTATTCCATATCGTGCTTTTTTAGATTTTATGTACTGTCGGAACGACAGCCTTCCTCTGAAAAGTAACAAGGATTCGTCCAAAGACAACTCTTGACTAGGTTTGTAACATTCCTGGAAAATTTTCATCATAGCCTCTATGAATAGCGAGATTTTTTCATGACCTTTAGCATCAAGTTCTGATACATAAACGCATCGCAACAGCTGTTCAAATCTTCTTCCAGACATACAATATGTAAATATTGGATGATAATATAGTACATCCGAGTAGGTAAACAGTTTACGTTTTTGACAAGCGCTCATTTGACCTTGTAACAGGCACAGACCTAAAAAAGCTTTTATTTCATCTGGATTTGTGTCTTTGTATGAAAATCGTCTGCTATTCCTTGTCACCGGTCGGCTAGAATTACAAAGCGCATGGCCATACGCATTTGTGCAGCAAACTATGTGATTTATTATATCTATAGGAAATAGTTTATTGAAAATTTCAATCTCTTTAGTATTTTCATCGGTCACAAACTGTATCCCAGTGGAACCGTGGTCAAATGGGAAATATGGTGTATCGGATGTGGTGGTTTCCCATTCATAGCTAGTTGACGGAGTACCAGAGTTGTAGCAATCTGGCATAGTAGACGGGTTGGGAGGGCATGGTACATTATTATCTTGAACATTACCTTGTTCAATACTAGAACCATTTTGATCATAATCTCGGTTGGATCCCATTGCTATTTCTGTCCGGTCTCCAGGCATCGGCTCGTTGAGTAGATTATGGGGTAGTTGGTTATCAGTCAGGTTCACGTAGGCTTGCAGTACTGAATCATATTCTTTTGAACGAAGTTCATCACAAGGAGGTGCGGTAAGTATACTTTCAGATCCTGATTCAGTATCACTACAATCCTGCGGGATACTATGAACTTGAACTTGAACACGCTGCCGTGGAATTTTCACCCGTTCAGACGAAGTATCAGAACTATCTGACAGGTAACTTCGTCCGGGGTCATAGTCCTTGTCCGAACCAAACTCACCATCATTGTCACTATACGGGTCTGGAGTAGTTTTACCCGATGAAGCTTCATCGAATAATTTTTGTAGTCGCTTCTCAAATTCGTCCATCTAAAAAACAAGTGTTTTTGGTGAAAATCAAGGTAGTTACCTACCAACAAACCTAAAGCCCGTATTATGAAAGCTTTTCCAGCATAGACCAATGCTTGAGTGACGTTTATGCCATAGAAAGGTACAGTTGAAAGTTTCAAACGATAAAACAAATATAATATCAACACAATTACTTACGTTTTGTCCGCTAAATTCACAAAAAACACTTGTTGCCACGCAAAATGCGCGCGAAACAAACGCGTGTCACTCTCCGGTGACACAGCTAGACTGAGGTGTATGGCAGTGTACGGGGGGTACGACATGTAATGACGTCGTGTCGCGGAAGCAGCCCATAGCCAAGCTATTTTCAACTCTATGCTTAGGCTCATATTTGAACCGTACCAAATGACAGTAAACGTTTGATATTTTGATATGATGTGACACAGAGAACGAAATTCCCATAATTGTATTAAAATCAAACGTGGCTAAACGTTCTGACCATTAGCATCGGAACTAAAAAGGACGTGATATTACGTTGTGTCACCTCACTTAATCACCGAAAGGACTTGAAATGACGTTCTGCCAGAGAACGTGTTAACAATCGTAAATAATAACGAAATGAAGTTAATTGGTTGTAAAGACTAAGGTTGTAAAGTAATGTGTCTGATTGTATCTAGAGGTATGGTAACCCAATAAGTGTTTTCTTCCACCAGATTGTTTATAATGACAAAAGGTAGGTACTTCTGTATCTTCAGCCAATCACCAGCCGGATTTTAACCTTTACTCAGTCCGGCTTTATATTGAAGCTATTCGACGCGCCGCGCCCCTAGCTGCATTACAACGCATGGATTGCGCACAATTACTAATAATGTACCTATTCTACGGTCTGAGCACACGAGGGAAGTGCATTATCTGTTAAAGATTGATAGATAGATAACATTGATTCACTTAAAATAGCACAACACAACAAGAAAAACGATGTTATTAAGTTCTACAATCCACCACGGTCGGCGTCACTGTTTATACCTACATCTTCGTTTTCTAAATACATTTCTCTCTTTAATACACTGTGGTATTGGTAAGCTGGGCCACAAAATAAATATTAAGTTTTACTTTTTGTTTTTTTTTATTGTACGATGGGCAAGCGCTTGGCCTTCATTTCACCTGGCTTCAAGTTTTGATAAAGCCGAAGGTGGAATCGCACTTAACCCGGAATCCTCAACATACTGACGAACTGGCTACCTTGCCCTAAATGTCTGCACATTACAATTCAAAATTGTTGTTTAGGCGACAGATAAAGGTAAGATGGTGGTAGCTAGCCAGACGGACTTAAACAAAGTCCTACCACCAACCAAACCAAGGACAATATTGTACTACCCTGGAGATTGAACCCGGGAACTCTGGACTCTGAAATCGGTGGGTGAACCACTAGATCAGAGGCGGATACTACATAAATGGCCATAGGATCTGTCGAGGCAACCTAGGTCATTTAATCTTAGTTTACGCGTGATCTACTTGAGCAAAATCATTGCATAACTGTTGCGAAAAATAATAGTACCTAGAAGAACTAAGCGTGTAAAAAAGTGTGAGATAGTTCCCACAAATTAAATCAGCCAATCAGTCTAAGATCAACGACTCTCGTAACCGGTCGCTCAAAGCCAAACTAATAGTAACAGAAACGACTCTGAGTGACCTACTGTCCTTGTCTGTACAAACCCTAATGGTTTGCAATCTCAACTCAACTCTTTTCTCAATGTAACCGACGACCACCGGCCAGTCGCCTGTGAACGGACATCAAGACCGCGCGTGTACCAATTTCAAATTGAAAAATAAAATAAAAAGTTTTCGATTACCGCGCTTTTGAACAAAGGAGGTTGATCGAAAAAGGCTGATCTCGAAGCTATTTTTACGTAAGTTTTTTCTTTGTTTTCCAAACTTGTTATTGGTCAAATGAGTCAGAGTTGCCTAATTGCTTTGGGTCAGTAGAGGTACATTATGTAGGTTTTTTGTTAATTAAGGTGTATGTAACAACGTTGTAAGTACCTACCTATACCTAATAAATGACTGAGGTAATAAATTCATCATGATAGTAAATTAAAGAATCTACCATTCGATAGATAGACAACGTACCTACTGAAGTACCGGCCAGGTTTTGAAGAACTTGGATTTCCGGTTCTTTTTGATAACAGAACCGGGATCCCGGGAATTGCGGGACTTTACGTATAAATTTGCGGCATTTCATTGCGTCCGTAAACAGCATTCAAAATGATGTTCCTAGGTATTCGTAATTTTACCAGCAACCGTAAGTACTCTAAAACCAGAACATATCAATGCTGCTTTGCGGCAGAAAAAGTTACTAGGTACTTTCTTGTTTTTCACTGAGGTTCTTTAAACATTTTCTGTTTCCACTGTCAGATGAGCTGCCACCAAAATTTGTTTTTTTTATCAGGAAAACAAAGGTCTCAGCATTCTACAGTATTCCGGGGAAATTGGCTCATAATCAGTCGCAAGATTTGTTCCAAACATACATAAGTACCTACTAAGAGAGCAAGTAGATAAAATACCTACTTTATTAGATGAGGACTCAATATACTGTAATGTTATTAATTGTGAATAAACAAATTATGAATTATTATGAGATTAAAAGTTATCAACCAAAAGTTGCGGTCTGCGACACCTACAAAGCAATATCCACTAAATTTTCACTAAAAAGTATGTACCTGTACGATGTTATGTGAAGTCTCAAAGTACCGAAAGTACTGGGTTTTGGTTTACGATTTCCCGGTTCACAACCGATCAAAACATAGGTAGGTATTTACCCAAGTTACCTAGTCACAGTGACGTTCACAAATTCAAGGACTATATAGGTACCTATGTACCTATATTTTGTACATATACTTACCTAGCTATGTTTTTGTGTACGTTTGTTAATTCCACTTCGGCATTGTATCGATAGGTAGGTACATATGCTTATACCTACCACCTACCTGCATTTATACAATGCCAATATACCTACACATTATACCTACCTAACTTACCTAATCTTGCTTAGGTTAGTAAAGTACCTACCTACAGTGATGTTGATGTGTGATATTCATTTTGGGATATCCGAAGATTTTGAACTCTTTTATTTACTTAAATTATAAATTCAATAATTAAAACAGTAGGTAGGTGTATAAATAAGTAAAGCTCCTAGTTAAAGTACTTAAATAATTCAAATCGCAATCATAACTTTCCGTATAAGTAGAAAATGCCACTTGCACATACCTACATAACTTTCTTACTGTATAGGTACTTATTTAGTATTCCATTTAGCTTCCAAGAGAAATGTAGGTGACAACCGGACTTGTCAATAAGCTTTAGGTAGGTAGGTACCTATCTGCTTCGTGTTTTTATAACACACTTAGAAATAACTGTATTGAGAAATAACTTGCAAATAGGTACCACATATATCTGAATACTAACTCAATATTGACGTACCTTACTCAGGTAGGAACTCATTTAATTACTTTTAAGGCAAAGCTTCTTTAGGTACGTACGATCAAGATGAAGACTGAAATTGAGAAAAGAGCATTTCGAAACGAAAGTTATATAAAAAACATGTAGGCACCTCTTGCGTGATATAAAGTAACAAACAATAAATAAATGCCTCTAATTTTATTTAACTGGTTTATTTTAATTATTTAAGTCAAAACAGTCAAGTCATTTTAATATGTTCTTGTACCGAATGATCGGCATTTGAACCGAATGTCCAAATGCTTAAAAGTTCGGTTAAACCGAATGTGAAACGAATTTCGGCCCATCCCTAATAATTGTTATGGTCTTGGTTTTGACAGTCTCAAAAACTAGTATAGAATAAATAATACTGCAGTCACCTTGTACTACCCCTACGTCACGTCAGGGGTTAGTGCTATTCACTCCGTCATCCCATGGACTTTACTTTGTCAAATACACAAAAGCATTTCGAAAATCTAAATAGCCCATAGGTGCACGAGCAGATTTGAACCTACAACTCTGGGTCTTATAACAATGTATGAACAAATTAAATAGTAGCTATTGTGTAGGTAGCAAGGCGCATTTTAGTATGCTTGTAACATCACAATATTTCCCAAGGAATGACTGGTCAACCACCTGTTAATCAATTCGACCGGCATATCTTGACCCGAGGCTCAGAGAAAATCATAGAATCGTGAAGATCAGGACAGATTGGACATTCACCTTTGACCTGCGAAGATTGACCGGTAATCTTTGACCTGTAGATACGTACAATTTATTGTATGCTGCAGTTCAACTGTTACTGGTCATTTACCTTTGACGTCTGTGGAGGAAGAAAATGTTTATTTTTATATATTATCTGTGGATTCAGATATAATAATTTTATAGTGCACTTATAGGTAGGGAAATACAAATGTTACATAAGTAATTCAATTAAACAAGTAGGTAATAACACAGAACAACTAATAGTACGTCATAGGTAAGGTACCTAGTGGGTATTAAATTCTCTGAATCTATTAAAGAAATCTGAAATTGGTAGGTATTAGATCGGTATTAGACCACAGAATTGTTTTAAAAAATGTTATAAATAGTAATTATCAAGGCTATATTGTGTAAATAATTACTAGCCAAAACATCACGTTTCACCTGAACCTACGTAATTTCCGGATTTCAAAGTATTTAGCTTGACTATCATTACGTCCGGTCCGGCACGGCGGCGACGGCGGCGGCACCTGACAGGTTTAGTTTCACACGAGGCCGCCACCGCGCCGGCGCGGCCCGTGGCCGGATTCATCGAACGGAAATTGGCCGGAAATCCGTCATTTTATTTATTTTGTGCACTTCACTTGGCTGTACTTAATTAATAAGTTTATATTTTTTGGTAATACCTTAGTATTCGTACGCCGTAACAATAATTCCCAGTTGTTGTGTTCTGGCATTTAGAGGCGATAGCCAGTTCCTCAGACTGTTGTGGATTCCGGGTGAAGTGCGCCTCCACCAGCGGCGATAAAGGCCAAGCGCTACTCCGACGTATAATAAAAAAAAATATAGGTAGGTATACGTATAGGTATATAAAAAAACCCTTGGTTGACTTTTACGACATCCATGAGGAAGGGTTTGACCAAATGTTTTTGGCGAAACCCCTTGTTTGCTTTCGTGTATAAAAAAAAAACTTTAACAGAGAACAGTCTGCCAAGCATGGTGATTGTGGCCAAACCTTACAACTTTGGAGGAAGTATCTAGAAGGTACACTACCTGTCCATATCCATTGTATCACTCAATATGCAAGCTAGCAAAGTTAGGGGAAGTACCTACCTACCTAAAGTAGGCGCTTCTGCTTCCTAGTAACTAGGTAGGTAGGTAGGTAGGTAGGTCGGGTTATCATATCACCAGATATATAAATAACATCGCAGGTCACGGTGTCAAGAAATATGATAGTAGGTAGGTACATACATACACAGTAACCGCAGTGCCACTTGACTGTCCCAACCGCACGAATGTGTTGTGTTCATGATTATCAATTTTTGCAGAGCAGCTAGACGGGTACGTGTACCTACCTATTTACCTAATTTCAGATGAAATAATGGCAACATTAAAAATGATATGTGCATAAATGAAGCAGTCGGATTACCTTCTATAGGTAACTCAACTGATCCAGACCAGTGTAAGATGGAAGCGTGCCCAAGACACTGGCTGCATTGCCACGCTGTTTAGCTATGCTAGTTCTCTGGCCTAAATAAGAGCCAGCGATGGATATTTATAATACAAAAATATGGAGTCATATTTGGTCACATTTACAAATGCTATAATTACACAAAAAATCACTTCCCGCGACGGCACTCGAACCCGCATCTTTTCCTCAAGCCGGAAACGTTTGAACCAACTGGGCAACGAGGGGCCTGAGATACGGAATTGTTGAACCCTTTTTCGACCCTCCCGTCGCGGGTTGTGAATTTTCGTGTCAGTAAAACATTTGTGAATTATGGAATGTTTTACAAAATATGGTGTTTGACTGCAAGCATTATTATCAATTTTACAATACTTATACTGTATTATGGTTTCCGTTTTTTTTAAATACGTTTAATAAGCTTTGTTTATTGCGGTCTTCGAAGGGGTTCAAGATGCTGGTCCGGAGTTTATGGGTTTCCGGAGATCAACTTGGTACATGGACTACCATGCACTAGGTCTACGAGGAGGCTTTCGCTTCACTCGGCCGCATCATCTGTTGTGATTGCTAGCATCAATGTACCAGGTCGCTAGCCTGTCCGGTTACGTTAGTAGATAGGTATGCTACAAGCCTCATAGCTCAGTTGGTAGTAATAGTAACTCTGCCTTCTGCGCTGTAGGTTGTGGGTTCGATTTCCTACCCAGGACAAACATTTGTGTGATGAATATAGATGTTCGTTCTGTGTTTGGGTGTTGTATTGTATATATAGTAAAAAAAATGTATTTTAGTATTCTATCCGTAATCTAGTTCCCATATTACAAGCTATGCTTAGTTTGGGGCTAGATGGCGCTGTGTGAAATGAATGTCCTGTAATATTTATTTATGTTATGGGATGGCAGTGGGCCGACGAGGCGGTTTGATGTTGGTGTGGTGACTTATGAACATAGGAAGGCATTATATCTACTTGTCATTCATGTCTTGTAAGTTTTACCTACAAATAATACGAGGCAGCGGTATCCACACACATTTAGAGAAACTCACTTTCACAAAACATGCTTACTTAGTCTCGTACATTTACTACGCTAGGTAGTAAAGTACCTACCTAAGTATAAGTAGGTACAGACTTTATTTATTTTATTTTATTTTTATACTACCTAGGTATAATAAAACCAAATAAACTACTAGGGCTTGATGATAACGATACCTAGGTACCGAAGTAGCGAGTAGGTAGGTATTGCTACCACTACCAATTACACCAAGGCAAGAAGGTAGGTAGGTACCTAACTAAGGCTTTAAATTTCACGCCAAATGAGCATTACTACAATTTCTATTGAAACTGGCGTAAGGTAGATACCTACCTACCTAGGTAAGGTAGATATAACTGCTTTCTAAACTAGCGTCGTCGCTTTGAAAATATAACAATAGTCTGTTCAACTTTTTGTGAAGTTGTCTGGGAGAGATCGCTTTCTCGCGCTAGATCGCCGGGTATGTATAAAAATGGTTGAGTAGGTACCTATAAAGTCCAGTAAAGGTTGTAGGCCTTATTTGATTGCTTTATCATTTGTGGCAGTAACTAATCAATGTATCAAATAACATTAGATATAGAATCATAGTAGGATAAAGAATTAGAGGATGTGTAGTGAATGATTTTGAAACTTTGCTGGCAACTTTCGATATTCTTTTTTTCCAATGATTCCCATTCGTCTCGTCAATGAATCATAAGAAAAACCATTAAGAATATCAAAAGTTGCCATCAAATATTTTTATATCTACGGAACGAATGGGAATCATCGAAAAAACCTTAAGTAGGTACAGCTACCTTGTATCTAAATTTACAATCAAAGCTTTTAAAAAACACGTTGATGGTATTTCCGATGTCGATTGGTAGAAGGCGTGCAAGAGACAATCTTGCACTTACTAATTTAGCTTCTTGTACTTACCTACATATCTGTTTTGCAGAACAAGATGAGGACCTTCCTGGTGGTGTTCCTAGTGACGCTGGTCTGCGGAGCCATCGCCAAGAACAAGAAGCAGGATGACAAGGTGAGTCCAGACTTGATCTCCTTCCCCCTTCCACCGCTAGACTAGCAAACGTACTTACCTACGGCAGGTTACAACCCGTACCTTGTAGATGTTAGTAATTAGCTACTGGTAAAGAATGGAACTCGTTGCCCTCGTCTGTTTATCTTGGGGTGTTCAAGTCCAGAGTGAATAGCTTTTAGACAAGCGTGCTCCATCGCCATTTGTTTTTTAGTTAGTAAGCAAGTTCCTGGTGATCAAACGCTTGGCTATCACCCACGTGGGAGTCGAACCCACAACCTACAACGCAGTAAACAGAGTCACCTACTAGGCACAAACTGAGCTGTGAGGCTTGAATCACTGCCCTTTGTCGTTCCAGGTGAAGATAGCTGTTTACTACGAGTCGCTGTGTCCCGACAGCAAGCGTTTCATCACGTCGCAACTAGCGCCGGTGTGGAGAGACTTCCGAGGGGCGGTCAAGGTCAAGATGGTGCCCTACGGGAAGAGCACGGTATGTCACCTTTCACCTTTTGTTTTTAACCTCTGCGTGACCTGCAACGAATAGTGGGGAAGGAGTATCGTGAATGGTAAGGATGACAGTGACCTCAGATTTTGACATCAATTATAATCATGTGACCTTTGACCTTTGAACTCTCTTTGTGATCTACCACGAATAGGTAGCAGGTAAAGATTAGCAGGAATATTGAGGTGGGATGGACAGTATGGAAATGCGACCTCAGATTGTCTGGAAGTGCTGTAGCGGTAAGACCACCCATTGTACTGCTAGGTTTAGTTTTATAAATACATAATGACTTCTGGGTGTAGATAATTAATAACAAAAACGGTCTTCGTCGCGTACCTTTTTATATTCCCGACAGTTTTTACCGCGTTAATCCGGCCGTGGTCAAGGCCGGAGTAGGTACGTATAAATTCATAGGTCAAAGTGTTAGATCATTATTGCCGAAAATTAACCTATGACCTTATATTTCTTAACTTTGACCTTGTGTCGACGGCGTTAATCAGGCCAAAGGTGACTCTTGAATCTAACCTTTGAACTTGGACTTTAAACTCTAACTATGACCTCGTAAATAATTCAAATTCTGTTTCAGCACGAAAAAGTGAACGGGAAATGGCAGTTCCTGTGCCACCACGGACCTGATGAGTGCTACGGGAACAAGGTGAGGAACCATCGATACCGACCGAATATTTATACATCCTTGTTGAATAAATCTCTGTAACACAAACCATAAAGGTTAATATAATTATGACTGTGGTTCAGAATTAGAACCGTCATCGACGAGCCAGAGCTTATCCCCGTAGGAGTTAACGAAACTTGTATTCACGACCATGTGCACAGCAGAAGACGCGTTTATTTCATCGCAAGAGTTCATGCTTTTGATTATTTCTTGACTAGCTGTGCGCTTGATCAAACTATGTCAGTACAAAATCAACATACAAAATTATATCACGCTCAACTGAAGTGTTTTAATTCCTGAAAGTCCATTGTACCTATAGATTATGCTTATATATTTGTGAAATACTTTTTTAAATCGGACGGCTCAGGGACGCTACCGCCGACGGCGAAGCCGATCTCCATTGATGGCTTTAAATTAGCTCCATGAGAACTAGAAACGATTTTTACCGATTTAGGTATGTGTCATATCCGAAATGGCGTTTCCCATCTCAAAAGTGTACACATGTTATGAAACCTATCCGTTCAGTACATTTGACGGTAAAAATCGTTTCTAGTTCTCATGCAGCTAATTTAAAGCCATCAATGGAGATCGGCTTCGCCGTCGGCGGTAGCGTCCCTGATACAACCTTCAACATCCTTGCAAACTTTACCTCTAATTATATAAGTGTATTGTTAAAACATAAAAACTTAATATTCAAAAATAGAATGCAAGTAAACATTTTCGGTTCTCTTTCTGAGGACTCTATTTCAGACGATTAAAGTTGTCTATGGTGAGGAAGAGAGAGAATTAAAAAAACATTTTACATAACGCCATCTAGCCTCAAACTAGGCAAACTTGTAATATGGGAACTGATTACGGAGAGTAGGTACGAATACTTACCTACATTATGTCACTCAAACACATAACAATACCTATAAATATATATACCCACAAATGCTTGTTCCGGGTGGGAATTAAACCCAACCGAGCTATGAAGCCAGTTATAAATAGGTAGTTACCTTCCGTTTCCAGATCCAGTCGTGCATCCTGAAGGACCGCAAGCTCCAGGACACGGAGAAGATGGACCTGGTCATCTGCCTCATGGGACAGGCCAGCCCCGACAAGGCGCTGGACACGGTCAGTAGCTTTACATCTCTGTGTTCGAAGGTACAACAGGAGTTGGATTCCGGTACAGAATACGCTAACAGTAAACTTAGGCTAGCTACCATCTTCTCACTATTACCTGAGTCCGGCGAAACCATGACATTTTGGCTAATTGTTAGTTTAGAGTTTAGTGGTAAGATAGCCAGTTCCTCAGTTGGTTGAGGATTCCGGGTGAAGTGCGCCTCCACCTTCGGCCTTATCTCAACTTGTAACCAGGTGAGATGAAGGCCAAGTGCTTACCCGTCGTACAAAAAAAAAGAAAGATTCTAATGACGTTTTATGCGCCTTTCATTTCGGATGGCGAGTATTTGTTACAATTTAGTTGCTGTTGCTATTTATTTTATCTATATATATTCAACGGTATCTATATAGATCAAAAATCTAAATAAAAAAGTGTCTACATCTATACTTTTTCTGGTAATGTTTCCTCCATCATTGATCTCATGCATTGCGTAGTAGGTACGATCACAAATGGCCCGTTATAGACCAACCAAAGTAACAGACGGCGAAATTATTTGTTATAGAAATGAATAATTTGGCTGTACGTACTGACATTTTGTGTCATGTCGATATGAATGTGGCAGATTGAAAATGTGTCAAAACAGGATTGAGTACGGACGGATTGATGTACGGAGACTTAATTTATATTGTATTTTACACTGAGCTATTTTTTTTTATATTTTTTTTATCATTATAAGTATTAGTGAACCTTTTAGCTTTTCCCAGTGTACATGATTGTGTCAAAAAGGATTATATGACATTGAATTGAGTAAAATCCAATGTATTCCAGTGCCTGACGCAAGTGGGCAAGCAATCGGAATCTGTCAAGCTGAAGCAATGCGCGTCCGGCGACCAGGGCGACAGTCTGCTGGCGACGTACGGCGACAAGAGCGACCAGGTCGCGCGACCGCTCGCCTTCGTTCCCACCATCGTCGTCAACGAGGTAACTACCTATTTGTCGTTGAACGGACCAAGGAGTTTCATCAAAAAGGCAGCAGATTCGATCTTTCAGTGTACATGTCACCGTGAGATTGTAAACACCGTCCATTTGTAATATGCCTCGTCATATTGCAAACGGTCAGCAAATTGTCAACAGCAACTAACATTTATAATTTAACGCATTATTTCTAGCTTCTCTAGTTCTGCCGCTTGCTTTAGCGTACTCGCAGACCTGCCTCACTCTCTCCTCGAGAGGGTGAGGTAAGCAAATGGCCTTACAGGAATGTACAATCGAATCCTGTAACGCAAGCCGAGCCCCCCCCCCCTACCCCTCTCGATCTAGTTCCATCAGAAATAGAGTTAACTGAAACCATGACTTCTGTCGGGATGGAGGTCATGTCCCGACGGGTTCATCATCGATCACCATTTGCTTAGCTATAGTTCGATACTTGCTTAAAACGGGTCAAGTATAAATTGGACCCGCACAAATAGTTCCGCACCAAATGAAAAACAATGCAATTGAATATTGAGCAAATGAATCAGAACAAAACAATGGGCCAATCGGAAGTGTGACTCGCACTTGACCAGTGTTAACATTAGAACCTAAGAGGCCAGCCAATGTATTTAAAATGTCACATCTTTCAGAAATTCGACCAAGCCATCCAGGACGAATCGTTCACCAACCTGAAGGCCGTGGTCTGCCGCTTCGCCGTGAACAAGCCATCCGCCTGCTAAGCCAGACAACACTTAAGTCACTCCCCTGTTTTTATCGTGGTCATGACTTAAAACCACACAATTTTTAGGTACCTGTCAGTTTTACTACTAAAAAGGTTCTACGGACGTTAATGTAGAATGAGTCCCACGTGGTCCCGTCAGTGGAACAAAACAGTGGGACCACGAGCAAACAGTCGAATCAAGGACGTTCTGGTCTCACCATTCTATGAGTATAAGAGGTCAGGGATGAAACTTAAATACTTGATAAAGAATTGGAATCCATATTAAACCAAACTGAACATAAATTGACAATATTCTTAACTTTAATTTCCATAATTATAAGTACACTAAGCACACGAATTTAAATGTAAGTTTAAATGCAACGCCTTAAAGTAATGTATTTTTTAAATAAATATTAGTACTTAAGAATACTTTTATTGAATCAAAAAGGAATTTCCCAACTTGCCAACGTACCGTGACCATTCCTCGGCCCGCGAGTCAAAATATCATCCAAGGTTGCGCGGAAGAGATAGTTTTTAAGCAATAAGACCGGCTACTATTTATTTGCCTAACAGTGTATAATACTGGCGTTGGATAATAATCCAACGCCTTTACAGCACCCTCTAATCCGCCTGACAAGCGTGGTGGTTATTGATGAGCTAAGCCTCCAGAGGATGCTCCGAGCCGCTCACATTTCCATATAAACGTTGAAGGACAGCCAATGCACTTTGATATTGATCATCCAAAACTAAATGACTATGATTCTGTCCGTTTGTATGAAACCTAACTGTGAAAATGTATTTCGCATTCCAACATTGCTTTGAGCAACATTGGCAACATCGGTTAAAGCGGTTTATTGTGACTGAGGTCACTTGTCGGCGTAGGGCTGCACTAATATCTCACTGAACATTCTGAGGCGAGTTTGTATTGAGAGAAGTATAAGTCGTATCTTAGTTTATTATATAAATTATTGAAGTTGACATCCTCTGCGTAACCGTTGGACCGTCTACAGATAAAATTTACACATAACTATATACACGGATAACTTAAGCCCAGCAGTACCGCCCTTCCATACTAACGTAGTTCGGCACGATAAATTACACTTTGCAAGTACAATCGTTACGCAAATTATATATCTTCGTTTTTTAATACATTTCGGTTTGTGCCATTCCGAAATGAACTACGTTTGTACTGGAAAGCCAATATCAGCAGTAATCCAGGGCTGTTAAGATCGAATCAAAACAAAAATGGAATCTTTAATTAGAGATAAAAAAAACAGTCGGAGATTTGAACCCGCGACAAAAATCCTAGTTATATACATACAAAGTAGTACAATATAGTACATTTCACTTCCATGATTTTATAATCATTTTATATCAATATTTACAACAGTCATATCAGTTCACATCTGAGGGGGAATGTTTCTTGGATTCAGGAACATTTTCTTTACAATTAGCAATAATTACAAAAGACTGCATTGAGCTAATAACAATGATATTATTGACTAGTGTACCCGGGACGCAGGTTTCGTCATCCCGTTGGAAATTCCTGAAATCCTTTCTTAGTGAACTGTTTTTTTACAATGGTTAGTTGCTTGACCTTTATCTGACCTGATGTCGAGTTACAAGGCCGAAGGTGGAGGCGCACTTCACCCGGAATCCTCAACAGACTGAGGAGCTGGCTATCTTACCTCTGAATGCCGGAACACAACTATTTTAGAATTGTTATTATGGCGACAGAATTAGGTAAGATGGTGGTAGTCCTGCCACCAAATAAACTAAAAAGCGCTAATGAAAAAATTACAAATTTCCTCCGACCTCTAGGTAGGACTGTGCTTCGATCGTCAGTCTGTCAGTCTGTCAGTCCGTCAGTCACACGACAACAAGGGCTAGTTGTATTAGTTATTATTTAGGTTTAAGTTTTCTAGGTTAGGTTTGAATAAACCAAGAGTTTAAGCATTCATATTTTGCAAAGCACACAATGAAAATCAAAACATTTATAAATATATACATTTACACACCTAGCGGGACTTTGATCACGGAGAATATTAATACTAGTATATTTTTTGCAAATACACCCAAACACAGAGCACATAATTATATTCACCACACAAACATTTGTCCCGGGCGGGAATCGAACACAACCGACAGCTGAGCTGTGAAGTCAGTTTTAGTAAATGCTACACATTTTCCCACACAAACACTCATTACCGTATACTATGATTTCAATTGCACTTCAAATCATATATTATTTATATTCAATTGTGCCAATTGCACATTCCATAAAACATTTAGTATGTGTTTCTCTTCTATTCTTTTGGATCTTGAAGTGACAAACTTCCACCAACACATTTTCCCACACAAACACTCATTACCGTATACTATGATTTCAATTGCACTTCAATTCATATATTATTTATATTCAATTGTGCCAATTGCACATTCCATAAAACATTTAGTATGTGTTTCTCTTCTATTCTTTTGGATCTTGAAGTGACAAACTTCCACCAACACATTTTCCCACACAAACACTCATTACCGTATACTATGATTTCAATTGCACTTCAATTCATATATTATTTATATTCAATTGTGCCAATTGCACATTCCATAAAACATTTAGTATGTGTTTCTCTTCTATTCTTTTGGATCTTGAAGTGACAAACTTCCACCAACATATCCTGCGTTTATCTTTGATTTCCTTCAAATCCGCGTTATCTCCAAACACACAAGCTCGCGTCTATGTACCGCTAGTTTTGTGCACGGTCTTCTTGTGCACCTTCAGAGCCCGCTTGTCCCGGGAGTTGTAGCCGCACGAGGAGCAGGTGAACTTCCCCCCGAGCTTGTCGCACACCCCCTGGTGCTCCAGCAGCCGCTCCCTGGAGTCCAGCTGGTGTCCGCACGCCCCGCAGTTGTACACGTTCGGGTGCAAGTCGTGAGTGTTCAGGTGATAGTGGAGGCTCATGTTGTACTTGGAGCGGTACGAGCACATCGAACAGCGGAACCCTTTCTCGCCGTTGTGCGTCTTCTGATGGCGACGCAGCTGACTGCGGCTGTACGAGGTGAACCCGCACTCGCGGCACACGTGCACCACGCTCCCGGGGGACTTGCTGCCCGCGTCGCGCTCGTGCCCGCGCCGGTGCAGGTTGTAGTCCGCGCGGGTGAGGCTCACGTGGTTGCAGAGCACGCAGAAGTGGTCCCGCTGGTGGAGCAACACGTTCTTCGTGGTTTTCGTTTGGTTGGGGCCGGACTGGGGTTGGTTCTGTTTGTGCACGAGCTGCAGGAGCGGCACGTCGTCCTCGTCGGTCTCGTCGGAGACAGACAGACAGTCGACGTGCGGCTCCTGCAGGATCACGTCGTCCTCGTCGCTGGAGGTGAGCAGGCTGATGGCCGCGCTCGGCGACCGCTTGCCCGGCGACCGCTTCGGCGACCGCTTCGGCGACCGCTCCGGCGACGCCGCTCTGAAACAAACAAACAAACATAAACAAAATACCTAAGTCCGCCTGGCTAGGATGGTGGTAGCTAGCCAGGCGGACTTAAAGTCCTACCACCAACCAAACCAAGCCCAATACATTGTACCCCCCCTGGGGCTCGAACTTCTGGATCTGAAATCGGTGGGTTGAACCACTAGACCACAAAGGCGGTTAAAAGTATCAACTAAAAAAAAAGCACTGGTACATTTCAAGTAAGGTTCCGTGATAAACAACAAAACAGACATCACGAGATCTCAGTTCTGGGGGAATATTAGTATACCACAAGACTTGCCAAGACCTTCTGAAAGTGCCCCCTTGTTACATAACAAGCCCCCCCCCCATCGCTATTTTTTGTATGACGGGTAAGCACTTGACCTTCATCTCACCTGGTAACAAGTTGAGATAAGGCCGAAGGTGGACGCGCACTTCACCCGGAATCCTCAACAAACTGAGGAACTGGCTATCTTACCTCTGAATGCCGGAAAAAATCTAAAAATTGTTGTGTTCCGGTATTCGATCTTACCTAATTCTGTCGCCATATTAACAATTCTAAAAATTGTTGTGTGTTCCGGCATTCAGAGGTAAGAAAGCCAGTTCCTCAGACTGTTGAGGATTCCGGATAAAGTGCACCTCAACCTTCGGCCTTATTACCTGTAACCGGGTGAGATGAAGGCCAAGCGCTTCCACGTTGTAAAAAAAAGCCAGATTGAGAGTAAAAGAGTGGGTGGGCGATGAATAAAGAGAGATCGAGTAGAAATGTGCTGACAGCAACGAGTAATGAAGGACACTTTTGTCGTTGTGTTAATAGCTTTCTTTTTGATAAATAATTTCCTAGATTAAGTCCGTGGTCAATCTAAAGACATCGCCTGATGTCGCATGGTACCCGGATAAAGTAACTCGATAAGTTATACAATATCTGTACAACATTTCGAGTCAATCCGTTCAGTAGTCATTACGTGAACGAGCTACAAGGAACGAATCTCTTGTATGACTATATTTGATATCCATTTACCATCGATATAGCGATATTGTTGTAATGACAATGTTCTTATGATAATGTTATGGTAACAACGTGATGGTGACAATGTTGTAATGACAAAGTTCTTATGATAATGTTGTAATGACAATGATTTTTAACCGGCTTTCAGAAAAAGGAGGAGGTCTTCAATTCGTCGGATTTATTTTTATTTTTTTATGTATGTTCCCTGATTTCTCGAAGACGCCTTGACCGATTTGGAAAATTATTTTTTGTTTGAAAGGGTATTATACTTCACAGGTGGTCCCATTGACAATGAGGGAACTCTTCAAATATTATAGACACACACGAAGTGATTTGGGTATTATTAGTGTGTATTATCTCAAAAGTAAAGAAAAAACGGACCCCTTATAGGATGTACATTGATAGGATATGTACGAACCGACAGACAGACGCATGTCTGTCTGTCGGTTGGTACATCTGCCATCAATATAATTGGAAAAAATACGTCATCCAGGTAAATTGTATCATATTTTTCATTGAAGTCGGTTTTCTTTTTAGTTTTTAAAACATAATTATATGATAATGTGATGATAACAATGTTGTGATAGTAATGTTGTGATAGTAATGTTGTGATGACAATGTTGTGATAGTAATGTTGTGATGACAATGTTGTGATAGTAATGTTGTGATGACAATGTTGTGATAGTAATGTTGTGATGACAATGTTGTGATAGTAATGTTGTGATGACAATGTTGTGATAGTAATGTTGTGATGACAATGTTGTGATAGTAATGTTGTGATGACAATGTTGTGATAGTAATGTTGTGATGACAATGTTGTGATAGTAATGTTGTGACGACAACGTGCGCACTCACCTGTCCTCCCGCAAGAAGGTGACATCATCGTCGTCGTCGTCGTCGTCGAGGTTGACGCACACGCCCCCCTGCCCCTCCCCCCCTTCCCCCTCGCCCCCCTCCTCTCGCGCTTCCAACATCAGCGCCACGTCCACGTCGCACTGCACGCTCTCCATCACCATGAGACAGTCGTTCTGCTGCCCACCCGCCTCCACGCTGCCATCTGACACAATACTACACATATTACCCTGATTCATGATAAACTATTTGTATTTACAAAAGGTCGCTCGACTGCTGATGCCGGTATTACTTTGGTATCACATATTTTCAAGGGCTGGGAGAAATCACATAATTCGTTGGGAGTCTTTTGTGATTTGTCTAAGGCTTTTGACTGCGTGCACCATAAAACACTGATTATGAAATTAGACCACTTTGGTGTCAAGGGTGTTGCAATACTCTTACTCACGTCTTACTTATGTGATCGCGTACAGCGAGTCGACTTGAACGGCCAGCGTTCTTTAGTTACCATGGGAATACCTCAGGGCTTAATGTTGGGGCCTTTCTTATTTTTTGCATACATCATTTGTAGTTCCAACTATTTTTTTGTTATCCTCATAAGATCCACGCTCTGAGTAGTGATCCGAGGTGAGTCCTTAAATGGAAAAGAGTCGTGATCTGTCTTGTGTCTATTTTAGCTATTGTTGTTAGTTTAATAAGAGCTGTGGATTTTGTTTTAAAATAAAATAAATAAAGTTTATTCGTGCTTTAGCTAGTTTTTGGCTATGTTTTTTCTAATAAAATACATACTAAATTCTGAGGTTGCACTGCAAGCAGCAGTGATGATAATTTTTATAAGAAGGAAGACATTTGAAGTGGACAGTTGAAATAAGTATCATTGCTCCAAGTTTCTTCTGCACACGTAGTTCGTTGTTCCCTTTGGAATGGCAAGAATTCAATAGACATTTAGCAGATGAGGTGAGGGATGATCTAGGATCATGTCACTAGTTACCTTGTCCCACTGACAGCTCGATGTAGACGGGCACGTGAGGAGTTAAGACCATCTCCTCTCCTTCTTCCTGTCAACAAACAAACAAATTAAGATTATAAACATGTACAACAGTCTTTCCTAACTAAACTAAAATGGCTGTATCTTAGTAATTTTCGATCAGATCCAAAAAACAAAACACAGTATTTATAGGCTTTTATAGAAAACAATCTCCATGCTTAACAGAAAAACGTCAAAGCCGTTTCCGGCGTAAGGAAAAGATGCGGGTTCGAGTCCTGTCGCTCTCCCATACCAATATAGCTTATCGTTAATTTCGAAATGGTATGTCCGACTAAGAAGAACATTTTAGGTCCGATATGAATAATCTCAGTTTTCAGCAATTTACTTTTACTAAAAACACAATTTAGATCAAAATAATTATATGCAAAAGAGTGTTAGGATATAAACATTTCTGAAGTGAATCTTAAGTATCATAGTGATTTGAAACTTAATGAAACGAAAAAGCGACACTAGAATGAGACAAACATAAACATTGTAGAAGCCTTAACCTGCGAGAGAATGAGATGACATACAGATACGTGTGCGCGCCTGCTTATGGCAGACCCTTGGGAAAGGCCGTGGTGTCAAGCCGCGTAAGTATATTTGTTTATTGCAACACTAGCGCCTGTTCGGAATCACGACCAGCACACAAGGAGAAGGCAAGAATGCTGACGCGAGTCACGAGTTTTCATTTTATAAATTGCCCGTACACCTCTCTTCTGCAAAATATAAATGCTTTCAATATCAGCTGCACTTCCCCATAAAAATATGCCATAAGACATAAAACTGTAAAAGTAACTAAAATAAACTAACCTCGCCGTGGCTTCATCAGTAAGATGCATTATACCTACTACCTACTGCGTATGCAGCCGACTTAGCCTGCTAGCTAATGACTCAATATGAATACCCCATTGCAACATAGCATCAATATTTAAACCTAAGAAAGTAGTTGTTTCAATAAAGTTAAGTATTTCCCCATTTATGATAATCCCCATTGTTGACTTGAACATGAGGCAAAATCGGACGATTTTTTTTGTTTTTTACTTAATTGAGGTTTTTACCTTTAGGAATTACTAGAGATGCATTTACACATTAATAATTATCTTTAGACCTTTCGACTCTGAATATGAATGAAGTATCGTCGGCAAACAATACAATATCACAATGATACACAGGATGGTAGATCATGGACATAGATTAGAAACAGAAAAGGCACTAAGATCGATCCTTGTGTTACACCTATGTTAGTGGAGGTTCCCGAAGATCGCAGTCAAAAGCCTTAGATAGATCACAGAACAAGCTTCAAAGACATTCAACGACTGTTGCACCAGCAACAGTCGTTGAACGACCTTTAGTAAACCCAAATTGTTTCTCATGCTGTAGCCTGTTGCAGTTAAAATGAGACTGTAACTGATTAAGAAGTTTTTCAAACATTTCAGTACATGCCGGCATAATTGAGATGGATACCAGAATTTTCAAAAACATCTAATGTGTGTAACTTCTTGCACACATGTTTTTTTTTTATATGAACATCGTACAAAGTTCGTATTATAGAGAAATACGTCCTACTTCAAAATCAAATATTGTTATTTTTTTTTGGATCATTTTGAATCGCCAAATCTAACGCTTGTTCGGTATCGCGACTAGCCGCACAAGGAGAAATGCAAGAAACTCGAACTAGGGTACTTTTGGATGATCCTTAAAATAACCCTTCGTGTTAGGAACTGGCTAAGTATCCTTAAAATACTTACCCATAGCCAGTCCCTATCACGAATAACACAATAGTGCAGACTAGTACCTGGTCCTCGGATAGAATAACGTGTTGATGCGAGGAGTCTGCCATGGCGGCGACCTGGCGCTCCGTCTTCATATTGGCGATGTGGTAGTTCGGGAGGTGTTCCTCCAGGTCCTCCAGCAAGGGTGGGGGCGGCTCCTCGCTGAAACATCACCATTTCATTCCTATGTTACAGGTACTTTCAAATCTCAAACCCGACAGCAACATTTCAAATATTATGGTTTATAGAGAACACAGCGTGAAAAAGTATCAAATCAATATTTAGAATCGGCATATGGAACTGATGAAGTTCATAAGTATATTTTGAAGTAACATCATCATTTCATACGTACGTAACAAGTTGGGACTTTCAAAACTAAAACCAGACTGCAACATTTCAAACTTTATGGTTTTGAGAGAGCACAGCCTTAAAAAGTATCATAATCCATATATTTATTTAGAATAGGCATGTACCTTTCATTTAATATCCATGTTGTTAAAAGCCATTTCCAATAAAATAATATGAAACCTATTTATTTTTATTTGCCTATTTGCTAAGCCAAACAACAAGATCGATTTTATAAGGTAAATCACATTACATTACAGCACCAAACCAAAATATATGAACTTACCCAAAGAATCATGGTCCCCAGATCTAATGACCTTCATTGGATTATCACCAAATTTCCAAACTCACCTTTGTTGGTTGGGGGTAGGACTTTGTTTAAGTCCGCCTGGCTAGCTACAAGCATCTTACCTAAGTCTGTCGTCATTACAACAATTTTAAATTGTTGCTGCTGACATTTAGAGGTAAGATAGACAGTTGAGGATTCCGGGTGCGCTTTCACTTTCGGCCTTATCATAACCTGAAGCTAGGTGAGATGAAGGCTTCCCCGTCATACAATAAAAAAAAACAAAAAAAAAATGTAGACCTACCTATATCAACCAAAAAAATAATTTCGCTTATCTGCTAAGAAATCGTACATGTATTCTGTATCTGACGCGTGAGTTGAGTCAAACTTACCTATTAACACTATCCTCACTGTCTTCACTCATCTTTCTTAGTTTAAATGGAACTTTCCTCATCGGAACTATTTTCTTCTTGACTTTCCTTTTCATAGGTTTGTCTGTGTTTTCAGTTCCATTTGCTTTTTCTATTATATTTTTAATGTCTATTGAAACCGTTTTATTATCATTTGAAACTGTTGCAACATCTTTGTTATTGTTATCTACATGCCCATTCTCCGTAACATCTTTGCTGCACGGTAATTCTGTCTCACTTTTAACTTTGTTGTCATCAACTTTTTGATTATCATTAGATTTTTTAAGGTTACAAACATTTTCACTATGATTACCAACATTTTCATTGCGGTTATCAACATTTTCACTGTGGTTATCAACATCGGCACTATGCTTATTAACATTTTCATTAAGGTTGTTATCATTTTCCCTATGGTTATCAATATTTTCAACATGCTTATCAACATTTTCACTAGGCTTGTCAACATTTTCAGTATGGTTATCAATATTTTCAATGTGCTTATCAACATTCTCACTGGGTTTGTCAACATTTTCAGGATGGTTATCATTACATGTGGTTTGTTTGTCTGTTTCAGCCTTTGATTGTTCCTTTTCCGCGTCCGCGCTGTCCAAAGAGCCAAGCGGGTCCTTTATAGTTTGCGGTTTGTTGGACTGGAAAAAATAAGAGCTCCTTAGAATTTGATGACAAGAGTTTTAATCTAAAAATAGATGGCGGTGGATTCGTTTCTGAGCTGATCACGTTAGTATTGGGCGACTAGCATTTTTAATGAGAAATCATATATCAAATAAATTGTGTTATGCTCGATCAATGAACATCCCAAAAAGGAGGTTCTTTATAATTATGTTGTATTTTTTATTCTACGATTTGAGAAGGCCCCGGAGTACCATTATCCCATACAAACTGTCTGTGTCAAATGTCAGTGGCGCGTTAATTAAAAAAGCAAAAAGTTTAACCATGCAAACACTTTTTCACATTTATTTTGATTTAAATTATGTTTTTAGAAAAATTCAAGCGTGATGCAGCCAGTGTCTTGGGCATGCTTCCGTCTGGTACTGGTCTGGAACAGACGAGTTACCTAAAGACCGTTTGTAACGGTCCTTAGTACATAGTTAGTTTAATTGTACATTTTATTGAATAAAGTTCGACTCAGACATGCTAATTAGCAATGAATAACACGCACCGTTTGTATGGGAGAAAGATAATCAAAGGCACCACTGGGCCTTCGTAGCCGAATGATAGCTAATGCTATTGAGAAGACTCAGTTTCTTGAAGATTTCAGGTGAAGTGCGCTTCACCTGAAATTATAGCTAGTAGGTTAGGTACTATTGAATAAAAGGTAACCTGGTCTCCGAAGATGGTGGGCACCACCTTCCTCTTGAGCCGCACCCGGCCTCGCACCTCCTCGTAGTCCTCCACGGCGAAGTGCAACGAGCATAGCCTCGCGTCGTCCAGCGCGGGGGGCGCGGGGGGCGGGGGGCGAGGCATGGCATCCAGCCAGCGCTTACGGAGCAGCCTGCTTGTCGGAAACCTACGAACAGGCAAACCAAAACATATTTCGGTGTTCCATAACCCAAGGGTACCGGGTAAGGAGAAAGGGAATAACTAAGGCTATGCTGTCTGTCTACATAAAGTTTTTTTTTACTGTACGTCGGGGAATCGCCTGGCCTTCATCTCACCTAGTTACGATAACGCAAGTTAAGATAAGGCCGAAGGTGGAGGCGCACTTCACTTCACCCGGAATCCTCAACAAACTGAGGGACTGGCTATCTTACCTCTAAATGCTAATTATTAGAACTGTTGTTATGGCGACAGAATTAGGTAAGATGGTGGTAGCTAGCCAGACAGACTTAAACAAAATCCTACCACCAACCCTCTGAATCCACCCGGGACCTCTGAATCTGAAAACGGTGGGTTGAATCACTAATCCACAGAGGCGGATAAAACCTACTCCTGAATGTGCCGTCGAGAACCGACAGATACCTGACGGGAACGGAACCGCCCCAGAAGAGTAATGCAGGTGAATGCACTGGAAGAAGTCAATAACCATCTCAGAGCCCTCGGAGCATTGAGGCCGGCAACCATGGTTTTAGTCATGAGAGTCCCGACAAACTCACATAACACCATTGCAACAACAATGCAGTGAGGTGATCTTGTTCTGTCCAACGTTGGACATGAATCGACATGTTTATTATCTGCAACATGGCAGCACTTGGCAAGTAATGATAGAAAGAAAGAAACAGCAACTTAAAACAAGTCCTACCAACCAAATCAAGCACAGATTTGTACACCCCCGGGGATAGAACCTGTGACCTCTGGGTCTGATACTGGTGGGCACCACGAGACCACAGAAGCAGTTAAAACGAGTGTTGTAGGGCAGGCTGGTTGTCCCCTAGGCACTAGGTACTTACTCGAAGAACGTAACATCGGGCTTAGAAACACACCCTTGACAGCATGTCGGCATGTTTGTCTGTTAGTTGCCCTGCTGCTTATCTGAAATATTAATTAAAATAAAAAAATGGTCAGCTTTAGTGTAAATTACAGCTTCAAAACACAACATATTCACTCATCATCATCATCCATTACAATACTTTTGAAATTGGTTGTCAACTGAGAGAACTTTGAAAAGATTTGATGACCATTTTTTTTTTTTTTTTTATTGTACGACGGGGAAGCGCTTGGCCTTGAACTTACCGGGTTGTAATGTTCCAAGTTAAGATAAGGCCGATGGTGGAAGCGCACTTCACCCAGAATCCTCAACAGAGTGAGGAACTGGCTATCTTACCTCTAATTGCTGGAACACAACAATTTAGAATTGTTATTATGGCGACAAATTTAGGTAAGATGGTGGTAGCTAGCCAGGCGGACTTAAACAAAGTCCTACCACCAACCAAACAACATATTTTAAACATATTACTTTCTTATAAATATATTATCTATTGCTAAAGAGCCTCTGACGACCCAGTAGCAGGTGAACATCACACAATCCACATTCTGATCAGCGGTGGAACATAGGTGGAAATTATTTTTATGAGAAAGCTTGTATTCATTGTGAAAATTAAACACGCAACCTTCATTACAGAAGCAAACCGGCTAACCTCGCAGGAGCTTAGGAGTAACTTTCTTATCACTAAACATTTAAGAACTTCAGCACAAGTAAAACTGCGCAATTAGCAAAATAATAAAATGAAAATGTCCATTGGACATAAATGTTCAGTTGAAGAAGTAGATACTTATGGGTAGTCAGAGGCAAGTCTGAGCATCACATTTCATGCCATGTTTGAAAGATAAACTGTCCGTACACCATTCTCTGTATATATGCATCATGGCTAACAATGTGTCATTGTACACACTAGGGATCAGAACTATATTTTATATTTAATTTTAAACCTATTAAAAAATTGTAAGAAAAAATGTAATAGTACATATATAGGTAGGTATGTAAGGCTAAAGCCTTTTTTATACTGCTTTAATTGAACTATTACAAAAGGTACCTACTAATTAATAACAAAAACTATCTTAAATTATTGGGATAATTTTAAAAATGGTAGTAGTAGGTACCTATAGTCATATACTTATAGTTTTATTATAAGTTTTCCTTCTTTAGTGTGCTGCGTAACTCACCTAGTACCAGACTTTATGAGTCCCCACCATATGTGTCTGAACTCTCTTTAACCACTACTACCGTATACAGTATCTAGCGAACTAGCATGTGCTTTAAAATACACAACACCTGGTTGTCCGATTAGGTGTCGCACCTAATCGGACAACCAGGTGATTCAAGCCTGCAAAGCCCAACAGAACTGGAAACAAACATCGTAAAGATGTCCTTAACCAGGTTTGAAAGCCAGGGCCTCCGGATTGCCGGCCACAATATCTATTACTAGTATTTAGTTGAGTTGTTTGAGAAGTTGGGAAACATTTATCTTTTTTTGACAGCTTCATATACCTAATTATGTTCATGTACATTTTTATTATATATATATAAATTAAGCAAATGATTATTGATATGAAAGCGATAAAAATAATGTTGTATCTATTATTTTATGGGAAAAAAACAATTATTTACAAGGAACCAACAAAATCGGCGCAGTCTGAACGTGCACAATTCAATAACTGGTAGCGCCTTATTCTGGAAACTCGATATCGAAGTTGCATAGCCGATGAACATAAGCTTTATTACAAATGGTGTAAGGGTCATTTTGCGATATCAACGATACAAAACCGGCGATGCAAAAACGAAGCGATTCCGAGAGTAAGAACGCAAATTAATTAATACAGCGCGTTAGAAAATCGATTAATAATCCAAAATACAGTAGATAAATAGGTTACCAATGTTTGTAAACAATCTTAGGATTGTTTGTGACCGCGAAAACACCGCTACGAAGATTAAAAACACATATGTATATCAATGAACATATCCAAGTTATGGCGAAAGAAGGGAGTTCCAGATCAAAACAATGAAGTTCTAAACACAATTCACACAATATCCTCGCACAAAGTTTACGATACAGCGTGAAAACACAAGTAAAAACACTAGAACAAGCCGTGAGGAAATTAAAATTATTTCGAAGTCTTTTTTTTCAGCAGCGTTGTTTGACAGAAGGAGAAGAGATTGTATTTTGATTTGAGTAAATTGAACTGCCATGCCATACACAGCACACACAGATAATGAAAAACCAGTTTAGTCGATTCACAGAATGTTTGTTCTGTTGTTTCATGTTTTGCATCGATTCGAATCGAATGAATGAAAGCGCTGGTTATGGCATATATGTAGCGCCATCTAGCGTCGAGTAGCAAAAACGAACAGTCCTAAATAATTATTACTGATGGGGTGGCCAATGGGTGGCACTATGAGGATGCTGCTGCTGCTATGGTAGGTACTAGGTATACTCTTTGGAGGTTGGGTTACTCAGTCAGTGACCTAGACTCCTCTTCTCATCCTCATACCGCCACGCCAGATACTACCTACTCATTGTATCCAAAACAACAAGCTAGGTTTCTAGCTTGTTGTTTTGGATACAATTATTTTATTTATTAAAAATCTACAGTTCCTTATTCTAAAATAAACTTAAGATGAGGCCTACTCATTTCCCACGGGACAAGGAGTCTATCGTCTTGGGCCGCTTAAAATCATCACGTAACAGACTTCAGCTCAAGAACGGCTGGGTCATTGCCACCTGGTAAAAGCTCAACGGATAATGTAATTAAGTCTTGCGTGGCGCGAAATACTGCCGGCAGACCTATTGCACGAAAGTCGGTTTAATACCAAGTTGATCTACAGCCGCACCGCACCATAAAATTTATGATTCAATCATCAGTGCACCGCGCTGGTGAGAGGCACTTGCACCCAACCAAAGACGGAAAGTTACAGGATCCATTACTACCAAGGAGTACCATTACTTTCTTTCTTTTTACTATGTTTTCTCTATAACAAACCACAAAATGGCTGCCAGGAGCATAGATTCTATTACTCACGAGGCCACTGAGGCCAGGGGTGGCCAGCAGCTACCAACGTTTCATTTTACACATTTTGACAGCTGAAGCAGAATTACGTTCCGATATACGTTGTTTAGGTTTTTTAGCGCGTATTTAAAATTTTAACGCATTTTAGCGAATTTACGCTTCCGTCTGGTATTGGTCTGGAACAGTTGAGTTACCTATAGTCCGTTTGTAACGGTCCTTAGGTAATCTGAGTCCTTTGTACATAGTTAGTTTAATTGTACTTTTTACTGAATAAAAATTGTATATTAATAAGTTTTGGCAAAAAATTGTCTACTAAGAATCAAGTGGAATAAAGGCCATATTTCATAATTTTGTGGAATTCTGAATCATCATAATATCCAACACAAACCGTGCGAGTTTCCGGTAGAATCATAATTACTGATACAGCGCGCCCATCTGGGTGCGCCCTACTAACGAATAATACTACTGATCGTGTACCAGTCGTGTTACCAACAGACCGTTCGTAATGGTAACCCGATTGCGATTGCGACTGGCCATGTGAATGTAAAATTATAAATAGTTAATTATGTCTGATTAAGTACCTATGTATCTAATATGTATACAGTTACTCTGCTCTGTGTTATAGTGATATGATGTCTATGGACAAAGATGTTACTGGTTTGAACCTTTTTGAAATTATTTTGATTGATGACCAATAATTCATATTTAGTATTTTGCATTATAAATTGGTGATATTGGAAATCAAAATACATTCTCCACTATACATAAAATATCAGTTTTATTTGTTATGCTATTTACATGGTTATTTATTTCAAATAATACAAAACTTATTCTTAAGTAATCTGTAAGCAAGCACCATTTATACTTGACATAAAATATACATCTTAGAAGTGTTATGTCATAGTTATCATACTTATGTAGGTACATAGATCCATGAAATACCTAGATGAGAGAACAAACCCATTGCAAGTGAAGAATCCTAATAATATTAAGAAAAGCCTGCTACAAACGCCATGACTTCCGATAAAGACAAATTCGTAGCCACAGAAGTAGAAGCAAATGAGATTTCTGTGTTGATAATAAATGCTATAGGGTTTCTAACTGCTTGTTTCCTAATATATTGGATACTTAAGGGGCATGAAATCAAACCAATGCTACCGGCCCTTATTTTGTTGGTAGTGACTTCGTGTTCCACCATTAATATGATAGTTGATATTCTAACATAAGCTTTGTTTTTCTTTAACTTATTTTATATCCTAGTACCTACACATATTTCTTTTTGAAAACAGGTAATTGTGGAAACAAACTTTTCATTAATTGATCAAAAATAGTTATGCTACAATGGGGGAGTGATAATCTCTGGACCCTTGTTGATACAAGGGTTCATAGATTATCATCAACCCATCAATATCAGATCAGAGGGTACAAGTTTCATACAAACATAGTTTTCTTTAGAGATGCTACAGTTATAATTGGATTTCGATAATCTGTCTGTGATGTGGAAAAGAATGAAAAATTAATTTCTCATATGAAGACTTCTCCATATAATTGTTTTTTTTTGTGTAATTTGAAGAAAGTACTTGCAAAAGTCCAATCAAGTTGGACATGCCAATTAGAAATGAACGACAAACTAAGTTTGCCATAACATATAGTCTCAAAACACTAATGACCACATAATTTTGTGCTCTGTTTAACCACCTTCCTATCAAGGAGAAAATTTTAAATTTGAACTGTTTAATTTAAAATGCTCAATAGGCATTATCAACTCACACTTAACACACCCACTCTCTGTAGCGTCACAATCACTAGAACACCCTGTCCTGGTAGGTGGAGTCCTGCGGCTTGGGAGACAGGCAGCGGTAGTGCCACAGGTGTAGGTAGCCTCACAATCACTAGAACACCCTGTCCTGGTAGGTGGAGTCCTGAGGCTTGGGAGGCAGGTGGTGGTGGTGTCGCAGGTGGCCGGGGCGGCGCGGCGGCGCCAGGTACTCGAACATGCTCTGCGTGTGCTGCGCGAGCATGTTGGCGAGCTCGCACGGCATCGGGTCTGTCCAGAAGAAGTCGTGGTTCAATGCGGTGTCTGCATCATACCTGAAAATTATATATAATTACAATACTGTTCAACTATTACAAATATTGATACACTCTGTACTTCTTTCTTGTCATTCTGTTGGAATTTTATAGAATCTTTTCTACACTGCATTAGCTACCTCAAAATGTCTATATGCTGGAATGTAATTTGAACAATGGATATTTAATTCACCTTTTGGCCGGGTCTAGCTGCAGCAACTTATCAAGCAGATCACATCCATATGGGTCCTTGACGTAGGGCTTCAGCCTTTCCTGAAATTTTAAACCGGAAAGTTTAAGAAGCTACTGACTTTACAGACCTGAATTAATAATTATGTATATACACAGTCAGGTCATAAATTCTGTCACAAGTTTAATATAAAATAATTGAAACAAGTTTATTCATTATGTAACCATTTATATACCAAAATGAACTTAACGAAACATAGATTCTTATGAAAATAAAGTTTATTCAAAATGACATCCGTGATTTTGAATACAGGCCTTCAATCTGCGCGGCCAGTCGTCTATCGCAGCACCGAGGTCCATGTCAATATCGGCGGCTGCCTTAATCAAGGATGTCTTGAGTGACTCCAAATTGGGATGAGGCTTTGAGCACGCCTTTTCCTCCAAGTGTTGCCATATCTTGTAATCTAACGGACTCAAATCTGGACTGGAGGAGGGCCAGTCTTCGTGCCGGATGAAGTCGATTTCACGCGCCGCCAGCCAGTCTTGTGTGCTCTTCGCTCTATGAGCTGGCGCCGAATCTTGTTGGAATACCCAGTGCCTGTTATTGAACATGGTATGAGAAACAGGTTCCACGAGGTTCGTCAGGACTGTATTTTGATACACAACTGCATTCGTTTTTACACCTTTCTCACAAAAATGTACCTCTGTTAAGCCCCAATAAGAAACTCCCAACCATACCATGAGCGAGGATGGAAAATGACCTCGTTGGACACGCGGAATACGGTTGCTTGCTACTTCACTACTGTGTGCGTACACCTTATCATTTTGTTTGTTGTAGCTCTCTTCTACTGTAAATTTTTTTTCAATTTCATTGAAAAAAGAATTTCCCGATATTTTTTTCCCGCGTACCGCTTCAACAAAGCGCGGCATCTCTTCAGTCTCAGGTCCATTAGACGAGCATTTAAATGATGTCCTGTTTTTCTTCGATATGCCCGAAGCCCTAAGTCTTCATTTAACACCCTTTTCACCGTGGTTCTGCTTAACCCCATCTGAAGGGCCAACAGTTTCTGCTTACGTTTGGGATTTCCTGGAGTCCTAACAGACCGAGGGCGACCACTTCTTGACCTGTCATCTACACTAGAGTCTTCATTGTATCGTTTGATGGTACGATAAACGAATCTTTTGGTTATATTCAAATTTTTCAGTATGTCAAAAAAAATAATTGGCGCGTAACCGCAACGATGCAACGCAATAACTGCAACACGGTCTTCTTTAAGCGTCCACTTCATATTTAGAAATGAGTAAAATTCTAAATAGTATACATTTTTATTTTTGTGGCCAGCATTCTAAAAGAAAAGTTTTTACTGTGTGACAATACTTATGACCTGACTGTGTATATGTAATTATGTATACGTTTCCGTGTGTGACCCAAGGGCTGGCGCAAGAGAAGTTCCAGACACAACCTTCTCCTTTAGACAAGTTCTAACCACAACAGTATTCAAGTGTGTTATCAGGCTTAAATACAAAAAAAATATGAAATGTATATGTAGTGCTGGTAACTTCATACTACAGGATGAGTAGACAATGGCACATACCTTGACCTTCCTCTTCTGTCCCTTGGGCAGCTCCATCTTGTTGTAGAGATCCAGAGCCTCCACTCCCGGCCACACATCAGGGGTGCACGACCCACACAGCTGGGATATGAGGATCAGTTGCTGCTGCTCCGTGGGACCCTGGGTTACAATCAAATCATACATATACCTTCAGTTAATGGACACTTTCTGGGTAGCTAGTTGCTCCATCCTCATCCTTGCGGTAACAAGTTCAGAGGTCAAGAACTGGCACTTTATAGCAGCTACCTTTATCTTTTGGAGTTGGAAAGTTTGTTTCATATTGAAAAGGAATAGTAGGATTTGTGTTTTCAGATTTTTTAATAAACACTTTCATAGTCAAATCATATGCTTTTAAGAAAATAAAACATTTAATAATAATCCTAAAATATATTTGTGTGAAACACACAGATGGAGACAATTACAAATAGATAGCATGGACAGTACCTGCATGATAGGTGATCGGGTCCACATCTCAGCCATGATGCATCCCGCGCCCCACATGTCCACCGGAGGACCATAGTTTCGATCACCTGGACACACAGGAAGGATTCGAGTCTAGTTCCTGGTTCTTAAGCCAGACTATAGAAGGGTTAAAGTTAAGATGTATTGTCGGAAGTCCGCATTTGTAGTGTTACTCTAAATGTACATGAGTGTATGTTGTATGTTAAGTGATCTGCCTGTGCATAAACAATAATAATAATAATAAATTACTATCAAGACATACTTCCTTCCTGTGAGATGTTTATAAATATCAAATCTCAGAATTGAAAGAGGAAAATGTTAGCACCATGGTTCTACTTAAAGGCACAAGGCCTTAGTATGAGTTTCTGACAGCTAACGAAAACTATTTTCGTTTTCATATAGGGTGCTTATTTCCCTACATTTGGTTAGCGGACATAAGAAAGGAACTACAGTTGCTTTACTATTATCCAAACAGGCAAATCCATGAAAGCTAGTGGTAAATATCCTGTTGATATTATTTTTATAGCTTACCTAATAATAGCTCTGGCGGCCGATACCACAGTGTGACCACTCTGTTAGTGTATTTATTGACCGTTCCTGACTTTGCGACGCTGAACGCCCGCGCCAGTCCAAAGTCAGCCAGTTTCAGTATCCCGTTCTTTGTAATCAGTACATTTGCAGCTTTCATGTCTCTATGCAGGATTTTATTACTGTGGATATAGTATAATCCGTTTAATAACTGCTGCATGACCTTTTTAATCTCCCCTAAACTGAATTTCACATTTACATTTGATAATAAACCGGCCAAATCGTGCTCACAAAAGTCGAACACCAAGTAAAATGTGGATCGGTATTTATTGTGCAACGTAGCCTTAGTTCTGCAGATTTCTATCAAGTTTACGACGTTCTCGTGTTTGAGGAGTTGCAGGATCTTTATTTCTCGTAGCGCAGTGATCGGAAAACCTTCTTTTTCGTTATCCATGAGGACTTTTTTCATCGCAACGAATTTTTTGTTGCTGTTACGCTGCCGGGCTTTGAACACTTCTCCAAAGGTCCCCTGCCCGATTTTTGCAACTTTCTCGTATTTGGAAGACTCATCGCAGAAGGGGAAGTCGAAATCTTCGATGTATTTCTCTTTTTCTTTCATGCTGAGGATGGTAGAGCTGGTGTTTATGTTTGTTTGCGTGGGCTCGCGAGGAGCGCTCACGCTTTGCATTTTAGCAGCAATTTTGGTGGTATTAGTTCACCTCTGCGTGGATGACATTCAGTATTTCACTTTGGAGCTGTTTTTGGAAAGCGAATAAAAACCAAAACTGAAAATAACCATGAAAGAAACTATGTACACCAACATACAAATTAGAACAACAGAGAGAAAATCGGAATGTCAAATTTTGATGACGTAAATAAAGTGTACGCAGAGTAAAAAGGCAAATAGAATCAAGTGTTGAATAGTGTTGAAAATAATCGACTATTTCACGTTTTTTTCAACTATTGTGTTTGTGTCAGATAAAAAAAGGCTTTTTATAAATATTTTAGGCTAACGAGATTTTGTAATTGTGAAAGACATGATTTACGTTAGTAGTGGCACTTATCGTGGCACTTATGGTTTACATTAAATTATCTACATTATTATTATATTCTACAGAGCTAAGTACACAAACCTCAATTTCTGGTATTAGAATTGGAATACAAACGTAAATTATAATAAATGCTTGTATGAAAAACTTAAGCAATCCCTAAATTGTTTAAAAAAAAATGTCATCCACTGTCTGTCGTCCTCGCTCAGCCATCGCATCGGCTCGTTTTCTATGAACTTTGATGATACGATGATCTCGTGACTATGGACGAACGGACTTGAACGCCGAATAACAACCGGAGTGATTCGAGTGACTATATTTTTTCTATACTCTTTGATTTGATCAAATCGAAAAATGATATTCTGATTCTTCTGATCTTTGAAGTTTGAATTGATTTGTTTTTGTCGGAAAATTCTAAATATCTCGTAGTGATCTTTGTCTAAACCTTTACCGACGCAAATCTAAACCAAGGTAAACTATTGTTTTCTACGAATACCGCTCCTAAATATTTTGACTAGTGCGTGAATTTGCACATTTATGTGGTGTGTGTACTAATGTGTTTACATTGCAGTTTTTATTGATCCAATTTTGGCGAAGTAGGGCTCACCGTTTTCTATTTTCTTTTACTTATTTCGCTAATTGTGTGGTATCATTATTATTGTGTTCTTGCAGTTTAGGTATCTAACTTCGTTATCTGGCAATTATTATATGATATGTTTAAATGTTGGCTATCCACCCCTTTTCCTGATAAGTATATTGTTATCGCTATTGTTATATGTGTAATTGTAAGAATTGCAAACCTGTTCTCTACTTACGCCCACTTAATTATTAAACGATAGACTCACCAAATATCCAGGTTATCATATAAATAATAGCTACACTTCTTAAAAAATAAATACCTACCTGTACTACTCTCATACTTGTAGAACAATGCTTAGATACCTACTTGGCACATGTTGACAATTATCTATTTGGCTAATTCACATAAACATCGCTGAGCTCCAACACCCAACTAGGATTCCCTGTGTTTAGGAGATAAAGTGAATAAGTTTTTTCTTTGGTTGGTTGGTGGTAGGACTTTTCTCCGCCTGGCTAGCTACCACCATCTAACCATGTTGTGACCTAGGACAAACACTTGAAGCACATTTTTTTTTATTAAAATAATTATTTAAAGCATGACAAGTGAAAGCAGCTCAGCTGTCTTGGCTCTTAATGATGACACGGAGGACACAGAGGCTGCGAGCATCACGGATGATGCAAAGGAGGGTCCTCCGCTCATCATGGAGCACGGGTACGACATTGCTGTCAAGGTAATCATTTTTTTTGTAAAATATTTTACATCCAGACCCAGAGATACGCATTGTGGCAGACCAAAACACAGATGGTGGGCCTGGCTTGATCAGTTCCTCTGGAACTGGAGAAGTACGGTTCAGGATGGGATAGTCTGGAAGGAGTAGGGAAGGCCTTTGTACAGCAGTGGGAAACTTATAGCTAATAATAAAAGCGAATAATGAATGTGAACCACAAATTATTTTATACTCTGCAGACTACAAACTTTACTGGGACACAAAACATCGAAAACTCCTCATGAGAGATAATTAATAATAATTAAACAAGCAGTCGGCTTGCACCACACTGATCATGATGGAGCTCAAAGTCAAAGTAATTTTTTTTTAATAAGTAAGATTTTTTAGGATCATCATTGTTTTAAAATGTTGTCGTACACCTGTTCGGAATCCCGGCATCACTCTATCATTCAAGTTATAACTAATATTTTTTTGGTGGTAAAAAAACAGCTATTGTTTGAGTGGGACAAGTGGGCCGTAGAATTTGTAGCATTCAACAAGTATGTTTCCGGGGTAGTGTAGCAGGTATAGCGATGTGGAAGGGGTGTATTTATAAACCATAAACATAACAATATAAATATTAAAAATACTAATAATAAATATAAAATATACAATAATAAACCTCATTGAGACTTTCAAGATACTTTCCCATAAATGTAATCTGCCCAACATCCATTCCATATACTCACTGAAAGAGACTCATAGATCAGGCAGAGGTTATAGCATGCAATTAAACCGTGACCCCTTGATGAACAAGAATGCTGCATATTATTTTTTTTGCAATCGGGTTGTACAAAACTGGAACCGTTTACCTGAAGAAGTTGTTACTGCCTCCTCTATAAACAGCTTTAAAATCAAACTGGACAACTGGCTACAAACTAATAAACTATTTCCTACAAGGAATAAATAAGTGTAGTGACTCTCTATCTAAAATCAACACTGTGAAATAGGCACATCAGCGCCAGTGCTGCTCGCCTAACATTAAATAATAAATAAATTCTCACCCAGATCCTGTGATCCTAATTGGCTATGCTCTATGCCTGTAGTCCTATGTATATGGCACACAATGCTGTTGGTCCCCGCTGACTCCTGAGGGTGTATGTTCCAGGTGGATGCCCCCATGAAGCAACTGTCCACGCTGGAGACGTTCGTGTCGTACCGCGTGCGATGCGTGTGCGCTCGCTGGGCCACGCCCGCCGCCGTCAGGCGACGGTACAACCATTTCAAGGTACCAATACTCTAATTGTGTTTCAGAAATATAACTCAAAAAAAAAGAACTTAAAAAATACGGCTATTTATTTGTGCACCTCTTTAGACATAAAATCCTCTTCTTACAAAGGTTGTCTGGATGAAATTGCTTAGGCCCTTGTCCAATAGTGGGATGTCCAGGGTTGGTAGTGATAATTACTATAATAAAAAGTACTTTTTATAGTTATGTGCTGACCCATTTAAAATAAAAAAAAAACAACTTTTGCTCCAGTGCTAAAATTTATAATTGGGTAAAGAAGGTTCTAAGTTCTAACATGGTGGTGACCACGAATAAACGCAGATAGCACGGAGGGCGAGAGAACAGCTCTATAGCTATACTGTTTGTATATCTGTCTGTTAGTTGGTGCACAAGCGTCTGTCGGCCAGTCACCCGTGGCTGGCGCCGCCCCCCCTGCCTCCGCTGCACACAGCGAGAGAACAGCTCGATAGATACTCTGCTACCTTCGTTGCTACAAGGACAATGGCTCTCAATGCTTTTCTTGGTGAGTGTGTAATAGTGGACCAAAACCGAACCTAGGAAAGCTTACACAAACCAATACATTTGTAAAGGCTTGCCAAACATGTGGATGAGATGTTACAATTAATAAATGTATATTTTGTGGTTGTAAATACACAATAGCCAGACTGCTCGTAAATTTTAACTAACGCATTATTTCGCAGTAATAAATTCAGTTATTTGTGTATTTGTTTGCTTTACGGCCGAACGGATCTTAATTTTTTTTTATAGATATAGTGTATGCCGTGTTGGCACCATACGGACGAAGTCGCGGGCAAAAGTAAATACAAAAATAAGTTTGTGCTGAACCAAATCGAAATGTTTCAGAACGAGTCGCAAAGCACCCCATATTCACTCACAATGAAGACTTCAGACTATTTGTAACGACGCCTGACGAAGACTTCGACAAGGTACCTTACGAAGAGGCCGCGATCAAATCCCTTTAACATGACAATACTGCACAAGCAGACGATCACCGCTCTACGCCTGCTTTCTGGACCGGTCAAACGCATTTGACTTGGTCTACTATGACATATATAGGTATACGCTTGTGACTGATACAAGTATACCAAAGCAATGAATAAACATTTAAAAATTGTGGTTGAAATTCAACAATATGCAGTAAGGTAGGCGGGTTCGTTCTCGGAACTACAGATTTAGTAGCGGGGTGAGACAGGGTTTGATTACTTCGCCAAAGCTATTGCTTGTTACTCCTTCACGTCAAACCTACATGTATTGTTCTAGATTAGGTTTTTTTATTGTACGACGGGGAAGAGCTTTGCCTTCATCTCACATAGTTTCAAGTTATATAAGGCCGAAAGTGGAAGCGCACTTGACCCGGAATCCTCAACAGTCTGAGGAACTGGCTATCTTGGCTATAAATGCTGGCTTTTAAATAATCCAGGAAATGCAGGATTGTGATATGTGCTAAATTTTATCCGGGCAACACACGACACATTACATACACTGTAACTGGCCTCGCGGCTCAGTTGCCAGTTACAGTAACCACTGTTTCGAATCCCACCCGGTACACATATTTGTGTGATTAAATGTTTGTTCTGTTTTTGGTTGTTAAATTGTATCGTATGTATGAATTAAATAAAAATCTAGTTCTGATATGAAAAAATCTGACCGAAAACCTTTTTTCTGCAGGTGTTTAAAAGCGAGAACAGTGCAATGAATTTGTGGGGGCTCAGCGCCGCCCTCTACGGGGGCGCCGAGAACAAACCTACCAACGGAGCCAGGTCAGTCTTATTCATATCACTGCCCAATGTTGATGGGAGTTGATGGATGGAGGCAACTTAGTTCGCTATATCTGACGTCGATAGGAGTCTTATGTTCAGCGGTGGACGTGTGTGTGTAATTTGTGATTCATCTTTTCAGCCCTAATACGTCCACTGCTGAACATAGGCCTCCCCCAATCGGCGCCACAAATAGTGGTTCTGAGCCGCCTCCGTCCATCGACTCCCCGCAATCTCGGGGGGGGTCTTCCACACTCCGTTTCGCGTTTAATCGTGGTCGTGGTGGATTATGATGACCAAAAAACAGTTTTTTTATATAATCTTTCTGTAGTTGAGTTTTTTTTTTTTTTTTTTCTATTTTTATTCGTGACTTTTGCCATAAATGGCATGGCAGTCACATCGTACCCTAATACCTACAATAACACAAAACTTAAAATCTAAAGGATATTAAATATAATATACCTACTTTATAAATAACTAAATCACTGATGAACAAAATGTGCGCCCCAGCAAAATTGCCTCGTCAGAATTGGGTTCGGATAAGATTTTAATGAACATACCAATATCTGTCCGGTTGACGCACAATTTGAGCATCAGTAATTCTCTCTCTCTCCTGTACTTGTCACAATCCATCAAGAGGTGGTGCACATCATCCAATGCTGTAGTTGAGTTGTGGTGTTGATTTCGAGTTCAGCCTGACTTGTGGTATCACTCAGTTGACTACAGGCTGTACTGGTCGTGTCCGGTTCCAGAGTGAAGGACCCGGAGTGGTCGGCCGCCGCGGACTACCTGTCGTCTCTGCAGCACAAGCTGACCACCTTATGTACTCTCACCAGCAAACTGCACAAGGGGACCGCCTCGCTCGCCAGCGAGATGACCAAGTAACTTTTGTTATATCAATTATGATAGCATATTTATTCAGGAGATTAATATCAATATGAAAAAAAAAAAAAAAAACTTTATGTGACTAAAATTTACTTTGAGTGACTAAATATATATTTGAATATAAATATTTATTTGCTGAGCCATGTGTATATTATGATGGTGTCCGGTATCGTCGGTGTGAGATCGGCTGCATCAATTATTAAACATATGAACTGAGTGACTAAAAATATGTTTTTCTGGTTGAAACTATCTTTGAAGGAGATGAACCAAGTGACTGAATTGAATTGTGAGTGAAATGATATTTATGTGACTAAAATTGACTGTGAGGGGCGTAAATAGACTTTATATACACTCAAATTCGAATTACGAATTCAAAGGCGGTTCTATACAGACGCACTTTATAAACGCATATACATAAAATTAAGAATAAAACTCATTATAGTACCGCTATCTTTTTTTTTATTATTTCATTAAAGTAGTCTATGGTTTTAGGCTGAATATGAAAAAGAAAGCGCACGCATGCGCAGTTCGAACTGTGAAAAAAATGGCGCACGCATGCGTAGTTTGAACTTAATTTCCCGCGCTTCCCATACTTTGTTTTGTCGATCGGGATTCCAAAAAAGTTTACTAAAATCCTGTAAGTGATTTGATAAACAGACTCGTGTTTTAATACCCCTTGTTATGTGACAGTTGCATAAACTACTAGTATTGTTTCAGTATGAAGCGCGCGATGGACGCGTGGTCGATGGTGTCGGGGGGGGGGGCGGCCGGGCGCGCGGCCTGCGCGGTGGGCGCCGCGGCCGGGGGCGCCGCCGACCTGCCGAGGGCGCAGCCCCGGTACAGGTCCGTGCTTACATCTACTTTATTACATACTGAATGACTTACAGACAACGTACAGTCTGCGCCGGTGGATGTACGTGAAATTTAGCATACGAGTACCTTTTATAGTGATAGTGAATTCTATGAGATAAATTTTGAACTTTGATACAAATGGTGGTACATTAACATTGGTGTTCAGCCATCAACCATTGTATTAATTAACAAGCTCAGTTGGCAGTAACTCTGCCTTCTGCGCTGTAGGTTGTGGGTTCGATTCCCACCGAGGATAAACATTTGTGTGACAAATATAGATGTTTGTTCTGTGTTTGGGTGTTGTATCATACAGTACGTATGTATTTACAAAGTATTCAAGTATTCTATCCGTAATCTAGTTCCCATATTACAAGCTATGCTTAGTTTAGGGCTAGACGGCGCTGTGTAAAATAAATGTACTGTACTATTTATTTAGTTCTATCCTATAAAGGTTACAAGGGTGAAAGTATACGGTAACTTATTCTACGGCCATTAGCAATATGTACCGAAGTAGATACGCAATTATTACACCCAATAACAGGATTTATATAAAGAGTGTTTGTTGCTGTTGAGGTCGTGTTTTTTTTTATTGTGCATCTCACCAGGTTAAATGTTAAGATAAGGCCGAAGGTGGAGGCGCACTTCACCCGGAATCCTCAACAAACTGAGGAACTGGCTACCTTACCTCTGAATGCCGGAACAACAATTTTAGTATTATTCATTCATTCATTCATTCATTCATTCATTCATTCAACCAAACCAAGCACAGTATTGCCCTATCGAACCCGGGACCTCTGGATCTGAATTCGGTGGGTTGCACCACTAGACCACAGACGGTTAACGTTTGTTTGTTTGTTTGTTTGCAGAGCCGTGCTGCCCCTCTTGGCGAGCTACACGGCCGCTCACGAGGAGAAGATCCGACAGCGGGACGCGCTGCACGGTCAGCTTACTGTTCATTGACACCACTGCTACCTCTCGGAGACATGACTTCCTCACACTTGTTGCAACATACAGCCATCTTCAGACTTATGGCAACATACAGCAATCCCCCGACTTTTTGCAACATACAGCCATCCCCCGACTTTTTGCAACATACAGCCATCCTCCGACTTGTTGCAACTTACAGCCATCACCCGACTTATTGCAACATACAGCCATCACCCGACTTATTGCAACATACAGCCATAACCCTACTTATTGCAACATACAACCATCACCCGACTTTTTGCAACTTACAGCCATCACCCGACTTATTGCAACATACAGTCATAACCCTACTTATTGCAACATACAACCATCACCCGACTTTTTGCAACTTACAGCCATCTTCAGACTTTTTGCAACTTACAGCCATCACCCGACTTATTGCAACATACAGTCATAACCCTACTTATTGCAACATACGAGGGGTGATCCAAAAGTAATGATAATCAATAACAAACACAATGAATAAAATAAAAAAATAAATTTATTTCTCAACATAGTCTCCTAGCAAGTCTATACATTTAGTCCATCTCTTTTCTAAACCTAAAATTCCCTTAGAAAAAAAATCTTTATCTTGACTCTCAAAAAAGTCATCAACCGCGGCCATCACGTCGCTATCATCGTCAAATTTCTTGCCTCGGAGATGTTCCTTGAGTCGTGGAAAGAGATAAAAGTCACTGGGGGCTAGATCTGGTGAATAGGGGGGGTGATCCACCAGCTCAAAGCCCGCTTCCTGAATGGCAGCCATGGCAATTGCAGCTTTGTGAACCGGTGCGTTGTCTTGATGGAACAGCACTCCAGCCCGCAGTTTGCCTCGCCTTTTCTCCTTAATAGCCTCCCGCAATCTTCTTATTTGTTCTGCATAGTAGGAGCCTGTAATAGTGGCCCCCTTTTCCAAGTAGTCCACCATGATTATTCCTTCAGCGTCCCAAAAAACAGACGCCATAACCTTCCCTGCTGAGCTTGACACTTTGAATTTCTTCGGCGTCGGTTCATCGGATCGTTTCCATTTTATCGATTGTTGTTTTGTTTCAGGATCAAAATGGTGGATCCAGGTCTCGTCCATGGTCACAAAACGTGACAAAAAATTATCCTTATCTGCCTGGAAATTTTCGAGATTTGCTCTTGACATGTCGACTCGTTTCTTCTTTTGCTCGTCGTTTAACATTTTCGGTACCCAACGCGCGGAGACCTTTCTCATATGCAATTCGTTCGCAAGGATTCTTTGAATGCTGCCATATGAGATCCCTGTGACCTCAGCTACATGCCTGATAGTCACTCTTCGATCTTCCAATACAACTTCTTCAACTTTTTTCACATTTTCTTCAGTGAGGGACGTCGATGGGCGTCCTTCGCGGTGTTCGTCTTCCGTCGATGTTCTTCCCAGCTTAAACTCCTTAGCCCAGCGTGCAACTGTGGAATATGGAGGAGAAGAGTCCCCTAATGTTTCCACCAAGTCGCTATGTATGTCTTTGGTAGACATTTTTTTCAAGCAGAGGTATTTAATGACAGCTCTGATTTCGTGTTTTTCCATTTTGATGTTCACTCCTTGACAGTCCGTATTCAAATGAATGTAGCTCCCGGGAATCGTGGCCTATTTATATGATTTTTTTTTCCTGAACTAGTTGGTAATTGAGCAAGTGACTGATATTTTTTTTGTATTTTTGTGTGCAGTAGAAATAACTGATTATCATTACTTTTGGATCACCCCTCGTACAACCATCACCCGACTTTTTGCAACTTACAGCCATCTTCAGACTTTTTGCAACTTACAGCCATCACCCGACTTATTGCAACATACAGTCATAACCCTACTTATTGCAACATACAACCATCACCCGACTTTTTGCAACTTACAGCCATCTTCAGACTTGTTGCAACATACAGCCATCACCCGACTTATTGCAACATACAGCCATAACCCTACTTATTGCAACATACAACCATCACCCGACTTTTTTCAACTTACAGCCATCTTCAGACTTGTTGCAACATACTTTATTATTGAAATATCTTTAACGTATTATTGAAGTATGTCAGTAAATAAATACATAAAAATGTTTGTCCTCAGCTGCGTACGTGGCGGGCGTCAGCACAACTGGCGATATGCATAATAAGTAAGTTATCATCATCATCATTTAATTGTGATCGTGAAACCGGCCAAGCGCGGACACGCACGCCGAGGTTTCCGACACACATTTAATTTAACTTTTAATTTTATTATTTGTTGTTACAGCGACGCTGTTGCAGGTATATTCGAGAAATACATACCTGCCTATTCGAATGTACTTGCAAAATATATTTTCTGAATGTGTCATGCGACCTCCGTGGTGTAGCGGGTTCGATTCCCAGGGGAGTACAATATATTGTGCTTTATTTTTAAGTCCGACTGGCTAGCTGCCACCATCTTAGCTACTCTGGTCACCATAACAACAAATTATAAATTGTAATGTTCCGGCATTCAGAGGTAAGATAGCCAGTTCCTCAGTTGGTTGAGGATTCCGGGTGAAGTGCGCCTCCACCTTCGGCGTTATCTCAACTTGACACCAGGTCTGAAAGCTTAGCGCTTTCACTGTGATGATGAAATTGTTTAGGTAGTAGGCAAAGCTTGGAGGAAATCTCTCTCCCTCTCTCTGGCATGAGCTGGAGGAGACTTTTACCATGTCAAGTGGTCCTTAGTTACAAATAATTAAAATAAATTACCCGGGTAACGATAACGGGGTAGATAACATTGTAAATTACACATTTGTTTATTATTTTAGTATTAACTTGTTGAGGTAAAACAAAATGTAACATAATTACCCGCAGACTGTCGCAGGCCTCCGAAGCGCTTCGCTCGGAGCTGGGCGACTGGCTTCCGAAGACGAGAAGCGAAGTCAAGTCTCTGCTTCTGGAGCTCGCCAACAGACAGGTAACAGAATCTACACCGTTGCAAGTTTTTTTTTTTTTAATTGATAATAGTCAAGCGTTTGACCACCAGCTTACATGTAAACCAAGTGGCGATGTGGCCTAAGATGGAGCACGCTTGTCTAAAAGGAACCTATTTACTCTGGACTTGAAGACTCCAAGATTGTACTCGTGAGGAACAGACGAAGGCAAGGAGTTCCATTCTTTACCAGTATTAATGATAAAGGCACCTACTCGGGTGAAGTGGCCCGTGTTGTACCTTATCATCATCTCATTCACTGTTTACGATTATGGAGGATTTTTGTCAAACATTAATTTAATAGAAAATTAAAAAAAAAACTTCCAGTTTTAGTAATATTTTTGAAAACTAAAAAAAAAAAACAGTTTTTTTTTTAAATGCAGAACTTTCACTATTCGATAACTTTTTTAGTTTCAGACTTCGCCTGAGTGGCTCTGTAAAAAGAAAACATCGAATATAATTATTGGTCTTCTTTTTGCGCGGAACCCGAATATTTTTTCTAAAATAAAAGTAGACTTGGCTGCTTCTTTGAACATCGGCTATCTGTTAGTCAAAGTTTAAAATCCTAATTAAAAATCCCTTTAAAATCAGTTCTGCCGTTTCGGAGATTAGCCGGAACAAACTGGCATAATTAGTTTTTGCAGTATGGCATAATTATTAGTACCGAATAAACTTTCGTATGAATTAAGTAAAAACTTTACAAACATAATATACTTTTTTCAACAATTTTATTAGCAATTCCACTTCATGAAAGCTATTTCAGTAGCTTTGGTATTTGATATAGTGGTTTGTATTATATAACATTTTTTTTTTTTTCAAAAAATTTAAGAGTACGCGAGCCGCATGGCAGCTCGCGGCACTACAGAAAAACTAGTATAAGTATATAGATGAATAAAACCGCTGCGTCGCCCACAGGTCGGCATACACACACACATGCTATCTTCGTGGGAGCGCGCCTTGTCTCTCTCCAACGACAATATGTCGGACATGTTCAAAACGGTATCCAAGATGGCGGTCAGACATCTGTCTCCCTCCAAGTGTATGTCACTGACGGAGACGGATGTCAACGACTACAGCACGGACGAGGAGGGGCTGCATTCGGTACAGGGTGACCCTTTCACTTCGGTACGTGACGAGTTGAAACACGCTTTGGTACAGGGTGACCCTTTGAGTTCGGTACGTGACGAGTTGAAACACGCTTTGGTACAGGGTGACCCTTTGAGTTCGGTACGTGACGAGTTGAAACACGCTTTGGTACAGGGTGACCCTTTGAGTTCGATACATGGCGAGGTAGAAGACGCTTTCGTACATGGTGACCCGAGTTTGGTGCGGAGTGTGTTAAACGATGCTTTGGTCTGTGATTCAACGGAGACGAACGAAAAAACGAATGAAGTACAGGGTGAACAAGATGCTTCGCTGATCGGTGCTGTGGTACAGGATGACTCGATGGAGAGGGCTACTGATTTTGCAAGTAATTCGACTCGAGAAAGCGTACAGAGTGACCCGTTGATGGGAAGTGATTTGACGCAAGAGGTTTTGGTACAGAGTGACCCGTTAAAGAGGGGTGATGTAGAACAGCATGTCTCGATTGTCAACGCTACGGTACAGGGTGACCGTTTGCTAAATCTGAAGCAAGACGCTTTGAGTATACACAGTGAAGAAGAATTTCTAAATGACATTTTGGATGATACAAATGTAATTCAAAATGGCGTGAAACAAAATGTCAGGTCTGATATTGTGTCTGATCCGCTCCGGGACTTTTCTGATGTAGACTTAACACGTTGACTGCTGCATGGGTAGTAGTCATACCATATCAAAAATATCATTTGGTTACGAAGGTGAATAATAAACACTGGCTGGACTGATTATATAGCGGTGTCCGTATTCGGATAGAAGGAGTAACGGCGAACAATTTTGTATTTATTGATTGACATAATCCAAAATGTAATCCAAAGCAACAATGTACATATTTATTTATTAACATTAATATGAATAAGTCTCATTTCCCGTGGTTCACCTGTACTTACCAACGTTTTGATATTCGACGTCACATCATTATTGTGACAAAGTTATACTGTTTATGTCAAAATTAGTTGAAAGTTCCATCGCGCCGAAAATATAAATTAACAAGACTATTGTTTCTCGGTGCTGCAATTATAGCTTATATTTATATAAAAACAGTCCGTCGGGACTGTCTGTCTGATAATAATCTCGGCGAGTACCTTACCTATACCTAGATAACTACTGCACCAATTGTACCTCGGTTTTCGCTGAAGAATAGACTGATTTCTTGAGGCTCGAAGCAGCCCTTGGATGGCTAATTTCAGATGTTTTGACAAACTTATACCTTTTTCATGTAAACATTCTAAATTATCGTGCTTGTTGGTTTCATTGTAATTATGATAAATTCTTTGGTTGGAAATTTATAAAAATTACCTACTCATAAAATTTACAATAACTAGAGTTTTGGTGTATTAAGTTACTTGATAATTTATTGTAAAAGATTTTTGTTTAAAAAATATATTTATTAAAATAAAGTTAGATCTTCTACGAAATTGTTTTCTATAAACTCATTTAGTTATAGATATTCCCAGGATTCCCACCATCCCATAGAGTTGGCTGATGGGGACATAGGGAATATATTTTTAGACACCTTTAATGGGTTTCTAAAAAAAATATGGTAATTAATTACACGACGTAACTTTTAACTCTTTGACTGCGGCCTTTTCCCGCTTCAAAACACACAGTCAAAAGGATTTTCCGGTTACGTGTATGTAAGCTCGACTGCCTCGGTTTCTTAAACGACGTCTTGTCCGCAAGCGTTACACGTCGTGGTGAGATGTCACCTGGTGTTAAGTTATATGAAGCCGGAGCGCTCTTCACACGGAATCCTAAACAGACTAAAAAACTGGCTATCTTACCTCTAAATGCGAGAACACAAAAAAATTGAATTGCTGTCGGAATTGAACAAAGTTCTACCACCAACCAAACCAAGCACAAACTTGTGCCCCCTAACGTTCGAACCAGGGACCTCTGGGTTTGATACCGGTGGGCGAAACACTAGACCGCGAAGGCTGTTAAAAAGGTTTTTCGTGAGTATGTATGTCTATTTCATTAACACGTTCTGAAATTAAGGTGAAGGATACAATGGAATAAGACATTACTACAACACGGGTATCAAATTAAACGCCGATTCTAAATGTATATACTAATTGTAATATTTTTTAAGCGGCCCTGAGAGCATAATGTATTATATATAATATGTACTATAAGTTACCCGAATTAAATAAATTGAATTGAATTACAATCTACGGCCACGCCCGTGGATTTGATGATCCAAAATGATCCTTAAAAACCACACAGTGAATAATTAATAAGAGAACATTCACACGAATAAAATAACATTTTGTTGCTATCACATTTATTTGAATTTAATTCAATGAGTTTGTACATGACATCATTATGGACGAACTTATACTGTATCTAATACTTCAACTCCATAATATCTTATCGGTTTCACAATCACCACCAGATGTACCAGTGGTGACTGTGAAACTAGTTCTTTACACTAACTAATCCCTACTACACGAGTATTATTATACCAAAATACATTATATATAGCTACGAGTGAGAAGGATGAGGTAATAAAATATACAAAAATTAACAAACATTTTATACAGCGTCATCTAGTCAAGCAAAAGCTATGGGAATTAGACCACATCACAATTTCCTAGGATTCTGGGAGAGTTTATACCAAACATTTGTTGTTGAGACGTCAAACTGTGGAAGTGATGTTTCTTGCTTATCTGTGTTCCTTATTTTGAAATTGGAGGTATGATATTGATATTATAATCTTGCTACCTTTAGTATATTCACAAATAACCAATACCTTGTATGGTACGTTGCTTAACATCCTTAATAATGCGTAATTACATATATTCCTGGGTAGGTACCCTAAACATGCGTCCTCAGGTACATACTTAAACCCGCAAAGTTACCTACGTCCCCGGGTACATCCCTAAACCCTCCGAAGTGACGCACGGAAATATCCCTAAAGCTGCGTGTCATGCGTCCCTGAGGCTTGCGCCCCCGGGAACATCTCCTCCAGGATGGAGTACGCGTCGAGCCAGGGCCGCACCGCCGCCACCACCTGCGGCGAGGGGGAGGCGAGCGTGCGGCCGACCAGCTCGTGCAGGGGGAACCCTCGTCGGGGAAACACGGTCGCCTGCGGGACACGCACCGGTCAAACAGATAAACTGCATTCACTTGGCTTTTACTCACCTGCGGAGCAAGTTGAGATAACGCCGAAGGTGGAGGCGCACTTCACCCGGAATCCTCAACCAACTGAGGAGCTGGCTATCTTACCTCGGAACGCCGGAACACAACTATTTTAGAATTGTTATTATGGCGACAGAATTAGGTAAGATGGTGGTAGCTAGCCAGCCGGACTTCAATAAAATCCTACCACCAACCGAACCAAGCACAATATTGTACTCCCCATGGGTATCGAACCCGGGACCTCCGGATCTTACACCGGTGGGCGAACCACTACACCACAGAGGCGGTTAGTTGAGGATTCCGGGTGAAGTGCGCTTCCACCTTCGGCCTTATCATAACTCGAAAATCAGATAAGATTAAGGCCAAGAACGCCGAAGATGAAGCCAGTTCCTCGGTTAGTTGAGGATTCCGGGTGAGTGCTCCTCCACCTTCGGCCTTATCATAACTTGACACCAGGTGAGTAAAGGCCAAGCAACTCACGGCCGTTAAAAAAAAAGTCATTTCTTAAAAAAAAATATGTAGATGTAATTTTATATCTACTAGGTACATAATATACTCACAGTAGGTGGTAGTTTAGTAGCCGGGCAGTAATCGTTCCTGCCGTCTCCCGTGTATATGATCCGTTGGTACTGTCTAGTGGCGCACCACTGCGCTAGCGCCAGTGACTTGCACAAGTTGGCGGGACAGTGCGCGCACGCCGATTGGTTCATACACGGCTTTATGTAGAGGCGGCCATTTTGCCAAAACGCGGTATTCGTTACCACTGATGTTATGCATTGCTAAAACAAACAACATTACAACGCTAATATTCAATGGTTTTATACGAACATTGGCTTTGGAATCCCGTGGGAATTTCTTCAAATCCTTTCCTACAACGGCTGTTGCGACCCCCCTGAAACGTTGCGTCGCGATATGGGTAATATTTCTTCGTATCAAAATAAAGCACCCCTACGCTACAAAAGCCTCCAGCATCTCTGGTTTGATTCGTGCGTTGATTGTCAGTCAGTCAGTCAGTCAGCTACATTTTTTTTATAGATGATAGGTACTTAATTATACAGAGTGAATTTTTGAGACGGGACAGTAAGGGTACCTTAACCGTTATAGTTACAGAAAAACGTTTTTAGGAGACTATCCATAAATATTAAAGATATTCTGAACTGAAAATGGTAATTTTACATGAAAACTATTTTTGATTCCAATCGATCTTGTTTCTTGTAAGGATCAAAAGTCTCTACCGGACCGATTGAGGTTTGAGTACAGGGAATGTCAGAAATTGCGAAAAACTTTTCAATCCCGCATTTAAAGGTAAGATAGCCAGTTCCTCAGTTGGTTGAGGATTCCGGGCGAAGTGCCTCCACCTTCGGCCTTATCGTAACTTGACACCAGGTGAGATGAAGGTCGAGCACATCCCGTCGGACAATAAAATAAAAAATCAGTCCATGATTTAGTGCCCAGTACAAGTAACTAAGTACCTATACCTACTCCGCTAATAGGTAAAATAATGAGCTCCATAAAAGTTAATAGGAATAATATACGCCTTGAAGCATTTTAATGAGAACCAGATCGCTATCGAAACCTTCCATTATGAAACAATGCAAGACGCCAACACGCGGCTCTGCCTGCGAGATACGTGGATATAAATTGACAGAGGTCACTCTGGAAACATCATAATTTGGAAGTAATTTCGTTACTAATAATGTCCAATTTTGGTTTTTCGAAATAGTGTTCTCGGAATCTCCATCGAAAGTTTACGATATCGATCCGGCTTTCCGAATGTTTGACAATAGGTATATGTGTCTAATAAGTATTCAGGCATATAATTTACAACATTTTTCTTTTTGTTAAAACTATAAAAATATAATTCATTAATGTCATTTAACAGTTGCAAGTCAAATATAATAGTTAAATAACATAAATATACTACCTACCTATTATTTTTATCCTTGTGTTGGTCGCGATTCCGTTTCAAAATTAACCTAAAACAAAATCATACCTACTAAATAAATAAATATAACAGGACATTAATTATACACAGCGCCATCTAGCCCCAAACTAAGCGTAGCTTGTAATATGGGAACTAAATTACGGATAATATACTCAAATACTTTTTGTAAATACATACGTACTATATGTTACAACACCCTGATTACTGATTACCATACCGATTTTATGTATAAATTTTGTAATTTTCAGCTCGAACCGTAAAGAGTCGCGTTTTCGTTTCAACTTCCAACTAAGTAAAGTAAAATAAGGTCATTTGTCCTGCAGTGGATTGTTGCTGATGTCGATGATGCAACGAATGACGCACCCAGGTATAAACTCGGAGATCACCTGCCTCGCTTCTAATCGAGTTAGCTCGCGTATGTGAGCTGCCACGCACGATCCAATTAGCACATCATTGTCTTCGACGCAGAACACTTTGGCTTGTTTTTACGGAATTGCTTACAAACTAACAAGCCTCACAGCTCAGTTGGTAGTAGCTCTGCCTTCTGCGCTGTAGGTTGTGGGTTCGATTCCAACCCAGGCCGAACATTTGTGTATTATGTTAGTTATGTGTTTGGGTGTTGTATTTTATGATATTTCTTGTAATTCTTTACTGTACACATAAATATGATTTAAATATGTCATAGGAAAATGTAACCACAGAGGCGAGCTTAACCCTTAAAGAGTTTTCTACCAGCAAACCTTTGAGAGAGAGGTGATACACTGAAAAGGTAGAAAAGTGTACTTGAATTGAAATACAATTTTAATAGACAAATGAAATATACATACCTATATCACAAGTATACCTACACATATATGTTTATCACCTACTAAATATATAAATATAAGACAAAATTAATATATATATAATATTTATATGTATTTGTAAAAAATATACAAAAGTATTTTATCCTTAATCTAATTCCCATATTACTTACAGGCTTTGCTTAGTGTGGGACTAGATGGCGCTATGTAAATTAATATCCTGTTTTTCTTCTAAGTACCTACCTGTTTTATTGAGTAGATATATGAACAATGGTTTTATGATACAGAATACAATAGTCAATTGTACTTCCCCAGAGTACTAACACAATAGGTAAATTAATCACACACTTAACTTAGTAGATGTTGTAAAAGGCGACTAGAGCTCCTATTTGATGGATATAGATGTTGACAGTGTTTGGGTGTTGTATTTCGTATCAAAGGTATGTTTCATTAGGCGCGTTGGGCATTTTTTTGAAATGGTAAAAAATTGTACCTACTCGCGACATCATACACCTTTTCTACACAACTTTTGAAACATTTGACTTAAAACACATTGTCACGTTATCTTTACGATCCTAAGATGTACGGGTAAGGACCGTTCGAACGCTACCTCTACCTATAGTTTATAGTTTGAGAATGATTCGGCTCGTAACTTACAAAGACAAGTATCAGATCTGCGATGGAGAAGGCTCTCTCCCAGGAGGTAGCTCTTAACTCTCTTCTTGAATGCATGAGGGTCGTAACGCAGCGTCTGTATTGTACAGTTCTTGCAGAGCGTATTTTTAGGGTTCCGTAGGCACTGAAAGGCTAGGCTAGATAGCTGGTTGAAATTTTCTGAGGATACGTGTTATTTTGGCGGATTACTTGACAAACGCAAAAAATAATAATAATAGGGTTCCATATAGACAAGAAACGTGTTATTTTACGTTTAAAATGTTAGCTCACACCACATACTTAGTTCATGTTTGGTGTGATATAGTCTTGATGCATGGCCAAATCATAAAAACCGGACAAGCGAGAGTCGTACCTACACGAATGTTCCAAAACGAAATGCATCCTTGAAATGAGTGTCGGGTTAGAACACTCCGTGTGCATGTCAAACCTGGCAGACATTTTGAAGTACATAACAATCTTAGAGCATTGATTATACAATGGTGTATAAATGTAGTTACCTCTAGTCGGTGCACTTTGAGCCAGTGCGCGACGAACTCGGAGTTGGCGTCCGTCAGCACCAGCACGTGCCAGCCCTCGCTCGCCAGCCGCTCCACCAACTCGCTGATGCCAGGCGTTGGACGCATGGTCGCTATCGCAGACAAGATGTCTTCCTTCTTAAGTCCAGCCGAAAACGCGTGCTCAAACACCTAAACCAATAAACACGTTATCTTCAATCGGTCACATCGGTTGGTGGTAGGGTACATTTTAATTTTACCTTGCTAGCTACCACCATCTTAAATATGTCTGATGCATGCAACAATTCTCATTGTATTTAGAGTTAAGATAGCTATTCTTCAGTCTGTTGAGGATTCCAGGTAAATATCATAACCAGACACCAAGTGAGATGAAAGCCATTTTACTATATAAAACAGTTTTAGGGTGTGGAGCCTTAGTATCAGAGCTACGAGGCAGAGATACTAAGATTTTGTATGGTTTTCCCAGAATAGCACATATTTTTTTTATTAAAGAACTTTAAATCAAGATCTACTATGTCAGTCCTATAGGTCTCTCTTTAATTATTACTAACAGCTCAATCTTCCATTAAGTTATCCTACTTTCTCATTTATAATATCAGTAGGATTGTGCGCCTGTCCAATAGCTGATGGAAGTGAATGGAAGAGAACATGTGCCTGTGTTGGCTAGAATAGGAAAAGCCAGGATGATTATGGTAATAATGCACAAACTGAATACACCACCTGCATTGCCAACCATCAGCTTACAACAGGAGCCTTCTGGTTCTGTAAGGCCACTGTAACCGCTTACTATCATGCGGGCCACCGTAACGGTCAAACAAATTAAAACTCCTTTGATCTGAAGTGAGAAGCTGCTACTCACATCACTCATGTATGGCGTCCAGTCGTGATTGCTCGCCTCCCACTCAGGCGGCGGTTGCTTCTCACGCAGTCTGTTTATGATGGTCGCGTCGGAGTCGTCTAAAACCATCGTGCGATCAAAATCGAACACAGCCAAAGATGTCATGGTTATATATAGGTACACGTCTTCCTCGGGCAGTGAATACCGACTGACTGAACTCTCCTAGTAATTCTGAGAGTACTGTTCTGTGGACTGGACTTTTAGCTGCGCTGCACAGGCTCGGAACAGATCAATATTCCCCTGATTGGCGGACGCAGACGACTGAACTGTAACAACCTTGACCTTGAATGCAGCCATGTAAAAATTGCTAAATATTGTTATAATTATAACAACATCACCTCATCACACCTCACATCATCGTTGGCATCTAAGCAAGCTATTTACACATATTCTTCTCGGCAACGACCGCCCGTCATCACATCTACAAAAAAAAAGACCAAGAGAAACGTAACGTACTAATAGCAATAAATAGCTATTATTTGAATTTATTTGTTTTTGTTGGTAGTTTAGCTATTCAACCATAGATGTCGCACCAACCATAGACTATTATTACTCCGCGACGCAACACGGAACAAAACAAACAAGTTGTTGGTTGTTTTTTTTCCGTTAAACATATTACTAATAGGTAAGGTAATGTAATACGCACCAAATGCCCTTCGATCGCGATCTAATTCATTTAACCATAATTCTTGTAAATACTTAACTATAATATCGATGGAGGCGGCGCGGCGGCACTGGCGGCGGCAGCGCGGAGGCGGAGGAGCGGCGGTTCAAATTAAAAAAATTAAACCACTTTTCCATCGACTCTCAACGACCGCCACAATATCTTCGGGTGTGGGTGTGATGTTCACACGCTATCTAGATCAATCCTTACTTAGAACCAAAACTAAGACTAGTGTGGCCTGCAAAAATAAGTGTTTTGAAGGAAGTGAAGCACCTTTTTTCGACCCCTCCAACTCAGCCAAGGATGTCTAAAAGCCGACTAAGGGATCTCACCAGAAGAAGGGCAGCAGCTTCCTGTGTATTATATGGTGATTAGGTTAAAAACCCTTCGGCTTTGGAGGAGGCTCTAGCTGGTTGTTGATGTTGATGTGAAAGCAAAGCACCCTTGTTTCTGATTCGTTTGAACTAGTCACAGACTTATATGAATATGAGTAAAAATAGTAGATGGACATAGATTAAATAGAGATACACGTATTCAATACTCTTTGAGTATTCTAATCAAACGTCATGTTCATTCTTGTCCTCTTTGAATTTTGTACATATTATACTACATAACCTCAAAACTGACGGAATTTTAATAAATCAGCATTTATTTGCTTGCCCGCACCTCAAACAATACAGTGATGGCTTCCCTAAAAGTGTATTCGATAGGGCGGCTAGCAAGGCACGTTACGGAAACATCGTTCAATGCCCTCCGGTCGAATATTTACAGGTTGGTTGCGCAACTTAGAAATAACCTACAACTACTGTTATTTACCTAATTTGCGGTTTTATTCCGTCTAGACTTTAGGCAAAGACTCCAATTATCTACCTATTTTTGAACTATGTACCTACGTCACACCGTATACGTATGATAATGAAAATGTGCAAATTGTTCAATCATTACTCTCTATTTATTAGTATTTCTTAGGTATTCCCTAACTTTTTATTACTCTCTGAGTGCCGATAATACGTGATTTTATTATTCTCGTGTATGCTAGTCATGCACCCTTTTTTTAAATATCTGATGGGTTATTAGAAAACATGAATAAATATCAAGGTACCAACTAAATATTGCATCATCCACCATTAGGTTTACAGCATAAACGTGAATTTTTAATCAAGTTCTAATAAATTGATTGCCAAAATATTATTAGTATTAACATTCATACTTAGCAGAAGTATGAATGTTAATACAATATTTCGTAAACTTAGTATCTTTGTGATTAAAAAAAACATTTTATTTTAAAACACTAGGAAAACTCACAGCCAGGTTCTTAAATAAACATAGAAAAAGTTTGGTATTTTTCATTTTTATTCATAGACTAAGAACACTATAACCTACTTATTATTATTAATAACGATTTTATATAATATATTTATATAATGTTAATAAGCAGGTTGTTTTGAACTATATGATAAATATTAAGCCTTTTGTCTAGGCAGTTGTTTTGTATTTGGTAATGCAATTTCAGGAAAATTTAATACCTACTTCAACTTGTTAAGAACACCTGTTACAATTGGCATTGTTAAAATTTATTTGTAGATGGACAGCAGAAAAGCAAAATGTTTTTACTGGCGATTCTGGGCAAACATTGATTTATATACAAGCTTTTGACACTTTTGACAGCTGCACGGTACCAACCTGCATTTAAGTAGCGGGTCATACTCCATGGCATACACTATGTCCAAGACAAATATCACTACCTCTAAGATCTGTTAATCTATTTAGTTGTGAGAAGGTTTATTTTACCTTACACAATTACTTTCAAATGTATAACATCGGTTTGTGTTATTTCGTCCTCAGAAGTTCCATGTCATACAGAGGGTACAGCACAGAAGAGAAGCCCGCAGACCCTGAAGTGGAGAAGCCAGATACTCTGGAGGACTGCCACAAACAGCTTGACTCTCTGGCCGGAGAAGTCAGCTCGCTCAGAATCCAGGTTAAGGACTATGAGGTATGGTAACTTGGTTATTTTTAATGAATATTACTGGAGGAATATTGTCATATATAGGCTGCACTGTTGATTCTGTTATTGTACATTTAAGTTGAAAATGCCATATTCTTCGGGCATAAGTTATTGATTAAAAGTCCCTTCTGTTTGTCTCCATTGCATACATTACACTATATCAATGCCTCATTTCATCAGATCTCTTCAGCTGTTAAATTGTGAAAAGGTAACCAATAGAGCTTCTTTTTAATTTACAATATTGAAATAGATTGATATAGATACGATACCAGACCATACACTAAGGTAACCTCTGTAACACAAGTCAGTTTTTGGTAAATTGTAACATCAAAATTCATTTACCACTACCTCGCCTATCTACATTGTACTAATAATATTTGAAATGTTAGTTTCAGTCAGCCAGGGAACCAATATGGGGTGATTCACAAAAACCAGTCCAAAAATTCATTCAAAATAACATACCTGAATAAGCACAGAATGACATTCATTTTAATGACCCTGCCCCTCAATTTGATAAAGCCGTTTTGAAGTTATAATGGTTTAAATATATTCAAGCCCAATTAAATTAGGTTCGGCCCAAAGAAATTAAAAATAGTCCAAAGAAATTAGAACTTTGTCCAAATAAATTAGAATTTCACACCATGAACGTCGAATTTATCAAGAAATTAGAACTGAGCAATCTAAAATACACATTCTATTCTCAACCAACATAGTTTGACTAAAGGCATAATGGGTACACAAATAATAATACATTTTCTCTTATTTACATAGCAGTATAACATTGCTACACATTTATTTGTTTCATAATTTTATTTATTTTTATATTAAATTACAAATACCTAAGTATCTAAGTAAATCTAGTTTTTTTTTTATTCTAAATTATCTCCATTATTTTATATAATACACCGCCTCTTTCTGCATCCATCTTATTTTTCTATCCAAAGATTGCCTGGAAGAGATCGCAGATATAAAAATAAGAACGTTTTATGGAGTTGGTGATAGCTTAGGTACTTATAAAATAGACATCTAATTAAAAAACACAAGAATGGTTAAAAACTACTCAAATCAAATTAACAACATGTTGATGGATTTCTCCTACAAACTGTAGGGAGGCCCTGGTCCAGCTGTGGGACAGTGGGAACAACAACAGCCACGAAAAGCCAAAAGGCCAAAGAAATCCAAAGAAATTAGAAACCCACATTAAATTATAATTTTCTCTAAAGGTAAATATATTATAAATACTTTTTATTGTCACATGCATACCCAATTGACCAGCGAAAAATACTAAGCTGACAACACAAATAAATGCGTTAAAAATACTTCCGAAGAAATTAAATACTTACTTACGTGACCAAAGTCCTTTTGAGTCCGGTTATTATTATTTTTTCGAAAAACTCGTGACGCTTTTCGCACTTTTGCCCCTGTCGCTCGACGACGGGTTGCAGAATGGTGCGGGGAAAGGCCTCACACTCACTATTCTAGAGCTCCAAAATATGCGTGAAGATAGGCGTTTGTGTTGCGCCACAGAAATTATATTTTTTTCAAGTATTTTTGTTAAAGTAACATGAAATTTGATCCACAGTAACCTTAAAGTATCTATATTAACGTAACAAAATAAAATAGTTTCAAGTTGTATTTAATTATTACGCGACTGAATGCAAATATGGGTGTCGCGGACACGCTAAAGAACTTAGCTTTTACGACTTTAGAAATTAATAACAACTTTTCACGTATATATAATAGAGAATATTATGAATGCAATAAAAGCGTACTCGTATACTTTTCCCAAATAAAAATACAGCAATACTGAAACTGAACATTTTAATAGGTTCCCAAGGCTGGACATAGCAAAAACACGAATTTTGCGAATCACCCTATGGAATGATGATTATTATGATGTGTTGGCTGGTTTCAACTACAGCAATAGTGTAATATGGTCAGGCATGGATATGAGATAAATAATATGCTTGACCTTATTGCGCTGTCGTCCCTATTATTCCCTATATAACATAACAATAGTTTCAGAGTTTATACTCTGTGTTCACACTATACTATGGGCATGTCAGGCCCGATTTAAAAGTTGAAAAAAATGCCCACTGGTGGAGCCCTTAGCTTGTCTCATTTTTGAATGAGTTTGTGTTCAATCTCATATTCATTAACCTGTTGGTGAATCTTTGATCTCCTCTCAGGGCACACCGCTCAGGGCACATTGCTGCGTTTACACGCATACATAACCCGGAGGACCCATAATAGTTTTTATGAACACATTTTCAGGACAAATACAAGCGAGCATTAGCCGACGGGGAGAATGTGAGACGGAGGATGATGAAGCAAGTGGAAGATGCCAAGTCCTTTGCCATCCAAAGCTTCTGCAAAGACCTACTGGATGTAAGTTACCGTACTTTAACCTACATGTATATTTTGCTAATTTATTACTAGCGCCTGCATGCGGTTTCGCCCGCGCGGTACAAAGTTGACACTAGGAGGTAGATACCTGTCCCAAAGCTACGACATTTGAACTATTGAAATGGCTCAAATGTGTTGATAACTAACAGTACAGACATTAATATTTTTTTCCAAATAAAAAAACATTTTCAACTGACCTTACAGTCAATTTGAAGGTGAGACAAGTTAAGGGTTGGGTATGTTTTGCTACTATTTTTACTGCCTCACAATAGTTCAATCATCATGAAAATTAATGTTAGAATACAATTAAATGCATTATATTTATACACACATAATTATTAAATTTTTTATGTCAAAAAGTGTGACACCTTTAATGGCTTAGATAGCTCGTTTCTTACCCGCACTTCCCAGAAACGGTAGAGGTGTTGAAGACCGATGATGATGCTTAGATTCACAATTAGGACCCGGTAGGTGTCGCTGCGATCGCCACAGGACGATGACGAATTCCCGGCCGGTGCACTGGTATTATACAAATATATGAAAGTTGATAGTATTGTATTGGTGATGGTGATGATGGCAGGTGGCCGACACGCTGGGCGCGGCGGCCGAGAGCGTGCCCGAGGAGGCCGCGGCCGAGGGCGGCGCCGCGCTGAGGGCGCTCAACGACGGGGTCAAACTCACGAGGGCACAGCTCACACAGGTATAGTTGAGCTTCGCTCTTTTAGAGGTCAGGCAGTTGTTGAAATTAAACCGTAAAAATAGCTTTCTGCACTCCATATTGACATTAATCATGTCAACTCTCAGAGACTCCTCCGCACTCCGAGTATGCTTGAAAAGGGGTTCAATGTTTAATCTTAGTGATTTAATATAACAAGCCTCGTAGCTCAGTTGGCAGTTACTCGGCCTTCTGCGCTGTAGGTTCGATTCCCACCCTGGATAAACATTTTTGTGATGAATATATATGTTTAAACAAACATTCATTTACACAAAGCCACCTAGCCCCAAACTAAGCATAGCTTGTAATATGGGAACTAGATTACGGATAGAATACTTAAATACTATTTTTTTTTTTAAATACATACTTATCATACAATACAACACCCAAACACAGAACAAACATCTATATTCATCACACAAATGTTTGTCTCAGCCTACAGCGCCGAAGGCAGTGTTACTACCAACTTATGAGGCTTGTGAAATTTTTACAAAAAGTTTTAAAAAAATGTGATTGGGAATCGAACTCACAACCTACAGCGCAGAAGGCAGAGTTACTACCAACTGAGCTATGAGGCTTGTTAAAATCATTATTATTAATCATTGTTATTATACATACTTATCATACAATACATAGTATGATAAGTATGTATTTGCAAAAAAAAAAAGTATTTAAGTACCCATTCTAACCGTAATCTTGTTCCCATATTACTCAATGGTGCTATATGAAATTAATGTCCGGTGTAATATTTATTTATTTACATACAGTTTCCATGCCTGTAGTGTACCACTCACTTGGCTTCAGGTACCTCAGGGTTAGTTACGTGGAAAGCCAAGGTGTCAAGGTTGTATCTTTGCAGTCTTCAGTCTAACATGCTAATTTTAACTTGGAACGCCCATTTACTAACCCAACAGTGAATATGTTAATATACTATGAGTAAAGTAATGTTGGTTCGTCCGTCACAGGTGTTCAATCGACATGGGCTGGTGGCTGTGTCTCCGTTGAGAGAGAAGTTTGATCCAAATCTACATGAAGCCCTCTTCCAACAGGTGAGTGCCACTTCTTAAGATATAATTCATAATCATATTCCTGCGCTAGAACAACATCTGATCATTGTGTAGATATCCACAAAGAACTTAACCTATGCTGTACTGCATTCCGGCATCAACTGAAACCATCAGCTTAAGAAGAACTTACAATGATGATTAGCTAAGAATGGTTGTTTGTTTGCTTGTAGGAGGTGGAGGGAGCCACGTCGGGCACCGTGGTGGCGGTCAGCAAGGTGGGCTACAAGTTGCGGGAGCGCTGCGTGCGGCCGGCGCTCGTCGGCGTGGCCAAGTGACGGGGCACCCTGTACCCGGGCGGGGGACGGGGTCACGGGGCACCCTGTACCCGGGCGGGGGTCGGGCTCACGGGCCACTACCTTACTACGCAGTGACGCCAAGTTATTGTAGCGTGGCCAAGTGACAGGGGCACCCTGTACCAGAGTGTGTAGGTTGGAGGCACGGGAGCACTCTGTACCCTACTAGACAGTGACGCCGAGTTATTTTAATGTGGCCAAGTGACAGGGGCACCCTGTATCCTTAGTGTAGCGTCTCCAACTGATGGGGCCACCCTGTACCAAAGCAATATCATTTGGAAGGCTGCGCTGGCAAACTGAAATTATAAAGATGCATTTTAGCTGACTTCCCACAAAGGTGAGGTTCTCAATTAGCTGCAGGCTGTGCTAATAAAAAGACTCGACGCACAATATAATCAATTTATTTTGAATGTTAATGTTGGGTAATAAATAAAGTACCGAAGTATTATTGTAAAGAAATATCCCGGTGCTATTTTGGAATGATTTGACAAACTACGTTCGTATGGAAGCGCTATCTTACTAATCCGAAACCGTTGTGCATTTTTATAGTCAAACTGAGGCATAATTTCACTTTTGAGTTTGTTTTTGTTAAAATATAAACGCATTTTCACATTGCTGATCTGCTAGCATCATAGATCCCAGAACTGTTTAGAACGGCCTATTTCTTTTTTTATGCCAAGCATTTGGTGACCAGCTTTAAAAAACAATTAAAGATTTGGCACGTAACAATATTTAATCGAGCCCCATACCATGGATCGGATTTCACATTGTCTATATTTTATAAAGTAATCCACCTTCGAGTGTGCCTCGTGTGAAACATGAGCGAGATAGATATATGTGTGTAATTATTCCACTATATGTGTATATATGTGCCGGGCAAGTGGGGAAAACTGAACCCTAATGTAAAAAACTTTCATATTCCCCCTTTGTGTTGGATATTCCGCATTTCCCCTCTGAGAAGTTCCGGAGTAGGTGCCTACCGCTCTAAAGAGCTGCTGAAATATAATATGCTAAGGAATTTTCCCAAACAAACACCATTGCCAATCATGCCGATTACAAATTATCTACATACTATGTTTGTATGGATTTAGGCTTTGCAGTCAAGAAAGTACTCATTTTATATATTCAAATAACAAAAAAATTGGTACCTTTTCTTTTACTGCACAACAAATTTCATCTCAATCTGTGCAGCGCTTTGCGCGTGACAACAACAACAACTTTTATTTTTTTATTTTCCAACGGCGAGGTGCTTGTCTTTCATGTCACATTATTTTTCAAGTTAAAATATAAAAAAATAGGGCTGACCAAAACATAGTTTTTTTTTAATAAGTAGGTATATGTATAAAGAGAGATAGATATATAATATAGAGTAATTCATAACTAGATAGTTATAATATTTGTATCAACTAAACGAGAGGACACATCACTATACAAATGGTGTAATAATGTTACATAATTAAAAAAACTTTCGTTCAAAAGCTAAAATACAAAGAAATGTCGAACGACAATGATGTCAAAGCCAAAAAAGACAAGATCCCGTCGGCACCTATGGATACGGTACCATGAAAATCAATATGTTAGGTATAAGTCGACTTAATAAAAAAACGAATCTGAAATGGCGCCGCTAATCATTACTCACACACACACGGCTGTACAAAGTGCAAAAAAAAATATTTGTCTGTCTGGAATCCCGGGCTTCTTAACGTGATTACCCAATAAAAAAAAACGGTACTTTCTCAAAGATATGTATTTAACGGTATTAAGATAGTATTGTTACCTTGTTAACGAGAAATATAAAAAACGTTATAACTACACAGGTAATCCCCATAACATACCGTTACATAATTACCTACCTATTAGAATAAGTTTGAGCGAAGACAGTTACTTTGGTAACTCAATTATGTATTTATTACCCATAGAGCAATAAGCCGCTGAGCCAAAATAAGGAGAGATTTCCGTGCCTAAGAACTGTCGGAAGCAGAGTTTAGGGCAAGATTTCGAGTAACAAAAAATGCATATAGGTAGTTTTTTTATGCGAGTTTTTTTTATGTGGTGCGTTCAAAAACAATGTTAAGGTGAAAAAAATGTGGGAGATTGAATCAAAATTTGGAAGTTCAGTGAAAAATTAATACTATTTATTAACATAATTACATTATTTTCCTTTATTTTATTTTCATAAATTTCTTAAGCAAATATTTCTAAGAATTCATGTTTCAGAATGTTCCTTGTCACTCATTCCATTCACTAAGCTGCATGATGGTCGCAAAACGCGAAAGACTTAGGTGTCTAAGCTTTCCATCATTTACATTAGTATGACGTCACTCACGTTTACCTATCGATGTAACGTCATATTATGTAATTTTTTGTTGATCACTTCGTGATCGAGCCACAGAGTTGCAAGTACTGGCCGCCATTTAAGAACTGTTTCTTTATTAAGTCGACACATACCTACTTATATCTTATTTAATCTAACATTATTTTATATTGGGTATAAATGACCACTGTTGTATGTACTTATACCTGTCTTAGAATGTTAAAACTTCTTTGTAAAATGTAATTATTCTGATTCTTGCGGATATTGCGCGCTGGACAACTTGATTGCAATGAGTTACTCTGTAAGTTGTTCTTGTCAATAACACTAGTTGTAAGTTTTCGTAACTCTTCGGAAATGCCAACGAAATATCACAATCCAATCCAATAGATCCCTAAACGTCCACTGCTGGACAGAGCCACAACCAAAATGGAAGGGTTAGCGATGCTCACCGCTCTTGGCAGGCGACGGGTGACCGCAGTAAATGTGTTAAATATAACACAGAATTGAGCTGACGACGCTCTTCTAGTTATATCCCTGAGTCGGTTTTTTTGACATCCATGGGCTAAGTTGGGAGCATCGATTCTTAAGCCGTGATCGCCACTTACCGCTTTATGTCAGTAGGTAATATAGCAGAATAATACCTACATTGTAGAATTTTTGGTTTTTAAATCAGGAATGGCATAAATAATATGTTTATATAGGTTGGTTCCTCAGCAATTAATAACTAAGAATTTCACACCATCCACTCGAATGCGCTAGGTACCTAAATACGAGCAGTTTTCATTCAGTTGTTCGTATTTCCTATGTCCGGTCATAACGAACAGAGTGCCTAGTGCGAGTTGCAAGTTCACTCGATTCGCGTTTTCTCACCGTGAATGGTGAAAAGGTAGTATTTTAGTGAGGCATGCGATATCTTTTGTTTTTATCTAAGATTCATAAATCATATGAATTAGTCTCCAAGTCACTACTGGTCGTAGTCATTGCTTTAGTCCGCAAGATCCCTTCTGTTTGTTGTATGAAATATGTTTGTATGCATTTGAATGTGTATGTGTGGTGGTAGTTGTTGAATAAATAATTGTATTGTTATTATTCAAGGTTTTTCATTCTTATTTGAATAAGTACTAGCTAACGCCCTGGATGTCATTTTCGTCATCGGTGTTTTCTCTCCACCTACCTCTTGAGGGTAAAATCCTAATCCGAAATGGACCTGTACTGTAATTTTTTTTATTACCTGCCGAGTAATACACTAGAACTGATAGGGAGCACGTTTAACAGTACAAAGAGTATAAATACTATCAGTTGGTATAGGCTCGAATGTCATATGTATTCTATAGGTACTCTTTGATGCCTTATCCTCGCAGAATAAAGTCTGAATTTTATTCAAAGATCAAAATTGTTAACAGGTAAATGTAATTGTCAAAGAGACCACCAGTAGGAAGACTTGATAGTAAGGTACCAGGAGTGAAATACATGTTTTCAATGGATCACTTTACTTATACTTTACTAGTACCCCGCGTCTTAACTTCTGCAATGCAGATAAAATAACAGCGTTATTGAATACATACCTACTTTCTTTTGAATAAACCATTTCTTTTGAAAAAATCTAACCTAACCTAACCATAGAGTAGCTACAACGCGTGTTGTCTCATTTGAAATCACCTATATATATATACCTATGAATGCATAAGACGTTACATATATGATTTATTTATACCATCCTAATGACCATAGCGGTATACACGTCACCGTTGTGGAAGAGCCTTGTGCGGAGAGTGATCACAGAAACTTTCTTCCCTCCTTTGTGATCATCCTCGGCACACAGACATGAAGCGGCGGCACGTATGTGTTTCTATCCTATGAATGAAATAAGCCAATAGATTCTTAAATTGTGCATAAGAATATTCATCGTGGAAATTATAGTGCAATCTGCGTACGATACCGTAAAGAGTGCCATCGTACATCGCACGTTGACCTAAAATTACTTGTACGATAATTTATAAATTTACCGTTTAATCTCTATTCTGATCAAATTCTGATGCCATATTCTATAGCAAAGAGTATAACAGTGATAGTAGCAATTGATTGATCTGTGATAGTAACAACCACAGATGACTAACTAGAATGATGTATTCTAGCAATTGATAGAAAAGCAAAGCAAGCAAGTAAATGGGGTTCCCATATGGAACACTGAACACGCCATAAGAAGAAGAAATCACATCTAAATAACTTTATATGCCTTTACCCTTAACTAACTTATAAACTTATAGGTGTCAGAATTATCTGTCTGTCACAGACTACTATAATGTACCAGGTACTATCTGTCTGTTCTGTGAATCACACAACAAGTAAAGCACAGACTGATAGTATTGGATTCAGTGTTGTCAGATGGGGGGATTCCCTCCAAATCTGGGAGATTTTTAACACTCGGGGGGGAATTTTGGGGACTAATCCTTCGGGGGAAAACATTTGGTCGATTTATAGGTATTTCCAGTCAACCATCATTAAATACAACAATAAAGGAGCTCACCCATTCATTCATTCATTCGTTTGACCGTTGCGTTGGTTTGATGCAAAGTTCGTTCTCGACTCAAGATGTATGATGTGAAACACAAAGTCAAAGTCAAATATATTTATTCAGTAAGATTTTTTAGGATCACTTTGAAACGTCAAATCTACCACCTGTTCGGAATCGCGACCAGCACACAAGGAGAAATGCTAATAACTGAAAAAAAAACTAGACCTCGGGCTAGTTTTTTTTTCATGATCCATTACAATAGCTTAAAATTATCTAATACTAATTACTATTTATTCACAAGAGCAAATTCATTTTTTTAATGCCAGGCTTTCTTATCTTCTAGGTAATCGGAAATTTTACAATAAGCTTTCCTGGATAGCTTTTGTTTTACAAAATTTTTTAATTTATTATTTGACAAGCTTAGCACATCACTTGGCAACTTATTATAAAAGCGTACAGTTTGCCCTATGAACGATTTATTAACCTTATGGAGCCTAGTTGTGGGAACAGCGAGTTTATTCTTATTTCTAGTATTATAATTATGTTTATCACAGTTTTTGTCAAATAAGCTTATGTTTTTACGCGCATACATAATATTTTCATAAATATATTGGCAGGGCATAGTCAATATATTTATTTCTTTAAACTTGTCTCTTGATGAATCTCTGGGACCCATTTATCTATGTGTGGGCCCCATTGAAGTTTAATATCTAAAGTTAATCCCAAAAATACAGTGGTTTTGACTAATTATATGTTTTCCTCTTTAACTTTTACATTAGCTTCAACTTCAGTTACATTTGGTAAAATAAATCGAATACATTTGATCTTTTTCTGATTGAGTACTAAGTTATTTACATTAAACCAGTTAACAATTTTTGAGATTGCATTGTTTACGTTGTCAAAGTTAGGCATTTGTCGCTTCAATCTAAATAGAAGTGACGTATCATCTGCAAACAGAACAATCAGAGAACGAACAACAGAGAAAGGAAATAAAGATGCCAAGTCAAATAATCAAGAAGTCTCCTCGTCATCGGTCATCATCACAAATAGTAATTGTAATGTGTAAATTGTGGGTTTTCAAAAATCTTGCGGGCTGTTGATAGAGTCGAAACGTAACCCAAGGGCTGTCTATTATTTAGGCCAGAGGATTAGCATAGCTATTCAGCGTGGCAATGCAGCCAGTGTCTTGGGCACGCTTTCGTCTGGTCCTGGAACAGTTGATTTCCCTATAGAACGTTTGTAACGGTCCTTAGGTAATCCGACTGATTCCTTTGTGCATACCTAGTTAGTTTAATTATACATTTTATTTAATAAATCTATGTATTTACTAAATGGCGAAATATTATATTTATCATAAAAAAAAAATCCCCCGTATGTAATAAACACAGTTAAATCTGGGTAGGTTTTATGAATAAAAAGTATGTTTTAGGTATTTGAATGTTGGGGGGTTTTTTTTCATAATACCCATAATTTGGGGGGATTTCGGGTGAGATTTGGGGAGAAATGCATGGAGCCATCTGCAGCCATCTGGTAACACTGATTGGATTGGAAGCTAACGCTAAATAATAGTAAAGTAGGTAATCGTTTCGATCGCATCATTTATTCAATCTATTGAGTCAGTTTTAATAAGCTAAGATGTGTTCAACGGTGTGTAGAGTATGTCTCGTAGACAATGGGAAAATGTTCTTTACTCTGAATCACCAATTTCTAGAAATGTACGAAAAACTATCAAGCGCAAAGGTAAGTTTCTACTGCCTAACTACGGCCGTAGGTACTTATTTATGTTGAGGCTGAAGTTAAATTATTAGTAAGAGGTAAAATAAAAAATTGGTAGTCTCATCACATTAATATAGGTATTAGGTACCTCCATAACCTGACTGTTTTCCATGTAAATATTTTAATTGTACTAAACCTATTGTTTGAATTAATATATAAAGTAAAACCTAAGATTAATAAAAAAAAACTTAATAGACTTCAGAGTAATTGTTAGTAACGGTTACCAAATTTTTTTTGAAATACACAAATTTTTGGTAACCATATCAACAGTGAGCATGAAAATCGAAAAATTGTACAAACAGTTATTTTGATACCATTACAGTTAATTCAGTAACTGCCAAGTAGGTAGTAAGGATTTAATCTTTCTAGACAACTGAGCTTTTTAGTTCAATTCAATTATTTATTTAATCTATAGACAATTACATTGCACTTAGATAGATCACACATACAGATTGGTTGCTTACAAAATAATTAACACAAGATGTTACAGAATTGAGTTTACAAAATAATAGGTACATAGCAGATTAGCAAAAGCATCGTCAGAGTGTATAAAATATTCATTAAATTAATTATTTATTTATTAAATTAAATTAGTCATTAAAATACCTATTATAACTAGAGGCAAAAGAACTGCTATTAATTAGTTGTAGTTTGGAAATTCTAAAATCACCAAACATTTTCCTTTTTTGTTTTGTTTGGAAATTATAGGTACTTTTGTTGACTGTCAAGTCAGTTTCTCTTTTATCAGATCTCAGCAGCTTGTATCCAACATTGGTTGGTTACAATCACAGCCAATAAATTCAGTAGGTAGGTCATAAATATTTACTTTAGATGAAGGCCAAGCATTTCCCCGTCGTACAGTAAAAAAAAAAGGTACTTTTTTAATGCATGGTGTATAAAATGAGTCTCAAAAGTTAAAACTGATTGATGTTGAATTGCATTTAAAAAACTTGTATGAATACATACATATTATGATCCTGTATTTATATTATGAAAAAAAGATTGATTGCTTGATTGAATAATTATTATTTGTAAGTTTTTTGTACAATATATATATTTCAGCTCACCACTGCTGAAAAGCCTCAAGGAGTGTGCTACATATGTAGCTCCCAGCTGCTGAGATTCTGTAGATTCTCAGAGATGGCGCACAGATCAGACCTGATACTTACCGATATGCTCAATAAAGGAATTGAGGTATGATGATGTATTTTATGATAATTTGCTAAGAAGGTACTATAGTTTTGTGTTAACTTTTAGCTGTTGATCTGTATATTTACTTGTAATATTACTTGACATGTTTACGCAACGCTGTCTTGCTGTATACTAAGAAAAACGAGGAAGAATATGAATACCAATATTGGTTAACCTATAACTGGTGTAACTGTGCTGTGGCTGTGAGGTGATTTGAATATTGTAGGTATGATACAGTCAGCGTCGAATTGATATGAGCTTCGAGAGTCAAAATAATCTGAAAAACAAAAGCAATTTGATATACAGTTTTTTTTTAATTAAAATAGACCTATGTTTGAGCACAATCTCTCCTGATGGGAAGCGACTATGTGGTCTACGATGTAGCATGCTGGTCTAGAAGACACCTATTCACTCTGGCCTTGAAGAAGCCCATATTGTAATTTTCAAGGAAAACAGACCGCAACAAATTCCACTCCTTAACCATTTGCATGATGAAAGTTTTGAACCAAAGGAACCAAAGCATTTAGTGCGGATTGGCAGGAAACTAACTGAGGTAGGGATTTTTCTGGAGTGGAAGGGAGATGGCGAGTTCAGATCATGAAGCTCCTTTGCGCACTCTCCGATATGAAGTCTATAAAAAACCGAAAGACCAGCAACCTTTTGACGGTGCTCAAGACTTTGCGTTTCGGTCTTAGAAATAAAGTCCTCACCAGCTAGTCTGAATGCTCTATGCTCAACAATACTCCATTCCCGATCAGAACTGTGCCTTGTAGAGAGAAAGTAGCTGTCCTGGAGTGAAGTACCGTTGCACCTTATTGACGATGCCCAGCTTCATTGAAGCAGTTTTGGCTCTGGATTCAACATATGCAGCAAAGTTGAGGTCTGGTGATAGTGAAACACCTAGGAGATCAAGGTGATCCCCTTTGGTGATGGGCACGTCACGGAAGACAGAGACTTGTTGGAGCTGACTTTTTTTGGCCGAGAAAAGACACGCTGGCGTTTTTAAGGCCTTTTATTTAACAAGATTGGCGTCACCCCAATCCGACACCATATTCGGTCTTGAATTATGAATGCTGTTGATGTGGGGATGGGGTGTGCGCAGTCAAACCTCTTACATGACATCGCAAAAGTAATTCTTGGATCTCATTGACACCCTTGGCTTGGCAACCCTATTGAGTAAAAAATAATTTATAGAAAGACTTGGGAATTTTTTTATTATAGCTTTTTTTTAATGTACGACTGGGAAGTGCTTGGATTTCATCTCACCTGGTAACAAGTTGAGACAAGGCCGAAGGTGCAGGCGCACTTCATCCGGAATCCTCAACAAACTGAGGAACTGGCTATCTTACCTCTAAATGTTGGAACACAACAATTTAAAAAATTGTTGTTATGGCGACAGACTCAGGTAAGATGGTAGTTCTACCACCAACCAACCCAAGCACAATATATTGTACTCCCCATGGGGATCGAACCCGGAACCTCTGGATCTGAAATCCGTGGGCTGAACCACTAGAGAGGAGGTTAAATGAGGCGGATAAAATTATAATAGGATATAAGTGTAAGTAATGGTTTATAAGGTTTCATAAAAATCATTAAGTACCTACATACTGTTACGCCGCGCCGCCAATCAGAAAGGTCTAGAACATTAACGGGCCTTCACATAGTTCCGCTAAAATAAGACAAAAACAACTAACTACAAATAACACAAATGTATTGTTTATAACCGTCGAGAACAATGTTTTAAGATAGTATTAAGTATTTAGGTTTATAATGTATACCCTACCTAGAACAGCCGGTAGATTTGACGTTTCAAAATCTTAATTAATAAAAAAATGTTGAATTTGACTTTAACAATAGAGCCCCAGATTACGCCTAACAGTTAGTGGCGCGATCAATCCCGCATTTACTAGAACAGTTTATAGAAATGGATATAAATAATGCTGCGCGATTCGGTATTCAATTACGATACCGAGTGATATTTGAGTGTGATATCAGTGTTTAGTGATTCGGAAGTATAACTTAGTAGTGTTTAACTGTGTTTGAGAGCAATTAGTTTGGTGCTGAACAGACGTGTCTTATTTTGAGTAATAACCGGTTACTTTTAATTTAACGAAACCCCAGCTCGTAACCATGTGTGTCAGAAATGGGGTTGATAGCATGCCGGTGTACCCACGGAAGACGCGAAAGTAATGCGCGCCAGAAGTCAGATCCGTCTGCAGGATCTGGACCAACGCAGGTTTGAAGAAACCTCGTCATAGCCGTCACAGTCAACGGCAGGTCAATAACTGCTACCACGAGAAGCCGGGGTCGGGGGTCTTCCGCCGTACCTGCAGCATCAACAGCTCCGTATCTTGCTGCTCCCATGGCCATGCTCTAAGAGCAGGCTCATTGCCAGGCAGAACAGGATCGGAAGAAAAACTGCAGCGCGACAAAGAGGATCAGATACGTTGACAGGAAGAGTAGGCTCGCCGGTTGGAAGAGCAGCTGCAGCGTGACAAGGAGGAGCAGATGGTCCTCATGAAAGATCTGCATGCCACATTCGGCAAAGAGATCAGAGTGGTGAAAGACCAGGTGCATGAGAACCGCTTCAAGGAAGCTGAATCATAGATTGGGAAACCTCGTGGCTGGCTCCAATAGCTACTGCACCTGCAGGACATGGATTTAAAATGCCGCCATTTGACGGAACATCTTCGTGGTCGGCCTACAAAATACAATTTGAGGCCGTTATGAAGCAAAATGTATGGAATAAAGTTCAGGCGATGTCCGCGCTTACTTTGGGCTCCCGCGATCAAGCCTTAACCTTCCGAAGCCCTTGGTAAAGAGGTGACCTACGAGCAGTTACTGGAGGCACTGGAAGCTAGATACGGTGACGCCCACCTAGAAGACGTTTTTCGAGCACAATTAAAGGATTGTGTTCAACGCACTGGTGAAAAGTTACAACAGTGGGCCTTTTAAGAAGAGAAACTGGTTCGAATAGCATACCAATCAGTATCAGTACCTGCGCTCATCGATAGAAATCTGGTGCAAGGAGTGTGATTTCTTTTCAAGTTTAGAATGGAGAACGATAGAATGTCTTTTTGGTGGTCAAATTTAGATCACGAGTACGAAATCTACGAGCTTTCACTACTAGCAGTAAATACCACATCACTGTAGTATGATTTCAATTCAGGCTATTCAGTTCAGACAAATATTAAGGTGTATTAAGTCTAGTGATTCACCTACCAGTCTCAGATTCAGTTCGTCCCGAGTTCGATCACCAGGGGGAGTACAATAATGTGCTTAGTTTGGTTGGTGGAAGGACTTTGTTTAACTCCGACTGGCTAGCTACCACCTAGCTAGGACTTACTTAAAGGTAAGATACCTTTAAGTAAGTCCTATTCTGTCGCCAGAACAACAATTCTTAAATTGTTGTGTTCCGGCATTTAAAGGTAAGATAGCCAGTGTGTTGAGGATTCCGGGTGAAGTGCGTTTCCACCTTTGGCTTTATCATAACTTGAAAATCAGGTGAGATGAAGGCCAAGCACCTCCCCATCGTAAAATAATAAAAAAAAGTATTGCGCGGCTATTATAGCTTGGCATTCACACCATGTGAGATTTATATTCATCGACGGAAATCGTTATCTTGAAGTGAGAGCCTTTGTAAGTCTCGGGCACCATGACACGCCTTAGCTCATGCTTTGGAGGTGGAAGCAGATAGGCAAGAACATCGTTTCCAGCCCATAAGGGAGATTGTGGAACCACCAGTTCGTACCGCAAAGCAAGGCGCAGAGAGAAAAGAAGGTTTAGGGAAACGAGTAAAAGCCAGGACCGCAGGGTGGGTGCTGCCTGATGTTCAAAAAGCCCTAAGGATATTGGTTTCAGAAACCTATGATGGGAACAGCCTGATCATCAAGGTGGAAGTAAACGGAGCAACATGGACAGCGAATCACGAGCTAGTTGCTGGTTCCGAGGTTCTTGCCTTTCTCCTTGTGTGCTGATCGCGATTCCGAGCTGGCGGCAGATTTGACTTTTCTAAATGATCCTAAAAAAATCTTACTGAATATATTAATATTTTACTTTGTCTTTGTTGTGGCAAGGGCGTCGATAAGATCCAATAATTAATTGGGGTGTCATGCAAGGGGTTTGACTGCGCACATCCCACGTCAACAGCCCATTATTGTCCACCAATGCAGAAACAATTTCCTTTAAAATTTCTTTCTCCATGCTTGGTAGACACATCGGTGTTTTATCACAGAAGGAAGCTGCTGCCACTTTGGTTGAGTTTTATGACATCTTTGGGCTAGAGGTGTACCTAGATTTTTAAACCACGACTACAAAGGCTACGTTTATGACAACAAATAAAACAAATTTGTGAGTCAAAGTTAAAAAATAAATATTCATTAAGATTTTTTAGGATAATTTTGAAACGTCAAATATACCGTAGACCTCGTCCTCAACCTGATCTGACGCTAGAAAAGCCTAAATGTCAAGAGCGTAAAGCTATCTGACTAGCATGGTGTTGAATAAAGTTGTACTTATTCACAGGTAACTCGAGAGACCATTCTCATGGCAGTGCTTGGGAAGAAGGATAATGTAATAGACTTGTCCCTAGCCCCCATGCAGTTTGTGACTGTAAATGATTGTAAATCATTTGAAACTGCAGCAGTTACCATCAAAGAGGAGCCTCTCGTTGTGAAACACGAGAACACATCATTCGAAGACGAACGTTTCACAGGTGAGATCACAATGCATGAAGACACGATCATGGGAGATAGTCACAACAAACGACGGTCTCCCTTCAAAGATAATACCGATCACGATATAAACTTACATCAGTGCGATAAAAGCAGGGAATTCATCATTAGCAAACAAAATGTGGCTTCTCTAAGCCAAACTCATTATGATTACAAAGCAAATGTTCGCAATGCATCACATGAAAATAATAAACTAGAACAAGTGCAATGTAATTCTAAGAGTCAATTGATTATGCATATGCATACACATACTGGAGAAAAGCCTTTCAAATGTATGGAATGCGACAGAGATTTTTCTCTAAAAGGTAATTTAAAGCGACATATTATGGTAACGCACACTGAAGAAAGACCATACAAATGTAAGGAATGTGACAAAGGATTTGCTTTAAATAGATATTTAAAATTACATATGCTCAAACATACTGGAGAAAAGCCATATGCATGTAACAAATGTGACAAGGGATTTCGTTGTAAAAGTCAATTAAAAGAACATGTTAGGCGAAAACACACCGAATAAATACCACATATATCATGTGAGCTATGTAATTAGAGATTTACATGTAAACGTTTTTACATAAACCATATGCGCACACACACTGGAGAGAAGCCGTTCAAATGTAATGAATGTGACCAAGGTTTTTCTGAAAAAGGTAATTTAGTGCGACATATGGTAACGCACACTGGAGAGAAGCCCTTCAAATGTAAAGAATGAGGTAAAAGTTTTGCACTTATGGAATATTTAAAATATCATATGCGCAAACACTTGAGACAATCCGTAGTATAAATGTAATAAAAAAAAAAAGTTAACTTCGAGCAATTTCAAGCTCATATAGAGATAATATACATTTGATACACACAAGAAAATACAAAAAATTAAAATCAAAATCAATAGACAAAAAATATACAAACAATAAACTAAAAATTACAGCTGGTACCGTGGCTATGCCATCGTGTGAAGGCGTATCCATATCCACTGCTCCAGCAACGGCGAGTCCCACCTGTCCGATAGCGTGCTCAGCATGATGTTGGCGCTTCCACGCAAGCGTTTTAGCAGTGATGCACAGCGCCTTCTCAGGATAGCGTGTAAGCCATCCTCGCAGAACATACGCGATGCACTGCAGAAACGTGGCAACCCCAACATCATCCTAAGCACGTTATTGTACTGGACGCGCAGAGCGTCATACGTGTTTTAGTGTAATTTACCCACAGGCTACTCGTGTATAATGTGAGCTGATACGGATCGGGGCTTCGCCGGCCTTGCACACAATGAAAACACTTATGCACTTTGATACAGTTTATTACAAAGCCCACGTGAAGAGATAATTGTTGAAAATACAGCGGAAATACTTAGAAAAAGATAAATTTTATTATTCTTGCACGCGGTGTGGTTGGCTGTCAAAATCAAACAGGTTCGGGCAAGGACAAAGGCCTTGCCAGTATATAGTTGCCACACTATTAAAAACTTATTTCTACTTAAAATTATTGCCATATGCATTTAAGTACCTTAAAGTTTAAAAAAGTTAAAAAAGATTATATTTATGTAGGAAATAAAATTATTTAGATTTTTCGCAACAATGTATATTCTCTGTAAGGTTTGGTGTTAAAAGATGGCTTTGCCATTCATTCCGTAATATTTCAGTTTGAAAATCAATGTTTTGTAATTTACCCAGTCGAGTGCCTTGGTGAGATCACAGAAGATACCAATAGCATAAATAGTCACTTACAGACTACGTGCCAATAAATAATTATAGGTAGGTAGTATAAATAAATAATGTAATTAGTATAGTTAACATGTATGTTAGTTTTTTAATATATCTATATATTACTGTGGCCCATAGAATAAGATCTGTAATTTTTCTGTTGTATATAATTCATATTTAGATATATATTATTATTATTAATAAAATAGCTCAACAAAACACGTTGGATTTTTATTTTCCTCCAACGAATTTACTATAATAATGTCACAAGCTTTCCAAATGTCTAAGAATAAATCCAAGAATATAACGAAGTTGCAGGCTGTATGGAACCTTTGCCAGTTAGCAAAATCCCGGTAAGTGACTTCGATAATAAGTTTCTATACGTCAAAAGTGAAGTTAATATTATCGTTACCTATTTCACGTATTTGGTATTATATTTAATTGGCTAAAGTACCTAGTTATTGCAATGCAAAGAGAAAGAGAATAATGTAAGCTTATTTTAGAGTGAGATAGTTAGATGAGACCATTCACGAACACGCTAGCCTGTAGGTAGGTACATTATACTATTGCTATTTTGTAGGTAGATTGACTAGCGTCAATCGTGAACGGAACATATCCGCATAACTGAAATAAAAAAATTGTACCTAGATAAATGGATTAAAAAAAATTAAGGTACCTAGTATTTTATCGCAATAATACTTACAACAATACCTATTTAAAATAATAACATTTAAAAAAATTGCTCCAGTGAATAAATTGTAATTAGTATTACTTTAAGCTATTAAAATGGATCATAAAAAAAACTAGCCCGAGGTTCTTGCCTTTCTCCTTGTGTGTTGGTCGCGATTCCGCACAGGCAGTAGATTTGACGTTTCAAAGTGATCCTATAAAATCTTACCGAATAAATGTATTTGACTTTGAATTTGAACAAAAACGTATCGACGTGCACTTGGACCGCACGCGGCACGTCCACACCACACCAGACGCGCCTTTGGATCGCGCTCCTGACGCGCGCGATTGGAGCGCGTTGTATCATCCGGTGTGGACCCAGCTATTGGACTTTGATAAATTTATGTGTCAACGAATGGTGTTTGATTAAATGTTACAAAATCTATCATTGAAAACTTCATCGAAATCGGTTCGGCACTTCGGAGATAAGCTTGGTCGAAGAGACGTTTTCGGTGTGACGCGTGAAATGAAACACTAGAAAACTCTCTATATTCACCTAAGAGTTCTAGGCTCTGTCTCATCGCTAACTCTCATTACTTGCGAAGCCAGAATGAGATCAAAGCACCGACCCGTACATGCATAGTGGCTGGGCTTAATACAATAAGTGCATATAAGCTACCCGTTAGGTACCTACTGAAAAGGTAAAAAAGACCAGAGGATTTCCCAAAAAAAGCAGCTTCCTTCTATGTATAAACAAAACTTTAACTTCCAAGTCTTTTTCCACAACTTTCTGTTTCTCCTACTTTTTCCACATTTACCAGATGAGATGCCTTCGCCTTCACCAAGCGCTTCCTCGTCGTACAATAAAAAAAAAACGTTTTCTTACGCTTTTGCGATAAGGTCTCCCATTGCAGGTACTTATACTCTATATTACTTTATGTTTATGTTGTATGTATGGCCCGACGGTATGACTCTTGTCCCTTGGGAAATGGGTAGGCCTTTGGTGTGGGACGCTACCTGCGTCGACACCCTAGCGCCATCTCATCTGCCTGGGACATCAGTTAGGGCTGGTGCGGCGGCTGATTCGGCCGAGGACCACAAAAGGCGCAAATATAGTGGTCTCGACAGAGCTTACCTATTTGAGCCTTTTGGGGTGGAGACCTTGGGTCCGTGGGGAGCCGGTGCCCTCCGGGTTTTCAAAAATATTGCGGGGCTTTTGATTGAGGCGACACATGACCCAAGGGCTGGCTTTTATTTAGGCCAGCGAATTAGCATAGCTATTCAGCGTGGCAATGCAGCCAGTGTCTTGGGCACGCTTCCGTCTGGTACTGGTCTGGAGCAGTTGAGTTACCTATAGGCCGTTTGTAACGGTCCTTAGGTAATCTGACTGATTCCTTTGTACATTAGTTAGTTTAATTGTACTTTTTATTGAATAAATGTTAGAAATGTTAAAAAAAAAAAAAACAAGCGTTATTCAATGCACCATCCGTCTGCCAAGCGTAGTGACTATGGCAATTACAGTTTTGGAGAAAGTTCTTTCCACTTTGTGGTGGACAATAATAAGCTGTTGATGTAGGTAAAACCCCTTGCATGACATCGCAAAAGTAATTCTTCATCTTATTGACACCCTTGGCTTGGCCTTACCCTATTGAGGAAAAAATTATAAATAAAAAGACTTAGCCCGAGGTTCTTGCCTTTCTCCTTGTGCGCTGGTCGCGATTCCGAGCTGGCGGTAGATTTGACGTTTCTAAGTGATCCTAAAAAAATCTTATTGACTAATTTAATATTCGACTTTGACTTTGCTGAGGCATTATTATTATTATCACTGGACATTAATTTTACACAGCGCCATCTAGCCCCAAACTAAGCATAGCTTGTAACATGGGAACTAGATTACGGATAGAGTTCTTAAATACTTATTTTTTTGTAAAAACAACACCCAAACACAGAACAAACACCAATATTCATCACATAATGTTCGTCCTGAGTGGACATCGAATCCACAGCTTACAGCCCCTGAGACTATGAGACTGGTTAAGTGTAAGACCCAATAAATATTTTTGGGGTGTCATGTAAGGGGTTTGAATGCGCGATAACAACCCATTATTGTCCATCACAATGTGGAAAGAACTTTCTACAAAAATATAATCGCCATAATCACCGCGCTTGGCAGACACATCGGTGTTCACAGATAATGTTTTGTTTTATCACAGGAGGAAGTTGCTTCCATTTTGGTGAAACCCTATGGTTGAGTTTTATGACATCCTGGGGCTAGAGGTGTACCTAGATTTTTAAACCACGACTACAAAAACTATGGTTATGACAACACTTCAAAAATTGTAGTAATCGTAACTCAAAGTGAAGTCAAGTCAAAGTAAAAAAAAATTATGCGTTCAAATTTTTTAAGATAATTTTGAAACGTAAAATCTACCGTAGACTTCAACCTCGTAGACATCATCCTCAACCTGATCTGAAACTAGAAATCTAATTATTCACAGGTAACTCGAGAGACCATTCTCATGGTAGTGCCTGGGAAGAAGGATAATGTAATTGACTTGTCCCTAGCCCCCATGCAGTTTGTGGATGTAAATGATTGTAAATCATTTGAAACTGCAGCTAACTGCTGCATCAAAGAGGAGCCTCTCGTTGTGAAACACGAGAACACATCATTCAAAGACGAACATTTCTCAGAGGAAAGTGCATTGCTAGAGGACATGATCATAGATAAAAGTAATGAAGAACAACAGTCTTCCTTCGTAAAAAAAGACAATCACGATATCAACTTTTCACAAGTGATTCAAGAGTCTATTCTCATGGCAGTGCCTGAGAAGAAGGAAAATCTAATAGACCTGTCCCTAGCCACCATGCAGTTTGCGGCCGTTAACGATTGTAAATCAATTGAAACTGCAGCAGTTACCATCAAAGAGGAACCTCTAGTTGTGAAACACGAGAACACATCATTCAAAGACGAAAATTTCTCAGAGGAAAGTGCAATGCTAGAGGACATAATCATAGATAATAGTAATGAAGAACAACAGTCTTCCTTCATAAATAAAGACAATCACGATATCAACTTTTCACAAGTAGCTCAAAAGTCTATTCTCATGGCAGTGCCTGGGAAGAAGGAAAATGTAATAGACCTGTCCCTAGCCACCATGCAGTTTGCGGCCGTTAATGATTGTAAATCAATTGAAACTGCAGCAGTTACCATCAAAGAGGAGCCTCTAGTTGTGAAACACGTGAACACATCATTCGAAGACGAACGTTTCATAGATGAGATCACAATGCATGAAGACACGATGATGGGTGATAGTAACAACAAACGACGGTCTCCCTTCGAAGATAACACCGATCACGATCTAAACTTACAGCAGTACGATAAAAGCAGGGAATTAATATTTTGCAAACAAAATGTGGCTTCTCTAAGCCAAACTCATTATGATTACAAAGTAAATGTTCGCAATGCATCACATGAAAATAATAAACTAGAACAAGTGCAACAATATGTTCCAACCAAAAATAATACTTGTAATAGAGAATGTAATTCTAAGAGTCAATTGATTATGCATATGCATACACATACTGGAGAAAAGCCTTTCAAATGTATGGAATGTGACAGAGATTTTTCTGAAAAAGGTAATTTAAAGCGACATATTATGGTAACGCACACTGAAGAAAAACCATACAAATGCAAGGAATGTGATAAAGGATTTGCTGTAAATAGATATTTAAAAATTCATATGCTCAAACATACCGGAGAAAAGCCATATGCATGTAACAAATGTTACAAGGGATTTCCTAGTAAATGTCAATTAAAAGTACATGTTAGGCGAAAACACACCGAATACATACCACATATATTATGTGAGCTATGTAAAAAGAGATTTACATGTAAAAGTGTTTACATAAACCATATGCGCACACACACTGGAGAGAAGCCGTTCAAATGTAATGAATGTGACCAAGGTTTTTCTGAAAAAGGTAATTTAGTGCGACATATGGTAACGCACACTGGAGAGAAGCCATTCAAATGTAAAGAATGTGTTAAAAGTTTTGCTCGTTATAGTTATTTAAAAAAACATTTGCGCCAACACTTGAGACAATCCGTAGTATAAATAAAATAAAAATCATTTATTTCGGTGTGCTTTGCTCCAGCAGGATAGTATCTTCTATAACGAATTGAGTTCAACACATACTTAGAGCGATATATGCTGTATTAGTGCGCCAAGTATGAAATTAGTGCATGTTACCGTTTTGGAATAAAACGCGAAAAACGTTTCCTGCTGGAGCAACGCTCTTCCAGCAGGAAGATTCTAAACGAATAACCGTAGCCATAAGTGACATACGCACATCTACATTGTCTAGGGATATTCCATTTCGAAATGATTTGCTTACTAACTATTTGCTTTTTAGAAAAAGTTTATACATGGAATTAAACCTCTTTTGTTCCCTTTTCAAAATTTAGAAAAAAATAAAAATAGAACGCAATAAACAAAAGATAGAATGGGGACTCCGATTTAAATTAAACAACGTTAATTTTGCCTAAGAAAAATTAACTTTTATTTAATTATCAATTAGTGCTATCTAAGTAATTTTTAATTTTAACGAATCTTGTGATATTCGTAATGTCATGGAACGTCGACATTTAAGCAGAGAAGAAATGATAAGAGCGATAGGCATGTTACAAGCCGGTGCTATCCAACGCGTGGTTGCCAATACCCTAAACTCCAATCAAAACGTAATTTCTCGATTGTGGTCACGTTATCGTATCACTGGGGATGTAAGAGAGCGCCACACTGAAAAAAACGAGTAACCACCCCTAGACAAGATCGTTTTCTCCAAAATTCCGCTAGGAGGGAACCCAATCTCACAGCAAAGCAGCTAGTGCAAAGGCTTCAGTCAGACCATCAGCTGTCAGTCAGCGACCAAACCGTCAGAAGAAGGGTACATGAAGTCGATCTTCATTCTCGTAGGCCGCTCCGTGTGCTAGCTCTACGACGAGGCAATCGCGGAAGGCGACTTCTTTGGGCTCAAGAACATTTGTTATGGAACAGTGGCCAATGGACAATGGTTCTATTTACTGATGAGTCTCGGTTTGGATTCCACCCCGATTCACGAAGAACACGTGTTTGGAGAGTTCCAGGCAGAGAAAGTCGCCTCCAGCAGCCACAAGAGGTCCATTCGTACCGAGGTGGGACAATCATGGTTTGGGCAGGATATCGTATTGGCGCGCGCGAACCGAGCTCATTTGGATAAGAGGCAGCATGACTGCACTAAAATACCGGAACGAGGTCATAGAACCTGTGATCATCCCTCACAGAGTTCAAATTGGCCAGGAACTTCAGCTCATGCATGATAATGCCCCTCCACACGCGGCGCGTTTGGTGTCAGCTGCCCTTCAGGAACATGATGTCGCGGTTTTGGACTGGCCTGCACAGTCACCCGACTTAAACCCAATTGAACACGCTTGGGACATGTTACAGCGAAGGGCTTTCAGCAATTTACCATCAAATTTGACAACAGAAGACCAACTTTTTTGCCATTTAAAAAGAATATGGGATCGCATACCCCAGCGAGACTTTGACACCCTAATTTTGAGTATGAATAACCGGTGCAGATGTGTTATCAACGTCAGGGGAGGCAACACCTATTATTAAATTGTAAAAAGGTAATTTTATAAAGTCATGGCAACGTAAAATAGTTTTAACACAATTTACCGAACCTTGTAGATTTTCAGATTTTTAGAGATTTTGTTCCTACTTTAATGTTTATTAAAAAAATATATAAAACTGTTGTTTTTATTATTATTAATAAACAACACAAAATAAATATTCTTGCCATACCTAGTTTTGTAAAGAAATTATTTTCAGTTTTTGTAAAAATCAACAAAATGTTGAATATCCCTAAACAATGTTGATGTGTGTATATGGGCAGATAGCTTACATTTGTGCATAAAGTGCGCGAACAATAGAATTTGTGGGCCTTAAGGTTTTTGAGATATTTCATTTCCTGCTGGGGGAACGTTTTGCATAATCAGATGTTCAAGCAGATGAGAAATCATAATTAGATGTGCACATACATAGAGTATCTCTTCATTTGTGCGTATTTGTGACATATTAATATTATCAAAAATATATACCGTTTTTAAGTAATCTAGCTTTTTATTTTAACCCTAAAAAGTGTCTAGCTCTTAAATGGGCAAACATACAAGTTCATTGTAAACGGTATTCGGTTCTTGTTGTTATTCTATGCAACCATATAAAACTTCAGGAATGCACATACAAGCGTTTTTGAATAATATAGCTTAGAACAAAACTTTTTTAGGTTTGACGTCAAAATGTAAGAAACCTTTTCAACCCACGACTGTGAGTTTATACCTTAGAATTAGAGCGGTCATTGAAAATTATATCTTGAAAATTTCAGCTTTACACGTCTCGTATTAAGGTAGATAATAAAGGTAAATAAGTAAGAATAAACGTATTACTGAAACAACGCCTGCATATAGATAATTCGAATGACCACAAAAAAGCGACGAATTCATACATATTGATGACCTTAACTTTACAATGTTAAGCTGAAGATGTTGTTTGTACATTCGCGTTATAATGTTATCGGTAATCGTGGTAGGTATACCTAATAGGTCCTACTGCGTCATAATTGTATATACACTTACCTATTCTACTTACTTTTTACGACGAATAAATAAATAAATATTACAGGACATTAATTTTACACAGCGCCATCTAGCCCCAAACTAAGCATAGCTTGTAATATGGGAACTAGATTACGGATAGAATACTTTAAATACTTTTTTTGTAAATACATACATACTATATACAACACCCAAACACAGAACAAACATCTATATTCATCACACAAATGTTTGTCCTGGGTGGGAATCGAACCCACAGCCTACAGCGCAGAAGGCAGAGTTACTACCAACTGAGCTATGAGGCTTGTTGTTGAATCAAAAAGGAGAGTTATGTGTTTGACCGGTATGTATGTATGTTCATCTGCTGCCTCATAACTTCTAAACTACTTGTCACAATTTGACAAATGAGGTATTGTTAGAAGCGTCTGGGTTGTCCGAGGCTATATGACGTCACATTAAATTGAATATGGCGCCCTCTAGAGGACATAAGTCATGAACTAAAAAAAAAACTATGTTTATTGATGCCGTGTTGGGTATCAAATGTAATGGCTTTATTAGCACATTTCAAAAATATATACAGGGTGAGTTTTTTCCAGGGCCACTGAGGCGAAGTCTGAAACCGTGAGAGTTATCGAAAACTCATGTTACGTGCTCGATTGAAAAAAATAATTTCTGCATTAAAGAAAATATTTTTTTTACAGTTTTTCTAAATAAAATTGACTCGTTTGAGTTTCTTTTCTTTAGCACCTTCCTTGCTCTAATCACTTTCTGAAATGGAATAGAAATTTGACACAATTTCAGAAAGATTCATTTATTTCAGACAAAATCCATATTTTAACACCATTAAAAATAACACAAAGACACAATATAAAAATTAAAACGAAAACATAAAAAAAGAAATTAAAATTTTAAATTTTATCAAAGCAATTTTTTTTTTTAAATATTATAGGACATTAATTTTACACAGCGCAATCTAACCCCAAACTAAGCATAGCTTGTAATATGGGAACTAGATTAGGTATAGAATACTATTACTATATCTATATACTATATATATATCAATTACTATATTAGAATATTAAATACTTTTTGTAAATACATACATACTATATGATACAACACCCAAACACAGAACAAAAACTCAGATGGAGCCCATACAAACCCGCATTCATCTATTTTGCATAGGGCAGTCTGCCCGTGCGGCAATCATCTACAGAATGCCGTTGCTGCTGCCTCGCATACGCTGGAGTAGGGAAGCGGCTTTCTTGCGTATAATTGCATGAAAGCTGTCCGTGCGCGCTTCCACAAACATCCCAGATGCACTGCTACAAGCTACAAGCGAGGCAGCCGCAACAGCATCCTGAAGATGTTATTGTATAGGACCCGCAGAGAGCTGGCAGCCCGCTGGGTGTGGTTCACCCATAAGCTGCTCGAGTAGGACTTGAAAAGTGTGATTTTTACTTCCCTCGAGCAACGCGCCCAAACACGCCTGATTGAAGGTAGCGCTGAACCGGTCACTACACAGTGGTCCAGCCATCCCGCACACCCATGAGCTTCGCTGACAAACGTAAAAGTGTCTGATTTAACGCCTAGCATATTTTATATCAACACATGTCCAGTTTTGTTCCTTACAGAAAAGTAAAAGCTCATTGCAAAATAACTGTTTAGGGTTGGTTGGGCATGGAAATCGCCTGACATATATACAGCGTCTGTGTCTCTATTATCCTCAATCATTGAACTTATTTTGCTTAAGCATTGTGTGAAGTCAGGTAAGTTTTCATAAGAATCAGTGGGCATATAAATACTATTATTAAAGATCTTTCGCATAGTCTGAGCTTAATAGCTGTCAAGCGCACATCATCACACTCTACTACACTAACCGACTGAAAGACACTTTTTCTCTATAGTAAAGCGACCCCTCCGTATGGCCTTCCCCTCAGCAAGCCCACTGACGTGTCGACCGCAGAAGTCCCGGTGGCTCCGAACTCGTCATCAATATTAGTCAGCATAGTCAAATCATGCGGCAGCAACCAAGTCTCTTGCAGGGCGACAACATCCGCCTGCCTACAGAGGCGTACTATACATTATTAGGGTAATGCAATTGCCTCTCATCGACATGCGCATACTGGCCATGATCATGCTCTTGATCCCTCGTGTTTACAAAACGCCTGAAAGAAATTCCTTTGGGCCATAAACTAACATCAAGAATAGTGTTCAGGCTATGCTGTTTAGGCGAGATTTTTTCAGATGTTTTCGTCAGAACGTACTCAACAATATCCGCCTCTGTGACGTCTTTATGCACATTGGTTATAAATAGAGGTATTTTGGTATCAGCGGCTTAAAATTTACTATTCTGCTCCATTTTTTAATTTGTCTTTCCTTGTGTACATGTAGTAAATTTGTTTCTCAGACGTTTTCGCTGTACCAATTTCCACTCTTCATCCCTTTCTGGTACGTGTAACAAACCTCTAGTTTTTCCTATGTCAGCAAAACTTGTTTTCGGAGAGAACTTATTCATCTCCTTTCCATTTTTATTTCTCATTCAAAGTCTGGCGATCAATGTTTACACTGTTGTTAATTATCTCGCTCGTCGTTTTATAATTTTCACATCGAATTAACACCTCAACTTCATTTAGTAGGGTTTTGCTCGCCAACTCAAGCCCTAGAGATGAGGGTGATCACGCGTTGCAATTCCAATGGTGGAGGACACGGCGGCGGCGGCGGGGGTAGCGGCTGTGGCGGCGGCGATATAAACTTACATCAGTGCGATAAAAGCAGGGAATTCATCATTTGCAAACAAAATGTGGCTTCTCTAAGCCAAACTCATTATGATTGCAAAGCAAATGTTTGTAATGTATGACATGAAAAAAGTGAACTAGAAAAAGTACAACAATTTGTGCCATCAAGAAATAAAAATACTTGCACTCTTTGTAATAGAGAATATAATTGTAAGAGTTAATTCATAATTCAAATGCGTACACACAATGGAGAAAAGCCTTTCAATTGTAAGAAATGTGACAAAGGTTGTCCGAAAAAGGAATGTGTTCAAAGATTTGCTCGAAATAGTTTTTTAAAAAATAATATGAGCCAACATACGTACTGGAGAAAAGCCATATACATGTAAAAATGTTACAAGAGATTTACTAGTAAAAAACAACTAAATGCACATGACAGGCGAAAACACAGCGAATATATACCTACCACATATGTTATGTGAGCTATGTAATGAGAGATTTACTTGTAAAAGTATTTTTACAAACCATATTCGCACACGCACTGGAGTAAAGCCGTTCAAATGTAAGAAATGCGATAAAGGTTTTTATGAAAAAGGTAATTTCAAGCGACCTGTTATGATAAAGCACACTGAAGAAAAACCGTTCAAATGTAAGCAATGTGACAAAGGTTTTACTGAAAAAGGTAGTTTAACCCTTAATAAGGCAAGGGGAAATTATTTCCCACCACGATGTTTTATTTTTAAAGTAAAATATTATCGACAAATTATTTGCAGTGAACGAATGAAAGACACCACAAATTTTTTGGACTTTTTTTTTCTTTTCCTGGCAACACTTTTTGCTGCATGGCAACCCTTGACTTATTTTTTTTATGTCAAAGTGTCAGTGGCAGAATTTCGAGTAAACGAGCGTTGATTTTTGTGACGATCCGAAGTAAAAACGAGTTTTTGTTCTACAAAAAATCCTGTAAGTACAATTTGATTGCTATATCTGGTAAAAGGTCTATTCTGAAGCTGTTTTATGTGTTTTCCAATGCAATGTAACAAACCATAACCTCAAAAAAATGCAAATTTATAGGTGGGAAATTATTTCCCCTTGCCCGATAAGGTCATGATTTTTTTTATGGCTAACTAGCTACTGCACCCGACTTCGTTTGAATTTATTTTGTTTTATGTTTTTGCGGATGGTTTTCAGAACATTTTTTTTTGGTGGCAAGCTCTTGCATTTATTATTCATCTCACCTGTTTATTTCTTTTATTTATTCGTTTTAACGGCACATGCAAGTTTCCCCTTTTCTTTCTCTGTCGCACGCTTTTTTCTTTACCTTCATTTTTTCTTTTCCTATTAGGATTGTCAACCATGAGTAAGAGAAGAAGTGTAATGAATAAGAGAGATATAGAAGTGCTAGAAAATCTGTCAGATTTGTCGGATATAGACTCTGACGATGATGCTTATTATCAAACAGCCCCTTTGAGCAGCCCGGCGGATGTGCTGGATGGACGTCAAGATCAAGATGCTGTTATTGAAAAGCATCTTGAAGAACTATTTGGTACTACTGATACACTTCAGCAAACGATCGAAGATCTAGAACAATATTCGGAGGATGCTCTAGCAGCTATTTTAGTTTTATAAGCGAAATAAAACACTATTATAAGTAATTCTAAATTGTTTTAATCTTCTAGTTTACAAATTTATTTCAGGGGTCTACATAAAATAAGGCAAAACAGAAAATGTTATATAAGTAACAATATGACAAGACCCTTTTTTTTAGTTTACTTAATTTTTTTATAATTTTACAAAAAATACAAACCAAGCCACGGGCTAGTGCTTGTATATGGAAATAATGAAACTGAGGCTAAAAGTACAAAACCTAATCGGGCAAAGGGATATTATTTCCCACCCAAAAACCTAATGCGTAAACCTAATCGGGCAAAGGGATATTATTTCCCACCCAAAAAAAAGGTACTCCCCCCATGAAAACCCCCCCTTTTTTTTAATTTTTCATATTCTAGAGTATCAACTTACCCTAAATCAATTTCAACTTCTTCTCTAACTAGCCTACTGGCTCGCGCCTTATTAAGGGTTAAAGCGACATATGATAAAGCACACTGAAGAAAAGCCGTTCAAATGTGACAAAGGTTTTACGGAAAAAGGTAGTTTAGTGCGACATATTGTGGTAACGTACAAAAATTACAAACCTGAAGAAAAACTTTACAAATGTAAGCAATGTGATAAAAGTTTTTCTGTAAAAGGTAATTCTCGTATTGGTGATTTAAAAAAACATTTGCGCAAACACTGGAGATGAGCTGTAGGTACCTAGAGCATAATGTGAGCAATGCGACATTAAACTTTCTTATTTCTTATCGCCTATCATTCTGAAGCACCACCAAGTTTACATTTTTAGGGTTCCTGCGTACCTCCGTTAGGTTTTATAATCAAATCGCTTTAAATGTCTGTCATGCACGTATATTTTTCAAACGGCTTATCTTAGAGAGTTGAAATTTAACAGTCCTTTGCGCGCGACCATATCTTCTTAAAATGATGAAAGATTACCTACCTACCTAATTCATATCCCTTTGGTCCACTTTCACAACTATTTTTTACAACTAGTTAAGAAAAAACACTTTTTACTCCTTATTCCATAACCGGTTATTAAAAAGGAATAAAAAGTGGCTTGTCTTAACTGACATCCGAAAATAGTTAAGAAAGGAGAAATATAATTCTGCTTTTACAACTAGCACAGACATAAGAATCTGTACTCATTATCGTTTAACTAAAAACCTCATTGTTTAAATTACCTATGAGCCCCTAAACGCAGAAATTAAATATTGAATCTGTTCAAAAATAATGAAATATTGTTCATTGGTTTTTTATTACATATTACCGACTTCCAAGGAAATTATATTAGCAACATTTATGTACTTAAAACTAATATTTAAATGGTGCTATGATTTCTAGGCAATGTCCAACGGTGATAGACCTATTTTTTAATTGATCTATTGCCTCAGAAATCTCTTCATCGATTTCTTTATAATTTTGGCTTGACGAATTTTCTTTATTCGTCATATTCCTCGTTTCTTTTGATAGAATATCCAGAACTTTTGCTAATGTGGGGTTTTTGCGTCCCACATATCTATTAAGTCTGGCATGCCACCCTACCAGATGATTGGTCGTTCTGATCTCTTCGCCATAGCAACACCATGTTTTTATAAAACTAACATCATTGAACCAATAACGGTCTAAATACTTATTGATTGCTACAATTTCAGTTTTCAAAGAATTCATTTTTGACAATATCACGTTTTTTGCTGTATTGGGTAAACAAATAGTATCATGGATATTCTCTCTAACAATACTCCTTTCATTGCTTAGTGTCACGCTTCCTTTACAGCCTTCTTTATTGTAACATTTCCAGGAGGTATTTTCATTTACATAAGTTTTTATATAATGGTACTGACGACCGTCGTACAATAGTTTTTCTCGATGCCTATTTGTTGAAATGAACTCCATGGGCTTAGAAAAGGACACAATGGTTCACTAACTTACGTTTTCCGTTCCAAAGAAACAATTATTTCAAATATTTTGCAAATATATCTATTTGCTTTCGAATACTTATAGCCACTTCAGTTTATTTCCTATGCAAAAGTAGATAAATGAAAGTTATATGACGGCGCTATGACAGGGACAATATTCTATTTTATGGCCAATTTAATTAAATAAAGAAGTTTCATATAATTTGAACAATGACGTTTTTAGTTAAACGATAATGAGTACAGATTCTTATGTCTGTGCTAGTTGTAAAAGCAGAATTATATTTCTCCTTTCTTAACTATTTTCGGATGTCAGTTAAGACAGGCCACTTTTTATTCCATTTTAATAACCGGTTATGAAATAAGGAGTAAAAAGTGTTTTTTCTTAACTAGTTGTAAAAAACAGTTGTGAAAGTGGACCAAAGGTTCATATCTACCTTTTGGCCTCTCGATTATATAATCTAAAATAACTAAAAGCGGTAGGTACCTACCTACCTACCCACAACTATACCTTTCTGGATTTTAAAGATTTCGTAGGTACCACTAATTACCTATCTGGATTTTGAAGATACGAATTTGAGTTTATTTGATTTTTTTTTGTAATTTGTACTTGCTTGGTGGTAGGATATTCAGAGCCAAGACAGCCAGTTCCTTAGTCTGTTGAGGATTCCGGGTGAAGTGAGCTTGCACATAGGTTTCGGCTTATCATAACTTGAAAATTAAAGGCCAAGCACTTCCATGTCATACAATAATAAAAACACTTTTCGTTGTTAACTCTTATTTTATGAAAAGTCTATTGGAGAGCAAAGTACCATAGTAATCTCTCTAAGCTATGATTTAAGCTGTGCATAGACTATTTATCAGTCAGTCTATCAGTTTGCTTATAATTTTAATAAATTTTTTTTTTGTCTTAGCATAGCTAGCTGTCATAAATACCATTCTATTATGTTTTTTTTAGGAAGACCATCTGCAAGTTAAAACTTTGTTGGCACTTAATATAGGAAACAAAGAACCATTGGAAGGTCTCCACAAATAGCAACAGTGATAAAGTTAATAGAAAATATAACTAACAAACAAATCAACAGAATAATATCTATGCACTTAACAAAACTGATAAAATGTAAAAACTGAATCAATTTAATTAAATTTACATTCGCGATCAGAATCATATATTCGTAAAATCGAAATAAATAAATTGGCAGCCACAATCAACAATCATCACTTAATAAGTACAGATAGGTACTATAATACAGTATCTGTAAAAGCAACTACAAATATTACACACACACAATAACTAGCAGGTTTTATATGGGGCTAATAGGCAGAGAAAAATGGTTTCATGTTATCATGATTGACTTTCATCATAAGGTAGATATTAGAAATGAGGTTAAGAAGGTAGATAGAAGAGAGAACCATTGCAGATATCGAGAAGCTACTGTGCCTGTTTCATACACACAGCTTTCATTATTATGTATGGATTTTTTAAATTCAGAACACTCTTATACCTATTAACATTAAATAAAGGCAATTGACACTCCCAGTGGGCATGTAGGTTTCTTTAATTCGTTTTTTTATCTAATAAATCAACATAAGCACACTCAATCAGGTCATCCTCAAGCACTCCGAGCTTGCTTTGTAGGTCTTTGGCAATTACCTGTCCGTCTTCCAACGTTTGTTCAGGTCGCAACACAACTTCAAGCTCCATGAAATCTCCCAATTCTTTGACGGAGTCAATGTGGATACGGGTTTGTTCCACCATGAACAGTTTTCTGAAAGGAGATAATAGACTCATCAGCAGTTCAGGTCACATACCTATGTCCACTGTTCGTTATTTGAATACTGTAATACCTAACTATTTTATGCATAGGTATGTATTTACATTACACATTGTTGATCTTGGTTTATCCCGATCGACGTAGAGAGTTTAAATTTGCACCTGACCCACAATTGTATTTATCATTTTAGTATTAAGTAGGTACTCTTACTATCTCACCGTTTTTTCACAACTCGACCTCGCGATCCTAAACATTTCTTTAACATTTCATCAAGGAGTTTCGCCTTTTTATTCTCTTCTGCTGAGAAATGTAATAGTTCGTAGTTGCTCAGCTTGGGTCCTCCTTCGTCAGCTCTATCGTATCGCACGAGCGTTGCCGCGTTGTCGGCGTAATACCTCATTTTCAACCGACCTTCATTCACCACGTAAAACGTATCATCTTGATTTAAGACCGTTGGCGGACCGCCGCTAAGTTTTTCCGCGATTTGGCATATCTTTTCGTAGTCTCGTATTTTAGCTTTGATCTCAACGTTCCTCATTATGAAGATATCGAATGTAATACCTAGGTACAATATTTACAGCCGGCCGCCACACCGCCTGCCACAAACAAACAAATAAAACAACACCTGATGTGTGTAATGAGTTGATGACCCGAAGCGGAGCTTTTGCTACGTACGGGAGTTATTCTATACTCTTTGTACGTAAGCACAAATTGCACAACAACACCGTGAGCCCCTGAGCATATGCCGTGAGCCGTGAGACCCGAGGCGGCGCTCTTTGCTACGTACGGGAGTGACTCTATACTCTTAGTACGTAAGCAAAGCTACGTACACTCGTAGCTTTGCTTACTCAACAATTAGATGGTGCCATTAAAATCGTACAAGAAAGCAAGCAAGATACCTATTTATCGCACAATTATGAGTAGTGTGTTGACGGATATCAATTTTACCCTTTGCGGGTAGGTATAGTTAGTAGAGCCCCTAGTGAAAGGGCATGTCCGGGGAAGTACAACCACGGTGGTGGCTGAAACAAGTACCTAGAGTGGTCCAACCACCATAGGTACCTACCAATTTCAGCCGCCAAGTAACATTGCTGTTCTGGTTTGAAGGTTATTAGTATTAATGTATATATTTTTTATCCCTCAAGTTGACGGGCGCAATTCATTATGAATTCGATATGAACTACGCAGGCATTGTTATAGACAAGAGATGTACCTACTTAACATCAGGTGGGCTACTTGTTAGTTCCGTCTCCTAGTTGTATAAAAATAAGGAAGATATACCTGTCTATACTCAGAACTAGGTACCTACCCTAACTCAAATAGTTCTTGGTTTCACTGTTAATGTAATACCTACCTACCGTGTGCATCTTTGCCCATTTTATTTTTATTTTTAGTTCAACTTTAAATAGTTTAATAGTACCTATATTGTTATTGCTTGCGCTACTTATGTAATAATGTACTGTTCTTTGTACCTAACTTATACCTAAGTTGTAAATTTAATAAAATGGGACTGTGTGTACAAAAAACATTAAATTAGAGAGCGGGTCCAATTTGGAAGGCTCTTTACAGGTTTTGCCCATTTGCAAAAACCTTTGTAACTCCCATAGATACTCACCTATTTTTAACATAAGAATCACGAGTTAATTGTACCTACCTACATATTATTGTTATTGTTTAAGATTAAATACATACAATGTATATAAATAGTATGACAATTTAGCAACAGAAATAATCAATATCGCATGTTATGAAGCGTATAAACAATCATATCATTCACATTATTAAGTACCTACCTATAATATTAGCAATCCTGCTAGGTATTCCTATTTTTTTTAAATCAAAATGGGTAGGTAGCTATGTTGCTCTCTATAACATCCAACTATTTGCCAATGAAAGACACGTCAAAATCTGCCGCCGCCGTTTCGAAGATGAGGCCGGAATAGACAGACAGACAAAAATTTACCATTGTGTTCAGGATACTCACAACAACCATCAATTTATTACCTACCTTCCCATCCCATATGTACATTCCACCCTCATTAAATAAAATACAAGCAATAAACGACTCTCGCGTACGTTCGCGTCAGCAAAATCATCCAAAGTTAATAACTGCGAACAATTTTAAGACAAATTGAGCGCCCTCCGCCAACTTCTTCTAAAATAGCGATCGTGGAAGGAAAAAAAAACAATAACCAATTCAGAAGATACCTACCTACCGAATCTCATCCACCGAACAGGTATTCTTTCCTTCATTTCTAACTTTCCCGTTCACATTGTTTTTATCATGTAAGTATATACCTATACCCGTATGCATTCAGTAAAAAGCAGTTATTTTGACATAAAAAACGGACACTTCAATTTTATTTGTCTGTATAGAACGCGAGACATTATAAGTAAGATGCCATGCGCAGTGGTCGTAATTATACCGTAAAATAGCCGTAAAAAGTATGCCTCTAATATATGGCTTTCTGCACTTCACCATGTAAAGTTTAACTAAGCCTTTAATATCACTCGTTCGTACGCGCAATATGCTTAAAAAGGAGTCTGAAGTTTTCTTTTTAACTTAATATACCATAAACGAAACATATCCCTTGTCATCACACAGATAATGTCATTGTCATAAGCTAAGGTGACAGTTTCAAATGTTTCTTTCTCTCCATTAATGGCTGATCTCCGCTTCGTGAGTCTAAAACTGTGTGAAAATATTTTTTTCATCAATATCCTTCTCTATTTAGCGTTATGGCGTACCATGTGTTTCTTTAGCCCGTGATTAGTTATGAACGCCATGCCACACTCGGCACACTTCTTGTCCCTGTGGCCATGGGTCTGTCTCATGTGCGTCGCCAAATAATGTTTAATGCCAAACTCCCGTTCACATATCGTGCATTTGAACTTGTGTGTGATATTGTGCTTGACCGACATATGCTTGATTCTGTCGTTGTAATGCTTCATGGGTTCACAGCAGATCTGGCAACGGATGACCCGCTTGCAATGTGTCTCCATATGATTCGCTTTAGATGTTTTAGTCTTCAGCACCTTACCGCACTCTGAGCACGGGAACAACCCACTTTCGTGAGTTCGGTTGTGGACTTGCAATCGCTTGGAGTTTAAAAAAGATTTTCCGCACACATCACATATAAAGTTAGCATAATGTTCGTTTAAATGGGTTGTTAAAGTCCTGAACACATGGAATTGCTTCCCGCAGAGATGGCAAGAGTATGGGCTGGCATTCACCTTATAGTCTGCTATGCATTCCTTGTAGATAACCTTGTTGTGTCTTTCAGCAAAGTGGGTCTGCATAGCTTGCACATCCGTGAGGTAATAGTTGCATATGCGGCATGACATATCGGTTATGTCAATTTGTAGCGAGCGAGGGAATCTTTTCATGTTGGTGATCTCAGCGGGGATGTTAGTGTGTGTCTCTGTTATGTGACCGCGGAGCGATGTGAGGTCCAGGAAGGCTTGGGAGCAGAAGAAGCACTGGAACCAGCTGCGGTGATGGCGGAACGGACAGGCTGTGGTGTCTTTTAAAACGGTCTCACAAGTCATTTTGATTCTTTTTCTTTCGGAGACCAATTTTACCGGCAGCAAAGGAACTTCTGAAAATAAATTATTAACATTATACCTCCATAGATATAAAAATTTCATTGTAATTTAATTTCATGTTTTTTTTGTAACTTTTCTAAAAGACTGAGGAAGGGATGGATATTGTGTGAGTGATCGAATCACCGTCGTTGTTCGTCAGCTACCCAGAAAAAGAAAGACCACTCGATTGGCCGACGACATTGTAGTGGCGCGGGGACTCGATGGATGGAGGCGGCTTCAAATTACTTTTTGTGGTATCGATAGGGGAGACTTATATTCAGCATTCTTCGTATGGGAGCATACTTATCAGACTGGCTATGTAATATAGTTTAGTATATGTATAGTATAGCTATGTAGTAATAATCAAATGAAGGCTTTTTCAAATACAAAGTTTTATTCGCATAATAAGGCACCTTTTTATATTCCCGACAGTTTCGACCGTGTTACATCGGCCGTGGTCACGGGTAGACTGAAGTACTCGCTGCTACTGTCGTCGTCGTAGTGAGGTAGTTTCTCCAACTACCCTCACTTGTTTATTGGAAACATATGAGTCAGTGTTGACACTGCGGCACACAACACTCGCTACATCCTCGCACTGCGAAGTATCGTCGCGGCGAAAAAACCTATTAATGATTGGGTTCCAAGACGCTGAGAGTATTTAGCCGTCTTCGTGATTGAAATTTGGGTACTTCCAAATCTCAATCGCCTCACGAACCATTATTCTATGATAATAGCGTTCATTGGACATAATCTTGGGTTTGTGCAGTTCGATCCAATGATTTGGCCCTGAGTCCACTGGGTGTTCCGCTATCGCAGACTTATTCATCTGGCGGTTCTTGATAGCTGCGATGTGTTCTTTTACGCGTTCGGCTGTAGTGCGTTTGGTTTGTCCAATGTATGAAGGGCCGCAACTGCAGTCTGTACACGCCAGGTGATTGAATTGGTATAACGTCTTTAGGCGTTCGCAACATCCTGGCCACTTTCGTTAGAGGAGTGAAAATTGACTTAATGGAATATCTTTTAAGAATATTTCCGATTTTTTAAATTATGATAGACCTACGTTTGCCCACAATCTCGCCTGATGGGAAGCGACGATGTAGCACGCCGGTCTAGAAGACACCTATTCACTCTGGCCTTGAAGAGGCCCATATGGTAATTTTCAGGGAAAACAGAAGAAGGCAACGTATTCCACTCCTTAGCCGTACGCATGATGAAAGTGGAACCAAAGCGTTTAGTACGGATAGGCGGGACACTAACGAGGTAGGGATGGTAATGTTCCGTACGTCTGCTATTCCTGTAGTGGAAGGGAGATGACGAGATCAGATCATGAGGCTCCTGTGCGCTCTCTCCAAAATGAAGTCTATAAAAAACCGAAAGACAAGCAACCTTGCGACGGTGCTCAAGACTTTGCATTTTGGTCTTAGAGATAAAATCCTGACCAACAAGTCTGAATGCTCTATGCTGATATTATATACCTTATTGAGGATGCCCAGCTTCATCGAGGCAGCCCTGGACTCAATGTTTGCACCAAAGTTGAGGTCTGGTGATAGTGAAACACCAAGGAGATCAAGGTGAACCTCTATGGGGATAGGCACATCATGGAAGACAGGGACTTGTTGGAGCAGACTTTTTTTAGCCGAAAAAAGACAGGCTTGCGTTTTTGAGGCGTTGAATTAATAGGCTGCAGCATATCTTTTCTTTCTTTCTGGATATCACTCTGACTAGCCCGGGGATTGGCGGTGTAACTGTCCACAACTGTGCTGTCATCTGCATACCCAATAATACCGGGCTTCAACAGATCGTTAATATGCAGCAGAAACAGCGTGGAAGATAGCTGTACTATCTTCCACGAAGACTTCCTTAAGGTACATCAGCATTCATTGCCATTTGATCAGACGAGCAGCCATCAATAACTACACGTATTGACCCTTAGAAAATCTGCAAGCCAGTAGCAGAATGTATCTGGCAATCCATAGGCTGGAAGCTTTCCAACAAGGCATCATCCCTGTCAAATGCTTTCGAGATATCCAGCGACACAGCAAGAGCTTCACCAAACTCCTCATTCGCTTCACTCCAAAGGTGCGTAGCGTACACAAGAAGATCCCCAGTTGACCGATTTCGGCGAAACCCATATTGGTAGTCACTGAGGAGTTCGCTATCTTCTAGGTACGATAGGAGCTTACCGTTCAGTACTCGTTCCATACATTTATAAAGTAAAGAAATGACTGAGATGGGACGGTAATTTGACGGGTCGGCACGGCACCCTTCTTGGGCACAGGCTGCACGTTGGCAAGCTTCAAGGTGTTTTCGCCGCGACGATACATCGCAGTACGAGGATGTAGCGAGTGTTGAGTGCCGCAGTGTGAACACTGACTCATCTGTTTCCAATAAACAAGTGAGGGTAGTTGGAGAAACGACGACGACAGTAGAAGCGAGTACTTCAGTCTACCCGTGTCCACGGCCGTTGTAACACGGTCGAAACTGTCGGTAACATAAAAAGGTACGCGATGAAGACCCGTTTTTGTTATTAGTTATGTATAATAATCGCGATAATTTAAAAAACGATAAAATAAAGTTAGGTTCAAATTTAATCAAGTTAGTTAGTTTCAGATTCAGACCTACATTTGAAAGTAAAAACAGTAAGTACCAGTTTAAAAAAAAACAGAACAAGTAATGGACTTAATTTGACTTTTCCCCATTCGAGAATTTAACTATGAACACTACAGTCAGAGTGTGGATCTTATGATGATCACCTGGGGAAACGGTTGTGAGTCTATTTATTATTTATAATTAATTGTACCTGTGTCTGTTTTCTCTCCAATATTATCTTGTCTGATGTCTGCATTTAAATCATCTACTCTCGCTGAAGAATCATATTTATTTTTCTTGCTTGCCAAATCCACATCAGTGCTGCCATCATGATCTGCATATTCACAGTCTCCTGAAATGTTAAGAACAATGACCCCTCTAACTCACTCCGCGGATGTCATACAAGCCGACTTAATAATGTACATACATTATGCTATGCTATGTTTGGGGCAATATCATACTCCGTAAAATGTAAAAAATATAGTTTGCCTGTTTCCCAGAGGAATTGGTAGATACAATCTCTTCATTCACTCTTCATAATACATGCGGATTTGGATTATACCTATTTGACTGGATTTATTATTATTATTTAATGATAGGCGAGCAGCGCTTGGGCTGTAAAAAATATAGTTTGCCTGTTTCCCAGAGGAATTGGTACATACAATCTCTTCATTCACTCTTCATAATACATGCGGATTTGGATGATATTTGACTGGATTTATTATTATTATTTAATGATAGGCGAGCAGCGCTTGGGCTGATGTGCTTATTTCACAGTGTTGATTTTAAATAGAGAGACAATACACTTGATTATTCCTTGTAGGAAATAGTTTAATATTCACGAAATGATTCAATGTTGTAAGTACCTACTTATACTTTTACTTACTGACACTAGGTGAGATGAAAGCCAGCACTTCCCAGATGTACAATAATAGATAAAAACCTAGCTATACATTTATCCTTACCGTGTTCAGTGTTATGATGTGAGGTGAACAGTTTATCCGCACTGACAACTTGATTCTTGAAGGAGTGAGCGTCTTGCAACCTTCCCAAGCACCTGTCACAGACCAGGTCACTGCTATTTGATGCCTGACTCAGCTGGAAATGTACGAGATATTGTTACAAATGGGGCAACGCGATTTACAATAGCTGCATAATCACAGTATTTATTACCTATTGTATTAAATTATGACCCTGTGCATCTACATGCACCAATTTCAAGCGGGCCGTATAAGCCCATTGCTGAACAACAGATTTTCTCTGAAGGCTTTTGCTATATTGTAGATTTCATTCGAATTCCAGGGCTGACCCTACGTACCTATATATCATGAGCCACCTCCATCCATCAACTTCACGTGACCGTTATCAACACGGCCTATTTGTCTGCTAAGTGTTGTTTTTATGGGGTATGTTATACCCAATTAAGAGTTCACCCATTTCAAATGAAAAACAAAATGTTTTCATACCTCATCATTGATTCTAAGCTGTAAAAATGTTAAAAAAACAACTGGGGTGTTCCCTATTTCAAATTATATGAATAGGAAAGGCTAAATCCATCCATGTAATGAAATCATATTTATTGAAAATGTAATTTTTGACAAATCATATTATGTATACGCACATCATTTCATTTTTACTATGTTGTATGTATGTGTGTTACAATATGTCAATAAACAATATTCTGTACTATTCTTCAAAATAAAGTTAAAACACATTGAATAATTGTTACCATGCAAGCAATTAGCTTTGCAACAAGAAGTCACAATTAGGAAGTGAATCTGGGAAGGAGCCATCTCAACCTGCATTCCCGACACATAATTGAAGTCGGGAGGTTCATGTATGATAATTAAACTAATGGACAGAAAATTCCCCCTGAGGGCACAAACAAACTGGTTTGGTTATCAAAATAACAAACATTAAAACAATAATAGACATTGTACATTGAAGTAGGTAGATAGGTATAAAAGGATATAAATATATATATTTACATATAATAGATAAGGTGTAGGTACAGCTCATGGTTATGGCTAGAGCCTCAGAATGAGGATCGATAAATCTACATTTCTAGAAGAAAGAACTTGGTAGCTGTACTTAGTACTTACCGAGAATCCAAAGCAGTTCTGAAGTATTTCTGAATAAACCTCTTTCTCGCCGGCACTATTTACGTACGACGCCAGCATGTCCCAGGAGCCGTTAGTAGAGAGGCAACATCTACATACATCGGGCTGCGACACCCAATTGGTTACGTTTTCGATATCCATTGTTTTACTAATACCTAGGTAGGTATCTACCTACCTACTTGTCGTGTCCATTGCATTGTGCAGCACAAAATTTTACCTTTGCTCATGAATAGTGATTAAAATGTATGGCAGTGTAGAACTCTAATTTACCGCGCAACCGAACCAATTACATGAATTACAGTAGGTACCTACAGAGAGTTCATATTTTTGGTTCGCCGCAACACATTATTGATCTCAGCACGCGGATCTGATAATCGCGTTACGTGATATACTATACTTACGTTAAGTAGAAGGTACCTAGCGAAAATAAATAATGTCCTTTTCGTACTATTCGTACGGACGGAAGACGGAATGTACTGCTGCAGCATGCATCCATGACTGCATCTCTCTCGCCCGAGTCGGATATCTCACTCTCACTCAAGTATAAATCCAACCAAAGCGCATAGGTATAAGAAATAGGTAGTAATCCATTACTACCGAGAATACCCTCAGTCAGGGAGGGGATATCTATCTATATTGATGGGACACGATAGTGTCGCCACATTATGTAGGTAAGCTTTTATTTAATTTAATATCGTTTCCTAAACATACAGTTATAACGGTCATTTTATTAGCATATAAAAAAATGAGGTACCTATAGTGTGCTGTCACTTAAATACTCCAATCCACAGTATATCCTAAAAAGACGTGGTTGATAATATCTCTGTACTATATTTAGTTTTTTCTTTGATTTATAGCGCAAAGTTACACTTTTGTCGCTATTTAATAATATTAGGTTATTCCCATCCGTCCTCACATAAAGACCTCCAGGAAAATTTAAACTTCCCGGTGGTCACCATTAAAATATTAACATTTATTTTTTATTATTGAAAGCCACAAGTTGTAAAGTCTATATAAAATAAATACCTACCTACTTACCAATTTTTGTATTGACAGTAGGTCAATAGGTACAGTCAATAGGTGGTGTAACACTCCTTGAGCCTCCATCATGATAAACAACTGCCTCTGTGGTCTTCATTCAACCCACCGATTTCAGGGACGCTACCGCCGACGGCGAAGCCGATCTCCATTGGCTTAAAATTAGCTTCATGAGAACTAGAAACGATTTTTACTACCGGGTATGTGTCATATCCGAAATGGCGTTTCCCATCTCAAAAGTGTACACATGTTATGAAACCTATCCGTTCAGTACATTTGACGGTAAAAATCGTTTCTAGTTCTCATGAAGCTAATTTTAAGCCAATGGAGATCGGCTTCGCCGTCGGCGATAGCGTCCCAGGTCCAGAGCTCCCGGTTTCGATCCCCATGGGGAGTACGATATATTATGCTTGATTTGGCTGGTGGTAGGTAAAAATCGTTTCTAGTTCCCATGAAGCTAATTTAAAGCCATCAATGGGGATCGGCTTCGCCGTCGGCGGTAGCGTCCCAGTTCCTCAGTTTGTTGTGGATTCGGGTGAAGTGCGCCTCCACCTTCGGCCATATCTCAACTTGTAACCAGATGAGATGAAGGCCAAGCGCATCCCCGTAGTAAAAAAAAAAACCGTTCCCTCCGTTGCTTACCTACCCGAGCCCGAATTTAACACATCTACAAACGAAGATTGTTGACCGATATGGCGATACGACAATCCGATAATAGCCTATATGTCCATATTAACATCCTCCTGGTTCTGTCCATGCAAAGGTTGTCTGGAAGAGATCGCTTTTAGCGGTAAGACCGCCCATTGTGCTTTTTTTTTTTTTTAAAGATGAATTAGTTCATAATTTTATTTACATTTGGTGTTCAATAAAGAATATTGTATTGTATAATCCTATTTATGTTACACTCGTATATACCTAAAACCTAATTAAGATTTCCGTTGGCAACGAACCATTGCTGTAATTGCTGAAAGGAGATGGATCATAATCATAATGTGAAAAAGTCAAGAGTTGTAGCCTATATACGTCTCATAGTCCGGTGGTGGAAAGGGGAAGGAGGGATGAGGTCTTTTGATATATGTATGTATATTTCATTTGTCCATTATTATTATACTTTAATTCATGTAGGTACACTTTTCTACCTTTTCAGAGTATCACCTCTCAAAGATTTGCTGGTAGAAAACTCTTTAAAGATTAAGCTCGCCCCTGTACATATGTTTTCCTATGGCATGTTTAAGTCTGCAATAAAGAATTACAAGGATTTTGGGAAATTACCAAAACGTCAAATAAGAAACAAATGGTTATGAAACTTGTATTTTCCGTTCAGAACCTAACCTCCGGATGATATTTAGTCATGTGGTAGTTGAGACTGGACTTCTGCACGAAGGTTTCCCCGCACTCGCCGCACTTCTGCCGCTTGTCCCCCGTGTGGATCCTCTGGTGGTAGTCCAGGGTCTTGGGGCGACGGAACGACTTGGTGCAGTACTTGCAATGGTACTTCCTGGGACCTGCACACGCAATGCAACGCGACGTCATCACATTGTGACAATGTCAGCTGCTCAGCTCTCGGGGTCACGGAGTCAGGACTTTGTTTAAGTCCGCCTGGCTAGCTACCACCATCTTACCTAATTCTGTCGCCATAATAACAATTTTTAAAAAAATGTTGTGTTCCGGCATTCAGAGGTAAGATAGCCGGTTCCTCAGCTTGTTGAGGATTCCGGGTGAAGTGCGCCTCCACCTTCGGCTTTATCCCAACTTGTAACCAGGTGAGATAAAGCGCTTCAAAAAAAAAGTTCTTAACCTGGAATAAGACGGTTACCATACTACAATAGTATGCATTTACAAAAAAAAAAATCTCAAGTATTCCATCCGCAATGTAGTTCCCATATTACAAGCTATGCGATCACCAATCCCAAGCTTGGTGATTATAGCAAAACCCAACCCCACCAAACTCAACCCGGGGCTATTTGCCATCAATATTGCAGTCTTCTTCAGCTGCCTATTACAATTACAATGGTTTGTGTTTTAGTAGGATTGATTTTTAAACCGTAACAGCTGTTATGAATCATAAATAAATATTACAGGACTTCAGTTTCACACAGCGCAATCTAGCCCCAAACTAAGGGAAGCTTTTAATGGGAACTTTTTTTTGTATATATTAAATTTAAATACCGGTCGAGTCAAAAATTCTGTGGTCTAGTGGTTCAACCCACCAATTTCAGATCCAGAGGTCCCGGGTTCGATCCACATGGGGAGTACAATATATTGTGCTTGGTTTGGTTGATGGTAGGATTTTGTTTAAGTCCGCCTGGCTAGCTACCACCATCTTACCTAATTCTGTCGCCATAATAACAATTCTTAAAAATAATTGTTGTGTTCCGGCATTCAGAGGTAAGATAGCCGGTTCCTCAGTTTATTGAGGATTCCGGGTAAAGAGCGCCTCCACCTTCGGCCTTATCTCAACTTGTTACCAGGTGAGATGAAGGCCAAGCGCTTCCCCGTAGTACAATAAAAAAAAGAAGTGTACCTGTGTGCTTGATGAGATGTCTCTTCAGCCGGGCCTGTCCGTACGTCTCGAAGCTGCACATGGGGCACTTCACGCGGACGTGTACCTGTGTGCTTGATGAGATGTCTCTTCAGCCGGGCCTGTCCGTACGTCTCGAAGCTGCACATGGGGCACTTCACGCGGACGTGTACCTGTGTGCTTGATGAGATGTCTCTTCAGCCGGGCCTGTCCGTACGTCTCGAAGCTGCACATGGGGCACTTCACGCGGACGTGTACCTGTGTGCTTGATGAGATGTCTCTTCAGCCGGGCCTGTCCGTACGTCTCGAAGCTGCACATGGGGCACTTCACGCGGACGTGTACCTGTGTGCTTGATGAGATGTCTCTTCAGCCGGGCCTGTCCGTACGTCTCGAAGCTGCACATGGGGCACTTCACGCGGACGTGTACCTGTGTGCTTGATGAGATGTCTCTTCAGCCGGGCCTGTCCGTACGTCTCGAAGCTGCACATGGGGCACTTCACGCGGACGCCCATCATGTGAACCGTGTCCTGGTGCTTCTTCACCTGAGACTTGGTGTTGAACGACTTGCCGCACGCGTTGCACTTGCAGCGTTCGTCTATCTCGTGACTCTCTAGTTTGTGATTCTTAAACAATGCGAATTAATGTATGAATGAACGAACGCGCGAATGAATGAATGAACAAACGAACGAATGAATTAACACTTTATAGTACACGTTGCATTTGTAGCGTTCGTCTATCTTGTGACTCTAGTTTGTGATTCTTCCACAATGCGAATGAACGAATGATTAAACAACCGAACGAATGAATGAACAAACGATCGAAATAATGAATGAATGAACACTTTATTGTATACACATCGAACAATGCGAACATCAGTGTATCAGTGTTAAATGGACAAAATATTAAATATAAAACATTAATTCACAAATGATATTATTAATCAAAATATTATAGTGTAGATAAATCTGCACTATTATTGTAAGGAGAAAAGGGGCTCAGGGTGTATATGTAAAGCCCTGAGTCTCAAGGCTTGCCTGGGTAAGAATTAGGTCTACAAAGGAGCGAGCCTTCCGAGAAAATGTTTCGTTCAACTGTGGGCTTGTATAGGCTGTAACGATAGGGATGAACTTAAAACCTTGGCGCGAGTGTAACTGCGCAGGGTCAGCTAGTATATTAATATATTTACAAAAAAATTATACAATTATTCTAACCACAGCCTAGCTCCCATATTACAAGCTTTGCTTGGTTTGGGGCCATCACTTCCACATACTGAACGCATTGAGCTGAAACTTTGCACATGTTGCTATAGACCGAGTATGAGAGCTATGATATCCTTAAAAATCTTTATGAATAAAAAATGTTTGACTTTGTCTTAAAAATGTTACTGAATAAAACATGTTTGACTTTGTCTTAAAAATGTTACTAAATAAAACATGTTTGACTTTGTCTTAAAAATGTTACTGAATAAAACATGTTTGACTTTGTCTTAAAAATGTCACTGAATAAAACATGTTTGACTTTGTCTTAAAAATGTTACTGAATAAAACATGTTTGACTTTGTCTTAAAAATGTTACTGAATAAAACATGTTTGACTTTGTCTTAAAAATGTTACTGAATAAAACGTGTTTGAGTTTGTCCTTGAGTAAGATAGTAGGTATACCTTCAGCTGGATGAGCGTGCGGAAGGTGAGTTCGCAGCGGTCGCACGGCAGCCGCGTGTGCGCCGCGTGGTAGTGCAGTCGGACCTGCGTGGCGCTCGCCGCGCTCATATCGCACTTGACGCATTTGAACACGTCGCCTATCTGTACGGAGCACCGAAATCGCTGCGGTGCCGGAACTACGATACAACAAAATATTACATATTACATTATACTTAGGATCCCGTAACATTTAATTTATTTATATTTTTCACCTCTGCCTTTATCATTAATACCGGTAAATAATGGAATTCCTTGCCTTCGTCTGTTCCGCGCGAGTACAATCTTGGAGTCTTCAAGTCCAGATTAAATAGTTTCCTTTTAGACAAGCGTGCTCCATCTTAGACCACATCGCCACTCGTTTCACATGTAAGTTGGTGGTCAAACACTTGACTATCACCAATAAAATAAAATAAAAACGCACTATACCTATTTCAGCCGCCAAGCAGCATTGCTGTGTTCCTATTTAAAGGGTGTGGTTGTCGGTGAAATTACGGGCGCGCGAGGCTTAGCACCTTTATGCCTCAATATGAAGGACGAGTGCAGTGCGTGTTCCGTCTTCAAGTAGTATAAAAAAATATTTCCACTTAAACCGATATCGGCAGGCCCACCGGATAAAGATTTTATCCGCCTCCGTGGTCTGGTGGTTCATTCGATTTCGAGAGGTTTGAAAGGTAAGATGGCCAGTTCCTCAGGTTGTTGAGGATTCCGGGTGAAGTGCGCCTCCACCTTCGGACTTATCTTAACTTGTAACCAGGTGCGATGAAGGTCATGGGCTTCCTCGTAGTATATCAAAAAAATACATTGTAAATGAACACAAACACAGAACGTGTTTGTTTGTTTGTTTGCTTTAATCTAATAAGTACTCGTAGTATTAACACCGTCGCGGAGCCAGGCAACTACATCTTGTAATGTCCCCTACTAAAAAATTTTGGGAATTACCGATAAGCCGCCGGGAACGGAGTAGGTACCTACTTACCCGACATTATTTCTTTCATATGTACGTAGGTATGTATACTCGTAGTCTATAAAAGGTGCGGCCGATGATGAGACACATTGGTTGTTCAGTCGTCACCGATGGTGGCTAACAACCAATGACAATGACCATCTGACCGTTCGGCCGATGACTGAACAACCAATGACAAAGCATATTTATGTGTATTGCGTCTATACACCTTTACTAGTGATAACAGCGTAAATCTTTACTAACCTTCATTGTTACGTTTTTTTTTTACTTGTCTGTTCGTGGAGCCTGTGTCATCACGCATCGGCTCGCTTCCAGCTCGATCTACCGAAACACAAACAACACAATGTTGGACAAATGGCTTTGGTTTTGATATATTGCGATTTGAAATGATTTTTTGTAAATTGCTTCAAAACATCGTGGACTTGATATGACATTACCATATAACTTATATCACATCAACAGCAATTAGTGTCCACTGCTGGACAGAGCCTCCTATAAAGCTGGTGGGTTTGTCATAATCATCTCGCTTGGCAGGCGGGTTGGTGGTTGAGATTGAGGCGTATCTTATACAGAAGGAAGCTGCTGTCTTTCTTCTAGTGAGATCCTTTAGCAGGCTTTTACGACACGCATGGGCTGAGTTGTAGGGGTCGATTGTTAAGCCGCGACCACCACGGCAATCTATAAAGGTATATACAGAATAACACTGACGCAACTGAAAGTGAAAATGACATGTCGCCATCATCGGCTATCTTACCTCTAAATTCCGGAACACAACAATTTAAGAATTGTTGTTGTTGGCGACAGAATTAGGTATGATGGTGGTAGCTAGCCAGGCGGACTTCAACAAAGTCCTACCACCAACCAATCCAAGCACTATTGTACTCCCCTGGGGATCAAACCCAGGAGCTCTGGATCTGACACCGGTAGGCGAACCAAAAGACCGGTAAGGAACTAGGAACGTATTGTCATGTTTTCGCAAGGGGAAATAAGTAGCACTTACCATCGGGTGGTTCAAGTTTCACCTCGGCGAACCGAAACACATCCGGAACTGAAAACCATTCAATTAGAACCGGTAACTGCTGCAGTGGAGGTTATATTTATTTACATACATATTTATGATTTTTATCTGGTTGTCTTTTTAAGTTTCCCATTTAAGCCATATTTTTTTTATGTTTTCTGCCAAGTTGCAAGCAGTTGCAATGCCTTCGCATTATGCGCAAGTATTGTAAATAAAAATAGTAACCCACATCAAGAAGTCAGATACAATACTCGGAGAAGCGCCTTGGTTTTTCACAAGGAACAGTGATTTCTTTGAACAAAACCGACTAATGTAGGAAGAGTATTTACATCCTTATACATAACTGGTAATGTACAAGGAAAGAATGTTTCTCAGTACATTACCCGGTTTTGTGCGAAGAACATTTTTCCTTGCACATTGCTGGTAATGTTACTCGGTAATGTACGAGTAACAAGGGAATACAACACCCAAACACAAAAAAACATCAATATTCGCAGCGCTGAAGGCAGAGCTACTACCAACTGAGACGTGGCTTGTTGACAGTTCCTCAGTCAGTTGAGGATTCCGGGTGAAGTGCGCCCCCACCTTCAACCCTATCACAACTAGTACCAGGTGAGATGACTTCCCGTCGTACAATAGAACGTACCTTTGTGAACTTTGACGCGACCACTGTTCCACATCCAAGCGAAGTGCTGGTCGCACGCGCGCACCTGTCACAAACATAACGTGACATGTCAAATGTGGTGTCGGTAAGGTAACAGTGTCGCCAGTTCAATGGTTTTTCCCATCTCGAAAAATGGCAAACGCGCCAAAAGAAGTTTCCACTTTAATATCTGTTTCTTGATTTCAATATATTTCGAGGGTCGAGATATCTTTAGTCCTCCTATAATGTGACATACGACCTGCAGGGCTATTCACAACACAATCGGACCGGTTTCCGTTCGGATTCACATTATCCGGCTCAGTCATCAACATTCATTTTCCTCACACACACATGGTCTTAGATCATTAGAACCCTAGACTATTCCTTCTTGGGCATGTTCACGGTAAAACTTTCAGTGTTCAGGCGGTTTGTTTTTGGAACGCCTTGCCCACTGAAATAAGACTGGCTCCGTCAGTGTATACTTTTAAATTGAGGCTGAAAAATAACTTCCTTGAATTTATTTAAATCTGACCTTGTCCAACTACATATTATTGATATATATATTCATATGATTCGTTGATTTATTGTTGTTATATGTATTAATCTATAGTTTATATTATTTATATACGTAAATAGTATTTGTTGTCATTTCTGTTTATATTTCTTATTGTTGTGCACTACTTCTGTTATTTTTTACTGTTTACATTTCTCCTAACAAGGTTGCCTGAAAAAAATGGCTTTTACCGATAAGGCCGCCCATGGTACTTAGACACTATTGTTACTAAATTTGTTGTTCTATAGTATTATTTCTGTTTACAAATCCATGTTCATTCATTCAGGACGACAGAGACGGAAATATTTCCGATAGAGTTGTGAATACCCCTACTGGCCTTACCTACCCTAAAGATATTACCTGTTGCAAGAAGTGATACGCGTCGCATAGCCTCGCGAGACACAGCGTGCAGATACTGCGTAGGGATTTGCCTGGTCCCGCGGTGGGGCATAACTGAAATGGACATCTTCATTACAAAACACATATCTTACCTAATTCTGTCGCAGTAACAACAATTGAGGATTCCGGGTGAAGCGAGCTTTCACCTTCAGCCTTATCATAACTTGAAAATCAGATGAGATGAAGTCCATCTCACCTGGTTACAAGTTGAGGTTAGACCGAAGGTGGAGGCGCACTTCACCCGGAATCCTCAACCAACTGAGGAACTGGCTATCTTACCTCTAAAGATAAAGATAAAGATAAAGATCATTTATTTGCTAAGCCATGTGTACATTAAGATGGTATCTATTTTAATAGTGTGTGTGTTACAACATGCTTTACCGATATTGTCGGTGTACAAATTGAGAGAGATTGGCATGCATTAATTAACAAATATTTTCGATTCAATTTGTAATATAAATATTAATAAAAAAAAAAAAAGTCATTAAAATATTATCATTATCAAATAAGCATTAAAGATGTCATTATTAATCATTATACAAAACAAATTAAAATGTATTATTTAAGAATTCATCAACTGTATAGTAGCACTTTTGTGTTAGGATTTTTTTAAATTTAGCTTTAAATAAATTGGTGCCTAGTTCCTTGTATACCTTTGGTATTTTATTGAAGATTTTGGGAGCCATGCAGACTACACTTTTGTTCAACAATTCTGTCTTTGCGGGATGTAAACATAATCTATCCTCGCGTCTGTTTCTAATAACTGAGTCAGATAAATGTGGAAATAAGTGGGGATTATTCCTAACAAACATAGCTATTTCTAATATATATATCGACGGAAGTGTAAGAATATTGTGCCTTAAGAATAATGGTCTACAGCTGTCAGTTATTTGTTTTTTAAACATAGCTCTTAGACAACGCTTTTGCATTTTAAAAATGGTTTCTTTTTCTGTAGAGTTGCCCCAGAAAATGATTCCATATCGTAGGACTGATTCTACATTTCCATGATACGCTGTAAGTAGAGCATCATTTTGAGTACCGGCATAAATGCCGGTACTCAAAATTGTTTTTAATGAATTGTTATTATGGCGACAGACTTAGATAAGATGGTGGTAGCTAGCCAGGCAGACTTACACAAAATCATACCACCAACCAAATCAAGCACAATATTGTTCTCCCCTGGGGATCGAACCCGGGACCTCTGGATCTGAAATCGGTGGGTTGAACATCTAGACTACAGAGGCGGTTCCCGAGGTCTTCCACCCATTTGCGTCACCTCTGACCTCTGGGGCATCTCTGTAAGTATTGTAAACCCAAAAATAGGCGTTATAGGACGTATTCCCAAATTTAATAAAATAAAGTAAAATAACTCCTCTTTTTAAATCTGGCAACAGTTCTGATCCATCAAACTTTATCCCGCCGATATCAGTACTGTCGACATTCAGTACAATCTTTGATAAAAAAAATCTTACACAGTTACAAAGTCATTTTTATGCTAACGCCCTATTTATAAACAATTAGGTTTAGTACCGCATATTTTCGAGGCCTGGGAGAAATCACATCATGCGTTGGGAGTCTTTTGTGATTTGGCGAAGGCTTTTGACTGCGTACACCATGAAACACTGATTATGAAATTAAACCACTTTGGTATCAAGGGTGTTGCACTAGACTTACTCACGTCTTACTTAGAAATGATCGCAGACAGCGAGTCGACGTGAACGGCCAGCGCTCGTCTTTGGTTAAAATGGGCGTGCCGCAGGGGGCCTTTCTTATTCTTAGTATATATTAATGATCTGCCCCAAATAGTTGGATGACCATGAGATTGTACATTTTGCAGATGATACGTCACTTCTATTTAGATTGAAGCGACAAATGACTAACTTTGACAACGTAAACAATACAATCTCAAAAATTGTTAACGTGTTTAATGTAAATAGCTTAGTACTCAATCGGAAAAAGACCAAATGTATTCGATTTATTTTACCAAATGTAACTGAAGTTAAAGCTACTGTAGAAGTTAAAACATAGAATTAGTCAGTACCACTGTATTTTTGGCATTAACCCTGGATAATAAACTTCAATGGAAACACATAGATAAACTGGCGAAAATACTTAGTTCTGCAGAATAAGCTGTAAAGAAGATAATTATGTCTTCTCACAGACGTTGCTACACCAAGACTAGTTTACTTCAGTTACTTTCACAGTATTCTGTCATTATGGCATAAAATTGCGGGAAGTGCTGCAGATATAGACACCAGATCTAGATCGTATTCTAGAAGAGGGCTGTTCGCGCTGTTTACGAAATGGGTCCCAGAGATTCATTGAGAGAAAGGTTTAAGGAAATAAATATATTGACTATGCCCTGCCAATATATTTATGAAAATATTATGTACGCGCGTAAAAACATAGGCTTATTATAAGGTGAAAACTGTTTTCTACTACCTACTTCCTTTACTTTCCCACTAATTCATAATTCATTTATTGCGTAATATGGGTAGGTAACAGGTGGAAGTTGCAACAGTAATAGTACACTTGGCCATACTCGGCGTTCACACGCATGCAATATACATTTCAGATTAGGCATTTAGAATTCAAACTTACATTTTATACATATAAAGCACTGATATATTATTGATGTATGTTATCAATAATGTACTCCAAAGAAAGTTAGTATCATCAATTTATGTCAAAAAAATTTAGTAAGTTATTAATTTGGTATAATATACAATGTCATTATAATTTATCAATTAGAAACTCTTGAGTGCTGTAATATGCTTTTTCTATTAACAGATTTTTTAGTCTTTGTTTTTTATTTGTTTGATTGTTTAGTAGATTCTACGTTTAAAATCGAATGAACTGGGAGCCGCAAGTATACTTTGAGGAAGGTGGTTAAAGATGCGTATGGCCATACACAAAATACTCTTGCTACACAGAGCTGTGTTATTGCGATGAAAACATATTTTATTGAAGTGCCGTTTACTTGTTCGATTCACAAAAAGGTCCATATTACTGAAAACAAATGAAGCTGTCTCGTATATATACATACATGGCATAGTAAGTATGTTTAGTTCTGAAAAGTAAGGTTTACTATCTGCTGTTATCTTCCGTGTGCATATAGATCTGATACATTTTTTTTGTCCAATTAAAACCTGCTCTTTTAGAGTTGAATTGCCCCAAAATATGATACCGTATCTCATTACAGACTCCGCATATCCATGGTAAGCATGGAGTACCGCAGACAAATTTGTGTTTTTTTTTAAGCATGAATAGCGCATATGAGAACTGATTTAGTTTTTTACGTAAAATATTAGTGTGTGATTTCCAATTTAAGTCATTGTCCTGATTTACACCGAAAAATGTTATGGTTGTAACTTGATTTATTTTTTGTCCTTGATAGTTCACATTAAGGTCAGAGTCAATATTACGATAATTATTTGTGAATGACATGAGATGAGTTTTGCTTAGATTAATACATAAATTATTTTGTTTTAGCCAATCAATAAGTTTAGCTAGGGTGTCGTTCATTAAAGTTTCTAGGCTAGATTTGCATGTGTCAGAAAACACCACAGTACTGTCATCGGCAAATAAAACTGTTTGACGAATGATAATATTTGGGAGATCATTTATATAAATGATGAAGAGCAGGGGTCCTAAGACGCTACCCTGTGGTACTCCATATTTAATCATACGATGTGAAGATCTGTATTTGATTTCTTTCTTGGTAGTATGGCATACGAGAAATTTTAGTGACTTGTGCCCTATCACTGAGATAAGATTTGATCAAATCCAAGATATTGCTTCGTACACCATAGCTCTCAAGTTTATTTAACAATATTTTGTGGTCTACACAGTCGAAGGCCTTAGTTAGGTCCATGTAAAGGGCATAAACAATTTGTTTTTTATTCCGGTAACCAATTATTGAGTGAAGATTTCTAAAACCTGCTTGTTCATTCGCAAATATGTTGAGGGATTCGAAAAATTGATAAAGGCTTTCGTTAATAACTTTCTAAAATATTTTAGAGAACATTGGTCTGTAGCAATTCATATAATGTTTGTCGTTTTTTTTTTAATAATGGTTTTATGATTATAGTTTTTAAATTATCCGGGAATATACCAAACTAACCAACTAACTACTAAACCTACTTTAAAATAGAGAAAAGCGAGGGATAGTGGCATTTGATAATTTCCAGCCAAAACATGAAATTAGTGGTAATTAAGTAGGGTAACGAGATACTTCAAATAATTTGTAAGCTAGGTATGATATATGGATATGAAAAAGGCCGTAAGACTATTTGCAGGCGTAACGACAGAGACAAGTCTAAGGCGTCTGGGCTGTTACATACAACACAAAGAGAGGAATAATACCTGTATATTGAAGACATTTCGCAATATATCATCGGGAGACGGCTCATCGCCATGCGCTGACGTCATCGAATCAAAGTCTCCCTCCGCGTGACAACAGCGACACAAAGACTTGCTCACTGTCCACGGCTCCGGCGGCTGAAACGACATTACCGTGTACTCAATGTATACTTTACTCAGCATTTACATCTGTATCATTTTAATTAATAATATCGTTGTATTATTGACACTATCCGTATCATTTGAACAAATAATATCGGAGCATTGATGACACTATCTGTATAATTTTAACAAATAACATTGGATCATTAATGACACTATCTGTATCATTTGAACAAATAATATCGGATCATTAATGGCACTATCTGTATCATTTGAACAAATATCATCGAACATTAATATCACCATCCGTAATTCCGTATCATTTAAATAAATAAATAATCTCGGTGCATTAATGACACTATCTGCATCATTTGAACAAATAATATCGGATCATTAATGACACTATTCGTATCATTTCAATAAATAAATAATATAGGATCATTAATGGAACTATCCTTATCATTTAAATAAATAAATAATATCGGTGCATTAATGTCACTATCCGTAAAATTTAAATAAATAATATTGGTGCATTAATGACACTATCTGTATCATTTAAATAAATAAATATCATCGGTGCATTAATGTCATCATACGTAGGTATCATTTAAATATTATAAAACCGGTGCATTAATGTCACTAACCGTATCATTTAAATAAATTATATTTGTTCCTTATTGACACTATCTGTATCATTTAAATAAATAAAAAATAGCAGTGCATTAATGACACCGTACTCGTTTACAAGCGGCGAGCTGACGACCACATTCGCGAGCACAATGTACCTACGGTATTATGTTGAAGAGTATGTTATAAGTAGGTACTGGGTACTTACGGAGATCGTATATATTTTGGTATCTCGCTCCACGTTTACAAGCGGCGAGCTGACGACCAGATTCTCGCGCATAATGTACGGTATTATGTTGTTCAGCTGAAAAATTATATCATTTACATAGATACCCATTACATTCCGCACGTTTTTAAAACAATACATTGTATAATACCGTCACTGCGATCACCAATCCACCTGTCAAAGGAAGCGGGCTGTTGAAGAGAGAGACAGAAGAGTATGGAACTCACCAGTGGAAACGAGGTGACTGAAGCATTGTCGCTCGCGTCTGAAGGCAGACTAGTGTCCGCACACACCTGTGCGACACTCTGCTGTATATCTTCACTCCCTTCTTTGGATTGCTCGGTACTCCCTTCTTTGGATTGCTCGGTACTCCCTTCTTTGGATTGCTCGGTGGCCTGCAACAAGAGGTTTTAGTTCAGGTGTTTCAGTGGTTTGTAATATTAAAACTTATTATATAACGAAAATGCAAAAGTATGGTTGGATGTTTCACTAATATGACACTAATGATTATTATTTTTTGGTAGCGTCGACTTTGTTAAGCGTGTGAATACCATCTGTCTTGAATGTGCCCTAAGATGGTGCACTCTCTGCTCTGCTCTGGGTCGTCAGGGGAGGTGCTCTCTGCTGAGATGCCATCTGAGAAGCTGAAGTATAGATTTACGGCCAAGAAAGTAGCTCGAATTATAAAACGCTCTCTAAAGGCAAATCACCCGGCCACGATGGTACCAGCATTGAGCACCTTCAGCACGCAGAGCCTCATATCTCTCGAGTACTAGCTATGTTCTTTTCGCTATGTGTAAGTCACTCGTATTTGCCCGCAGACTTGATGAACACTATAGTTGTGCCTGTAGTGAAAAACAAGACAGGAGAACAATACATCTGGGTAAAAAGATGAACTATAGACCTATATCGCTAGCTACTATCATTGCGAAAATGTTTGATTAATAATAAATCATCTAAACTCATCTAACTTAATAGTTAGATGAGTACGTTACCTTGCACGACAACCAGTTTGGGTTTCGACCTAACTTGTCCATTGAAAGTGCGATACTGTGTCTTAAGCATACTGTTAGATACTACACGGATCGTGGGACTCCAGTTTATGCCTGCTTCCTTGACTTGTCCAAAGCTTGTGATTTGGTAGCCTATATAATATATTGTGGCAGAAGCTGACAAGCGTAAACTTACCACCTGAGCTTGTTAACATATTCAAATATTGGAACACGCACCAGATCAACAGCGCGAGGTAGGGGGGCGCAATGTCGGAACCATATCAGTTGGAGTGTGAGGTGAGACAGGGGATGTTAACCTCTCCCACCCTTTTTAACCTCTACTTGAACGCGCTGATCGAGGCGCTCAGCAGTCACCATATCGGATGTCATATTGATGATGTTTGTGTTCAAACAATCTCAGTTATTCTGATGAGCCTGCGGTTATGGGCTGGACATAATTCAAAAAAGAGTCGGTACAAAACGGTTGATAGCACCACTCCCGTTCGTATGAATGGTGTTGACTTAGAGGGTAAACTCATTTAGGTACTTGGGTCACGTAGTCACTACCGACCTCAAAGACAATGACGACATCGAACGGGAGCGGAGGGCGCTGTCGGTGAAGGCGAATATGGTTGCTCGAAGGTTTGCACGTAGCTCAGAGGGTGTGAAACTCGCATTGTTTCGAGCATACTGTACCTCTCTGTATACCTGCAGCCTGTGGGCGAAGTATACGCTCGAGGCGTACAGTGCCGTCCACGTCCAGTACAACAACGCACTCAGGGCGGTGTTGGGGCTGCCCCGCTATTGCAGTGCATCGGGGATGTTTGCGGCGACGCGGCTTCACACCACTGTTCGTAAGCGTGCCGCGTCCCTGGTGCGCAGATTGCGTGCCATTGCGTGCCAGCTCCAACACAGTCTTGAGAATGATTGCTGGTAGGATTGACTGCCCTTATACAAAGCGTTGTTGCGAGCGACACCTGCCCAGCAATTATTATTTTAGTTTGTAGTTTTTGAGTCATTTTTGTGTACCTATTAGTTTTATGCCCATAGTTGTGTTTTTTGTATTTTATGTTTTTTTTATTTTTATGTGCTACATGACTGATTTGGTTACCTGGGCCTGTATATCCACATTCTCTGAGATGTCAAGTTCCTCCAGCCTGGAAACAGAGTTACACAATAATTTGTACCTGATAGCAACCTTTACAACATTTCATCATACACAAACAATCAGTACAGTTATTTAGACTTATAATTATCGCGTATTTTATATAGGTATGCCTACATGCTGATGTAAAAAAAAGTGTCTAGTGTATTATATCTGTAATCTAGTTCCCATATTGCAAGCTTTGCTTGGTTTGGGACTAGATGACGCTGTGTGAAATTAATGTTCTCGTACCTGTATAGCATAATTCCTTTCTTAGTGCTTACCTTCGCTGTTAGGAACTCCTGTGCCAAATTGAATGCGTCTGCATCCTGCACCCGCTTAGGCTTTGCGTTATTCAGTCAGTCAGTCAATAAGTAAATACAATTTGAATAAGCAGATTCTTAATTGCACAAGATGGGTTGGTGGTAGGACTTTGTTTAAGTCCGCCTGGCTAACTACCACCATCTTACCTAAGTCTATCGCCGTAACAATTCCAAACTGTTGTGTTCCAGCATTTAAGTGTTACAAAAGTATGATTCAAGTTAGCTCGGACTTGAGGATTCCGGGCGAAGTGTGCCTCCATCTTCATCAGGTGAGATGAAGGCCAAAAGCTTCCCCATCATTTTTATATTTTAAATAACTCAGGTCCTTCACAAAGGCAAGCTTAAATAAACCATTGTAAAAATGAACGCCCCTCCACAGCGGCTACGCTCACATGCAAAGGTGTATAGATGTGATACAACGGAACAACCAATGACAAAGCATATTTTTTTGTATTGCCACAGAATATATAATAGTACAAGATGCGACCATACTATATTAGTTTATTATAGATAAGAGATAACCTGTCTGTGGTTCTTATATTAAAAAAAAATGTATACAGTAACAGAATATGTGTACTATGCCGAAATGGGGTTATCGGACCCGACTCGTGGAACAACGTTTGTACGACTTTTTGAATTTTGGTTCAAAGTTTTTGGTAAAACAGGATCAAAGTTCTGACACCAACAGCTGGTTTTTTGAGTTGAGACTACCCTAAAATCAGCTGTTTCTTAACTCGCGACAATGACCTCAGCTCTAGACAGATGAGGCAACATAGCAGAAGGTCACAATCACAAAGAACGAAAAGCGCTTTCACTAACAGAGGAAAATCGTCGAAAAGCCTGGGCTGCTAATGAGACAATCCATTACTAGAAGGTTTAATTTGTCAAATCAAATCAAATAATTTTATCTATCTGTTAGCTAAAATACAAAATAATCGTTCCTATAATGTACTTTTGTTCGTCCAATATCGCATTTATCGTCTTTTTGTAACTGTAGGTGCCTATGTAATTTATCGATGTGTATGTTCCATCTAATAACCTACTTTCACGAGATGACTCCAAGTTCTCACTAAAATTGGTTCATCTGTCCTTAATATTCTTTGACACAGACAATTGCACCAACTGATACCTACCTACCTACATGCATAGTGCGGTAAAGGAATAGGGTCGTCACTATTTATTGTCATTGAGAAAATGAAAAGATTTGTATGGGAAACTGAAAATGGGAATTCACTATTATCTCCCCACCACAACAAATACTTTTCCTGGTCCGAAAAGCCCCCCACTGCTTAGTACACATATTCTGTTTCACCTTGTATATGGAAGAGACTTTTCCCATAAAAACACTATTTTCCATATATTTTATTTGGACATTTAATACCTGCCCCCTACCACAGATTTAGTACAGAACACTAATATCTTAAGGACAATGTGTTCTTTGTTTTAACTTGATTGTGTAATCATACACAATCAAGACACACATATATAAAGCATACAAACATAGGATTAAAAAGTATGGCATAGGTGAGCTTAAAAGAACTCTACAGGGTTCTTTTAGAGCAAACCTAGATAGAGAGAGAAACAAGATAAAATAAAAGAGTACAACATTAATAAATAGCATACCTCACATTGGAATAATAATGATAAACTACATTATAAATAATTTATAATATATATATAATTATAAAAAGTATTTCTTAGACTACACACTTAGATTACAACATAGCATACTATGAACAACAAACATCAATGTATATTCATCACAAATTCAAATTCAAATCATTTATTGCCAATAAGTTTAAATTAATTATACAATTACTAGAGGACCCCACACTAGGGCTAGCCTGTGCCGCGGAAGTCTATATAAGAGGGTGTGTGTGTGTATATGTGTGTGCATGCGTTATTTGGATAAGTAAGAGTAAGGAACATGGATGGGAAACAAAGAGCAAAGTTATGGGGATTCACGTTAGGATTGCTAAAAGTCTCTCTGTATCATCATAATCACACAATTGTATAGCTCTAGAGAAACTCACTCTATTTTAATGTCGGGTATTGGTGCTGTAGGCGACGCTGGTGCAGCTGTCGATGTGTCGATTTTGTTGCTCTTCCCTCTGTAATTCATGAAATGCGATTCACTTGATGAGATGATAACTAAGAAATAACACACACATATGTTATTTCACAATTTGGAGAAAATCACAAAAATAGGGTCAAAGTCAAAATGTTTTTATTCATTACGATTTTATTAGAATCATTTTGAAACATCAAATGTATAGTCTGTGTATCGATTTAACCGCAATCTCAACGGATGGTGAGAGATGATGCAGCCTGCAATGAAGCATGCTTGCTTAGAACAAACCTAATCACTTGTGTCTTAAAGAACTGTGACTGTTGTCATCATCAGGTGACACTGACTCGGGAAAGGCAAGTATGCAAGTTAATGTTAGGAAGTTTTTGCAGTATAGTAATATCTTTGAAACTTGGTTAGGCAAGAATGCTCAGAGGTAAGTAGCATAAGAAGGTAAGTGAATAGTACAATAGGAAACGTCATCAGTAGCCTTCGAGTCAGCTGATGGGGAAACATTGTAATACTTATTCTTATTTGATTTTGGTACTTTAAAATGAGATTACTAGTGGGCCTTGTACTCACTCTACATGGATTTGTACAAAATATACATAAAATAAAAATTAAATACATAAATTTTCCCCAAGAGACAATATCAAAGTATTTCTTTAATTTGTCTCTTATTGATCTTTTGTATTAGTGATCAGAGGTGCATCCACGAAGGGGAGTTGTAAATCTGTTACTTTACTTCTAGTTCCTAATACTCTATTCTAAAATGCAATGCAGTACTGTTTGATATTCCTTCTCAGGCCCTTCTATCTGCTTCCTCATTCCCCAAAATGCCAACATGTGATGAGGTCCACTGAATCGCTAGACATAGGAAGACAAGTACCTTTCTTAAGTCACCAGCAATCTGACTTTTATAATGGAGAAGGCAATTGATGTACTTCTGATGCCAGAGGCACAGCCAACAACATGATACATTTTTTTTTTTATTGTAAGATGAGGAAGCGCTTGGCCTTCATCTCACCTGATAGCAAGTTGAGATAAGGCCGAAGATGGAGGCGTACTTCACCCGGAATCCTCAACAAACTGAGGAACTGACTGACCTCTGAATGCCGAAACACAATTTTTTTTTTTAAGAATTGTTATTATGGCGACAGAATTAGGTAAGATGGTGGTAGCTAGCCAGGCAGACTTAAACAAAATCCTACCACCAACCAAACCAAGCACAATATATTGTACTCCCCTTGGGGATCGAACCCGGGACCTCTGGATCTGAAATCAGTGGGATGAACCACTAGACTACAGAGGCGGTTAAAAATAGAAGGTGTTTCTCCTGCTAGGCAGAATAACCAAATAATTTAGGTTGGTGATAGGAATTTGTTTAAGTCCACCTGGCTAGCTACCACCATTTTACCTAATGCTGTCACCATAATAACAATTCTTAAAAAAAAAATGTTGCATTCCAGCCTCAGATCAATTTTTGATCTGAGTGTTCCGGTATTTAGAGGTAAGATAGCCAGTTTCTCAGATGGTTGGGGATTCCGGGTGAAGTGCGCCTCCAACTTCGGCTTTATCTTAACTTGTTACCAGGCGAGATGAAGGCCTAGCGCTTCCCCGTCGTACAATAAAAAAAACACCTTTCCGATTCCTGAGTTAGGCCTCAGGAATCGGATAAGTGGTGTTTTTTTTTCCAGAACCTCTTTGCCTCTCTTCCCAAACCATTTTTGGTCTGATATACCTACCTTCTTTACTTTTGTCTCGTTTAACTACACCGTACCTACATAGAGACATAAGTAGAGTAATACTAAATCAAGAATGCTTTTAGGGGTCGTGATTACCCGATGAGTATATCTCCGAGATTGTAAGCTAGTCACTTGCTTTCTAGTGAGCTGATGGTCGAAAGATGGACAAATTCTTAATTATTTACAACAAACCACTTAATTTGATATCAATTGCTAGTATTTTTACTCACAAAGTTCGTCCTTTTTCCTTCATGTATGCTTTACGATTGCGTCGAAAGCTTTTACGTTTGGCCATTTTGTTAGATATGTACGCATGCACGACCAGGAATATCAGACCTCATTAAAAAGCTCTACTTCCTGCTATCCTACCGTAACACAGTGAGTGCCCCCTATTTATTACTGTACTGATACGCTATGCTCTTCGTCAGTGCCCCTACCCCGACCACGACATGGCATGGTTAAAACATGTGTGGGTATTTATACGCATTGTGTAGAACTGTGGTTACTTAAAATAGAGAACTATCATATACCATGTCTATACGTACGTACGTTATCAACAAAAGCCACTTCTGTAGCACCGCCGCCGCGCCGCCAGTGTGACCAGATTTGAATAAAAAGGAAAATAGAGGACTCAACAAATGAAATAAAGGCTACTTGGAAAATGATTAATTATGAAACCGGTAAAACAAAACCTCTAAAAAAACCAATAGCTTTAAAAGTAGATGATACAATTTTGATTGATAATTTAAAAGTTGCTAATGAATTTAACTGTTTTTTCTCTGGCATAGGTACCTAATATTGTTACTCGGCCACTAAACTCATCTGTTGATTGTGCGTTGGCTCTACCTACTTGAATCAAGTGTTAAAAAGTGTCATGTTTCCTTTAGTTTTAGACACGTCAACGCTGACTGTATTGTAAAAGCATTTAATTCAATAAATATAGAAAAATCCGAAGACCTTTGGGGGATTTCCGTAAAGATATTAAGTACGATAGTAATTAATATTGCGCCATGTCTGGCTTACATATTCAATAGAAGCATCGACGAAGGAATCTTTATTTATCTCCCGATCTTATTAAACATAGCAAACTGATTCCTTTATTCAAGTCTGGAAATGAAAAGGATCCAGCAAACTATCGACCAATATCGATTCTGCCTGCATGTAGTAAAATATTTGAAAAACTGATTCGAACTGATGATGCCTGGACGTAAAAAAGGTGGATTGGACTAAATTATTCAAAATCGGTGCACATTAACTTCACAAATAAAAACGATCAGTATCGCCCGATATATATATAAATAATAAGCCTATACCGTATGAAAACACGGCGAAGTACTTAGCCATGACTCTTGACGCAAAGCTACGCTGGAAAGCTCACGTCAAGAAGAAAAAGGAGTTAGAGATTAGATACAAAAGGATATACGCAAACGTCCTAGGAAGGCAGAACTTTGTTGTATGTTGACACCATACAACAAAGTTCTGTTGTTTAAAGCAGTCCTGAAGCCAGTATGGAGTTATGGTATTCAGCTGTGGGGCTGTAAGTACCTACCAAACAAAGTAACATCAATATAATCCAACGCTGCCAAAACAAGGTACCTACTCAGGGATATCGTGAATACACCTTGGAAAATCAGGAACGACGACCTCCACAGGGACCTTAACGTAGAGTTCGTTGATCAAGTTATAAAAACACCTACAGAAACTCATGAACAAATACTTCATAAACATGTGAACGTTGTGGCAATCCAAAAGTTGCTCGACAACACAAAAACCAGATATCACGAGATCTCAGTTCTCGGGGCAAACTACTAGTCTACTATAAGTAGTATTTCTGTCTAAAGTTATTCATATAGCTTTTTCAAACGCTGGCTGCTGTGAACTGAGAACTTACGTATAAATAGTCTTACTAGCTAGGAAGCGGAGCGTAGTCTATAGTCGTAGGTACTGAAAACCATCTGAAAACTGAAATCGTACGTATAAATAACCTCACCGGCATATGTATAGTTTGGGTATAGTATCTGTAGGTAGGTATAATTGTATAGGTAGCGAGCGGAGTTTACTTTACAACTAGAATACATAGTGATCTGTGGTTTACATACAATTACAATACAATTCACAAGTGGGTGGTGGTTGTTTGTCTTGGGTACTACATTATTAGCATTAATAAGTACATCTGTAATTATCTAACAAAATGGGCAATAAACGCAATAGATGCAAACCTATTCGTAATAAACGCGAACAGAAAGCATTCAAGAGGGCTAACTTAAAAAAAATGTAAGTACGTACTCAAAGTTAGCACTATAAGTACTCACACCAGCTTTGTTATTATATAGGTCGGTAATAACAATTTATACTTATAAATGTTTCATGTTCAGGAATTTTTTTATTTATTTTATTATGTCAAAAAAATCCTCATACTTTTTGATGAGTATCAATATAATCTTTGCATAATCAAAATTTTGAATTTATCGGATCAGCCATTTAAAAGATATGGGCTAAAAATTGTATTTAATTTCACCACAATATCTCAAAAACTACCCCACTTATCAAAATTCCCCCGCGACAATCAAATTCTATTTACGTTCTCTCTTTACAGTTAAAATTTCATGAAAATCGGATAATCCGTTCGAGAGTTATGCCGTCACATTTTATTGCCACATACATACATACATACAGTGCCGGATTTCCTAACTTAACTGACAAATATTAGACACCCTTTCATTTTGAAAATTCTAAAAATCATTAAAATATGCCATTGGTTATTGTGTTATTTATTTACTATGTTACTTATTGTATTATGCTTATATATGGGGCAATCTTCATACAAATTTTCAAATGTCTATCATGTACGGTTTCAGAGATATGCAACATTTCACCCTGAACTGTAAACCCCATTTTGAACCCCTTGGGTGCGAATTTTCAAAATTCCCTTCTTAGTGGACGCCTACACACTAAGACAAACATATAAACAATTTCAAGCCTGTACTACCAGCAGTATAGGCTGTGCGTTGTATCTAGTTGATCAGTCAGTCAGTCACTCAGGACAATTCTGTACCCTTCTGGTACGGATTCTGTACGAGAAGGGTTACCAAACTATTCTAGTGTATGTTAGTTATAAGACAAACATTTGTGTGATAAATTGATGTTTGTTTTGTGTTTGGCTGTTGTATTGTATGAAAAGTATGTATATAAAAAAAAAAGTATGTAAGTAATAAATAATAATAAATATTACAAGACATTAATTTTACACAGCGCCATCTAACCCCAAACTAAGCATAGCTTGTAATATGGGAACTAGATTACGGATAGAATACTTAAATACTTTTTGTAAATACATACTTACTATATGATACAACACCCCAACACAGAACAAACATCTATATTCATCACACAAATGTTTGCTCTGGGTGGGAATCAAACCCACAGCCTACAGCGCAGAAGGCAGAGTTACTACCAACTGAGCTATGAGGCTTGTTAAGTATTATATCATAATCAAAATCCCATTCATTTTATAACAAGCTTTGCTTAGTTTGGGACTGGGTAAAATAAATGTCCTGTAATATTTATTTATTAATTTTACTTTGTGCAGTTGCGGACAAGTTGCAACTTATTTGATGTAGGTATAGTTTTTAACAACGGTTTTATTGAAAAGGCTGCATCATCACTCACAATCAGGAGAGATGGCAGTTACACATATCAAACATAACAAATGAAACAAACTATTGATACACATAAGAGGGGAACCTCTGGGTTTGGTGAAATGGAACATGTCCAATGCCAATAATGGATCATTGTCATTTGTAGCTTTATTTATGCGGGTAACTCTATTTGTTTTAGTCTCTTAGCAAAAAAGTTGAGGATAATGCACAAAACGGATGCCACATCGACAAACGTACCAACATCGCCAGCAGCAACTAACATTAAAATAGAGTGAGTTTCTCTGGTTTCGGGGTATATTACCATCCCGCCAAAGACAACAATTGTGTGATGAAATATATAGATAGCAGCAATTCTATGTTGTTGTGCTCCGGCATTTAGAGGCCCGTTCCTCAGACCCTTGGGGATTACAGGTGAAGTGCGCTTCCACTGTCGTACAATAAAAAAAAACATAGAACCTAACCTATGTTATTAGTCTTAGTACTACCATTGTTTGGGTGTGAGAGCGCCTAGTACACGCATTATGAAATAGATTTAGTCAACTAAATGATTTAGTAAAAAAAAATGTCTATCGTAGCGACCTTCACACTGCAGTAACAGCACTATATACTTACGAATAGATATAGTGGCTGCTATATTCTGTAACGCGGATGTACTTCCCGGAAGGGCTGCTCGAATAGTGCATAGGAAACCCTACTATGCCCTGCCTTCTGACTCGAGAAATGATAAGTAATAGATACTCTGTTTCCAGGCTGGAACATCTTGACATTGTAGAGGATGTGGATATTCAGGTCAAGGTAACTAAATCAGTCATGTAGCACGCTAATGTCCACTTTTGGACGGGTAACCGCCTCTGTGGTCTACCCGTCTAATGGTTCAACCCACCGATTTCAGATCCAGTAGCTAGGTGATCCCCAGGGTTAGTGCAATATTGTGCTCGGTTTGGTTGGTGGTAGGACTTTGTATAAGTCCGCCTAGCTAGCTACCACCATCTTGCCTAAATCAAAATGTATAATTAATAATAAAAAAAAAAAAAGGTCATCATAACGCTTGGCTGGCGTATTGGCGATCGCAGTGGATATCTAATCGTGCGTGTTAGATAATACAAGTACATAGTGAAAGTGAAATTATAAAACTGAAATTCACTATTACATACACACAAGAGCTGTGTTGCCAAGTGGGTATGTCTCCGCCTTCCAATCCGGAGGTTGTCTGTTAAAATCCAGTCGTGCACCGATAGATTTTTCGTTTTTTTTCTGAAGTTTATATGCGCACTTGACACATGCACATGCTTAGACTGAAGGTCACGTCGTGAGGAAACCGACATGTCCCTAGGACTAACAATCCGAATGGCATGTTTCACAGGTCACAGGATCTCCTTTTTCCACACCAGTTGAGTCTTTTATTCCAGAGTGAATAGGACTCTCTTTGTCAAGAGTGCTCCATCTTGAGGCACATCGCCACTCGTTATTCAAGAGAGCTGGTGGTAGTCAAACGCTTATCTATCTCTATGCTCGTATGCGCGAGACAGCTCGCGATACTTATTATTGCGTAATATGGGACCCTATTGTTCTCGGCGCGGCGGTCATAAATCATCCATTTGTGTTATTTATAAACAAGTTGTTAATGTCTTATTTTCGTGATACTTTGTGAAGGCCCGCGACTGTTCTAGACGTTTCTGATTGGCGTTACAATATATTCAAATAACAGTCTCACGACTTTTTGGCCCTTGGAGAATTCACGGTCCACAGCAGTCAGTAGGTGATCCTCATTAGTCCTCGGCTTGGACGTTTTACTAAACCGCTCATTGCAGTTGGAGCTATTGAATGAAGGGAGTGAAGATATAAAGCCGAGTGTCGCACAGGTGTGTGCGGACACTAGTCTGCCTTCAGACGCGAGTGACGATGCTGCTGTCACCTCGCTTCCACTGGTGAGTTCCATACTCTTCTGTCTCTCTCTTCAACAACCCGCTTATGGTATTACGGACGGAGCCCAGTAGCTCCGACTGAAATAGCCAATTGAAAGAAAGAAAGAAAATTCATTTATTTGAGGCATAGAAATGCATCAAATTGGCGTTCGACTCAGCAATATGCTGTGTTGTAATATAAATTATAACACAACGCCTCAGTCTGTTGCAGATTCCGAACGAAGTGGTTTAGGTTTTGAAGGCTAAACGCTTCCCCGTCGTACAATAAAAAAAAGCTATATTTGTCTTTGACTTGGACTTTGAGTAAGGAAAAAACAAAATATACATTTTATGAGGGTACCACGCGAGAGAAACCGCGAGCATATGTTAGCTGAAAATATATAATTCATTGCACGGAAATTCCTACGGGACAATGGGACTGGTTTTTATGAGCAGGGGCAGAAAATTAATGAAGAAAAGTTATACATTAATGAAGGCTCATTATATGCACATATTGATATGTTTTTTTTTTACTGAACACCATTTTGGATAGTTCTAATTTACTAATGACCGATACAACACAAAATCAATCAAGGAGAACAATACAAATATTGTAATCATGAGCGGTCTTAAAATATCTCTACCAGACAACCTTTCAATGGTATGGACTGTAAGCAATAAAATGGGGTAACAATGGTGTTTACCTTGTAAGTTATGTAAATGATATATTTTTTCAGCTGAACAACATAAATCCTAACATTGCGCCCGTGAATGTAGTCGTCAGCTCGCCGCTTGTGAACGTGGAGCGAGATACCAAAATAGATACGGTCTCCGTAAGTACCTAGTACCTACTTATATCAAACTCTTCAACATAATAACAATTCTTAAAAAAAAAATGTTGTGTTCCGGCATTCAGGGGTAAGATAGCCAGTTCCTCAGTTTGTTGAGGATTCCGGGTGAAGTGCGCCTCCACCTTCGGCCTTATCTCAACTTGTTACCAGGTGAGATGAAGGCCAAGCGCTTCCTCGTCGTACAATAAAAGAAAAAAAAATGATACTGATAGGGTCATTAATGCACCGATATTATTTATTTAAATGATATGGATAGTGTCATTAATGCACCGGTATTAATAATTGAAATTATACGTATAGTGTCATTAATGCATTGATATTATTTATTTAAATGATACCGATGGTGGCATTTATGAACCGGTATTAATAATTGAAATGATACGGATAGGGTCATTAATGCTCCGATATTATTTGATCAAATGATACAGATAGTGTCAATAATACACCGATATTATTTATTTATTTAAATGATACGGATAGTGTCATTAATGCTCCGATATTATTTGATCAAATGATACGTATGTATAGTGTCATTAATGCTCCGATATTATTTGATCAAATGATACGGATAGTGTCATTAATGCACCGATATTATTAATTAAAATGATACAAATGTATATGCTGAGATGAGTATACAGCGGTTACTCGGTAATGTCGTTTCAGCCGCCGGAGCCGTGGACAGTGAGCAAGTCTTTGTGCCGCTGTTGTCACGCGGAGGGGGACTTTGACTCGATCTCGTCAGCGCATGGCGATGAGCCGTCTCACAATGATATGCTGCGAAATGTCTTTAATATACAGGTATTATTCCTCTCTTTGTGTTGTATGAAACAGCCCAGGTGCCTTAGACTCGCCTCTGTCGTTTTTCAGATAGCTTACAACTCTTTTGAAGTCTCGGTACTCTTACCAATTTCATGGAAACATTTTAACGGTAGTAAATCGCTAAGCTAAAAATTGCTGGAAAGGATAAAATGCCACCAACCCTTGTTTTTCTATATTTAAGAAGTATATGTCGGAGCATGGTAGACGCGGGCCGCGTCTGCCATGCTCCGACATATACTTCTTATAATCTTCGTGAACCTACTTTCATACATTCTCTCTGTAGAACAAATATCTACTTTGAAATATAGAAAAACAAGGGTTGGTGGCATTTTATCCTTTCCAGCAATTTTTCAATATTCTAGAGTTAAGCGTTTGTAACCGAGTTAAGATTTGGAAACGTCAAGTGAATCACTTGGGTGAAATCGGTGCTGTAGAGCTGTGGATCATTTACTTTGAGTCTGCCATTCATTCGTTCGTTCATTCGTTGTCGTTTGTTTTTTGTATAGCGATCGGATGAGGAGACTTTATTTCCGACTGTTGAGCAGTGCAGTGGTTCGTGTTTGTAGTAAACGTGTGGACTGTCTTTCAAGAGCCTAATTTTTTATTGTACCATGTCCGATGTTCTCAAAGTCCGAGACCTACTTAGCCATATACAGAGTGTTTTTTTTTAACTGGGACAGTACCCGTACTGTACGTGTATATCCTCATGACCTGAGGATATACAGGTGCAATTTCTTTTGAAACAGCTCCTTTAAGAGGAAAACGTTTTGACGCTAAAAAAATGTTGGTCGGTCAAACGTGAGTAGCGCCTTCAAATTAATGAAATTGTTAAAAAACTAATTTCATGCCGATCGACTCGGTCTCTTGTAAGGATAATTTTATTGTACCGAATGAAAATCTGAGCAGTGGAAGTTAGTCAAATTTAATAAAATGCATATACAACAGGACAAAGCAAAATTTCTTCAACAAACATCATACATACTTCATAGATTCTAATTGAACATTAAAAAAAGTATTTAATGCTCCAGTGATCAAGAAGTTAAGGAACTTCATGCTCTCACGAGCTGAATCCAAAAACATTTCGTTCGCAAAACAATTTTGAATTTAGAACATGGTTCTTGCATATTTCGGACTTGTTTTGTTAGTCATTTCATCATCTTATTTGTTTTATCATGGCATTGTCAAATATGCAAAAAGTAGACTTCATTGAAGCATACTTCGTCAACCCACAAGGCGTTGTCCCGGCGAGCATGTACGACGAGCTTGAAAGAATGAGAGTTAATGAGTCATAAGAGGTGTGCAAGGAGAATAGTCAGGAAATCCGTTGTCTCTCCCTAGGGGAAACAGGCGTGAGTCTGCGCTGTTGGTGGGGGGGGTTGATTCCTGCAAGAAACATACATTTATGTGATGAATAATTATGCTGTTTCACACAAGGGTGTTTTTATGTATACATTAGTAAGCAATTTACAAAAACAAAAGTAGGTGTGTCACAAGTTATGCTTAAATCGGGACTAGATGGCGCTGTGTGAAATTGATTTTCGTTTCAGTTATGCCCCACCGCGGGACCTGGCAGTGCCCTACGTGGCATCTGTGCTCTGTGCCTCGCGAGGCTAAACGACGCGAATCAATTCTTGCAACAGGTAAGTAATATCCTGTTGAAGCAACGTTCTTTCAACCGCAAGATTCTAATGATCTAGAATTAAAATAACTTGCATGCATATATATAGCTTATACTTGTGTTAACATTTCCATGAGATCAATTCCTTGTAGAGCAACTTTCCTGCTGGGGTAACGCACTAGATCATTGTGTTTACATTTTCATGAGACATCATGAGCTTAGTTCGACCGCTAGTTAAAAATGATATAAATGTGACAGGTGCGCGCGTGCGACCAGTACTTCACGCGGATGTACGACGCAGGTCTGGTCAAACTCGATGAAGGTACGTTATCTCAGACGGTAAACCGATGGAGAGGGCCCTGGACCACCGCTCATGTATAAACATCGTGAATATACATGTACAGGTACAGGGTGAGTTATTATCCAGGGCCACTGAGGCGAAGTCTGAATCCGTGAACGTTAGCTAACAGTAATGTTATAAGTACGTGCTTGATTAAAAAAAAAATCGGCAATTTTTTTTGTTTTTCTTAAAATGTGAGTTTGTGAAAAAAAAAATGTGTTCTTTGATTGATAATAAAAAAAATAATGTATCATGACTATGTACCCAAAGTTGGAACACTTTAAAAATAGGAAATTGATAAATTTTTCTTCATGAATTTTAAAGTTTGTTGTACGTTCAGACTATACGTAAGCGAAGCTATCAAATCCTCTTTTGTTGTATTTTCCGTTCGTGTAGAACTTTAAAAACGGAACGTCTTCAAAAAATCTTGGTATCGCTGAATACGAAGATACAACTTAGGCGTTTGAAAACAGAATTACTCATACATTTCAAATTTATTTTACCGCCTCCATGGTCTATTGGTTCAGATCCAGAGGTCCCGGGTTCGATCACCAGGGGAGTACAATTTTGTGCTTGGTTTGATTGGCGGTAGAAAGAAAAGAAAGAAAGAAAATTTATTTATTTGAGGCATAGAAATGCATCGAATTGGCGTTCGACTCAGCAATATGCTGTGTTGTAATATGAATTATTACACAACGCTGGTCTTCCGTCGAAACCAGTTGGTAGGACTTTGTTTGAGTTTGCCTGGCTAGCTACCACCATCTTACCTAATTCTGTCGCCATAAAAACAATTATTAAATTATTGTGTTCCAACATTTAGATGTAAGATAGCCAGTTCCTCAGTTTTTTAGGATTCCGGGTGAAGTGCGACTCCACCTTAGGCCTTATCTTAACTTGCTAACAAGGCGAGATTGAGGCCAAGCGCTTCCCCGTCGTATAATAAAAAACCCTTCGTTCCTTTCACTCTTCGTTCGTGGGAATTTATTAAAATCCTTATTTGCTCCTACACAGCGAAAGGAAAAAAAAAAAATGATTGATTTCTGAAAATTTCAGGAAGAAACAAAAGCGTGGCCGCCGGCCAAACGAAAGGTGGGTCAATGACATCAAGGCTCTAGCACTAACTAGTTCAAATAGTCAAGTTAGGAGTACGTGCTCGATTAAAAAAAAAAAAAGCTCTGCATTATAATTTTTTATAGTTTCTCTGGACTGACAAATCCTTGGCATAAAACGAACTAGGTTCTTTTTTTTATTGTACGAGCGGGAAGCGCTTGGCCTTCATCTCACCTGGTAACAAGTTATGATAAGGTCGAAGGTGGAGGCGCACTTCACCCGGAATCCTCAACTGACTGAGGAACTGGCTATCTTCTAAATGCCGGAACACAACAGTGTGTTCCAAAGATGGTGGAAGCTAGCCAGGCGGACTTAAAGTCCTACCACCAACCAAACCAAGCACAATATTGTACTCCCCCTGGGGATCGAACCCGGGACCTCTGGATCTGATCCCAGTGGCCGAACCAACAGGCGTTTCTCATGCTATAGTATATTTCAGCCCCGAAGTCGAAGCGGCCTCCAGATTACCGCCTGCTCACCTCCGACTACATACACACCGGCACGGCCCTGAAATGTACGCGATGCGACCGGGCATACAACACCCCCAGGGGACTCAGGTAACGCAGCACTTCTTCCCCTTTTACCACTAAAGGCGAGTCAACGAGGGGCCGTGATATGTTACAAACATTTTGTGTTACATTACAGGCTGGCTGGCGAAAAAGAAAGTAAAGTCTCTAGGAACAAGATTCTAGATGCCATCTGTTTGGGCGTGGAGTATACTGCGTTTTCTCTCTCGTAGATCTTAGGTTGATTTAAGGCCTGGCTGCACAAGGAACGTAAAGTCTCTAGGAATAAGATTCTAGATGCCATCTGTTTGGGCGTGGGGTATACTGCGTTTTCTCTCTCTCTCTCGTAGATCTTAGGTTGATTTAAGGCCTGACTTCACAAGGAACGTAAAGTCTCTAGGAATAAGATTCTAGATGCCATCTGTTTGGGCGTGGGGTATACTGCGTTTTCTCTCTCGTAGATCTTAGGTTGATTTAAGGCCTGGCCTCACAAGGAACGTAAAAGATTCTAGATGCCATCTGTTTGGGCGTGGGGTATACTGCGTTTTCTCTCTCTCTCTCGTAGATCTTAGGTTGATTTAAGGCCTGGCCTCACAAGGAACGTAAAGTCTCTAGGAACAAGATACTAGAAGCCATCTGTTTGGGCGTGGGGTATACTTCGTTTTCTCTCTCTCTCTCGTAGATCTTAGGTTGATTTAAGGCCTGGCCTCACAAGGAACGTAAAGTCTCTAGGAACAAGATTCTAGATGACATCTGTTTGGGCGTAAGGTATACTAGGTATAGCAGACGTGGCCACGTGACGACGCCGGGTGTGAAGTGAGGGTGGCGCCGGTATCGGTAGAAGTATGCGCTGCGGACCGGTAGTCGCCGCAGACATTATTTAGCCAGAGATTCTAATGGCGTTCTTGTATTATTATTTGGCTAAATGCCACTTATTTATTTCAGGTTACACGTAAAGTATAAACATCTAGATTTATTCCAGTACAAGTGTCCTGAATGCCCAAAACAGTTTCGCACATTCGCGCCCTATACCAGACATAAGTTGGAGGCACATGGCATAGACGACAGGTGAGTTTAACTAAAACAAAATTCACCTCCTAGGCTCTCTCCAATTGTAAAAAGTTTAATAGCCCGTCAACTTTAACCTTGGTAAATGTCACGTTGGTTATGTATACGTAACTATGTTAGTTTCAAAAGGTATTATATAGCTGTTGAAATACATTGACAGTGTTGATATAACTTGTCTGTTATGTGTGTTGTAGATTCAAGTGCAACGCGTGTCCGGGCGTGTTCAACACACGCTCTCAGCTCGTCAATCATAAGAATAGTTTCCACATGCTCGGCACTAAGATCCGATGTGATCTCTGCAACTACGAGTGTTTCAGGTGAGTGTGATGATGGTGTGCGTGTTTGTAGATGATAGGGTGTGTACAACACACGCTCTCAGCTCGTCAATCATAAGAATAGTTTCCACATACTCGGCACTAAGATCCGATGTGATCTCTGCAACTAAGAGTGTTTCAGGTGAGTGTGATGATGGTGTGCGTGTTTGTAGATGATAGGGTGTGTTCAACACACGCTCTCAGCTCGTCAATCATAAGAATAGTTTCCACATACTCGGCACTAAGATCCGATGTGATCTCTGCAACTAAGAGTGTTTCAGGTGAGTGTGATGATGGTGTGCGTGTTTGTAGATGATAGGGTGTGTTCAACACACGCTCTCAGCTCGTCAGACATACGAATAGTTTCCACATGCTCGGTACTAGGATAAGAAAAATAAATATTTTTAATACGTACTCGTAACTAACCTACGTGGTAGTTTTTTCGGATCTCTTGCTTTCAAAATATTTTCTGGCAGATCGCCGACACTTTAAAACTGAACACCCCTAAATACTGAGGAGTTTAGTTAAGTACGTACCTACTCTGTGAACAATAGTAATGCAGATAAAAACATTAATTCTTTATTTTACATATAAATAAGATTTAAACATGGTATAGGAAAACATATGTACACAGGCGAGCTTAACCCTTAAAGAGTTTTCTACCAGCAAACCTTTGAGAGATAGAGAGGTGATACACTGAAGAGGTAGAAAAGTGTACATGAATTAAAATACAATTTTAATAGACAAATGAAATTACATACATACAAGGTGAAAAAGAATATGTGCACTAAGCAGTGGGGGGGGCTTTTCGGACCAGGAAAAAATTTGTTGTGGTGGGGAGATAATAGTGAATTCCCAATTTCAGTTTCCCATACAAATCTTTTCATTTTCTCAATGACAATAAATAGTGACGACCCTATTCCTTTACCGCACTATGCATGTAGGTAGGTAGGTATCAATTGGTGCAATGGTCTGTGTCAAAGAATATTAAGGACAGATGAACCAATTTTAGTGAGAACTTGGAGTCATCTCGTGAAAGTAGGTTATTAGATAGAACATACACATTGATAAATTACATAGGCACCTACAGTTACAAAAAGACGATGAATGCGATATTGGACGAACAAAAGTACATTATAGGAACGATTATTTTGTAAAATAACAACATACAATAAAAAAATATAAACATACTAACAGATAGATAAAATTCTTATTGATTTGACAAATTAAACCTTCTAGTAATGGATTGTCTCATTAGCAGCCCAGGCTTTTCGACGATTTTCCTCTGTTAGTGAAAGCGCTTTTCGTTCTTTGTGATTGTGACCTTCTGCTATGTTGCCTCATCTGTCTAGAGCTGAGGTCATTGTCGCGAGTTAAGAAACAGCTGATTTTAGGGTAGTCTCAACTCAAAAAACCAGCTTTTGGTGTCAGAACTTTGATCCTGTTTTACCAAAAACTTTGAACCAAAATTCAAAAAGTCGTAAAACAAAAGAAACAGCTGATTTTAGGGTAGTCTCAACTCAAAAAACCAGCTGTTGGTGTCAGAACTTTGATCCTGTTTTACCAAAAACTTTGAACCAAAATTCAAAAAGTCGTAAAACAAACGTTGTTCCACGAGTCGGGTCGGATAAAACCGTTTCGGAATAGTACACATATTCTGTTACAGGTTGTATATCAAAAGTATACCTACACATAGGTTTATGTTTAATACCTACTAAATATATAAATATAAGGCATTATTTTTTATAAATAAATACAATGTTTTTTACATATTTATTTATTAAATATATTTTACATGTTTTATACATATAAATAAATAGAATTATAATAAATATAGGCGGAATTGTGCCCAAGACACTGGTTGCATTGTCACGAAATAAGAGCCAGCTTTTGGGTCATTTGGTTTGGTACTGGTCTGGTACAGTTGATTTACCTATAGGTCGTTTGTAACGGTCCTTAGGTAATCTGACTGATTCCTTTGTACATAGTTAGTTTAATTGTACTTTTTATTGCATACAGGATTATCATAAATATATACTGTTACGTTTAAATCGAGTTGCCACCCGAAGACGAGTAAACAACTTGCGTGACGTCACTCGGCCCATAAAAACAGTGCGCGCTCTCGCCGCGGGGCTGTATCAAGCCAGTCGTTGAAGAGTGAACTACTCGCTATTTTGTAACAGTTTGTGATAATAAGGCGCTCCCATGCCCAAATCGGTATCGAGGTCGCTATTTTTCTAATAACCTTTAAGAACAAGTCGAAAAGTCATTTCTCTGATAACTAATTTCTAGAATTTGATAAAAATATAATTAATAAACTAACTTATTACAAAAACAAATACTTACTAGAAACTTGAGCGGGGATGTGATAGTATTGAAAGTACCGTAAATACTTTCATATAAATATCGTAAAAAGCTGATATTTTGACATTACCAACAGACATTGCTTTATTTGTTTGAAATGTATAGATTGTAACCTGTACAATAAAGAATATATATTTACTTATATATCAACTTTGTTTGTTTGTGTGTACAGTATGGAAGCGTTAAACAAACACAAGTACAAGCACAAAACGGTGAAAGACCACCATTGTAAGTTCTGCAACAAGGCCTTCGTGAGGAAAACTACTCTCGTCTTACACGAACGAATCCACACAGGCGACCGTCGTAAGGTAAACATGTCACTGCATTTACACTAACGAATCCACGCAGGCGACCGTCGTAAGGTAAACATGTCACTACACTTACACTAACAAATCCACACAGGCGACCGTCGTAAGGTAAACATGTCACTACACTTACACTAACGAATCCACACAGGCGACCGTCGTAAGGTAAACATGTCACTACACTTACACTAACGAATCCACGCAGGCGACCGTCGTAAGGTAAACATGTCACTACACTTACACTAACAAATCCACACAGGCGACCGTCGTAAGGTAAACATGTCACTACACTTACACTAACGAATCCACACAGGCGACCGTCGTAAGGTAAACATGTCACTACACTTACACTAACGAATCCACGCAGGCGACCGTCGTAAGGTAAACATGTCACTACACTTACACTAACGAATCCATACAGGCGACCGTCGTAAGGTAAACATGTCACTACACTTACACTAACGAATCCACACAGGCGACCGTCGTAAGGTAAACATGTCACTACACTTACACTAACGAATCCACACAGGCGACCGTCGTAAGGTAAACATGTCACTACACTTACACTAACGAATCCACACAGGCGACCGTCGTAAGGTAAACATGTCACTACACTTACACTAACGAATCCATACAGGCGACCGTCGTAAGGTAAACATGTCACTACACTTACACTAACGAATCCACACAGGCGACCGTCGTAAGGTAAACATGTCACTACACTTATACTAACGAATCCACACAGGCGACCGTCGTAAGGTAAACATGTCACTACACTTACACTAATGAATCCACACAGGCGACCGTCGTAAGGTAAACATGTCACTACACTTACACTAACGAATCCACGCAGGCGACCGTCGTAAGGTAAACATGTCACTACACTTACACTAACGAATCCACACAGGCGACCGTCGTAAGGTAAACATGTCACTACACTTACACTAACGAATCCACACAGGCGACCGTCGTAAGGTAAACATGTCACTACACTTACACTAACGAATCCACACAGGCGACCGTCGTAAGGTAAACATGTCACTACACTTACACTAACGAATCCACACAGGCGACCGTCGTAAAGTAAACATGTCACTACACTTACACTAACGAATCCACACAGGCGACCGTCGTAAGGTCTACACTTACACTAACGAATCCACGCAGGCGACCGTCGTAAGGTAAACATGTCACTACACTTACACTAACAAATCCACGCAGGCGACCGTCGTAAGGTAAACATGTCACTACACTTACACTAACGAATCCACACAGGCGACCGTCGTAAGGTAAACATGTCACTACAATTAAACTAACGAATCCACAAAGGCGACCGTCGTAAGGTAAACATGTCACTACACTTACACTAACGAATCCACACAGGCGACTGTCGTAAAGTAAACATGTCACTACACTTACACTAACGAATCCACACAGGCGACCGTCGTAAGGTAAACATGTCACTACACTTACACTAACGAATCCACGCAGGCGACCGTCGTAAGGTAAACATGTCACTACACTTACACTAACAAATCCACGCAGGCGACCGTCGTAAGGTAAACATGTCACTACACTGACACTAACGAATCCACACAGGCGACCGTCGTTAGGTAAACATGTCACTACACTTACACTAACGAAACCACGCAGGCGACCGTCGTAAGGTAAACATGTCACTACACTTACACTAACGAATCCACACAGGGGACCGTCGTAAGGTAAACATGTCACTACACTTACACTAACGAATCCACACAGGCGACCGTCGTAAGGTAAACATGTCACTACACTTACACTAACGAATCCACGCAGGCGACCGTCGTAAGGTAAACATGTCACTACACTTACACCAACGAATCCACGCAGGCGACCGTCATAAGGTAAACATGTCACTACACTTACACTAACGAATCCATACAGGCGACCGTCGTAAGGTAAACATGTCACTACACTTACACTAACGAATCCACACAGGCGACCGTCGTAAGGTAAACATGTCACTACACTTACACTAACGAATCCACGCAGGCGACCGTCGTAAGGTAAACATGTCACTACACTTACACTAACGAATCCACGCAGGCGACCGTCGTAAGGTAAACATGTCACTACACTTACACTAACGAATCCACACAGGCGACCGTCGTAAGGTAAACATGTCACTACACTTATACTAACGAATCCACACAGGCGACCGTCGTAAGGTAAACATGTCACTACACTTACACTAACGAATCCATACAGGCGACCGTCGTAAGGTAAACATGTCACTACACTTACACTAACGAATCCACACAGGCGACCGTCGTAAGGTAAACATGTCACTACACTTACACTAACGAATCCACGCAGGCGACCGTCGTAAGGTAAACATGTCACTACACTTACACTAACGAATCCACGCAGGCGACCGTCGTAAGGTAAACATGTCACTACACTTACACTAACGAATCCACACAGGCGACCGTCGTAAGGTAAACATGTCACTACACTTACACTAACGAATCCACGCAGGCGACCGTCGTAAGGTAAACATGTCACTACACTTACACTAACGAATCCACACAGGCAATCCATTTTTTTGCACATTGGTAATTCATGTCTACCATTATTTTAACTGGTCTCATAACTCAGTTGGTAGTAGTACTTCTTTATGCGCTGTAGGCTGTGGGTTCGATTCCCACCCAGGACCAACATTTGTGTGATGAATATAGATGTTTGTTCTGTGTTTGGGTGTTGTATTGTATGATAAGTACGTATTTACAAAAAAAAAGTATTTGAGTATTCTATCCGTAATCTAGTTCCCATATTACAAGCGCTGTGTGAAATTAATGTCCTGTAATATTTATTTATTATCACCACGCCCGGCAGGCGGGTTGGCGAAGGCGTTAGGGCAAACAAAATAAGTGAAACTTACAATTTTATTTCAGGTGTGTACCGAGTGCAAGCAAGCTTTTGTACAGAAAGCGAGTCTGAACTACCACATGGCCAAATACCACCCGGGAGTCAATTATTGAGCCGTCATCATTCACATAATAAATAATTCAACTAACTTCGAGTTTTATTATTATCTTAGCAAAACTTGCAAAACTAGTGATCCCGGGGGAATTCCTTGGTTCCTGCCTTGCGATTGTAAAAATTGCGAGGCGCCTCCATCCATCGATTCCCCGCGTCCGCGATTGGTTGAATGTTGGTTGGCTAGACCAAGTGTTGCGCAACTTCATTTAATAAGCTAATTCCGACTATTCCTCCTAGTAGTTCGATGATCTGACTGTTTGGACATACATGTTCAACAATAAGTAAAACAACATGAAAAAGCACTATCTGCCGTGTGTGCATATAGGAGGAATTTCATGATTATTTTCGAGTTTACACGGCAGATAGTGCTTTTTCATGTTGTTTTACAACATGAAAAAGCACTATCTGCCGTGTGTGCATATAGGAGGAATTTCATGATTATTTTCGAGTTTCATAAACTCGAAATAATCATTAGTTCGCCCCGAACTGAAATATCACGATGTCTGGTTTGCGTTACCTATTCATCATCGGAGATTGTCACACAAAAAACAAAAATCATCACAACATCAAAAAAGACCTCGACTCAGAATGAATGCCTGACTCTGGGGAGTAGCTAGGCTCTGGTATTCTGCCGAAACCTTGACGAAACCTTTTTCTCGATCTCATTTTATTCACCCGAGTGTTTTAGGTTCACTCTCGTTGCTAACACCCATTCCATGCAAAGTGAGAACGATATCAAAAGCAACAAAGAACCGACCGTACGTCAGAGTGGGTGGGCAGAAGTAAGCCTTAACTACCATGAAAAGCTTTTTGTACTTTTTTTTTAAAGTGCTCTCAAAACCGTTCGCTTATAGTAGGTATTGGTTTAAAAATTTACGCTTTCAGCCCAATGATGGCCCACCGTTGACCTGCCAACTCTGTTGAGTGAAAAGCAAATATAGATCCCTAGTTTAAAAAAATCGGTTCAACCGTTCAAAAGATTGGCTGATTGTATTTCTTTCCACCCCACATATCTCAAAAATCATCCATGACAATCAATTGTTATTTAAGATATCCCTGTAAAGTTTATTACAAGTACATACATACAGTGCCGGATTTCCGAACATAACTCGGAGATCTCGTTCGCTTCTCTCACTCGATCATTAATTAGTTTGTTATACTTACGACATTATAAAAAGGTATAAGATACTTTTAAATATATAAAATAAATTAAACGTAAAATGAGTTTTTCATGATCTAGTAAGTATTCAATTACGATACAGCGAACGTCAAGTGATATCTGAGCGCGATAACAGTGTTTAGTGTTTCGGAAGCCAAAGGTTTTACACAAACATCGCTGTTATCCCACATGAGTAGGTACCTAGGGCTTGTAGGTATTATTCGTTATATTGCTTCCCGAGCTGCAGTACTTAGGTAACTATTTTACGAATATCTATAGACTTTTTATAAATGCCTATACCTAGGTACCTACCTACCTAGGTAAGCTATTGTTTTTTTTACTATCAATATTGGTTAAATCTCACTAAAATGATTTTCGTTGTGAGTGACCATAGGTTATGCGATGTAGGTAGGTAACTAACCAACTAAGATACTTGGTGACCTGTTATTTTGCAGAAAAGCTTTAGTAAGTTTTTATTAAATGTCTATGATCGCAATACTGTGGGTACTTTTTGAGATCTGCTATAAATGTCTGAATTGAGTGAGACTTTAGGTCTATAACTTGTTATATAGGTACCTAGGTATTTCCTTACAAATTCCAAGATATGTTTTTACAATACTTTTTAGACTTTTACTAAGTAAATGCCTTACTTACCATTTTCATCTTCACTCAATCCACACACAAATAGGTACCTGGTTTACCACCTAGGCAATGCCCTAAACGAAAACTTAGGTAGGTACCCCTAAAAAAGTGATGATCACTGTTTGGTGGTCTAATGCCGGGATTCATCACCGCTTCTTACCAAACTGCATGAGCATTATTGCGGATATGTGGGTACCTACCTACTGTGAAGAACTGAACACATTGATGGAGAAACTCAAGTCACCAGCCAGCTTTGGTCAATCGCTCTTCCCCGCTGCTCCTGCACGACAACGCACAACCCACACACAATAACAGGCGGTATCCAAGCTACAACAGCTAGGGTTGGAAGCTCCGTCATCCACAGTATTCACCAGACCTTGCGCTTTAATTTTTCCAAAATAGAGACAACTCTTTGGTAGGAAAAAAAAAATAGGTATGCGCGCCACATAGCGCGAACCCATAGGTAAACTTTCACATTATATTGTGGCAACACTATATTTCTTGTTTTGTCTGTGGTGCGAGAGGGCGCTGTCGTAGCCGGCGAACGAACGTAAACTCACGCTCACAGTAAAGGTAGTCAGATAGTCATGACGTCATTTGCTCATGGCATGCTGGTGTCATGGCTCTTCGGAACATGTGTGATGGTATAAAAGCACCCATTTTATATTTACTCTACAGGAGGTGGAGTCAGTCCGGCGTGTAGTGAATCACAACCAGAATTTAATAGCGAAGTACTACTACAGAACATTTACTTTTACTACATCGCGAGGTACCTACGGGTCTATGGGAGACAATGCCAGAGTTACCCTTCAGTATCCTTTAAATAAATACATCAACATTCCCAGAATCTTTCGATATAGGTACCTCCTAAGTACAAAATAAATTTGAAGAGTTTATTGCCCGCCGTCCGGCTGACTTCTTCAAGAAGGGCATCCATAAATTGCCACTACGCTGCCTGGCTAAGATAGCATAAATAGACCTACGTCGAATAATTACAAAAAAAAGTCATAGACAAAATGTCTCCTAACTTTTTTTGTTTACAACCGCAACTTCATAAGTAGTAGGTACCATGTACTTGGTACCTAATTTTAAAATAGTATATATAATATATAACATTGAATTAATTATAATTAACAAAATTCGGCTTATACTTAAAACAAATAGGCTTAGTGCATACCCAGCACTTTCATTCAACATTTTCGCAAAACCTCAGATATAGGTAGCCTACCAACATTATCTTCCACTCATTGGCAAAGATTTCGCAATCTGGGTTCTGGTCAAGAAATGTATTGAGAGCGACAAGAGTTTGCAGACCTCCTTCGGGTAGGTACTCTCCAACAATCTACGCGATCGCCAGCAGAAGGTAATGTCAGACTTGGGATCTACAAGTCGGCATCCTCTTAGGCCACATCATTACTTGTTTTAAATGTAAGCTGGTGGTCAAACGCTTGACTATCACCAATAAATAAAAAACCCTATCACACGCGCTCAGGAGTGAGTGAGTCAGCTCCATCTTGGGGCCTTTGCTTTTCATTTTAATGATCAATGACCTGCCAGATGGTGTGAATCACGCGGGAGTGTTTGATATATGCGGATGACCTGAAGCTCTACGATACGAGCGCTTTTGAATGTATAACTCAGATAGAAGCAAGTTTCTAACCAATCACACAAGTGTGTTTAAATTGAGCAAGAAATTAAAACAAAATAAAAAGAAGATTCCTTACCTTGACACCTCAGACCTCGGTTCGTTCGTTAGCCTAAATAAAAAGGGACCTTATGTTCAAGTTGTATAGTCTAAAATGGTATGATATGAAAGAAATGTTCCGAGTAATGTGAGGAAAATAACTGATAGACGAAATTATACTTTAGTAATATGGGCGTAAGGATGCAATTATATTAGCGAATAATCCAAACAAAATTGGGCCTAATAAATAGAGCGGAAGGAGAAGATTCATTATTCTCATCCACATATCTCTTGTATACGAATCTATACAAGAGATTGTGAAATCCAGTAAACTCGGGGTAGGTATTCAAGAAAACAAAATGTAGATAGTACCATTTTTTTTTGTTTATATACAGAACAACATTAAGTGCATATCTTGCCTGTAACAAAGTCTTACTCCGTAGATCACATCCACAAAGAACATAGCCAAATCGGCACTGCATTGCGCCCGCCAACTTGAGGCATATAGGTACAGAGCCTCGCGTGCCCGTAGTTTCACCGGCAACCATACCCTTAAAACCGAAACACAGCAATGCTGCTTGGCGGCTGAAATAAGTATGGTGGTAGTACTTCCCTGGACAAGCCCTTTCACTAGGCGCTCTACTACTCTTAAACACAACTTAAATTTAATTATAAAAAATGCTAGGGACCACCCTTGTGCCTTGTAGTAACACACAAGTCCTTAAGTTCATGGCTACTCCGATGACACGTGTGATTGATTATCTCGGGCAAAAAATACACTAAAAGTTAATAAAATATAGATTTATTTAATTTGTTATTTAATTACTAGATAGGTAAATGCGCCATAAATAGCTGTGTGATGATGATTGCGATGCATATATTCAAGGACTTCATTAAAACTTTCACAGACTGTTGTATAGCACTAACATTTTTATAACCAGTTAACTCACGGAACTTTGTTCCCACCAGCCCGTGGGAATTTCCCTAAATCTGTACACAAGGAAGTTACACTGAAATACTCGGGTCTCCAGGAACTTTTTGGGCGGTGCCATGAGTGTTAGCCTTACTAGAGACTTAACATATTGCAGGGTAGTCTCATTTTGTGGTGCAGGGGTGCAGGATTTAAGGGAATTTCCAACGAGATGTCAGAAACGAAGGGAATCCCTCGTTTTTAACATAGATAATTATACAACTCTCGTTGTCAAGTCACAAGATGCTTGTATTATTATAATTTATTATATGCTTGTGGTGAATGGCGGTGGCTCAATACTTGACTTCCGGGTGGTATTTGGCCATGTGGTAGTTCAGACTTGCTTTCTGTACAAAAGCTTGCCCGCACTCGGTACACACCTGAAATAAAATTGCAAGTTTCACTTATTTTGATTGCCCTAGCCTGACGGTCGCCTGTGTGGATTCGTTAGTGTAAGTGTAGTAGCATGTTTACCTTGCGACGGTCACCTGTATGGATCCGTTCGTGTAAGTCGAGAGTAGTCTTCCTCAAGAAGGCCTTGTTGCAGAACTTACAATGGTGCTCTTTCACCGTTTTGTGCTTGTACTTGTGTTTGTATAACGCTTCCATACTGTACACACAAAAAAAAACATTTATCTATGAACATTATTTTTCATTAAAGGTATAATAAATATAATTCGCCATTGATAGGTAACATAGCCGGTAACCTATTATTGGCGTTCAGCCTGTTAAGTATTACGGGTGAAGTGCACACCTTTGGCCGTAACATTACTTGACCAGTGAGAGAAAGGAAACTATTCTTATGTCTGACGAACTGAGAGCGTGTGTTAAACACATCCTATCATCTACACACACGCACACCATCATCACACTTACCTGAAACACTCGTAGTCGCAGAGATCACATCGGATCCTAGCGCCGAGCATGTGGAAACTATTCGTATGTCTGACGAGTTGAGAGCGTGTGTTGAACACACCTGAACACGCGTTGCACTGGATTCTACAACAATCATAAGAGACAAGTCATATCAACACAAACATTATATGACAGTCAAAAGCCACAGCTTGTAACATTGCTACGAACACTAAAAATTATCATCTTTATTAACCAGGTAAGAAGGTGTTGGAATATTAAAATTGTTGAAATATAGAGCAATCAACTCAACCACCAGTAGTGTAGTCGAAGACGAACACATTCGGAAGCTAAACGGCGGCCGTGGAGTCATCACGGTAGGATATGCAGATGACCTTGCTATCCTCGCTACCGGATGCTTTGAGAGCACACTATGTGTTCTGATCACAACGCCTTTAGAATAATAGAATCCTGGCGCTCTTGACACGGTCTGTCTGTTAACCCCACAAACGGAAGAAAAAAAGTTCACAAATAAAATAAACTTGTACGTCTCAACCTACCGAGGTAGTTGAAAACCGAAATGATACTTACCAACGCCAAAAGTCAAGTATCTAAGGATCATAACTTGATAGTCTACTGTTATGGAACGGACACAAAATTCAGCGAGCCTGTGCTACTTTCTTCCAATGTAGCAGAATGCTCGGTATAACCGGGGGCATCAAATATCACCAAAATAACCAATGTGGTTTTATACTGCCGTCATAAGGCCGACTAGCATACGGAGCAATCGAATGGTAGCGCTATGCGATAGGATTCAGGAAGTCCGTGGTTATGGTTACACGAATGGGTCTTTAGACCAACCAAAAACAAAAACCTCTTTAAAAGCACTAGGAGCACTAAGAAATACATCAGTCCAGTTTCCGTTGTCGTGACAGACGATGGATGCTTTTTATTGCTGTCATAAAACGTTCCACGAGTTCATTACACGCCGGTTGTTCTGAAATACTATGGCTTTAGATAGGTATTGAAAACAGTGTGTACCCAAATTGCCGGCCGCCATCGGTGACATGACAATATCTGCAGGCATGCCAAATTACACATTTAGACACGTTGATAACCATGTCATAATCTCGAAATCGGGTAAAAAGAATCGTATCGACTCAACAATATACGAAGTAACGTAACCACGCATCATCTCATCTACGAAGCGTTGAAGAATCTGGCCACAATTGCGCATACCTAATGTCGTCTTTGGGAATTCGTACAAGCCTAACGGGGTGGTGATCGCCGTCTTAGGTAAGACCTCTGCGCAGAGTTGTGCGCTTTTACTAGATTAATAAATATACACGACAACCAGTGATATCGTGAGTCATTTATGTGGCAAATTCTGGAATGTTTCTTGCATTAAGTTTCTTATAAACGCCGCATGTCATGTATAGGATGAATATTATATTATGTTGTGTGTTGTGTCAGATTGTGCGTTGTGAATCTGCTTGTCGGGTGATATCTGAAAACTCCCGAGACCTTTACATATTATATTATCAATCAGTTTTTTTTTACAGTCCTCAATGAAATCTTAATGACACAAAAAGGCTACTCTTATAATTGTTTTGGTCACATCAGCTACTACGAAGCGCCACGGGTAGGTCTATCACAGCCTAGATATAGATGAATTAATGAGATGATATCAACATGTACATAGTAGTATGAAAATCGCCTAAAAGGTCTACGATGGTGGAGGTACACTTCCTAGACAGTTGCTTAAATTTAACTCACCTGTCGTCTATACCATGTGTCTCCAACTTATGTCTGGTATAGGGCGCCAAAGTGCGAAACTGTTTGGTGCATTCAGGACACTTGTATTTGAAAATATCTAGATGCTGAGACTTGACGTGAAACCTGAAAGAAACATAAGTCGCATAACAAAACAAAATTGGCGGTAAATATGTTAACGACAAAACTTAAAAGGCGTCCTTCGTATGGTACTTTTACAATTATACATTTTTTGTAATTATTCGCTTATTCCGGCTAATCTCCGAAACGACTAGGCCGAATCTGACGTTACTTTCACTTATAGCTGTATATAGACATAGATAGCTAATGTTATAAGGCATTTCAGAGGATTCCACGCAACTTAGAAAACCCATGAAATCAACTCCTCTACCGGTGCAATAAGAAATGATTTTGGGAAATTCCCACAGGATCACGAGAACAAGACACCATATTACCTAACTCTGTCGCCATAAATTTAGAGGTAAGATAGCCAGTTCCTCAGTTTGTTGAGGATTCCGGGTGAAGTGCGCCTCCTTCGGCTTTACCTCAACTGGTGTAACCAGGTGAGATGAGGCCAAGTGCTTACCCATCGAACAAAAAAAATAAAAATAAAACCGTCGCGGGATCTTAGGTTTAGGGTGCACTGATGGTCGCGCACAAAGGACCTTACACCATGCCGAATTTCATAGTATGGTGTAATGTTAAGTTAGAAGAAGTTGTGAGTTACCTGAGTCCATTGAGAGAGTTGAATTGACGGTCGCATCGCGAACATTTCAGGTACGAGCCAGTTTGTATGTAGTCGGAGGTGAGCAGGCGGTACGATGGAGTACGCTTAGACTTCGGGGCTGAAATATACTATAACCAGTGAAACGCCCGCAACCTCCATTCCTGTATCTTAGGGTATTTATTAAAATCTTTCCTAACTGCACTACTACTCTACGAAAGAAAACTACCCTGAAAATTTAAAGCCTCTAGTCTTTGACAGTGACATTAGTTTCTTTTTTACTTCAAGTTATGTAGGTACCTATGAATTATTTTGTATACCTAGAAATATAAACCAATTCCTTTCAGAGTATTATAGTTCTGTGAACCAAACACTGGAATCAAAATACCTAGTAAGAAACGATGTATGAAATAATTCGCGTTTTGTTAGGCCAAATTACTGAACGCGATTTACTGTCAAGCACTCGAACGCAATAGCTTCAGACTCGGGCAAGGTCCTTTTATACCACTTTTTAGGTTCCTTTTAGACGAGTGTGCTCTATCTTGGGCCACATCGATACTTTTTTGCATGTAAAATTAATGTCCTGTAATATTTATTTATTTATTTGTTAAGTGAGCTGGTCAAACGAAAACACAAACAAACATAAGTGATTATATTACCTTTGCTTTGCGTAGTACTTGATATGCTATTGGCCGTTTCATTGGTACGTTTACAGTTCGGTTCATTATTTGGTTCATAACTACCACTGTTTGTTTCATTACTTTTACAGTTTGGTTCATTACTTTCACAGTTTGGTTCATTACTTCCACGGTTTGGTTTGTTTCCACAGTTCGTATCACCTTTCGTCAATCGTTTGAGTTTCTTATCGCCGTTTCTTTTCTGCTTGCGCTTCTTACGCTTGTACTCTTTCTTTGTTTTATCTAAAAATGAGGGTCAAAGTCATATTTTGGTTCAAAAATCCAAATGTTAAGTATAGTAGTTCCGAATAGAAGACCGTTGGGTGCCCTTATAAGGTCACTTTAATGTTTGTCACGGACCTTTTTCTGTCAAACTAAGTAACTGTAATTTGGCATGGTGTCTTTGCGCGCGACCACAATTCATTAATCAAAATGATTAAATATTAAAAAGTAAAAAAAAAATGACGGATCATTTTTTCAGGATTATTTTGAAAAATAATTTAATTTAAACATTTAATTGGTTGTAAAGCGGCAATAGATAAATATACACTCTGAAAATTTCAACTGTCTGAAAGCGCCACTAAACTCTCTTCTCGTAAATTCAAATTGTATATAAAGAATAATTTAATTAAAAGAGCCTACTACAAAATAAGTGACTATATCGACGATAAGAATGCGTGGCCCGATGTTGCTATACCAGTTGACAGTTAAATGGTGTTTCTCAATGTTAAGAAACTGCCCATTAGGTAGTTATGTAATAATCAATGTTTTAAGATAATATTAAGTTTTTAGTTTTCTGATGTAGGTAACACTTGTAATGTTATTAAATTATTATAAACACTGTACCTAAATGTTAAATGTTGTTCTTGCCTCTCTCCTTGTGTGCTGGTCGCGATTCCGAACAGGCGGTAGATTTGACGTTTCAAAATGATCCTAAAAATCTTAATGAATAAAAATATTTGACTTTGACTTCATGAGGACAGCGGTGTAATAGGGTCCCGTTTTACTCATTGGGTACGGAAACCTAAAAATTGACAAAAATACCTTTCAATTGTAACACCATGTCGAAGCTTGTGTCGAGCTCTGCATCTGAAATATCAAGAGTTGAGATTGGTAGTCCATTGATTCTGGCGATACATTTTACGGATATCAACGTACTTAGTCTAAACAATTATTTGAACGAATATTTAAAGCTATTCGCTTACCGTTAGAATCGGGCAAGTCTGATAGTTCTTGTTTCACTTCTGGTGCTATAGGCCCAACTGAAAAATTTCAAAAAATATAAATTAGGTAGGTAAAAATTAAAAAAATAACATTTTTAAATAAACATATGACGAGGGGAACACATGTGTTTTTGGCTCATCATGTGTCCTAATTAGGGTTGCCAGATGTCCGGTTTTCGACTAGACAGTTCGGTCAACAAAATCTAGGTGAACCGGACAAAAGAAAGTCTGGTTTTTGTGAAATTTCGTGTAATATCTTTCAGATTACCAAATACAATTTTTAACTAAAAGAGCTCTAAATGTGTATCAAAGAGACTTATTATAAGTAAGTTAGAGAAGTGGTATCTGAGTCTTTCAATCACTTTGAAAACTGTTGTTTTCAAAGTGATTGAAAGACAGTTGTATGGATATCGAACACCGAAGATTGCCTACGCTAGATCAATATATGGCTATTATTTTCGTGGAAGAAGCAAAATCTTTATGAAGTCTGCACTTCAATTTGTGTTACCGTCACTTGAAGGCAACTCCTTAATAGGTATGTGGTGTAACTTTTTCATGAATGAATCAGCACTGAATTTGCTAAAAATTTTACTGAGTGTAGGTAGTATTCCTGTATCTAATGCTTTTGTGGAATAAAATAAATTAATTTTATAATAAATTTAGAACAAATATGGTCTTTCATCTAGGTTCCCTTAGGTAATAATTACCTTTAGTAAAATGCCTAGCGAATAACCTCTGAAATTGTTCCTCGCATTTGATGACTTGCTGTTTGAAGAAGTAAGCATCTTGCAGTCTCACGGAACACAGCTCACATATGGTGTATGCGGTGGCTGCTAGAGCTTCATCCACAGGTATCAGCTACAAATACAAAAAATAAATCTTCGCCTTCAAGTCCAAAAAGCTCCAATACTTGCATAAGAATGTTGCTTGTCATCCAATTCAAATGAAATTTTCCAGGTAATCTCATAGATCAGCCCGAGGTCATAGCATGAGATTAAACCGTAACCCCACGATGAACAAGAATGCTGCATACTATTTCCTTTGCAATCGAGTTGTACGAAACTGAAACCGTTTACCTGAAGAATGTGTTTTTGCCTCCTCTAAAAGCAACTTTAAAATCAAACTGGACAACTGGCTACAAACGAATAAACTATCCTACAAGGAATAATCAAGTGTAGTGACTCTCTATCTAAAATCAACACTGTGAAATAGGCACATCAGCCCCAGTGCTGCTCACCTATCATTATATAATAATAATCAGATAGGCAGCAGAACAAAAATTCTTAATTGATGTGTACCGGCATGGAAGATATCCAGTTCTTCAGTACATAGAGGCTTGTGGGTGACGTTTGCCTGGTGGCCACAACTAGAAACAAGGTCAGATGAAGGCAAACCACTTTCCTTTTACTTTCCACTTTTCCACTTTTACACTTTTACTTTCCTTTTACTTTGCACTTTCCTATCATTCAGTAAAAGAAATAACCATTGACTGTGGTGCATTACTTATTCTCATTACAACTTTAGTAAAGTGTTTTAGACAAACTTTTTTCCATATCATGTACACAAATCATCCCTATCCAAACATACAGACTAATTTTCAATTGTATTGGATATGCCTTAATTAAATGATAAACAATGTTTCTGGAAAAATCTAAATATACATTATTTTCTAGTAAAAAAAAAAACTAAATAATGTATATGAAGAATGATTTTGACATAAACAAAAGAGTAACTAAATGTAAAATATTGCAGGAATATTAAATACCTATAACATTTTGAGTCTACTGTAGGTACTTCATCGGTTGCATGGTACAATATTAGCAGAGTACCTACCTGACAATAGATGGATCTATGAACAGATGAGTGGATGAAAAAAAGATAGGTAATGTGGTTGCTCCACCTAGTGGGATGGGATTAGGGCAGGGTAATGATTAATTAACGGATAGGTAACAATAAAATAAGATATTTGATCTTCTAAATCGCTAACCTCTATGTTCATACAAATCCGAAGCATATCGGAATATACCGCTTCATTACCCATAACGTAATCAGTGCAAGATAAACTTTTGTGCTGCCCTTCGCTGTGACAACAGCGACACAAGTTTTTCTCTAGTTTCCAGGCTGTCGTAGACATTTTTAGCAGTTTATCTACATTCTATGATTATCATTATTACTATTATAGTAACACGATAATTAATATTAGATATATGTGAAGAGTTGTAAAATCTACACCAATTCAAACAAAACAAACATATATCATCAAGCAAACATACACATAAATTAGCTATTCTGACAAAAGATGATAAATGTACGTAAGTTAGTTTCTTATTAGTCTGTGTACGTAAGTAATTTTCGTAAATGAAATTATTTTGCTACTTGTCACAAGATGGCAATGCTTGAAATTGTTGTTTTACTCTTAGCTCAGTAGTGTTGGGATACCTGTGAAACTGACTGAATACAGTGTCTGTTATAGTAGCGTAGTACACATAATCTAATTCACGTATATCATATATTATTCCGTTTTGTGAGTTTATTTAGGACACCACTGCCACCGTAGCTTAATTAAATTATTTGTGAAACTAATAACCAGTATATAGCTTCTTGGTCATTCACTTCATTCTTGGTCTGAATCTGACTCAGAAATTATGGCCTGTACTGTAGGTTGTAGGGCCCACATTTGGGACTTTTCTCCCACTACCATAATCTTTCAATATCAAGTTTATGTCTCTGGTAGTCTGTACCTGTCTTACATCTATGGGATTGGTACAGCAATCCTTGACCAATTCCAATAATCCCATTCCCATCACTAATTACCGCACCGCCATTTTGTATAGTAAATTGTTAGGAATTTGTTGAAAGTGGAGTGGTGTTAACTCTGGGAAATAGATATACCCTATTTTCTTGTGTTTAGTGTGTGCTAAATAATGTCTAAACGACGAATCGAGGTCATGGATCCTTTTATCAAAAAGAAAAGGTAATATTAAAATTAGCATCTTTGCGTTATCAGCAAGGGGTTGCTTTACCATGCTCGAATTATTTTTCTGTTTCCGCTGATGATCGGAAAATGTGTCTTTATTACCATAGTTAGAGCTAGATATAGAACTAGCTGTAACTCATTTTCTATTTCTTTCACTGGGTCCGATGGAAAGGTAGAACCTTTCCATCGGACCCAGTCAGTACCTACATAATGCTCGGAATTGACTAAGTTAGGTTTACAAATTTTCAGTCATAGTCTCTGGTCAAAAGGTGTCACCTTGTCATCCACTGAACAATGTGCGAACCTGAGTCGCAACATATTTAACCCTTATCTTTCAAATCAGTGTCCACCCTGAAAGTCCATTCTAAATGTTGGTAAAGGATTTTTTAGATTGGTTGAATAGTTTCGGGAATTACCTACCTCCTACCATCAAACTAACAAACTTAGAGAGTATGTAAATGAGGTAGAATTTAGAGCACTATGAGGCTCTAAAACAACTGAACAATTTTATTCTGGGAAGGCTAAAATTCTTGCCCACTTGTCCAGGAAAGCCTCAAGATCCGGGAATGTTCATTATTTTAAAGAAAACAGGTCTCTAGTGTTCTTTAGCCACCTATATCCATCTCCATGTGACCATTGGTCACAACACAGGATCCCCCATTGGTGATGTAATAATCATGATAGATCTGTTGTATTATTATCCTTTCAATTAAGAGAGGGAAATATGTAATAATCATGATAGATCTATTGTATTATTATCCTTTCAATTAAGAGAGGGCAATATGTCTATGCAATATAGTAATACAAAACTAGAACTATCTACCTGAAGAAGTTATAACTGCCTCTATAAACAACTTTTAAATCAAACTGAATAACTAGTTACAAACCAGTAAACTATTTCCAACAAGGAATAAACAAGAGTAGTCACAATATAATAACAACACTGAAATAGGCACATCAGCCCCAGTGCTGCTCTCCTATTACCAAATAACAATATTATGCAAATGTTTGCATAAACCATAGACTAGTAGACTGCCAACTCTCACTTGTAATTAGAGATTTAATGGACTGCTTATGTGTCGTGTATTATGTTTGCAGAGAGGAAAAAGCCGCAGCCCTAGCCAAGGCTGGTGGCTCGATTGGTGAGCCCTCTGATCCCGGTAACACTATCGGCACAGCTCACCCTCCCACTGCGACTAGTACACCTGGCATCAACCCTTACACAGGTAAATCAGAACACATCCACATACAACAATCAAGCACATTTCCCTGATGACTGTGATATCGAATTTGTACTTAATCCTAAATTAAAATGACACCCAACTTCACCAAAGTAAGGGTTGTGTTTTTCAAGATGTGTGTACTAGTGCACCCCTTTGCTTTGATTGTCTATAAGTCAGTTACACAAGAATGTATATTTAAACAAAATGGGGATAAAAGAATATATTTTTAAACAAGGTGGGCTACCTACAAAGGATTCTATCTATATAGATTATAATATATGTATTAAGGCCATTTTGTTAAAACCATTAATTATGAGTTAATTTTTTCAACATTCGAATAGTTTTGTTCATTATGAACTAAACATTATTTGATTCGGGTATTTCTCGCGTATTTTACCTATATTTATCCCGACGTTTCGGGTGGTGCATTTTTTGCATTTATTATGCCGCGTTTTTCGAATCAAAATAATGTGTTCAAATTGCGAAAGTAAATAAAGACTATAAACTAAACAGTTCCTTGGGCAAGGTATTGTTTTACTTGTACTAGGTCAACATCATCATCTGCCTATCGCACACTACTACATAGGTCCCTTAGGTACGCCACTGAGCCCGATCTTCGGCCTTTTCATCCACTATCTGCCCGCCTTTGTACAGAGGTCGTCGCTCCTAGGTGGAATTCGTCCTACACAACGCTTGTCTTGACGTGGGCTCCACTGGAGGCCCACAGGTTGACACTGCCATGTCAGCCTGCTAACTCTTTAAGCTATGTCTATCACCTAATTCTGTGGGATTGATGTTGTACTAAGTAACATAGACCAATATCATATTTCACTTTTTCCCCGATTTACCTGCATGGATTTGAGTAGTGACCAGTTCGCGTCTTCGATGCGCGACCGGTTATGAACGGAATGCCACTCCTGTGTAGCGTAGTATCTGACTGTATAACATTCATTCCAGGTCTTCCACATTCTCAGCGCTATCATGAGCTGCTGCGCCGTCGGCTCGGCCTTCCGGTCTGGGAGTACAAAGCGGACTTTATGAGGCTCTTGAACCAACACCAGTGCGTAGTGCTAGTGGGAGAAACCGGCTCCGGCAAGACCACGCAGATACCGCAATGGTCCGTGGAGTTTTCGGCCGTCACCGCCGGGAAATCCTCCGGCGTAGCTTGCACGCAGCCCAGGCGAGTTGCCGCCATGTCAGTGGCTCAGAGAGTAGCGGAAGAGATGGATGTGGCGTTAGGGCAACAGGTTGGCTACAGCATCCGTTTCGAGGACTGCTCCGGGCCGCAGACCGTGCTTAAATACATGACAGACGGTATGTTGCTGCGCGAAGCCATGTCTGACCCAATGCTGGAACACTACAGAGTGATCCTACTCGACGAGGCTCACGAGAGGACTCTAGCCACCGACATCCTCATGGGTGTTCTAAAGGAGGTGATAAAGCAACGGTCAGATCTGAAGCTGGTTATCATGTCGGCCACGCTTGACGCTGGGAAGTTCCAGCAGTACTTTGACAATGCACCGCTCATGAACGTACCGGGAAGAACGCATCCCGTGGAGATTTTCTACACACCACAACCTGAACGCGACTATTTGGAAGCTGCGATACGCACCGTTATACAAATCCATATATGTGAGGAAATCGCTGGTGATATCTTGCTGTTCTTGACCGGACAAGAGGAGATTGAAGACGCCTGTAAACGTATCAAGCGGGAGGTGGACAATCTGGGCCCGGATGTCGGTGAATTGAAGTGCATCCCGTTGTTCTCCACACTGCCACCTAACTTACAGCAACGGATCTTTGAACCAGCTCCACCTAACCGGCCGAATGGAGGTATAGGTCGGAAGGTGGTTGTATCAACTAATATCGCCGAGACCTCTTTGACCATTGACGGGGTAGTGTTTGTCATAGATCCAGGTTTCGCAAAGCAGAAGGTGTACAATCCGAGGATCAGAGTGGAGTCACTTCTCGTGTCTCCGATAAGTAAAGCTTCGGCCCAGCAGAGGGCGGGGCGAGCTGGCAGGACCAAGCCGGGGAAATGCTTCCGGCTTTACACTGAGAAGGCGTACAAGAATGAGATGCAGGACAACACATACCCGGAGATATTAAGGTGATTCTTGAGACGGTTTCGTATCACACTTTTCACTTTACTGTACATCCTTCACTTCGTCACATCGACAGCCCATTAGTGTCCACTGCTGGGCAGAGCCTCTGAAGTTGGAGGGTTTTGCCATAATCACTACGCTTGGCCGACGGATGGGTGATCGCAGTAATAAATTTGATAATACACCGAAGGAAGCTGCTGTCATTCTTCTTGTGAGTTCACTTAGTCGGCTTTTATGACATCCGTGGGCTGAGTTGGAGGGGTCGATTTTTAAGCCGCGATTTTTATTTCCTTAAAGAATACTTTTTTTTTAATTTGATAAGCTTCCTTTAATGTTAAACGTTTTATTGCGATCACCAATTTGACGCTCCAGTTTTAGGAGGCTCAATTCAATTTATTCATATAATATTCCTTTTCTATTTTGCACATAACTTAACCAATGAAAGAAAAAAAGAAAGTCCAATCTACAGGCAGAGTTGTTGGAAAAATACTTTCCATTATGTTGTGTTTGAGATAAAAGTTACGAAGCTTGCATGGGTTAACCTGGTCCAGTTTTTGTGTAATTATAATAAATGATATCGCCCTAGATTCGTGGGCGTTCATTTCACATCGCGCTGTCCCCGACGCGGGATTGGCCCAATGCAAGCGCCTTAAATACAGACAGCTGCCGAATTTATTGCCGGTCCATTTTAAGGGTTTACAATGTATAGTTTTTGTAAATCGGATATCTCAATGATTGCTGATCTCGAGCCGGTGTAAGAATTAGGTCTACAATGGAGCTAGCACCGAGGGAACAACTAGGATGGTGGTCGCTAGCCAGACCTTCACAGGTTCTACCACCAAAGTAGTGATGATTCCATTGCTCGGGGTTGACCACGTTGTGGTATCCCCCTACCCGACCGTGGTCTGCGTTCCAGACCTGTATAGTTTAGATGTTGCCAGTAGAGATATAGTTAGTGCGAGCGATGTAAACGTGAGCTAATGCGCCGCGCACTGTTCCCCCCATTTACAGATCAAACTTAGGGTCTGTAGTTTTGCAGTTGAAGAAGTTGGGCATCGATGACTTGGTGCATTTTGACTTCATGGATCCCCCCGCGCCCGAGACGCTGATGAGGGCGCTCGAGTTGCTCAACTACTTGGCTGCACTCGGTGAGTTACCTTTTGATAAAAGCTGGGTTAGATCGTTGCCTCTAGGCCACAGCAATGCTGAGGTCTACGATGGAATCCCAGCCCAGTCTGGCTCTACTGGGCTAAGACGGTTCTTGGAGGGTGTTGTGTTGTTTTTTTTTTATTGTATGACGGTGGAAGAGCTTGGCCTTTATCTCACCTGGGTAAAAGTTTAAATAAGTCCGAAGGTGGAGGCACCTTCACCCGGTATCCTCAACAAACTGAGGAACTGGCTATCTTACCTCTTAATGCCAGAACGCAACAATTTTTTTTTAGAATTGCTATTATGGCGGCATAATGATGTAAGATGGTGGTAGCTAGCCAGGCGGACTTAAATATTAAATATGTACTCCCCTGGGAATCGAACCCGGGACCTCTGGTTTGAAATCAGTGGGTTGAACCACTAGATCACAGAGGCGGTTAAATGATGTGACCCATTCATTCTGTCCCGGGGTAGGTAGATTCACACTCGTCTAAGGAGCAGACCGTGTATTGACTAATCAGGGTGATTTCAGGAGATTTTGAGCACTGTGATTGGTCAATTCGCAATCCACTCCGCCCAGTTCCGCGCCAGTGGGGACTCACTCTTGCTGGCCTAACACCTCAGTTACTACTTGATAAGGCTTCCCGTATGTTTGAGAATAGCTATATTTGTGTGAGATGAAGAAGTAATAGTGCTTAGTATAGTTATTTCGGAATGAGAGATAATAAGTTGGAAACTCTTAAAAACCTTTATTTAGCCGGTCTAAATGTTGTCTTAAAAGTTTCATAGAACCTTCTTCTTGAGTTATTCAAATTGCGCGTTCTCTGCCCTTTATCTCGAAAACGGATTAGTGCAAAGGTCACTAACCTTGAATAGATGTCAGTTATTCAAGGTCAAAGATCACTTAAATGGGTTAAAATTTTAAATCGGTTAAACTAAAACTCAAAGAGGTTTAACGGGCTATAGTACCTTAACATATAAACTTGAACTAAGATATAATAGTAATAAAGGTGACATTGCTGTGCGCTCAACCACGGCGCTTATGACCACCAGATGACAGAAATATGCGCGTATTTCTACGTTTTGTTTTTTTACGGTAAAACAATGCTCTGCTGTATACTGAGTTTATTTACTGTACAAAGTTTCAAGCCCTAATTGGAGGTATTTATTGAATGGAAAACATTTTTGGTACAAATTAGAGTCAACTTTGGTTTTTTTTTCTATAGAATTTTTTTTATGTAATCGTGTTTTCGATACACAAGCGTTCTAGCATCTATCCTGAACTATAACATATATTAATTTCAAAGTAAATGCTACAGTATTGTGGAAGATATGATCGCTGAAGCTAAGCCATTTCACATATCATAAACCCTTAATGAAACTTGTCAACTTTTAGGACGCCAAAATGATGGTGTATACGAGTTTCCAGCTCTAATTTTCAGATGAAACCACTAATATAACCGGGCCAACAAAGTTAATACAATGAAGTCTTAGTGGTAAGGTTGTTAGTCACGTTGGCATCTTTAGGTACTGAGCACTTAAAAATACGGCCTGGCCTGCTTGGTACCTATCCGGTTTAAAGTAGTCTATCCACTATATCTATGGCAAATATAAATTGGAGGAGCCAGTAGTAAGTACCACTCCCAAACAGTAACTGGTTCGTTTCAGACGACGACGGTAACCTGACGGACCTTGGCGCTGTGATGGCAGAGTTCCCGCTCGACCCACAACTAGCCAAGATGCTGATAGCCAGCTGCAACCACAACTGTTCCAACGAGATCCTCTCCATCACTGCCATGCTCTCAGGTACCGATGTCTCTCTAGTCAAGATGCTGATAGCCAGCTGCAACCACAACTGTTCCAACGAGATCCTCTCCATCACTGCCATGCTCTCAGGTACCGATGTCTCTCTAGTCAAGATGCTGATAGCCAGCTGCAACCACAACTGTTCCAACGAGATCCTCTCCATCACTGCCATGCTCTCAGGTACCGATGTCTCATCGACAGGCCGTTAGTGTCATTAGCGAACAGAACTTCTTGCAAAGCTGGAGGGTTTTGACATAATCACCACGCTTGGCCCGCGGATTGGTGATCGCTGTGAAGGTAAGACACAGAAGGAAGCTGCTGACTTCTTCTAAGTCATCCCTTAGTCGGCTTTGAAGACATCCATGGCATACAGTATATAACCAGGAAAGTTAATATCGGAATATCCATTATAATGGATACGAGTCATACAAGTACAACACTTTTTCATCTCCCCATACTTAAAACTAACTACGCAATAAATGTCCCTCCTTGTATTTGTGCTAATTATAACATACATTTTTCGAGCGTTGACATCTTCAACGATAGTTAAGATATATTAAAAAAATATATCATCGACCTATTAACAAAGTGAAAAACTCCCCTTTCTCCTCACTACCATATACATACATACAAAGTAGTGTACATATTAAAGATGGCAATAATGGTTAAAATTAAATATTAGTTAACTGTTAATTGATAAAAAAATATATCGATATTTTTATTGGTTGAAAATATTAGTTAATATTATTTGTTTAGTACACGATTTGGTTATTGGTTGATGTTAATGCAGTTGAATATTTTATTCTATTGATCAAATTAAAGTAACCGCTAATTCGTCTCCATCATAGTAGCACTATGGGTATTTGTTTAAAATATCACATCACTTTGTATTGAATAAAAATATCATATACAGCAAATCAGAGAAATTTAATCTCTATAGTGAGGAGACGAAAGCATACAATTGAATGAAGTCAACCAAATACATAGTTGAAAACTCTGCGAGCAGCAACATACGAAAATGTTTCTTATTTGTAGCACTTTAAAGTTAAAGTTTCAATGCATTCAATTATGTTAGTTCTAACTCAGGCTGAAGTTGATATGACATTTTTATTCGATAATGTTAATTCTGATTATTGAATATAATGGTTGATTTTAAATATTAGTTAAATTTATTGGTTGATAGTTATATTCGTCATCTCTATACATATACTGTTGTTCTTGTTACTTACCAGTACTTTAATTTTGGGTTATACCATACCTACACTTTTATGAAGCATTTGCAGGAATTAGTCGTGCACTAATACTTAACTAGACAGAGCTTGTAATTGACATGTACTAATACTAATAATGACCTAAACATTGTAATATAATTTAAGTTGTTTGTCTCTTCAGTAAAAAATAAATAAATTACTAGCGAAATAACGTTGGTTTGTCCGTTTCCAGTTCCCCAATGCTTTGTTCGTCCGAACGAAGCGCGCAAGGCGGCCGACGAAGCCAAGATGCGATTCGCACACATAGACGGGGACCATCTCACATTGCTCAACGTTTACCACGCTTTCAAACAGAGTAAGTGACTGTAGTACCCCGTCCAGCGGTAACAAGAAAAAAAAATATTTGGGCAGTTCAAGCCGATTCCACAATAATATATAGTGACTGATGTGCCTGTGTCAGGAGACACCACTCTTCCTAAATATGCACATGCTTTATTTGCTTATTTATAATATATACTAAACTAGTGATAATAAAACAACAAGGTTAAAAAACTAAATACAGAGGACAACGGTGAGGACGAAGTATGTCCATAGCTCTAGATCGGTTGGTCACAGCTTCAACAGGGTATAAGTACAGGCTGCACGACTCTATCGCTTGTCCGAGACTGTATAATGTATTAGCTTTGTGACAGCAGACATATTATATACATACTGACCATCATCTTTATTCAATAAAATGTACAATTATAATAAATAAATAAATATTACAGGACGTTAATTTCACACAGCGCCATCTAGCCCCAAACTAAACATAGCTTGTAATATGGGAACTAGATTACGGATAGAATACTTGAATACTTTTGTAAATACATATGTACTATGTGATACCACACCCAAACACAGAGCAAACATTTACATTCATCACACAAATGTTTGTCCTGGGTGGGAATCGAACCCACAACCTACAGCGCAGAAGGCAGAGCTACTACCAACTGAGCTATGAGGCCTGTTAATTATATAAACTTACTATCTATGTACAAAGGAATCGGTCAGATTAGGACCGAAGGACCGTTACAAACAGCCTACAGGTAACTCAACTGTTCCAGACTAATACCAGACGGAAGCGTGCCCAAGACACTGGCTGCATTGCCACGCTGAATAGCTATGCTAATTCGCTGGCCTAAATAAGATCATCTTTTAATTATTTTTTTAAGGCTATGTTATGTATGTACCTACCTAGAAGGAAAGCAGGACCTACAACACAAGACTTTGTGTGGGTCCTGACTGATTTAAAAACAAAACACTTTTTTATCCAACTTAATTGATCTATTTGTTTTTATTTGTAAACTTGAAAATGTAAATTGTTGTTTGTTGTTATATGTCTCACACAAACACTACAGTAACAAACAAAGAAGTTTAAGTGCGAAGGTGAAGTTAGCAAGCGTCAGTACCTTTCTGGGTAAATTTGTACTGCGTTTCTGGCTGTCGAAAAGACGCTGGTTGGAGAGAGCCCTGTCGTGGGTTGAGAATTTTGGTGTCATTATAATATTTGTAAATCTACACGAATGTCTGTCTGGTCTTTTTCAAACTTGGAAGACAAGTAAAATAATACTGAGGTCTATTTTCAGACTTGGAAGTCAATTTAAATAACAAGTTAAAAAATGCCTAGGTCTATTTTCAGACATGAAAGACAAGTTAAATAATACTCAGGTCTATTTTCAGACATGAAAGACAAGTTAAATAATACTCAGGTCTATTTTCAGACTTGATAGACAAGTTAAATAATAGTTTGGTCTATTTTCAGACAAGGATGGCCAAATTCGATTAATACTGGTCTGTGTACAAACATGGAAGAACAAAGTTGGATCTTTGGTCTATTTGCAAACATGAAAGAACGAAGTTGAATAATGCTTGGTCTGTTTTCAGACATGGAAGACCCCCATTGGTGCTTCGACAACTTTATAAACTACAGATCACTCAAATCCGGAGACAACGTGCGGCAACAGCTCAGTCGGATCATGGATAGGTAAGAATCATCCTAGTTCAGGAATTCATTTTATTATTGTAGAGTTCAAATGTTTTAATAAGGCCCGGAGTACTGCTGATTCTCGTTCACCCAAAATCACCCGTTGCAAAAGAGTATTGGAAATAAATAATTTTGGATTAAATGCTAAATAATTTTGAAAATAAATTTACATGGACATCTCGCTCTCTATGTAAAACACACCGTGAGTGTTTTGCAGCACCCATCGAGTTAAGCGCGCGTATGTCATGTTCTTTGCGGATGTGACGTACGCAGTAAGGCTCGTTATAGGTAAGAGATGCACTTGAAATCACGTGGGCTGCTCGCTTGTTTGGTCACAAATTTGTATAAAAAAAAAAGTACCTCAGGTGGGATGCTAAACGTTTCAGATTTAATTTGAAGAGAACAAGCACAGAATTCACAAGCAAAGACTATTACATTAACATACGGAAAGCACTCGTCAATGGATTCTTTATGCAAGTAAGTATTCGCATTCTATGTTCCTGTGGGCGTTATGACGGACGGCAGATCTGACGTGCGAGAGGGACAGCACGATGCTAGTCCACGCGTGAGCGAGTGAGAGCTTAAATATTTAATATTTACTGTGTGATTATAATTTTGGTAATGTGACTGCTGATGACAATTATATACGAGTCTGTGTAACTTGAGAAGTATATGAAATTATTATTATAACATTATAACACGAAAACTAGACCACGCAAATTAAAACCAGTCGTGGCTCTGCTTTGGACTGTTGGAGATTCAGGGTGAAGTGCGCTTACACTTTCAGCTCTACCACTGTTTGTCACAGGCGTCAATCTCTAATTAAAAATTAAAGTAATTATCTCTTCTGCTGAATAAAAATGTGTTCAATATTGGCTGCACTTCCCCATAAAAATAAGACATAACACAGTGAAAGTAACTAAATTAAACTAACCTCTCCGCACAATACAGTAATAATAATGAAGCAAATAAATAAATCACAATAGTCATTCATACAAAACCTCAAGCATTCTGTCAATATTACCGTCCGCAAACAAATTCAGATCAGTGTTGTCTTCAAGGAGAGTGTTGAGAGAAGTGAGAATGTAGCCATAATAACAATTCTTCAAAAAAAAATGTGTTCCGGCATTTAGAGGTAAGATAGCCATTTCCTCAGTTTGTTTAGGATTCCGGGTGAAGTGCGATTCTACCTTCGGCCTTATCTCAACTTGATACCAGGTGAGATGAAGGCCAGGCGCATCCCCGTAGTACAATTAAAAATAAAACTGCAACTTTGCATTGAACATCAAATCGGAACCCAAGAAAGTAGTTGCTTCCATAAAGTTAAGTATTTCCCCATTTAAGATAGTGTAAGCATTGCCGAATATTAGGCGAGATGAAGGATAAGCGTGAAGGAATGTTGCCTTGCAGCGTGGGACGAAACCGTCAAGCGCATGTCTGACTCGCACTTGACTGGTTTACATTATTAAAGCTCTACCCGTTGGTTAATTTTGGATAAGTTATTTGAAATGAATCGATTACGATATGAATATGATGATGATGAATCATATAATCTGTGGTCTAGTGGTCCGCCTACCGGTGTCACATCCAGAGGTCTTGGTTTCGATCACCAGGGGAGTACAATATCGTGCTTGGATTGGTTGGTGGCAGGACTAGCTATCACAATCTTTCCTAATTCTGTCGCCATAACAATACTTAAATTGTTGTTTGTTGTGTTCCGGCATTCAGAGGTGAGATAGCCAGCTGTTTACTGAGGATTCCGGGTGAAGTGTGCTTCCACCTTCGGCCTCATCGTAGCTTGAAAAGTCTGATGAGATGAAGGCCAAGCAAATCACCGTGGTGCAATAAAAAGATAATGTGTTTTTGTAATGTTCCAGGTAGCCCATTTAGAACGTACCGGACACTACCTAACTGTGAAAGATAACCAAGTGGTGCAGCTCCATCCGTCCACATGTCTCGACCACAAGCCCGACTGGGTCATCTACAACGAGTTTGTGCTCACCACCAAGAACTACATCAGAACTGTCACCGATATCAAACGTGAGTTTTAATTATGAAGTTGTATAAAGGATCAGCAGCCGTACACTGCTGATTCTTTATAGCTCGGTGTCTCGTTTACCAGGAACAATTATCATGAACCGATATTTTCAAGGGCAAGTGTATGTGGAATTATGTTATATTTGCAAACCTGTCGATGAGCTATGGGTTGGAGTTGTGCTTTGATTGGTCAAATTAGAGAATGGTTCAAGCTAAAATGGTCATGTACTCAATTTGTCGAATTATTTGCTTATAAAATCCGCGATGAGTCAAGCATGCTTTGGTACAGTCGCAAAGAACTCATTTACTTATTTCACCATCGGTACTTAATTGTACAAAAATAGTAAGTTTTGATAACACCTTCAAGTTCAAACCCTTCCTATTGAATCTCGATACAAATCAACACACAGATAGACAACACAAGTAGTCAATGTCATTATTATATAGGTTGATACTATAGCTAGTGCCGAAGATAACCACATGTAATGTACAGTGTATGTGCATTTCCTATTTGTACTGGCTATCAATAATGAGCAGCTGATGAAAGAGGTTTTGGTCAGCTTCAAAATGATTGATAGCAAACAATGTAAATTAAAAAAACAGTTTTTGTGCTAAAAGTAAACCAACTAAAGCCTGCTGTTCTAATACATAAGTTAGATAGATAGATTATATTTATTCACGAAATATATTTAAATAGTGTTTATTCACTTATAATAGCACACTACAACATGACAGATGATATAAGCGAAAGATATATAAATAGTGTATGTATGTTTGTTTGTTTGTTTGGTTACAGCGGAATGGCTGCTGAAGATAGCACCTCAATACTATGAGCTGAATAACTTTCCAATGTGTGAAGCGAGAAGGCAGCTGGAACTGTTGCAGGCCAGGCTCGAGTCCAAGGTCTATCAGGAGGGGTTCTAGACTAAACTAGATTAACTACACTTTACTGTACCATGTCATTCACAGGGATAACTGAAGTACTACATTATCACTATACTATGCGATGTACTAGACAGGTCCCGACACTTTACTGTACCATGTCATTCACAGGGATAACTGAAGTACTACATTATCACTATACTATGCGATGTACTGAACAGGTCCCGACACTTTACTGTATACCATGTGGATCACTTAACAAGTCCCGACACTTTACTGTATACCATGTGGATCACTGAACAAGTCCCGACACTTTACTGTACCATGTGGATCACTAAATAAGTCACTTAACTGATTTGTATACCATGTCACTTTTAAGGCTATATCTGATGTAATGCTATAATGCTAGGTGATTCACACCTTAATATGTGACTCGTAGCTGTATTTGTTGTACTACATTATCATTATACCATGTGATTTACTAAAATTGACGCAAAACGCAGATAAATTGTTTCATTTCAACTGATTATAGGCTCCTCAAGGGATGGAAGAAGCTCGGTAGCTTACGAGTTAGATCTTTGTCTCCCTGTAGATCACCCTGTAAGGATAAGTTGTCTGTAGGCTGTCTGTAACTCTTGACTGTGGAAAGCTAATATGTGGTGTGGTTTATGCAATAATAAATAACCTCAGCTAAACTTTTTTGGTTGGTTGTAGGACGTTATTTAAGTCTGCCTAGCTAGCTACCACCATCTTACCTAATTCTGTCGCCATAACAACAATTATAAAATTGTTTTGTGTGTTCCGGCATTAAGGATAAAAGATAGCCAGTTCCTCAGTTTGTTGATGAGTCTTATCTTAACTTGTAGCCAGGTGAGATTAAGAGCGCGCCCAATGCCAGGAAAAAATGATATTTCACCCGCGCGTCTTGCACCGCCCGCTCTAGTGCATAAAGCTACCACAGCGCGCCACGATCGCTCGAGGTTGTGACGCTGAGCATAGTAAATGCGTTACACTAAGATAAATCATATACGATTGGGTTCACGATTATACATTAAAAAACTATTACTGCGAACGGATTTTAATGTTATTTGGAATGAAGATTTATACGACAGCCGTCAGTGGATAGTCAGAATAGGTAAAAGTAAAAATAGTTTGTTACTGCTAAATAAAATTGTATAACTTCAAGGAAAACAAAGGTTCTTAGGTACTAACATTTTAACACTAATACAATAAATATTTAACAGACTGCAATTTTTAAAGCTAGGTATATCTGTCAGTTTTCCCACTAGGCTAAGCCTGTGTCGGAAAAACTTATTATCGACATTTTGGGTAGATTTTTATGCTCGGGTCCTAATATAATGAAATCAATATGTTAATAATAAATAGATAAATAAAAAAATAATAATAATATGTAATGTGTAATATACATATAACAATAGGTAAATGGAAAATTAAACCATAACATTTAAGATATCTTCTGTTTGATCGTATGTTAGTGTTTTCAGCCATCTTTGTAAAATGAGTTTAGATTGTCGTATTGATTTTGTTTTGATGTCGCAACAGGATACGACTTTATTATATACGTGAATTTTCATAAAGTTACCAACCCGTTGCGCAAAGCTAGTTTTGGTTGAAGGGGTGGTTAATCTAAAGATTCTTAGAGACTCATAGTTAGGAGATGAAATAACTGATTTATGGACTAAAAGAGATGTATTTAATATAAAAAGCTGTCGTACACTCAGAACACCGGAGTCCTCGTAGACGGAAGACGTTGGGTACCTATAAGGCTTGCAGAGCATTACCTTCAAAACCGAACGTTGCGCTCTTTCAGCCTGTATGATATGGGTTTTAGCAGCATTCCCCCAGCATGTTATGCAGTAGCTAATAAGCTACTGCACGTTCACCCAAAAACTACATTTATGTATATACACAGTATACATATAGGTCATGGAAACGGTTCGGTGACGATGACGCGAGTTCCATGATTTTTGTTCGTACTCAACCCCCCTGAAGAAGTTTTCTACATAAGTACTGGATTTGGCTACATAATTACTAATTGTAATAATCAACATTCATTTATGTAGGTAGTACAAGTATGCCGAGTATACAAATATAAATATTACAGGACATTAATTTCACACAGCGCCATCTAGCCCCAAACTAAGCATAACTTGTAATATGGGAACTAGATTACGGATAGTTTTTGTAAATACATACTTATCATACAATACAAACACCCAAACACAGAACAAATATCTATATTCATCACACAAATGTTTGTCCTGGGTGGGAATCGAACCCACAGCCTACAGCGCAGAAGGCAGAGTTACTACCAACTGAGCTATGATACAATGATTTGTCTGAAAATCTTGCCTATACTGGCAAGATTACGTAGAAATGATCAGTGCAGCGGCAAACGCGCGGCCCGGCCGGGTTTGAATGCTAGCCCATCAAATTTAGACTCAATTTGTATGAGAATAGGGTGCTACCATTTTTGATTTGAAAATATTATATTAGAAATCCGTCTTCAATTAATTTTATTATGCATAGGTACGAACCTGATTAATAAAAATAGATAAGTACCAGTAGATATTCAAAACATAATTCAAATTACGCGCTGGATTACGAAACAAATAAAGATGGCAATAATGGTTAAAATTAAATATTAGTTAACTGTTAATTGATAAAAAAATATATCGATATTTTTATTGGTTGAAAATATTAGTTAATATTTTTTGTTTAGTACCTACACGATTTAGTTATTGGTTGATGTTAAATGCAGTTGAATATTTTATTCTATAGATCAAATAAAAGTAACCGCTAATTCGTCTCTATCATAGTAGCACTAAGGGTATTTGTTTAAAATATCACATCACTTTGTATTGAATAAAAATATCATATACAGCAAATCAGTAATTCAATCTCTATAGTGAGGAGTCGAAAGCATACAATTGAATGAAGTCAACCTAATACATAGTTGAAAACTCTGCGAGCAGCAACATACGAAAATGTTTCTTATTTGTAGTACTTTAAAGTTAAAATTTCAATGCATTCAATTATGTTAGTTCTAACTCAGGCTGAAGTTGATATGATATTTTTATTTGATAATGTTAATTCTGATTATTGAATATAATGGTTGATTTTAAATATTAGTTAATTTTATTGATAGTTATATTCGTCATCTCTAGAAACAAAGAGGCCGAGAACAACCTTCCACGTCGAGCGCTGCCCGACAACTGACCAAGGAAGAAGCCATGATCTATTTTGTATCCAAATGGCATAACATAAAGTCGAAAATTGCATGGTTCAGTTGCTTATGAAATGGCTTTTAGGTCCACGTTATAATTTTTGTTAGTGTTTTATTTAATTATTCAAAATGTAAACGTGAAATTAAAAAACTAGCCGATCATTCGACTAAAACACTAGTCTAGCTATTTTATTCGTAAATAAAAAAAATGGGGTTGTCGCTGACAATTTCGAGCATTTGAATTAAAAGCGTTTTTTTAGTGTAGTATCTATTTTTTTTTTTTTAAAAGAACTCAGTTTTTTTTTTAATTCTATCCGATCATTGTACTACAACAAGATTTTTCCCAGCTTTCAGTATTTTTTTTATTGGTATAACTACTTCCGTTACTATCAAAGAGTTTGTTTGAAAATGCTCCTGTTGCGTAATTTTGTCATTGGGCGCGCTCTTAAGGCCAAGCGCTTCCCCGTCGTACAAAAACAAAATACCGGTGTCAGATACAGAGGCCACGGGCTCGATCCCCAGAGGGAGTACAATATTGTGGTTGGTGGTAAGACTTTGTTAAGATAGCCAGTTCCTTGGGTTGTTGAGGATTCCGCCGGAAGAAGTGCGCGTCCACCTTCGGCTTTATCCTAACTTGAAAACCCGGTGAGAAAAAAATCACACCGTCAACAATAAAAAAAAACGCAACTGTCACTGTCAAAATTTTATGTTTGCAACTTTCTCGTGCACTTGCCAAGCTGACGCACTGTCACGGCCAGAACTTTGTTATTTTATATAAGCTGAAAGATTATCTGTGTGACATACAATCCAACACAGGTAAGAACGCCCTGCGACTATAGAGTTTCGATTGTGGTTATTTGGGCAGGTAACAGTAAAGGTGTGTAAAATAGTACCTACCTTAAATTCGTTAAAGTGTAAAGTCCAATTTCTTTATATTTTCTTCAGAATATCTTTAAAAATCACGTTGTCCATTGCTACCCCCTGCCAGACACCCCTAAACTTGAATATTTTTTTTATTATACTTTCGTTATTGTCGGAACGGGGGATGTAACTCTTTTTCTTATATAAGTTTTCTTATATAAGAATTTATTAATAGCTATCCGAATCCGACTCAATCTGGTACATACCTTGGGTTCATGTATGCTCTGTCTTGGAAGTCTGACCTTCGTGGTTAGTTGGTATTCTGCTGATATTTCTTACTGCTTCGCATTTGTCACCTCCTGTGATTAAACGTACCTACATGAGCATCTCTGTACCTCCCACAACATCTATTGTCCCACACCTGTTACTCTAGAACATTGCATATTACATCAAAACATTTAGTAACAGTTAGATAGTTTACATCAACTCTTTCTGTGAACCAGAAGACAGACGTCTCTATCATTCCTTATCTCAATGACGAGTACCGACGTTTCAGGATACTCTCTTCGCAATGGCGTGGAGAGTTATAAGACGTCTCTCAGCATCTCACACACCTCACCAGTACTCAGTCAATGCATTCTGAGATTCTAAATAACCCCGGGCAAATTTCAATACCGCAGCAAGAGACCCGTCGCAACCCCGGGTGCAATACACTCAAGACCCATGGACTAAAAGTCCCTTTGGGAATAAAATATAGCTCAGTAAACTTCCTTGACAATGATGGATCTCATACGCTTTATGAGCATGCATCCAGTTGCCATCAGCTAGGACAGGGATAAAAACACATTATGAATACAAGTACATCAGAACAAGAAGTGCTGTGGGGAAGCTAAGAGATACTCAATTTAAAGCTGCTGCAGATGGTGATCCCATGTAGCAACAGGATTCTCACACCTCTGCCTTGAAGATTATTCACAATCACAAGTCACAAACTCTAAAGATTAATGGCGTCTGTAGGTGCTTCACATTGCGCGGCAAGAGCCTTCTGTGAGCTGCCATCTTTCAGTTTCTCCATAGATAGCTCGACGTTCCTATGCATGCAGAATATAGGATAAAACAAGACATTTGTCTATGGACACACCTGAAACTTCGCGGTTGCCGCGACAGTTATAGTATAAAAGCTGAATTTTATACATGTTACTTGGAAACCTATAAAGATATGTTACCTCAGTAGCCAGACAGTTTTAATGGTTTGTACATCTTGCCAGACACATTGAGAGCCCGCTGTAGGTACGAGCGCGAGGTAGCAACTGTTCTTAAAAAAGTATTCTAGACGTAATATAGTTCCCATATTACAAGCTTAAATATGCTTAGTTTGGGGCTATATGGCGCTGTGTGAAATTAATGTCCTGTTCTTATTATAATATATTTATATGTATCCATGTAATACACTTTCCGGGATAGGTACACGTAAATTCACTGATTACATGGTGATGATGATGATGATGATTGTTAGTAAAGCTACAGATGCAAAATCAGATTACCTTAAATCCTACCTACTCATTGAACTCGTTTAAAATGGGTTCATCTGGGGCCCTACCGCCGACGGCGAAGCCGATCTCCATTGGCTTAAAATTAGCTTCATGAGAACTAGAAACGATTTTTACTACCGGGTATGTGTCATATCCAAAATGGCGTTTCCCATCTTAAAAGTGTACACATGTTATGAAACCTATCCGTTCAGTACATTTGACGGTAAAAATCGTTTCTAGTTCTCATGAAGCTAATTTTAAGCCAATGGAGATCGGCTTCGCCGTCGGCGGTAGGGCCCCGGGTTTAGAAAATCATGAAATCAAAGTGTATCTAATTTGTTTTTCCATAGTATTAAGCACCAAACTTCTAGTTTTCTGAAAACAGGTATATTTTACGAAAATATGTAGAATTCATTAATAAAACAACTAAAATACGTACTTTCAACTTGCCGTGCGCGACATTTACATCGAAGTCCTAATTTTAGGTGCTGTTTGAAAGTGTGGTCCTGAAAAGTTTTTTTCTAAACTACGTATATCAATATTTAAATAGAATCGTATAGTAATGGTATTAAAAAATAACCAAACCTACTGTAGGTTTGATTTATTACTTCAGAATGTTAATGCGTAAATAAAAAAAAAATAGATTTTCCAAAATCCCTTCCCATTTTTTGTGTTACGACAAGTTTGATCGCTCGTGACTTATTATTTTACTAATTAAACTTAGTCTAAATGTATAGGAACCTAATTCTCCAGGTATTTAACTGTTACATACATAAATCTTAGGCATATCTGTAACCAAACAGAGGAACTTTTGAACAGAGGACCTTTAATTGTACCTACCTATTTGTGTTTTTTTTTATATTTCCCAAATAAATTTGAACTATAGACGTAATGAAGCGGCGTCGACGCAGTCGCGCGTACCGAGCCAGTGACGTCACGTGACTGCATTCGATTAGGGCTACTGTGGGTGGCCGGCGCTAGGCAACGGAGTCGCTACGCCACCCTGATATTTATTTTTATCGGTGTCATTTTATATGTTGCATGTGTGATGTTTTTTTATTATTTGTAAATTGTGTGATGATTGTTTAGACCGTTTATTGTACAAGCAAAATTGTAATTAGCATCTAACTTAACTAAAATTAGATTGACGACACGCATACCGCAAGCCAAGAAGATACCGGCAGTCGAAACGCAACGCTAAGCCAAGGACATTGTAAGCTGATGAAAGTTTTACAAGACTTGGCAAACCAAATAACTCAGCAGTCGTTACTCCTGAAGTTTACGCTAGAAATACGAGTCAAACCTCATTTCTTACCCGCACTTCCCAGAAACGGTAGAGGTGTTGAAGACCGATGACTATGATAATACCATTTAGTGGGGCGACCGGTGCGTCGTCAAGTGTCATATACGAACGGGTACCAGTGATCGTCGAGCGATCGCCCCGAGTGTTTTAAACGCCTATCATGTCATCGAGCATCGTCGGGCGACGTTTACGAACGTTGCCTTGGATGACGTACCTCATTTTTACATATTTTGATGATCATTTTTGAGATTGACGGACATACAGACAGACGCGTGATCCGAGTTCCGTTCCCTCGATTTCTCGAGGATCTCATCATCAGATCCTGACCTGAAAAGACCTGAAACCTGAAAAGGGTTCGTTTTTTCCTTACCTTTTAACCAACTTCAAAATAAAGAGTAGGTTCTCAATTCGTTTATATCTTTCTTATGTTTGTTACCTCAGAACTCCGTCATTTGAAACCGATTTTAAAAATAATACCGTTGTTTAAAAGGAAATGATTCCAGATTAGTCCAATATAAATTTTATAAAAATCGATCCAGTTCCTTGGCTTTTAAATCAAATAACAGGATAATGGGAACGAAAAATCATTCCCATTATCTTGACATAGTGGACACTGCACCATAGTAGTTTGAACCTAATCTTAAAATTTGTGTCATCTGTATTTGTCTTCGTTCCCATCATTGCGTATATATTTCCCAGAATCCAGTATTAATGCACCCTTAAGTGACACCCTGTATGTCAGTTAAAAACGTGTCTAATTTAAATTATGGAGTTTTTAATGTAAATATTGTGATTAATATGGCTAGATAAACTCTACAGTCCCGTTTCGTTTTGACATTTGCAAAACTTTTTTTAGTTTGTAGTCCCGTCGTCGTCGTCGTCGTCGTGTTCTTACTAATTATACATAATTTCAATAAAGAATGGAGTATGATTGTATGCTCTTTGTCTTGGTTCTTACAAAGACCTTATACTTAGTAACACAAACGTTTTTACAATCAATGTATTTTGTTTGATCATGGTCACCTCATTAGAAAGGGACACACTACCAACGTGAGCCCTCTCGCGTGGACTGGTTTTTTCGCCATAGTGCACAGTCTAGTTGGTAAGTATTAGGTCTTTAGTACTGTCAGACAGAAGTTTTACTGATTCTTGACTTGGCCCAAAGAGTGTAATTATTACTGCATCACATAGTACCTACTTTTATATACATATATTGCCAAACTACATTTATGCTAGTATTAAATCTATAATTGTAACTATGTGTTGTATTCTCCTTATAATGTTGATGCTCAGTGTTCTCCACTTACCTACAGATCAATTACTATGTAATGTTTTTAGAGTACCTTTATCCAATATCCAATCCACATTTCTCTTTGATGTTTGGTGCGTAGCGTGCTAGCGCCACAGATCAATAACTATCTAGCGCGTGCGTAGGATATGGATATGAGTGTTCTGTGAGCGCCTAGCTAGCGTGTGTGTGGGTGGTGTGCGTAATCAATCAACAAATCGTGTTAGAAAAAATATTTGTTTGAAAAGAGAAAACTGAGTAAAGTCAATCAACAACAGAGAAAGAGAATCTGACCATGACCAGTGACCACTTTAGAGATAGATAGATAGAGCATCTCTAGGAAAAACCTAACTTCTGTCTGTGAGTCTTGCTTGATTTTGGTTAAGCGAGCTGACTAACTCAATAGCGAGATTTCACAGTACCTTATCAGAATGTGTTCAACGTTGTGTAGAGTTTGTCTCATAGACAATGGGAAAATGTTCTTTATTTGGAACCACCAACTTCTAGAAATGTTCGAGAAATTATCAAATGCAAAGGTGAGTCTAACAATAAGGGTTCGCCGATTATAACCCCCACTTGGCACCTATCAAGTACCTATACTTGTGTATGTAAGCGTACCTACCTACAAATGTTATGCCCACCGAATGCCATTCAAATTCATTTATTGCCATAAGTTTAAATCAACTATACAATTACTAGAGGATAGGCTACACTAGGGCTAGCCTGTACCTATGTCAGGAGTCTGGTTTCAGTCACAGGATTAAAAATCGCCACGACTTTTCTTTCGAGTATTCACTTCAGATCACTTTTCAGAGCGTGGATTCGGGGAAGATTGAGAATCAGCTACTAAGGGGTAGTCAGGGGCATGTCCTAACTTAGATTCAGCACATGCACGGTTTGCAAGTTGTTAGTACTCAATATATGACTGGCTGCAAGTTCATTGCCACTTAGCGGAACACTAGTTGGTAACAGAATGCTATTTGAAGTTTTATTCTATTCGGGAAACATCATTATTCAAATACTGTCATTTTTATTTATTTCATAATTTTTGGGAGAGGGCAGTTCCTTATAATGTGGCCTTCACAGTCCGAAAAACTGAAAAGTCATAGGTCCACTACTGTATTTGATCTCATAATCACCAACATCGGAAGGCAGGCCCATATCCACATGGCCAGTTCTCTCTCTTTCAATCTGGTTGCATGATATAAGCTCTATTTATTTCAGCTAAACACTGAGGAGAGGCCCCAAGGAGTGTGCTACATATGCTATTCTCTGCTGCTGAGATGCTGTAGGTTCTCGGAGATGGCTCACAGATCAGAAAAGATACTGACTGACATCATTGATGAGGGAATTGAGGTAACAATATTTATGCTAGTTTCATTTGTCAAGTACCCATTAATAAGATATTGTCTAGCTAGGGTAACATACTTCACAATCACACAAATAATTATAAAGTGGTTGTTTATTATTGTTTATGCACAGGCATCTTCGGCTGATCCAAATCCCTTTAAGTCAATGCACTTTAAATGTTTATCAAGTGTATCTGGCTTTAGGAAAAAATGCTGGTTCGAGTCCCGTCGCAGGTTGTGAATTTTTGTGTCATTATAACATTTGTAAGTATATGAATTGTTCAGAATCTTTTAGGCTTCATTTAGATCACTGCATAATCTACGTTGCTCTAAAGTCAAAGTTTTTTGTAGCTCTATTCTGCACTCAAGTCAATATCCTTTATAAATAAGTATTAAATTAATTGGTCCCAAGGACAGATCCTTGCGGTACTCCACTATGCTCATTATGAGGCATACAATATTTTTCTCCAACTTGAACTCCGAAGGTTCTATCTGATAAGGAACACGTAATTCAATTCAGGAGATTTCCTCGAATACCAAAGTTTTCTAATTTCAACAAAAGTCTATTTATAGGTACCCTGCTAAAGGCTTTTTTCGTAGTCCAGGTAAATGACATCTGTTGGCTGTCATTGGTCCAAGTCACTAGTCCACATTTCATTACAGCAAAGTAGGTTTGTGACTGTTAACCTTCCAGGGATGAAGCCATGTTGTTTATCAATAATAACAAGATGCTCTTCATACAGGAATTTTCCGATATATTATTTTTCCATGTTACTGCAGATCTGGAGAATCTGGAGTTTGCATTGTGAAAAGCTAGCTAGTTAGCCTACTTATTACAATTTTTTTTTTTTTTTTATCTAATTAATCATTTAGAATTTATTTTTAAAGTGTCTCAAAGTACTTACATGTTTTAAAAATGAGATGTACCTATTCACAGATAAGTCAGGAGTCCATCCTTATGGTAGCACCTGGGGTGAAGAATAATGTAATTAACCTGGTAAGGTGGCTTAGTACTGATAGTGATTGTATAGCCATTGAACATACGGCAGAAACCATCGATATGGACCCACTAGGTGTGAATCAAGAGTTAATTTGCGGGCCAGCACCTCACATGAAGAATAACGTATCTAACCCGTCGGTATCCCTCAGATGTTTTGCCGCTGTTAGTGATTATAAATCATCTGAAACTTTGGCAGAAACCAACAATAACCCACTAAGTGTAAAACAAGAATCAATTCACAGGGCAATACCTGATGTAAATGAAAGAAAGAATAATATAACCAACGACGATGTTTATGAATGTGATTCAATTAAATGTTCGACAGTAAGCGTCAAAGAGGAGCTTCTAATTGTGAAAGATGAGACGTCATTTGAAGACGAGTATTTCACTGAAGAGAGCACAATGGATGAAGACGTGATGACGGAAAAAAGTGAAAACAAACTAAATACATTATCTAAAAACACCGCAAGCCGTGACACTAACTTGCACAGCTGCAATGACCTATTTAATCAAATTAATTATATAAATGAAGTAAATGTTAGCGATATGACACATAATATGAAAATACAAGGAGCAGAGTTAATGAAGCAAATTAAACCTAAAAAAAAAAAATATTCATGTAATCAATGCAGCAGGAAATATATGTATGAAAGTCAATTAACTTTGCACATGCGGACACACACTGGAGAAAAGCCATATGCATGTGATCAATGCGATAAAAGATTTACTATCAGTAGTGATATGGCAAGACATAAACTAATTCACGAGGGAAAAAAGCCATTCACATGTGAGCTATGTGATAAAAGTTTTGCTAGAGTTAGTCATTTAAAAGGTCATATACAAACACACACTGAGGAAAAGCCATTTGAATGTAAAATATGCAATAAAGGATTTTCTCAAAGTGGTGGTTTAACAAGACATATGCGAACACACACTGGTGAAAAGCCATACACTTGTGATCAATGTGGTAAACAATTTTCTCTAAAATCAAGTTTAGATACACATATGCGAATGCACACACACACTGGAGAAAAGCCATACAAATGTGAGCAATGTGATAGAAGATTTACTCACAAACAACGTTTATTATTGCACTTACAATTACACACTGGTGAAAAGTCATGTACATGCCAGTTATGTGGTAAAGCATTCTCTAACAGTTATGATATATCGAGACACATACAACTACACACTGAAGAAAAGCGACATACATGTTACATATGTGATAAACGTTTCCATAAAAGTGCTAATTTGAAAGATCACATGCGAACACACACCGGAGAAAAGCCATACACATGCGAGCAATGTAATAAAGGGTTTTCTCAAAAACATAGTCTAAAAAAACATTTGCAAATACACACCGGAGAAAAGCCTTATAAATGTGACCAATGTGATAAAAGATTTACTCTAAAACAAACTTTACAGACACATAGTAGTACACACTCTGGAGAAAAACTATATGTATGTGAGCTCTGTGATAAAGGATTTTTTCATAAACATAGTTTAATAACACATAAGCGATCACACACCGGAGAAAAGCCATATGAATGTGACCAATGTGATAAAAGATTTGCTCTAAAACAAAGTTTATTAGTACATATTGGTAATAAACACACTGAAAAAAAACCAAACAATTGTGACCAATGTGATAAAGGATTCTTTCAAAAGCACAGGTTAATGAAACATAAACGAACGCACACGGGTGAAAAGCCATTTGCATGTGAAGAATGCAATAAAATGTTTATTCACAAGCATAGTTTAATGAGACACATGATGCAAACTCACTCTCAACAACACATACAGCAAATCAACATTTGATTGCTACTGCACAAGAAATAATGTTAAAAGGTAACTGAAAAATACTTGCTGTACAATTAAATATTATTGTTAAATATTAAACTAATCCCACCCTTTTTTAAAACATTTTTAAAATACAGAGCCAAGTTAGATATCTACCTGTTTTGTCCTCTCACTTAGCTTGTTCCCTGGGATAAGAAATGATTTGGTTGCAAGGTTTTGTAAATAACTATTGTCAACAAGTCTTTGAACATAGGTTAGTACCTATTAGTATACATATTAGTAGTAGGTGAGTACTATCATAGACTTAGACATACTTAGACATAGACATAGACATAGACCTGCAAAAACAAACAAATTACAAAATTCATAGGTATTAAAATTGTGTTTTAAAATCTTTGTTGTAGTAATAGTACGACTCACGCATGTTTAGAGATAAGGTATTGTATAACTTGTTGATGTAACTTTTAATACGGCTTTTCAAAGTAAGTACCTAATTGTAATGTAATATATCATGCCGATTAATTTGAAACTCGTGTTGGTTTAATATCCTCCTTTCTGACTTATTACCCCCTATTCATAAATTGTAGGTACAAAATCAGACAAACCGAAAGCCACCTGAACATCAAAATTCATCAAGCTATCTAATATTTATATGATTTTTTTTAATGTTAAGCAAGAAGTAAGTAATGGTGTATAAATGTAAGATTTGTGTATTTCGTTTAATTTCTACTTAGTTTTGTATTTGAATACAAGTATTTTGTAAAATTTCTACTAAAGTAAAATAAAATGCAAGTATTGTTCCACAAGCCTTTTTATTGTGTAATTTATAATTATTAGTAAAGAACTCGACAATGTCCAAGAGTATAGATAATTCGAGCAAAATTGTAAATTTATGAATATATTCTCTTGAAAGAGAAAGGTAAAACGTACCAATAGGTATTTTCTATATGTAGGTACCTAGAACATTGTGAACCAAGCCTGGTATACGTACCTAGGTATTCATGATGCAAGGTAGGTAGGCATCTAACTGCTCGGGGACAGTTGAGTAGCCGGATTAGAGATTATCACTCCGATACAAACTAGGTTGTATAAGATATCTAGGTTTGCAATTGCAACATTTCCCTCTTTAGCTCTTTTCTCAAATATACCTATGCTTAGTAAATTTCCCTCTAGCATATTCAGAAAAAGTAAAGCCCTGCAAACCTAGATTATCCTTAAAACAATTATATTTAAAAAAATATATTGACAGTGGTATAAGTATTACTGGGCCTTAGAACGATGGGTAAGTACCTAGATACCTAAGTGCCGGTATTGTAGGCGACATCCTATGGCCACAGCACAGACTCGATCCAAGGCAGGTAGGTACCGACCATTGTGTACAGCCCAATGTTATTAACATTGGGCCCGACGTTTGATAAACCCACTAGAGTGTACATGCACCATATCTTATTGCGGGTTTGAAGGACCCCACCGCGTATTTTCTGAAAAAAAAAACATTAATGTCATAGTAGGTTACATAACTAAGAAATAAAGTTTACAAAACCAAAGTTTAGATAGATACATAAACTCTGTAGCAAGAAGCGAAAATAAACAGACAAGCAAAGAAAAACATGTAATGGTACACTGGGCGGTCTTATCGCTTCAATCGATCTCTTCTGGGCAATCTGGATGGAAAGGATAACTGAGTAGACAGCGGTGTACCTAACAAAGTAGGTACCTAAGTACTAAAATAAACATGAATTTATATAGATATTAATAACAAAAAAATATAAAATACCTACATTACAAAATATCTTATTAAGATTTTTAGTGAGGAAGCTCTTACAGAGACAATTACAAGTCGGTTGAGGAAAGGTAATAACGAAGTAAATTTTTAACTGCCTCTGGTCTGATCCAGAGGTTCCGGGTTCGATCCCAAGGGTAGTACAATATTGTGCTTGGTTTGGTTGGTGGTAGGACTTTGTTTAAGTCCGCCTGGCTAGCTACCACCATCTTACCATATTCTGTCGCCTTGACAACAATTCTAAAATTGTTGTGTTTAGAGCTAAGATAGTCAGTTCCTCAGTTTGTTGAGGATTCCGGGTGAAGTGCGCCTCCACTTTCGGCCTTATCTCAACTTGAGAATAAGGCCAAGCAGTTTTTTATGTGTGCTGTTTTGTATGTACGATCTGAAAAACGGGTAGTGTGTTCCACAAGCGCACAGCCTCTTCAGTAAACGGGTAACCATACAACAATTTAGGTAGGTACCTAAGTAAGTATATATTTTTTTTTTGTTGATAATAGTCAAGCGTTTGACCACCAGCTTACATGTAAAACAAGTGGCGATGTGGCGTAAGATGGAGCAAGCTTGTCTAAAAGGAACCTATTTACTTTGGACTTGCAGACTCCAAGATTGTACTCGTGAGGAACAGACGAAGGCAAGGAGTTCCATTCTTTACCAGTATAAATGATAAAGAATATAAATATAACCTGCAAAGTGTCCTGATCCTTGTAACAAGCCTGGCTGTTCTCATCCACGTCGTTACGCAGCTTTCGGGTTGCAGGAAACTCGGTTTTGCAGTCTCCGTGAGATAGCTTGGCCACTCTGTTCTGAGACGACAAATAAACAATAACCAAAGGAATTATTTTCCTTCTTCTCCTTATGGCGATTTCAGTGTTCCATGTGGGAACCCCAAGGGTTTGCAAATGTCAGCTTTTACTAGACTTTTAACCAAAAAGATGCTGGAGACCTACGGTCCATAGGGAGAATCATATACAAAGATAAGGTAGGTAGTACTTATGTGCAAGATTGATTCTGAACTGGAGCGGACTACACAATATATTATTAAACATACACTAATACGATACTATGAGTAAGTAGTTAGATAAAATATTATTCATATTAGTCTCATTAAAATAAGTAGCTAGGATATATCATAATATTAACAATTTGATGTTATTTACATAATGTACAAACAAAGGGATAAAAATAATTTGGAAGAAACAGGACGTGGGATTACCTACAGCCCCCTCAGCACGGGCCGGGGATAAAATTTATGTCCCCTGTCTCTATCCACCTTTGAGAGATAAAATTATCTTCTCTACCATGTAGAGCACAGAGAAGATAAATTTATCCCCTTTTGACATTTGTGGTGGAAATATGTTCCCGTATCAAAGCATGGACTATGCCTACCGTGGATAAAAATAGTCCCCGTTTGACATAACATAGAGAGAGGCTATCCACGATCCTATGAGGTGGGGATTAATTATTATTTCACGAAAAATATATGCCTATCTCGAGCATACTTTAATTACCTTTTGACGCGATAAATGCAAATAATGGAGCGGAAACAGCACCGAAGATATATTATTAGAGATGCCAGCAATTCGTTCGAGCTTTCGGACAACGAATTCCAGCAAATTTTTCGTGTAGGTAAATAAGGATATGGCCCTGTATTTAATAAGCCTCACAGCTCAGTTATTAGTAGCTCTGCCTGCTGCGCTGTAAGTTTTGGGTGCAATTCCCACCCAGGACAAACATTTGTGTGATATATATCAGGGAAATATATTTTACATCCCACCATCTCGGAAAGAGTATTTTTACTATTCGATATCTGAGTGCAAAAACCGTTTTTATCCGCTAGAGGTTAAAGTAGTTCTAAATTGAATTTAGAACATCGTGTGCACTAAGTTTGTGAATTCAAAACATCAATAAACCTATTTACTTCTACCTCCATGGTGCCGAATTCATCAAACAACCTTTTCTAATTTGTTAAAAAATCGAAATCGGAACCTTCTTGGTGTATTACTTGTAAAGGCATCGTAGGAGCCATTACACTGAAAGAGCCTCAGTCAGATCCTTGGACTGGCCCTTCTACATCAAATATGAGCCATTACTAAACACCTAACCATCGCCCTCTCATGCCAACATTTACGCCAAGGGAATCCGATGAATCGGTAGGTACAACTATTAAGTATGACAGATAGTTTACCGAAAAACAGTACACAAGTGACTAACACCAATATTACAGTACCAAACAAAAATATTAGGTACACTCAATTTAAATAACTGTAGCAACGTTACTTTCAAATTTTCTTAATTATACCTTAGTATTATTTTGTTATAATTTAAAGATTATTCTGTAATACTTACCTGTCGTAATGTAGTAGTTAATACCTAAACTGAAATAAAAGTACCTATCTTGTGATTGTAAACGTTTTGTTTTGCATTTAGTCATTTCCTCGCTGAGGTGGAATGAAAAGTTACGTGTTGCACTCGAGTGCAAAGATTTTTCACCTCGTGCTCTTTTGATTCCCTCGCTAACGCTCAGGATTCTAATTTTGAATCACTCGATGCGCTCGTGATTTAATTTTAGAATCCTTCGCTTGCTCGGTCATCAAAATTGAACACGCGGTTTAAAAGCAACTTTGCACTCTTGTATAACAAATAACTATTTATCCTCTCCCCGGAGAGAGTTGTCTCCAGTCCATGCTAAGCCTGCTGGGGGGCTGACATACAGAGATTTTCCTTTTTCGATTATAAATTAATTGACATCATTTTTTAGATTAAGTTGGTTGTATTGAATTTTTTATATTTGATTGAGTCCAAAATAGTTTATCTCTTATTCTATTCTTTAGCTGGCCTTACAACTCAGTTGGTGTAGCCTTCTGCGCTGTACGTTGTGGGTTTAATTCCCACCCAGGACAAACGTTTTTATGATGTAGGTAGGTAGGTACTATAAATACATAGGTAAGTACCTAAGTAAGTATGTATTTTCAGAAGTAGACCGGGGTGTCCACATGTAAGTTTATCGTTTCCACCGTCGACCTTTCATATATTCTGTTACTCTGTGGTCTAGTGGTTCAACCCTACGATTTCAGATCCAGAGGTCCCGGGTTCGATCCCCATGGGGAGAACAATATATTGTGCTTTGTTTGGTTGGTGGTAGGATTTTGTTTAAGTCCGCCTGGCTAGCTACCACCATCTTACCTAATTCTGTCGCCGTAACAACAATTCATAAAAAAATGTTATATTCCGGGATTTAGAGGTAAGATAGCCAGTTCCTCAGTTTGTTGAGGATTCCGCGTGAAGTGCGTCTCCACCTTCGTCCTTATCTCTACTTGTAACCAGGTGAGATGAAGACCAAGCGCTTCCCGTCGTACAATTAAAAAAAAAAACGTAAATATTCAAATAAGCTCTCCCAGCTAGACAGGTTTTGTTTAACAATAATTACGTTTTAAAAACTAAAAAGAAAACCGACTTCAATGAAGATATAATTTCGTTTATATCTTCATTGAAGACGGACGGACAGACAGAAAGAAGCATGATCCTATATAAATATTACAGGACGTTAATTTAACACAGCGCCATCTAGCCCCAAACTAAGCAAAGCTTGTAATATGGGAACTAGAATACTTAAATACTTTTTTATTTGGAAATACATACGTACTATATGATACAACACCCAAACACAGAACAAACATCTATATTCATCACACAAATGTTTGTCCTGCGTGGGAATCGAACCCACAACCTACAGCGCAGAAGGCAGAGTTACTACCAACTGAGCTATGAGGCTTGTTAAAGGGGTCCGTGTTTTCTTTACTTTTGAGGTAATACACCCAAATCACTTCAAGTGTGCATATGAATATTTGAAGAGTTCCCACAATTTCTCCATCATTCCATCATCAGATCCTGACCTGATGACGATGGAACCACCTGTGAAGTATAACCTTTCAAACAAAAAAATAATTTTCGAAATCGGTCCAGGCGTCTTCGTTCCGACAAATTGAGAACCTCCTCCTTTTTTTTTTTAAGTCGGTGTAAAATGTTTCTAAACTAGGGGTTTTGGGCTTATGTATACCTTGTGAAGAATTTCCGGGGAGTCGTCGGCCCACCCCGTGAGGAAGGCTAACTCCCCAACCCCTCCCACGAGGCACGCTGGGACCGTGAAGTGGTCTAGTTGTACCCTGAAAAATCAAATCCTATACGTTCACGCCATGTAAAGAGAACGCTGGGAGAAATTGTAGGGAGTGCTGTTTGCTCATGAATATACTCGCGCATGAAATTACTAAGTACTTAGGCCTATTCTTTTATTTTTGAACCAAGCCTTTTGCTCGCGTATATTGATTATTGGTACAATGAAAATTACCGCCAGCGATCTTATATGTGATGGAAAGCGAGATCGGTGTAATAGCCGCCCAAAGTAGTAAGTCCAAAGCGCGGATGAAGTGCGCTTCCACCTTCGTTTTCTTTTCCTTCCCCGTCGTACGATAAAATAACTAACGTGCAAAAACACCGTTTTTTGTAAATATAAGAATGCATAACTAAATACATCCCAATTGCAATACGATCTCGCCAAGTGGTAGGCTAATGAGTATTTCAAAACTGACCTAGATTTATACAACGAGCTATACATAAGAATGTGTCCGTTAGCACTTTTCTTACTGTGCTAACGGACACATTATTACAACAAAATAAAATCTGAAAACAGAAAAAATATTTAGTAACAAATCCGCCAATATGTTAAGTTCAGATTTATTTTGAAATATGAATCTCCGCAAAATAACGCCTAAATCAATTAGCATATTTACATTATTACTTAGTAGTGTATCATAGTCAAATAAACGTATTTCATATCATTGAATAACTCACGGGTTTTCAAGTTCCAGTAGAGCTATGTCACGGTACTGAGATCTGCCTTCGTAGCTAGGATGTGCGACAACCTTCCTGACCGCATGTACATTGTTCTTCCTCTGTGAGCTCAGCCGGACGTGGCTCACTGCAGCACCACTTCAAAAAAAAGAAAATTATCATTTTACGATGGACATTTACACTATTACACAATGGGGCATGGCGCCATGGCCAACTGAACGACGCACTAAATGAGGTTAGGTATAATAAGTACATAAGTAAGTAACTTTAACCGCCTCTGTGGTCTAGGACACGGGAACTAGTGGTACACCCACCGATTTCGATCCTTATGGGGAGTAGGTACAATATATTGTGCTTTGTTTGGTTGGTGGTAGGACTTTAAGTCCGCCTGGCTAGCTACCACCATCTTACCAAATTCTGTCGCCAAATTCGGCATTTAGAGGTAAGATAGCCAGTTCCTCAGTTAGTTGAGGATTCCGGGTGAAGTGCGCCTCCACCTTCGGCGTTATCAATGACGTGAGAATCATGTGAGATGAAAGCCAAGGCTAACATACTTCTCCCTAGATTTCGTGCAGTGCGCAGAGGATAGCACGAAGCGGTCGTGAACCAATGCGCCCGCGCAGCTCGGCTCCCAGGTTATGTTACCGCTGTCTTTAAATCCGAGCTGAGCCTGCAAATAAGTACCTATATGTATATTTATGTTATAATATAGTACCTAGCGATCGTATTCAATATCAGGAGTGAAAAGTGCGTGAAAACCGTATAGTTCAGGTTAGGTGAGATGAAGGCAAAGTGCTTACCCGTCGTTCAAAAAAAAGGTTAGAATATAAGTTCTATACTCTTAACAATAGAGTGTAGTAATGCCCATGGCGATTCGCTCGCTGCGCGCTGTGACTCCGCGATAAAGGCTGTGCTGGCTGTGTAGACCTAGTGTGGGGAACAAAGAGTACCTAGACCTATCTGTGGTACCTTACCTTCTCGTTATTTCAAGTTAGTTTGTAGTTATTTCGGAGACTGTACCATTTAAACATATTGTTATTATATTGTTAACAAAATAAACATTTATCTTATCTTAGGTACACTAAAGAAGACAAATTAGGCTTTTACCACGGCTTTTTTTAAATTAAAACAGAAAATTACATTTTAAATTGTAATTACAAGATACCCATGAATTTTAACGTCATGCCATGAATATCTACCTGTGTGTGCGTGAAATTTGAACATTAGCACACTGACAACAAAGCCACAGTCAATTATTTTCGTGGTGCGAGCGCTAAAGGGGGGCCGTGCCGCCATTTTGGTACGCGTAAGTTGTCTACGTCACAATCACACGTCACACGGTCGAGTAGCTAATAATTCTAAACTTTGGTCATTTAATCAACAAACTTATATCGCCTCCTGCTAAATAATACCCGATATCCACAATCAATAATTTTGCTGTGATGATAGGAACCACAGATAACCACGATAGGAACACTAAAACAGATTACCATGTGCGGGAACTCGTGCTCCTGTGCGTGTGCGTAGCCCACGATCAACTCCTGGGCATTGTACGTGCATCGATTCACTCGGCTGTAACGTTCGTACCCAACGTTCTCGCAAGGGAGTACCAGCTTCTGCTGGTATTCTACGCACGCTGGAATTCAAAATTTATTTATTTATTAATTGGAAAACTAACAGCTAAAAATACAGTATAAAAACGAATTCAGATAACAGTGTGCTAAGAATAAGTTTTCAAGAGTAGAGACATTTTATGAATGATGAATGTGAAAACATTACATTGCTCCATGACATAAAACCAACATTATTCTAATTTTGAAATCTGTGAGTAATTCTGTTTTCAAACGTTAAAGTTGTATCTTCGCATTCGACAATATTCGACTTTTCGAAGACGGTCCGACTTTCAAGTGTTGTACACGAACAGCAAAAGAGGAATTAATAGCTTCGCTTGCGCATTTCAGACTATACGTACAGTACAACTAATACTAAATTCATAAAGTTGAATTTATAAATTTTCTATTTTAAAAGTGTTCCAAAAACTTTGGGCACATAGTCATCATACATTTTTTTTTATTATCAAACAAAGAACTCAAAACCGCAAATTTTTTTCTTTTCAAAAACTCACTTTTCCAGATTTTCTTAAATGCAGAACTTTTTTTTTTTTTAATCGAGCACGTAGCTCCTAACATGACTTTTCGATAACTCTCACGGTTTCAGACTTGGCCATAGTGACCCTGAAAAAAACTCACCCTGTATACATATTAGTACCTAGGTATGATGGCACACATTGGGTTAAGTTTTTTGAAGTGAGAATTTATTTAGACGCGTTGGGCATTTTTCGAAATAAAAAAAAACTCGCGACATGGTACCCATTACCGACACCTCTGTATAACAAGTATCTGTAGTGTAGTCTGCTTTTAACTTTTGAATATTCAAGCATTGAGCGCTAAATTTAAAACATAATTATAACAATTCCACAACCGTTCTCCTAAGACCTATTCGCCATTGGACTATTTGTCGACAGGATGTTTAAAATGAAAAAAACTTCCAAAACTTCAGTCGGTATTAATCCCGCTAGCTCTCAATAGATGGCGCTATTGTAAACACCCGGTAAGTATAACACATTGAGATTCAAGTATTCACATCTTCCGGCACTCCCGGAGTGTCACTGTCTTTTTTAAATGTACGAAGGGGAAGCGGGAAGCCTTCATCTCATCTGGTTTCATGTTATGAGAAGCCGAAAGTGGAATCCTCAACAGTCTAAGGAACTGGCTATCTTGCCTCTTATATCGGAACACAACAATTTTAGACTACATTTTACGGCGACAGATTTAAGCAAGATGGTGGTAGCTAAGCACGTCCTAGCAGCCTAGAACCCGGGACCTCCGGTTTGGACACCGGTGTGCAAACCACTAGACCACAGACACGGTATAAAGTTGCTGGTCGTACTTACTGTCCCAAGCCCTTTGTCCCGTCTTTTCAGCAGTTATATTGGGAGGGATGGCGTCGCACAGGGCTTCTGGCGGTGGTAGGGGCGTGTACGTGTCTACCAAGCTCTCTCCTATCTCACCTGGCGTCCTGCAAACCAGTACCTATAGCTATAAGTCTCACACATTCGTAAAGCTTTACCTATCGGATCGAATTCGGAAACTTATTTTTTTATTATTGTTCGATGGGGAGCGCTTGACCTTCATCTCACCTGATTTTCAAATTATGATAAGGCCGAAGGTGGAAGCGCACTTCACCCGAAATCCTCAACAAACTGAGGAACTGACTATCATACTTCTGAATGCCGGAACACAACATTTTTTTTAATAATAGAATTAGATAAGATGGTGGTAGCAAAACAGGCGGACTTAAACAAAATCCTACCACCAACCAAACCAAGCACTATAACGCTCCCCCTGGGGATCAAACCCGCGACGTCTGGATCTGAAATCGGTGAGTTGAACCCACAGGTTGAACCACTAGACCACAGAGGCGGTTATACTTCCGATAAAGTTCCCGAGAAGGCCATTCGAAAAATCCAAAATTTAAAAATGTTGACATTAGCTTTGATGCTTCCACAGAAGAAAAATAGCGTTGAAACCTACAACAAGCCTCACAGCTCAGTTGGTAGTAACTCTGCCTTCTGCGCTGTATAGGCTGTGTGTTTGATTCCCACATCGGGACAAACATTTGTGTGATGAATATAGATGTTTGTTCTGTGTTTGGGTGTCGTTTTGTATGATACAACACTGTATAAAATTAATGTCCTGTAATATTTATTTTTATAATTATTTTATCTGTCGGATTTTAAGTGGAATCCGACAAAAAGTTCTGTTTCCGATCCGAAAACTTTCCGTTTGAGAATCGCTACACTTATGTAAAACGATCCACACAATCACAGGGTAGGTACGTACTAGCTAGGTACCTACGAGAAAACAGCGAAATCAAGCGAGTTAAAAACAAACAAAACAGCTAGAATAAACACTCACACAAAAGTTGGAGGCTTAGTGGAAGGCAGCACAGCCGAGTTGTTGTGGCAACAAACAACCGGGTCACTACCGATGAATGAGCACGTCTGGAAACCACGAAAATAAATAAATATTATAGGACATTAATTTCATATACATATACAGAACAAACATCTATATTCATCACACCTTGTTTAAGTCCGCCTGGATAGCTGGTAGCTAGCCAGCGATCCCACCCAGAGGAACAATTCTTCAAATCTTACAACAATTTAAGAATTGTTTTTATGGCGACAGAATTAGGTAAGACAGTGGAAGCTAGCCAGGCGGACAAAGTCCTACCATATTATTCATATTTTATTTATTCATAAACAATTATACAATCGTGTCTGAAAACTCTTAAACTAAAAACAAAAATGTACACAAATATAAATTAAACATAGAAATATACAATTCAATTAATTAATATTAATATTATTCATGCGTCATCATAACAATAATCATCAATAGAGTAAAAACACCCTTCGAGCAGAAGTTTTTTCAATTCAGAAGTGAACAAATTCGGACTGTCTATTGTCTTCAGTTTGATTGGTAAGCAGTTAAATAATCTGACAGCTTGGTATCTGCAGCCATGAACCATCAACCAAACCAAGCACATTATTGTACTGACCCTGGGGATCGAACCCGGGACCTCCGGAACTAACACTGGTATAGGCAAACCACTAGACCACGGAGGTGGTTAAAGCACACAAACCATCGTCCATTAAATATTTCATTTTATCCACCCACAGCACTTTTCCGATATAAAAATAGCCTAAATGTTAATCCCATAAGTACTGATATAAACTAAATGTATTAATAAAACTATCTATCCGAAAGAAAACAGCAACAAATAACTCATCAGTTTTGTATGGCGATGTTTAACATCTCATTTCCATCCCTCGGTAACTGATTCATGGGATAGAAAGTATTGTGTATTTTTCCCAGTTTAGAGCAACATGTGCAAAATTTCATCCAAATCCGTTCAGCCGTTACGACGGCGTGAAAAAGTGCCAAACAAATTATATACTTTCGCCTTTATAGGTACCTACCTGTATCAGACAATGTAATTTAGAATTAGATAAAAATATGCACCCCATGTAAGTAGGTTAGGTACTATTCGGTTCTGTTGTGAACTTACTTTTGGATATTCCTTATTCTTGATTCCCGCGATAGCTGAAGGACATCTCCTTATGTTCTTGCAGATGCCTGAGAATCCATTATTTTCGCAATAGTCTCCTGAAAAGTTCTGATAACTTCAATACTTTTTCAATATTAAATAGTACCTAGATTATGAACCAAGAGGATAAGAGTTATGTAGAGTCCTGAGTGATTTGTGAGTGAATTATGTGGAGTCCCCTCACTCAGAACTCTACATAACTTTCTCACTACTTCACGCAGCTCATTAGCGAGGGAGTTATGCAGAGTTCTGAGTGAAGCGAGGCGTTCAAGCTGCACAACACGAAGACGAAGACTAACTTTAACAGCGAGCGCGATGAAACGCGTAGCGGAGTGTGGGAAGACCCCGCGCACTCGATGGAACCATCGAGTGCGTATGACCGCATTGTGGCGGTTACAGGGAGTCGATGGAACCATCGAGTGCGTGTTACTGCATTGTGGCGGTTATAGAGAGTCGATGGAACCATCGAGTGCGTGTGACCGCATTGTGGCGGTTACAGGGAGTCGATGGATGAAGGAGGCTCAGGATCGCTTTTTGTGGCGTCTATTGGGGGAGGCCTATGTTCAGCAGTGAACGTATGTGGGCTGATATGATGATGATGATAACGAAGACAGGCTTTATCCCAGAAGAGCATACTCTAGGTAGGTACTTTTCACACAATAAAAAGCCAAGGTTCCATAAATGAAGTAGGTAGGTATGGAGACACTAGCACGGAGGTCCAATGACAGGCCAATGCAGCGCTCACCCGTGTCTGCCGTGGCCTGTACTGGGGTATAAATATTAGCTATATGCTCAGTGGTTCGCACCACGTAAGACGAACGCGATGGTTCTGATCTGACGAAGAAGCTGAAATTTGGCTAAGGTTAAAACTACTTACGGTTAAAGATTTTAAAGTCTGAGATTAAAGTGTAAGGTGAAATTTGTAAGTTTAAGTCATTCAATGACTTTACCTCAAACAAGCATTGGAAATATTGTATATTTTTTCGAAAAAAGAACACGCGAAGTATCGAATTTTCGGACAAAGAAAATCAAATCCATTGCTGAAGCGCTTTTTGAATTTGGAACATTACAACGCATAACGTTGAAACCGTTCAACTTTCTTTTGGATAGAGTTTCATACCATGACGTCGTAACTGACAGCGTCGTAACTGAAAACGTTTGTTGAGCGTCTCTAAAGTCAATTAAGGACATCTTGAAAGAGAACATAACTTTCTGCAACAAATTAGTATTCTTTGCCGGTTACAAAATAAACCGGTCTTTTCCTTTAAAACGATAAATTAAATCGGTTCTAGTTTTTGAACGCAGCGCTAACAAGCATTACCGTTCACCTTGATGAGAAAGTCGTTCACCTTTAACAGTCATGGTACCGTTAGCTTGCTATTATTCTGTGCATGGTACAATATTTAGCCGTGCAAAAGCAGGGTTGCTTTTGATCTGCCTGTGGTCCAAGTACGGATCTTACCGATCGCATAATAGCGAATCGCAACGTTCGTTAAAATGAACCGAATCGTATCGTACCTCGCGAGTATGGAAGTCCAGTCGGTAACTCATATCGATACGCTTGCGATCGTCAAAGTGCTCTAAGTTAATCGAATAATAAAACTTTTACCGAGACCTTCAAAGTAGATAAAACAATCGTGTAAATAGACAAAATATACGATCTCAAACGAAAAATACTAGTTATGGATAAACTCGATAGAATTTAACGAATGTATACCAATTTTATCTACCGATTACTTCCATACTTGCGATGGTCGATAAAACCAATTTTATCGATTTAAACGATTCTAAAATTATGCAATCGGTAAGAAACATACTTGCACCGGAAATTGATCGGTTCGCTATAGGCTCATAGTACGCCCCCTGCAATGTTGTATGAAACGGCGTGCTGGAATTAACAAATACTCTGTTATTGGATCTCTTTTATTTTTATTTGGCATACCAAAAAAGTAAGTCTTTTTAGTAGCCATAAATGCGTTTGTCTTTCGGCATAAGTGATAAATAGAAAAATGGCGGCAAAGCTGAAAATTCGTCTTGATTTGTACAGATACTTATTACATAGGTATACCTTTAAATTCGCACCGGCTGCTGAGCAGTAAATTCTTCGATTAGGTACCTACCTAACCTACCTATAGTTTAGACACCTCGTGGTGCACCTACTGCCATTTATTATGTGGTATTGAGTAGGTAGGTAATCAATTATGTTCAAGCTTAATTTAGTTTTCTGTAGGTTAGACAACCATTGGTAAATAATATTTTTTTTAAGATGTTTGTTAACTTTGTTTTCTATTATACTTGGGTTAGTTGAACTTCGTAAATGTTTGTTTGCGCGTATTCTATCAATAATTCTGTTACCATTCGTGACGACCGCTAATTGGTTTCTCTGATAACCTAGAAGTTTTTTTATAGCTGTTGGTCTTTATAAAAATAAATAAATAAATAGAGTAACTCGCCTTCTTCTAGTGTAACACCATACACACTCAAAGCACAAAGCACAAGAATTATGAACATATTACAATACGTGCACTTCACTCGACTCAATGACTTGGAATGGGATGGGAATGGAAGTTTACACGCAAATAAACTTGTTATGTCACTTTGTGAGGATAACGTAAGAATTATCCTGTTCATTTATGATCTCCGCAGATTTTACCCACGTAAATTCCAATCAAGATAATACCTACCTATCTTAAGTACTCGTAGGTACCCGGGTAGCTGGTAGGTAATATCTTAACAAGTAGGTGTGCATAGCAGAAGGTACCTAGGTGCCTACTACTTACCGACCTCTATAGTAGCCAGGGTGTGTTTTATTATACCTATACCTTAGTATTTTGAAAACTATCGGTACCTTACCTTCCTGGAGCGACATTATAATAAGAAATTGATCAAATAAATAACTAGTAATTCGCCCCGAACTGAGATCTCGTGATGTCTGGTTTGTGTTAGGATTATTTCTCAAACAGAACGTAGTAAACAAACGATAAAAGTGTGCTTTCATTATACTTACCTACTTAAGCACTATTTTTCTCAATATATCTTTATTCGCCTGAGTGATCGAGACTTTCTCTCGTTGTTAACTCTCATTCAATGCAAAAATAAAATGAGTGAGCTTGCAAATAGCACAAAACCAGCGGCTGTACGTCATAGTAGATGGGTAGAAAATATTAAGTCATCCCTTATTAAGATGAAACAAAGGTTCATGTCTGATCATCACAGGGCTTTATCATCTTTACCATTATTTAGCCAGTTAACCTGACGTTATAATGGTAAAAAAGGGCTTAGTAGTCGTGGTCTAAAAATATACCGCTCAAGCCCACGTATGTCCTAAAAGGCTTCACCTAAAAGGCAGCAGCTTTTTTACTATGAGTAAAGAAAACTTTAACTGTGAGCGTCAATCCGTTTGCCAAGCGTGGTGATTATGGCCAAACCTCATAGTTTTAGAGGAAGTTCTTTCCACAATGTGGTGGACAATCATGTACCGTTGATGTGGGATATGCGCGGTCAATACCCCTGGCATGACATCCCAAAAGTTAATCTTCGATTATTCTATGGACAACCTTGGTTTGACAACCCTAATAAGTGAATAACAATAGATAAATAGATCAGTTTTAATGACATTTCGAATACTCTCTCTTATCTTACAAGACCTGATGATCATCCTTTGCCCCCTTTATCTTAAAAACCACCCCTAATAATGGCAAAACTAACTAATTTTGAAATCTGCAGTCTCAATCCCCATTTCATATGATATTTCACGTTTTCACACATTTTCATGACTTCAATCTTAAGGGTACACCCCTGTTGCAACCCTAAATGTAAATACAGGGGTGGTTTTACAAAAAAGTTTATGGTGAAAAATTGAATTTCTTTTCGCCCCAAATTCTCAAAAATCCCCCGCAACAATCAAATTCTATTTACGTTATCTATATACAGCTTAAATTTCATGCAAATCAAATAACCCATTCGGGAGTTATCCCGTCACAAACATTGCTACATACATACATACAAACATACATAGTGCCGGATTTCCCAACCTGACTCAGAGATCTCGTTCGCTTCGCTCACTCGATCAATAAACACCAACTTTTTCAAACAAATACTATAAATAAGTACCTATTACCTAATTTATAAATGAACGCATTGAATTTAGGGCTTGCTGGCATTTCGGACACAATATTTTTTAGCAACATTTCGGAAAAATTAAAAGCTGTTTTGTACAGTCAGGTAACAAACTAAAGACAAATCCAATGATATCTTTAACACTATTACAAACCTAGAACTGATTATTATCTATGAATTTTATTGTAGTACCTATATATTCTATACATTTTCGTTTTCTCTCTTAAAAGTGAGATTATTTCTGTTTTTTTTTTTTTTTCCATATGATACTTTCTGTACTCTACACTTTCTGTACACAGTTATGATTACGAAAAATCAAATACCCTTAAAATATTCAGTTTTGGTAACGCTCTTTTTATAATTCTTAAAACAATTGTATTAAAATGGAATAAATGGGCATGTGCCAACGTGAGTTTGGCATGCCTCTGACTACCCCCTGATGATCGCATACCTATATCCACGCTCTGAATAGTGATCAGAGGTGAATCATCGAAAAGGAATAAGTTGTGAGTCTGTGTTTGTGTATATATATAAATAAAACAGCGTTTATTAAAAAGTTTTGCGTTTAATGTGTTGACTATGGAATCTTTACGTGGGTCACATGTGTGTGTCACACGGTGTAGGTAGCTGATCCGAAGCCCCACTCCCGCATGCGGTCGTCCACCCACCCCCGGAAGGAGGGCACGTCGGTGTAAACCGCCGGCACGTCCTGCTGCCCGCAGCCGATGCCCCACGCCACCAGACCCGCCAACTTGAACCGGTCGTCCCCAATCGGGCACGCTAGCGGGGCTCCGCCGTCTCCCTGGTGTGACAACATTCACATTACACAGCAAAACGACTACGAAAGTTAGCTAGTACTCGAAAAATTTAAAGTAGGTAAGTAGGTACTTATAGGGTAGAACCCTAAAAATGATTTTTTTTAAATAAAAGTACCCTAGCCTATAGTCCATCAAATCTAAGAAATACACTTTGACAGCTGTCAGATCAACTTGTCTAGGGATGTGAACCAAATAATCGACATCGAAAATATCCGATATTAATGAGAAATTGAAAAATCGATATTGATACTTTATTGGTAGGAAACAATCGCTTACTTTTTTTATTAAACTATAAACTCGGATAGAAGATAAATAATTATGTAGCGCTTAATTAATACCAAATAAATTATTAAATAAATTATTTTTTTCTGTGTATATTTTTTTTCAAGGTCCACCCACAGATTGACGACAGACTAAATTGGAGGTTGTATTGTACCTACTTGTGCCTACGAAGTGAACTTCAACTTCAACTTCTTTATTTTGGCTTGCAACCGTTTCACCGATTCTGCCAGTGACAAGTGACGTATTGAAAGTGTCAAGCTTATCAGACAAAAAAAATATCGAGAGTGATTCGGTAAAAGCGATTGATTTCGAAAGACAAATGCCATGCTATGACAAAGATAATTGGGAAATCCGGCACTGTATGTATGTATGTATGTGGCAATATTTGTGACGGCATGACTCTCGTATAGATTATCCGATTTTCATGAAATTTAAACTGAATAGAGATAACGTAACTAGATTTTGATTGTGGCGGGGGATTTTTGAAAAGTGGGGAAGTTTTTGAGATATTAAATATAAAGAAATTAAAATTTTCCTTTTTCAAAACGACATCAACCTTTGTTTTATGTTAGAAAGGATATTACATTACGTGTCTTAAATTTCATGCAAATCAAATAACCCCTTCGGGAGTTATCCCGTCACAAACATTGCCACATACATACATACATACAAACATACATAGTGCCGGATTTTCCAACCTGACTCAGAGTTGCTAAACAACTGACTTGTTGCTAAACAAGATAGAACCTCGAACACTCAGGTAGGTAAATAAAGAGAGTTCGAGAAAAAGTGCTTAAGTGAGAAAGATATATTGAAAGCACACTTTTATCGTTTGTTAATTAAGTACGTTCTATTTCAGAAGTAATCTCCGTTGTAAACCAGACATCACGAGATCTCAGTTCGGGGCGAACAAGAATATAATTATATTTTTTATTTATTTAGGTACCTACCTAATTTACCAAAGTATTAATGACAAGCATGAATAAATATAGGTAATTCGAAGAACTACTGAACTAAATTTTGGTCACTCGCGCAATACACAAAACTATCTCACTGAATTTCTGCCAAAAAGTCGGTTCGATTAATTAAATTATTTCAATATCTTTACCGATTATTTGGAAAATCAAGAATTTTAAACTGTCGCAGCACTACTGTAAACAACATAATGACATAACATTGTATAAACTTAAACCTCATTTACAATTTTACTTATTGTTTATGTTTTAAACTAGTTTTACGAGATTCAAATATAGATTAATGTACAGGAATGATTAATAAACATAATTATTTATCTGAGTAAATATTTTTTGACATTATAAGAATTACTGTGTGTAATATTTTCTGTCTACGTTTGTTATAGCGTAATAAGAAAGGCAAAACGTCAAAATGTATTTCTTAGATTTGATGGACTATTTTTTTTTGTAAGTCACTCGTAATAATATGATAATTATTTTTATTCAATAAAATGTACAATTAAACTAACTATGTACAAAGGAATCAGTCAGATTACCTAAGGACCGTTACAAACGGCCTAGAGGTAACTCAACTGTTCCAGACCAGTACCAGACGAAAGCGTGTCTAAGACACTGCATTGCCACGCTTACTATATAGCTATGCTAATTCGCTGGCCTAAATAAGAGCTAGCCCTTGGGTCACGTGTCACCTCAATCAAAGGCCCCGCAAGATTTTTGAAGGGCACCCGGAGGGCACCGGCTCCCGAAGGACCCAAGGTCTCCATCCCAAAAGGCTCAAATAGGTAAGCTCTGTTGACCCAATAATAATAATATAATTCTGTTCTGTGTAACATTTGCAGTCGTCCTGTGAAGGTCCCATCAAAGTGAGGACAGTGCTTGGCCTTCATCTCACCTGATTTTCAAGTTATGATAAGATCGAAGGTAGAGGCGCACTTCACCCGGAATCCTCAACTAACTGAGGAAATGACTATCTTACCTCTGAATGCCGAAACACAACAATTGTTATGGCGAGAGAATTAGGTAAGATGGTGGTTGCCAGTCGGGCTTTAAACAAAATCCTACCACCAACCAAACCAAGCACAATATTGTACCCCCCCTGGGATCGAGCCCGGGAGCTCTGGATAAGACCCGTTAGGCGAAACACTAGACCACAGCGGGTTACGATAAGGCCGAAGGTGGTCTCCCATCGGTAGGTACCTGGCACGTGTCCTTGCCGAGCTCTCCGCCCGCGCACGCGAAGCTCGAGTGCAGCCGGAACTTAGGCCCGAGTCGCGTGCGCTGCAGCAGCTGCTGGCAGCGGCCCTGGGGGATCATGTCCTGTTCCACCTTCTTCAGGATCACGGCATAGCGCCCCTGCAGACCTGTGGCAGGGGGACACTTCATTGTCATGTCGCTTAGATACATCTATCATACAAATAAATCGAAATAAAGGATTTTTTTTCAAGGCGTTAGACTAGTAGTTCTATGCGGTCAGATGGCGCTTTTAATAGGTAATGATAGGTACATTTCATTTTTGAATACTTTTTTATTTATTTATTTATTTATATATTAAAGATTACCAGTGAATAATACACATTTCTTACAATTACAGCATAACAATTATAACATTTCTTGTGTTTACTCATTAGAGGCAACCATTTTATGAGATGAATAGGAAAATGGTGTAACTAGTAGCAGCTTCTGATACTTAGGACGAGCCAATGAACAAATCCTGAAAAAATCAAGTTCGCACCTTCAATATTCAGAGAGATAGCGGAAGGTATCCACTTTCAGTTTTTTATATTACTTTTGTGAGGACAAAAGGTAGATGAAACAAAAAAAAAACTTAGTCTAAGTATTACCTACCCTTTCACCCAAGTTCGAGTTGATCGGTGAAGCTTGTTTTTTTTAATAATCTGAAATATGGTCGCGCACAAAGGACCTAACACCATGCCCAGTGACGGAACAAGCACGTAGCCACCTGATGCCTATACCTTACTGCGTAGGTACTTCCACGTATAACACAGCCTACATAGTACTGCATTGCGCCCGTCAACTTGAGGCACAAAGGTGTCAAGCTACGCGTGCCCGTAATTTCAAACCGGAACCCAGCAATGCTGCTTAAATAAGTATGGTGGCAGTACTTCCCCGGACGAGTCCTTTCACAAAGGATACTACTCTTAAAACTACCAATATCGATATCGATGCTGCAATAAAGCTGAGTCAGAGAACCTTTTTACTCAAATTAAAATTTTAATAGATATAAATCTGTGTTCGTCATAATGTAGCTTAGATAATGTTAGTATAAGCTATGTATAGTTTTTTTTTTTTTTGTTTGTTTGAGTGAATAAGATTTATTTCTTTCAATAGAACGGTGAAACTTACCGAAGGAGCCTCTCCCCCAGCCATTGGCGACGCATCTCTTACTGGTATCGAAGTTCTCCCCCTGGTTCGGCAGACAGAGCATGTTGATGTGCTCTGCGAGCTGAAGGGGCTCTTGGAGACGGAGGAGAGCGATGTCGTTCTTCAGGCTCTTCTCTTTGAAGTCTGTGGATACAAGGATAACATTGTGATGGTGGCTTCTTCTTTTCTTTGTGCGTCCAAGTCAGGTCTGTTTGCACGTTCCATGGAGCTGACCAGAATCAATCCCAGGTCAATGTCACCAAAGAAGATTTTGAATGCACATATCAGCATAACAGTAACTGTCCCTAACATATATTTTGTTAGGGTTTTGAATTGTTGTGATGGCGACAGAATTAGGTAAGATGTTGGCAGCTAGCCAGACGGACTTGAACAAAGTCCTTCCACCAACCAAAACATGCAATATTATACTCCCCCTGGGGGTCAATCCAGGGACCTCTGTATCTGACACCGTTGGGCGAACCAGTAGACCACAGAGGCGGTAAAAAACGAGAATATACAGCGAGGTGTATTCGTGAAACGAACCTTTGTGGTAGTAGACATCCTGGACGATCCTCTCCTGGAATTCGAAGATCTCCTTGATAGTCTGGGTGTCCCATTCCCCGGCTCGGATCGTCAGCGTGCCGGGGCCGTATCTGAGACACAATTTCATATTCAATTAAGTACCTTTTCAATAAATAACTCACAACATCGAAAATAGCAGCGAAGTATACTTCAGTCTGTCCTGTGTCCTGTGTTGTTATTCTAACACACTTGAACCTAAAGCAAACGCTCGGGACATTCCCGTCGTCCCGTGGGAGTTTCCCCTTCAGTTAATGCAAATAAACCCGCATTTTTGCCTTGAAACGTGGGTTGAACCCTCGGAGTGTGTACGACTCGCAATTGGCCTGTTTATTTGACAGATAATTCGTCATAATTGTTTAGATTTCCCCAAATATACAGCCTTCGAAGTAGGTGATGTAACTACGATATGATTTAATTTTTTTTTTGATGAACGCCCAAATGGGCGGATGGTGCGAAATCCTAACGGAAGGTAACCTCCACCAAAACGCAAGTTTACATTCAGTTAGGTACTCGTCTGTCAAGGTCGTAACGAACGGCATACTTTTTTTTTAATGTACAACGGTGAAGCTCTTGGCCTTCATCACCTGGTTACAAGTTGAAATGGCCGAAGGTGGAGGCGCACTTCACCCGGAATCCTCAACAAACTGAGGAATTGGCTATCTTACCGGAACACAACAATTTTATAATTGTTGTCATGGCGACAGAATTAGGTAAGATGGTGGTAGCTAGCCAGGCGGACCCAAACAAAGTCCTATCTGACTATCACCAACCAAACATATTATCATGTATTCAATACCTATATCTTAGTTAGTTTTTCTTTTCTCTCACTTAGAAATAGCTTACTTTCATTGTTCTGTATAGGTAGAGACCGAGGCACAAACTTTTGTTAATCAAAATGTATGACCTACACAGTACAGGCTCAGCCTAGTGTGTAGACCATAGGTCATAGGTTGTAAAAATGATGCCTGTCAAACAAACGTTTTTTCATTTTTTCATTTTTTTTTATTTTCAAACCAAGCACAATATTTTGTACCTACTCCTCCACTAGAACACAGAGGCGGTTAAAATCCTAAATTATAAGTATATTAGAGTAATTTAAATCGAAATATGTAAGTCATGTGCGCAAGTTCTGATGACCTGGATGATGACAATGAACAAAACCCAACACATTCTCAAAGTACCGGGACTTCATAAGTTGTAAGAGTTAGGTACTCACTTGTAAGCCACGTGGGCACCCGTCATGATGACCTGCGGATGTATGATGACCCCTACTCCGATGTAGCTGCCGTTCAGGTTGTCTATCAGCGCCACCACCCACGGGTACTCTGCGAACTGCGCCTCACCACCCTGATGATCAAACCAGTCATCATTACTTTGCACAGAAACAACATTTGCGCAGGTTTATTTCGGCCATTTAGATGTAAGATAGCCAGGTCCTCAGTCCGCTGAGGATTCCGGGTGCGCTTCCAGTTCTTATCATAACTTGACGAGATGAAGGCCAAGCTCTGCACTTTTGTACTGCGATCTCGCGTGATTATGGCAAAACCCCCTGTCTCTGTCTGTACAGCAGGGTTGTTGAAAGAGTGCATTTTTAACCGCATCTGTGGTATAGTGGTTCAACCCATCGATTTCAGATCCAGAGGTCCTGGGTTCGATCCCCATGTGGAGTACAATATATTGTGCTTGGTTTGGTTGGTAGTAGGACTTTTTTGAAGTCCGTCTGGCTAGCTACCACCATCTCACCTAATTCTGTCGCCATAATAACGACTCTAATAATTGTTGTGTTCCGGCATTCAGAGGTAAGATAGCCAGTTCCTCAGTCTGTTGAGGATTCCGGGTGAAGTGCGCCTCAACCTTCGGCCTTATCTTAACTTGTTACCAGGTGAGATGAAGGCTTCCCCGTCGTACAATAAGAAAAAATCGTATGACTATTCTACGATACTGCACTCAAATATACGAAGTTTCGAGTTTCAATAGGATGAAGAAGTGGTTTTAAAAATTCATCTAACTCACATTGCCAATAATGGGAGCCCCCAACCCCCTGGGGTTCCGGTAGCCGCACCCTCGGAGCTTACTGGCGTCGGATTGGGGCTTCACGTCCGGCGCGGGAGAGGGCGCCTTGCAACACACCTCCACGCTCTCCTGGCACGGCGGCGGCGGACTCTTGTCGTCCTCGCCGAACCTGGAAACATACTTCTCATTAAACCTTCTTTCTTCATCATGCTCTTATCCACTGAACAGAAGAAGAAAAGCCACTCCCCCCCTGTCACCCGTCCACTCAGCAGCTATACTCACATGCATTTGAATTGTATGATTACCGGTGAAATTACGGGCACACTCAAGTTGACGGGCGCAATGCAGTGTCGCGTAGGTCATGTTCTTTGTAGATGTGACCTACTCAGTATGGCTTTGTTATGGACAAGAGATGCACTTAACGTCAGGAGGCCCTGATGACCTAGATGTTCTGTCTCCTAGTACTAGTATAAAAAAACTCATCTTCTTATACATATGACAATGTCCATAACAAGCTGACCTCATTATTTATTTATAATTCCTATTTTTTCCGTCACTGACGCAACTTTCAGCATGATGTACTTACCTATTTATTCCTCATCCTTCACACCTCACCTTAACATTCACATCAGAGTCACATGAACTTGATTTTCATCCGCTTTTTTCATCGATGAATGCAGAAGACTCAGGATAGCCTTTTGTGGTGTCGATTGTGCAAATCCTATGTTCAGCAGTGGACGTTTGTGGGATGATGATGACGATAGCGCGGGAGAGATGAGAATGATGTGATGGATGGAGCAATGAGAATGGATAAGATAAAGAATGAGCATTACATTACAAGAAGCGTGAAATTGGCGCCAGTGACAGATAGGTGGAGAAGTATTAGCATGGTAAGGTCATGGGCAAAAGCCATGTAACGAGAAGAGTGTTGAATTAAAAAATAAGACAATTTATCACCCAGACATGGTGTATACAAGACTATTATCCACCCAGACAGTTTGCCCCCACAGACGTTTTACAATCCAGACCTGAGAATGGATAAATATCTATCCATTTCTTCCTTGGAAAGAAAAGGATGGATTGTGAAGAGATGCTACGGACAAGGAAGGAGAAAGTGATGAGATGACTTTGACCCCCTTTTTACCTGATGTCAAGCTCTCCCCAGCCCGTGACGCTAGCGTTGTTAGCGTCGATGGCGATACGGTTGGCATCGCACAGGTAGTACGGCACGCATTGGCAGCTCGCGCCGGATTGGTCGGTGCTGATCGTTGGCTTGTCTGTCGGTCTGACTGTTATCTGATGACAACAATGTGAATCTGAGTGCCTTTTACTTAGGGCCAGATAACATGTGTGGAATATATACCTCTTACTTATCTCTTCCAGTTCCTTTCATATAGAATTATCGGGGGTTGAAGAATTCTATACTCTTCCACTCCCTTCCTATTAGAACTATCGAGATCTGAAGAAAACTACACCTTCAGCCTTATCATAACATGACGAGAGATGAAGGCCAAGAACTTATCCATTGTAGGTATGTAATCGGCAGTTATATGGTATAATATAACAAATACTAACCACTTTCAGTCCTTTTTGTTTGTAGAAGAATAGCTACTGGGGATTGAAGGAAACAATATTTTTATGTTGGATAGTCTTGCATTTACCAACCTCTTCCAATATATTCCTGTAACAAGTATCGAGGGTAGAATAATACTAACCTCTTCCAGCCCCTTCCTGGTGGAACTGTCGGGGGTGGGCGGTGGAGTACCGAATAAGCTATCCAGGGTCTCTTGGTCGATTTTGATGTCAGACTGGCTCGACACACAGGCCAGCACAGCGGCCGCGAAAACCAAACCTCTGCAAGGTATAAACAGTATGAGCTTGTCTCCGGTGGAATAAACGAAGACGCTGATACAATATCAGAAACCCCTTTAACATATTAAAATCCATTTTTGGAACATCCATACTGTAGGTACTAGACAAAACCTCAGCAGGGAGACCATTCCACAATTTGGCATTATTTAATTTTTGGATTATTGGTTGGTGGTAGGACTTTGTTTAAGTCCGCCTGGCTAGCTACCACCATCTTACCTAAGTCTCCATAACAACAATTCTTAAATTGTTGTGTTCCGGCATTTAGAGGTAACATAGCCATTTCCTCAGTATTGAGGTTGCCGGGTAAAGTGCGTTTCCTCCATCATGGGCCTTATCATAACTTGGAAATCATGTGAGATGAAGGCCAAGCACCTCTCGTCGTACCATTAAAAAAGCTCGCGGGAGGAAGTTCGTCCTGTACTTTCTGGTGCTTTAGCTTTGAGCGTAAAGACCTTTATGTATGACCGCTTAATGTACTTTTTTTTTATGGCAATTGGGTTTACCATCTGCCAGGCTTATGTACTTATACACTGGATTCCGAACAGGCGTAGATTTGACGTTTCAAAATGATCCTAAAATGACTTTGACTTTGACTTTGACACTGCGTCACATGTGTTATGTTTGTACCTACCTTTTGTTAAATTTTATGTCTGTCATTCATTCTTTTCATTCGTTCACATATCGGTACGAAAACGAGTAACATTATTTGAAAATACTGTTTTTTTTTATTGTTCTACGACGAAGCGCTTGGCCTTCTTCTTATCTGGTTTCAAGTTATGATCAGACTGAAGGTGAAAGCGCACTTCACCCGGAATCGTTAAGACTGAGGAACTGGCTGTCATACACAACAATTCATAATTATTGTTATGGAGACAGGCTTGGATCAGATGGTGGTAGCTAGCCAGTTGGACTTAAAAAAGTCCTACTACCAACCAAACCATCACGGACTTCAACAAAGTCCTACCACCAATCAAACCAAGCACATATTTGTAGCTACCCTCGTGGGGATTGAGCCCAGACCCCCTAATACTGAAACCGGTGGGCGAACCACTAGACTACACAGGCGGTATACACGGTAATTATAAAATAAGAATAAAAATGTCTGACTGTCCTTCTGTTCCAGCTAATCTCCGAAACTGCTGGACCGATTTTGATGGGACTTCATCACTGCTAGCCTATGTTACTAGGAGTATCTAACATACAACCCATTAGGTAGGTACCTACTTTATTTCATACCTCGATTTTGTTAGAAATAATTTTTGCTTACTTTCGTGCTAGGGGTGCAATGAGAAAGGATTTTGGTCAATTCGTAAGGAATGACAGAAAAGCAGTTTCGGGCGTTTGCTAATTATAATAATTACCTATCATAAAACATGATAGATCTGAAAAACTACAATTTTTGTTTGTCTTTTGACCACTACCTTGCTACTACCTACCTACCTACCTACATCCCTTACAAAAATGGAATAGGATAACTACCATATTTTTTAAATAATCATACATTATTTTAAGATCATTAACTGCCACCAAATAACCTTGACCAATGTAACTTACCTATACATAATGCTAACACTAAACACAGCCACAGTAAAACTAGTTTCTATTCATTTAATACCTCACATAACTTTAATTGAATATGTATGAACGAATCCACGGACCGAATGAGACTGGTTTGCTATTGGTCTGGTCAAGCTATCAGATTATAATATGTAGGTAGATGTAATTAAGCGCAAACTTGTTTTGGTTTGTAGATAAGTGGCAGACTGAACGAAAACGCTACGATATGCACCCCTTCTTTTATGTTTTCAACTATGTAATGTGTAGATAGGTATCACATTTATAGCAATGAAAGTCGCTAGCAGCAACAATAGAGAAAATGCCATCTAGAAGCCATGCAGTGGTCGAAATTCAACCGTAAGAAAATGTTACATTAGTCAAAGTCATTAGATAAGTAAATATTCGACAAATACACGTTATATTATTAGTAAGATTTTAGTAATGGTATGGACAGGTACGTAGATATTAACAATTGATTATTTTCATGGTTTTTTAAACCATGGAATGCCTTATGGAGTTATTTATAGTACCTTGATTAATGACCTTGGTCAAGGTTGATCATATCGTAGCCTTTCGTTTATAATTAATTGCTTGCAAATAATTAGTTAAGAGCGGAATCTACATTGAATTAGTTTAATTGCAATAGGTATCTTCTTTTTAATCAACAGCCGAAAAAACAGAAATCGATATTTGGGGGTTCTCATCGTATATATTATGCCAATTTATAGTTAAACATGGGGCCCACTCAAGTATAACGATAGTTTGCTAAATTCACTACAGCGAATTACCATAGCTATTCAGTATGGCAACACAGTCATTGTCTTGGCCACGCATCCGTCTGGTTCTGGTCTGAACCAGTCGAGCTACCGTACCGTACAGTAGACCGTTTGTAACGGTCCCCTTGCAAATAGTAAGTTTAATTGTACATTTTAGTCAAAAATGAATTATATGCTGAGAGCAGCAACTTTGTTTCGGTTTTCCTAGAAAACCACCACCAGGTGAGTATCATCGGGGTCGCTGATGATGGTTCCCGTGAGTAAAACCTTGTATAATAAAAATGTAATATTTTACGCACTTAAGTTTTGAAAGTGACATTATGCCAATTTGTATTGATGTAAACATTCCACAGAATTGCCTGGGTATTAGATATATCGCACTAACCTTATCCATGAAGATAAAAAATGAGGCAGACTTACTCAACCGCGCGCTTCAACGCTCACGCTTAGTTAGTCTTTTGTCTAGGATAGCAGGTCATAAGCGTAAGGTCAAGAATCTCAGTCGCCTTGTCATTGTCAGTGTGTTTGTAAAATGTTTACATATTATTGAGTAGGAAAACGGCACAAAATAACTAAATTGGTAGAGTCGAGTGAGTTAGTTGTTTTTGTTATTTTCTTGGATATCATGATTTAGGTCTTGTACCTACGTACTTTACCACAAAGACATAAAAACCTACCTACCTTTGTAACTGGCTTCGCATGTCAGTAGCTAGAGCTGTAGGTTTTGGGTTACATTCTCACCCGGGACCAACAATAATTGTGTAATATATGGACATGTAGGTACCTACTCTAGTGAGTGTGTCCAGGAATTTCACAACCTTGGACATGTAGGTACCTACTCTGGTGAGTGTGTCCAGGAATTTCACAACCTTGGACATGTAGGTACCTACTCTGGTGAGTGTGTCCAGGAATTTCACAACCTTGGACATGTAGGTACCTACTCTGGTGAGTGTGTCCAGGAGTTTCACAACCTTGGACATGTAGGTACCTACTCTGGTGAGTGTGTCCAGGAATTTCACAACCTTGGACATGTAGGTACCTACTCTGGTGAGTGTGTCCAGGAGTTTCACAACCTTGGACATGTAGGTACCTACTCTGGTGAGTGTGTCCAGGAGTTTCACAACCTTGGACATGTAGGTACCTACTCTGGTGAGTGTGTCCAGGAGTTTCACAACCTTGGACATGTAGGTACCTACTCTGGTGAGTGTGTCCAGGAGTTTCACAACCTTGGACATGTAGGTTTCTACTCTGGTGAGTGTGTCCAGGAGTTTCACAACCTTATTCCCTCACCGACTGACCCGCTGCAAATGATCACTTCCTGTGAGAATTCCTCAAAATTCTTTATTTTTAGTGCATCCCTGCGCTACAAAAGGAAGCTATTCTGAATTTCAAGGTGCTAGGACTTCTGGGACTGTGCGTTGATTATCAGTCAGTCAGTTTCAACACTACAAATGTAGGTATATACTTATTACGATGAGTTATCTGTATATTTTTCCTCAACAAGCTATCATGTGGAACCAGTTTTTTTAAGTCGCAACATATATGACTTGGTATGAAGGTTTCAAGCAGGTAAATAAATAGGTAGATAGGCACTAGCTTTTAATTTGCTTCCAAGAAAAAAACGCAATGTAGGTATAGAATGAATATAGGCACCTAAGTAATTGCGAACTGAATAAATTACTTTGACCACAGATAACTTCTCATTTGGTCATCTGCTGGAGTAGGTGGCATTCCGTTAGTCGCCTTTAGCGATATCGGAAAAAGGAAAGGGCAACAGCAGTGTGTAAGAGTTCCTACGTGACGTGTAACTCAATCTATATTTATAAAATCGTAAGTAGTTGCTGACTGACTGACTGACAATCAAAGCGCAGCCTCGGCCAGAGGTCCTAGAGACTCGACATTTTCAGTTCCCTTTCGTACCTAGTGTAGAGGTGCACTAAGAAAGTCCCCACGGCTGATGGTAGCGAAGTCTAGGACGGATCACTAGTGTATCTTTAAGGCCAAGCGCTTCCCCGTAGTAGGTACCTACTTAGTTAAGTACCTACAATAAAAAATAAATAAACGCCCAATGGTCAAAAAATTACAGACGCTCGAAATATAAATTCAAATTCAAATTCAAATTTCTTTATTTGTATAAGGTCTCATGATTAAAAAAAAAATCAATCAACCATTTACAACACGTCTCATAAAAAACTAAGTCATGGGGAGAAGTCATGGATACAATAATAATATATATGTGGATTTGAAAAGGAGCAATTAAAATCATGTCCATGGGTGTTTATCGTTTAGATAAATATAATCATCCCCACCTGGCCTAACCACAACCTCTTTAAGTTTTCTCGTTTCGATGTTACATTGCTTTCGTCTCGTTTCTTCTACACTAGAGAGATAGTGACAAAAGTAAAGTAAAATCAAAACAAGAATACTGTTGATGGTTATAATATAGAAGTAGGTAATTTAAAGAATATTTAGGCTGCTCCATCGTAGACCACATTATTGCCTGTGTAGGTAAGTTTCTAGTTCAAGAGTTCTTCCCTTCTTAATCAAAAAATAGGTAGAAAATTGTATATTTCTGCATTTCTCTCATTAAGCTTTAACTATCGTAAACACTCCACCTGTGCTCGCAAATAGCCCTCCGGACCTAACGCTAGATGGGTTAGAATGTTTATCCTGAGGAGTATGAGGTAAGTTATAAATATAGCCCACTAACTACGTAGGAGCAAAAATAAACTTGTCATGACGAATAGGTACCTACCTAGACGGTATAAGATACCTATACCGATATCAGATATCAGAATATTAACGTACCTACCTAATGGTATTGATGTATAAACTAACTACTAACTGTGTTTAGGTATTGGCACAGATATACCTAAATACAGGACATTCATTTCACACAGCGCTATCTATCCCCAAACTAAGCATAACTTCTAATGGGAACGATTACAGGTAGAATATTGTTTTTATATGCCGCATGGAAACGCAACAAGGAAGCAACCCACCTGATGCATTACTGCGTAGGTTATATCCAAAGAACGTGACCTACGCGGCACTGCATTGCGCCCATCAGCTTGAGGCATGTGCCCGTAAATTCACCGGCAACCATACTCTTCAAACCGAATCACAGCAACGCCGATTGGCGATCCAACTAAGTATGGTGGTAGTACTTCCCCGGACGAGCCTATGTACCCACTTTTATTTTTTGTGTCACACGAAATATTGTTCGTGTGTGTGCGCTTTCACCTTTAACCTGACTTGATTATTTATAGATTATAACTTATTTTTTTTACTCTACGACGGGGAAGCGCTTGGCCTTGATCTTCATCTCTCCTGGTCACAAGTTGAGATAAGGCCAAAGGTGGAGGCGCACTTCACCCGGAATCCTCAACAAACTGAGGAACTGGCTATCTTACTTCTAAATGCCGGAACACAACAATTTTATAATTGTTGTTATGGCGACAGAATTAGGTAAGACGGTGGTAGCTAGCCAGGCGGACCCAAACAACGTCCTGCCACCAATCAAACCAAGCACAATATATTGTACTCCCCATGGGGATCGAACCCGGGACCTCTGGATCTGAAATCGGTGGGTTGAACCAATAGACCAGAGAGGCGGTTAAGCTTAACTTGAAAAATCTGGCGAGACGATGACCAAGCGCCTTCCCGTCGTACAATAAAAAAACTAAGCTGCGAGGCTTTTCACGTAAAGGATTGTGTCATAGGGTCACCTCGAGCGCACGGACCGGTCAAGTCAAGGCGCCCGTGCCATCTGAGATCGGGGTCATCAACGCCAATTGCTAAATTACTGATAAACCTACTAGTATTAGCCCGCGGAGTCGCCCGCGAGGCACCTAGATGACACGGCTATATTTTCCCCATTGTTTTTACTATATCCATGACAGAAGTCATTAAATTCCGGCGTTTACACTTGAAAAGGAAAGAAAGTTAATTTATAACTACATTTAAGAATACAAACGGGAAATTGACTTTGTTAACGTCAACACTAACAATTCCTGAATTGTTATTCCAGGATTTTGGAAGTAAGATAGCCGGTTCCTCGCGTCCACCTTCGGCTTTATCATAACTTGAAATAATCCGATGATAATGATGAAGGCCAAGCATCTCCGCGTCACAATAAAAAAAATCTCCGTAATCTAGCTTCAATATAACAAGCCTTGCTTAGTTCGGGCTAGATGACTTTGTATAGTGTATTTATTTATAACTGACGTCACCAAGACGCTGCTGACCTTCGAAATAAAACGTAATTATCTTGACCTCATTTCTGTTGTTTTAACTCAAGCGAGTGACCGCCGGATCTTTGTTTTGTGACATGCATGGGGAATCCCCTTTCAGACCAATACGGCAACAAAATCATAATACCCAGGAACTGCCTTTTCATTTGAAGTGCCAGAATTAGGTAAGATGGTGGTATCTAGCCAGGCGGACTTAAACCAAGTCCTGCCACCAAACAAACCAGGCACAATATTACCTACATATAAAAAATGATTAGTTGGCGTGCCTGTATATTGAGATTAAATAGGTTCCTTTTGGGTATCTTAAGATTCACTTACCTACAAAGTTAAAACTTGTTGCGTTTATATTTCTTACCCTGATGTTTGACAACAAATACTTAAAACAGCCAAGCGCGAGTCGGACCCGCACTAATGCTCCTTGTGTGGCTCGAAAGGTGTGCGTGTCAAACTCGCACTTGGCCGTTTTATTTAAGTGAGCTGGTGAAAAAAAAAACAGACGTACAGTTAGTTCTAGTGAAGTAGATTTGTAAGGTATGTAATAAAACAGGTAATGTACATATATTACATGTATATTTTAAAATCTATTTATCAGTATGCAAGTATATAAAACAACTTACATCAAATTAAGCTCGTAAAAAAATCAGCGCAGCCTTCACAAAATATAATCTACAAGTCACAGAATTAATAATATATTCATTGGTGAATTAAAAATCATCAATATAGTATTACAAGGAATAAAACACAAAATATGTGGCCCAAGTTAATAAACGCAACTTTTGTTTGTGAGAATGTTTGTGTTTAGGCCAGCGAATCAGCATAGCTATTCAGCGAGGCACCGCAGTATCTTGGGCACGGTTCCGTATGGAACTAAACTGGATCAATCGAGATACCTAAGTACAATTCCAGCGCCATCTAACGCCGAAATAAGCATCGCTTGTAACATAGGAACTGCATTAATGCACGAGTACAATAATTATATTTTTATTCATACCTAAGATACAATATAACATGCAAACTCGAGGTGGAAATCGAACCCACAACCAACAGCGCAGAAGGAAGATCTGTGAGGTAATATAACATAATTTTTGTCCATTATTGTTTTGATATAAAACGTGAATTTTGACTTTTCATTAATAAACAGCGCGAAATTAATGTATTCATTCTCATTTTCCTCTTTGCCTAAAAATCGAATACAAATTACTTGAATACTTCTTTAGATGCATCCCTACAATGTAAATACATTCGGGATTGGTTACATTTAAACTATGACAGTCTAACAGTTATTTACAATATGACTTACAAATCAACATTACAATATTTTAGCTATAACATAATTAACTAGCAGTATACTAATTATTTTTATTTACTTGTACTTAATAATGCTGAACGCAAAATCATCTAGTTTAAAAACTGCATTGCTTTTTTCTCGTTTTCATATGCTTATATTCTGTCATCATTACAACGCTTGGCAGACGAGTTGTAAACAGCAAGTTTTCTTAGTTGCGGCACATACATTATAATGTAACTAGGTGCCTCTAAAAATTGTTTAAAATTATCCTTTAGAACATACTCATTTTGTGAGAGAAAATAAACGTTTTATTTATTTATGAATTAATTCATAAATCTCTTGTTATTTGATGTGAGTTCAGCATTATAAATTAAGTTTCACTGAAGAATTTTAATATTTGATAATTCTAATTCATAATTATTAGTTACACAGTAATAAGATAATTAACTGACATTTAAACTCTATTTATAAAAAGTTTCAATATATTCATGGCAGTTAAAACTATTTAATAAAGACATGTGTAGAAACAACGAGACAAAATTATTGTAATACCAAAACGAGAATGCTATAAAACGTTGTGGTTAGGCCCCAGATTTTACTTATGTAATAGGCTTGGGTATTTAAGCTGCTACTATATTCTTGCCCAGGCAAGCCTCGAAGTCAAACAAAAATTACATATATTTAATATATTTTTGCATTTCAAGTGATTGTACGTGATCACAACATTTACATTTGTCATTATAACATTTATAAATGTTGTGACCAATGTGCGACCACTTGAAACACAAAAATATTATGGTATATTACTTTTGTTTGACTTCGATCCTTGCCTGGGCAAGAATGAGATCTGCGATGGAGCGAGCTTCATATCAGTTAAACCGTTTACGAATAACGTGCGACAATAACGCCTGCAGTCGTTTTCATACAAGCACAATTTTCACTCACGATAAGGCACCCAACTTTATCGGTTCAACCAGAGACCGATGATGGTTCCCCGGGAGAACCGAAACTAAGCTGGTACCAACTACGTATCTACGTACCTATCGTGTTGTTTAAAATATATAATCAACACTGACGCGAGTTTTCAAAGTGAAATGTGTTTGCTAACCGGTGCTAAAGCCCGATAGGATTTGAGATTGAGACCTATTTTAAGAATGCATTTTAAGTCTTAGCCCATTTTTGATATTCATTTCGAAATGGCACGACAAGATTTCCCATAAAACTCTTTTCCATATTATATTTCGATGGTTATAGTGTTATAGAGCGCCATGGAATTAATGAGCAGTAATTGGTCAGCGCTGTATGGACATATCTTGGAGGGTAGAAAGTCACGTGACCAAACATACCACGTGTGCAGAGTACCGCACGATAGGCAGCAAATTAATGTCGATGAACTAGGTATGTATGCAACAGCATTCTCATAACTCATTCAGACAACAATTGTGCTATTCTGTCTCTATATTTAAAAAATACAGGACATTAATTTCACACAGCGCCATCTAGCCCCAAACTAACCATAGCTTGTAATGTGGGAACTGGATTACGGATAGAATACTTAAATACTTTTTTATCTAATATTTTTTAGTATATTCATAAGATACAACACCCAAACACAGATCAAACATCTATATTTATAATTATTCTATATTTTTTTACACACAAATGTTTGTCCTGGGAATCGAACCCACAACCTACAGAGCATAAGGCAGAGTTACTACCAACTGAGCATAGTTTTTTTTTCAAGGCCACTGAGGGCAAGTCTGAAATCGTGAGAGTTATCGAAAAGTCATGTTAGGAGTTACGTGCTCGATTAAAAAAAAAATAAGTTCTGCATTAAAAATAATCTTTTTTTTTTAATATTACATGTTTTAAGATAGTAATAAGTATTTAGGCAACTCTGTACACCGAAATGTTGAATGAATCATCAAAAAAATAACCAGCCCGAGGTTCTTGCCTCTCTCCTTGTGTGCTGGCCGCGATACGGAACAGGCGGTATATTAGACGTTTCAAAGTGATCCTGAATATCTTTTTGAATAAACACATCCTGATTTTGATTTGATATATCCAATTAAACCTACAAAATAACATTTGAATGAGATATGCCATTTCGAAATGATTACCAAAGTACTTCTGAATGCGAGTAGAAATCGGCGGTATCTAGGCCTTCTGTAATCCTCCTAGCTATGAGTACGTAATGCAATTGACAATTCAAACTCCTGGAAAGCCTTATTGAATAATAAAACAAGCCTTATTATTACTTTAACTAATATTGCTATCATTTCTTTCATTTTTAAATTCAAGTCGGTTTAATTGAGGTTCGGTACTTTTACGTTGGATCGCGTTGATCTGTCGAACAACGCTCAGCCCAACTTCCGAGGCATAAAGGGACTAGAAATTTTCAGGGTGCATTCCTTTTGAAGTCTGGTCTTAGAGACTAGACATTTTCATTGTTGTTTTATTTTGAAATAAGCAGACGCCGGGGTACGATTTCGCGCCATCCCGTGGGAATTTCCCCAAACCCATTTTGATTACACCCCAATACCAAGAAAAGAAGCAACTGTACAAAAGTATATATTGGACTTCATGGGTTTTTTAATATTTTTTATGCGCGGAAACCAGATTATTAAAAAAAAATACTCCTTAAAATATCAGCTATCTGGCAGTAAAAATCGGTCCAGCCGTTTCGTAAAATTCAACCCACCCAACGCAGCCCATAGATGTCGTAAAACTCAACCCAACCAACTCAGCCCATAGGATGTCGTAAAATTCAACCCATACATGTCGTAAAATTCAGCCCATCAAACTCAGCCCATAGATGTCGTAAAAGCCGACTAAGGGATCTCTGTAGAAAAAGAAAAAAGGGTGACAGCTGCCACCCTTTTTTCCTTCCGTGTATAATCTGCCAGAACCCCTCCATATTTGGAGGAGGGTCTGTCCAGCAGTGGACACTAATGGGCTGTTGATGTGAATAAATGAACGAATGAACACTTTATTGTGCACATTATTGTTATTCTATAGAACTATGAAACACTATGAAATGAGTTTAGTAAATTCCCAGGGGACAATGGGAACGTCCCGGGCGCCTCACTAGTCACGTCTTTATATAATCGTCGTATAGTTCATAATTATTTATTATCACGATACAAACGGACCCACAATATCTTACTCAATCTGTCGTTTCGGAGCTACAGCGGCCACTTCAGTTCGATGTTCCTCAACAGAAACAACAAAAGATCACAACTCGCGCCGGGATTTGAACCCGGTACCGGAATGGCTCAGCCAACTGAGCTGAGAGAGTCTGTCACGTGACCTGTGAATTTACATTAGCGCCTTGATAGGCTTAGTGCTGGCATGTGCCGAACGTCTATGACATGCCTCTGACTACCCCTTAATAAGACCTCAAAAGATCCATCCATATCAAAGCGAAGAACTTCGTGACTCTGTTTGGTGCTGATTTTGGTCACTTTGGTTCTTTTACTTCAAGCCCTATTATATTACCTAGCTCTATTTTATTTGGGTTTCAATCGATTTCAAAAAAAATTGCGGCTTTTCTTTGTTTTTACAAAGGAAACAAAAAAAAATGTTCAGAAGAAAAGACGCCATTTTTATTCAATCAAAATGAAACAGTGTTAGGTAACAAATAGGCCAGTAGTATAGCTATTTTCAAACATTCGGAAAGCGTTATCGGATCGAATTACGAAGCTTCCGATGGCGATTTTGAGAACGCTATTCTTAACTCCGAAATCTGAATAATTCTGTCATTAGAATTCGATGCTTCTCACAGAAGATTTTTCTTAAATGGATTTTCGTAAAAAGCTAATTCTGATACCGGGTTCAAAGATACAGACCTACGTTTGAGTACAACCTCGCCAGATGGGAACCTGATGGGACGATGTTGGATACGATGTACCGCGCCGGTTAGAAAACACCTTCGGGTCTCCAGCGTATCTCTCCGGGTAATATCACGTGACTCGATGCTAGTGACATATTACAAGTTCTCGGGTCTCCAGCGGCTCTTTGCAGGTAGTCACGTGACTCGACGCTAGCGACATAAATGTACAAGATCTCGGGTCTCCAGCGTATCTCTCCGGGTAATAATATCACGTGACTCGATGGTAGCGACATAAATGTACAAGATCTAGGGTCTCCAGCGGCTCTCTCCGGGTAGTATCACGTGACTCGATGGTAGCGACATAAATGTACAAGATCTCGGGTCTCCAACGGGTCTGCGGGTGGTCACGTGACTCTACGTTCGCGACATATTTACAAGTTCTCGTGCAGGAAGTGCAGCAACGTGGCCTCGTAATGTTTGGCCGCGTGCACGGCGCGGAGGGAATGCCTCTCACCCGGGTACACCTGCGTGCGACACACGGTTACATACACATTACATACTTATTATAAGATCTATGTGTTTTTTAATATTCTTTATTATCTATAAGTAGTTGTGAACTATTTATATTTTTGACTTTTCCAAGTGTACATTATGGTATCAAAAAGAAATAAATGACTTTTGAATTTGAATTTGAACATTTACTACATGTCATTGGATTACATAAAAGTTTGGTAGCACAGTGTGTAATGTGTGGCATTAGAAAAGTTATTAGTGTAATTGCATAAAGCTGTTTAATAAGCAATAAGATGAACTCATATATAATTCTATAACCTATTATTATAATTTTTTTAACCGCCTCTGTGGTCTAGTGGTTCAACCCACGGATTTCAGATCCAGAGGTCCCGAGTTCGATCCCCATGGGGAGTACAATATATTGTGCATGGTTTGGTTGGTGGTAGGACTTTGTTGAAGTCCGCCTGGCTAGCTACCACCGTCTTACCTAATTCTGTCGCCATAATAACAATTATAAAATTGTTGTGTTTCGGCATTCAGAGGTAAGATAGCTAGTTCCTCAGTTTGTTGAGGATTCCGTGTGAAGTGCGCCTCCAACTTCGGCCTTATCTCAACTTGTTACCAGGTGAGATGAAGGCCAAGTGCTTACCCGTCGTACAATAAAAAAAAAACCAGTCTATCACAATGCTAAGTAAATATGTCTGTACCCCATAGTTTATAAGTATATTTTTGTAACTTCTGTGAGAATATATTATTGTTATTATTTGCCATTGAAAGTCCATACACACATACACACTACGAGTTTTAAATATAAGAAGATCAGAAGAAGATACAGAAAAGGAATGGTTCATCCGTTACCTGCACCCGATGGGGTTTCCCCAACCTCACGAGCTCGGAGAGCAGGGCTGCGGTGTGGCAGAAGTGAACGTTCTCATCGGACAGGCCGTGGATTATCAGCAGTCTGCCTTCTCTGGCGACAAACGTGAGCGTTACCTCCTCGAGTGCCGGTAGACACACGATAACTCGGTAACTCGCGATAACGACAACTCTTCAAATGTGTGTTCCGGCATTTGGAGGTAAGATAGCCAGTTGGTTGAGGATTCCGGGTGAAGTGCGCCTCCAGCTTCGGTCTTATCTCAACTTAGAAAGATGAAGGCCACGCGCTTCCCCGTCGTGCAATAAAAAAAAACATTGGTTGATGTTCCATCTATTAGGACTGAGGGCTTGGAATCAGCTTTATTCATAGAGATCAACCCGCCTGCCAAGCGCGGCGGACCACTCCATCTACACAATGTGACAAAGTACCAGGCAACTAGAAGTCGAAAGGAAGTGAAAGCGGTCACCCATCCTAGTTTTGGACACGCATAACATCGCTTAACTTTATTCATAGAGATCAATCCGTCTGCCAAGCGCGGCGGACCACTCCATCCACACGATACGACAAAGTACCAGGCAACTAGAAGTCGAAAGGAAGTGAAAACGGTCACCCATCCTAGTTTTGGACACGCATAGCATCGCTTAACTTTATTCATAGCTATCAACCCGCCTGCCAAGCGCGGCGGCCGAATCCATCTACACAATGTGACAAAGTACCAGGCAACTAGAAGTCGAAAGGAAGTGAAAACGGTCACCCATCCTAGTTTTGGACACGCATAACATCGCTTAACTTTATTCATAGATATTGTAAATACACTTACTGGTCCGGGAAGAACGGCGCGTGCGCTATGACCGAAGCCCTGGTGTACGCGTGCGGAGCCCTAGCAGGCGCCCCCATGTACCGCTCGGTGTAGGCGGTGTCGTAGAGACGCCAGCAGGTGACCGGCGCGCCGGCGACGCACACCTTGAAGATGTTGGGACGAGTGGCCAGGCCGAGCAGGGACAGGTAGCCTCCTGCAGAACAGTTACACGTAGTGTATTGGGACGAGTGGCCAGGCCGAGCAGGGACAGGTAGCCTCCTGCAGAACAGTTACACGTAGTGTATTGGGACGAGTGGCCAGGCCGAGGAGGGACAGGTAGCCTCCTGCAGAACAGTTACACGTAGTGTATTGGGACGAGTGGCCAGGCCGAGCAGGGACAGGTAGCCTCCTGCAGAACAGTTACACGTAGTGTATTGGGACGAGTGGCCAGGCCGAGCAGGGACAGGTAGCCTCCTGCAGAACAGTTACACGTAGTGTATTGGAACGAGTGGCCAGGCCGAGCAGGGACAGGTAGCCTCCTGCAGAACAGTTACACGTAGTGTATTGGGACGAGTGGCCAGGCCGAGCAGGGACAGGTAGCCTCCTGCAGAACAGTTACACGTAGTGTATTGGGACGAGTGGCCAGGCCGAGGAGGGACAGGTAGCCTCCTGCAGAACAGTTACACGTAGTGTATTGGGACGAGTGGCCAGGCCGAGCAGGGACAGGTAGCCTCCTGCAGAACAGTTACACGTAGTGTATTGGGACGAGTGGCCAGGCCGAGCAGGGACAGGTAGCCTCCTGCAGAACAGTTACACGTAGTGTATCGGGACGAGTGGCCAGGCCGAGCAGGGACAGGTAGCCTCCTGCAGAACAGTTACACGTAGTGTATTGGGACGAGTGGCCAGACCGAGCAGGGACAGGTAGCCTCCTGCAGAACAGTTACACGTAGTGTATTGGGACGAGTGGCCAGGCCGAGCAGGGACAGGTAGCCTCCTGCAGAACAGTTACACGTAGTGTATTGGGACGAGTGGCCAGGCCGAGCAGGGACAGGTAGCCTCCTGCAGAACAGTTACACGTAGTGTATTGGGACGAGTGGCCAGGCCGAGCAGGGACAGGTAGCCTCCTGCAGAACAGTTACACGTAGTGTATTGGGACGAGTGGCCAGGCTGAGGAGGGACAGGTAGCCTCCTGCAGAACAGTTACACGAAGTGTATTGGGACGAGTGGCCAGGCTGAGGAGGGACAGGTAGCCTCCTGCAGAACAGTTACACGTAGTGTATTGGGACGAGTGGCCAGGCCGAGCAGGGACAGGTAGCCTCCTGCAGAACAGTTACACGTAGTGTATTGGGACGAGTGGCCAGGCCGAGCAGGGACAGGTAGCCTCCTGCAGAACAGTTACACGTAGTGTATTGGGACGAGTGGCCAGGCCGAGCAGGGACAGGTAGCCTCCTGCAGAACAGTTACACGTAGTGTATTGGGACGAGTGGCCAGGCCGAGGAGGGACAGGTAGCCTCCTACAGAACAGTTACACGTAGTGTATTGGGACGAGTGGCCAGGCCGAGCAGGGACAGGTAGCCTCCTGCAGAACAGTTACACGTAGTGTATTGGAACGAGTGGCCAGGCCGAGCAGGGACAGGTAGCCTCCTGCAGAACAGTTACACGTAGTGTATTGGGACGAGTGGCCAGGCCGAGCAGGGACAGGTAGCCTCCTGCAGAACAGTTACACGTAGTGTATTGGGACGAGTGGCCAGGCCGAGCAGGGACAGGTAGCCTCCTGCAGAACAGTTACACGTAGTGTATTGGGACGAGTGGCCAGACCGAGGAGGGACAGGTAGCCTCCTGCAGAACAGTTACACGTAGTGTATCGGGACGAGTGGCCAGGCCGAGCAGGGACAGGTAGCCTCCTGCAGAACAGTTACACGTAGTGTATCGGGACGAGTGGCCAGGCCGAGCAGGGACAGGTAGCCTCCTGCAGAACAGTTACACGTAGTGTATTGGGACGAGTGGCCAGACCGAGCAGGGACAGGTAGCCTCCTGCAGAACAGTTACACGTAGTGTATTGGGACGAGTGGCCAGACCGAGCAGGGACAGGTAGCCTCCTGCAGAACAGTTACACGTAGTGTATTGGGACGAGTGGCCAGGCCGAGCAGGGACAGGTAGCCTCCTGCAGAACAGTTACACGTAGTGTATTGGGACGAGTGGCCAGGCTGAGGAGGGACAGGTAGCCTCCTGCAGAACAGTTACACGAAGTGTATTGGGACGAGTGGCCAGGCTGAGGAGGGACAGGTAGCCTCCTGCAGAACAGTTACACGAAGTGTATTGGGACGAGTGGCCAGGCTGAGGAGGGACAGGTAGCCTCCTGCAGAACAGTTACACGAAGTGTATTGGGACGAGTGGCCAGGCTGAGGAGGGACAGGTAGCCTCCTGCAGAACAGTTACACGAAGTGTATTGGGACGAGTGGCCAGGCTGAGGAGGGACAGGTAGCCTCCTGCAGAACAGTTACACGAAGTGTATTGGGACGAGTGGCCAGGCTGAGGATCGACAGGTAGCCTCCTGCAGAACAGTTACACGAAGTGTATTGGGACGAGTGGCCAGGCTGAGGAGGGACAGGTAGCCTCCTGCAGAACAGTTACACGAAGTGTATTGGGACGAGTGGCCAGGCTGAGGAGGGACAGGTAGCCTCCTGCAGAACAGTTACACGAAGTGTATTGGGACGAGTGGCCAGGCTGAGGAGGGACAGGTAGCCTCCTGCAGAACAGTTACACGAAGTGTATTGGGACGAGTGGCCAGGCTGAGGAGGGACAGGTAGCCTCCTGCAGAACAGTTACACGAAGTGTATTGGGACGAGTGGCCAGGCTGAGGAGGGACAGGTAGCCTCCTGCAGAACAGTTACACGAAGTGTATTGGGACGAGTGGCCAGGCCGAGCAGGGACAGGTAGCCTCCTGCAGAACAGTTACACGAAGTGTATTGGGACGAGTGGCCAGGCTGAGGAGGGACAGGTAGCCTCCTGCAGAACAGTTACACGAAGTGTATTGGGACGAGTGGCCAGGCTGAGGAGGGACAGGTAGCCTCCTGCAGAACAGTTACACGAAGTGTATTGGGACGAGTGGCCAGGCTGAGGAGGGACAGGTAGCCTCCTGCAGAACAGTTACACGAAGTGTATTGGGACGAGTGGCCAGGCTGAGGAGGGACAGGTAGCCTCCTGCAGAACAGTTACACGAAGTGTATTGGGACGAGTGGCCAGGCTGAGGAGGGACAGGTAGCCTCCTGCAGAACAGTTACACGAAGTGTATTGGGACGAGTGGCCAGGCTGAGGAGGGACAGGTAGCCTCCTGCAGAACAGTTACACGAAGTGTATTGGGACGAGTGGCCAGGCTGAGGAGGGACAGGTAGCCTCCTGCAGAACAGTTACACGAAGTGTATTGGGACGAGTGGCCAGGCTGAGGAGGGACAGGTAGCCTCCTGCAGAACAGTTACACGTAGTGTATAGGCCGATGAACCGATATCCACTGGGGGGAGTTCTTACTAGGTGGACGCGCACTTCACCCGGAATCCTCAACAAAGTGATACTATTCTGTTTGAGCGTCAGCTCAGCTCAGCAGCGGCTGAATACAGAATTTTTCGCTGTAAATTAGGTTAAGTAGCGAGTTAATTTATGTACATCGTCATAATAACATTGTATCAACTTCATGAAACGTAAAACTTACAGATAGGTATTATTTAAGTCGATCATTTGTTCACATTTTTGTTTTCATACTGTTATCTAGACGGGAAAACCTGTTATTAGCTTTCTGATTCTATTGCTTTTGTTATTTTTACTTTAAGAGGTGTTGATTTTCCAATAAATAAATCAACTGAGGAACTGGCTATCTTACGTCTAAATGACGGAACACAACAATTTTATAATTGTTGTTATGGCGACAGAATTAGGTAAGATGGTGGTAGATAGCCAGGCGGACTCAAACAAAGTCCTACCACCAACCAATCCAAGCACAGTGACTCCCCATGGGGATCGAATCGGGATCTCTGGATCTGACACTGGTGGGCAAACCACTAGACCACAAAGGAGGTTCCAGGTTCCAGGTGGTGGAAAGGGGGAAGAAGGCATTAGGTCAAATGTATCGTGGAATTTATAGAACACAGACAGTCTGGCTATCCGCCTTCTGAGTTCTAAGCTTTGCAAGTTGATGAGACATACCCGACGTTTCAACCCAAATAGAGAACCCTTTTAATACTCACCGTAGCTCCATCCGTGTATCGCTATCCGATCCATGTCTATGCAGCCCGTTTCCTTCGCCAGCCATTGTAGAACCTCTACCTAGAAAACACATAAAATGGCTGAAACACGCTCTCACAAACTATTAACCTAATTACATTATATCATATTGGTACCTTATCAACTTATGTCAAAAATTAACTATACATGTACTTTTATCTTCTAAGATAGCTCGGTTGTACCGCTGATATACGCTCTCCAGTACAGACGAAGTTTGTCACTCATTTTAAAATGTCAAACGATAAAAAAAAATGGAAAAAGAGTATTCGTAAAGTAATAAATTCTGTCCTAGCTTGCCACACGTGACTCCACGTATCGTAAGTCGCACCACAAGTCCCACCTTGTTAGTATTTGCCCCGTGTCTCAGCATACCCCACGACTGTATAATTGCCCCGCGTGTCCCAAGATGCCCCGTTACCTGATCGTCCAGCTCCAGCTGTCCCAGCTTGCCCCGTATGACGGCCTCCCACGCGCGACCCCTGTGCTTGGACCCGCGCGAGTCTATGGCGACCACGTTGAAGCCGCGCGCCGCTAGCATATGCATGCGCAGCTGTCTGATGCCCTAACGACAATAAATACTATTTATAATTCAATATCAAAGTTGAAGGCAAATATTTTTATTCATTAAGATTTTTTGGAAAATATAGACATTTATTCAATAACAAGTACAATTAAACTAACTACTCGTATGTACAAAGGAATCAGTCAGATTACCTAAGGACCGTTACAAACGGCCTGTCCTTTTTTGGATCATTTTGAAACGTCAAATCTAACGCCTGTTCGGAATCGGAGGGAGAGAGGCAAGAAACTCGGGCTAGTATTTTTTTATGTTCCATTACAATAGCTTAAAATTATCTAAAACTAATTAGAATTTATTCACTGGAGCAAATTTGATTTTTTTAATGTCAGGCTTTCTTATCTTCAAGGTAATCTGATATTTTATAATAAGCTTTCCTGGAGCATGTGTTTTACAATATATTTGAATTTATTATTTGACAAGCTTAGCACATCACTTGGTCATTTGGGGTTGGTGGGATCTCTAGCTCCAAGATACACACTTCGACTAGGTACAGTGGGCGGCCTTATCGCATAAAGCGATCTCTTCCAGACATTCTTTGGATGGAAAGGAAAGCTAAAAGTAGACAAAGCTTTCGTTTTTAACATCATAAAAACGAAAGTACTAAAATAAAAATTAATTTTAAATGTTTAAAACATTTATATAAATACATAGTTGCATATACAACGGTTACGGAAGAATGATCGTATCGCTGGAGGTAGGACCTGTATATGTCCGCCTGGTTTGCGTTTACCCTCCTGCCGCAGTCCGGCGCCGAGCTGTTCCACTTTTGTTTGTGGATCACCTGCTTGGTGGCAGTCAGATGCACGTCCAAACTCAAGTTTAGTGCATTTCCAGTATTCAAAAAGTGACAGGTAAAAAACAAACATTTTTATTACTGTTGCACAAAGGTCAAAGGTCAAAAGGGGCAAATGTGCCATAATTTTGCAAAATGTACGTACCTTATAACTGTTGGTGACAGTTTGCACCTCAGGCCCTCCGTACACGTGTAACACGGTCGGGCTCCGCCCAGGGGCTCCACTGCGCCACAGCGTGCAGTACGCTAGGGCTCCGCAAGACAGGCGACACGAGTATATCTGCGGGGGCGGTATCTCGCATGACAGGGCCTTTTCTGTGACACAAATTATTGACTTGGAACAAGGTAAAAAGAAATAAATAACATTTAAGTCGCCCACACAAGTATTAGTGGGTAAATATAAACCTGAAAACAGATAAACATTAAGGTACAAATCAGCAAAATTCCTTTCAAGAAATCAAATCGACACGTGTTTCTTACACCAGTTATTTGTTTTTATTGTACGACGGCCGGTGTTTGACCTTCATATCACCTGGTTTCAAGATATGATAAGGCCGAAGGTGGAAAGACTGATTCGTGAGCATTGTCTCAAATCCTAGTATTACGTTCTTTAGCCTTCCTAGTTAGTATTTTATGAATTTGTTATGTTTTTGATTTTGTATAAGTATTTTCATTGTTGATGTTAATTATTTTTGTGTAGGTTCATTTAAGGGTACTAAGTATTTAAATATATTAATATTGATTCTTATTTATAATGTTTTAGTATAGTTTATTGTATGCAAATAAAATATGTATAGTATAGTAGATATAAAGATAGGTAGTAAGTATTAAAGTATAAAGTATAAAGTATTAAATTCTAGGTAATTAGTTATGTTGCTTAGTTTTATTATTAATAGGTAGGTATGTTAGCACGCCAACCTCTGTTTTTTTTTTCTTACAATCTTGGTTTGGTTGGCAGTTAGAAAATGCCATCGGCATTATGCCCACCCATTGTACACGAGTTATTTTGTGCAATTGTTAAAAATAAATAAGGTGGAGGCGCACTTCACCCGGAATCCTCAACTAATTGAGGAACTGGCTATCTAACCTCTGAATGTCAGAACATTACAATTCATAATTTGTTGTTATGGCGACAGAATCAGCTAAGATGGTGGCAGCTAGCCAGGCGGACTTGAACAAAGTCCCATGTACCCAGATATACTTTTTTTTATATTACGACGGGCAAGCCATGGCCATCACCTCACCTGGCTTCAAGTTATGACAAGGCCGAAGGTGGATGTTCGATTAAAATTGAACCAAAACAGCCTCACCTCTGATGAGCATCCCGGACTCGGTGCAGTCCTCCTCGTTGGAGGAGTCCCATGACCCGTTGTAGTTCCTGCTCTGAGGCGATTCTGCGACAATAACACGTCGTCGTCAAATACATGAAGAACTAGCTTACTCAGTAGTACTTGCGAAAAAAAAAATGATCCGCCCGCTACCAAACTCCAGATGATCACTCGCTGGGTTAATCTGAAGATTGCTTGAAAGTTTCATCGAGATCGGTCCAGCCGTTTTGCAGTCCATAGGAATCATACAATTGACCGAGCGGGAAAAGTGTCGCAGTTTCGGGATTGGCCAAAAATGCTTTTGTCCGCTGTCGGTTTGTTCTCGCCTGCAGGTCGCATTTTTCAACCGATTTTGATGAAAATTGGCACACATGTTCCTTGATTTATTATTATTTTTTTGTCGATCGCGATTTTTGATCGGGGTGAAAATAGGGGGAGTTTGTTGTAGCGTTATTTATCAACAGATTTCAATTAAATTTGAGAGACACAAAGGATTTAATTTTACACAAGATGTTGTGATAAAAGAACAAAAAGGGGAAGTGGAGGGGAAAAAGGGGTTTGCTGTATGTTTTCTTTTTTTTTTAGGTTTAAACCGCCTCTGTGGTCTAGTGGTTCAACCCACCGATTTCAGATCCACAGATCCCGGGTTCGATCCCCAGGGGGAGTACAATATATTGTGCTAGTGTGGTTGGTGATAGGACTTTGTTTGAGTCCGCCTGGCTAGCTACCACCATCTTACCTAATTCTGTCGTCATAATAACAATTCTAAAATTGTTGTGTTCCGGCATTTAGAGGTAAGATAGCCAGTTCCTCAGTTTGTTGAGGATTCCGGGTGAAGTGCGTCTCCACCTTCGGCCTTATCTCAACTTGTTACCAGGCGAGATAAAGGCCAAGCGCTTCCCCGTCGTACAATAAAAAAAATGGTAGAAATTTTCCGAAAAAAAAAAGAAACTAATCAGACTACGCAGTCCTCTCCGCCTTTGCAAGACAAATCCGTAGACACCAGGTTCAATCTCCTCAAAACTTATACCCCTATTTGCCTCAAAAGTCTAAAAGGAAGTGAAAGAGGAAAGCATCGGTTATTTCATGGTTATAAGGACTCGCGAGGTCTACTGTTCTGACAGAACCAAGTACATTAGGTTTTTTTATTTCAGACCATTGGATCCATATTATGACATATGACGAGGAAGCGGGACTTGGAGCTGGCCTCTTACCTCTAAATGCCGGAACACTAGCCAGCCGGGCCAAGCACAGCATTGTACCTACGTCCAGGGACCTCCGGAACAGACCCCGGAGGCGGCGACGTACCTGTCTGCTCGCACAGGGTCCCCATCAGCACCAGCGTCGGGTGCGGCGGCTACGTACCTGTCTGCTCGCACAGGGTCCCCATCAGCACCAGCGTCGGGTGCGGCGGCTACGTACCTGTCTGCTCGCACAGGGTCCCCATCAGCACCAGCGTCGGGTGCGGCGTGTGCACTATCGCGAACACACGAGTCTTCGGCACGGAGCTGATGTTGGAACACGTTATCACAGCGGTCGTACACTCCTGTATTCATATTATATTACACAATTATCTAAACATTTATTAAAATATAACAGAACAGACTGGATTAGAATAAAATATAACAGATGAGATAAGAATATAACAGAACAAAACATGTCAGGTTACATAAAAGTATAATACATAAGAACAGGTATTACTATACCTACTGTAAAGTTTCATCTATAAAAATATTGATGTAAACACTGAACAAAAAAACTAAAACCCAACTGCAAAATTCATTATTCTAACAAAACACACTACTCTAAAAGTAAAACAATTTACACATATTGGTAATTAACCAATGAATAATTGCACGTATGAAGGCCTATCCTTTAATTTGACCCATATTGTAATAAAACATATAATTTTTGATTCGCAATGTCACTCCAACAGACACGTTCCTGGATCTCACCTCATCTATGTCCACAGTGCAGGAGTGCCCCACCGTCGTCAGTAGCTGCACCTCGCACCCTCGGCCCGCGTTGAGCGGCACGACGTACAGGTGGCGCTCCAGTGGCGTCTCCCGGAGCCCTACGAAGTACACCAGGTTCCGGGCTTCATCTACCTAGAAAGGGCAGGAACCAAACATAGCAAACTGATTCCTTTACTCAAGCCTGAAAATTAAAAGGATCCAGATAATTATCGACAAATCTCAATTCTGCCGGCGTGTAGTCAAATATATGTAAAACTTATTCCCAAGAGGTTATTTCACATTTTAACAGTAACAGGCTACTGCATGAAAAACAATATGGTTTTCCTAAAGGCCGTTCAACAATTGACGCAGGTGCAATGCTGTTGAAGTACGTCTCTGTAGCCTGGGAGGGAAAACAGGATGCCACAGGAGTATTCTGTGATCCATCTAAGGCTTTCGACTGCGTTGATCATGACACCTTAATCTCAAACCTTAAACACAATATCAGTATTCAGAATCAGGCAATAAACCTCACGCGTGTTTACATATCGAATCGCATTCTTCAAAAGTGTACATTAGTGCTAGCATAACTTTGTGTACATCTACCAACATAGGTGTACCACAAGGATCAATCATGGGTCCTTTTTTGTTTCTAATATGTAAATGATCTACCTTCCTATGTTGGGGACTTAAGTGATATTATAGAGTCGATAGGGCTAAAGATTATGATTGTGTAAATCCTTCTTTTTTTTATACTACAAGGAGACGGGACAAGCAAGTAGCGCACCTGGTGTTAAGTGTACTCTTGCCCATGACAAAGCCTTACTGCATAGGTCACATCCACAAAGAACGTAGACTACACTGCATTGCGCCCGTCAACTTGAGGCATAAAGGTGTTAAGCGCAAAATGCAACCGATTCACCCTGCCTAATATTCAAGTCAAAAATGCTAATATTGGCTTTAAATGAGAAAATACTTAACTTTATTGAAGCGACTACTTACTTAGGTTTAAATATCAATGGAAAGTGGCAATTCAAATTGATACGTTAGCTACCAGGATAAGCTCGGCTGCATATGCAGTACGTACAATAAGGTATCTTACTGATGAAGCCACGGTGAGATTAGTATATTTTAGTTACTTTCACAGTGCTATGTCTTATGGCATAAAATGACAGCAGAAATGCAGCAGATATTAAATATATTTTTATTCTGCAGAAAATGAAAACTCGTGACTCACTCAAGGAACATTGTAGAGATATAGTTATTCTTACAGTCGGCTCTCCATAATGTAAATCTGTACGTTGTAAGCCGGCGCCACCTTTTACCGATTTAGGTATGTGTCATATCCGAAATGGCGTTTCCCATCTCAAAAGTGTACACATGTTATGAAACCTATCCGTTCAGTACATTTGACGGTAAAAATCGTTTCTAGTTCTCATGAAGCTAATTTAAAGCCATCAATGGAGATGTCGGCGGTAGCGCCACCTGGCCCCAGCTAGCGGCAGAACTTACCCATATCTTGCGGCCCATCACCTCCCACTCCCCGGAGGTGAGCGGCTCCTTGCTCACGACGACGGCGCCGACGGCCGTCGTTTCTTCGTCAGTTATCATCAGCTCGATCACCGCTGAAACAAACACTCTCCATTCAGAGGCTGAACAACAGCGCCCTCTGTCTTAATGCTGACCTGGGACTTATTTGCTACTCGCATACCTTTTACATAAAAGGTATGCGTGTAATATGAGAACCAGATTCCGGATATATAATACTTATCATACTATGCAACACCCAAACACAGAACAAACCTCTAAATTCATCACGCAAATGTTTGTCATGGGTGGGAATTGAACCCACAACGTATAGCGCAGAAAGCAGAGCTACTACCAACTGAGCTGTGAGGCTTGTTATCGTCTAACCCTAACGGATACAACTGAATTTCTCAAAAAACACTTGTGCGATGAATACAGACAGTTGTTCTGTGTTTGGGTGTTGTATTATATGATAAGTATGTATTTAAAAAAAAAAAGCAAGTATTCAAGTATCCTATCCGCAATCTAGTTCCCATATTACAAGCTATACTTAGTTTGGAGCTAGATGGAACTGTTAAATTAACTTCCTGTAATAATTAAAAAAAAAAAACGCTGTTGGACTATTTATAGGGGCAGTGAAGCTCCACCTAGCTAGCGACTCTCTTCCCGAAGTTCGACGCCAAGCTCACTGCAACGAGACCCCATCCATACCCTGGCCCAGAGCCACACAAGAGTAGAAGAGAGGCAGTTCCAACCCAACTCACATTTCCCAGGTTCCTTGTCGCTATTGACCAGCTGACACGAATACACGCACAGGTGCAGGTGGCCGGTCTCCTCGGTGGCCCAGATGAACGTCACTCGGTTGACTTCCGGCGACGACAGGAAGTGCAGGATGTCGTGCACGTTGATCCACGCTTCCGGCGCCGTCTCCGTGACCAGCACTTGGATGTCGTGGATCTCCTGGAACGGTCGCGCAGACGCACTTGAGCGACGAGTGGCGATGCGGCCTACGATAGAGCACGCTTCTCTAAAAGGTATATGGTGCGGAAAAACGAGGGCAACGAGTTCCATTCCTTACTAGTAATAATTAGGATAAAGGCGAATCGATGTGTTCGGCACAATGGAACATTTACAACGTACGTACGCTAGTCCGGTGGTGGAAAGGGGATGGAGGGATTACGTCAAAGATATCGTACGCACACTCGCCGAAGTTGAATTTATAGAACACAGACTGCCTGGCAACCCTCCGTCTATGTTCTCGGCTCTGCAAATTGGCCTCAACAAGCGAATCATCACCTATGAGCCTAGCAGCACGTCGCTCCAGGGCTCCGAGCTGATACTTGGCTGAGCCATCCCAGAGATGGCAGCAGTACTCCATACAAGATTTTTGGTTATAAGCACTTTTTTGACGCGTTTGGGAAATATTATGACAGTGAATTATGTGTGACAGTTAACCTCTAAAAAAATCACAAAAATAACATATTATACTTTTTTTTTTTTCGCTCGAGTTTCCTCGGTAATCACTCTAAGGTACCCGCCCTGAAACCCTCAAGGAAAAGGTACCTCAGACTCGTGTCTTCTCCCCCCCCCATCTTCTTCATTAAATTCATTTCCCTCCCCATTCCCTCTATTATTTCCCCCCCGGTTGACAAATACAGTATCCCCAAGAACTTTACTGACTATTGATACTGTGTGGAAGGCTGCCTGTTTTTGAATGATCTGGATGTTGATGTATGAATCTAGCTTGTTGCAATACCTGTGTAAGCTTTTGGCTATTACACCAGTAGCACCAACCACATAATTATTATTTATCTATATAGCTATTCTTGTTATGTTACGCAATTTATACTGCTCAAGAGAATCCGCTGTCAGAAGCTAGTAACTTGATAAGGCACCTGTTGCGGTACAGAGCAGGCCGAGACTGGCGCGTGCGAGTCCGGCGCGTGCGAGTATCCCGCGTGCGAGCTGAACTCGCTCAGCGGGATCACTGCGAGCTGCAGACGTTGCTGCTTGCGGTCCAGCAGCTGTACCCACACGCTGAAACAACACACTGTTCATGACGTACTAGGTTACTTACCCGTCGCTGTGGTATACTCGGCCTTATCTCAACTTGTAACCAGGTGAGATGAAGGACAAGTGCTTAATCGTCGTACAAAAAAAATGTGCTTTGGTTGGTGGTAGGACTCTGTTTAAGTCCACCTGGCTAGTTACCACCCATAATTTCATAATTCATTTATTGTTCGTGAACCTAGGTATACGAATGTCTTAAAGCTTGGTCTATCTGCTAGGTCCTGCTAATTAGCATACAAACATTACAATTTTTACATTATATATATCTAATTTTAAATGAATTACATGTCTAAAAATAATAATAAATTTAATATATTTTTGAGATATATGTCAAAAATTACAGTAACTTCTAGAAATGGTCGTTAACAAACTAACTAATAGTACTGATAATAGTACCCCGGAGGGTACTATTTGTGCGTGGTTTGGTAAGACTTTGTCTAACTACTACTACCATGTATAATTATTTTAAGTAAATCGTTGTGTTCCGGCAAGATAGCCAGTTCCTTCAGCCATATCACAAAGTGAAACCAAGTGAGATGAAGGCCAAGCGCTTCCTTGTCATACAATAAAATAAAAACAAATCAGAAAAAAAAGTTCACCTCTTGAATTTGACTTAAATTTATTTTCTCGTACAAAAAGGTCAGTAAGATAGCTAAAATTAAATTTTAGATTTGAAACTACAAATTTTTTAAATAACCTATTTTGTGTGACACGGGTTTGAAACAAACCTGTATATAGGTCACCACTGTCACTGAAGCTGAACTTGCATTCTAACAGTATTGTATATTTTGTATTCATTATTTTATGTTTGGCTGTGGAAATTAAATTTCTGAAATAAATTACTATTAATATTATTTTGTGAGATGGAGTGATCAGAGGTGAATCCTCGTAAGGGAAATAATCGTGAGTCTATTTATTTTTAATATTATTATCATTATTTAAAGTCTCTAGAACCTATGGTTTGAGCTGTGCGTTGATTTAATGAATCAGTCAGCTAGAAGATTTACTACATATAGATAAGGTATGAATGGCAGGTTTTTTTTTTTTTTTTTACGATGGGTCGGCTCTTGACCACGAAACTTACACAGGTAAGAATGTATATTTTGTAGTATTATATAAGAATTATTATATAATTATTATATATAAGTATTATATAAGAATGTACTATTGTGTAGTGCGTTGATTGTCAGTCAGTCAGCTAGACGATTTACTACATATAGATAAGGTATATAATGGCAGGTACTATTGTGTAGTGCGTTGATTGTCAGTCAGTCTGCTACACGATTTACTACATAGAGATAAGGTATGAATGGCAGGTACTATTGTGTAGTGCGTTGATTGTCAGTCAGTCAGCTACACGATTTACTACATATAGATAAGGTATGAATGGCATACTATTGTCCACACGGCGTCCACCCCACCCTGGCCAGGTACTCGAGCCACGGGAACGTCTCCTTCAGCGGCTGACGCAGCTCGAACCAGCGGATGTCTGTCACCTCCATATCGTTGAGCTCAGACGCTGCAAGCACGTACAAGGAAACTATTCAATTGTATATATTTGTTTGTTTAATTATATAAAATATTTCAGGGACAACAATTTCACAGCGCCCAAAACTAAGCATAGCTTGTGATATGGGAACTAGATTACGTATAGAATACATAAATACTTTTTTTTTGTAATCACATACTTATCATACAACAACACCCAAACACAGAACAAACATCAATATTCATGACACAAATGTTTGTTCCGGGAGGGAATCGAACCTACAACCTACAGCGCAGAGCTGTATTTTTGGTATGTTCAAGTCCGCCTGGCTAGCTACCACCACCTTACCTAATTCTGTAGCCATAATAACAAATTCTTAAAAAAAAATGTGTAAAGCTTTACTGCATAGGTCATGTTTTTTTTTATACTTTTTATACAACTTGGAGACGAAACCAGCAAGTAGCCTGTAACCTGATGATAAGTGCATCTACAGGGCACTGCATTCAACATTTCGCGCGTCAACTTGAGATAAAAAAGGTGTTAAAGCCTCTTTTGCCTGTTGTTTCACTGGCAAATATCCTTCAAACCGGAACGCAGTGCTGCCTGGCGGCTGAAATATGTATGTAATGAGTAGGGAAGAAGGGTAGGCAAGAGTTGCATCAGGTGGCTAGCTCGATCCGTCTCCATATTGTATATAAAATAAAACGTGAAGAAGTATTTAAATGTAAGTAGGTAAGAAAGTTGCCTTCATTTGCGCCTTCCTGATAGTAGTCGAGCACGGTGGTGGGGGAAGTCTTGTGGAGTCTGAACGTCACCAGTTTGAGGACCGACTTGGCGTTAGGAGTGCCCGCGCGAGGGAATCTGAAACAATTACGTTATTCACACATAAAATGTTAACATACAGCCAGTTCTCAGTATGTTGAAAATTCCGGATCAAGTGCACCAAGAAGGTCAAGCGCTTCCAAGTCGTACAAAAAAATATTAATGCCAGAATTGTCAAGTCAAACATCACAATGTGTTACACATCGAAGAAGGTATTCACCTGAATTCCTCGATTTCCCCGCTGCTGGTTTGCGACGAGGGGAAGTTGTAAATCTTCACTTCGCTCTCGTCCACCTCTTCGTACACTATCCGGTAGATGTCGTCTGTAAAAAACACAAATATCTATATTAGAAATATTTACCTAACTTGTAACCATACCACCATCTAATCCAAGTCTATCAAGGTATTGTTCCTGCATTTACAGGTAAGATAGCAACTTCCTCAGTTTGTTGAGGATTCCTGGTGTAAATTGGACACTTGGGAGATAGAAGCGAGCCTCTCGAGCCTGTAATTTCACCACCAACCATACGAAATGTGCAAGCCTTATTAGTTGGGACGCTGTAAGCCTACCCTGTAGCATGTGGCGCGAGTGTACATACCTTGCGATGTGGGTTGCCACCAGAAGCCGGTATACCTCGAGAACTCTTCCTGGGTGACATAGCACGGCACGCCTGCTTGCTTTGGGTCATCGGCCAAACTGGAATACACACATTTATAAACTTGCTGACCCAGCGCAGTAGCACTTGCGCAAAGGTTATAAATATTACAGGAAATTAATTTCACACAGCGCCATATAGCCACAAACTAAGATTACGGAACTAGATTACGGATTGAATACTTAATTATTTTTTTTTGTAAATACATATGTATTAGATGATACAACACCCAAACACATAATAAACATTGATATTTATCACACAAATAATTGTCCTGGGTGGGAATCGAACCCACAGCCTACAGGGCAGAAAGCAGGGTTACTAGCAACCGAGCTATGAGACTTGTTATTTTTAATGAAACAAATAAATAAAAAAAAAACAATATTCAAAATTTTAATCAGTGGATAATTCTGATGCTACTGAGAATGAGTCCTCATTTGTCAAATTATTATAAGTAGTGTTGTAACAAGCCTCACAGCTCAGTTGTTAGTAGCTCTGCCTTCTGCGCTGTAGGTTGTGGGTTCGATTCCCACCCAGGACAAACATTTTTGTGATGAATGTAGATGTTTGTTCTGTGTTTGGGTGTTGTATTGTATGCTAAGTATGTATTCACAAAAAAAAGTATTTTTGTATTCTATTCGTAATCTAGTTCCCATATAACAAGCTGTGCTTAGTTTGGGACTAGATGGCGCTGTGTGAAATTAATGTCCTGTAATATTTATTATTTATTTATTTATTAGTTATGAGGGATACATACCAGTCAAAATCATAACACTCCTTTTTGCTTTGCCGTGGTTGGATAACACATAAAAAGTTGCAAAGTATGATTTTTGGTATTGCACACTAAAAAAAAATCTGTTAACTTTTGACTCACCGCGAAGGTTCGTGGCCGCGGCAGGCGTACGTCAATCGCGTAGGGCTACGTAGAGCTCCGCCGCTGAGCCAGATGTCACCGCGCGCCGCGTGTGCCGCCAGCGACGGCGTCTTGGGGCACATCGCAGGCGTCAGAGGAGCACCACCACCCGTTGTGAGTGAACGTGGAATAAGCGGGGGCGACTGGAAGTAATGATAAGTATGGAGTCTTGTCTCTTCTTACATAGTACTGTATTCTCTTTGCCCATAAGAAAATTACCAAAGACAAAACATAGACTTTAAAAAAAAACCTGAAAAATTTTAAACATCTGATACATGTTTAGATTAATTAGATTTTAAATCATTTTTATTTGGTCTCCTTCTTTTGTACACCAAGTGAATCCGTAACACAACATTAAAATACAAAAATACTAAAAAAGTTAACCAAATGTTAACTGAGCCTTTATTCTGTATGACCAATTGTTTCTTAACACACCCGCGTAACAATATCTACATGGAATCATCGTATTGACATATCGTAACGCGGGTGTGTTAAGACACAATTGGTCATGCAGAATAAGGGTGCTGTTTTAACAGCTTTTAGGTTTCCTTGAACACCACCCTTATTGTCAACTATTTCGATTTTGTAGACCACTTTTTTTTGTTAATGTGACTGTGTCAGAACACTTTTCCTCCATTTTCCAATTTAGAATTAGAAATTGTGATTTTAGTAAATCTGTATTTTTTTAGAATTAGAAATGGTTATTTTAATATTTCAAAATTTTTAGCAGTCACTTACTTGCCCTGGACGTTCCTCAGCCACAAACAAGCTAGAAGCACAAGGGAACAGCACTCGACCAGTCTTGGGATGCAGCTCGTAGGAGGCTATGCCCCACGCAGCCACTCTCTGCCTTTCCCACAGTAACTGCTCTTCCCGGGACCACTTGCCAGCCGTGACACTGAGTGCTACCGATTCAAAAAGTGGCATCCAGTCTAACCTAGAATGATTGAAAGGTTTTACAGATATCAAAATTGATTTAAGAACTTTACATCAGAATGCAAAAAGCAAATTTGACTTTTGGCTGCTTCATGACAGTTCATTGTACTTTCATTAACTATCCGTTACAAGATTTAGATTTTAAGATGCTACATTTTGGCAATTTAAGGTTCTCATTTTAAACATCTGCAGATGATATGTGTACTCTATTCGTATTTTTTTTTAATCTACAAAAACATCATGTTGACATTCAAATGCTCCATTTGACTGAGCTTATTTATTTATGTTTATAAATTTAACGCGAGCAAAGCCGCGAGCACAATCTCGCGGCAGATAAATCAATCAGCTGATCAATGTCAATAACTCACCTTGCCTCTGAAGGTTGCTGACTCGGCATAATATCTGTATATAGAAGCGTTATCTCCCAACCGTGCTGCGGCGTCCGGAGGAAGTATATTCTCGTCTTTCCATTAGCAAGCTTCCTGAACGAAATAGCCATCGGAATCATGGTTGACAGCGACGACAACTCCTTCCGCAAATCGTGCACCGCCTGTCGCACTTCAGCCCATGAATACTTCTTCGGCGAAGCCTTCACAAGCTCCCCGGACGGCGCACCGTCCCCAGCCTCCCTTACCTCCATTTCCACAAGTTTATTCACCAAAATTAGCGAGTACTTTCTCAAATATCCATCATTCTAGGTACCTACGAGTAACGTAGAAATGTTGGTGTTGACACTTATTTAATTAGGCCAGTAACATGAATATTTATAAGGTTCTATCATAAGTATTTGTAGAATCTCATTGTTCATTCCAAATTACGGAAATTGAGTTATTTTTAGTAAATATATATAAGGATAAGGCCAACACAACACACTTGATTTGATTTGACTTGACTTTGATTCCAAAGAGCACAGAGCACAGATCAATTAGGTACATTTACACTTACAATAAAATTACATTACTGTATTCTGCAAAGAGTATGGAAAGAAAGAAATAGAAGAACGACTTCTTTGATTCTGACTGTTCCATCGAGACAAATGTTACCTTCACTACAAGAAAATAAGTCAAGACATAATTCCATTATGGTTAATTGATGAAAAGTTCCGTAGGATGTGTATTCATTTAGAGCAGGATACGCTTACATATTACTTATTTTATCAACAAAGCGACTTTTTGATGAAGCTATGACGAGGATATTAAATTATTTAATTGACTAATGTTCTATTATACCTACTCACATTGGCAAACATGACTAGGTACGCTAAACCGATAAAATAAAAGCTGCACTTGAATGTCCCATCTAATTGTGCTTGGTTTGGTTGGTGGTAGGACTTTGTATATGCCCGCCTAGTTACCACCGTCTTACCTAATTCAGTCGCTATAATAACAATTCAAAAGAGGTAAGATATCCAGTTCCTCAGTTTGTGGAGGATTCCGGGTGAAGTGCGCCTCCACCTTCAACCTTATCTTAATTGGAACCAGGTGAGATAAAAGCCAAGAGCTTCCAAATTTAATAAAAAAAAAAAGATCATTATAAAACGATTTGAGCCCCGAGATTACCTTCCTTAATTAATCTCCTTGTATGCTAGTCGCATGCTGTTTGAATCAGAGTTTGGTAGAGGCGATACCAGTACATAATGTACTACAACACATTATAGAACACAGCCCTAATACCACCGCCTACTTATTAAATACACACCATCCCACTACCAAAATCAAACCGCAGAAGTCAGAATACTAAAAAATAATATAAAAGTATACAAGTACTATCCGTAATCTAGTTCCTATAACACAAGCTATGCTTAGTTTGGGGTTAGATGGCGTTGTGTGAAATTAATGTAATATTTATTTATATACAATTTTTTTAACTGTTCAAGCCCACTCAAACCAAATAATCGAACAAGCTGGCAATCCTAACCGGATGTCAGCCAGTCTGGCTAATCACGGCTAATGCTGTCTGTCAGTTGTCTGGTCTGTGGCTTGGCTGAACACTACACTACTGCAGTTCCGGTAGAAATCACTGTAGATATTATGTTGCCGCCGAACCGAACTGACGTTCTTTCTGTGAACATGTCGCTTCAGCAATCGTAACAAAGCCCTTTATTTATTCGTTTTGCTTTTTTCACGCGACGAAAATGGCATCGTGTGTGTTTCGGACTTGTGGATTATTACTATGCCTTATTTATCAAGTGCACGCATCAGTGAATAACACGACCCAACTTTTTATAAATTCTCTCAAAGTGGGTAGTATAGTTTGCGACACTGGTACATGTAAATATTTTCTAAATATTAGTGGTGGCGATTTTCTCGGCCACTACCCTTGGAGATTGACCTCACAAGAGGGTGCTAAAGGCGGGAGCTGTGATGTGATATACCCTAATTACGAGCTGAAAGAAATTGAAACTACACAGTGGTTTACTAAAGTTGAAGTGGTCGTGCCGAAAGTTGATGGAAAAATCTACTTCTGCCTTCGTGAAATGGGCGGAAGCCTGCCTTTCAGTGGCAAATGGGTGCACCAGGGTGCCGAGCATTTTTTAGAACCGCAAACTGATGTTATTTCTCTAAAGAATGAAAGATTATTGTAAGTAATATTGACCTACCTACCATACAAACTAAAAAAATAAAGCGACGATGTGATGGAATTATAGCTTCTAGTCTCATGTAACAGCTGTAATTATAAAGACTTCTCAAATCTTGCTTACATGATAAAGTTTCATCATTGAGTCAGTAAGATTTTTTAGGATCATATTGAAACATCAATGCTACTGCATGTTTGTAATGAAATATTCAGAATAAGCATAATAAATCTTCACAGGTACTACCAGACAGGTTTATAGTTCTATGGGTTAAAAATAATAGCTTTGGTACAACCAGTAGCGCCATCGGTAGCACAATGAATAAAATCTGAAAACTAGGTACCTAGGTATAGGAACATAATCTTCCTAATTCCTTAGATGTGTGAATAAATATTTCTTTCTATCTACATGTGGCTGCCAACTGGTATAATACTATTGGGCCATCTGGTTGGCGGAAGCATCAATGCAAACCATTTCTCTTCCATCATATCTCCCATCCTCCAAATCAGAATTGTTGGATATCTGCTGAAATACAGTGTACTTGTTCAACAGCTACCATTATACCCACAGACAGATGACAAGTTTACTCTGTGGTCTGATTAGACCTGATAGGACATTCTGTATAAAATAAAAAATGTATGGTTAACAAAAAAATAAAAAGCTTTTTCACTCCACTTTGCCTGCTTTATTCCCAGAAATAATCCAATGTTCTTCCAAATCATTCATAGTCATAGTCATTTATTGCATTAATTATGTAAAGGTACAATGGTCTTATGATTGAAAAAATGTATTCATAATAACCCTATTAGGGCATAGCAATAGAGTGAAAGCGGTCCGACGCTTTGAACAAGTACAAGCCATATTAATATTTAGCTAAGCAGGTGGTAAAAAATGTTAAATAAATTCAGAAAGTGTAATATTATCACTATAAAAGTCGTTCAAATTATAATAGTATTCACAATATCAATGAAGATAAGATAAGATATTTAGTTATGGAAGCTTGCCAAACCAATACCTGCTTAAGAATTTAAAATATTGGGAATATTAATTGTCATTGAATAGCGCTTCAGCAGCCAATCTAGCTTCGTGTCATTCAAGACTGTAGTTAATGGTGACACTTCCCTTGAAGCCAAGAAAAAAAAAAAGCTTGCGTGGTAGTATACATTCACATATTGCTCTAGATACCTACTTGTGAACCATGGTCATATGCTGAACATACCCAATCACTTATTATGTATTTCATAATGTTTCCTATTCCATTTTGCTTGCAAACTCATGATATTATAGAATAGTATAACAGTTTATTCATAGCAAAAATCAAAATATTGGCGGAACATTTTTTATCTGATCCGGTGTCAAGTTATGGTAAGGCAAAAGGTGTGCGCATTTCACTTGGAATCTTCTACAGACTGAAGTACTGGCTATGCTACCTCAAAATACTAGAATGAAAATAATAGTTTAGATGGTGGTAGCTAGCCATGTGGACTTGCAATAAGTTGTACCACTATCCAAACCAAACACATTTTGTAATCCCCTGGGGATCGAAACCGGGATCTCTGGGTCTGATACCGGTGGGCGAACCACTAGGCCATGTAGGTGGGCTTGTTGCCAATAAAAACTGCAAACTACCTATCAATGGTAATTTATACTTGTTATTTCCTTATTTAGTTTGTACAATAGATACTTGACTGTGCTTGCAATCTTAATACTATATAATTGCATAAGTGGCAATAAAAATTACACATCAAGTACCTAATTAACCGCGCACATGTAAGTACCTTGGCACTTGTGACACCTAAACAACACAACCCTTGCTGTGATTGACTGTAATATATTGATTTTTTATTTGAATCGCCTCTGTAGTGGTTCATCCACCAATGTCAAATCCAGAGGTCCCGGGCTCTATCCACATAGAAGTATAATATTGTACTTGGTTTGGTTGGTGGTATGACATTGCTTAAGTCTCACGTGCCTGTAATTTCACCGGCGACCATACCCTTCATACCGGAACACAGCAATGCTGCTTGGCGGCTGAAATAGGTATGGTGGTAGTACTTCGACGAGCCCTTTCTCAATGCTCTACTACACGAGTTGTAAAGGTGATACGAATACCTTCACCTTTATCATTAATACTGGTAAGGAATGGAGCTCTTTGTCCTCTTTTGTTTTTCTGCACGTTCATTTTAGACAAGCTCCATCTTGGGCCTCATCTTTACTTTTTTTCAAGTGAGCTGGCTGTCAAACGCTTGGCTATCATCAATAAAGAAAGCAAGTTCAATTGTATAATGTTCTGATGGTAATGGTGCCACCATCACCACACCACCCACTATCAATGAACCCCCCGAGCCGCGTGCCGCTACACGTGCTGAGGTCATAGGTACCCCGCGCCTTGCGTAAGCAGTTTGTTTACTTCACGGAGACGTATTGGACATGCGCCAAATTCTGCTGACGTTGAGGGCTCGTTAAACCTCATCTAAATATTTGAATTAGTCGTATAGACTGACTGCCGATGATCTGTGCTAGAGACTAGCTAGATGGTAATAAATAATAAATAAATATCACAGGGCATTAATTTCACACAGCGCCATTTAATATGGTAAAACTGGTCTGGAACAGTTGAGTTACCCATAGCGCAGAATAACTAATAGTACTTGGTAACGGTCCTTAGGTAATCTGACCGATTCCTTTGTACAAAGTTAGTTAAATTGTACATTTTATTGAATAAAGATTGGTAAAAGCAAAGCTTGTAATATGGAAACTAGATTAAATAAATATATTACAGGTCGTTAATTTCACACAGCGCCATCTAGTCTCAAACTAAGCATAGCTTGTAATAAGGGAACTAGATTACGGATAGAATACTTTTAACCGCCTCTGAGGTCTAGTGGTTCAACCCACCGATTTCAGATCCAGAGGTCCCGGGTTCGATCCACATGGACACATACAATATATTGTTCTTGGTTTGGTTGGTGATAGGACTTTGTTTACCGCCTGGCTAGCTACCACCTTCTTAAATAATTCTGTCGCCAATTATAAATTTATATATTTAAATGATTATAAACGCTAATTTCATTACGCTAATTATACATATATTTACAAAAAACCCTTTTTTTTTGTAAATACATACTCATACAATACAACACCCAAACACAGAACAAACATCTATATTCATCACACAAATGTTTGTCCTGTGTGGGAATCGAACCCACAACCTACAGCGCAGAAGGCAGAGCTACTAACAACTGACTTGATTACTTTTTTTTTGTAAAAATATACTAATTTATCATACAATGGTAACTTCCTTTTGTAGTATAGGGGAATGAAAGGATATTAGGAAATGCGCACTTGTAGCTAAATAAAAGATATCGGCCTGGAATCCCATGTTTCTACCTTTCATTTGGTAGTTAGTAAAATTTTTAGTAGCAACCATCGTTCAAAAATAAAACCTATGTCACTCACTCCCACAATTCATACAAACCAACCAACAAACACCTCACGCGTTAGATTCATTCAGTCGTGTAAAGCTGCAGAGCTTGCCAATGAAATAGACATACATACTCACGAAACACATAACCTTCCTGCCGAGGCAGTCGGGTAAAAATAGTATTTTATAGATCGTAAATCATAAAATAATGTAACTATCTGATGGTAACATCTCTCCATCAGCAGTAAGTGCTATATATAATGGTATTTGATGCCAAGGTCATGTTTAATGGAAAAACTATTTTATTTTTTTATAGTAACTCTGGTTTTGCGTAGTATCATTTGTGTTATGAATATAGATGTTTGTACTGTGTTTGTTTGTTGTATCGTATAGTAAGTACCTATTTATTTACAAAACAAAAAAGTATTGGAAGTATTCTATCCGTAATCTATTTCCCATATTGCAAGTTATGCATAGTTTGGTGCTCGATAGCACTATGTGATATAAGTGTCCTTTATTTATTTGTCTGGTAATCTAATATAAAACTAACCCAAGTTTTTTCTCATCTCCATCATTAGGTTATAGAATATTTATTCTCATAAAGAAATTTTACATTTCACTTACATGAGAAAACTTCTTAATTAAGTAGTTATAAGTGCTTCGACAGAGATAGTAGGCAAGTAAGACTAAGATTTATATAAGATTTATATACAGATTTATTTTATATATAAATATAAGATTATATTAAGTAGGTAGTACGAGTAGGTACGGTAACACCTACACACCTACACTTTTACAGGAGCAATATTAAAAAGAAAAGTAAGTAGGTAAGGATATAAAATATAGTAGCTATAGTAAAAATATAGATGGAATACCTACTGTACCTACATTTGTGTAAATACTTACGCTTGTGTAAGCACTGTAGGGATTTCTATCTTGCATCATCATAGAAGAAATATTAAATAAATTAGAGCGTCTTCAAAATTCATGCAATGTTTCATTTAAGGATTGCGTAGGTTTGATCACGATTAAATCTATACATAGATCCCAGTTAAAATGGCTTCGTATTGGTCGTCGCCATGATTTACACGTGCTCTCTCTTCTGTATAATATTCTCAACAATCCTCTTTCTTCTTCTTATCTCCGTGGGCGATTTGATTATCTTCTCCCCCGTAAACCCAGCAGGACAGCTAAGTCTCTTCTTAGTACTCCCCATCACTCTTCTAGCTGCTATGGTGTCTCTTTTACTGTGAACTCAGCCAGGCTGTGGAATTCTCTACCCCACGATATCTTAGCCAGTTCTTCGCTTGCTATCTTTAAGAGTAGAGTCAAAGGGCCTCTCCGTAAAGATTTGGTAAGTATGTAAGTATTCGTAATAGGTATGTATTATATAATTTACGTATATTATTTTAACAGTATGGTTATACTAACTAGTGGCTCTGTGAGCTGTAGACTTCGCGAGTCTGTCTTTTTGAATAAATGTTCTCGCGCTCTGTAAAAGCTGAGAGACATTCGTTAATATTGAATGGACACTACCGCCGCGCCACTAGGTAGGTATGCTAAAAGCTTTTTCAATTACTTACGAGATTATTATCGATCTAGGCCAAAAACAAAACGCTGCCCAAGCTTCTTCAATTAATACTATGAGGGCATACGCGTTACCTACTGATGCCAAAACATCTTTCTTCATCTAAAGCTAAAAGCTGAGAAACATTTTGACAATGCGGTGGCGCCACACCGCGCCCCTCCGTCGCACCCTTGCAAAAAAGTTGCGTCAGAGAAAAATATGTATTTATACCTGCTCACGAAATTTCACTTGAATCTGTTGAGAAATACGGCCTGTGGAGCCTGGAGAACAGACATCCGGACGCCGGACATACGAAAGCATTTTAGTCCAAGCTGAAACAGAGGCGCTTCGCGCTCGCTCGGTCAATTAAGTTACATATCAAAAGCTGTACATTAAAATAATTAAATAGCGTGGGTCGGACTCTCCTCTAGGCTCGAGGCTAAAAATAAACCCGTATTATTTGACTTTCAACGTGGGTCGGAGCTGAGGGTCTTCCCACACTCCGTTTCGCGTTTGATCGCTATCGTTATGCGAGTACCTTTACCTACCAGCGGTTATCAGTACTAAGAGCTATGTGACCTGCCCACTGAAGTCTTCAGCTTGCTAATTGTAAGAGCTATAATCACATGTGGCAAACTCTGCTACTTCTGAGCAAATTCTAATTCATATAATTTATTTTCAATCAACACAGGATCACAGTTTTTTTTTCAGAAAGATCTCAACTGTCAAAAATATGATTGAAAAATATGACAAGCCTCATAGCTCAGTTGGTAGTAACTCTGCCTTCGGCGCTGTAGGCTGTGGGTTCGATTCCCACCCAGGACATACATTTGTGTGATGAATATAGATGTTTGTTCTGTGTTTGGGTGTTGTATCATATAGTACGTATGTATTTACAAAAAGTATTTAAGTATTTTATCCGTTATCTAGTTCCCATATTACAAGCTATGCTTAGTTTGGGGCTAGATGGCGCTGTGTAAAATTAATGTCCTGTAATATTTATTTATTCAACTCATTCCACTCTTCCCTCTCGGATGTTCTTCACAGTTAAAAGAAAGCTGTTCTTAATACAATGTGGAATATCTGCCAAGTAATAGCTGACTAGGACTTCCTTAGGAGCCATGCAATGACGTCACAGCAGCGTACCCTCACGTCGTATGACGTCAACGAAGCAAGCGCCTATTGACAAATTACAACCCTTCTATAATTATATCACAAGTCTTATATATATTTTCGCTTGTGCCTGGCTTGCGACCAACCCCCGGCCGTAGTGCCGTGTGGTGTAGTGGTTCGTCCACCGGTGTGATATCCAGAGGTCCCGGGTTCGATCACCAGTGGAGTACTATATTGTGCTTGGTTTGGTTGGTGGTAGGACTTTGCTTAAGTCTGGCTCCATCTTACCTAAGTCTGTCGCCATAACAAGAATTCTTAATAGTTGTTTAGCGGCGAGGTAGCCAGTTCCTCAGACTGTTGAGGATTCCGGGTGAAGTGCGCTCCCACCTTCGGCGTTATCATAACTTGAGATCAGGAGAGATGAAGGTCAAGCGCTTCCCGGTCGTTAAATTAAAAAAAGAAGTCTGTGCGCGGGAGTGTCCTGGGAAAGCTTGCCCCTATGTAGACCTCATACTCGCCCAGGTAATGCCCAGGCAGCCTCGAGGTCAAAAGCTCGACCATGTCAAATGGACCCATTTAGAATCTACTTTTTGACAAGTCAATGTAAAATAATGAAACAAATTAGTGACTGATTCTTTGATGATTTATCTTAATTTCGGTATAAAAATTACACTTGCTCATTATTTTAAAAGTTGATAATATATACCAACATATTATACTAGTTTTTAAACTGCTTAGACTATTTACATAATGAGCCCAAGTATAAAGAAAAACTACAACTTTTTTCGGATTCTTTACTCGTTCTAGTTTTCATGAAATAGAAAAGGAAACCTACTATAGGTGTTTGTAACTTTTTCTTCGAGGAATATTTACATAATAAGCTAATTAAAGAAAAACCTTTTTATTTGACAAAGATTATTCCCAACTTTTACGTAACTGCTAAATATCATTTGAATTATCAGACATGCGATTTTTAAATGAATGACAAACTACGTACAAACGTAGTACCTACTGTACTGGAGAGAGGAGATTATCAGCGGTATTCCGGGGCCTTCTGTTAAAAGTACCTACACCAAGTAGGTCCGAGTTTTAAGTCGAAAATACTCCTTGGCGAACCCACATAAACATTGCCACACCCCATATACCTACCCAAGGACACGCAGATACCAAATGAAAATATATGCTAGTTTCATGGTTCTAAGGTTCAGATTACATTGTGTTGTACTACTTGTACACGCTTCTAAGGTAATTCACTTAGTCGATCCCAAGGTTATGTTTTTGTTTTGGTTCTTTGCTTATGATGCGCACTGTGGTATACATTAGAGAGTTTTTTTCTCATAATAAGGTCATGTTTTACCTCTGGACTGGTATTCTAGATGGGGGGACCATGCTCCATGCCTATGGTTTCGGATTTTATCAATAATAAAAATGATAATTATATGTTATTCAGACATGACATGATCCATATCTTGTTAGAAATGATAATGAGTAAAATGTCAGTGGATATCACATCACATAATTATACAGCCCATTAGTGTCTGCTAGACAAAGCCTCCTCCTCTCCTAGCTCGAGGGTTTCGCCATAATCATCATGCTTGGCATGCAGATTGGCGATCGCAGTTAAAGTGTAGATACTACACAGAAGAAAACTGCTGCCCTGATCCCTTGGTAGGCTTTTACGACATCCACGGGCTAAGTTGGAGGACCGCCACGGCACTAGGTTATTAGAGGTCATTTTGTGTTCACAAAGTCGCTTAAATTGCGGGGAATGATATTATGCCTATGAAAATGGACCATTAGCTACTTACAATACAATAACAACAAATTTGCGTAGCTTTTCATATACTCCATGTGGTTTGACTGACGATAAATTTGTTGGTGGTAGGACTTTGTTACTTACCGAAGTTTATCGCCATAACAACAATTCTAAATTGTTGTGCTCCTGTATTGAAAGAGATGATGGTCAAGGTGAAGGACAAGACTTTCCCTGTCGTATAATTAAAAAAAACTTTTTTTTCCACAGACAATCACCATCAACTGAAAAGTCCACACAAACCGAAGAATCATTAAATGATTATACGCAAGAAACACAGAGCAACAATAACTGGACAGACCTATCTCACGATATTGATATCAACTACCTGCCCAGTGTAGCCAGACCCACCAGGGAAGATAGAAACGATATCGAAGTATTATTGGATGGTACATTCGTATCCATCGATGATCTAGAAGATAATAATGATAGTATTAATAAAGATACACAGGAAACTTATACTAACAGTATTAATAATCGCGAAGAATCTGATATAGAACATAATAAGCTTATACTCGATAGCGGAGATGATGGCATGTTTGATGATAACGAAGTTATTTACTTACCAAATGATAAATACCGGGCACAGCATTATGATGATGAATATGACATTCATAAAGAAAATCTTGTATCGATAAATTACAATGAATTGAATGATAATATTCTTAGGCAAAACAATAACGACGAAGATGAAAGTGATTTTAACATAGAATTTGATTCTATCGGTGGAGATGTATTGAACAATGTAGATTTACTGAACGGTGAATATAAAACAAATAGAGAGGATACCAGTAAATATTTAGTAAGACAACGCCGTCAAGCCGAAGTCGACTTCAACAGCGTCAGGTCCGCTGACCCAAGACCTGTTGAAAGAGCTCCTGAACCGCCCAAGATCCTGATCGAGGGTATTCGAGTGGAAGAGTCTTCTAAGGAGCCGAAGATCATCGAAGATGGCATCCCTAGTGTGCTGGCCGATACGTCTGTCACTCTTCGGTGAGTTACCGTTTAAGATTTTACCGGTTTCGATCCCGAGGGAAGCAATGTTGCGCTTAGTTTGGTTGGTGTTAGGATTTTGTTTAAGTCCGCCTGGCTAGCTACCACCATCTTACTTAATTCTGTCGCCGTAATAACAATTCTTAAAAAAAAATTGTGTTCCGGCATTTAGAGGTAAGATAGCCAGTTCCTCAGTTTGTTGAGGATTCCGGGTGAAGTGTGCCTCCACCTTCGGCCTTATCTCAACTTGTAACCAGGTCAGATGAAGGCCAAGTGCTTCCTCGTCGTACAATAAAAAAAAAAGATTTTAACATCTTTTATAAACATATTTACGTGTAAATCTTCTGTACTTGTTTGTCACTATACCTCTAAACGGTCGATTTTGATGATGTTTGAGTGGATCCCTTGATAATTGAGATTCACAATTAGAACCGGTGGGTGGCGCTGCGATCGCCTTGGGATGACGGGATGAGTCCAGGGTGTTCCACTAGTACACATATGCATATTAAAAAATATAGTTATATTAGCGTTTGACTTCTAAGTCGCCTGATGCTAAGCTATATGCAGCTACAGTGGAGCACGCTCGTCCAGAAAGAATAAAAAAAAAAACTCAAATTTTTTATACGACGTTAGAGTGCTTTTTTATGAGTCTTATATATCCGTTCCCGTATCATGGTAATGGGATGCGAAATATCACCGACAAACCGATTGGTTCTTTAATACTCCATCACGACACTACTGAAAGGATTGAGCTGAAACTTGCGCATACGTAGCATTGAGTTAGCGTGCCACTGGTCAGTTTCCTTATTCGTCAACTCGCTGATTCACCAGTTTACTCATAAGACAGTTTCTTAATTGTTCAATTTCCCTATTAGACAGTTTCACTAAGCTGTCAGTTCCATTATTAAGTCAGTTTCCTGGTTCGCCAACATCTGTATTCGTCATTTTGATTAGTCTATCAGTTTTGCTACTTTGTTATGTTCCCAACCCGCGACATATCTTGTTTGCAAGTTTCCTTTTTATCCGTTTTTATATTCGGGTACCACAGCAGAACGTTTTTAGTAAAAACTTCTTTAGACGCGTTGGGCATTTTTTGCTATAACAAAAAAACATTGGAACTCGCGACTGTGTTACTGTTAACGAAACCTATTTGAAGTGAAAAATACTCATATATATATATATACAGTCGCCATGATTTCAGCTTACTCTCAATAGATGGCGCTATTGTCAACATTGTGATACCAACAATCTCAGCTGTTCTCTTCGGCAAAGGTCGACAATCTTCAAGTGTCACTGTTATTTTTTTTATCCCTATGACAAGTGTTCACTAAGATTGGTGTTGCTCCCCGTCCCCAGGGTGTACGGCGAGGGTCTGACTCCGAACACGGTGATAGCGTTCACCCACGATCGGCAGCCGTTCGGACAACCCTGCAAGTTCCTGCTGCAGGGAGAATACACGGTACCTAATATAGAGTATACTCTACGTTCTATTCTATGTTCTGTGGTAACTTAGTTATCTTAGTTTAGGGCTAGATGGCGCTGTGTGTGTGTTATTTATAACTTTTAACAAGCCTCATAGCTTGGTAGTAACTCCGCCTTCTGCGCTGTAGGTTGTGGGTTCGATTCCCAAGACAAACATTTGTGTGATTAATGTAGATGTTTGCTGTGTGTTTGGGTGTTGTATCATATAAAAAAGTATTAAAGTATTCCATCCGTAATCTAGTTCCCATATTACAAGCTATGCTTAATTTGGGACTAGATGGCGCTGTGTGAAATTAAAACTGTAATATTTATTTATTTATTTAACTCGCGTTTGTGGAACTCGCAACCTGTTTCGGTCAGATCGTCCAAATCGATACACATTTAAAAAAATAATTTACTCCGTCATAACTTTTCCTCGACCAACTTGTAAATGTCGTCGCTACTGCCGTTTAGTTTTTTTTTTTTTTTTTTAGTAACGATTAGATATCTTGTTGGTATTAATAAGGTTTTCTCGAAGACTGGAGGAATGATGTCCAAGATCGGGAAGTCTGGAGGGAGTGAGGGGAGGTTTGCCCAGCAGTGGGACACTGACGGCTTGATATAATAATAATTAATAACTACCAATATAAATATTTCTGGAGTAAGAGAGGTAGCCTGGAAGAGATCCGATAAAGCCGGACATTGTACCTAGTATAAGTGTTTTTCTTGCTTGTCTGTTTATTTAAGAAATTACACTAAATAGTGTTTTACTTAGTTTGGGTATAGATGGCGCTGTGAAATTAATATCCCGTAATTCATTTGAAAAGTAACTGGACTTGTGAAATATGCCCTTTTTCTTGGAAATCGCAAAGTTCAAAAGTATACATGAGTACCTAAAAAGTATAGGGAGGTACACGTTGATACTTTCATAATCTCACTGCAGAGTTTCGCCACTCGGTTTCAAGACAATCCAAACTTTTCAAAGGTCACTTTCTTACTTACGGGTCGCTTGACAAGCGAGTTTACGCTCTATGGCGTTCACGTTTACGTCGGGTTTGGCATGCTCGAGGCACACTGTAATGGCTTCACTAGCACTGCTAACTAATCTGTGTACAGTACATTGACTTTACAGGGTGTTAATATCGATGTTTTATTTTAACCGCCTCTGTGGTCTAGTGGTTCGATCCCCAGGGGGAGCAATATTGTGCTCGGTTTGGTTGGTGGTAGGACTGTTTAAGTCCAAAAAAAAAATAGTTGTGTTCCGGCATTTAGAGGTAAGATAGTCAGTTCCTCAGTTTGTTGAGGATTTCGAATGAAGTGCGCCTCTCCCTTCGGCCTTATCTTAACTTGTAACCAGGTGAGATGAAGGCCAAGCGCTACCCCGTAGTGCAATTTTTTTTTTTTTTTAAATACGTCTTTCAGGTAAACGAAATATTATCATATCCTTCATTGAAGTCGGTTTTCTTTTTAGTTTTTAAAACGTAATTATATTGATAAGAATAAATCAAATTAATAAATTACAGTACATTAATTTCACGCCGCGCCATCTATCCCCGAACGAAGCATAGCTTGTGATATGGGAACTAGATTACGGATAGAATGCTTAAATACTGTTTTGTTGTAAATACATACTTACCAATACCACACCCAAATACAGAACAAACATACTATATTCAAAACATATTTTTTTGTCTTCGGTGGGAATCGAACCCACAACCTACAGCGCAGAAGGCAGAGTTACTACCAACGAAGCTATGAGGCTTGTTTATGAGAATATTAGATATTTTCCTACTCGGACCTGAGACCATGATTACCCTACAGTCCTTCAACGATTGTATTAGTACGTGTGTTGCAGATGAAGGAAGGCTCGCTGAACCATAAGACCGCCCTGTTCGACATCACGGTCCCCTCGCCTATCACCAGCGACCGCCTGTACGTCTGCGCCAAGAACCTCCAACCTGGGAAAGTGCCCTCCGATGATGAAGAGAAATACAGGCACCAAGGTTATTATAACATTTCATTTATTACAAAAAAAACATTTTGTGTGTTCATACAAAAACATTTAGACATTAGTTCAATTAGGTAAAATTATTAAATAAGTATCGGGTATTGGTATTTTAAGGTACGTACTTTATACCATTGTCACATGTTATCACAAAAAAAATATATTACAAATTTCACAAAAACTACATTTACAAAAATAAAATGAATGTCAGAAAATATTTCCAAAGGAAACAGGTCAAAAGTAATCAAAAATCTATGTCAAATCCATATACATGTCGAATAGTTACACTTAATCACAATGATACGTCAAAAAATCCTCAACTGAGTAAAACATCCATCTAACAATATTTTTTTGAGCTTATTACGAAAAATTACGGGACTATATCATTTTTAGTTCAGACACACATCAACAAGCCTCATAGCTCAGTTGGTAGTAACTCTGCTTTCTGCGCTGTTGTAGGTTCTATTCCCACACAGGACAAACATTTGTGTAATAATTATAGATGTTTGTTCTGTGTTTGGGTGTTGTATCATATGATAAGTATGTATGTACAAAAAAAAATGTAAGTATTATATCCGCAATCTAGTTCCCATATTACAAGCTATGCTTAGTTTGAGGCTAGATGGCGCTGTGTATAATTAATGTCCTGTTCTATTTTTATATTTAGTACAGAGTTGCAAAGGAGATTGCCCAAGTGACTCTGGGATTTAGTATCGCTCTCAAGCTGGTTGTGTCACAATTCATTATGGCTTAATTTAAAGTTTAAATTACTTAAAAATGTAATCAACAATTAGATGATAATTCTCCGTGTATCCCAGCAATTTGTTTATGAAATATTAACAAGTCCCAGGTTGTTTTGGTGGATTGATGTTGAGGATTCCGGGTGGCGTTCCATGTGCTCCCTTTCTACCGTATCTATTTGGTGTTTCGGTTTGAAAAGTATGGTTGCCGGTGAAATTACGGGCACGCGAGCCAACACTTTAATGCCTCAAGTTGACGGGCGCAATGCAGTGCCGCGTAGCTAATGTTCGTTGAGGATGTGTTTGTTATAGCCAAGAGCTGCATTTAACAGCAGTTACTTCCTCCCTTCCATGGAGGAAGGGAGGAAGTCCATATTTGATTAATATTGTTGGTGGTAGGACTTTGTTTAAGTCTATCTGACTAGTTACCACCAGCTTTCCTGAGCCTGTCGCCATAACAACACGTCACCCCAGTGCTTGCTTGTGCTATCTACCATTTTTTTCGAAAGTCAACTTTAAATGCAGTATTGTTTAGACTTACATTTCAATTCTGTTGGTTAAGGTAGTTTTCAAACTTTTTCCTCCTGGAACATATACAAATATTAGTGACACGACACCGTAATGAAAATTTTGTGCTTGAGTGTTCTATGTCCACTCAATTGACCAATCACAGCCCGCGACGCCATGTCTGCCATGTTGTTTGATTTGTCGCTGTGGCTGAAAACATCATAGGAAACACCTCGCCGCTCCAGAAAAAATATTCAAATAATTGAAATTGATGTGCATTGTGCAATGTAAACAGTTGTTATGCAGGAAGAAAAATTATGTTTAGAACATCCTGCATGAGTAAATACAAGCAGAGGCTGCCGCAAGCCGAGCATTCTGTAATGAATTTTGATCAGGGTGTTGTGAAAACAACACCCTGTTCAAAAACCACTCGTGTCAAATGTGTCAAAAGTGGTGTCGGTAAGGTAACAGTGTTTTCCCATCGCAAAATGTAACTTTAGGTCTGGAAACATGGAAAATGCTCGCAACGCACAACTCGCTGCTCCCCCTGTGGGTGTCTCTGACCCTCATCCTGACCTGCCTGATGTTCTCGGCGCTGTTCTCCGGGCTGAACCTGGGGCTGATGTCGATGGACCGCACCGAGCTGAAGATCATCTCCAACACGGGATCCGACCAGGAGAAGAAGTACGCGAGGGCGATCATGCCCGTGCGAGACCACGGGAACTATCTGCTGTGCAGTATCCTGCTCGGTGAGTTTACACGAGATCTACCCGCGTCTGGGGTCGAGTGGTCAACCCACCAAGATCCAGAGGTCCCGGGTTCGATCCCCGTGGGGAGTACAATATATTGTGCTTGGTTTGGTTGGTGGTAGGACTTTAAGTCCGCCTGGCTAGCTACCACCATCTAGAGGTAAGATAGCCAGTTCCTCAGTTGGTTGAGGATTCCGGGTGAAGTGCGCCTCCACCTTCGGCCTTATCTCAACTTGTATCCATGTGAGATGAACGCCAAAAAAATTGTGTGAAAAAAAAAAGGCCATTACATTTACAGTACATTTGTCGTTACAAAATGATCCTTAAAAAGAATATAATGGGTTAGAGTTTGTCTCATCGTCGGCAGGTAACGTGGCCGTCAACTCGACGTTCACGATTCTACTGGACGAGCTGACGTCCGGTCTGTTCGCGGTCATCTTCTCCACGCTGGCGATAGTGTTGCTGGGGGAGATCACTCCGCAGGCGATATGCTCGCGCCACGGACTCATGGTCGGCGCCAAGACCATCGTCGTCACCAAGGTGGGTACCGGTCCAGGTACATTTATTGTGTCCACTTACAATATTATTACAAATTGTGTATCTTAATAAATAATAAATAAATAAATAAATATTACAGGACATTATTTTTTACACAGCGCAATCTAGCCCCAAACTAAGCATAGCTTGTAATATGGGAACTAGATTACGGATACACTACTTAAATACTTTTTTTTTTTTTTCTTGTAAATACATACTTATATATAATACAACACCCAAACACAGAACAAACATCTATATTCATCACACAAATGTTTGCCCTGGGTGGGAATCGAACCCACAGCCTACAGCGCAGAAGGCAGAGTTACTACCAACTGAGCTATGAGGCTTGTCGAAATATAATGAATGGATTATCAAAAAAATAACCAGCCCGAGGTTCTTGCCTCTCTCCTTGTGTGCTGGTCGCGATTCCGAACAGGCGGTAGATTTGACGTTTCAAAATTATCCAAAAAAATCTTAATGAATAAAGAAATTTTGACTTTGACTTTGACCAAAAGGTATCATATTATTATCATTAACAAGCCTGTTGAGATTCTCCAGAGATTCCAAAACCTGTCTCTGCGAAGTTACAAGCGCACACTGGTTTGTGAGAAACTCTGAAATTCACAAACACCTGGAGATCTACACGGTAAAGCAGGAAATCGGCAACAGTAGCTCCAAATGTAAAGATCGACTTAATAGGACAGGCTCACAAATGTACTCGGCAAAGACCTAGACGATAAAGAAAACGTAAAACGCCTAAAACGACGGCACGTACTGACCTTGGACACGCGAGATTAAGTCTCTAGCCATTCTACGGTGCCATTTGATAGAATTGCACCAAAATTACAAGCCTCATAGCTCAGTTGGTAGTAGCTCTGCCTTCTGCGCTGTAAAATGTGCAATTTTGACAAACACTACAACAGAATTTATGACACTTTTTTTTTCTTAATGCTATGAATTTCTTGAAGCAAAACAAAGTTTGATTTCACGCGATAACAAAGTTTGTCGACGTTTGTAACACTTGTATAATGTAAAAGAGGATTTTTGTAAATTCCCACGGGGTGACGAGAACGAAGCCCCGGGCGATCGCTAGCATATTATATTTTTAATACAATAACAGAGTCTTTAACGCAAAAAAAAACCTTCGATATTCGTATAAGCATCAAAATCTGAGCTTCTTTACTATCGAAGAAAACATTAAAACTGAGTTTTTAAACGAAATAACGAAGCATTTTTGACGCTCAAGGATATTTTTCAATGTGCTTGTTTCGACTGTTAATATAACTGATGTGAATAATAATTTGTTGTCAAAAAAATCCCTTCCGCAGGCAGTGATGGCGATCACAGCGCCTCTATCGTTCCCTGTGAGCAAACTCCTGGACTACTTTCTAGGCGAGGAGATCGGGAGCGTTTACAACCGCGAGAGATTGAAGGAACTTGTCAAAGTAAGTTTAAACGTTTGTTTTGATAGACTTCTACACTCAGTTGGCACAAACGTTTGATAACTACACATTTGCCGGTCCTCGCGATACGGGCTTAGCCTAGTGTGTTTGTCAATCCTCTATACATAAACACTCCTGTTAAGTATGAAATAATTTATTACTATGTCTTAAGATTCAAATACAAATATTTATTCCCAAAAAAGTGTAATATTTCAGTATGATTACTATAATTGACCCCGCACTAGGACTTGCCTGTGTCGCGGGAGTCAGATACAATATTACACAGATTATATACAGATGTTTATGTTGTAATAAATATATTATTCATTTTTCATTTTAATATCTGAATAAATATGTCAAAGTTCGTTTTTATGTTTGTAACAGCAGTGTTTATGTCAAAACTGCTGGATTGAACTGTCCCAGCGTCTGTTTTTCCCGCTGTTACGACCCTAATGTCTTCAAGAAGAGAGTTAATGGCCACCTTCTGCGTAGGCTCACTCCATTGTCGATCTCATTCTTGCCTGTGCAAGTTATGAAAAAGCCGACCCATAAAAAAGAAAAACCTAAATGCTGTTGTAAGGACGAAGCTGCGAACAGTAACTTGTATAAGAATGAAAGGATCAGGAGATATCATTTGTATTGCGCATTTTGTGTTCTACCAGCTCACTCCTCAGTTAGTTGAGGATTCCGGGTGAAGTGCGCCACCTTCGGCCCTTAACTTGTAACTAGGTGAGATGAAGGCCATTCTCTCTGGATTTGAAGACTCTAATAACTGGTGCAGACGATAGACGAGGGTAACAAGTTCCATTCCAGTTTTCATTTCCTTACCGGTGTTTCCACACCGGTAAGGAATGTTGTCAGCGTCTTTTTGCACTAACGTCTTCTCGTTGTCTCCTAAACCGCCCACCTGTGACAGATCCTGAGGTCCCGGGTTCGATCCCCAGCGGAGCACATTATTGGGCTCGGTTTGGTTGGTGGCAGGTCATTGTTTGAGTCCGCCTGGCCAGCTACCACCATCTTATTTAAGTCTGTCGCCAATTCCTCAGACTGTTGAGGATTCCGGGTGAATTGCGCTTCCACCTTCGGCCTTATCATAACTTAAATCAGGTGATGTGAAGGTTAAACAACGTATTATAGTATATTACTATTATTAAATGTTTGTCCAGCCAAAAGTTATTTTTGTGTAAATTTTGAACTTTATGCTCAAATTTTCTGATTCAAGTAAACAATTAGACCCCTTCGTTTAGTTTGCCAACTACCCCAGATCTTGATCCTCTTAAGCTACTATCGGATTGTGCAATAATACAGTAGTGTGTGTTTTAAACCGGTTCAATTCCTGGCTACGTATTTTTTTTTATGATTTTTATGACTGATTCCGATAATGTTTTAAAAAAAAACAGTATGGAGATATTTATACATTCTTCGTATTAGCAATTAGGATTTGGTCATACACGCACACAGTACAACCTCAAGTTCAGCCTGTATACAATCTAGGTACACCGTCATTACAAATCTAAGCCTGCATTCAAAGCCAAATTCAAACTGATATGAGACGCACAAACGACGGATAATTGTATATCCTACTAACGTTCTGCCATCCTGCCAAAGTCAGACGCCGAGCAGTTCGTTATGTTCTGCCGTTTAGTGGTACAAGTCTTAGACTTCAATCCTCGCCCAAGTAATGCCCAGGCAAGACTCGTAGCTAAAAGATAATATAAAAAAATGTTTGTGTGTTTGTCTTGCTTCGCTCCTTCACGATATAACTCATGAACGTTTATAATTTAATTGTGCGTTAAAATCTGATGTTTAAAATATCTTGCTCGCCTGGGCAAGGATGAGGTCTACGATGGAGCAAGCTTTCCCAGGCACTGGCTCTCCTGCGCACCAACGACTTGTTTTTACTATGATAGGTTTCAATATAGGTACATTGGTATTTGAGTCTCAGTTCAGTTTGTATTTGATTCTTAAATGCAGCCTCTTAACACTCATTTGATGATATCAGGTATAACAGGGCTTGCAATCCGGATCTAACCCATTTGAGTATAAGGATAATATCAGTATACAAATAAACATATATTGCAAACCCTAGCTGCAACAATTGTATGTTTTTTGTGTTTTTCTTAAGATCATGGGGAAGCACCAAACCAGTGTACGTAAATCTTACAAATTCATATGAATCTTAGTTGTTCTTTAACGTGAAGTCCCTTCACTTATGTCTGTAGTAGCATGCGCGCACCTAGTGTAGTATTGTTTGTAATGCTGACCCTTAATTTCACACAAAAAATAACTCTGCCAAAATTGCACAGCGGAACACCACAACGTGCAAAATAAAAACATAAGCGAAGTGGCTTCATGATACAGAACAGCACGAGTGAATCAGATGTCGTCAAATGCTTTGGCTTTATTATAATTTATAAGCTAATTGACCGCCATGCCGGTCGCCCCTCCATCTCAGGCCGGGGATATCGTAAAAGCCGACTGAGAGATCGCCATAAAACGAGCAGCAGCTTTCTTCAGCTTTACTGCTATAGTCGATCCGTCTGCCAACCGTTGTGATGTTAGAAAACTCCAACTTTGAAAGAGGTCTCGTCCAACAGTGGACAGTGGGCTGTTGATAAAGCGAATTGGCGACATCTGAAGCTTTGCCGTAGCTCTGGGCCTTTGTGTTGATACTAGGTGAAATTATACTAACGAAATAGACAGGCATCCTATTCATACGCCAAAACATAAAAAAACACTATCTAGATTTTTTGTGTATTTCGCTTTTAGTGTTGTCTTTATTTGAACATTTATTGTTATTGCAGTTTCGTTGTAACACTGCGTCCTATGTGTGATTGGAATGTCAGACTGAATAGCGATAGAAACTTGATTGCAGATAGCGATATGTAGTATCTATTATAACTTGACAACAAAACTGACATAACAACAAATAATTAAATGAAAACTAGCCTAAAAACTAAAAACACGAAAAATTGTTCTTGCGTTGAAGAGCCAAGAGCGCTGGCTGCAATCTCGCGTTGAATGGCTTTGGCTTTGGATGATTCTCCTTGCGAGAAATCTCCTCCTATATTGTACGACCCGATAATGTGCGGCCCGAAATTCGAATTTTTGTTGTTTTGGCTTCGTACATTTTCGGGCCGTACATTATGTGATTGTGCAATATCAACACGTGACGTTTGACCCAATAATTCGAAACCATGGCTCGAATTATTGGCTGTGCATTACCATCTCCACGAGAGCCAGACCGCCAGCTCTCTTGTCCCCAGCGATGTCTCGTTAAAGTAGTTAGAAAGGTGTTACTAATTGTTAACTTTAGTATGTCACATTACACTACTCACAGGCTTAATAATACATTTAGTAACATTTAAAAGTGCCAGATATGCTTTACGCTTTTAATTTCTTATATTTTTTATTGGTGAAGGGTATTTAGGTGAATGCTCCGGTGTAGGTACGCGTTAGATGGTTTTTAGTAAATCGTAGCATCAAATCACAGCGTGGATTCTTTAAAGTGTCAACTTGCTACAGCTCTGAGGCCAAGTGGATATGGGCCCGCCTTACGACGCTGTGGGTTCAAATTCAATCGTGCAGCAATAGGCATTTCGGTTTTTTGGAAGTTTATATGCGCATTTATTACCTGCACAAGCTCTTGACAGTGAAGGTCACATCGTAGGAAAACCAGCATGTCCCTGGGATCAAAAGTCCGAATGTCACGTGTCACTGGCAACTATTAGTTATTCCGTGTCACTGGCTAGTATTCCGCTAAGCGATGGACTTGCAACCTGTCACGTAATGAATACTAGCTACTTGCAAACGATGGCCATGGGAACGTAAGTTTGCACGTGCTTCTGACTACCCCCTAGTAGGTGATCCTTGTATCCATCGGACGTCATCTCATGTCTCTCTTTTCTTCCCCATATCATCCCTACCTTCCATCCATCTCTTCTCCGGCCTACCTCTACCCGCTGCTGATTGTATTCTAAAAGCTTCTTAGTCAATGAATAATACTAAACGCATGAAACACTTGATCATCAACTTATTCTTTGATAGGTTTGTATAATAATAAGTGTCTTTATTTTATTTTATCTTATTCCTTCATAATTATTTCTCATGGTTATTTATTACCGCCTACATCACCACAGGAATGTTTACTTTAATATCATAACTTCATAAACCTATTTGTGGAAACTTATAATTAGCCCTAAGTTGTATCATTTCTATAGTTTTATTAGCTAGTTTTCCAAAAATTCTAAAATAAAATAAAATTAAAAACACTGAAGATCTCTGGGAGATTTCCGTAAAGATCTTAAGCACGATTTTTTTTTACATGGCACCACGTCTTATATAATGAATACCCCTATATCCATCCACCCATATTCAAAACTTCTCGGCACATGACTCTCATCCCATATTAATATCGTGGTACACGTGGCTCGTACTCTCCTTGCTGGTCGCGATTCCGAACAGGCGGCAGATTTGTTCTTATGTTAATTAAAATAATGAATATAGACATTTACCGTGAAAAAAATGTCTCATAATATTGATTGACACATCAATGAATCCACAATGTGTGAAGCTACGATTTCCTAAAGAAATGTATTTGCTTTACCACTAGCTATCTATACTAACGTATAACTAGTTGATGTGTTGAGTGAGGCGCGGTTTCCACAGATAACGACAGACGTGAACGACCTGGACAAGGATGAGGTGAACATAATATCGGGGGCTCTCGAGCTGCGCAAGAAGTCTGTGGTCGACGTGATGACCAAGTTGGAAGATGTGTTCATGCTGCCGATCACTTCCATACTCGATTTCGAGACTATGTCGGAAATCGTCAAATCTGGTAACGTTCTTATACTTACTCTTATCTTTTTCCTCTTCTCATCTACTTCATATTTTTTTCTTCTTAGAAGAAGAAAGAGGAAATATAATATAACATGAAGTCATGTTATATTATATTTCCTCTTTCTTCTTCTTCCTCTTCCTCTTCTCTTCTTATTCCCTTCTTCCTCATATTTTTTTTCTTCCTCGTTTCATCTACCTCTTATCTATAATAATAAATATTATTACAGGACATCTTATATATCTTCTTAATATATTCTTCTTATTCCTCTTATGGATTATATGACAAAAACCTCTAGCTTGGAAAATGAGAGCAAAGAGCATCGGGCAGTCATAATACAGTTGGAAGGCAAGCTCGAGGAAATGTGAAGTATTTCGAAGTTTAATTACATCGAAATTAGAAATCTCCCAAAAAAAGATGGCGAAACTAAGCAAGATTTAGACGACTACATTGATAATATGTGCCAATCAATTAAGGTGTCTGTGCCAACCTCGGCTATAAAAGACTGTTTCCGTATGCCTGGCAAAAAACTGGTAACTAGACGATATTGGCTGAACTAAGCAATAACTCAATGAAGACTCAAATCTTACGAGCAGTAAAATAATTTAACAAAACAAATCCGAACAAAAAATTTACCAGCCTACATCTAGGGTCCGCAGCACCATATGGTCCAATTTATGTGACTGAGCGCCTGACCCCACTTGCCCGAAGACTAATCGTGTTTTCGAAACACAAGCGTTCTAGCATCTACCCTGAACTATAACATATATTAATTTCAAAGTAAATGCTACAGTATTGTGGAAGATACGATCGCTGAAGCTAATCCATTTCACATATCATAGATTCTTAATACAAGAATATTAACAGTATCATCCAGAAACAGACTGCTTATACCATGGATGTCAATGGGGCTGGTGAGATGCATGCGAAACAGGGATCGAATGCATTTAAAACTTAAACAAGCACCTAATAATATTGTTCTTGAGATAACTTACAAGAGATACCGAAATTCCTGCAATAATCTTATCAAAAAACTGAGGCGACAATATGAATGAAAACTTTTAGTAGAAGCTGGTAAAAATAATAAAAAACTATGGAAAGCCATCAATAACATAACAAATAGGACTTACTACAAAAAGGAAGAAACTTGCGAACTACTTTAAATCGACGAAACCCCAGAAATGACGGTTACGATATCAACAACTCCTTTGCTACTGTTGGTGAAAACTTGTAACTACAAATAAAACATTTGACACACCACAATTGTGCGGCTGGTGACGATGACATCTCTTCTGATTTACTTAAACTACTTATCAGCTACGTTACCTACCCCCTCACATATATACTTAACCTTTGCTTAAGTAACGGTATTTTCCATATACTTAAAGGATCCATAGTTCGCCTAATATTTAAAGGTGGAAATAGAAACCGTGTCACTAATTATCGTCCTATGTCAATCCTTACATCACTGTCAAAATTTTTGGAAAGATTGATTAACTCAAGATTGATAAACTATCTGGAATCAAATACGCGCGAACAAATCAACTGATGATGCCTTAACTGCATTTACTGAGTTTATAGTTCAAAAGATATATAAAAAAAAAATGCCTCACAATATTTTTAGACCTTGCCAAGGCATTCGACACGGTTTCCATCCCTATTCTTATAAGTAAAATGGAGAACTTTGGTATAAGAGTAAACTTATTAATGTATCAATTATGTTTTGTTCTAAGGCGCCAATAAATATATTTCTATTCTTATCTTATCTCTCTTATCTGTGTTTGGGTGTTGTATTGTAAGAATGTAAATACAAAAAAAAGTATGGAAGTAAGTATCATATTTGTAATCTAGTTCCCATATTACAAGTTTTGCTTGAAATAAAAATCTGAAAACAGAAAGATATTTAGTAACAAATCCGTTTGAAAATTTTTTTTGGACGTTGTGTTGCTATTGACGAGCCTTCGGCCGACGTGCTGTCGTCAGATTATTTATTTTGAAAAATGGATTTCCGCAAAATAACTGCATCAATTGACTAAGCTTTGCTAAGTTTGGGAGTAGATTGCGCTGTGTAAAATTAATGTAATAAAAAATGTTGTCACAGCGAAGGACTTCAGTAAGATTGAGGCTAGCCAGGTGGACTTGAGACGAGTCCTGCCACCAAGTCCTAGGACTTGATGGCACTTTGTATTCTTGGTATCTTGAAGCCGGATGTTACATAATCCCACGTGAACTGTTATGTCCAGCGATATGAGAGCGAAGGGCCTGACGTTGGATGCTCTCCAACTCATATCATTTCTAATCTGGTACTTCCATAAATACACGAACTTGCCCTTCGTTTAGTGAAAACTAGTTTCCCCGCGTTTATATGTACGTATTGTAATATGCTTACAGCTATTTCAGGGTTTTGTTCATGTGAATACAAAACTGAATCATTATACGTCTCTCATGTGTATGTCTGTTGCACGCACTCCAACATGTGTTGTATCATATAGTATGTATGTATAAACAAAAAACAAGTATTTATATACTCTATCCGTAATATAGTTTTCATATTACAATTTATGCTTAGTTTACTAGATGGCGCTGTGTGAAATTAATGTCTTGTAATATTCTTTTATATGTAGAAAATGACAGTATTTTTTTTCTTCTTTTACATGTATATATAATATCAATTTTTACACTGCGCCCTCTAACCTCAAACTGTGCGGTTATTATAATGACAGCAAATTGTTATGTTATTATGATAATAATTTAGTCACATCTGGGTCAACAGCATCTAAATACTACTTATACATAAAATATCTTAATGTCATCAAGAAGATAATTAATAAGCACCTTCTGGGTAGACTTCTAGGCTTTAACCGCCTCTGTGGTCTAGTGGTTCGACCTCCGGTATCAGATCCAGAGGTCTCGGTTTCGAACCTCACGAGGAGTACAATATTATGCTTGGTTTGCTTGGTGGTAGGACTTTGTTTAAGTCCCCCCCTTTTTACTACGGGGTAGCGCTTAGTTCTCACCTGGTTACAAGAAACCTGGCTAGCTACCACCATCTTACCTAAATCTGTCGTCTGTTCCGGCATTTATAATTAAGATTCCTCATATTTCCAGTTCCTCAGTTTGTTGAGGATTCGACTTGAAACCAGGTGAGATAAAGGCGAAGCGCTTCCAATTCGTACAACTCGTAGATATCCTTGCGAGGTCAAGTTTCTAGGTCAAAGGTCAAGAAGTGACCCCCACTGAATGAAAAAAATACCACATTCACGGTTGGGAATAGGTTATAGGGCTTGTCATCATGGCTAGAGGGTTGTCGGCCGCTGTGTTACTTGAACTGACATGATGTGTACACAACACCATCAATTATCGTAGACATGTGAATCATAGGTAATGGGACTGACAAACGCTGGTCGTAACAATCTCATCATTCATAATTAGAACAGGAGAAGTGAATAAGGCTTTATTTTACGCAAAATAACATCGTAGTACAAAAGAAATGTTGTGATCAGTCTTTTGGTGGTAAGATTGAGGATTCCGGGTAAAATGCATAACCATCGCACAATTTAATAAAAAAATAAAAATACGAACATGTTTTGATGTGTCTCATTAAAAAGTGATTTCTTCCAGTCAACCGTAGAATATTAGAAGTTTACGCAATCATTGTTCTAGTTCTGAGGTTAAACTAACTAGCTGTGTGAAATTAATGTTAAGCTGAGCTTTTTTTAAAATACATTTTATTACGGTCGGCTGGTCGAAACCACGGCAATTAGTTTTAAAAGTTCAATATCAATACGTCTATTTCACTAAGTTCAACTCAAAGCTCAAAGCGTTGAACTAATTGAATTTTATGGTTGAATGGATGAAACCACTGAACTATTATGGTTGAACGGTCGAAACCATTGAACTATTTTGGTTGAATGATCAAAAAATCTGAACTATTATGGTTGAATGGTCGAAACATATGAACTATTATGGTTGAATGGTCAAAACATCTGAACTATTATGGTTGAATGGTCGAAACATATTAACTATTATGGTTGAATGGTCAAAACATCTGAACTATTATGGTTGAATGGTCGTAACCTACCATGGTTGGTAAACTGTAAATTTTTTTGGTCTATATGATTTCGATTTTGATTCGAAACTACTAGAGCATCGTTGATACCCCCCAGGGTACTCCCGCATCCCGGTGTTTGAAGGCAGCCGCGACAACATAGTGACCGTCCTCTTCATCAAGGACCTGGCGTTCGTGGACCCCGACGACAACACGCCGCTGCGCACGCTCTGCCAGTACTACCAGAACACCTGCAACTTCGTCTTCGAGGATGTCACCTTGGATATCATGTTCAGGCAGTTCAAAGAAGGTAACCTTCCGGGTGAAGTGCGCCTCCTTCGGCCTTATCACTACTACCAGAAATCTTCTACTAGTTGTATAAAAAAAAATGTTTGTATGTATGTATGTATGTACGGTCGCAGGGCACAAGGGACACATGGCGTTCGTGCACCGCATCAACAACGAAGGCGAAGGGGACCCGTTCTACGAGACCATCGGACTGGTCACTCTCGAGGACGTCATCGAGGAGTTGATACAAGCGGAGATCGTCGACGAAACGGACGTCTTCAGTGAGTGTGTGCAGGTGCTGCAGGCTGGCGGCAAGACCGCCGGTGTGCTCTGGTGGTCCCGAGGTCCAGAGGTCCCTTAGGGTGCTAGGTTGCTGGTAGGGCTTTGTTTAAGTCCACCTGGCTACCACAATCTTACCTAATTCTGTCGCCATAATAACAATTCTGAAATTGTTGTGTTCCGGCATTCAGAGGTAAGATAGTCAGTTCCTCAGTTTGTTGAGGATTCCGGGTGAAAGTGCGCTTGTTAACCAGGTGAGATGAAGGCCAAGCGCTTCCCCGTAGTACAATAAAAAAAATGTTTTTCTGTTTGTCGATTTCGTTCTGTTGTGTTTGTGTATGTGTGCTATAGAAGCAAATATGTCTATGTTTTTTGGAAAATGCATCATCCACCCCCCACGGGTAACTTGGTGATGTTTCAGTGGGAACGGAGCTTACGGCTCGCTCTAAATGAGAAATAAACAGGCAAAGTGCGCACGCACACTGACGGTTCCGGTTCCGACCGACGTATCAAAGCGTACACACGTATGATTTGTAATTTTGGTTTATTGCTATTATTTATTGTTATATTGCCTCTTGATATCCCGCTGATAGACGACGGATGGTCAGCGTAGACTTAGCAATATTCCCTGTACACAGTACAACGCTGTGTTTGTGTTCCCAGCGGACAACCGGTCGAAGCGTCGCCGCAACCGTCCGCAGCACAAGCTGCAAGACTTCGCGGCGTTCGCGGAGCGTCACGAGAACCAACGGATACACATATCGCCGCAGCTGACGTTGGCCACGTTCCAGTTCCTGAGCACCAGTGAGTATATCACGTGACCTACCTCCGACCGACCCTAGTACATACAAGACGTCACGAGAACCAACGGATACACATATCGCCGCAGCTGACTTCGGCCACGTTCCAGTTCCTGAGCACCAGTGAGTATATCATTACATTACACGTCCCCCGTAGCACGTGACCTACCTCCGACCGACCCTAGTACATACAAGACGTCACGAGAACCAACGGATACACATATCGCCGCAGCTGACGACAAAGTTACACTTGCTTACGTCCCTATTCAGTTGCCATTGTAATAAAAACAAACATGTTTACAAGGAAATATTTTCGAACGATTTTTAGAACGCTTTTTAGCCGAAAAGAGGCATGTCTGAGTTTTGGAAGCATTGAAACAAGTCTATGAGCCTGGTTCGTGCGCTCAACCATGGCCTCTCAGAGAACACATCTCCACATTGGAGGATCGTGCGCTAGATATGTATCTCTCTGTAACAGTACTGTCACCTGCATATCTAAAAATGCCTAACAAAGCAAGTCATTAATATGCAGTAGGAATAGAGTCGCAGAGAGAACAGACCCTTGAGCAACACCTGCGTTGGTGGCAATATAGTCCGAGGATCAGCCATCGTTTACCACTCTAATAGACCGTTCACTCAAGAAGTTGGATATCTAGACAAATGCAGGAGGTAAACCGAACGCAGGAAGTTTATTCAGCAGGCTGCGTGGAAAACCCGGTCAAATGCCTTTGAAACGTCAAGAGAAACAGCATCCATGCTTCTCAATAGCTTCTCCTCACAAATATCCCCGTGATCCCCCCAAGAAGGTCGCCAGTGGATCTTCCTCGGCGAAAGCCGTATTGATGAGCAGGTCAATAGCTTCAAGACTTTCTATACGTATAAAAAGTCTTGTTTTTGAGACAAAGCAAAAGTGCTTTCGTTGATAATAATAATAAAAATAAATGTATTTGCAGTGTATGTATATTTGATTGTGCCGTGGCGGTCGCGGCTTAAGAATCGACCCCGCCAACTCAGCCCATGGATGCCGTAAAAGCTGACTAAGGGACACCACCAGAAGAAGTGCAACAGCTTCCTTCTGTGTATTATGTACAGCTTTACTGCGATAATCAATCCGACTGCCAAGCGTGGTGGTTATGGTAAAAACCTCCAGCTTTGGAGGAGGCTCTGCCCAGCAGTGGACACTAATGGGCTGTTGATGTGATGTGACCATTCGCAGGTGTGGACGCGTTCCGGCCGGACAGTGTGTCCGAGACGGTGCTGCGCCGCCTCCTGCGACAAGACGTCATCCACTACATCAAAATGAAGGAGAAGAACAGCAAGGACGTGACTACGTACGTCTACCAACAAGGGAAGCCGGTCAGTTGCACTAACATCACTTGTTTAGATACATTATCTCAACCGTCTGTGGTGACGTGGTGCTTCCACCGGCGTCAGACCCAATGATCCCCAGGGGGTGCAAATTTGTTCTTGGTTTGGTTGGTGGTAGGACTTTGCTGAAGTCCGCCTGGCTTGCTACCAACAACGTCGTGTTCCGGTATTTAGAGGTAAGATAGCCAGTTCCTCAGATTGTTGAGGATTTCAGGTGAAGTGCGCTTTCACCTTCCTTATTTACCGCAGAGGCGGAAAATACAATCTTTATCCAGCTTGGTGCTAGATGGCGTTGTGTGAAATGTCTGTCGTGTAATGTTTAAATAATAATAATAAATAATATTACAGGACATTAATTTCACACAGCGCCATCTAGCCCCAAACTAAGCATAGCTTGTAATATGGAAACTAGATAGAATATTAAGATATATAGAATACTTAAATACTTTTTTTTAAATGATACAACACCCAAACACAGAACAAACATCTATATTCATCCCACAAATGTTTGCTCTGTGTAGGAATCGAACCCACAGCCTATGAGGCTTTTAGATTTATAGTGTTATTTTTTAATTGTTTACGGTCACATGTCCCCCTCGTTGCCCCTAGTATCTAGTACCTATTAGTCAAATGTCCCCCTAGTACCCCCTAGTATCTAAGTACCTAATAGTCAAATGTCCCCCTAGTACCCCCTAGTATCTAAGTACCTAATAGTCAAATGTCCCCCTAGTACCCCATAGTATCTAGTACCTAACAGTCAAATGACCCCCTAGTATCCCTAGTATCTAGTACCTAAGATTCAAATGTCCCCCCAGTACCCCCTAGTATCTAGTACCTAATAGTAAAATATCCTCCTAGTCCCCCCTAGTATCTAGCACCTAATAGTGAAATGTCTTCCCTGTACCCCCTAGTATCTAGTATCCAATAGTGAAATGACCCCAGTACCCAGTAATAGATGTAAATGTTCTCCAGGTGGATTACTTCGTGTTGATACTGGAGGGTCGCGTGGAGGTGACGGTGGGGCGGGAGAACCTGGTGTTCGAGGCCGGGCCCTTCACATACTTCGGGGTGCAGGCGCTCTCGCAAAACGTCGGAGTCGGTATGTGTATGGGAATTATCTTTCCCACGATTTAAAGAAATGAAAGTGACACTTGCCTGCGTCATTCCAGTTGCCGTTATTAAAAAAAGCATTTATACATGTTTTATTTTAAATGTAATTTTTGACAATAAAATTGTGTGAATAAATGTAAATATAAATTTTATAATTTCCTTGTATACAAGAATATATTTTCTGACGAAATTCTGTAAAGAATTATAGGTGGTGCAATTTTTCTCACAACCCTGGATAAAATTTTTTGGGGTTATTGTCATGGGACCAAAGTCACACAGGAGTTATTTACAAGTTAAGAAAGATGATTAAAACAAAGAAAAGACGTGTAATCGAAGTACCTAGGTGTCGTATTATAGTTCATGTAGCGAGAGTCCATTATGTTTTTTTTAAATTGTTAACTGAATTTATTAAGTTATAAAATTTTAACTATTATGTAAATTTCAATATAATATTGAACGCCGTTGTACGGCGGCATACATTGTGCCTGATCTGACATGACTACCATCTATGTTAAACATTTATATCGAGCAATAAATAATACTTTACTTTTTACTTTAAATTGTTGTACTCTGTACATTAAAATAGTGCGATTTACATATGGCCATACATACGATAAAATGAATAAATTACGGAACTTCTAAATAAAATCGAAAGTTATCCGATATTTGGACACAGTTGCATGCGCCATGATCACTGATACAACTAACAAATCATGGAAAACATCCCGTTAATTGGAGTTATAGTGTTCATAGCCACAATAGTTTCAAAACTTATAAAACCACAAGTTTAAATCAAAGTAGCAAAAGCCAGATCAACGGTCGAGAGTTAAGTTTTTACACTCCTGGTCACCCAGAGATTGGTAAGCCTCAACGGACTGCTGTGATTGGTTCCGCCATTTTGATGACGTACTCACGTGTCACCCACGTGACCACGTGATCACATCTCGCAGCGCTGTACCTTGTCTCCTAGCTGACAGAGGCACCCGCTCCCTTTGACATTATTAGACTAGCTTCCTTGTACCGTGAAGCCGTGCGAAAATTCCCACGGGATAGCGGCGTTTCTCAATTTGATGTATGTATTTCAGCGGAATCGCCAACGCCATCGGCGATGGGCTCTCTACAGAACATCAACATCGAGGCGATGCTGCGGCACACGTTCGTGCCGGACTACTCGGTGCGCGCTATCACCTCGCTGCACTACCTCACCGTCAAACGGTAACGATCCATTCACAGCGACATCTGTCTCTGTCTCCTACCAAAGCTAACCTGTCTTCGTGCGACACCCCTAGTGCTTATAATAAGCGGGACAGAAGCTCGGGGAGATGCAGAGAGTACCCAAAGTACTTGATCTTTGACTAATCTAACCAAACCCTGAAGTCAAAGGTTGACCTTTAATTTAAAGGTCATGACCTCAAGGTCAAAGTTCATGTATTCAAGGTCAAGGTCATGTCCCGGTCACAACCATAACCCTAACATCAAAGGTCATGACATCAAGGTCAAAGGTCACGACCTCGTGATTGTTCCCTTACGCTAGTATTCCCACATCCCTTCTACTCTTGGCTAAGTCTTATTTTTCTATTGCGTTCTATTTCCAACACAGTGACCGGCGGCTAGCGAGGCAAATTTGATTATATGAAGTGTGTTTTCGACCACCGGTACACCGGTCCCAGGTTCGATCCCCTCGGGGTACATATATATGCTAGGTTTGGTTACATTTGAGTCCGCTAGGCTAGCTACCACCATGTTGCCCAAGTGCTCTGGGACTCAGAGAAAAGATTCCTCAGTCCGTTGAGGATTCCGGATAAAGTGCGCTTCCACCTTCTGCCTTGTAACATGAAAATAGGTGAGGTGATCGCCAAGCGCTTCCCCGTCGCAGAGAAAACTGAACCCTTATTACAATGCGCTAAGGTAGAATATTGTTGCAGCTCTCTTTACATGGCCGCCAAGCGGGCAACACTGATGGAGAAGGGAAATATCTCCAAAGGAGGCACCAACGAACAGTTCGATACCGAAGTTGATAGGGTGAGTCTTTTGCTTCAATTCTACATTTTGAATATTTTTTCTAGATGCTATTTTATAGGATTAAGGAATATATAAAAAGGATGAAGGTGTCGTATTTGCTTAAGTTGAGAATATCGTGAAGCGAGGTTCACTATATTTTCAACTTAACGGGATATAGTACCTAAGATTAGCAACTTAAAGCAACTTTACTCTAGTTTCGAACTACGATATAGTTATAATAAAGGTGACATTGCTGTGCACTCAACCACGGCGCTTATGACCTCCAGATGACAGAACTACGCGCGAATTTCTAAGTTTGAATTTTTTACGGCAATAGAAATATTAATTTTGAAAATCTAAAACACAGACCGTCTGCTGTCTGTATACTGTGTTTATTTACTGTACAAAGTGTCAAGGCCTAATTGGGCGTATTTGTTGAATGGCGAACATTTTTGGTACAAATTAGAGTCAACTTTGTTTTTTTTTCTATCAAGAAAATTTAATGTAATCGTGTTTTCGAAACACAAGCGTTCTAGCATCTATCCTGAACTATAACATATAGTAATTTCAAAGTAAATGCTATAGTATTGTGGAAGATATGATCGCTGAAGCTAAGCCATTTCACGTATCATAGCTCCTAAGCCAATACGATACCTTCATCATTTTTATTATGTTCCTTAATCCTATAAAATAGACTCACGACTTCTCGGATTCCTCACTTCAGATCACTTCTTGCAGCGTGGATCATTTCAGGATCATTTACTAGGGGGTGGTCAGAGGCACGCCCAAACTTACGTTCGGCACATGCCCACGGTTTGCAAGTAGCTAGCATTCAATACGTGACAGGTTGCAAGCCTATCGCTTAGCGGAATAGTAACCAGTGTCACGTGACATTTGGATTGTTGGTCCTAGGGTCATGCCGGTTACCTCACGGTGTGACCTTCACCGTCAGAGCATGACCTGCGTCAAATGCGCACATTAGCTTAGTGGAAAACCCGAATAGTCCATTGGTGCACGACCGGATTGGAACCCACAACCTCGTAAACACCTGACAGCCACTTACCCACATCTCCTTCTAAATTTTCCTGTTGAGAGTCAAAGTCATGTTAAAATTCGTTTATTCATTAAGATGATAATTTAGAAACGTCAAATCTACCGCCTGTTCGGAATCGCGACCAGCACAAAAGGAGAAAGCCTTTTTTTTATTTTAGATAGTCAAGCGTTTGACCACCAGCTTACATGTAAAACAAGTAAAGATGTGGCCTAAGATGGAGCAAGCTTGTCTAAAAGGAACCTATTTACTCTGGACTCGAAGACTCCAAGATTGTACCAGTGAGAAACAGACGAAGGCAAGGAGTTCCATTCCTTACCAGTATTAATGATAAAGCTAGAGGGGAAACGATTATTATCCTATTATATTCCCTCCCCCCCACCATTATCGCCAACCCTTTCCCATTCCAGCACGTTTGTAACACGTCAAGTGCTAACACTCCCATATCGATGGTGTCTAAGAAGTATGTCGGTAAATCTAGTAGTACCGACTCCGCTAAAGAAGACGTTCTGAGCTCGGCGTCTGCGGGGAATAAGGTCCAATTTTGATTGTATTTAGCTTGTAACAGGTTTTTTTGGTAGCTATTGATAATAGACCCTCGTTTGACCACTAGCTTTATTTTAATTTTTATTGTACACCAGACATAAAATCAAGGTAGACGGGCAAAGTTACGCTACGTCGATGAGTATATTTACCTGGGCCAACTAGTTTCCTTCGACAACAGACAAGACAGAAGTCGAACGTAGAGTCCAAAATGCCTGGAAAAGCTACTGGTCCATGGAAACGCTAATCAAGGTTGACCTTCCACTATCACATGTCGACATGTGTATTCTTCCCGTACTCAACTATGGCGCCCAAACATGGTCATTTACCGAGGTTCAGAAATCAAAACTCAAATTTTGTCAAAGAGCCATGGAGCGAAGTGTGTTAGGGGTGAAAAAGGCCGACAGGATCCGAAATACCGAATTGCGATCTAAGACCGGTATCGCAGATGTCGGTGGTAAGTCTGCCAGACTGGGAATGGGCGGGTGACGTCAGTCGAATGCCTGCTGACAGGTGGGCAAAGGCTGTCTCGCAATGGGTGCCTGCAGGTGGGCAACGCAGTAGAGGCAGGCCAAGAAAACGTTGGCGTGACGACCCGACTGCATTCTTTAATCTTGGAAGCATCTCACATGGGTACAAGTTGAGATAAGGCCGAAGGTGGAGGCGCATTTCACCCGGAATCCTCAACAAACCGAGGAACTGGCTATCTTACCTCTGGATGCCGGAACACAACAATTTTAGAATTGTTATTATGGTGACAGAATTAGGTAAGATGGTGGTAGCTAGCCAGGCAAACTCTAACAAAGTCCTACCACCAACCAAAGCAAGCACAATATAGCGTTTTTTAAATTATCGCGATTATTATACATAATGCGATGAAGACCCGTTTTTGTTATTAATTATCAAGCTCAATATATTGTACATCCCATGGGGATCGAACCCGGGACCTCTGGATCTGAAAATCGGTGGGCTGAACGACTAGACCACAGAGGCGGTTACTTGGAGGAGAAAAAAACGCCAAGAGGTTGCATTGGTTTTTGTAACCCTTTGGTAATGCCATCCATTAAGGTCCAAAGGGTCATAAAGAACTAAAGTCTGATAAGCTAGTTAGTATACTAATGGTACGATTTCAGTTACCGCAAAGAGTTAATTTGATAGAGCTCAGGCAAAGACTCAACCATGACGATACAGGATTCAAGATGGCCGCCAATCCACAAACGTGCTCTGACAGGGTAATCAGTAATGGCTACCATTTAAACGGTCACCTAATTAAATATGTTTGGTCAGCTTCAATATGTATATTTTCGATAAACAAAAATGATGTTTCGGTGAAAAAAACATAACAACCTCCTGAAGTACTCCTTCCGCCATAAGTTCTAATTATTTACTGTCACTATTAATTTTTAACAAAATTTTCTTGCTCATTGAATATCATGTGGAGGAGTGTAACGGTCTCACTCTCTCTTGTTACTATTGCTATTGAAGGACAGAGATGACAAATCGATGCTTGACATTTTAATGGACAGGTCGTATTTAATACTATTAAGGAACTTGTAGCTGCACGATTTGTTATCTATAACAAGCGTATTACATTTCAGATAAATCAAGTGTCTTTAGAAACATCCATTATAACTAAAAGCTGTAATAAAAACTGGAAACCCGATCGGATTAACGTGACTCAGTCGAAACATAGCGCCAATACTCGGCCCAATGACATTGCTCGGAAAGACGATACAGCCAATACTCGGCCCAACGACATTGCTCGGAAAGACGATACAGCCAATACTCGGCCCAACGACATTGCTCGGAAAGACGATACAGCCAATACTCGGCCCAACGACATTGCTCGGAAAGACGATACAGCCAATACTCGGCCCAACGACATTGCTCGGAAAGACGATACAGCCAATACTCGGCCCAACGACATTGCTCGGAAAGACGATACAGCCAATAAATGGGCCAACGAAATTGCTAGTAACGATGATATGGCCAATAGAAAAGCAAACGATGCCGCCCAAAGATGGGTTGACGAAGAGGTCGGCAAATATGATGTGAATCAAATATTTAACAAAGACAACAATACTAAAGATGATTTACCCAACAGATGGGCCAACGACAATGTTAGTAAAGACACCGGCAGTTGGGCTAACAAAAGCATAAACAAGGATAGTTGGGCCAATGAGAGACTCACCATAGACCTCGGATCCAACACTTGGTCCAACGACACCAACATCGGCCCAAGTTGGAACGACAGAAGGCTTTCCAGGGAAATTGACGCGAACAATTGCGCGGTTTGCGTGCGGAATAACTTTTGGTTGGACAAGTCTGTTTTGAACAAGAGATTTGATGATACAACTGGTTAGAACGCCATTTTATCTACATACTTTGATCTTTATTACTATTAGTGCCAAATTTCACACTCATCCGTGCGCGCGATAAGTTTAAGGGTTTTGAAGTTATATGTTTACATATTTAATATATATATATCAAAAGACAGCACCACAAACTTGGGAAAGCTTGTACAATACTTTACTTATCTATTATTAGTGGAACGCCCCAGGACTCGTTCGCGCCATCTCGTGAGAATTTCCTAAAATCTCATCTCTCATGTGACTACAATACAATACAAATCGTTTATTTTCAATCAACTCAGGATCATTTGATTCACACACAGTTTCATACAAAATAGGTACATACTTATAAATCTAGCAGAAATTGGAAGGATAACGGGCATGTCACAAAATACAAATTTAAATTTAATGAATTACAAAATGTCAAAATAAAATATTAATAAAAGTCAAAAAACAAAATAATGATTTAAAAATGAATTGAATTGCAAAATGTCAAGATATTCATAAAAGCCACAACAAAGTAATTATTTAAAAATGTCAAGTCTGAATTTATTATTATTATTGAGAGCATGCATCTGGGCGCAGTGATACAAATAAATGCAGTCAAACCTATTTGCAAATACGTTGATAATGCTGTTGGAGCTGGCCCGGACCCTGCGCATCAGAGATGTACCCCGCTTGCGCATGGTGCTGTAGAAACAGTCCACGCGCATCTCGGCGAACATCCCTGACGCACTACAGAACCGGGGCAGTCCCATCAGCACTCTGAACGCATTATTATATTGAACACGCAGAGCGCTGTACTGTTTTTGCGTATAGTTCACCCATAGGCTGCACGTGTAGAAACTCGAACAGTAAGCCTTAAAAAGTGTAGTTTTCACTTGTTTTGAGCAGCGTGCAAATCTACGAGCTATCATGTTCGCTCTTACAGACAGCGCCCTCCGTTCTCTCTCAATGTCAGCATCGTCTTTCAAGTCAGAGGTCAGAAAATGTCCCAGATATTTAAACTTATCTACTACGTTAAGCGGTACTCCACACAGTTTTATGCAAGGTATAGTGGACACTGGACAGCTTCCTCTGGCACGAAAAACCATGCATTCACTTTTCGTACTGTTATATTTTAGGCCATGTTCGTAAGCATACCTCTCGCAAATGCCTAGTAACCTGGCTAACCCACAATTTGATGCACTCAACAGCACCATGTCGTCTGCATAACTAAGATTGTTGACACAAACACCGTCAATATGGCAGCCGACACGGGTGCTGCTGAGCTCAACAATCAACGCGTTGACATAAAGGTTAAACAGCTTTGGAGACGTCAGCCCCCCTTGCCTCACCCCGGCCTCCAACCTGTATGTCTCCGAGTAAGCACCTGACCATCGCACCACATTGACTTGATTTTGATACCAGAACTTAAATATGTGGTTGAGTTCTGGAGGTAATTCAAGCTGTTTTAACTTCTGCCATAATACGTCATAATTAACCAGGTCAAACGCTTTAGACAAGTCGAGGAAACAAGCATATATGGGTGTTTTGCGATCAGTGTAGTACTTGATAGTCTGCTTCAAACTTAAAATAGCCGTCTCTGTGGAAAGACCTGGTCTAAAACCGAATTGATTATTATGTAGTTTCAGATAAGGACTAAGTCGAGTGTCAAGCAGACTATCCAGCACCTTTGCTACTATTGTGGCCAACGAAATTGGCCTATAGTTATTTTCATCACTTATATCGCCAGTCTTATTCTTCACAATGGGCACCACTACAGTCCTTAACATCTCCGCAGGTAGATATGAATGTCCCATACATAAGGTATAGAACATGGCAAGTACTCGAGGCAGATGGGGGCCCGCATGTCTTAGGTGTTCGATGCTGAGACCATCATGACCAGGAGATTTACCACGTGACATAGATTTTATAGCTTTATAAACGTCTTTGGCTATAAACCTAGTTCCTAATTCCTGGCCATTTGATCCCGCATCGCTCACCGACTGCGATGGTCCCAAAGGTGAATGAACGGCAAAATGATTCCTGAACATTTCGGCTATATCTTTTTTATCAGTGATACCAGCAACGCTCACAGGGAGACCGGGTTTACTATTCAATTTATTGGTGGCTTTCCAAAAACTAGAGAAATTTTGATTGAAATGTTGAGCTGTAATGTTATCCATTTTTATTTGTTCGCTATTGTTTTGACACCATCTTAACCGTGATTTGAATATCTTTTTGCTTTCTACCATGTCGTTATAAATGCGGCCAGTATTAGGTTTGCCAGAATTTACCCAGATCTCATACTTCGACCTCGCCTTCCCGTGAGCATCACTTACATATCTATTCCACCCCGCGATAGGTTTTCGTTTATGTTTGAAATTCCCATTCAATGCACTACTACTAGTGGCAGCTTGACTTAAAACACTAACAATTTTATCATACAATTTGTCAATAATACATCTATGGTCTAAATTATTACACATAAAATCACTACAAAGTGTAAACTCACTTGGAAAATCTATTTGTCTTAACTCATCATGACATATTTTATAATAATTTTCTACATGTTCTACTTTTCTATCCCCCCATACTATTTTACTGATGTTATTATAACTTTGTTCTGCTACTATTTTGGGCTTAATAATATTAAAATCACATTCTAAAATAATAGGAAAGTGGTCCGACCACAAGACATCATACTGTACATGCACATTCGAAACTGCCCGAGCAGCTGACTTAGATGCAACACAGTGGTCCAACCATCGTCTGGAGCCATTCGCATCACTAACAAATGTATACGTATCTGAGTGCACGCCTAACATTTCCACGTCAACACATACCCAGTCTTGTTCAGTGCAAAAACTAGTCAGCTCGTTAAAAAACTGTGTATACGGATGCGCATTAAAGTCTCCAAGTATATACACGGACTCAGTGTTCTCAATACTTATTATAGCACTCACCCGACTCAGACAATCTGTAAACTCAACCAAGTTCGTCACTTTATCTGTAGGCATGTACACATTTAAAACCGAAAACGATCTCTGCCCCAAGACAACTTTAATAGCACACACACGCGGATGACCACACTGTACCACTGACACGTTTTGGAAGACACACTTATCCCACAGCAACGCTACTCCACCGTAAGGCCGCCCGACTATCATGCCGGCCGACGTGTCCATCGCTGACGTCCCGGTGTAGGCAAAGTTAGGATGAATGGTGCTGAGGAAAGGAATGTCCCCCGGAAGCAGCCAGGTCTCTTGTAATGCAATGATGTGCGCTGTCTGACACAGCTCTCGTATGTGGTCAACCGACCTCTTCACATTTTTACAGTTAAAGCTGATTAACTTACATGATGAGCTATCAACCATTGTATTTAGAAGGGCCGCCTACAGTGTCACCACCGTTCACATTTCTTGGCTTGAAGTTAACAAAACGACGAAAAATGATTCCTTGTGGCCACAGCTTGTCATCCAAAAACAATGATACCTTTTGTTCTGACACTAAAAACTTGAAAGCCCTATGATCCCTTTCTCGTCTAAATACAATCTTCTCCAAAGAAATCCGTTCTTTTGTTTTATTATACACGTACTCAGTTATGTCCTTTTCAGACGAATCTTTGTGGACATTCGTTATAAATATCGGTATCTTATTTTCGGCTGCTCTAAATTTTCCTTCCTTATCTAGTGAGGAACCCATCGTACCTAGATAACGATGATTTAGCCTAGGTTTACGGTACTGGACCGTTTTCCATTCACCTCTATTTTTCATAGTTTCCGCAAACGACTTCATTCGTGGAGATTGCTCATTATTAGAAGACATAATATTTACAGTCGGGCTCGGGCGAGTAGATAAGTCGTCGATCAGCTGGCGAGTATTACCCGGCTCGCGTAGCAAACATGTTTGACGACCGGCCGACATTAGGTGAGCTTCCTCGGGCCCCGACCCCGCCGCAGTTCCCCCCTGGCCCGGCGGCGATATCAGCTGTGTAGAAGGTGGCGGCGGCGGCGGTGGCGGCAGCCGCGCTGGCCGCTGCGATGGAATCGTACTCACGTTTGAAAGTGAGTCATCACTCGGTTTTGGAGGGTAGTTCCGAGTCGAGCAAGTATTTTCGTTCGGCGAACTTGATGCATTATCTAGCAAAGTCATATCTATACACGGCGAAAGGCCCATAGGGCCACTGTCCAAACAAGCTCCTCTTTTTGTGTTTATCCGAATATTCCTATACGTATTCGGTGGTGTATAATGTGGTGTAGAAAACTTATTCAACATTTCAGTACGCATTTCCTCTAGCTGTTGGGTTGTGACATATCTTGACTTTATGTCTGTAAGCTCTGTTTGAAGAATAAGCAGGTCTTTAAGTAGCTTCGTAACATCCACATGATCAAATAAAATCGGTGGCAGTCTCTCCAAATCACGTGCAACAAAAACGGGCATGACTTCTGGATCCGTCCCCTTAAATAGGGAAATTATATCCTCAACATCCCGATTTTCTTTGCCCTGTCGTTTACGTGAAATCTTCCTTTTTTCGGTTGGTAACGATTCAAAAAGTAAATCCTTTGACCGCTTGATTTCGTCACTTTTGAAAGACGAGATACATATTCTCGTCAAACTATCTTCATCGATGATCGAAATTTTATTTTGCACGTACGATAATAATTCGTCAATTACGATATTGCACGAATTGCACTTAACCGTTACGGCCATTGTAACAGCGCTTCGACACACGCTCGACAGCACGTCCGTTCTAGCACGATGTGCGCGCGCGACTGACCTACAAAAAACCCTGAAACTTTCAAGTCCTTAGTAGCTTGGGTTTGGGCTGTGTGTTTTCAGTCAGTTAGTAATCAGTCGAACACGACGATTTTAGGGTTCCTTACCTCCGATGATAAAAAGGGAATTGAAAAATACTCGGAGTGCAATTTGTCTAATTTCGACCTTATTCTGTTATCACATTGGGCCTAGTTATAGCACCGGACTGACGTTCATGGGATGCTTAAAAAAAAACATTCGTTCTTTTTATCTGTTTAATTTAACATGGCCAAGGTTTTATGTGAGGTCCCACTCGCACTTGACCGCTTATATATATTAATTTTAGATTCTGAGCATTGTAAAAAGAAGAAAGCAACATTCCAAACCGACTCCACTCTTCTAACGTACCATAACATATCCTCCACAAGCCAGAATCCACCAAATATCGATCACAATCGAGAGCTCAGATCGAGTAAATCCAAAATCGATTACACCAACCGAGACCGAATGTCATGTAATTCGGTCGAACTACACGACATACGATTCAATCACGATCTCTCCGATAACTCGAATGATAATATAACAGAACATAATCCCTACGCTGAAGCATCACAAAACGTATCTAAGTCTGAATATCAACTCGATTCCAAACGTTCTCTGACTAGAGATTTTAGTGATTTGAACTTCGAGTGCGATTCGTCTCGCCAGGGAAGATCGAACAACCCAGAAATCGATTCCACAGAATCGCTCGATCGATACGAGGAGCAGAGAGAGGTCAAAAGAGATGACATATTGAAAGAGGAAATGCTGGGAGTGGAGAAGAGGAAACTGGAAACGGAGCAGATAATGATGTTTCAGCTTTCTAAGATCATTAAAATGTTGGAGAGGAAGCATTATTAATGTTAGTTCTTACATTCATTCTTGTTGACCCCGCCCTGCGCCGCACGGGCAAATTTTAGCAGCTGCTTATTTCAATCGATTTGATGGCGGATTCGGTTTCCGAAATTAAGTTTTCTTCTCTACTGTCCTACGGGGATGTGCTTCGCCTTCATCTCATCTGATTTTACAAGTTCTGATAAGGCTGGTGGAAGCGTCTGAGGAACTGGCTATCTTACCTCCAAATGCCTGAACACAACAATTTACGAATTGTTGTTATGGCGACTGAATTAGGTAAGATGGTGGCAGCAACCAAACCAAGCAAAATATTGTACTCCCCTGGGGATCGAACCCGGGACCTCGGGATCTGGCAGCGGTACCACTAGACCGGAGGGTCCTGACCGACTGTCAACGATTCCACTGGCTGGGGTTGACCCAGAGGAGGTGGATCCCACCCCTAGAGATAACCTTGTTTGTTGACTCTAACTGTTTCTTTTACAGCTGCTTCAGTCGGTAGACGAAGACCTCAGCATCGATGGTGAGCACAAGACCCCGTCTAGGCAGGTGAGATCTCTTTCTGAAATTCATTTTAGGCGACGCAAAACCCTCCGAATTTTGCTGGAGATGTATCTCATATCCACTCCACAGCCCATTGCTGGACAGAGCCTCCTCCAAAGCTGGAGGTTTTTGTCTTAATCACAATGCTTGGCAGGGGATTGGTGACATCCTTTAGTCGGCTTTTAGAATCTGCTGCCCTTCCTCTGTTTATGTCCCTTAGTCGGCGTTTACGACATCTATGGGCTGAGTTGGAGGAGTCGATGCTTAAGGCATTTCGGCACGGAGGCGTATCTACTGTCCATTATCTACGCGCGCACTTACCAAACGACCGGGACATCGATCCCGTAATCCCGTGGGATCTTTCTAAAACCCTGTCTTATTGCGTTACAAAAAGGAAGTTATCCTGAAAATGTCAAGTCTTCAAGACTTCTGGTTTTGATTTTCAGTCGGTCGATGATTTTATAATTAAAAAAGATATGGAAGTGACATAGGTTGCAACCTCTACAATATAAAGCCTTTTGAAGAACATAACAAAAAAAATATTGCTATACAGTATTCAGAGGTAAGATAGCCTGTTCCTCAATCGGTTGAGGATGCTGTGTAAAAATAAGTAAAAACGAAGTCTTCCAGCCAACCTGTAAATGTACACAACCGTATGGTAAAAATTAGGGTATACAATTTTAAAAAAATGTATATATGGATTTTTTTATGTAGCATTTACTACTATGTATGTGTAAGTTATCCTAAAATAAAATAGTATACTAACTTGTGCAGGTGTCCCCGAACCCGATGCCACTGTCCCCCGCGCAGCGCCCCCCCGCCACCCCCGCGCCCCCCACCACGCTGGAGCCCCCCAACGGACACGCGTACACGGGAACCGATGAGCAAGAGAGACTCCTCAAGTAGCACGCCAGCTCGCCATCGCCAACCACCTGTCTCATCCGGACTCCGGTGACGATATCGTAGATCTCGTGACGGTTCCCCGGGAGAACCGAAACAACGTTGCTCTTCATAGAGTAGAGAGATACGTGAGTAAATCCCCTGTTTAACGCGTGCTAACACGCACGCAAGTTTTTAAAGGGAAATGAATATATTAATATGATGTTACATGCGGGCCTCCGAGTCATTATGATTAGTATCGATTAATCTTTTTATCGATGGATTCCGGGTGAAATGCGCTTCCACCTTGAGTTGATTTATTTTTTTGAGATGGGAAGAAACCGTTGAACTGGCGACACTGTTACCTTACCGACACCACTTTTGACACATTTGACATTAAGCGTATTGAGATTCAAGTAGCAACAATCTCAGCTGTGGCAAAAATCGACAAACTTCATGTTTGCACTTCTGCCGGCACTCCCGGAGTGCCATTTTTTTATATATACTCTTAGTGCACTAAATATTTAAATTAATTGATTGAAATAACCAATACCAAAAAACGTAAAATCGTAAAAATAAGAGTAAAAAGAAACTACATAAATAGGTAGGTAATAGCAGTGACAGCAAAAACTCATACCAAGAAACAATTTTACTATAATTGTCTTCAATTTTATTTTTTTTTATATTTATTCAGTTTCAATATACGTTTTAATATATCCGATTAGCTACTTCTCCAAAATATGTTTTTTTATTGTATTTTTTTTTCTATAGTATGACGGGGAAACTTGATTTTGATCTCATCTCATTCGGTGTCAAGATATGATAAGGCCGAAGGTGTAAGCGCACTCCACCCGGAGTCCTCAACTGACTGAGGAACTTCTTATCTTACTTCTGAATGCCGGAACACTATTATAATAATTGTAGTTAGGAAAAATGGCGGACTTGAAACAAGTCCTACAACCAACCAAAAAAAACTTCTTACTCTAATCTCAACATTCTAATCATGATAAGTACAAATTTAAATGTATGTTTTACAATTGGTTTTTTGTTTATTATTTTATTATCCAGACTGATTTTCCTGTTGTCGCAAAGTGGCATGCTACTTAATTTTTATCTTTATGAGCTTATACTTTTTAGTCGTTTAGGTTAAGGTTTTGTTAAAAATGAGGTTCATTTAGAAGCTACTTTTTAATCAAAATGTATAATTGGCTTCTTTAATTGTTGCTACTTGCAAACCGTAGCACGTACTGAATTTGAGTTCGGACGTGCCTCTGACTACCCGTCGGGTGATCCTCAAACGATCCGCTCATCGCTCTCATTAGTGATCAAAATTAAATCCTTTACTTTAATTTTGTTGAGATTATGTTTTTGCAGTTCTTAACTTAAAGATAATCAGAAAATTCTTGCCTTCCAGTATTCATAGTAAATTTATGCAAAGGAAACCCAGTATATTATGTGGTGATACTTTGGAAGAATATAATGAATGTAATATTTATACCAAATTATATGTTAAGCGTAGGTTTGATGCAGTTCACAAGATGTGTAGCCCGACCAGATTTAGTTAGGATTAATCCTTTCATTTTTTATTACCATCAAAACTACTTATTAAAATTTAATTATTTAAATTACTTATTAAAGATATCACTTAAGCCTCTTAGGTCTATCGTGAATCACTATAGTTATAAGTTACAGGATTAATTTATATATATTTAACTTAAATAAGTATATGTACATAAAGTTAATTGGTGTGAAACTGTCTTCAACAGCCTATTAATGTCTACTCCTGGACTTGAATCTCCACCGAATTGAGATAGGTCATAATCACCACGCCTGGCAAGCGTGCCTTTAATAATATCAAAGGGGGCAGTGAAAATGTTTAGTAGATATTTTATGAAGATAGTGGCGCCCTCATCTAGTTTGTTCTTATGATCGGACTATAATTAATATTCTATAGCTCTGATATACGTAGGAGCCGGGCTCCATTTTGTATCTATAAAAAAATTTTTTTATCGAAAATAGCCAAAAATAGTTATAGCCTTCTGTATTGTTATGGTTGTGGTTCGATTCCCACCTGAGACACGTTTGTGTGATGAATAATATGGATGTAGATGTTTTGTGTAGCGTAGTTTTGTGTGTCATATTGTACCATGAGTATGTTTTTACATAGAACGTGTAACTATCAGTCATATAGTTTCCATGTAAATTCGCTATGTTCAGCGCTAGATGGCGCTGTGTGAAGTTGTCGATGATAGTCATACCGATACGATAATTTGTAAAGTTACTTTCCTATTTATAATATTCGTATGAGAAGTGTTTTTAATTTTAAACCTTCGTTAAAGTAATTTTTGTTAGTAGTTAAGTATGGGCGCACACGGGCCACTCGCGACCGCCACAACTCCGCCACACAAAAGTAACTGAAAACCGAAACCGCGCCACATTATTGCTATTATTGTTGTACAATAACACAAATGTATATATTACAGACCTTTTATACAACTAGGAGACTGAGCAAGCAAGTTGCCCACCTGATGTTATTTGTAACAATGCCGTACTGCGTAGGTCATATCCACAAAGAACGTGGGTCCATAATTACAAACAGATTACACAAAGCATCAAATTAATTTAATGACCTAGAAACATCAATAACATAGGCTCTAGGCACATGTCGTGGGCATCAGAAAAGGAACCAGACATTTTTATTATTGTAATTATTATAAATGTATAAAGAAATAGCCTGAAATTAGATAACGTGTTTTGTGGAAAAGGGCAGAAAGATGAGTTTTGTTAGCGCATTTCGCTTCTATTCTTATACTAAACGCCATAAAGCCTATCAACAAAGGCTTTATGTGCCAGTAAGCGGCGCGTTTTGTGTCGGCTCGGGGAATTGTGGCGGTCGCGAGTGGCCGGCGAGTGGCGAACATTGTCAAGGGTTAAAAAAATAAAAGTATTTAAAATCGAAAATAGATAAACACAAACATTGAAAAAGATTTTATATAGCCTTTTGTAAATAATGTGATATATATTGAATGATCTAGATCTGTGGTAGATTTACGCGATAACACATGGCTTCTATAGTACCTATATATATATATACATATACGGTTATATTTACGCTATGTATGTAGGCGTTCAATATAGCATTTAAATGTTTTGTCGTAGTTAGCCAATGGCGATATTATTGATGTATTATCCTGTAAACGTTATTTATAATGTAGAAATAAATGTTTTGTAATCATTGAATTGTAAGAATATTATTGTTTATTTGAATAAATATGCGCTCTGCGTAAAGTGTTGTTTTCTTTGTGCACACATCACATGAGTCCACTGTTGGACAGCGAGCAGCTTGGCGCCGGACTTCGGCAGGATGTTGGGTGGTGGCAAGTCAGGACCTGTACAGGTACTACTATAGAGAACATGAGTGATCTACGTGGGGGAGTTAAGTTAGGAGTAGTAGAGCCTCTTGTGAAAGGGCTCGTCCGGAAATACCTCCATACCTATTTTTTTTTTTTTTGCCGGTGAAATTACGGGCACACTTGGCTTAACTTATGCCTCAAGTGACGGACGGGCGCAATGCAGTGCGGTAAGACCATGTTCTGTATGATGTGACCTACGCAGTAATGCTTTGTTACAGGCAAAAGATTCACTTAACATCAGGTGGACTGTTTGCTTTCCGTTTTGTGATCCGTCGTGTGCGGAAAAATTACGAAATTCATGAGTTTGCTTTGCTAAATAATTAGTTAGTGACGCCGTGTATATATGTGTATGGTACTTTTAAATTTGTGCATCCAGCCGTTTTTGAGATGTTTGAAAAAAACTGTTGCCGCTGGGACTACGCGTGAAAACGTTCTTCGGCATCTTTTTTTCCAAATGGACTTAAAAAATAAAAATGATGTCATCAGTAAGAGTACGACGCGAGGTAAATGTGTATGCTAAAATAAAATTTGTGCAGACTATGGTTACCGAGATATTCAAGTTTTCCTTGGGAGATCGTTTGGCCTGTCGCTGGATCTCCTAAACGGTAAGGCGTGTAGTTACGATTTTTTTAACACACGTTGCTACCAATTTGTTTATTGTGTGAAAACAGAACTAAAAACAAACTTTGCCGTTCGTATGAAGAAAATGATACATAAAATAAGGTTTTCATGTTCTAGCATTTCGAAGAACGAGTTTAGATACCTACTTTGAACCTAATGAGCACAACGTCAAGTCTCATTAGTATACTGTAAGTAATTAATGAGCTATATGAAAAATACCGAGACGAAGACATGAGGACCAATTTTGCCATTAGATTGGAATAGTTTTTTTATGGTTTGGCAAACTAATATGTATTCCAGCAATTTGTGCGTCTATTCAAGTATCTGTCTGTAAAATTTCAGCTCAATACACTCTGAAATTAACGAGATATCTGAAAAATACGTAAAATAGTCCGTGCAATGGATAAACCGACCATGTTTAAATGGTAACAGAAAAGCGGCCTTACCATAGATTGTGTTAGCCTTCTTAATTTGATAGTATTCTAGATCTATTTTAGAAGGTACAGGCGCTCACTTTATTTAAAGAAAACTGAAAATGAAACGATCAAGTGCAAGTTGGTTTCGCCTTGAAAGGGACAGAAACCCAGGTTAGTGTTATCAGGCGATAATGATTATTTTAAAACCAAGCAAAGTAAGCATGTACATAAAATACCTACATACCTATAATATGATGTAAATAATAGCAGACCCGCCCTGGCTGGAGCTTTAGTGAGTGTTTTCGTTACCTATCTAGGTTAGTCATTACTTGTGACACAAGGACTGGCTCTTATTTAGGCCAGCGAATTATCATTGCTATTCATCGTGGCGATGCAGCCTGCCTGAGCATACTGGATCCGTCTAGTTCAATCGAGTTGCTTATATACCGTTTTTACTGGATAATATTATATAATCTTAATTTCCTAGTGCGTAGGGTACGCACTAAAAAAGTTGATGTCTTTTTTTGTATAGACTTTACAATGTGCCCAGTGACTTTATAAAAAAATACTTCCCGTTCGTCCCCACATTTATTTACATGGGGACAAACTTATTTTTTTTTTTATAATAAAATTTATTCAATAATCTGATTTTTATCAAAGTTCAAAATTATAAATATTGGGGTTACCAAATTAAAAATAGCTTCTTGTTGGTAGAATCATGGCACTTGTTCGGTGTAGGACAGATTCTGGATTGGACAGATTCGGAATTCGGCAGATTCGCTACTCGACAAATTCGTGATTGGGCAGAATCTTGGATTCATCAGATTAGCTATTTGGCAGAAAATGAACACTTGTGCACAAAATACTGATGTAATACTGATCAATGCAAAAATTTAACTCAACAGAGTACAACACAATATATTAGGTAGCTACCTATTTACACTACGTATACGAAAACTCCTTGAATATTTACTCATCTGATAGGCCACTTTATGACGTTGTCATGTACTTCAAACACTTCAAATAAATGCACTTTTATTTCCTTGCTGTTTCCCAGTTCTAATAATTGTGTTCAACTCTATTATCATATTATAATAAAAAATATAAATAATGGATCTCGCTGGTCCCAGTAATGGTGAGGTGTATTTAAAATTTATTTCGAGTGAAAGAGGCAAACCCGTAGTGTTACGTGCCGGACACAGATACAATTTTGTAACTAAAAATAAATGTGGTACCACAAATTGGCGATGCGTTAATAAGGCAGAATGTTGCACTTCAATCACATTGGATCAACAAAACCGAATTGTTAAAGAGTCCAGCTATATGTGCATGCCCGATTATACCAGAAACGCGATTGATAGTTTGATGGATAGATGTAAAACTTTAGTTTGCGAAAAACTCGAACCAATTCCAAAAATATTTGAAAATTTTATGAACACTAATGGTTGTACCTTGGACGATGAAGACAAACCAACGTTTATACAGAAAAAAGATGTATTATACAAAGCTAGAAATAATTACTTAAAAATGAACACAAAAGCCTGTAAAGATTATAAATCCCTAAAATTGCCGTATAGTCTTGTGGGTGATTTCTTTTTATTCGATGATGGCATTGGGGACAAAATTTTGATTTTCGTTGGCGAAAGAATACTTAAAAAAACACAAGTTTTTTTACGGTGACGGTACCTTTAAAATATGTCCCCGTCCATTTTACCTAGTATACAGTTTACATATAAATATTTCCCATGATGACAATATTGTTAATTTTGTTCCTGTGTTTTATATCCTTCTGGCTTACTACTGACTAACTTACTGCTTGAATGGTTGCCAAGAGTTGGCAACCATTCAAGCAGTAAAAGCAGTTTATCCTACTGTAAAAGTGACTGGCTGTTACTTTCATTACTGGAAAGCAGTACCTAAAAAGAGCCAAAAAAATTGGTTTTGATGAGACTGGACAATGAATATTTATCACGCGCCTTTATATGCAACTGCCACTGATACCTCCACTTCTCATACCCGAAGCCATATTGAGCATTCAAGAAGTGGCCGATGATTCCGATGAGTACAATGCATTCAACAATTATTTTTCAACACAGTGGATGGGAATTTATACCGAGAATGTCTTTACTTGCTATAATTAAAACTTCAGAACCAATAACCCTGTCGAAGGGTGGCATGGGAGGCTATAAAAAAGATTTCCGATCAAGCCACCATTGTATTTATTCATACAATTATTGTTAAAAGAATCTCGCTTTCAAGATATGAAGCTTAAAAAAGAACAAATCCATTGCAGAGGGAAGCTCCGCGATTCTAAATTATTAAAAAAAAACAATCAAATAGATAAAATTGTAACAGCGGCATTGAATAGCGAGATTACCGTAATCGATTGCTTAAAATGGTTAAGCAAAGTAAATTTTATATATAAACCCAAATAAATTATTTTGAGTCCACTTGTTATTTTATTTACACCTGTACTTCTGTCGAGTAGCGAATCTGTTGAACTACGAATCTGTCCGATCCAGTATCTGTCGAGTAGCGAATCTGCCAAATGACGAATCTGTCCAATCCAGAATCTGTCGTACACCGAACAATTGAATCATGGGAGGTAGCTTTTCTAAATGGTCCAAAAAAATAAGCTGGATTTTTCTTTTAGCCTGGCTAGCCACCACCATCTTACCTAATTCTGTCGCCATAACAACCATTCTAAAATAGTTGTTTTTTGGCATTATGGCATTCAGAGGTAAGATAGCCAGTTCCTCAGTTTCCTGAGGATTCCGGGTGAAGTGTGCCTCCACCTCAACTTGTAACCAGGTGAGATGAAGGCCAAGCGCTGCCCGTGGTATAAAAATAAAAAAAGTATTTTTAATAATTGTTATTTATTACCGTCTACATCACCACAGGACTGTTTACTTTTATATCATAACTTCATATAACTATTTGTGGAAACTTATAATCAGCCCTAAGTTAACATATATTTACTTCTACTATTGTATGAGATGTTAGCTGTCCTAAAATTCTTAGTTAATCATATAACATTAGGCTCCCGAATATGGTATGCAACTTAAATACCTAACCTACATCCATATACATTAAAATCGCCCTGATGCATCTTACCATAAACTCTGTGAATGAACAGTAGCTTACTTTGCATTTAAGCCCTAATTTCTTACTCGCTTAAAAAAATTACTATATCTTTTACTAGTATCTATCGCATGATATAAACGCGATGTACAGCTGTTTGTAAAGGCAAAATATGCCACTATTTTAGCAGCGCGATATTCTATGCTTTATGATCTAAGCCTATATCAATCAAATTTTCTATGATAGTGCTTATGAAGAGAATAAAAACAATATATACCTGTATGAACATTATGGGACATTTTACAAAGGTATATAATACTACTAAAACGTAATGGACATAGTTCCCGACAGATGAGGAGACTAAAATCCTTTCTTAGGCACCGCTACTCTACCAAAGGAACCTGAAAAATTAAAATATCGAGGTCCTCTGGTTTGGGCGATGATTGTCAGACAGTCGGGATCACGACGTTTTGTATATTTAGATAATATTGGTTTATATACATAATACTATGTTTACAACTTATCCTACCTATATACTTGATACGAGTATTATATTCGATTTATTTTTACATAATATACTCACTGTGTCAAACTCAATAGTGCACCCCTACACTAAAATACCATTAAAATTTCAGTATCTAGGGACTCCGGTTTGGGCGATGATTGTGAGATAGTCGGTATCACGACTTTTTATATATGTAAGTAGATAATATTGGATTATATTATACTATGTTTACAACTTATTCTAGCTATATACTTGATACGAGTATTATATTCGATTTATTTTTACACATGTACTTACTGTCTCAAACTCAACTCCACTAGTACAACCATACAAGTTATTGCTAACGAAACGGGTCTTAATTGCACTAAGACCAGTTAAGTATTAATTATGTGCAACAATCGCATTCATTTAATACATTTTATTTATAAATATGTTATTGCTAAAATTTCAAATTAATACAGTTCGTGCTTTATTCACATGCGAGATGAGGTAGTGTGTTTATGTGTACTTATATTACATGCTATTGAGATGAGAATATAAACACGCCGATTACATTACATTCGAATATTTATAAGTACCTATGTGTTTATTATACATGTATAATCACGGCACCAACTTCGTTTCGGTTCTCCCAGGGAACCGTCCTTTGAGCTCGAGAGTAATTCTGATGAATAGAGTGAGATCGTCGCGACTAAAGCCAGTTGCCAGTTGACAGCTGAATAGTGATTTCTCAATAATGTTTTCCAAATGTTATTTAAAACTGTAACTAAATGTTAAATTGATCATCAAAAATTAACCTCCTTTTGTGCTGGTCGCGATTCCGAACAGGCGGTAGATTTGACGTTTCAAAATTATCCTAAAAAATTATGAATAAAAAGTTTTTGAATTTGACTTTTGCGGCGCGTTTTCTCCCCGTTCAACGTCACGATTCACACTTACAAGGGTTCCCTGGGGAACCGAAACGATGTTGGTGTCTCCATCTACTACTTATTGTATAAGTGAGTGAACTCCGTGTTAAAACTGCATCTACGTGAGTATGTATGTATGTAGCATTAGGTTGCATGTGAGAACGCCGGCCACGCTGGAGGGGAGCGCTATGGGGGGGTCATGCTCCCGCCATACTCAGGGGATGCACCACGACCTGTAAAGTAACGTTACCCTCAGAACCTTTCTATTTGTCATATTAAAAGCAGCCTATATATCTATTCTCTATAATACCAGGTGTAAAAGTCCCGTCAGAATAGGTCCACTTTGGAGATTAGCCGCAGCAAAAAGACGCAGACAAAAAATAATGTAATTTTGTTATAATGTACCAACTTAAGTACCATACTCATTTCATGTATTCGTATTTAGTAAAAAGATGTACACCGCGAGATGAGATGTTTCGCTTGGATAAGCTGTGTTACGCGGACGATATGACAAAGAGACTTGCGGTGAGTCATCATAGGCCTCCAGGTACCCGAACGAAGAAAGAAACAAGGTACATATTAATACCAATCGAGTTTTTTTACAAAACGCGTATTAATATACGCAGTGATCGAAATTGGACCACAGATTAATAAAAAAACTCTGTGCGCAATATTCTGCAAAATGGATCCAATATTTTTTTATAGAGTATTAAAATGTACAGGAATTTTATGAATGTTTTTTCAGGGCCGCTGAGGCCAAGTCTGAAACCGTGAGAGCTATCGAAAAGACATGTTAGGAGTTACGTGCTCGATTTGAAAAATAAATAAGTTCTGCATTCAACAATTTTTTTTAAGTGAAAAAAAAACTCGTTCTGTATATTATACACGAAAATAAAAGAGCTGTAGTTACCTCGGCCTCTGCCGCGGCCCCGGCCCCTGCCCCTCCCGCGGCCGCGTCACCTCCGCCCGTCGCCCAGACCCACCATGTCTGCAAAAATCTCACCGCAATATATATACATAATAAAAAAATAAAAAATAAACAAATGAGCTTTATTCCTTACACCTAGATATTATTTAAAACTATCTGATATGTACAACTGAAATAACTTAAAACTATGTTTACCTGAAGAGAGCTTATAGGTATTTATTAGTTCTCATTGTAAGGACCGCCTTTAGCGGTAAAAGCCTCCTCCAAGAGCTTCCAGTTATTCTTCTCCCTTGCAATTGTTGTTACATATACATACATACAAACATATTGACAAACCAACTGAAGATAAACACAAACACGCTATACAAAAATATATAATTTGACATCACAAGTCTCACAGCTCAGTTGGTAGTAGCCGTCTTTTGTGTTGTAGGTTGTGGGTTCAATTCCCACCGATGGTAAACATTTGTGAATCCGTAATCTAGTTCCCATATTACAAGCTTTGTTTAGTTTGGGACCAGATTGTACTGTGTGAAATTAATGTTCTGTAAAATGTATTTATTCGTTGTTCAGTAACCGGCCGAACGACTGGTTTTTGACATTGGTTGTTCAGTAACCGGACGAACGGCTGCTCTTTGTCAATGGTTGTTAGTCACCATTGGTCGTTATGTCGATGGTTGTTAGTCGTGTACAGTGCGATACGCGATCGGAAACGGACGTGTATCGCTACTGCGCAGTCTTGAATTTCATAATTCATGTGACGCGTGGCTCACGCCACTGCACCGCGACCGCGATGACATCCAAACCGCTCATCGCTAATGAGCTACTGGCGTTCATCCAGAACGCCATCGACACCATGGACGAAGTCAGCATTTTGCAGATCTGCAAATCCAATTTTCAGGAAGAGGATGTTTGCAGTGGCAAGGCGCTACTTTTCCAGGCGCTCGGCAAGACGGCCCAAATGCCTTCCCGACGTAGGGACGGAGGTGAGAAGAGTCTTCAGGACATTATCACCTTGTTCAAGGAGACAGATCCAGACGACGTGCCGGATTTTGTCGCTAGGCAGCTTCACAAACTGCCTCCAGTGACATTCGATCACGTCGACGTGACCAGACTGCTGAAAGACATAACGTCTCTGAAGGCAGGTCTGGTTGAAGTAAAGTTGAAGTTGGAGGAATTTCAAATCACCATCGGTGAACTACATTCCGAAGTAGCATCGCTTCGTGCCGCCGCCTCGGTAATTAGGTCACCTGAGGCTACTTCCAATATCAACACGCGTCGAGGAGCGCACAACGTGTCGGTGTCGTCTTTCCAGTCAGCAACATTAGATGCGTCACCGGCGGCCCCTGCACCGCGCTCCCCTGCCCCGCCCCCCGCCGCCCCGCGCCAGGGGCCGACACGTGCGCCCGCGCCTTCCCCGCCGCACGCGTACGCCACCGTTGCAGCCGCAACCTGTCCCGCACCCACTGCCCGACACCAGCCTGCGGCCTGCATTAAGAAGAAGGGGAATAAGCGGTCCTGCGAGCCTGGTCGCAGTGCTGTGCCTGAGCCGGCTCTGAGGGCGGAGCCTCGTAATGCGGAGGGCTTCACGGTGGTTGTGCGTAAGCGCCGGAAGCCCATCGGCCAGAACCAGTGCGGCACTGCACTAGAATCTTGCAGTTTCCGAGCGGAGGTACCTACAACTCAGCTCTATGTGTCTCGCGTTCATTATAACGTGAAGACCGTGGAAGTGAAATAGTACCTCCGAGTGAAGACCGGGTTCGAACTGAGGGTCGAGAAGTTGTATTCTAACCATAATGTGAGTTTTAACTCATTTATGGTGCGAATTCCGACAAAACATCTATCGACCTTCATGAGCGAAGGGCTTTGGCCGAAGGGTGTCAAATTCCTATGTTTCGCGGGGCGCCTGCAACGTGAGTCCGCGCATCGTACGCCACGAGACTGCGAGATTGCGTCACACGTCGCCGCCTCGAATCGTGTGTCTAGTAATTATGTTTTTATATTATATGTATGCTAGTTTTAAGGTATATATTGCTATGTACCGTAGAATAAGTTTAATAAGATCTTTTACTTGTCTATTGTTGCCTGAAATAAAATATTATTATTATTATTGGTGACTAAACAGCCGTGAAAAGGTTAAGATGCGGATGAGGTCCAGATGCGATTCATCTCATATTGTTGCAGTCGTTATTTGCAATAAAATTAAATTAATTGGATACCATTACTCATAAATAATATTGTCGCAAACTGGCATTTCACATGTCTGAGAACGTTTCCGTTTTCGTGACAATTTTCAACATCAACGTGATCGGAACACTTTACTACCTAAAGCTATAGTTGTACAACGGCACATATATTATAAAACATATAATACCTAATTAAAGGGTGGTACAGAAGACAGGTTTTGAATCTGTGTAAGAAACAAGAAGTTTTTTTTTTATTATCCATACTTACGATTTTTTAGTACTACTTCAATTGAACGCTACGTACAGCTTACCTATATTAGTGGCTGTCTTCTCCAGGTAAGCCAGCGGGCCCTGTAGGGCTGGACTGTAGCCCCTGCCCATGAACATACCCTGGGCTAGGCTGTTCTGCATCTATAACACAAACGGACGTACATATCCTGACCAAATCATATAACTATGAAAAAACTACTTAAAAAACGTAGACCTATAGAAAACACAGTAAAGGTATTTGTTACTCAAATTTAATAAAAATAATCTACGAAAATGTAAATAGCAACCAAAAATAAATTTGAAAATATGTTCATTTTAATATAATTATTTTCTTATCAAATAAGCATTAATAATAAAAATAAATTAAAAACTACACACCTTTGATCGTGCATGCCTACATCTGCGTGAGGAAATAAAATGAAACACAAAATAAATTAAAAGTAACATGTACTTATCGAAATTTCAATAATAAACTTGCGAAATCATAAGCTTTTTAAGCAATATTACTAAACTATGACAGAATCTAGCAAAGCATGCATATTATACAGATCATAGAACATTTTACAAATCAAAACAGTGCAACTAATGTCTACTGTAACATTATATACTAACACATATGTATTGAAAAAAAAATATCTGTGTCACATATACCCCGTTGAAAGTACCCCGTGGTTGTAGCCACAGAGCTGTTACTAGGGTAAACAGCGCCATCTAGAGGCCTTTACCCGCAGCTAGATAAAGAAAAGCCGCAGATGACCCGATTTAGCGAGTATTCAGACTCCGTATAAAGATGGCGGATATTCCCGTAATTAAGGCACTTACACTGGACAAATTATCCTTTTTTTTTAATTACTCGAAAACTAGACCGAGTAATGGAAGGTCCAGATTCTCTCTATATCCCACCGTCATTTATAAATGTTTAACTCGACTATCTCTGCCATTATATTTAGGTACATATCTTTAGATTTTTTTATTGGTTTGAACCACGCAGAAGCGCTTGACTGATTTCAAGATATGATGACCGAAGGTGGAAGCGCACTTCACCCGGAATCCTCAACTGCCTGAGGAACTGGCTATCTTACGTCTAAATGCTCGAACACAACCATTTATAATTGTTGATATGGCAACAGACTTAGGTAAGATGGTGTTAGCTAGCCAGGCGGACTTAATCAAAGTCATACCACCAACAAAACCCCGCATAAATTTGTACCCCCTGAGGATTGAACCCGGACTTCTGGGACTAATACCGATGCGCGAACCTATCTCCTCGGAATGTTCACGAAGCCAGGTTATCGCTCACACATTTGCCAATAACACCGACCGGCTATCTCCATCATTGTATGTACTCTCCCCGGTCACGTGACTATCTCCTGGGCATGTTCGCGGAGGCAGGGTACGCGGGCGGGTGCGGGGGGCGCGGTACCTGTTGCTGCTGCATTGCGGCTTGCTGCTGCAGTGCCGCCGCCATCTGCTGCGCCTGCAACATTATACATATACTTTCAATGTTAATTATATTGATTCGAAAATGTTTAATACTTGATGCCAATCTCTCGATTAGTGCACCAAAGATATCTGTAAAGCACGTTGTGACACTCTTTGTTGTTTTATATTAATTGATGGTACAAAAATAAATCATTATATGAATATAATAATATTTCATTATCTCCCACTTTACCCGACACGGTGCCCACCACTTTTCGTCACAGTAAAAGGTTTCGGATCGGAGTTTAGATAAAAAGTTTCACTTGAAAAAGACGGACAACGAAATCTTAGTTAATCCCTATTACTATGGCTTCGTTGTCACTCTTGCCTACGGAACCCTGAAAAGCACTATCAGCAAGTGAACCTGAAGAGAGTATAAAGAAAAGGTCCTAATGAATTAAAGTTGTATCTAAATGCAGCGCACGCGCCGCCGGCCAATGCCAGAAGCCGAATCATGAATAGTTGATGTTAACTATCGAACGCTTGCGTTACGTTACCTTTTTTTATAAAGTAAGACACCATTTTTTTTTTATACAACTTGGGAGACGGAACAAGCAAGTAGCCCACCTGATGTTAACGGCCTATACTACCTCAGATTAGCAACTCGACGCAACTTTACTATAGTTTCGATCTAAGATACAGTAATAATAAAGGTGACATTGCTGTGCACTCAACCACGGCGCTTATGACCACCAGACGACAGAAATATGCGCTGATTTCTACGTTTTGTTTTTTTTACGGTAAAACAAATATTAATTTTGAAAATCTAAAACTCAGATCGTCTGCTGTATTCTGTGTTTATTTACTGTACAATTTTTTTCACGTTTTAAAAAACGTAAAAATAAAAATAAATATATTTAGATTGTAATACTTTTTAAGGTCGTATTTTCGTTAAAACCATGAGGACTAAAATTTAGCAGTCTAGTTATAGTTTTTAAAAGTTGTAACATGGTGTGATCGCAAGCGCACACGTTCGACAGATGAGTTGTGTTTAAGACTTGTAGTAAGTCCACGATGTCCTCACGCGATGGTATAAAACGTGAATCGATTACTGGACTCATCAGAAGTCAACCAACATCCGAGACACAATGATGAAAACTGTGAGTATTCCACCACAATGTGCGCCACATCTTCTCACGAGCCTTCTACATTCATTAGGAAGTTCAAGACAGCTCTTGAACTCTTGCAAATTTAACAGTCCACAAAAGTCTGGTAGAAATCGTTATTTAAGCAGTACGACCGCCGATTGTTGCAATTTTTTTTTTGTACAATACATAATTTTCTATCTATCTATCTCGAGGCCAATAGAGCGAGCCCCAAAAGATTTAAGCGTGTTTAAAAAAAATGGCCGACGAGGTTGTAAATCACAGTTAGTGCTCGCGTGGAGGGAGATTTTGTTAATACACAACACGGAACAAACATTATACTCATCACACAAATGTTTATCACGGGTGGGAATTGAACCCGCTACCTGCAGCGCAGAAGGCAGAGCTACTACCAACTGACCGTAAGGCCAGGATCCTGTTATATACGACAATGTATTTTTCCCAGGTTGCCCTGTTGTTCGCGGTCATTGCAGTCACCGCGGCGAAGCCAGCACTCCTGGCGGCCCCGCTGGTCGCATCAGCCCCCATCGTCACCGCCTCAAGCTCCCAATACGACATCCGCATCAATAATGGCCTAGCCGCATACGTCGCAGCGCCTTACGCTGCCTCTTACGTCAGTGCCCCTTACGTAAATGCCCCGTATGTTGCAAGTGCCCCTTACGTAAATGCCCCATATGTCGCAACTTCCCCTTACGTTGCATCTGCTTCTTATGTAGCGTATTAAAGCAGACGACCAGAAACTATATTGTAAACGATATAACGCAACTGTGATAATGTTATTTGTGGTAATAATAAATGGTGAAATTCTATATGTATTCTATTACATTCCTGGTACAAGTCACCGTTATCCGTTACCAATGTATAATTCGCATCAGTTCTCAGGCTTAGCATACACGGTGGCGACCTCTTCTGCCTCTTAGTTACCCCATTTTGTTGCCCCTTAACCTTTAAGTTTGCCCATTAAGTTGCATCTGCCCCTTGTGTGGCGAATTGTAAGACTATTTTTGTCATCTGCTGCTTTTTTTTATTGTACGACGGGTAAGCGCTTGACCATCATCTCACCTGGTGTCAAGTTATGATAAGGTGGAAGCGCACTTCACCCGGAATCCGCAACAGTCATGTCAATGCTTATGTTGCAAGTACCCCTAATTATGAGAGCCCGTGTGTTACAAATAACCTATTATAATCGTGAAAGGCTTCAGACTCAGCCTCTTGGAATCCAGTGTTCTAAGCTGTGCTCTAAGTACCAAGACCAAGCTGAGGGTAGTTGTTAAAAACACCTTCACTTTCGTTAATAGATAAAATACGCGATAAATACAGTTTTTATAGTTTTTGAAGTGAAAACTTCTTTAGGCGAAGATGGGTAAAAACCAACTCGCGACACCATACACCTAACCGACACCACTTTTGACACATTGGACTTTAAACAGATAGTCACGTTATCTTTACAATCCTAAGAGGTACGGGTAAGGACCGTTCGAAGACTGCCTCTACCTATAGACGACAAACTTCAAGTTTTCACTACCGGAGTGCCACTGTTTCCCCCATGACTGACCTGCACTGTCTGCTGCATGCTGCACGGCTGCCGCGGTGATGCAGCTTGCTGTATCGGCTGCGGCGGCGGCGGCTGCTGACATTTGTTGTACACCGTGTGGCCCTACACACACACACAAACAAACAAATACATCAATAATAGGCATAGGTACCTATAAATTACTAGTTTTTTGTATTTCAGGGTCAGAGTTGGAGTTTCAAGTTAAAAATAAAGAGGTAAAACGTGGCTGGGATCTACCACAAAGCGGTTTACCCCAGGCAACAGATTTAACGTTATGATAAAAATACAATCACTGGTGGGTTTCAATCTGCTAGAGGATTCGTTATTTATTAGGAAGACCAACAGTTTTATAAAACTAGTTTTTTAAATATCGCGAATATTATACATAATTAATAACAAAAACGGCTCTTCATCGCGTACCTTTTTATATTCCCGACAGTTTCGACCGTGTTACGACGGCCTTGGTCACGGGTGAGTCTACCCGAGTCTACCCGTCATGAGATGAAGACCCGTTTTTGTTATTAATTATTTATAAAACTTAATTACTAATTCATTAATTAATTAAATTACTTAATTAATCAATCTAATCTAGGTTATCAGAGAAGCCAATATTTATGTATATATGCAGGTGACCGTATTGTTAAACTCGAATGGAGGTGGGCAGAACACCTGGTAAGATTTGGTGACAGCAGACCTTGACCGACTGTCGTCAATGTCAGTCTACGTGGTACCAGTAGACCGACAACATTACTGCTGTGCTGTGTAACACCTGGATGCAAAGGGCTCATATCATGTTGGAGTGGAGTTTGGGTTACCTAATAGCTGTCGATAACGATAGGCGATAACGATTTTATAAGGAGTAGGTGCTTGGCCTTCATCTCACCTCATTTTTCAAGTTATGATTAGGCAAAGCGCACTTCACCCGGAATCCTCAACTGAGGAACTGTCTATCTTACCTCTGAATGCCGGAGTTGTTTTAGCGACAGAATTAGGTAAGATGGTGGTAGCTAGCCAGGCGGACCTAAACAAAGTCCACAATATTTTACTCCCCCTAGGGATCGAACCCGGGACCTCTGAATCTGACACCGGTGGACGGACCACTAGACCACAGAGGCGGTTAAAAAGGGGTAGGCAGAGGCACGGATATGGTTAGACCTGTAAATCCGCGAGCAGGTTCTGCCACTGCGTGATCTTGTCGTGGTGCCTCCGGAGCAGTTCCTCCTTCCTCTGCAGTTCGCACTTCAGCTCGTTGTTGTCTTCCTTCACGAGGAGTTCGGGCTTCATGGCGGATAGCAAGAACCTGCCCGTCACAAAAATTAAAAAAAAAGAAGAATATCCTAAAAGGAAAACTTTTTTAAGCTTCCGCTATACTTGTCTGCAGGCCGCAGCTATAAATATAGAAACATTTATTTGATTACGAACGCAAGCAAGATAAATACAAACGAGGAAGAATTTAAAAATATTACAACAAGTTGCCTCGCAATGTAAAAGAAGCCAATGGTAATTTGTTTGATAAAAATATTTTTTATTTATTGACTGGGCAATGCTTTTATTCAATTGATTTTTTTTTGACCTATCAATTTAATCAATAAATTGTTGACATTTACCTACTGCTATTATCGCTTAAACATAATATAATATAAATCATTTTAAATGACTGTTTAAGGTGCATGATTATTGTTCTATGTATAATATATATATATATATATATATATATATATATTTATATATAAGAACTTATTCACATACCATGTATACGGGTGTGACATGCTGATCTATATTAATTAAATTTATTTTAATTAGTTAATTTACCATCTTAACTAATATGTACCATATTTTACGTCAATAAATTATCTTTATCTTTAATATTTATACTTCTTGTACCTCTAAACAAAACGATGAAACCTAAAAACGCATAACACAGCAATAATTTAACTCCCTACGCACCATACCAAGTAAATACCAAGCTTCCGTGGTCGCAACAAAAAGGTTATTCAGGCAGTATGAAAATTACCTAAGCATATGTAACTTCAGAACTTAATCTAGGACTTAATCGGCACAACCAGCTTTTTTTTTTATATAGTACGACGGAGATGGGCTTGACCTTCATCTCACCTGATGGTGGCTAGGCGGACTTAAACAAAGTCCAACCACCAACCAAACCAAGCACAATATTGTACTCCCAAAGGGGATCGTATCCAGGACATCTGGATCCCACACCGGTGGTCGTACCACTAGACCACGGAGGCTGTTAAAAACGCTTAACGGGCTATAGTACCTCAGATTAGCAACTCAACGCAACTTTATTCTAGTTTCGAACTAAGATATTGTAATAATAAAGGTGACATTGCCGTGCGCTCAACCACGGCGCTTATGACCACCGGATGACAGAAATATGCGCGTATTTCTACGTTTTGTTTTTTTACGGTAAAACAAATATGAATTTTGTCCGCTGTGTTTATTTAGTGTACAAAGTTTCAAGCCCTAATTGGGCGTATTTATTGAATGGCGAACATTTTTGGTACAAATTTGAGTCAACTTTGTTTTTTTTTCTATCGAGAAAATTTTATTTTCAAAGTAAATGCTGCAGTATTGTGGAAGATATGATCGCTGAAGCTAAGCCATTTCACATATCATAGACTCTTACAAATTCATATTGTAAATAGGTTTAATATCAGGGGATGTAAAAAATAGTGTGACCTACCTCTTCTGCAAGAAGAACGCCTCCATCTGCCTCGCGAGGTCAATGAACCGTTCCACCTCCACCTTGACCTCCTCCTTCTCCACGCACGGAGAGGCTTCCTGCTTCGTCAGCACGTTCAGGCATGCCTGTTCACATCACCACAATATTGAGCCATTTCTAATATATTCGTGGTCGGACCTGCAACGGTCTACTGGGCGAGGGTCCAGCGACCTCCATCCCGACGAAATCTGGAGTCAGTCGGTTCCCCGTGTTCCGACGAGTGCGGAGGCAGTACCTTCTGGGAAGGCTCGTACAATCGTTGCCCAGGCAAGCCAAGATCTAACCGATCTTAAAGATATTTATATTGCACGGGATCGGAATGAGAGGGGGGAAAGGGAAGCCTAGATAAATCTATGGTAGCGAGGGTTTATTCTCGGTTGTTTGCTGTTTTACCTAAAGTTTAAAGTTTTCTTAGGTAGATTTAAAAAGTTTAAATCTAAGAAAGTTTCGTCAATTTAGAAACCGATATGTGGTCGGTCCTTTGGAGAATATGACCAGCCCCTTGGACACCACTGGATAGATAGAGGCAAGAAATATTATCACAATAATAATAATAAGATAACATAAATACCTACTTTATTAAACAAAAAAGTATAGGTACATTTTATATTTCAAAATATAACGGCCTCTAGGTTGTGCTTTTACGACAGTAAAATCTATTTTTTATAAGTACCTAGTTTAAGAGTTATGAGGGAACAGATGAACAGACTGGCAAAAAAAAGAAATATCTATATATAATGAATGTCGGTCGAAAAGGATAGCTGATAAAAATAAAAACCAAAGTATTTGTCATATCTTCATTATTTCCATTTAAGATCTTATTCTAGAATTAACATTTGACTAAAGATTTGGGTTCAATACAGACAAGCTATATTACAATGCAAGTGTATTTGCCATAGATTTACATTTCACTAATATATTGTTTCAACATAAAAACATCTGTTATAATTGGACACACCATGGATATATCTGTCACATTTCTTGATTCAGTTGAGTTACTTACTTAAATCCCCACAGAATAATTATCAACTCTTTCTCATGGCACCTATACCTACATCTGTAACTTAAACACAAAAGTTTTACTACTTTTCCGACATGATTTTTAAGTTAATGTGATGATCACACATAATTAATACGAAACGGGTCTTAATCGCGCGTACCTTGTAACTCCTACTTCCGATATTTTAGTATTACAACAGTCTAAAGTACTCGCTGCTACTTTCGAAGTCTTTGAGGTAGTTTTATAAACTACGCCCATTAGAAAATTAAAAGGCGCGCGCGAATTTAACCAATTTCGGACATATATGTCAAAGTACAACCTTAGCGAGTTCTGGTTAGCTTGTTATTGGGAGAGCCAGTGCCTTCTAGGAAAGCTAGCTCTATCGTAGACTTCATCATTACTCTGGTCTAGAGCTACACAAGCTTAAGTCAAGAGTTAATCCGTCATTTATAAAAAAAAATGTTATACCAAAATTTTACAGAAATATCATTCATATATTAGGTATCCTTCAACTTTGTACTAACAAAGAATGTTGGGGTATAACATTTCTAAATCTTGTCTCATGCCCTCATAAATAAAATCTCAATTTACAATAAAATTATTACACACAAAATATGTTCAGCAATTGACATTGCTTAGCTACATTATAAACTACAACTCCGATTACTATCGACGAAATATTCACCAATTCCATTCACGACCACTCGGTACACATACACATACAAAATAAACCGACAATCACTCCAGAACAACACAAAGTCCCAAAAAAATGCATATAAAGACGATGCTAGAAAATATTTTTTGTTTGAAATGAGAACGCTAAGCCAAATCATGTCATAGCGTACGCACGCCGCGCCGCCAAATAATAATGAATGAAGAATTATCACTAACACTTTAATGGACACAGAATTTACATCGATCGAACAATACAAAATTATAAAAATTAGGTGACAGAATTGTACGCGGCGCGCGTTAGAACGCATTGACGCTATTTCTATAAATACGTAACTATGGGGCATTGAAATGTAGACTCAATATTGTTTCAAGTAAAAGAGGCCAAGACCCACAATGAGTTGTAGCGCCGAAAAAGTAACATTCTAGCGCCAGTCTTTATTCACATTAAAATGGAATACAATAAAATACTATTTATTACCTACCCTAGTCAAAAGTACAATACCAAAGTCTTAACAAATCTACAAGGTAAAGCTGACGAAAGGCGGCATTCACACAAACAAAACCTTTATAAAGACTAGACTTGTACAGAAAAACATTTTCACTTGAATCTGTTTGAACTGATGTTCAATTTAATTAATAATATTGCACAATATATTATTGACGCCATGTTGGAAGTATAGGTAATCATTGTTTATTATTAAATATGATTTAAAGTGAAGGGTGCGATTAAAATCTATTAAATAAAACACATTTGTGGAGTGTGAATTCCGCTTAACTCAAATTTATGCTAAAACATTTTTGATTATAATTAAATTACAATTCATAAATTAAACACCTGTGATTTTAAATAATTATCAGTCAGTAGTGTGTAAGAATAAACTAAACAGTTGACATTCTTAACATGTAGAAGAAACTTCAGTTGATTATTCAAAATGATCTACACCAATATAGTGTTTCATTTACTTAAATCCCAACTTGCCTAGTTTGAATGATTAATCACGCCAAGGGAGCTTGGTCTTTACGGCTTTTCTTTATTTTAGAAAATTAAATCTAATTCAATTATCAATACCGCTTTTAGGGGACAATAAAGTTAAAATAATTTGTACCTTAACCATACAGGGCCCGGTTGCCAGTTGTTTTTTGTTATTGTACGATGGAAATGCGCTTGGCCCTCATCTCACCCGATTTTAGGTTATAATAATAATAATAATAAAAGTTCTTTATTCAGACAACATATTATGCTAAGGCCAAAGGTTGTAGCGCACTTCATAACCTTCAACAACCAGTTATCATACCTCTAAATGCCGGAACACAACAATTTCCTATTTCTTCATAAGCTTTTGTTGAATTAAGGAAAACATCCCATTTGATTGCTGTTTAATTTACAATATATCCATGAAAGTTCAAGCAATGTAATTAAGTTATCTTTAGGCCAACATTAAAAAGACATGGATAAAATAATTGCTCTTAATCCGAGAAACAATATCAGAACTCATCATCATTTATCTAACTTATCTATTTATCTATTCACACATAAAATCCTAATACTGTTTAAGTCATTACTGCTGATAATTATACTGCCACGGCGATTCAAATGGATGTCTGTAGTAACTGTGATTCATCTGGTTGAACATGGATACATTCTGCGGCGGGGGTTGGAAGTACTCTGGGGGCCATTGACTGCGTGGCTCATAGCTGTGGGCTTCAGGTGGTTGAGGGTAATAGTTTAGCGGAGGCGGCATTGGCTGAGATGGCTGAGGTGGCTGAGGTGGTAGTCTAGGTTGCGGTGGCAAGAATATATTGTCATTGTACTGTCCTATCGGAGCTGGTAGATCTTTAGCTACAGGTGGCAGTTTTGGTTTAACAGTTCTACGTTTCACTAGCTCTGGGGGCGACATAGGATACTCCTTAGTTTGGGTCATAAACTTGTGAAACTCACCTTCAAATGCACTGGGGTTCTTGTTAATTGGCGGAATGACTTTCGGTACTCTTAAGGTAGTGTCAGGTGGTCTAGTTGGGCAAGTTTGCGTTTTAAGAATGGGAGGTGTTAATGTTGGTTTTGATATCATGTGGCTGTATGATTTTTGGGATGTTGTGGGTAGTGCAACAGCTTTAAGAGTGGCAATTGTTGATGGCAGTTTTCTTGGAGCATACTTGTTTGAATAAGGATCTTTGGATGTTACAACAGAGGCTAGTGGGGAACTATATTCAAAGTTTACAACTTTCTTAGGAGTGCGCGGTTTTCTAGGTTTTTTCTCTGCTCCTTCTATTTTAGGTTTTGGTTCTTTTTTGGGTTTTGGTTCTTTAGGCTCCTTCTTGGCTCTTTCTTTCTTAGGTTTTTCAACCTTTTCGACAGAGTCGGATTTGATTGATGATTTTCGTTTCTTCGGCTCTTTCTTTACTTCTGTTTTAGTTTCAGGTGTAGGAGTATCGGTGAGTGGATCACCAACATTTTCTGGAGCTGGTTCCGCCGGGATGACCACTTCGTTTGAATGTGGTGGTGTGTTCCAATTAGAGACAAGATCATCCATGACATCAAGCTGTTCACTCAATAGCTTCTTGGATTTGATCTTTTTTACTTTTGGGGACTTTTTCTCGCTGCTTTCTGCATCATCCTCATTCTTAGCCTTCTTTTCTTTAGTAGCTTTTTTAGGTTTCTCTTTGATTTCCTTCTTCCTCTTAGATTTTTTCTTCTTTTCCTCAGATGGATCCTCATAGTCTGAATCTTTGTCAGAGTCCATGTAACCAACATCTGGGAGCTGTGCTTCTGATGGGTCCATCTCGTCTCCTTTGAGCCATATGTCTTCCAAGGCATCGAGCTGAGTGTCATCAGGTTGCAGCGGCAAATTTGGACGCTTCATTGCTGTCATCATGTCCAGGTCCCCTTCAGCCATGGTCATCTCATCATCATCCATGACATCATGCCCAAGAATGGAAACAGCTATGGCACCTTCAGATATGCTCTTGCTAGCCATTGCTCGCTTCAAATGCAAAGGATGTCGCTTCTTTTTCTTCATCCCTTCTTCTTCTGCTTCAATGAATGACTCTGGAAGCTCCGTATTGTTTTTATTACAAAGAATATCTTGGCCTGATGGATGAGGAGCTGGTACCATTTTCTCTGGCTGTTCAGGATGACAGCCAATGTCTTGTCCTTTCAACCACAGATCATATCTCTCTGGCTGGAACCGTTTTACAAAAGTATCCATAGAGATTTTGACCATGTCATTACTGCATGTGCATTGCATGGCTCGTTTTCCGTATTCCACCCATCTAGGAGCAGCAAAGTTGGTGGACTCTGCACAGTTAAACCCATGGTTGAAGCCTGCATGGTAGCCATAAGGGAATGTTATCATAATCTCTCCTGAACATTGAGTTATTTTATTTATGGGAACAGAGTACTGTTTTAGGATCTGTGGTGATATCAGGGTCATTTTGTGGCGAAGGAATGCATGGCAAGTTTTAGCTGAGGTAGGGAAGAAACCTGAGGCTATTCTTTCAAATCTTTTACCATGTTCTGGTGGGATGCAGTACCAAGTTTTAGGTTCGCCGAAATGAAGGTAGTTGATAGAATACAGATCCATGTCTTCGGTGTGCCAAGCAAAGGTAGTCTTCCACATGCCAAAGTATAGGTATGCAGTATTTACTCCATCAATTTCAATGCCATAGTCCGAGTTTACATAGTCAAGAATCGTTCCGAGTTTGTTTATGTTCCATTCGTTGACGTCAGGGTCAGTGATACTGCCGTTTACATCAGCTCCGTAAATCGGAGCGACGTACGTAACATTCTTCCAGTATTTCCTTTCTAAATCTTCGAAACTGGTGTGACGAGGAGTGCAGTACTTAGCAGAGTTCGCCATCACGGCGAACTGCTTGACGTTCATCGATTTCTTCTGGATGTTTATTTGTTGAAACAAACCTTGCTTCCCGGTCACCACCTGGCAGATAGGCGATGGAATGGTGACGTTGAGTTGCTCGAGATCGTATCCAGACTTGCGAGGCACCCATTCCGGCGGAGGAATCACTTTGGCGAGGCCAGCTTTGTGGGCACCTTTCGATTCCATGTACTGGATGTATTTGTTGAAATCCTTGAATTCGTCCCATGTCGGCCGGAAAGTCTGAATGGTGACGCCACCCGCGGAGACTCCAGCCTCTTCTCCGGCCAAAGACATGGTGTTTTAGATCACAAAGTGTTTTTCATCCAGATTTAATCACACTATCCAGAAGATTACACCATTTATAGTCGCGGAACTATACATTATTATTTACACACGTGAATACTGTATCTTCACTAAAGTAATTGTTCACTTTCCCAATAAAAACACGCGATAATCATTTTGTAATTGTGAAAACATAAAAATGTAAAATGGCCGCAGAGATGCGCTTGCAGCAAATCAGCAAATACCTATCCCTTCCCATTTTTAGGGTTGTTGAAGATACGTAGTACGATTTAGGTCACGTACACACAAAAATTGCTAGAGATATTGGGTTAGACACAAACTTTTAGCGTATGGAGCTTCAACTAAAATGATTCATTTTGATTGGTTGGTATTATTTTGACATTTCCAAAACAAACCAATTTGAGGTTATATTATTATTTTCAGATTATCTATTACATTTTGGTCTAAATCTACAATATGAGGGAAAATAACATACCTGAAAAGATTCTTCAAATTCTTCAACCAGATTTCCACTACCGTTTGAAGGTGCCGCCATTGTCATACACCTAAATCACAATTTGTCGGAGTAGGGTTGTCACACGATCACGATCACGATCGAATTGAAGAAAAAAACTACTGCCTGCTCGACGCCGCCGCCGCCACCTCCACCGCGCGCGCCTTCGCTTCATTCGCTTGTCACAAAACGAAACGAACGACTGACTTTGATTTTGATTGATTGATTGTTTTCTGTTGCTGATAGTAACATATTTGATCAAATATAATATAATATATACCAAAAATACGATGAGTTAGCATCTCGATATGGATTGTTTTGTACTTTGTGTATTAAAGAAAAGTAATAAAATAAGAAACCGCTAAGTATTTGACTGATTGACAAGCACTTGTAGGTATACAAATATGTCAGTTCAATAGAAACTTAGAGTTTATGTATGTGGTAATCGGAGCACCTCCTCCAAAATTACAGGGTTTTGTATAAAAAAATGTATGCCTTATTACACTGGAACGTACGTAAGGACGGTGTAATAACACTAAGCATATCGTATGTTAGGATTCCTATCCAAACTGCTTCAGTCACCGAGTGGTGCGTGCCACAGCCTAAGAACGTGTCGTGCCTGATAAAAGTACTTAGTGTATGCTCGACGTGAAATATCTAAAGAGAATGGAGTTATTACAAAATATTTAAACTTTACAAAGATATCCACATATTTTCATCTTTCATATTTTTTAAAATAGCACATGATAGATGGGGTAAAATTATTGTGATTATTTATTTATATATGTACCTACATTATTAACATGGAAATATCTATATACGTTTTTTTTTTCACTAGGTATGTATAATAGTACCTACTTATTTTATGTATGGTAGGTATTTCAGGGGGGGATAGGGGAACAAAGTTCTCTGATAAATTTAACAGCATAGCGTTTTGTTGTACCGGTTCCGAGTCACACCTCCGCGTGGTCCCCTCTGGAAACTGTGGTGAGAAGCGCAATACGTTAATCAATTATTACACTTCTTACCACTTGTCGCGACGAGTAGATCGCGAATTAAACTGGTAGACGAGTCAAATGGCTAATACTATATTCAGATGAATTATTAGACGATACGTGTAAATAAGACGCAACATAATGAGTTGACTTGTTGGCAACATCGAACACATTGAATAATCACCACACCACAGACTACTGTTTGTATAAGTGTATCTTGTGTAGAGACAGAAATGAAGGCGCGCTCTGATAGTGAACTTTTATCATAATGTGGAATTGGAATTGTGGAAGTATCAAGTGGCTTGCTTGGTGATGAACGCGCAGCGAGACTGGAGAGTAATATAAAGCTAAGTGATATTGATAAGTAAGAATGCTTAGAGATTCCCAACCTGAATACCTTTAGTCTACACTTCTAGTAACTTTGCTAGATCCATGTCTACCCCAACTGGAGGAAGTCCTCGTGCTTATGATCTACATACATCTGTGCTGAACACAGAGTCCTGGTAGAAATCTAATCTATGTGGTGAAAGGGTTCTGTGATGAACACGGAACCCTCATGATGAACTTATTTGAGATCTACATACATCTGTGCTGAACACAGAGTCCTGGTAGAAATCTAATCTATGTGGTGAAGGATTCTGTGATGAACACGGAATCCTCGTGATGAACTTATGTGCTTAACACGAAGTCCTCATGATCAACTCCCGTGTTGAACACGGAGTCAATGCGAACAATTTGTGTGTGGTTGAACGGGCCTCTGTGATGAACACGAAGCTCTAATGAATAATAATCTCCTGTGATGAACACGGAATCCTCATGATGAACTTATGTGCTGAACACGAAGTCCTCATGATCAACTCCTGTGTTGAACACGTAGTCAATGCGAACAATTTGTGTGTGGTTGAACGGGCCTCTGTGATGAACACGAAGCCATCATGTATTATAAACTCCTGTGACGAACACGGAGTTCTCCATTGCCTTAATGTCTTAAACATAAGTAACTGAACCGACCCAAGTGAATGTGTGTAACACTTCAGCTCATACTAAGTAAGATAACAGAGCCATTCTAGATTACTAGGTAATGATGGTTGGAATCATCTTAATTTTAACTACAGATGGCGAGCTACTCAACAACAATGCAGCAAACCACTAAGAGCTACAAACACATCATAAGCGAAGCAATCCTAAGTAAGTTATTGAACGTTCTTACTCGGATCCTCAGGTAAAGAATCCATAACAATCAAACATATACATAAATCAATCGCGCCGCCCCCCCGCTTACTTCTGGGACACGATTGGTCCCCCTCGTTGCGACGAGGGTAAGGGCGGGTCGGCGCGACACCACTGGCGAACGTGACCGGGATAAAACTCGCCAAGCCGCACTGGCCAGCGTGGCGTTTTATGGCTTAACCCTCTATGTATGATAAGTGTCAATAAACCAAGGCCCTCAGTCCCCAGCAGCTCCGCTATTCCGGGCCAAGGCAGCGGTCTCAGTTCCGGCGGGGCAGAGGGTGCGAAGAATCGCTGGAAGATGCCCGGCTGCCAAAATAAATCAACGACCCTGACCCTGGCGTGTTATAACGCCAGGACGTTACGAACGGACGACAGACTGCTAGAACTACAAGTTGAACTAGGCAGTATTCAATGGAATGTGATAGGGCTGTCAGAGGTAAGAAGAAAGGGTGAAGACCTGGTCAAGCTCACATCAGGTGATCTATTCTTCTACCGCGGTCATGAAGACTCCACATATGGGGGAGTAGGATTTCTTATTCCAAAACAGACTGCTTCCTCAGTAATAAACATCAAGAGCGTTTCAACTAGAGTATGTTTGGTTATTCTGCAGCTGAACAAACGGTACTCACTTAAAATAATCCAAGTTTACGCTCCAACGTCAGGTCACTCAAACGATGAGGTAGATGAACTTTACGACGACATTTTGAAAGCCTTAGAAGACATACCATGCCACTTCAACACTATTATAGGCGACTTCAATGCCAAGATTGGCCAACCTATGGCTAATGAAAACTCAGTTGGCTTATTCGGACTTGGTGTACGGAACGAAAGAGGGCAATCCCTTGTTAACTTTCTCGAACACAAAAAAAAATACGCAATGAACACCTTCTTTAAGAAAAGGATATCAAGAAAGTGGACTTGGGTGAGCCCTGGAGGTGATATAAAAAACGAGCTAGACTACATCATATGCTCTCACAAGTATGTGGTTACAGATGTGTCAACTCTGTCCCGCTTTAAGACCGGAAGCGATCACAGAATGGTTAGAGCTACTCTAAGGTTTGATCTTAAAAGCGAAAGGTCAAAAATGACAACATCACACAGGAAATATGAAAAACATGAGCTAGCTTCTATCCCAGAAGGCTTTCGCATAGACTTGATGAACCGATTTGAAGGTCTTGGTGAATCGAACCTTGATGTGGATGCTACTCATAGCCTGCTCTGCGACGCCATTACTGAGACCACGAAAAAACACCTAAATGGAGTTCGCCAGAAGAATAGAAGACTGTCGCAAGAAACTTTAAATCTTATAAATCAAAGAAGAGATATGCTTTGTAAAACGGTAAAAAATAAGAAAGATATAGATAAAATAAATAGAGAAATAAATGGGAAAATTAGGAAAGATACACGTAAATATAAAACAGATATAGTCATTAACACAATTAAAGCATACAGAGGTCCAAAAGTATTCCGTCGAAAGACGAGTACTGAATCTAAACAGATAAGTAAACTAAAAGATGTAAATGGAAATATAGTCACAGATAGAATAAAGCTTCTAGCTATTGTGGAAAATTTCTACAAGATACTATATGACACCAATTCCTTGGAGCCAAACTTTTCACGAATGAGCGACCCTAGAGCACCACCAGTTGAACAGCCCAGTAATAAAATTATACCACCAATACTCTCTTGTGAAGTTACGAAAGCTCTGTTTATTATGAAAGCAGATAAATCTCCTGGTGATGATGGAATTACTGTTGAAATGCTACGTGCTGGTGGAGAACCAGTCCTGGAAGTTCTCGTAAAACTATTCAACAAACTGTCTGATGTTATAGTACCGAACCAATGGAAGAATGCCATAGTAACTATTTTGCACAAAAAAGGCGACGTCGCTCAGTTGAGCAATTATTGCCTAATCAGTCTACTATCGCAAATTTACAAACTTTTCACAAAAATATTAACAAACCGTATTACCCGTGAACTAGATGAGAGTCAACCCATAGAACAGGCTGGTTTCCGAAGCGGTTTTTCCACAATAGACCACATTCACGCGGTGAAGCAGCTGATGGAGAAGTGTCATGAGTACAACCGGCCTCTTGTTATGGCTTTCGTCGATTACGAGAAGGCCTTTGACAGTGTTGAACATTGGGCTGTGTTCCACGCTCTCCATCGTTGTAACATCGATTCGCGCTATGTGAAGATGCTTCGAGAACTATATACTGCAGCCACATTACAGGTACGACTGCACGATCTAACCAACCCGGTGCCGAACAAGCGGGGGGTGCGACAAGGAGATACCATTTCACCCAAACTTTTTAAGGCCGTCTTAGAAGATACCATAAAAACTTTGGATTGGGAACACCGTGGCATTAACATCAATGGATCTTACTAGTCACACCTAAGGTTTGCAGATGATCTCGTACTATTTTCTGAGAACTTCGAAGATCTCCAACTCATGTTGCAAGACCTATTTGATGCCTCCTTACAAGTTGGTCTAAAGATGAATATGTCCAAGACAAAGGTTACAGGAAACATTTCCAATGTCTCGGATCCCAATGTGAAAATTGGGAATGAGAGATTGGAGGTACGTCAGTATCAGTACGTTTATCTTGGACATATTCTATCTTTTGGCAAAGAGCATCAGAAAAAAGAGATCGCACGAAGAATTCAGTTAGTTTGGGTTGCGTTTGGTAAATTGGATGACATCCTCAAGTCACCTGATATTCCACAATGCCTCAAATCCCGACTTTTCGACCAGTGTGTCTTACCCACTATGACTTACGGTGCCGAAACATGGACGCTCACCCAGGAGGCTGTATATAGGATGAGAGTGGCACAGAGAGCCATGGAGCGCGCCATGCTCGGCATCAAACTAATAGACCGTATTCCCAACGTCGAGATCCGAAGACGAACGAAGGTCAAAGACATTGGGAAGCGTATAACGGAGCTAAAGTGGAGCTGGGCGGGACACCTGGCGAGAAGGACGGATGATAGATGGAGCAAAGCGATGACGGAATGGCTCCCAAGAACCAGATATCGGAATGTCGGTCGTCCAGCAGCAAGATGGGCCGACGATATTACCAGCATCGCATTCTTCACCTGGATGAGACTGGCACAAGACCGTTGGGCGTGGCATATGCATAGGGAGGCCTATACCCAGCAGTGGGTGAAATCAGGCTGCGGATGATGATGATGAGGTATTTCATGAGGATGTGAATGATATATCATATGTATATCATATGTGTACGTATGTGTACCTACTAATACTTACCTACTTTATAAGATACGAATGTTAACCTAAGTATTTGTACTAATTACCAACCTACCTACTTCTATAGATATCTTTTCATCCATGTTTTTCTTTTCTTTGGTTTGATAGAACCGATGACAGCAAGGCCATTTTTTTGGTGCCTGGACAGTACGGGAGCCATACTTGCACTCCACTGGACACGTCCAGCGGCGTCGTCACGCTCTCACTAGCGTCTAAATAGCTTCCTATTCTAGATCCTAACTAGGACGACTGCATTCAGGACGGTGTAATAGGAGCTTTATTGCGTCGTATTGTTATTAACCTTAATTAAACTCTGCCAAAACGTTTCGGAGCAGCAGTTTGCTCTCATTTTCTGTCAAGGTGTCAACATTTCTGATAGGGTCGTAACAAACAGTAGCATAAATCTAAGCCTTCGCATCTTATACTAGAGTGGCTATTTGTTTGAATAGTTTTATGGTTGATATCTTTGACTAGCATCACATGATACAAACGTAATATGTATAACTTGTATGCAAAACATGCCACTATTTTAGCACTTTGCATAATATGGTTTGGTGATAGCATTAAAGGATTTGTATAGGTACCTAAGATGTAAGCTACTCTCCTCCTGCTGGTGAGAAAGTTTATTCGGCTTTTACGAAAACCTAGGACTGAGGAGTGGGCAATTCAGTAGGTACCTAGAGTACTAATAACTGACATAAGTAATACATCAAATCAAATCAAATATCATAGGTTCGCACTTAAGTACCCATTTAGTACCTACGAGTACCTACCGACTAAGCAATGTCACAGATCAATAAAGTTACTATTAATTAACATTTCGTTCCGTGATGGCGTTAGTTAAGTAGTGCCTTTTCCCAATTTCCAAGAATTACCTACTAGTATATCTTCATAGAAAGATAGGGTAAATCTACTCACACGGAATCACCTGAAAATTTGGAGCAAATTAAAATTACCGGCTAAACAGGTCAAATTTATGCATACAAATTGATTGCGTATCCGGCTCTATGAATGAATATATCTATGACATACCTAATGAAGAAACTCTTTCTCTAGATGCCACATAAGGTCCGTACCGTAGAGTAAAGAAGCCCTTATTGAACTGACACGACTTGCTAATTTTGTGTCATTTTACTGTCTTGCCAACCTGGAAAACCTAACCATTGAACCACAGATTACTGTAGGATTCACGCAAATCGATTATATTACGGATTTTATCTGAGCCATCTGAGGTATTTTAGACGAACTTTCATATGACTGGATTAAAATATTTATATAGTGTATATATATATATATATCTAAATTAATCTGTGGACTGAACTCTTGACTTAACTTGCGGGGCGGCGGCGGCGCGGCGCGGCGCGGTCATTCATTCATTCATACTTAAACCCACAGATAATTAACTATACTTACACCTAAATAAAGCTATAGTAATTATTTTCTCTTTGATTATTATAACCTAACCTATCATCATAACTTATATTAGCTAGCTTAGCTTGTTCGTTCTGTTCTGTTGTTGATTTTGCATTTTGTACCGGATACCGATTTTACGCGTTATTTTTGTAAATATTTTAATAGTTACTGTCTTCATGCTTGTGTTTTAATAAATAATCCTACACTATGGCTGACGCGGCTGCGAGGCAGTTGCAATATGAGTACAAAGCGGTAAGTGCAAATTGAATATTTATGTTCGTAATTTTGGAAATTAATCCATAATTTACGCATTTCACAATGTTTCGTGAGTTACGATATCATTCTTTCTTGCCTTAAAAAAACGAATAACGATATGCAACACTTAAAAGATTTGGCTGGATGTATAACTCACTACAATACTCATTATTTTCTTCACATGAAAACCACTGTTGAAGGGAATGATCAGAAACCCGGCATTTAGACAGTCATAGTGTAGGTAGATCAGATCAGAATACCAAGTGTATCCAATTTGACTACAGCATCAATTTTTATCTTTTATCAAATCGGGAATATTTCCAGAATTCAAACTTGGTGTTGCAAGCTGATGTGCGACTAATCGAACGCCGAGGGCGCGATGAGGCGACGGGCGAGGTCCTGTCCTTGACGGGTAAACTCACCGGGACACGTATGGGGGACCGGGCTCAACGCACCAAGCCTGAGAAAGCAGAGGAAAGGAAAGCTAAGTAAGTATATGAAAAATATCTGTGTACTTCAAAAATTTTTAGCATAATGATGTTATTAGAGTTCACTACGAAATCAGTTCAGTCCTGTCAGATCTTAGGAAAGGTAAATAAAACTTTCAGTTAATGATTATAAATGGATCATCCTAAACTGCCTCTGTGTTCTCATGTTTTGCCTTCTGGTGTTAGATCCTGAGGTCCCGGTTTGTATCTCCAGGGCCGTACATGAACATTGTGCTTGGTTTGATTAGTGGAAGGACTTGGTTTAAATCCGTCTGGCTTGCTACCACCTCCTTAGCTTTACTTTAACATTACACTTTAACCGCCACTGTGATCTAGTGGTTCAACCCACCGATTTCAGATCCAGAGGTCCCGGGTTCAATCCCCAGGGAAGTACTATATATTGTGCTTGGTTTGGTTGGTGGTAGGTCTTTATTTAAGTCCGCCAGGCTAGCTACCACCATCTTACCTAATACTGTTGCCATAATAACAATTCTAAAATTGTTGTGTTCCGGCATTCAGAGGTAAGATAGCCAGTTCATCAGTTTGTTGAGGATTCCTGGTGAATTGCGCCTCCATCTTCGGCCTTATCTCAACTTGTAACCAGGTGAGATGAAGGCCAAGTGCTTACCCGCCGTACAATAAAAAAAAAACTGTTGTAAAATAAAAAAAAAGTACCTGGCTTATGGCTTCCCTTCTGTCAAAGTTGGATGCCAAACAGTTTGCTTTGTTACATCTGTGTGCGGAAGTGCCAGTGGCTTTATTTGGCAGCTGCTGGGGAAAGCTTGCTCCATCAAACACCTCATCCTAGGCCAGGTAACGCCCAGGCAAGCCACAAGGTCAAGTAATAAAAAGAATAAGTAAAATTCACCACTACAATGAGTTTGTCTGTAAATATTTACTTTATAAGAGTAATACTTGAAATTCACAGTTCGCAGCTTCTGAATTTGGTTCCCTAATAAAATGTACCAAAATACCAAAAAACCTATTGTGGATAGTGAATTATTACAAGCAAAATTCATTTTATCAGGGAACCAAATTCAGAAACTGCAAACAGTGAATTTCATGTGTACCTAACTCGGAGGAACTACCATAAACAGCGATGGCTCTACTATCTACAATCCTCAATATGCCTGCCAGTGATTTGCCTTAGATTATTGCTTTCTTATTGAAGTCCTTCTTTTCTCATCATACATTGTGTACCACACTGACCATGTCTGAATTAACCGAATATCTGAAACCGAAACTATTGAGGTATACTTATTTTACACTCACTAATAAGACTTAACCTAGAGCCAGTTGAAAGATTTGCACATTTTTATCGAGATTGTTAGCATGTGATTAGGCCTTCTGACTATGATAGCAGATGGGTTGTCTCTAATGTGGAGGAAGACCAATAGGAACAGCACCCATTGGTATCCACCCGAAGAAAAATAATAAATATTTGTTTGCTAGCACATGGAAAAGTTGTGTAAATTAACAGTAAAGAATGGCTTAATCATATAAACAAAGTAAACAAGATAAAACAACTGCAAGACTTAAACTAGCAAAGGTACTTGAACATTAACACTCTTCTTGAAGACATTAGTAAGAAATTGGCGGTAAGACAGCAAAATATACAGTTGCTGGAAGCTAATTCCTTTGCTTTTGCAGTTTGCGTGATAACAGTTAATAAATTGCACAATTTATTAACTGTTATCACGCAAACTGCTTTAGTCTTAAGTCAACCAGGCAGAGATGATTATTCTCATTTGGGTCTGAAATTCCTATTTAAGCTAATTTGTCGTCCTTTGATGGTAAGTCTCATATATTTCTAGACGCCAAAAACGCGATGAGGCATCCTATGACTTGTCCAAGTCAAAGTCTGCTCGAGTGACCTGGGCTGATGATACCCCGGGCGTGCTGTACCGACCACGGGCTCAACACACTAGACACGCGTATGAGTTGCTTCTGTCGTTCATGCAAGGCTCGCTTGGGGACCAGCCGAGGGACATCCTCTGCGGAGCGTGTGATGAGGTGAGTAGGCTTTTTTTGGTTGCACATCTAGATTGTTTATTTGCAATAACATTTATGTAGTTACAATAGGTCGCTTTGGATAGGGAGTAGCAATATGTTCTACATCGTGAATGCATGCAAAATTTTTATCTTACAATCTTTACATTTCAATTTTAAGTACCCTAATTGTTACATATCTAAGTGTATATAATTAAGTATGTTGTTGTCAATAATAAGTATTCAATATACTAAGATCTTATTTTTATTTTATTCACATGAATTAACACTGATTAATATGTCAAGTCAGTACACAGTCAGTGTTACTGCTGTTAAGTAATCATTTATTTATAGCGTGGAAACATTTCTGTTGAAACCAATTGGGCATCTTGATTTGAAATTTTAAAGTTGTTGACCTTGTGCCTTTTTTCAGGTGCTTGTGGTTCTGAAAAATGACAAACTGAAAGATCTGGAGAGAAAAAAGGAAATTGAAACACTTCTCGGACCTGTGCCGGATGAGAGATTTGCTCTGCTCGTCAATTTGGGTATGTGGTTGTTATGGCATTTTATATAATGTATTGTATGTTTTCCTCAGAGTTTGATTTGTTAAAACCCAACTGATCAATATTGAATTGATTAATTGACCACTATGCAGGTAAGAAGATCACGGATTTCAACATAAGCTCAGCCACGGAGGGCAATGCGGAGATCGATGAGACATATGGCATTAATGTGCAGTTTGAGGAGTCCTCCGAAGAAGATGATGAGGATGCATATGGCGAGGTGCGTATTTAATGGTTGATAGACCAACGTTTGACCACAACCTCACCTGATGTTATGTGATGATGTAGGACTATGGTCTAGGAGACACCTATTCACTCTTGACTTAAAAACTAAACTAAATTTACCTCTTGCCTTGAGTGTTGTATCATATAGTATGTATGTATTTACAAAATAAAAGTATACAAGTATTCTATCCATAATCTAGTTCCCATATTACAAGCTATGCTTAGTTTGGGGCTAGATGGCGCTGTTGTCCTGTAATATTTATTTAAAAAAAAAATAGGCCCTAGTACTTAGCAGGAAAGTCCGAGGATGGGAGAGTTTCACGCCTAGGCTGTTCTTATGATGAAGGTAGATTCGAACCAATGATGGTACACTAACCAGGTAGGATTGTAGTATTCTGTGCGTACAAATCCTGTGGACATTTACCAAATACAACCAATACAATATTGAATTGTTACCGATTGCCCCCACAAACGATAACACATATGGCTATCTGCCCCCACATATGGACAATGGGGGCACACGGTAATACAATATTACCGTCTGCCACTGCGTCCAGTGCCAACGGTGTCAACTTTGACTATCGGCCCCCACGTGTGCCCCATGGTGGCAGATAGATATATAAACGATAATTTGTAATTATATCGATAGGCGAGCGACTTCGGCGGTCTATATAGATTTTTGAACAATTATTGATAAATGAAACTATTGTCTGGGTACTAGGTAAGTAATTAACAAAGGTCTAATAATTTATCTAAAGAAGTATCTCTAGTCTTACCGTATCTATTGACTGAGAATTTACCCACAAAATAAGACGTTTTAGACTTATTAATTTCATATTTTTAATGCAAAGTACACAAAATATACACTTACCTTCCCCCAAGCGTGTAGTGGGGATTTGCTATAATCACCATGCTTAGCAGGCTTACTGGTGATCGCAGTTTTGGTGTTAACTACCCCGGTGGATGATGCTGTCCATCCCTTGTATGAACCATGATAGACATTTACCAGGGACAGCCTTTGTTTTGAATACAAAGGATTTACTTCTTAGAGTGAATATCAATATATAAATAAAATGTGTGTCTGCAGGTTCGCGAAGATGAAAAAGATGAAGGAGAAGGAAGTGACATCGACGGAGAGAAAGAGAGCTCTGGGGAGGAGGATAGCGATACCGAAGGGAAGAAGAGCTCCAAAAGTAATGTAAGTTGTAGTTTTAGTCCAAACTAGAATAGAATATAGAATCGTTTTTTTTTTCAGTCTTAAACAATGTTTACAAAATAAATCTAAATCTTTCTTACCGACTAAAATTTGGAATGCGAACATAGGTGGTGGAACGTTTGCACAACAGTAGCAGATTAAAACTAGATGCACGTTTAAGTAAGACCATAAGGCATGCATTACATGGAGTTCCTCGCTCTAACTAAGTATAGACATGTATCTAGATGCAAGGGCTCTAGCTCTGACTGGCCGAAGAAAAAAGTTAGTCCAATAAATCACGCCTACGGGCAATTCGTTCCCGGGTCAGATCGGGCCAGCGCAACTGTCTACAGATTTTGCACGATCTGGTATAATACTTTTATTTTTCTAATGAAGGGGAAACAATTTTAACATAATCATGTACTCCTGTGTAATTCTCAAACACACGGAAAGTTATCGGATCGGAAACATCAAAACATAATTCTTTAATTATGTAGTTTAGAATAGCGTTACAGTATTATTATTATAGTATAGCGATTTTCAAACACACGGAAAGTTTTCAGATCGGAAGCATCACTTTTTGTCGGATCCGAGATAGAACCCAATAGATTTCAACGCTATTCTCACACCATTTCTGAAATTCTTCTGTGGGAAGCATCGAATTCAAATGTCAAAATATTTAGATTTCGAAGTTAAGAATAGCGTTCTCAGAATCTCCATCGGAAGCTTCCGAACTCGATCCGATAAGACTGTCCGAAAATTTGAGAATAGCTACAATGGACTTATTTACGAGGAACGCTTCATCAACCTTAAAGTGAACCACCATAGGCCAAACACCAACATTTTTTTTAAAAAAAAGGAACTACTTCAAACGCTTTTTGTTTCCAAACTGCATTATGTTTTCTTTGTCCTCTCATGTGTCGATGAGTGTGTTTAAGAAGGCCCAGTCTCACTTTCCCAAACAAACATAGTTCCATCCATTGTCATTTAATCGGTAATCGGATATTTTTGTTTGAATTTTTATTAATGTATTTTTGGAATAAATGAAATGATAGGAATAATCTGTGTCTGTGGTGCGGTACTATTTCTAAAAAACGAATACAAACCAAAATACATGGAAAAGAGTTCTCCCATACAAATACTCTTTTCCGTATATTATCATTGTTATTGCGTTTTAAGAACAGTAGCGCACCACAAACACATATTATCTCTTTCCGATTATACCTACAAAATTTAATGTGAATCAAACTTTCCACTTTGAAATGAAACGACTGCGTTTGTACTGAAGAGCGAAAATCAGCGGTACTCCGGGGCTCTCTTAATTTATGGGGTCATGTTATGATAAAGATTCCCCGCCATCTAATTGTTACGATTGCAGCTGTCAGAGGAGCAGTCCCAGAAGCGTCGGGACCAGCATCTGCATCCGATGGACATTGACGCGTACTGGCTCCAGCGGAGGCTCTCCAAACATTTCTCGGACGCCATGGTGTCACAGGTATGTCGCTTTTAAGTGCTTCCTGTCAATTACGTACGCGCGCTGATACCACCTTAGCTGCCGGCTCCAGAATCGACCCCTTCAAATTCCTTCTGTGTACTATCCTGTGTGCCAAGCGTGGTGATATGGCAAAACCCTCTTTGGAGCAGGTTCTGTCCAGCAGTGGACTCTAATGGGCTGTTGATGATGGGATGTACCACAAGTGGAGGACAGTTTTACAGTGTAACTTCTTTAGCATTGTTGTGTTTTGAAACGAACAAGCGACACTAAAGAGAGAGAAACTTATAGATCTATAGGAGCCTGCGAGAGAATGAGATAAACTACAGAAAACTATGTGTAGTATTTGTATAATAAAAAAAATTATAATAAATAAAAACAGTAATAGCAAAGATAATACAATATGGGGCATAATAAACTAACGGTTTTTTATCTGATAAAAAAGGATTATAAGGAATTATTGAGTTAACGCGTGGTCACTACTTTGTCACACAACAAAATTACTATGTAAATTGGTCGGGTCGGCCATCACTTGCAGCAACTTCACACTGCTTAGTCGATGTGATCATAGCAATAGTGTGAAAGTAGTGAAACTCTGTATAGATATATCTTTATGTTCTCATCATCCAGTTGATGTATGAATGCAACTGACTTAGGTAATAGCAGTCAAGTTAAGATAAGGCCGAAGGTGTTTTTTTTTTTTTTTTTTTTTTTTTTTTTTTTTTTTTTTTTTTTTTTTTTTTTTTTTTTTTTTTTTTTTTTAACCTTTACTGTCCCACTGCGAGGCAAATGTCACCCCCATATCCTGTCATGATCATGCTATCACATTTTGCTATGTCTAAGCGCTAGCCAAGATCTCAGTAATGTATTTCTTTCAGGCAAAATCCAGTGAAGTCCTGAAAGCTCTGTCCGACGCCGCGGACGATCGAGACCTGGAGAACAGACTGGTGTTGTTACTCGGCTACGATTGCTTCGAGTTCGTGAAACTATTGAACAAGTACCGCTACACGGGTAACTATCATGAGTTATGGTATCCATACCAATGTTATACATTCGAGCTGCCTTCAAAAAAAAGGAGAAAGCTCTCAATTCATCGGAATCTTTTTTTTTTTTATTTATGTTGATGATTACTCGAAGACGCCTGGACCGATTTGGAAAATTGTATTTTTTGTTTGATAGGGTATATACTTCACCAGGTCATGATCTGATGATGGGATCCTGGATAAATCGAGGACTTTTCTACCTTTTCAGAGTATCACCTCTCTCTCTCAAAGGTTTGCTGGTAGAAAACCCTTTAAGGGTTAAGCTCGCCTCTGTACATATGTTTACTTTTGACATGTTTAAATCATGTCTATGTTTACAATAAAGAATTACAAGAAGAAACTCTTCAAATATTATGCTTATGGCTTACTTGAAGCGATTTGGGTAATTTTAGGGTGTAATTACCTCAAAAGTACGGAAAAAACGGACCACTTATAGGATCACGCGTGTGTCTGTCTGTCGGTCCATCTGTTACAGTTGAAATTTAGTATGCATATGGAAGAAATTTCATGAAAATCGGTTCATTAGTTCGGTTTTCAAATCAATATAGTTGGAAAAAATACGTCATCCAGGTAAACGAAATGGTATCATATTCTACATTGAAGTCGGTTTTCTTTTTAGTTTTTAAAACATAAATATTAAGTTATGATATGTCTTCTCAATAAACTGAGGAACTGGCTATCTTAACCTCTGAATGCCGGAACACAACAATTTTAGAATTGTTCTTATGGCGACAGAATTAGGTAGACCACAGAGGCGGTTAATAAATTAGGTTAAAATTGAGTTTTTTTTTTAATTGTACGACGGGGAAGCGCTTGGCCTTCATCTCACCTGGTAACAGTTAAGATAAAGTCGAAGGTGGAGGCGCACTTTACCCGGAATCCTCAACTAACTGAGTAATGAATTAGCTAATTGATTCAGGCGTTATTTTGCGGAGATCCATACTTCAAAATAAAATCTGAAAACAAAAAAAAAATAGTAATAAATCCGCTAAATCTCTCTGAAAAAATCAAATCGACACGTGTTTCGAATCTACGCGAGGCATCCTCAGGAAATATAGTCTTGCTGCTCTGCGCTGCAAGTTTTTTTTTTTTTTTTCCAGATAGATTTGGCGGATATATTACTAAATATATTTTCTTGAGTAATGTATTGTTTGTATCCGTTTGTCGCAGTGCTTTACTGCACCAAACTGGCGTCCTCGCAGTCGGAGAGCGAGCGCGCCGCCATTCGCGAGGAGATGTCGCACAAACCTCACTTACAGAAGATACTCGCTCAGTTGGAGACGGGCAAAGGAGACGATGAGGTAACCACGTTTAGCAAACCTCACAGCTCAGGTGGTAGTAACTCTGCCTTCTGCGCTGTAGGCTGCGGGTTCGATTCCCACACAGTGCAAACATTTGTGTGGAATATAGATGTATGTTCTGTGTTTGGGTGTTGAATTGTATGATAAGTATGTATTTACAAAAAAAAAAAAAAGTATTCAAGTATTCTATGCGTAATCTAGTTCCCATATTACAAGCTATGCTTAGTTCGGGACTAGATGGCGCTGTGTGAAATTAATGTCCTGTAATAAGCAAGCTTGCTTATCACGTCGCCGTTTTGTATATATAAAAAAAAAACTGTGATGGTATTGTGGATATGACCTACGCAGTAAGACTTTGTTGTGAACAAGCTAGCTTATTACGTCGCCATTTTGTATATAAAAAAAAATGGTATTTTACGTTGATGTTTTGGAACATCCCCTTCCCCAGAGCACCCAGCAATCGGAAGCGCCGCGCAAGCGTCACAAGGCGGAGCTGGAGGCGGGGGCCGCGGGGGGCGCTGCGTCGGGCGGTGCGGGGGGCGCGGGGGGTCTCGTGGGGGGCGCGCGGCAAGTGCTGCAGCTGGAGGAGCTGGTGTTTGCTGCCGGCAGCCACTTCATGGCGAACAAGCGCTGCCAGCTGCCGCCCGGGTCCTTCCGCAAACAGAAGAAAGGTACCTTCAGCCACAGAACAACTGACAGTGCAACGTACAGAAGGATCACTCTCTAACAAATGTCATGTTTACGTATAGAAATGTACCTACACTAGACCACGTGCACGCGAAATTGAATCTTATCGTGTGGCGCTAGCGTTGATACTCCGTTTGGCATCGCTGACTTGTAACCGGATTCGCGGGTTTCCTAGGGGTTTCCGGGTTTACATATACTTAGGTGGTCGGCTAGTTAACTACATACATACGCAACTAGCAACTACGGCAGTCAAAGTCAAATATTTTTTTTCATTAAGATTTTTAGGATTATTTTGAAACGTCAAAAATTGTGTTCTGTTCGGAATCGCGACCAGCACACAAGGAGAGAGGCAAGAACCTCGGGCTGGTTAATTTTTTGATGATCCATTCAACATTTAGATATACAGTTTGTAATTATATTCTAAGTAGACACATCAGAAACCTAAATACTTCTTCTTAAAACATTTGTTATTATCTATCTACCTAATGGACAGTTTGTTAACATTGAGAAATCACCATTTAGCTGTCAACTGGTATAGCAGCATCGGGCCACGCGTTCTTATCGTCGATATAGTCACTTATTTTGTATTAAGCACTTTTAATTAAATTATTCTTTATATACAATTTGAATTTACGAGCAGAGAGAGGTACTTATCTATTCAATTATCTATCTAATTTTGTTTGTGAACGATCGGAATACGAAAATAAACATATATCAGAAACTAGGTAGGTAAAAAACTATTAACTAAGCAGGTAGGCACCTAAATAATATTTCACACAGTTATTCATTCCTTTAGCTATCCTATAATGAATATGTACTTAGGTATACATGTTTATTAAAAAAAAGTACAATTAAACTAACTATGTACACAGGACCGTTACAAACGGTTTATAGGTAACTCAACTGTTCCAGACCAGTACCAGACGGAAGCGTGCCCAAGGCACGGCTTAGGTGTATCTAAATATATTTCTTATAATGTACCTAGGCACTACATAAAGTTACAGAGTAGGTAGGTTTTTATGTGATGGTTTCAATATAAATTAACTTTCAATACCTATGTTATAATTACGTTTCGTTTACGAGTCGCGTCGTCATTTGTGAATTTGTTACTTCGACCTTGACTATATGTACCCATACGTTTGTATGTTTCCGCACACGTGTAAAGTAGAATGTCCGTTTGTCAGGCTACGAGGAGGTCCATGTGCCGGCTCTGAAGCCAAAGCCGTACGACGAGGGGGAGACTCTGGTGGCCGTGGACAAACTGCCCAAGTACGTGCAGCCGGCGTTCGAGGGGTTCAAGACATTGAACAGGATACAGGTAATGTCGGAGATTGTGCAAAGGAGATAGATAGATAGATAGATAAACTCTTTATTGTACACCAAAAAACAAAAATAAACAGACAAGCAAGAAATACACTTAAACTAGGTACAATGGGCGGCCTTATCGCTAAAAGCGATGTTGAAGGAGTTTCATCAACAAGCAATACAACAGGCCTCACAGCTCAGTTGGTATGTATATATTTATGTGATGAATATAGATGTTTGTTCTGCGTTTGGGTGTTGTATTGTATGATAAGTATGTATTTACAAAAAAAAAAAGTATTTATGTATTCTATCCGTAATCTAGTTCCCATATTGCAAGCTATGCTTAGTTTGGGACTAGATGGCGCTGTGTGATTGGTGTCCTGTAATATTTTATTTTATTTTATTTATTTTATCCGATCTCATTCCGCCATCTCTCTTCCACTACATACATGACATGAAATACGTTTACTTGTAAGATTTGGAGACATACATGAATGTAAATGAGTGAATGTCTCGCCGTTCTCAGTGTGTGTGCTTGTCGCTGTTACGAGCAGACGGTAGATTTGGTGCTTCAAAGAGATCCTAAAAACATTAATGAATAGACCACCTCATCAAGTACTATTGCATTTGAATTTGGTTCAAACCCTTTCACCGTGCGTACGGCTAAGGAGTGGAATACGTTGCCTTCGTCGGGTTTCCCTGAAAATTATTATATGGGCCACTTCAAGGCCAGAGTGAATAGGTGTCTTCTAGACCGGCGTGCTACATCGTACTTCCCATCGCGATTGTGCTCAAACGTATGTCTATCTCAATTTAAAAAAAAATGGTCTCCTCACTTGTCCGCCAGATGGCCGACCGTGGGTAGTCGTGTGAAAAGTGTATGGAAATTCATAAACGTGTTGCTTTTTGTTGTTAAGGTTCAAAAACTAAATGTTTTTATCGCCAAGTCTGCAAATTGATACTTCAATTTGCCTTTTCAGAACATTAATAAAAAAAATTGCAATGAGCGAGGAGCAAAGTAACAATTTTAATATAAATTTCAATTAAATAATTTGTTTTCTATTGTAGTAGGTACAGTATGAAGCACTATGTATCCCTCGCAAGAAAGTGCTATTCCCAACTCGCGTGTATTAACTCAAACCACACCCTACTACCTAGATATGAAGAAAGCCTGGCATGAAAAAAAATAATTTGCTTTCAATTTTAATTAGTATTGAATAATTTTACGCTATTGTAATGGATAATAAAAAAAACTAGCCCGAGGTTCTTGCCTCTCTCCTCGTGTGCTGGTCGCGATTCCGAACAGGCGGTAGATTCGACGTTTCAAAGTGATCCTAAAAAATCTCACCGATTAAATATATTTGACTTTGACCACTTTGTTTTATCGACTCGGTGGCCCTGAAAACAACTTGCGTGTTTAACTCAAACACCCTAGTTCGTATGTAGTGTACCTTCGCACACGATATTATATGATATTGACAGCGCAAGTTTACTTGCCAAAATTAATTTGCGGATTCCTCGAACCTCTCGTTAAAACGTCTCGTTAACAGAAAAACGTTCATCATACCGTTCAGTCGTACAAATTACGGTCAAAATTCTCCTATTAACAGAATGTGTTCGTTATGTAACCATATTTGTAACAATGTCGATATTTTCCACACTTCAGTCCCTTTTCTAAAGAGGCTGCCTAAATTTCCCAATTAATATTTTTTTTATTTAATTTTTATTATTATCATTCATTTCTTTTTTTTTTTTCAATTTTTAGAGAGCAGTTATTTTGTAACTATGATTGTTGTTTTAACGCATGCCGTGTTCTCATCGAGAAGGTCATGCGCTTATGTATTTCTATGTAGCTATCTATTAGTAATTTAGCTAAGATTTGTTGTGTAATGTCCAGTTTTGAGAACCTAAAAAAAAAAAAAAAAAAAAGATACAGTGCAGTGTTTCCCGTGCGCCACAGAGCCGCATATCGAAAGCTGCGCTGGAGTCGGACGAGAACCTTCTGGTGTGCGCGCCCACGGGCGCCGGGAAGACCAACGTGGCGCTGCTCACCGTCCTGCGGGAGGTCGGCAAGCACGTCAACGACGACGGCACCGTCAACGTCCACGACTTCAAGATGATATACGTCGCGCCGATGCGGTCGCTGGTGCAGGAAATGGTAACGTGGTTCTCGCTGTTCAAAAAAAAAAAAAACTGCTTTTTTTTTTTTTTTCGTACGACGGAGTAGCGCTTGGCCTTCGTCTAACCTGGTTACAAGGATAAGGCTGAAGGTGGAAGCGCAACTCACCCGGAATCCTTAACCGAGGAACTGGCTATCTTACCTCTGAATGCCGGAACACAACAATTTTAGTGTTGTTATTATGGCGACAGAATTAGGTAAGATGGTGGTAGCGAGCCAGGCGGACTTGAACAAAGTCCTACCACCAACCAAACCGAGCACAATATTGTACCTCCCGGCCCCGGAGACACGCAGAGGCGGTTAAAATAAAATATGCCTCAAGTTGACGGGCGCAATGCAGTGCCGTGTAGGCTGTGTTCTTTATGGATGCGACCTACGCAGTAAGGCTTTGTCATAGGCGAGAGATGCACTTAACATCAGGCGGGCTGCTTGCTTGTTACTCCGAGTTGGGTTCTACCACCAGCGAGAGATTTAATATTTATGGACGTTGAATTTATAGTCTCTTGTATGGTGTTCTGTAATGAAAAAGTGTATCGAATTTAGGTGTGCTTTGTTAGTTTTTAACGTGTTGTCACGTGACGTCACGTGACATGATTCGCCCAATCGAATCGGCCCAAATGTGTAAGGCGGTTCTCCGACCTAATGTAACTAGAGCATCATTGTAGTATCAAATTCTGTTAAGTGGAATTTGATGACAAAATCAAATTTAATCGGAACTTTTCCTATTTATTTATTTTGCTATGAGTAGCAGATACATCTGCGTATTATCCGTATCCTGGGTTACTTGTTGTCCAGCTACCACGCGAGTGAAGCCACGGTCTAAAGCTTGTATGTACATTTCCCCCACAGGTGGGCAACTTCAAGAAGCGCCTGTCCGCTTACAACATGACCGTGTCGGAACTGACGGGCGATCACCAACTGACCAGGGAACAGATAGACAGCACCCAGCTCATTGTGTGCACGCCCGAGAAGTGGGACATCATCACTAGGAAAGGTATTATTTAGCCCTAATAAAGGTATTATTAGGGTTATCGTTTAAATAATTCTATCATATTTGAGCCGTTTCCAACCACAAAAAAATTCAAAACATAAAAACTAGTTCCCATAATTGCTTAATTAGAGGTTTTGTTTAAAATGTGTAGTATCATCAGTATCCAATTAGTGTCCACTGCTGGACAGAGCCTCCTGCAAAGCTGAAAGGATTTTGCCATAATAGCCACGCTAAGTCAAAGTTAAATATTTTAGTTCATTATGATTTTTTATGATCATTTTGTAACGTCAAATCTACCGCCTGTTTGGAATCGCGACCAGCACACAAGGGGAAAGGCTGGAAATTCTTGGAAGGTAGATTGGTGATCTGTTGCGTGAGCTGTTGCCCTTCTGTTGAATTCCTTTAGTCAGCTTTTACGACGTCCATGGGCTGTTTGGTCATCCATGGGAGTGGTTGACTCTAACTAAGTTAAGCCGCGACCGATTATCATTATTGATAGAACACTGAAACACATTTTAGTCGCAAGTTTCCAGTAGTGTAGTAACGAACGGTCGTATGCGCAGGCGGCGAGCGATCTTTCACGCAGCTGGTTCGTCTGATCATCATCGACGAGGTGCATCTGTTGCACGACGAGCGGGGGCCGGTGTTGGAGGCGTTGGTGGCGCGCACCCTCGGCACCGTGGAGCAGACGCAGGAGGAGGTAGGACTAGCTGCGTACGCAAGGTGCAGGGTCTCGCTTTGTCCGGGCACGTGTCACGTGGTGCGGGGTACAGTCGATGGCAAGCGAGGACGCGGCATGGGATGGACGGCCCGCCCATCCCATACAAGGTTGCACTGAAGTGGTTTTCTTTTGACCGTAATGATTATGTCAGGCTCATAGGGTCCGACACCAAGTGTGCAATCAACAATGTAATCTTAAACACAAACAAAATGGAAGTTTTCACAAATCTAAGTAGTTGTGTAAAAATTGCTGCAGCCACCACCACATGATGATCGCGACCACTGGCGAAAGTGTAACGAGTGTAACAAGAATATAAATATGTTGTCATCTAATAACAAACCATAATTATAACATTATGTAAGTATACACAGATAAACTTAAGATATACAGTTTCATTTCAGTGATATTACTGCTACCTAAACTAGGATATTTCTTACCCCGTATGATAGGCAACAGTGCCCACCTTGAAAAGGGATATTCAGATCCAAAATTACTCGGTTATGTTTAAGAATGGGTGTATGTATGTTATAACGGAAGGTTCTCTGTACAGCGGGCATTCATTCTGAGGTGACTTTTTTGCTTCTGTAGCACACACACACATCGGTTACCGTTATGTTTCATCTACTTTTAAGTAGCTACCTAATTTATTTCCTGTTGCTTAAAATGTATGATGTTTTTACAACAAAATATGTTTGTAATATGTTTTTCTCGTTTTTTCATGTTGTGTAGTGTGCTACTTTAAGTTAATAAATGTCATCTATCTATCTACAAGGATTTTTTGGATTTGGTTGGTATTATGATTTTGTTTGCTTGGCCAGCTACCACCGTCTTACCTAATGCCATCGCCATTACAACAATTCTTAAAAATGTTTGTGTTCTGGCATCTAGAGGTAAGATAGCCAGTTCCTCAGTTGGTTGAGGATTCCGGGTGAAGTGCGCCTCCACCTTCGGCCTTGTCATAACTTGAAAATCGGGTGAGATGAAGAAAAAAAAGGTTAACGATCGTTCACACAATCCATAAAGATAGTGTTGTTTCCGACAGGTACGATTGGTCGGTCTGTCCGCCACGCTCCCCAACTACACGGATGTGGCGGCCTTCCTCCGGGTGAAGCCGGATAAAGGACTGTTCTACTTCGACAACTCCTTTAGGTGAGTTTATTTGGTATAGGGGAATCTCCACAACGATATCCGTAAGGGAAAAATTACTAAAATGCCTTACATCCTTCAAAGTCAAAGTAAAAATCAAATATTTTATTCATTAGGATTTTTTATGATCATATTGAAACGTCAAATCCACCGCCTGTTCGGTATCGCAACCAGCACACGAGGAGAGAGGCAAGAACCTCGGGCTGGTTAATTTTTTGATGATCCATTCAACATTTAGGTACCTATACAGAGCATATAATAATTTAAATAACATTACAAGTGTTCCCTACATCATAAACTCACATACTTAATACTATCTTAAAACATTTATTATTACCTTGATACCTTAAACAAACCTGGTCATAGTGAGAAGACCAATAGCAGATGAAACGGCAACAATAAACTAATTTGTAGTGTATTGTGTTATCACGATCTTCGTAATGACTGAGTAATAAAGGCACTGCACTAGAATCTTGCAGTTTCCGAGCGGAGGTACCTACAACTCAGCTCTATGTGTCTCGCGTTCATTATAACGTGAAGACCGTGGAAGTGAAATAGTACCTCCGAGTGAAGACCGGGTTCGAACTGAGGGTCGAGAAGTTGTATTCTAACCATAATGTGAGTTTTAACTCATTTATGGTGCGAATTCCGACAAAACATCTATCGACCTTCATGAGCGAAGGGCTTTGGCCGAAGGGTGTCAAATTCCTATGTTTCGCGGGGCGCCTGCAACGTGAGTCCGCGCATCGTACGCCACGAGACTGCGAGATTGCGTCACACGTCGCCGCCTCGAATCGTGTGTCTAGTAATTAAGTTTTTATATTATATGTATGCTAGTTTTAAGGTATATATTGCTATGGGCCGTAGAATAAGTTTAATAAGATCTATTACTTGTCTATTGTTGCCTGAAATAAAATATTATTATTATTAATAACTTGGCAGGCCGGTGGCGCTCGAGCAGCAGTACATCGGAGTGACGGAGAAGAAGGCCCTCAAACGGTTCCAGGTCATGAATGACATCGTCTACGAGAAAACCATGGAGCACGCCGGGAGGAACCAGGTACCTAGCACCAGCAGACAGCTTCCTTTACATTGACATGCGCCATGCTTCAGATAGATCCTAGTGTTCGTCCATTGAGTGTAGTGTTAGTGACGTGCGCCATGCTTCAGATAGATCCTAGTGTTCGTCCATTGAGTGTAGTGTTAGTGACGTGCGCCATGCTTCAGATAGATCCTAGTGTTCGTCCATTGAGTGTAGTGTTAGTGACATGCGCCATGCTTCAGATAGATCCTAGTGTTCGTCCATTGAGTGTAGTGTTAGTGACGTGCGCCATGCTTCAGATAGATCCTAGTGTTCGTCCATTGAGTGTAGTGTTAGTGACGTGCGCCATGCTTCAGATAGATCCTAGTGTTCGTCCATTGAGTGTAGTGTTAGTGACGTGCGCCATGCTTCAGATAGATCCTAGTGTTCGTCCATTGAGTGTAGTGTTAGTGACGTGCGCCATGCTTCAGATAGATCCTAGTGTTCGTCCATTGAGTGTAGTGTTAGTGACGTGCGCCATGCTTCAGATAGATCCTAGTGTTCGTCCATTGAGTGTAGTGTTAGTGACGTGCGCCATGCTTCAGATAGATCCTAGTGTTCGTCCATTGAGTGTAGTGTTAGTGACATGCGCCATGCTTCAGATAGATCCTAGTGTTCGTCCATTGAGTGTAGTGTTAGTGACATGCGCCATGCTTCAGATAGATCCTAGTGTTCGTCCATTGAGTGTAGTGTTAGTGACGTGCGCCATGCTTCAGATAGATCCTAGTGTTCGTCCATTGAGTGTAGTGTTAGTGACATGCGCCATGCTTCAGATAGATCCTAGTGTTCGTCCATTGAGTGTAGTGTTAGTGACATGCGCCATGCTTCAGATAGATCCTAGTGTTCGTCCATTGAGTGTAGTGTTAGTGACATGCGCCATGCTTCAGATAGATCCTAGTGTTCGTCCATTGAGTGTAGTGTTAGTGACGTGCGCCATGTTTCAGATCCTAGTGTTCGACCATTGAGTGTAGTGTTAGTGACATGCGCCATGTTTCAGATCCTAGTGTTCGTCCATTGAGTGTAGTGTTAGTGACATGCGCCATGTTTCAGATCCTAGTGTTCGTCCATTGAGTGTAGTGTTAGTGACATGCGCCATGTTTCAGATCCTGGTGTTCGTCCACTCTCGCAAGGAGACCGGCAAGACGGCGCGCGCTATCCGCGACATGTGCTTGGAGAAAGACACCCTCGGACAGTTTCTGAGGTAACATCGCTAATATTACAGGACATTAATTTCACACAGCGCCATCTAGCCCCAAACTAAGCATAGCTTGTAATATGGGAGCTAGATTACGGATAGAATATTTATTCTTTTTTTTTTTTTTGTAAATACATACTTATCATACAATACAACACCCAAACACAGACCAAACATCTACACATTCAGCACACAAATGTTTGTCCTGAGTGGGAATCGAACCCTCAACCTACAGCCTGAAGTCCTGCTCTATTACTTTATGTACTTTAAGACCTTTTTTTATTTATACGGGGAAGCGATTGGCCTTCATCTCACCTGGTTACAAGTGGCGATAAGGCCGAACCATAAGTAGCTTTTCCCGTTAGTCCAATGATTTGTGGCACTCCGCCCCTGTGAATCGGCGCTGGTCTCACAGGGGCGTCCCCCCCCTTCCACAGGGAGGGGTCCGCCAGCATGGAGGTGCTGAGGACGGAGGCGGACCAGGTGAAGAACCCGGAGCTGAGGGAGCTGCTGCCGTACGGGTTCGCGATCCACCACGCCGGGATGAGCCGCGTCGACCGCACGCTGGTGGAGGATTTGTTCGCTGATAGACATATACAGGTACGGGAAACCACTAATCAAATTAACGCTCATATGAAAAGGTACCGGGATTCTCTTGGCCTTCGTCTCACCTGGTTACAAGTTGAGATAAGGCCGAAGGTGGAGGCGCACTTTACCCGGAATCCTCAACCAACTGAGGAACTGGCTATCTTACCTTAAAAATGTTATTTGATTTGAAGACTCCAAGATTGTACTCTTGCGGTAAAGCAGACGTGGACAAGGAGTTCCATTCCTTACCAGTATTAATAAAGGTAGAGATAAACGATGAGTTCAGCACAATTGTTTTTTTTTTTTTTTATATTCGATGGGTCGGCTCTTGACCACGAAACTTACACAGGTAAGAATGCGATCCACGATGGAGCGAGCCTTCCCAGAAAGTGTCTATTAACTCTCTTCTTGAAGACATTATCGTCGTAACACAGTGGAAAAACTGACGCTGGGAGATTATTCCAAGTTCTTGCGGTGCGCACAATAAAAGATTCTTGAAAGCGTTCAGTTCTTATGCGTGGGATATCAACCAGGTGGGGGTGAAAATATATAATAGGCTGTGCGTCTAAAATGTATATCAAAGGCGGTATAAGGTCGTGAAGCTCCTGAGCACACTCACCGGAGTACAATCTGTAAAACATAGACAAACACGCAACCTTGCGACGATGGCTCAGGCTGTCGAGCCTTGCTTTGGCAAGGTACTCTTCACCTATGAGCCTCTTGGCTCTGCGCTCCACCGAGTCCAGCGCGGCAATATTTGGCTGAACCATCCCAAAGGTGACAGCAATACTGCATACAGGATCGAACTTGAGCTTTATATGAAGTCAAAAAAGTTGACCAGGTGTGATATCGCTTGACTTTATTTAGGATTTTTGTCCAGCTTTTTGGCCGCAATATGCGCTTTAGACTCGCTGGAACTGACAAAGTTGGGCCGTCAAATCCATGCCAAGCAAGCATGCAAGGCTGTCAGCTATTTTAACAGAAGTACCTTGAAAGGTAGGTGTCAGATGAAATTGACGTTTTTTCGCACAAAAGCGACACGCTTGAGTTTCGGAGGCTTTGCAACGTCTATCCATTGGGAAACAAGACTTAACGTCTGATTCCTCGTATAATTCAATTATATGTTTGAGTTGTGCTATCACAAAAGTGACAATTGTGTGTTCGTTGATACTAACATTATTGAAACCTACATTTAGTTATTATTAGTTTTTTTCAACATTTAACCTGTTCACGATAAATAAATAATAAATATTACAGGACATACGTTTTACACAGCGCCATCTAGCCCAAAACTAAGCATAGTTTGTTATATGGGAACTAGATTACGGATATAATACTTAAATACTTTTCGTAAATACATACGTACTATATGATACAACACCTAAACACAGAACAAACATCTATATTCATCACACATTTACTACTATTGTTACAATTATAATGTGCCGTTCTTGTAGATTCGAAACTGTAGTACATTGTAAGTAACCGTGAAACGTATCAACAGGTGCTGGTGTCGACGGCAACACTCGCGTGGGGGGTGAACCTCCCAGCTCACACGGTCATAGTGAAGGGCACGCAGGTGTACTCACCAGAAAAGGTAACTTTAAAACATTCAACAGCCTTTTTTTTGTACGACGGGGTGGTTCCTGGCCTCCATCTCGCCTTATTTTGAAGTTACGATAAGGCCGAAGGTGGAAGCGCATTTCACCCGGAATCCTCCAACTGAGGAACTGGCTATCTTACCTCTAAATTGTGGAATACACAATTTAGTAAGATGCCTACCACCAATCAATTCAAGCACAATATTGTACTCGCCCCGGGGATCGTCCTCTAGATCTGTTACCGGTAGGCGAGCATCTAGACCACAGAGGCGGTTGAATAGCGGCTGTTGTGTTCTAGTGGTCCCGGGTTCGATCTCCGGGGGGTACAGATTTGTGCGCGGTTTGGTTGGTGGTAGGGCTTGATTTAAGTTACCACCATCTTACTTGTCTGATATCATATCAGCAGTTACATTTGATGTGTTCCGGCATATAGCCAGTTCCTCAGTCAGTTGAAGATTCCGGGTGAAGTGCGCCTCCACCTTCGGCATTATCATAACTTGAAAATCAGTCGAGATGAATAAAAAAAAAACTTTTATTATTAATTAATGTGTCAATGATTGTTCGATAGAATATAATAAAAATATGCCCAGTGGATAGTTTATATGTTGTTTAATATTTGTCAGGGTCGTTGGAGCGAGCTCGGTGCGCTAGACGTGCTGCAGATGTTGGGGCGGGCGGGCCGCCCTCAGTACGATACTAAAGGAGAGGGTAAGTTTTATTTTGTCAAAAATCTAGTTTTACTTTTATTGGTTAAAAAATCACGTGATCTCATGTGTTTTAACCGCCTCTGTGGTCTAGTGGTTCAACCCACCGATTTCAGATCCAGAGGTTCCGGGTTCGATCCCCATGGGGAGTACAATATTGTGCTTGGTTTGGTGTGGTGGTAGGACTTTGGTTAAATCCTCGTGGCTAGCTACCACCATCTTACTTAATTCTGTCGCCATATTAACAATTCTAATAAAAATTGCGTTCCGGCATTCAAAGGTTCACCTTCGGCCTCAACAAACAACCGCCTAAGAATAAAAAGAAAAAAAAAAGTGTTTTGTAAAAACACGTACATTTCTGATAACGTTGATGGTTTTCATTTGATGATATGTTTGTGTGTTTGCCGGCAGGTATCCTGATCACGAACCACTCGGAGCTCCAGTACTACCTGTCGCTGCTGAACCAGCAGCTGCCCATAGAGTCGCAGCTGGTCAGCAAGCTGCCCGACATGCTCAACGCGGAGGTGGTGCTGGGCACCGTGCAGAGCGTGCGGGACGCGGTCACCTGGCTCGGTCAGTACCACTCACCGGGCTTGTGTGTGCCTAGACGAGAAAAACATATTTAGTTGAGGTCATTGACCTTGGAGACAGAGGTCAAAGGTCAATGACCGCGGGGATATAGGTCAAAGGTTAATAACCTTGGGGGAGGGGGTAGAGGTCAAAGGTCATTGACCTCGGAGATAGAGGTCAAAGTGTAACCTTCATTTAGTAGGTAAAAGACAGGTACGGCAGACAGTAAGAAGGGTAGCAGTTTACTTGACCTTCGAGTCCAATGACCTCGGGGATAGAGGTCAAAGTGTAACCTTCATTTAGTAGGTAAAAAGACAGGTACGGCAGGAAGAAGGGTAGCGATTTACTTGACCTTCGAGTCCTTTGACCTCGGGGATAGAGGTCAAAGGTGATTGACCTTGGAGATAGAGGTCAAAATGTAACCTTCATTTAGTAGGTAAAAAGACAGGTACGGCAGGAAGAAGGGTAGCAGTACCTGCTGTGTATTAAACACGCCTTTACAGCGATCACCAATCCGCCTGCAAAGCGTGATGAATCTTGGAGGTGGCTCTGTCCAGCAGTGGACACTGATGGCCTCTTGATGTATCATTGTATTTGAAACGAGCGTGTTTTGATCCGTCAGGCTACACGTACCTGTACATAAGGATGCTCCGTCAGCCGGCGCTGTACGGCATCAGTCCGGAGGCGATGCAGCAAGACAACCTGCTGGAGCTGCATCGCGCTGATCTCGTACACACGGCCGCCTGCTTATTGGACAAGTGAGTGTTTAAAGCATGTTGGACAAGTGAGTGTTTAGAGCTTCTTGGAGGAGTGAGTGTTGAAAGCTTGTTGGACGAGAGAGTGTTTACAGCTTATTGGACAAGTTAGTGTTTAGAGCTTTTTGGACGAGTGAGTGTTAAAATCTTGTTGGACAAGTCAGTGTTTAAAGCTTCTTCGACAAGTGAGTGTTGAAAGCTTGTTGGACAAGTGAGTGTTCAAAAAGGCCCTGGAGTACCGCTCAAGGCTAGTTCTTCCTCGGCTAGTTATTGTTTGTGATCCATTGTACGTACACATTCCAGAGCGGGCCTCGTGAAGTACGAACGTAAGTCCGGGCACTTCCAGCCCACGGAGCTCGGGCGCATCGCGTCCCACTTCTACTGCACGTACGAGACCATGATGTCGTACAACCAGCTGCTGAAGCCCACGCTGGGGGAGATCGAGCTGTTCCGGGTGTTCTCTCTCTCGGCGGAGTTCAGGCACATCGCCGTCCGCGACGAGGAGAAGCTGGAGCTGCACAAGTTGATGGAGAGGGTGAGTGTCCGCTCTATGTGTGTACTGATGGAGAGGGGGAGTGCACGGTGTCGTACCGGACGTGACCACAGCGACCGTCCCACCTACATAATATATCTACCATAATGCTTTAATTTTAATATTTTGTGCTTTATATTATAGTAACTAGAGTTTCGGTAGTGCCGCGAGCTGCACGCAGCTTGCGGAGTTTGTGTTTTGGTTAAATTTTGAAAAAAAAATAATTATATAGTAACGGGTACCATGCCTGAAATAAACAGTATATTTTTTTTTTTTTATTTATTCTGAAAGATACTTCTGGTCCTAAGGTCCCGATCCCCATAAAGGAGAGCATAGAGGAGCCGTCCGCCAAAATCAACGTGCTGCTGCAGGCGTACATCTCCCAGTTGAAGCTGGAGGGGTTCGCGCTGATGGCGGACATGGTGTACGTCACCCAGTCCGCTTGCCGGCTGCTGCGGGCCATCTTCGAGATCGTGCTGCATAGAGGTACGTCGGTGGACGGCGGCGGTTCACGTGCCACAACTAGCTTACACCTAATGTACATACACGTGGTGGTATCAAACGACTGTAGATACTTTTAACTTTGCACCGGAGGCTAAATATAGCCTATATAAAACAAGTTATGGTCTGTTACGTGATGATGGTAAGCGGCCCGATGGTATGACTCTTGTCCCTTGGGAAATGGGTAGGCCTTTGGTGTGGGACGCTACCTGCGTCGACACCCTAGCGCCATCTCATCTGCTTGGGACATCAGTTAGGGCTGGTGCGGCGGCTGATTCGGCCGAGGATCACAAAAGGCGCAAATATAGTGGTCTCGACAGAGCTTACCTATTTGAGCCTTTTGGGGTGGAGACCTTGGGTCCGTGGGGAGCCGGTGCCCTCCGGGTTTTCAAAAATCTTGCGGGGCTTTTGATTGAGGCGACACGTGACCCAAGGGCTGGCTCTTATTTAGGACACCGAATTAGTATAGCTATTCAGCGTGGCAATGCAGCCAGTGTCTTGGGCACGCTTCCGTCTGGTACTGGTCTGGAACAGCTGAGTTACCTATAGGCCGTTTGTAACGGTCCTTAGGTAATCTGACTGATTCCTTTGTACATAGTTAGTTTAATTGTACTTTTTATTGAATAAAGAAAAAAACACAAAACAAGTTGACCCGGTATCTGTACTGGAAGAGATATGGAGTTTATCCCTTCTGTCCACTGATGTATCCCACCTTGTTCGTTCTAGGCATGGTGGGGTATAACTAACTGGAAATTATACGGGATATGGGACTCGCACTGTACGTACTGAGAGTGATACGGGGTATTATTGTTAATCCGGACATATTGGCCATTGTGAATATGAGTATACATTAAATGTGATACATTCCACGGTCCTCTGAGCGAATTTGTAAAGGCAATATTGTTTTTTATGTTATTATGATTAGTTTTTGACTCTATTTGTAATCTAATTAAGTAATTGACTTTGACAAGTTAGTATTATTATTATCATTTCAGTGTGCGATTTAATTGAGTCTACTCTATTGTATTAGGATAATCCTGTAAAAATAGGTGTAAGAGGAGATAAATAATATAAACTTATTTCAACTATGCCAAATCTCACGCAATATGCTTAAAAAGACCTTGGAAGTTTTCTCTATTTTCCTTCTAGGAAAACTCGCTCCATCATAGACCTCATCATCTCTGGTCTAGAGAGACAAGCCTAGAGGTCAAGTGCTTATTTACGCTTAAAGATGCCGGCGTGTTCTCTTTACACATGCCTTCCATGGATGTCGTAAAAGCCGACTAAGGGGTCTCACAAGCAGAGCAAAACACCTTTACTGAGATCGTATTTCAGATTCCATTTCTTTGGCCTTATTAAAACTGTGTTCGTTATTACTGGGCACGTCATTTTACAGAGGTACATTTAAGAGAAATAAATGATAATAATCATAACACGTGACAAACGTATAATCAACTAACATTTACACAGCAATAAGATTAAATTAAAAGATAATTTACATTACGTAAACAAAGACTAAGACTAAATAATACAATGTAGGTAAAAGAAAAAAAATTACATATTTTGTGGTCACCTATCCGCCTAAGCGTGGTGATTATGGCAAAATCCTCCAGCTTCGGAGGAGGCTCTGTCCAACAGTGGACACTAACGGGCTGTAAATGTGATGTGATGTTACCATGCCTTCTGGGACAGTTCGCTCCATCGTAGACCGCATAGGTAGCTGGACAAGCTTGCAAGAGCTCTCCTAAAATTCTTTGTTGTACACATAAATTTGATTTAACCCTTAAAGAGATTTCCACCAGCAAACCTTTGAGGGAGAGAGAGAGAGGTGATACGCTGAAAAGGTAGAATAGTGTACATAGACAAACGAAATATACATACATAAATAAAAAAAAAAAAATTAGCTTTATTTTCATATACCTAAATGTAGTAAATAATACCTGTTTTTTTTTTTTTTCTTTTTTTTTTTTTTCATTCTAATAGTAAGCGATTGTAAATAATGAACATACATAGGTATATCAAAAGTGTACCCATACATAATATGTTTTTGTCTCCAGGCTGGGCGCAGTTGGTGGACAAGACGCTGGCTCTCTGCAAGATGGTAGACCGGAGGATGTGGCAGTCCATGTCGCCGCTCCGCCAGTTCAGGAAGATGCCTGAGGAGGTCAGATTCTTATACACGTACTTTTATTACATTACTTGGTTTCAATTCATTTATTCTTGGATATGCAAGTCGGTTACATGAGAACAATTTTGTCTGAACAAATTAAAAGTAGGTCGTTCTAACATGTAGGTGGCACATAAATTTATTTATTTGGAAAACAAACAGCTTCAGTATAAATTAGATAGCTTAAATAAAATATTTATTGTCATGCCAAACAGTTTTCGCTTATGGGTTTACGGGTTGTCCGTAAGATAGAATTTCACTAGGTATGAACTCATAGGTACATTTTCTAAAAAACATTTATAATATTAACTAGTTCAAATAGGTGTTGAAAAGGAGAATGAAAAAAACTAATAGATAAGTAACAAGTATTATATCTACGCAGCATTCAATAATTCATCATACAACTTGGCAAAAATGCGGATAAACCATAAATTGATTACTGATAACAAATAGGTTAGTAATAATGTGAATAAATATAAATGATAATATATTATTGGCAAAAAAGATTAGCAATTTCTGTCTTGAAATTATTTGGCCTTGCTGTAAAAATGTCAACTGTCTTAGAGTAATGCGTGTTAAACAGATTAGCAGTTAATAGATAAATATAGGTATTGTAAGACAAGTTCAATTTCATTGATTTAATTGTGGGCATTTAGAGGTGAGATAGCCAGTTCCTCGGTGGAGGATTCCGGGTGAAGTGCGCCTCCACCTTCGGCCTTATCTCAACTTGTGACCAGGTGAGATGAAGGCCAAGTGTTTCCCCGTCGTACCATAAAAAAAAAGAATCCCATGTTTTTTTTTTTATTGTACTACGGGTAAGCACTAGTTGAGATAAGACGGTAACTACACAACGGTTTAAGAATTGTTGTTATGGCGACAGAATTAGGTGAGACGGTGGAAGCTAGGCAGGTGGACTTAACAAAGTCCTACCACCAACCAACCCAAGCACAATATTGCTCCCCTGGGGATCGAACCCGGGATCTCGGGATCTGACACCGGTGGGAGGACCACTACACCACAGAGGCGGTTCAATGTTCAACGTTTAGAAGACCCGGTTGGCTTCGTTCCAGTCATTCCTTATGCATTTCCCAGGACCCTTTCTTAGTGCATCCCTACACTACAAAAGGAAGCTACCCTGAATATGTCAAGTCTCTAGGAACTCTGGCTTGAGATGTGTGTTCATTCTACGTTTTTGTTCATTTAGATAACACCGATTATTGAACAACTAGAGACAATTAGTAATTGTGTATCAAACATGTTTAAATTAGTTTTTTTACCTGTTTTTTTTTTATTTGAAACGCCAGCGAAAAACGGCGAAATAATGAATTGTGAGATAATTAATAGCTGAATTTTTGTATTTCAAATACAATGGCACAAAAATTCAGAACCCAGTTCAGCGCTCAAGCTGAGTACCAATATGACACGATAAATCGGAATTCGAGTCAGAACCCTCGTAGCTCAGTTGGTTAGAGCGTTTCCGGCTCTCGGAAAAGATGCGCGGGATCTAGTCCCGTCGCGGGATTTAAATTTTTTGCTTTATATTATTATACCACTGCCTCCAGACTTCCCGATCTTGGGCACCATTCCTCCAGTCTTCGAGAAATACGTCTCATCACGCCACCTGCGCCTAGGTCTGCAGACTCCTGGGCGGGTCTGGGCGCCACTCGGTAGCCACCCTCGCCCATGGCTGAGTTGACATGCGACAGACTTGGCAATTCCAATTCAACATCAATCGCAATCCAATACTCTAACAATATTGACTAATTGCCTCTTGAAACACAATTTGATAGCTTTTTATCGGTACACAGTGATTACAAATACTTTAAAACATCAATCGAAACATATTTTCAAACAAATTAAAAAAAAATATATATAATGTTTATGGCGGCATGGATGCTTAGGGCATAGATGGATTGGACAGTTCAATTGCAATCGCTGTTAGTTCATTCAATATCCACGCAATATGAAATCAATTTGTCGCTAGGTTCGCATTCAAGAGTGTTCAAGAGTAAGAAATGACACAAATTCAATACCGATCGATCGATACCAGCTGTTCCATTTACGGCGCTACATCCAGGATTAGCGTTTTGGAACGTGTCATTATAACATTAGTAAATAATTGTACAGATAGTGAAGAAGCTGGAGAAGAAGAACTTCCCCTGGGAGAAGCTGTACGAGCTGGGCCCCAACGAGATCGGCGAGCTGGTGCGCGCCCCCAAGCTCGGCAAGATGATACACAAATACGTGCACCAGTTCCCGAAGCTGGAGCTCTCCACTCACATACAGCCCATCACGCGGTCCACGCTGCGAGTGGAGCTCACCATCACGCCGGACTTCCACTGGGACGAGAAGGTAAATGTACATTGTACGAGCTGTGCCTTTCACTTGGACGAGAGTTTTTTTTTTATTATTGGTAATAGTCAAGCGTTTGATCACCAGTTAAGTTGAAATACAAGAAAAAATATGGGCTAGGATGGAGGATGCTTGTTTGAGCCTGAGTATTACAGAGTGCCTAGTGCGAGTTGCAATTGATTCGCGTTTTCTCCCCGTTAATGGTGAAGAGGTTTTATTTTCCATACAAAATGCTGTAAATGCAAGTATAAAACTCGCACTAAACACTGAAGATGAATCGCACACAGCGCCATCTAGCCCCAGACTAAGCATAGCTTGTTATATGGGAACTTGATTACGGATGTAATACTCCAATACTATTTTGTTTTGCATGGGTTCGATCCCCAGGGGAGTATAATATTGTGCTTGGTTTGGTTGGTGGTAGGACTTTGTTTAAGCCCGCCTGGCTAGCTACCACCATCTTACCTTCTGCCGCCACAACAACAATTCTGTCTTTTTTCTTAATTGTACGTCGGGGAAGCGCTTGGCCTTCATCTCACCTCTTATCAAGATATGATAATGCCGAAGGTGGAGGCGCACTTCACCCGGAATCCTCAACTACCTGAGGAGCTGGCTGTTATATCACTATTTAGAATTGTTGTTATGGCGACAAAATTGGGTATGATGGAAATATGATGATTTGTATATTACTAACCAACCACCCAGGCTGTCCACGTACTTGGTTGGTTGGTATTTTTTTTTTTCATAACCGACAAACTATCCAGTTTGTTCGATGACTACCTATATTTAATTAATGATTCGTTGGTTGATAATATAAAAATATTGTTAAATTGGGTATGTGTTTGTTTGTTCGGCCACCGACTTTTCCAGAAATACTAAAATATAAATAAGTTTTTTTTTTATTGGAGCACTTATTTTTTGTTAATCGTTTTAACGCACGTAACTCCTAACACGACTTTTCGATAACTCTCACGGTCTTAGACTTCGCCTCAGTGGCCCTGGAAGAAAACTCATTCTGTATTATCCTTAAAATACCGAAGAATATAATACAAAATGTTAAATGTATAATGCTTCCATCAAAAGCAAATGACAGCTATGATCAAGATCTACATTTTCAATGACAGCTGTCAAACTTCAATCAGCCATGTTTTTGAAACTATTCGTATTAGACTCACAGTTCTCAATTCAAATGAAAGCTACGACCAATTTTTATTGACAGCTGTCATAACTACATCTGCCATCTGAAACGTAGTTCTCTATAATAGCTTTTATTTGAACTACAAACGCGGTATCTTTTAGGTGAAAGTTTGACAGCTGTCATTGAGAATGTAGATTTTGAACATAGAGTTGATTTGCTTGCGGTGCACGGGGTGATCTCCGCTACAAAATAAAATAACGTAACATAAATGGTTGGTCCTCGCTCAGGTGCACGGACAATCCGAAGCCTTCTGGATCCTCGTGGAAGACGTAGACTCCGAGGTCATACTGCACCACGAGTACTTCTTGCTGAAGGAGAAGTATTGCAAAGACGAGCATCAAGTAAAGCTGTTCGTGCCTGTGTTTGAACCGTTGCCGCCTCAGTACTACCTCAGAGTGGTCTCTGATAGGTAAGTGCTCATACTATACATAGGGCAGATCCTATTAGGATACATCGTTTTCTTTATACAACTAGGAGACGGAACGAGCAAGTAAACCTTATGTTAAGTGCATTTCTTGCCTATAACAATGCCTTACTGCGTAGGTCACATTGCGCCCGCCAAAAGGTGACGCAAAAAGGTGTTGAGCCTCGCGTGCCCGTAATTTCACCGGCGACCATGCCCTTCAAACCGGAACACAGCCATGCTGCTCGGCGGCTGAAATAAGTATGGTACTAGTACTTCCCCGGACGAGGCCTTTTACAAGGGGCTCTACTGATTTTAAAATATTTCGAATACGTACAATGCGCTAAAATAAGAAGATTCTAACTAATAAATGAGTGATGGTATTTAGATGGATCGCAGCCGAAACCCAACTTCCGGTGTCGTTCCGCCACCTCATCTTGCCGGAGAAGAACCTCCCGCCCACGGAACTGCTGGACCTGCAGCCGTTGCCGATCTCGGCTCTGCGGAACTCTAAATACGAGGAGCTATATACGGACGCGTTCTCTCAGTTCAACCCCGTGCAAACCCAGGTGAGGGCGCGAGTCGCTGTGCTTCCGTTTCCTTCGTTCACGATGGGTCAGCTTTCGACCTATTATTTTATTGTACGATAGCGCACTTCACACGGAATTCTCAACAACCTGAGGAACTGGCTATCTTACCTCTGAATGCCGGAACACACAGCAATTCAAACACAACAATTTAAAAATGGTTGATATGGCGACAGAATTAGGTAAGATGGTGGTAGCTAGCCAGGCGGACTTAAACAAAGTCCTACCACCAACCAAATCAAGCACATCATGCTCATACATGTACTCCCCCTGGGGATCGAATCCGCGACCTCTGCATCTGACGTCGGTGGGCGAGCCTTTAGATCATAGAGGCGGTTAATGGCTTGCCTGGGCGAGGGTGAGGTCTACGATGGAGCGAACTTGCCCGTAAAATGTCTATTAACATAAAGCCACGCGTTTGCCGACTCACTTGAATAACACATATATGGCATAAAATGCAGCACGTTTGTTGAAAGGAACCTGGAGCTCGTTGGGTGCTGAGCTCCTAGCTGTCTGTAAATAACACTGTGTGTGTTACAGCACCTAACGACCTCTCGATCGACTCGTTTTGAAGACAGTTTGATGAATTTCTGAAATGAATTTGTGTGATCATTTCGAGGTATATTCAAGTCGACTCAAGTGCCTTATAAGTCACACACAACACACACAATGAGGTAAGATACCTCTAGTGTGTGTGTGTTCCGGCTTTTAAAAGGTAATATAACTAGTTCCTGTTAGTTGAGAATTCCGGGTGATGTGCGCCTCTACCTTCGGCCTTATCTTAACTTGTTACCAGGTGAGATGAAGGCCAAGGGCTCCATATGTATGTAAGGTCGATAATGGCATTTAAAAGTAATACCCCCCCCCTCCCCCCCACACACACACACACACAGGTGTTCAACGCGGTGTACAACTCGGACGACAACGTGTTCGTGGGCGCCCCGTCCGGTTCCGGTAAATCGGTGATAGCGGAGCTCGCGTTGCTGCGGATGCTGTCGCAGAGCAATGCCTCGCGCTGCGTGTACCTCGTGCCGCGGGACGCGCTCGCCGACATCGTGTACGCGCACTGGTATCACAAGTTTGCCAGCAAGTTCAATTTGAAGGTATGTGTTGAAAATATTATCAAAAAAAAAAGAAAATAGGTAGAGTCAGTCTTCGAACGTTCCTTACCCGTACCTCTTAGGATTGTGAAGATAATGTGACGTGTTTATAGTTAAATGTGTCAAAAGTGGTGTCGGTAAGGTAACAGTGTGGCGAGTTCAAAGGTTTTTTCCCATCTCAAAAACGCTCAACGCGCCTTAAGAAGCTCTGTTGACATATTATTACTAGACATTTTATAAAACGTAGAACTAAGTAAAGCTTGTAATATGGGAATATTATGAAGAATACGCAACAAACATTTATGTTCATAACTCAAATAGCTTAACTTGTATTGAATATTTAGACAATTTAGTTAGATCCCTTATTAATATGTGCACCATTAACCACCTCCATGAAATCCTCTCCATCTAAAGGTAAGAAATCGCTTCTAAGCGAAAAAACAGCTCATTGTATGTACATTTTTTAAGTTGTGCAGTAAAGTATTTTCATTCATCCATTCATTCAAATGTTTACTGGGTGGGAAACGAACCCACAACCACCAGCGACCATGAAGGCAACATCATTTATGTAAAAATTGTTTGCTCTGTCATCACCCGCTTTTTTTTTTTGCATTTTTTATCTATTTGTTTATTCTATGTCCTCAGGTTGTCCAACTGACGGGGGAAACTGCGACCGACCACAAACTACTCAACAAAGGGCAAGTGATCATCACCACGGCGGACAAGTGGGACGTCTTGTCGAGAAGGTAGCATAGCCGCTCACTACCTTCTTCCACGCCCCAACTAGTATCTCATTTGAAGCACGCACCGACCCGTTTGCGGCGTTCACGCCCCGGCCGCTCACTACCTTCTTCCACGCCCCCACTAGTATCTCATTTGAAGCACGCACCGACCCGTTTGCGGCGTTCACGCCCCGACCGCTCACTACCTTCTTCCACGCCCCAACTAGTATCTCATTTGAAGCACGCACCGTCCCGTTTGCGGCGTTCACGCCCCGACCGCTCACTACCTTCTTCCACGCCCCAACTAGTATCTCATTTGAAGCACGCACCGTCCCGTTTGCGGCGTTCACGCCCCGACCGCTCACTACCTTCTTCCACGCCCCAACTAGTATCTCATTTGAAGCACGCATCGTCCCGTTTGCGGCGTTCACGCCCCGACCGCTCACTACCTTCTTCCACGCCCCAACTAGTCTCCCATTTGAAGCACGCACCGTCCCGTTTGCGGCGTTCACGCCCCGACCGCTCACTACCTTCTTCCACGCCCCCACTAGTATCTCATTTGAAGTACGCACCGTCCCGTGCCATTCCTATCCTCCCCCATCAAATGGCAACAGCCCAAGCCGAGGTCCGTACCTAAGTGGTGCCCTTGCGCTTGTTGCCTCAAAAATCAATTATTGGGCTCGCGCCTTCAGCGCCAGCCAGGTCCGCGCAAAGCTGCCGCCCAGGTTCAGAACCAGGCCAGCGTATTGTCCTTTCATAAAAAAAAAAAAAAAAAGCACCGTCCCGTTTGCGGCGTTCACGCCCCGACCGCTCACTACCTTCTTCCACGCCCCAACTAGTATCTCATTTGAAGCACGCACCATCCCGTTTGCGGCGTTCACGCCCCGACCGCTCACTACCTTCTTCCACGCCCCAACTAGTCTCTCTAATTTGAAGCTCGCACTAACCCTTTTGCGGCGTTCACGCCCCGACCGCTCACTACCTTCTTCCACGCCCCAACTAGTATCTCATTTGAAGCACGCACCGACCCGTTTGCGGCGTTCACGCCCCGACCGCTCACTACCTTCTTCCCACGCCCCAACTAGTATCTCATTTGAAGCACGCACCGTCCCGTTTGCGGCGTTCACGCCCAGACCGCTCACTACCTTCTTCCACGCCCCAACTAGTATCTCATTTGAAGCACGCACCGTCCCGTTTGCGGCGTTCACGCCCCGACCGCTCACTACCTTCTTCCACGCCCCAACTATTCCCTTCGTTTATGCGTTTCAGTAATGGATACTTGTCTTTCGTAACAGATGGAAAGTCCGCAAGAGCGTGCAGAGCGTGTCTCTGATGGTAGTGGACGCGCTGCAGCTGCTGGGCGGAGAGCAGGGCCCGGTGCTGGAGGTGGTCTGCTCCAGGATGAGATACATCGCCTCGCAGATCGGTCAGTACGTAACGTCACGCGGCTCCGGTGACAGTGGAGCGCTGACCTGCTGTGTATATGCGAGGGTTCTAGTTCTGCCTAGTAATGTGTTTTAGAAGAAATGCCCTTCATAAGGATGTCGGGATGTAGGCGGCTCATGTTTGATGCTTGTGGTGAATTATGACAGGGTCGATGATGACGGAACTGGCTGGAAGGTCATCTAAATATGACCTTCACCCTCAACAAGTCATTGATGCGTCGGTCTTATCCACTCTGGTTTATTGTCAACATTGACGAATGGCCAATAAGCAGATTGGGAAAGGTAAAACACGGGGTTTTTCATATGAAATGTTGACATAACTAGTTGGAAGGCCATCTGAATAATACCTATACTCAAGTCATTGTTGCGTTGGTCTTATCCATTCTAATGATATCATTAGAGTGGATAAGACCAACGATCCGCTTAAAGTATGCCGTATGCACATTGGTCACACTAAGTTAATAAGTACAATACTATATATATAAATACTAATACTATAAGAGCCAAAGTTTGTTTGTATAATGGATTGAGCTGAACCATTGTACGGATATTGTTCCATAATATTGTTACGAGCTGGGGTTCGTAGGAATTAAAAGCGACCGGTTATCACTCAAAATAAGACACGTTTATTCAGCACCAAACTAATTACACTCAAACGCAGTACAACACTACTTAGTTATACTACCGAATCACTAAACACTGTTATCGCACTCAAACATCACTGGATGTTAGCTCGCTGTATCGTAATCGAATACTTACTTCCGAATCGCGCGTCAACAACTCTATCGAAAGTTGTAGTAAGCGCGGGAACGGTCGCGCCGCTAACTGTCGCGTAATCTGGCACTATTGTTTTGGCGCGGCTTTGATAAACAAGTTGTTACTGTCTTATTTTCTCGGAAGTATGCGAAGGCTCGCGAATATATATATAAATATATCTGAAATAGTAATGTAATGTATTTGATTGTGTACAGGCAAGCCGATCCGCATCGTGGCGCTCTCGCTTCCCCTGGCGGACGCGCGCGACGTGTCCGCGTGGCTCGGCTGCAGCTCGCACGCCTCCTTCAACTTCCACCCGAGCGTGCGGCCGCTGCCGCTCGAGTTGCACATACAGGTGCGCATTTCTTTTTTTTTTTAGGAAGACCATCAAATTTTACAATCCTCACAGCTCACTCACTGTAGGTTGTGGGCTCGATTCCATTCGATTTTGCCCAGGACAAACATTTATGGGTTTTACTCATAAATGTTTATTTACTGCTGTTTTAGTTTCTATTTATATATATTTATTAGTAATGATTGGACATTTTGTAATGTATTGTATGTTTTGTTATTATTAATAAGTAGCTATATAAATTAATGTTTATTTTAGTACACCGCTTTGTCTGCTCTTTACCATCCTTTCCATCCAAAGGTTGCCTGGAAGAGATCGCTTTTAGCGATAAGGCCGATTTCTTGTTTGTCTGTTTATTTTTGTTTTTTGATGTACAATTAAGAGTTTATCTATCTATGTGATGTATATAGATGTTTGTTCTGTGTTTGGGTGTTGTATTGTATAAGTATGTGTTTAAAAAAAATAGTATTTAAGTATTCTATCCGTAATCTAGTTCCCATTTTACAAGCTATGCTTAGTTTGGGAAAGTGATGGATTTAAATAAAAACATTGTTGGCACTCTATATAGGACAACACGGACGTAGTGAGAAGACTCGAAAGAACTAAACCTTTTGAGTTAGTGTAATGTAAATAATACAATAACGCAGTGTTTGTGGTAGTGCTACTTAAAGAACACATGATCAAAGTGAGTAACCTTGGATAGAGACAATAAAAGTGCTAACGGACACATTCTTAGTTATAACTCGTTGTATAAATCTCGGTCAGTTCTGAATTAACTACATTATATTCATTGGCCTACCACTTGGCTAGATCGTATTACAATTGGGATTTATTTAGTTATGCAAAAAAAACTTTATATAGGAAACACAGAACCATCTCAAGGTCTCCACAAATAGAAACAGAGTTTATTAGTTAACAAAAACAAACAAACCAGCAGATAAATATCTATGCACTTTTTGTTAAAACAAAACTGATGAAAAGTAAAAACTTAATTAATATAATTTACATTCGCAATCAGAATCATATATCCGTTATATCGAAATAAATAAATTGGCAGCCACATTATACATAATATATTCTATATTATTTTAGGTAGGTATTACCTAAAATTATAATAATGTCCGTCGTAAAATGAGAAAAATAATAATAATAAAGATTAATAAAATTTAAGAATAAATATATTATAATACGGTGAAACTCAGAGATGACCTGTTAAATGTTCACGAGCAATCTTTGGAATCGACATTTTTTATTTCGAATGGAAGATTGATACTAACTTTTACAGTAAACAAATAGTATTTTACTCTATAACTGTCGGTTTTCTTTGTAAATGTAAACTAATCGCAGGGCTTCAACATCTCGCACGCGGGATCCCGCCTCGCGTCGATGACCAAATCGATCTACAACGCCGCGATCCGGCACGCGGGGACGCGCGCGTGCGCCGTGTTCGTGCCGGGCAGGCGACACGCCAGGCTGCTGGCGGCCGATCTGCTCGCCTTGGCGGCGGCTCATGGCCGTCCCACGCGGTTCCTGCACGCCAAGACCGAGCTGCTGCAGCCTTTCTTGAAGAGGATACACGATAAGGTATGTCGCGCGTGGAAGAAGGTAGCGAGATTGTGTGGGCAGCGTTGGGGTCAAAGGAAGGACTGTAGGATATCAAACATGATGTTAGACTGATGGTAGGTGGAGGCATCATCAGAGTCACGTGATCGTACACTGCTCAGCTACATATCAGCGTGGGAGAAGACGAGCAAGCATCATCGCGCACAACATTAGAGTCACTTTCAATGTCGCTGTCGCGAACTCGGGCGGTCTACAAGTGCCACCAACAACCCAAAGTCCTGCTCCGGTATTATATGCAGCTGAGCTGGCTGGGGTACGGTTGGTTTAAACAATGGGGGAGATGTACAATACACCGACGGGGAGGTCAGTGCAGCTGGCTTAATCTTGAACACTCTTGAATGCGAACCTAGCGCCAAATTGATTTCATATTGGGTGGATATTGAATGAACTAATAGCGATTGGAATAGAACTGTCCAATCCATCATGCCCTAAGCATCCACGCCGCCATAAACAATAAAATTTTGACAAAAAATTCTTTGCAAATATGTTTCGATTGATGTTGTAAACTATTTGTAATCACTGTGTACCGATAAAAAACCCAAATTTTGAAGTGTGTCAACACCATCATACTCCAATATCAACGCAATTCCAATTTCAATCCAATGCTATCAAATTGTGATTCCAATTAGACAATATTGTTAGGAGTATTGCATTGCGATCGATGTTGGCCTCCCCAATAAGAAGGTGTGTGTGTGACGCGCGCTGGTTGCGATGTTGTTGCAGATGCTGAAGGAGACGCTGTCGGCGGGCGTGGCGTACCTGCACGAGGGCGTGGACGCGGCGGACCGGCGGCTCGTGCAGCAGCTGGTGGAGTCGGGCGCGGCGCAGCTGGTGGTGGTCGCCGCGGAGCTCGCGTTCGCGTTCGCGGCGCACGTGCACACCGTCATCGTGGCGGACACCTACACGTGAGTGTAGGCACGCAGCCTGCGTACACGTCTCAACGTACACGCGCAATGGACCACGTGGGACTCTTTTTACATTTGTGGTTCAACCCACCGATTTCAGATCCAGAGGTCCCGGGTTCGATCCCCATGGGGAGTACAATATATTGTGCTTGGTTTGGTTGGTGGTAGGAGTTACTTTAAGTCCGCCTGGCTAGCTACCATCATCTTAGGTAAGTCTGTCGCCATGATAATAAAATTCTAAAAAGTTGTGTTACGGCATTTAGAGGCTGCTGAGGATTCCGGGTGAAATGCGCCTCCACCTTCGGCCTTATCTTAACATGTAACCAGGTGAGATGAAGGTCAAGTACTTACCCGTAGTACTTTGTAGTACATCTGATTTTTCAAGCTATGATAAGGTTGAAGGTGGAAGCGCACTTTACCTGGAATCCTCAGCAGTAAATGTGAATAGGCACAATACACATACACTGGATGATCAATTGATCAGTCACCAATGGTGACTAACAACCAATGACAAAGACCGTCCGGCCGTTCAGCCGATGGCTGAACAACCAATGACAAATCGTATTTATGTGTATTGATTCTATAATATACCTTATATGGAAGTGTGCGTAAGCGTTAAAGCTAATAATCTTATCGGCACGTAAAGTATGTTGTGTTAAGTAATGTTCCTCGATATTTTATTATCACAACGCCATTCGCCCATAGTTCTACTTCAGTAACCAATAACCCGATGAGATGAAGGCCAAGTGCTCCCCCCACAATAAAACAGTAAAATTGTATATATTATATAATAATATATTATAACAAGCCTCATAGCTCAGTTGGTAGTAACTCCGCTTCTGCGCTGTAGGTTGTGGGTTCGATTCCCACGCAGGACAAACATTTGTGCGATGAATATAGATGTTTGTTCTGTGTTTGGGTGTTGTATAATATAGTACGTATGTATTTAAAAAAAAAGTATATAAGTATTCTATCCGTAATCTAGCTCCCATATTACAAGCTTAGTTTGGGGCTAGATGGCGCTGTGTGAAATGAACGTCCTGTAATATTTATTTATTTATTTATTAATATACGTGTGCAGATACAACGGGAAGACGCACACGTACGAGCAGTACCCGATCACGACGGTGCTGCAGATGTTGGGACGCGCGTGTCGTCCGCTGGAGGACGACTACTCGGTGGCCGTGCTCATGTGCGTGGCGCACCAGAAGCAGTTCTACACCAAGCTGCTCAACGACTGTCTGCCCTTGGAGGTGTGTACGTCTCCGCAGCTCCACTCCTGAGATGATACGATGCTCAGGGGAGTACGATACTGTGCTAACTATATACTTCCAATTCTAAATTGTTGTGTTCAGAGGTAGGATAATCAGTTAGTTCGTTGAGGATTCCGGGTGAAGTGCGCCTTCGGCCTTAGCGTTACTTGAAACCTGGTGAAATGAAGGCCAAGTGCCGAAGCCCCGAAGTACAATAAAAAGAAAAAAAAAACCTATGTAAATACAGTTTGTTTTGTATTGTTTGTTCTCAGAGCCACTTAGACCACAGACTGCACGATCACATAAACGCGGAGATCGTCACGAAGACCATAGAGAACAAACAGGACGCGGTGGACTATCTCACGTGGACGTTCCTCTATCGACGACTCACACAGAACCCTAACTACTACAACCTGCAGGGCGTCACGCACAGGTCAGTGTTCCGTATGCAGATTGTGTCAACATTGTCGCACTTTGACGGCACCAACTCTGGTTTTGTAGTTAGGAAGTTTTGTCCTGATAAACTTATACTAAAGTCAGTAAACTGAAAGGATTTTAACAAGCGTCATAGCTCAGTTGGTAGTAACTCTGCCTTATGCGCTAGAGGTTGTGGGTTCGATTCCCACCCAAGAATAACATTTGTGTGATGAATATTACTATATATTACTCCTACTTATCCAAATAACGCATGCACACTCTAATACACACACACACACACACACACACACACACACACACACACACACACACACATACACACACACACACCCCTTTTCACTGTCATACTCAGTTATTCTGTTTTTTGTTTTTAATTTAATTTGGTTTTGCCCTGTTAGTAGCACAAATCTTTTGGTAATTCTTTAAATAGACTCCCGCGGCACAGGCTAGCCCTAGTGTGGGGTCCTCTGGTAATTTTATAATTGATTTAAACTTATTGGCAATAAATTAATTTGAATTTGAATATAGAGGTTTGTTCTGTGTTTGGGTTTTGTATTGTAAAAAGTATACAAGTATTCTATCCGTAATCTAGTTCCCATAATACAAGCTATGCTTAGTTTGGGGATGGCGTTGTGTGAAAATAATGTAATATTAAAGATTTTACACCAACTTTTGTATTGTAGTGAGGGCGTTTTGTCCTGATTAATATTGTTTCATCAGATATTTTTGACTTTTTCGAGATTCATTTCTATATGAAAACAGAAAAATATTTAGTAACAAATCCGCAAAGTTTCTTTGGCAAAATCTAATCGATATTGTGTTTCACCTCTAAACGATATATATCCTACGATATATCCTCAGGAAAATTTGTCTTGCTTCTAAGTTTAAAACTATGTTTACAGATTGCCGTGTAAGGCGAAACAAATGTCGTTTTGATTTAGGAAACATAGCGGATTTGTATTACTAAATATTTTTCGAAATAATATTATTTAGACTATAATAACACCACAAGAGACTCACACAATAATTAAATATCAAATTAAACCAAAATCAAAGGCGATTACATCACTCACCTTCGATTTGCTGACGATATAGTCATAATGGCTGAACCGCTTGAAGATCCTAACGACATTGTGGCGGTCGCAGGGAGTCGATGGATGAAGGAGGCTCTGACCTGAAAATTTAAATTGATTACCGCTTACGGTTCATAAGCTTCAACCCTTTAGGTCCATGTCTTTATAATAGCTTTCTGTAAGTTCTTGCAACTGTAAAACGTGACACACACAATGTTGGTCGCAGACATCTGTCAGACCACCTGTCGGAGCTCGTGGAGACGACCCTGACGGACCTGGAGCAGTCCAAGTGCATCGCCATCGAAGACGAGATGGATGTACAGCCTCTCAACCTGGGGATGATCGCTTCCTACTACTGCATTAACTACACTACCATTGGTAAGCCACCGCTTCTATATATATAAAAAAAAAAAATATATATCTTTACAAGTTCAATTATTTAAACTAGGGTCCCACCCCTAGTAAAATAATAAATAGTAAATCCTTCTGTTAAGTTTATGAAAACCTGTGTTATAAGGGTACCCTCTTTCTTTAGGTTCTAATAGACTTGAAATAAATTTTAAATTAATAACAATGCATTTCTTTATGTATCTATGGATTATAAACAGTTTTTTGACAGACATAAAGTCTTTAAATAAATAAATATTACGAGACATTCATTATACATAGCGCCATCTAGTCGCAAACTATGCAAAGCTTGTAATTCGCAAACTTGATTACGGATATATAACCGCGTCTGTGGTCTAGTGGTTCAACCCACCGATTTCAGATCCAAAGGTCCCGGGTTCGATACCCAGAGGGAGCAATATTGTGCTTGGTTTGGTTGGTGGTAGGATTTTGTTTAAGTCCGTCTGGCTAGCTACCACCATCTTACCTAATTCGGTCGCCATAACAACATTTCTTAAATAGTTGTGTTGCGGCATTTAGAGGGAAGATAGCCAGTTCCTCAGTCTGTTGAGCATGCCGTGTGAAGTGCGCCTCCACCTTCGACCTTATCATCACGTGAAACCAGGTGAGACGAAGGCCAAGCGCTTCCCCGTCGTACAATAAAAAAAAACGTGTGATTTCCCAGCGCTGTCTCGGTGCTATATCTGTACTACGGAAGTGGATAATATTAGTCACGTGATCTTTAGCCACGTGATCGTAGTCACGTGATCGTGTCTACGTGTAATCAGTTATAATAATGAAACTCAGTATAATTGTACGCACGTTTGCGGCTTCCACGCCATCCTTCAAGAGTAGGCTAAGTTTAGTTAAGTGTTGGTTGGTGGAACAAACCTTTTATAATATTCAGGTAATATAATATTTTGAATGAATTACACATGTACGTATATTATTATTTAATTGGCTTGCAACAATGGTGTTATCGATACATTTGCGTATTCTGTATTCCGTTTGTGTTGCGACAGAGTTGTTCAGCCTGTCGCTCACTAACAAGACGAAGATCCGCGGGCTGCTGGAGATCATCTCGTCCGCCGCCGAGTTCTCGGAGCTGAGCATCCGACACCGCGAGGAGAACATCATCAAAGCGCTCGCTGCCAAGTAACTAACTTACACATTTATATTCATACTAATATTAATAGTAAATAAATACATTTATTTTTTTAAGAAAAAAAAAAAAAAAAAAAAGGTTAAATATAAGACAAACTCAAGTGATCACATGCAAAACGTTCAAAATAAATAATAGACTAGTATTAATATATAAGTATAGTTGATTTGTGCAATATTGGGACGTGCAGCAATTTTCTGGCTTTCATTATTCATTCATTTCATTCATTTTGTTGGTAACACTATGTAGTATTGGTAAAAAGAGTATAAACAATTAATAAATTATTTAAGAGTAGTAGAAGCCCCTTGTGAAAGGGCTCGTCCGGAGAATTACCTCCACCATACTTATCTCAGCCGCCAAGCAGCATTGCTGTGTTTCGGTTTGAAGGGTATGGTTGCCGGTGAAATTACGGGTACGTGAGGCTTCACATCTTATGTCTCAAGTTGACGGGCGCAATGCAGTGCCGTGTAGGCTATGTTCGTTGTGGATGTGACCTATGCAGTAAGGCTTTGTCATAGGCAAGAGTACACTCACCAGGTGCGCTACTTGCTTGTCCCGTCTCCTTGTATAAAAAATACTTTCAAACTTATAACATTGTACACACAAACAACCTACCAAAGGCACCAGTCTTTACAAACCAGGCAATGGAATCCGGGATACATAGAGTGGATCTCTTCCATGAACGGTCGAGTTCTGACATCCTCTTTATAGAAATATGTCAGAGTTCTGCGGAGGTTAGCATTCTTGAGCTACAGGAACCCGGGACAAACAGATTTTATAACAACCCGTTGTTGAGTTGAGCCGTATTTTTGCAGAAAAATAAATAAATATTTATTTATTTATCAACATTACAACAATTTTTACAGGCTCAACCAAAAAAATTGTAAATTTTCGATGACCACGCTATTGTATTACAATAGCGTGGTCATCGAAAATTTACAAAAATAATAATTACTTAAAATCACTACACACAATCTACTTATAATAAAATCAACAATAAAAACAGTCGTCAATATATTTACGTAACACAAAACAAACAAGGCTATTTTTGCGAATTCGTTCAGAGAACAATAAAATAAATTGTATATTACAGGACATTCATTTCACACAAGATTACGGATAGAATACTTAAATATCATTTTTTTTTTAAATACATACTTATCATACAATACAACACCCAAACAATGGAGAAGGTCTACGGTCTGCCATTAGGTAGAGTGTGTGCTTAAACTTGACATACCTAGGTATCGCTTAGAAAAAGTAAATCATTCATGCTTAGGAAACTGTGTACGATTCTATAATAAGCTTCCTCAAAGCGCCACCAAACTCTCTGCTCGTAAATTCAACTTGTATATAAAGAATAATTTAATTAAAAGTGCCTACTACAAAATAAGTGACTATATCGACGATAAGAACGCGTGGCCCGACGTTACTATATCAGTTGACAGCTAAATGGTGATTTCTCAATGTTCACAAACCGCCCATTAGGTATATAGGTAATAACTAATGTTTTAAGATTAAGTATTTAGTTTTATGATGTATCTACTTAGATTATAATGACAAATTGTGTATCTAAATGTTGAATGGATCATCAAAAAATTAACCAGCCCGAGGTTCTTGCCTTTCTCGTTGTGTGCTGCGGGCCTAGCACGGGGTTTTCATCTCTACTCTACCCTAGAATAGAGAAGACAGTTTCTTGTCTTCGTAATCTTTCTTTTGCCCGAACACGCCGTTTCTCAAAGCAAACCCTAGAAAGCAGTTTCCTCGTAGACAAGCTCTTTCTATAGCAACGGAAACGAAACCACAGATCAAATATAAAATGTTGTAAGAAGTTCGTTCGTTGCGTTTCATTACCCACAAAATGACAACACGAAACAAGAAATACAGTTTATACCTATTCAATACAAACAGACAAACAATCAAATCTTTCCTTTTTATAACGTACTTTATAACGTATTTACGTCTCCGGTCGTTTTTCTCCTCGTACTGGCTCAGAAGCCAATTTCTTCCACCGTTCATAGTAACCGTAAAAAATATTCACTAAATTATGCGAGAGAAACTTCTCTAGGTCTCGAGAGGTGTAGATAATTTTAGAAGAAATGTTTCTATTCTCAAACGTCAAAAGTAGAGTAAATTGAATGGCATGCTCGCAGTGGTAGACTCATCTCTAGAGTAGACTAGAAAACATTTCTATCCGTTCATTATTTCGAACGCCATGTTCCCGATCGAAGAAAACTTTCTACTCTCTACACCTAAATGTCATTTTTAATCTATTCTACCCTAGACAAGAAACCCCGTGCTAGGCCCGCTGGTCGCGATTCCGAACAGAACCCAACATTTGACGTTTCAAAATGATCCTAAAAATCTTAATGAATTAAAATATTTGAGTTTGAGTTTGAGTTGGTGCGGGTAAGTGATAGCACGCTGTATGCACAGGGTGCCCCACAAGCCGTCGACGACGAGCGGCGCGGTGAGGTACAACGACCCCCACGTGAAGGCGCACGTGTTGCTGCAGGCGCACCTCTCCCGCATGCAGCTGCCGGCCGAGCTGCACGCGGACACGCACCTCGTGCTCGTCAAGGTGAGCGGCGGACGGCACGTGTCGATCACGTGATATGAACTATTGCGGGCACGAAACCATCGTTATGATGACACTGAATGTTACACAACATTAATTTCACACAGCGCCATCTAGCCCCAAACCAAGCATAGCTTGTAATATGGGAAATGGATTACGGATAGAATACTTAGATACTTTTTTTTTTGTATATACATACGTATTGTATGTTACAACACCCAAACACAGAACAAACATTTATATTAATCACACAAATGTTTGTCCTGGGTGGGAATCGAACATAGTTACTACCAACTGAGCTATGAGGCTTGTTCCATACATAACACATCTCACCTGGTTTCAAGTTATGATTAGGCTCCGGAATCCTCGACCGACTGAGGAACTGGCTATCGTACCCAAATACCGGAACACAATTTAGAATTGTTGTTATGGCGACATATGACAACCAAACCAAGCACAATATTACCGGGTACCATCACCAAAGTAGGACTACTTACCCGGGACCTCTGGATCTGATTACGGTGGGTGAACCACAGAGGTCAAATGTTGCTAGACCTGAACCCACGTGTTGCGGGACCTAAATCCATGTTTAGATTGAAACGCCGCGAATTGAATCTGTCCAACTAGTTATTTTTGATCCAAGGTATACAGGATAAATTTGTTAAACATCAAATAAAGGAGTTTATTTTATTTTATTAGAAAACCTACAGCAATTAATATAAAAACAGAAAGTCAATTGTAGTCTATGTTATACAGCCAAATCACAGGTTTTCCTTAATAATTCAATTGCTCAAAATTCCTACAGAGTATTCTATGTAGTTGCTAGGTATACCTACTTTACTTTCTATACATATTCTATAGGTTTCAGAGGATACACAGGTAGGTACTAAACTATAGGTGTGTTTGAGATGAAGAGATCGCGTTGTGCGAATCCCGTCGAGTGTGGAGTAACGGGCTGGATGATGAGATGATGAGATGATGATCATTTGCAGGCGATCCGTCTGATCCAAGCGTGCGTGGACGTGGTCTCGAGCTCCGGCTGGCTGTCGCCCGCGGTGGCCGCTATGGAGCTCGCCCAAATGGCCACTCAGGCCATGTGGGCCAAGGACTCGTATCTACGCCAGCTGCCGCACTTCACGCACGAAATGGTCACCCGCTGCGCAGAGAAGGTAACATAGGTTATGGCAACCCTGTAGTGCCGCTTTAACATACAAACGTATCATGTCATTAATTAGATAAAAAAAATGATATCGCCCACCTTACTATGCAATGAAAATAGTGGCATATTTTACCTGTACAAACTATTTTATAAAATATGACTATGAGCCCTGACATTACCTCTGCAGCGGCTAATAACTCTATAAGTTACTGACATTATTTACACCATCCTTTTACTCTCCATTTTGATAATGCTCCCTTGCAGTTTGTACAAAAATGTTATAATATTATCTATTAAAGATATTTTGACTTGACTTGGTTTAAATCTATAGCTTTAACTTAATTTGTGAGTATTGGTCTTATAATCTTACACCACCATGTTGATATTGCCAAGTGTTCTTATTACGTATGAGTATAAGTAAAATGTGTTGATGATGACAATGGAACGTGTACAAGGTAATCTTATTCCGGCAATCAGCAAAAAATGCATTCATCGTACTTTCTTGAATATTACTTTTATATTGCACCTTGTAGGCTCTAGAACAATCTTCCGTTTGAAATATGAAATGTCGATTCAAAAAATTTCTACGGGAAAAAGACGGAACTCGTGAACATTTATTAAGTCATCTCGGTGCTTCTCTTTTTTTTTTTATTGCTATGTATGTATTAGCTCACCGTTTGCGCAATATTTATTTACAAGTTTTGTACAATTAAGTGCTAAATGATAAAAATAAAGTACGAGGTCCAGGTGCTCTGTAGTTACCACCCGGCCATGTGACCTTGTGACCTTGTGACCTTGTGACCTTGTGACCTCTGACCTTACGTGTCGTTCAGGGTGTGGAGACGGTGTTCGACGTGATGGAGCTGGAGGACAGCGCCCGCGCGAAGCTGCTGCATCTGTCGCCCACTGAGATGGCGGACGTGGCGCGCTTCTGCAACCGATACCCCAACGTGGAGCTCAACTACGAGGTAACGTACATACACATAGTGCAGGACATTCATTTCACACAGCGCCATCTAGCCCCGAACTAAGCAAAGCTTGTATATTACAAGCTACAAGCGAAGTAGGTGACGGTTAGAATTATCAGGTACTTTTTTTAAAAAAAAAACATACGTACTATATGTTACAACACCCAAACAACAGAGCAGAGTTCCTATCAACTGATCTATGAGGCTTGTTATTTTTGATACATAAATACTGGCTTTAGAACAGAAAGTGACTGGCTAACTCGGTATGTGTAGGGACAAGTCTCGTTCCAAGGAACATATTGACACGTTGTGTCAACCCTGCCTGAAGCGGGATAAGAATAGAAGGATGATGATGACTAGCTTTTGCCCACAGCCTCGCCCGGTCATACTCTTATAAGAGGTAGTCAATGTCATGACATGAAATCCTGGCCAAAGTACATCACTTTTGTTTGGATAGATGTTAACTCCTTCTCAACTAATTACTGCAGAATTGAATTTGAGCTGAAACATTGCAATGAACTCGAGACCAGCGGTGACATAGCTACATTGCTTTCCGATTCAGTTTCTATTGGAGGAGAATCAAACGTCGCCTGCCAAGCTTACCTCCGTGGACACTGGAAACATTTTAAATAGCCCTCTTGGAAATGTTCAATGTAGCTACTAGGGAAAAACCTCAGCATGGATACTAATTTACATATTTATTGAAGGAAGAGAAAGGCAGTACCCCGGTAGGATTGCAACCTGTATCTGCGTAACCCAGAACTGTACGACCGAGTAAAATAATAATAATAATAACTTTATTTCAGACAAAGTCCATATTATACAATACAAATTAAATTATCTTAAGTTGAATTACAAAATTAAAAATAAACACACAGACAATATAGTCAGAGAGAAAACGAAAATTAAGTAGTTAGAACTAAATTGTGGGTGACAAACATCCATTTCCTGTATGTTTCGGTTAACATAAGGCGGTCCGCTGAACTTATTATAATTGAGTTTTTACACATGTCAAATCTGGACATGAAGGATGCTATTCTCTTTCTTTGGATGGCATTGAAAGAGTCCACCCGGGCCTCAGTGAACATCTCAGATACACTACAGTATCGCTTGAGGCCCATGAGGTCACCCTTATGCCATCATGACATTTTAACGGTATAATCCGTCCAGAGTTGACACGTGTAAAACGACTGACAATACGTTTTAAACAATGTGATTTTCACGTAAGGTGATGCTCGAAAGAACCTTCTAGCAATCAAATTTCACTTGTGGGAAAAGTGTCTCCAAATATAATTGAATTAAATAAAATGCGTTTGTGTGCGTTCAGGTGAAGAACGCGCAGCACCTCCGCGCCGGGAAAGCGATCGTCGTGGAGGTTGTGTTGGAGCGAGAGGACGATATCGTCGGCCCGGTCATCGCGCCCTTCTTTCCGCAGGTGCCGCCTTTACTCACATTGTATTGAGAACATATCAAGTATTGCGATTATCACAGAAAAAAAAATACATATGGAGCAGAAAACAGCCCACCTTCTTGGCCATCATTTCACCTGGATTTTAAGATATGATATGTAGTGTGGTCACAGCTTGGCACTTACCCGCACTCCGTATTACCTGTTTCCGTGGCGATTTTCGTAACTAATGCTATGTCAATGTCATTTTAGAAGTTGATTTTGACATTAGAATAAATCTGTTAGTTTTTGGAGCGAAACAGAAACGGTGAATTAGATAATATGAAAATAATATATTATTGTTCGGTTCAGATGATTTCCAATTATTAACAGACCAAATTCGGGTATTTTCAATTTTTTGTCACACGGCAAGTGATTGATCCGTGCATTTGTGGCAAATATCGTGAGGATTTGGGTCCATACCTATATAGATGATGTGGTGTTTCAGAAACGCGAGGAAGGCTGGTGGGTAGTCATCGGAGACCCCAAGACCAACTCGCTGCTCTCCATCAAGCGGGTGTCTCTCGCTAGGAATGCCAAGGTACGTTGCACTCCATCAATATACCAATGGACTGGTTCTCTCGTTGCCCTCGTCTGTTTTTCCACACACAGTACAATCTTGGAGTACTGTAATTTACAAATTCATATATTTTATTATTAGTATTCGATATTTATAATAATAATAATAGTCATTTAATTCAGAAATTTGATTTCCATATCCAAACATAAAAAATATGTATGCTTCTAATTTCTTATCTGTCCGTTTCCTTTGTACTTTGTTTAATAACTTATAATTAACTCTATTATTTGAGTTAATTAACGTTCCCACTATTATTAAAAATGTTAACTCTCTCATAAGGTTTGCTGGAAGAGAACTCTTTTCAGGGTTAGGCTCGCCTTAGCCATGATCATGATTTTTTAAAGATGTTTATTATATGAGATGTATTTTGTGTATGCAATAGAGAAAGAATAAAGAAATTCCATTGCGGCGAGTGTGCGCACGATATCTTTGACCTAATTGTTTCGCCCCTACCCTTATTAATACTGGTAAAGAATGGAACTCCGTGTCTTCGTCTGTTTTTCCGCACAAGTACAATCTTAGAGTCTTCAAGTCCAGAGTAAATAGGTTCCTTTTAGGAAAGCGTGCTCCATCTTAGGGAACATCGCCACTTGTTTTACATGTAAGCTGGTGGTCAAAAAAAGAGTTAAAATCTAGAGTTATTAGGTTTCTTTGGGACCTGGATCCACATCGTCCCTTGTGTTTTAAGGCGAGGTACAAAACTTTACACTTTCACAATAAAATGAAATCGCAATCGTCTGCTGAAATATTTATTAAGGACCATGTAGACGAAATTTAATTGAAATAATATACCTAGCTAATGAAACTGCTTTTTCGTAGAAGCATCTCTCTAAAAATATGATCTGGATAAAAATCTTTGAGGTTTTATTGTATCGAGTCAAGTTTAGTCAATCGTGTTTCGACTCCCATAACTTACTAACTAGAATCCTAAATGATTATCAGTGAAAAATATAGAAAATTTGATGTTTTTTTACACGTAACAAAACGTGGTTTTTAGGACTCACTTCTCTGTAAGTGTAGATAACTGGAGGGTCGATGTAGCCGATTGTAAAGTTGTTTTGTACGACGGGGAAGCGTCTTTTCATCTCACCTATTTACAAGTTGAGATAAGGCCGAAGGTGGAAGGCAATATCCCAAGGCCTTCCTTAGCATCGAGGCCGGCCTCCGGGGGGGTTTTAGTGAGTCGTCGGAGTCCCGTAAACCTCACATAACCTCATCGCACCCTCAATGCGGTGGGGTATCTTGTTAAAGAATTCCCCCTCGAGGAAAAAAGGCGCACTTCACCCGGAATCCTCAACACACTGAGGAACTTATCCGTATTATAAAAAAAAAACTATAGACCATCAGTAACTGTGAGCAATAAACTATAGACAAAAACGTGTAAGCTTTCACAATGTTCCTTATTTATTACCTGGTTTTATGATTTCCCAAACAATACGAATGCGAATACAAAATAAAGGGTTAAAGGTTCTTCTATTTCACACCGTCCAAATTCACACGAACATTGCACGGTTAATTCACACATCTTTTCACAATTGCACATCTGACTTCACTTCCTATATGCGGCTCGGCATTATCAAAATATTCTTATCTCTATATAAACTTATATCCAATGAGGATTCGTAGCGGACAGTAAGTGAGTACTAATTGGTCAATGTCGTTGTTCCCAGGTGCGTCTGGACTTTGTGTGTGGATCGTCAGGGCGTCACACATACACGCTGTACTTCATGTCAGACGCGTATCTAGGGGCCGACCAGGAGTACAAGTTCAATGTCGATGTCGGGGAGCCCATGTCCGACACGAGTGATGACGAGTAGACTAATATAGTGATGACGAATTGACTGTCATAGTGATGATGAGTTGTCTGTCATAGTGATGTCGAGTTGTCTGTCATAGTGATGATGAGTTGTCTGTCATAGTGATACTGAGTTGACCGTCATAGTGATGATGAGTTGTCTGTCATAGTGATACTGAGTTGACCGTCATAGTGATGATGAGTTGTCTGTCATAGTGATACTGAGTTGACCGTCATAGTGATGACGAGTTGACTGTCATTGTGATGACGAGTAGACTCCAACTATTTCATTGTGATGTGCATGTTGAAAGAATGTCTTTGTTGTAACATAGATGATAAGTCAAAATAAACTTAATTGATTGGTAAATGATTGTTTTTCCTACAATTTATTCATTCATTATTCGTAATCCTATAGTTATAATAATATATACCACTAATACAACGCACTCCATGTAATACGAGAGTTATCAGGAAGATAATGGTAAACAGTATCGAATTTGTCCGTTGCATAAGTGCGATAAAGAATTTGATAGCAATCTGTGATCTAAATTGATAAATAGGAACAACTTAGTTACAAGGTGGTAGATAAAGAATGTTTATCTTATTGATACCTCGGATTTAAACATACAGGGTGGTGTATGGTTGACCGTTGTAGGCTAAAAGCCCACATAAGAAAAAATATCTGGTCAGGGCTACATTTTGATATCCGTTGGAATTCTGTTTGAATTAAAAAAAGTCGTTTTACTTTCATTATACCCACAGGTAACTAAATACTAACGTATTATTTATATTAACGATAATACTATTGTATCATAATACTATAAAGTTATCATTAATTTAATTGAACTGGGTATATATATTTTTTTAATATGACATGGAGATGGAACAAGTAATCAGACAAGCCATGACAAGCTCAGTTGGTAGTAACTCTGCCTCCTGCACTGTAGGTTGTGGGTTCGATTACCACCCAGGACAAACATTTGTGTGACGAATATAGTTGTTAGTTCCATGTTTGGGTGTTGTATCATATACTCGTAGTACGTATTTTAAAAAAAAGTATGTAAGTATTCTATCCGTAATCTAGTTCCCATATTAGAAGCTATGCTTAGGTTGGGGTTAGATGGCGCTGTGTGAAATTAAAGGCCCTGTAATTTATTTATTTATTTATCAGCCAACCTGATATTAAGTGCAACTCTTGCCTATAAAAAAACCTTACTGCGTAGGTCATATCCACATAGAACATGGCCTACGCTGCACTGCATCCAATCCTCAACAAACTGAGGAACTGGCTATCTTACCTCTAAATGCCGGAACAATTTAAGAATTGTTGTTATGGCGACATAATTAGGTAAGACGGTGGTAGCTAGCTAGGACTTAAACAAAATCCTACCACCATCTTGACCAAGCACAATGTTGCCCCCCTGGGGATCGAACTCTAGACCACAGAGGCGGTTAAAATTAAAAGATATTGTTCAGTCTGCTGATAATATATGTACAATGTACATTTGATCAACCTGTATTAAGTAAGTATTTCGGTCATTTGAACCATTATGAACACAGGATTCATAAGTGTATATCGTCTTGTATAAGTTTCAAGCAACTTTTTGAAAATTTTCTATGCCATGACAATCTGATGCTGGTTGCAATATTACCTACTTATCAAGAAAAGCATTAGGCGTTTTATTGTGAAATAATCAATTATCTTCGTTTATTTTTGGTAAGTCCCTATTTATGTAACTAGGTAGGTACCTACTGTGGAAATGAAGGTAACTTTTCTTGGACTTTTTTTTTTGGCAAGAGATTCATATGTAAGTGTACTTACTGTGTTTTTTTATAGCTTTATATGTTGCGTAGTGTGCTATAATATATATAGCATATCCACCAAACTCTCTGCTCGTAAATTGTATATAAAGAATAACTTAATTAAAAGTGCCTACTACAAAATAAGTGACTATATTGACGATAAGAACGCGTGGCCCGATGTTGCTATACCAGTTGACAGTTAAATGGTGATTTCTCAATGTTAACAAACTGCCCATTAGTTAGTTATGTAATAATCAATGTTTTAAGATAATATTAAGTATTTAGGTTTCTGATGTAGGTAACACTTGTAATGTTATTAAATTATTATAAACACTAAACAACAACTAAATGTTAAATGGATCATCAAAAAATTAACCAGCCCTAGGTTCTTGCCTTTCTCCTTGTGTGCTGGTCGCGAATCCGAACAGGCGGTAGATTTGACGTTTCAAAATGATCCTAAAAAATCTTAATGAATAAAAATATTTGAATTTGACTTTGCTATTTTGGGTAAATAAACGTTTTTCTATTCTATTCTATTTAGAAGTGCTTTTACCTACTTTTATTCACCTGTTGAGAGTTGGTTGTTCCCCAACGGGCCTTATACAGTTGGTAACCTAACCTCTAGTCTTTGCCGTCTGCGCTGTAGGTTGTGGGTTCGATTCCCACTAAGACAAAATTTGTGCCATCATTAAGAGCGTGTTTGATATTTGTGTGGATCTATCATTTTATTCTGTAAGATTTTGTAGAATCGCAATCAGCACATGATTCAATTCATGTGCTGGTTGCGATTCTAAAATCTTAATTTACTTAATACTGTTAACGTTGCCTACGTTATCAGTATATATATCAGGTATAATTCTTATATTAGGTAGGTATATTTTAGGTACGCATGTACAAAAAAAATCCTTGAGCATTATTTGATAGAACTTGAAATGGGAAGGAAGTTCCCAGTTAATAAACGATTGGGTAAGTACCTAGCTATAGATTTTTATTTTCATTTGTATATTTATATTACCTTCTATGATATAAAATCGATTTACCACTGACGTAATAGGTAGGTAGGTATTCATCACGCTAGAACCGAAACTGTAAGACCTACGGACTTGAAATCCAGAGTGTTCATTACGATATCTAGGTGCTCACTAAGAAAGTATTTTAGGAAATTCCTCCCCTAAGGGGGGGAAATGGAGTGAAATAGTTTGTATGCAAAATCTTTATTTTTATCCGATCGAGTTGAAATTTTATATTTGTATTTGTAATAACTTATTATGAAAAAAATGCTTAGAAATGTTTCATCTGTGAAATAGGGCAAAACTTTTTGTATGCAAAATCTTAATTTTTGATCCCATCGAGTTGAAAATTTGAACGTGTACTTATAATTAATTTAAAATGCCAATTATTAAAAAAATAGTTGGAGATTTTTCCTCTAAAAGGGTGAAACGCTTTCTGTATGGAGATGTATTTATATTTGATCCGATCAAGTTAACATTTTGTTAATGTGTTTATTATTATCTATGAATTAAAAATGAATATTAGAAAAAAAAACATAAAAATCTTACTACTAAAGGGTAAAATGGGCCAAACAGTTTGTAGGCAAAATCTTTATTAATGATCTATTGAGTTGAAAATTCGAACGTATATTTATAATAACAATGAAAATGCTCAAAAAACCTCGTCAATTATTTCTCTAGAAGGTGAAACGGGGTAATACTTTTCATATTAACAATTTTATTTTGTTTGTTTGTGTTTATTATAACTAAGTAGATGCTTATTTATAAAACATGTATCAGAAAATCTTACTATTAAAGGGTGAAATGGAGCAAAACATGCATTTAAAATCTTTATGATTCGATTTATTTCAAATGTTTTATATACTTCATATTTGTGTTTCAAAGACTATTGAGATACTTATCATGTATTTTTTATTCAACATCAAATAGGCGAAATGGGTAAAAAGTTTCATTTGATGTAAATTTTGTAATTTATTTGTCTGTTTAAAATGAATTGAATATTTAGTCATTTAGAGACAAGCTTCGTACCGATTTCCTCACGATATAACCTTCATTGGCATCAGTAAATTGTCATGTGTTCTTCCCCTTCTCGATTCAAACGTTTCAAAACAATAAAACCTTCCTCGAAGGGTAGGTACTAAGCCACCTAACACTGCTCCACGGGGCATATCGGGCAGGAAAGTAGTGGGCCATACTTTCCTGTACGGGAGCTCCACACTAACAATCTGTGTGCCCGAGGAGTATACTTAATAATGCCCCAACTGACTAAATTTTTACTGCAGCGGCCATCTTCAGTCCGTAGTCTGGTGCCCAGGATCGACGACGGCCTTCCAAAGCAATCAGGTAATTCTAGCCTACAATGTCCGTATAAAACGGCCCGGCGACCAAACCTCACAAAGGAATGCCGCCACGTGAATCGGAACTAGAACTGATAAAAACACTAGACAGGTGCGAATCTCTAATACGCTGAGAATTCCAAAGATTATTTTATTTTGTGTTATTAGGGAGATTCAATGATACTTATACCAACCAAATAAGTACCAGGTTCTCTTTATTCTAAATACTATATTTTTATACCTAATAGTATTAATTAGTAGGATCTGGACATACGATTTCAGAATTAACGGAACGGGCCGTGTAGAAAAATAGGAACCCTGTCGTTATTTACCCCTGTATTATAGCCAGGTATCAGAGCTATTCTCTTTTTCTTATTTCGCCATAGCGAAGCACGGTTATTTTCAGCTAGTACTAATAAAATGCTAACTGACTCACTCATAACAACGCACAGCCTAAACGGCTAATCGTAGAGACATGAAATTTGGAGGGTATGTTTGTCTTGGTGTGTAAACACCTGCTAAGAAAGGAATTTTGAAAATTCGCACCCTTAGGGTTCAAAATGGGGTTCAAAGTTCGAAGTTAAATGTTGAATATCCCTGAAACCATAAATGATAGGCACTTGAAAATTTGTATGTTGATTGCCCATAAGAAATGAGTTATGGCATATTTTCGGTTTCAATAATTTTCAGACCTAACTAATAATAAACAAAAAAAATAGGGGGTTCCCATACATGAAACGTTTTTATAAATGGTTATTTTCGAAGTTGGTGTGAGTATAGTGCTTACTTGGTGGTAAATAAATAAATGAATAATAAAATCTATCCAAACGTGAGTCGGACAACACTAAGACTTCAAATAGCTTGCATTTTTTGTCTGGGAATGTGGGTCAGAACCCTCGGTGTGCGTGTCTGCACACCATGTAGGAGCTAATCGGTCAAATTTATCCAGATACCCAACAAATGTATATATATTTATAATATAATACTTGCACCTATTTCAGAAAACTAATACGCGGACGAAGTCGCGAGTAAAAGCTAGTTTAATAATAATGATTCTTGTACCTACCTACATTTTATAGGTACCTACCGACCTACTTGAAAGATGTTAAAAAACCAGCACTATGTTTACGGAGAGTCCTTGGATGTCCCATTTCATATGAACTTTGGTCAGAAAATGCTGGACAAAATGATAGCTAATGAACATATCACGGCATTGGTAAGTTTTAAACTGAATGCCTCGGAAGGAGGGTTATATTTTTCGAGAGTATTGTATGTATGCGTACATATATTTCATTGTAACCTGTAATGTATAACCGCCTCTGTGCGATCCAGAGGTGCCGGGTTCGATGCCCAGGGGGAAGCAATATTGTGCTTGGTTTGGTTGGTGGCAGGACTTTGTTAAAGTCCGCCTGGCTAGCTACCACCATCTTACCTAATTCTATCGCCATAATAACAATTCTTTAAAAAAATGTTGTGTTCCGGCATTCAGAGGGAAGATCCGGGTGAAGTGCGTCTCCACCTTCGGCCATATCTCAACTTGTAACCAGGTGAGATGTGAGATGGTGAGGTGAGGCCAAGCGCTTCCCCGTCGTACAATAAAAAAAAAATTGGTCAAGAACACTAAAATTTATTATTATACTTATAGGTCTGTATTTTCGTAAAACCATAAAATTTTGCAGTCTGGTTTCAGTTTTTTTATACTTCATTTGTACATTTCATCATCATTACCTACATTTTCAGATAAACGCAGACACGGACGAACGCTTAACATACGGAGAGCTGGCACAGAAGACCGTGGATGTTGCCCTCTCGCTCGCTCGTATAGGCGTTAGAAAGGGAGATGTGATCAGCATCTGCAGTGACAAGCGATTTGAAGTGATGGCAACTATTCTGGGTGCTGTATGCGCGGGCGCAACCTATAGCCCTACCGATATCACATATGGGACAGGTAAGATACAATCGTACCTATTATTTTTGTAACCGAAATTAACCACAGGAATAGGTAACCTACAAAACGGTTAATTTTCGTAACCTAGGTGATAATGAAGTTGCGAAAGAGGGGACAGTTTGGTAACAGAGAAACGTAAGACAAAAATCCTTTATTTAACCAATAATATGTGATAACCAATACATTATTAGTAGTAATAACCAAATATGTTTTTTTTAGATAAAGCCAGCTAACTTCGAAACTGCAATAGCTACCTACTCATTTTAGCCTTATAGTAATAGAAAGTCCTCAAAATTACAAGGTTATAATATTCCTAACTGGTTTTAATTATGTTAACCGCAAAGTTGGTTGTGAGGACGTATCGGGTTGGGTTTTTATTTCTTAACCATTGCACCGTTTGAGCTGGGCTGCAATTATCACTAAAATATAATAAAGCTTTAAGAAAATATAGGTTTTCCTCATAAGTAAGCATATAGGTACCTACATGTTTTATTGTATATATAGTGTATTCCAATTACTTAATTTTTCAAACTTTTGACTTTTATAGGCCACTTTTGAGAGTCGACATTCTTTAAAGTTCAAATTTCAAATATCGAACAAAGTTGTTTGTTTCGATTTGATTGCCTTGGCAGCTTGAAACCTAAAATGGTGATTTTTAAAAGTGTTCCATCAACATGTGACCCATAGTTTTACAGTACTTAGGTATTTGTTTGTTATCAGGTAATGGGTCAAAATATGCAAAAATAAAAATAAAACATTATCTATGGGTATTTTTTTTAAACGCAGTTATTTTTATCAAATTGAAGCCGGTAGCTCCTAGCAATATTTTCCATAGCTATAGCCCTTAGTATTGTGCACCCAGAGAGACCTTGAGGAATATCACACTGTATAAACCTATAAGTACACATATACATATACACGTTATACTTATAATAATAATGAGTTAGATAGGTACTGTTATTGTAAGTAATAGTAGGTATTTGCCTTTTTCAGGACTACAGCTCCACAGAGTCAAAGTATCCAAACCAAAAATAATGTTCTGCTCAGCAACTGCTTTCAAAGCAAACAAACAATCCTTTGATACTGTCGGTTGTATCGAGAAATACATTGTTTATGAAGATAAGGAAGATTTTCCTGAAAATAGTTACTCGGTGGAAGAAGTTGGTGGAATTTCGTATACAGACTTTTTGATTGAAACGACATCTGTAAAGGACTTTATGCCGGTACCCGTAGATGGTTGGAAGGACCTACTGTTTATATTGTTCTCCTCTGGTACTACGGGGATGTCAAAAGGAGTCCCATGGACGCATTTAGGGTTCTTGATCAATTCTGTTGCCTGCACTAATGAAAGGTAGGTTTATGTGCTTCTGTACATTAACCGCGTGGCCGTGCCTGTTACTTCGTTACATTTTTTTTATTGTACAGCGCTTGGCCTTCATCTCACCTGCGGCGTTTTTTTATTTATTTATTTGGTACACAAAACAAAACACAACCGATACATGATAAAACTATGGAATACAACAATAATTATGAGTGTGAATTACGTGTTTCAAAACATGTGTACACAACGTGATCCAAAAAATTAGCAGCATTTGCGAAATAGTATGAGTATAAAACTAACAAATAAGAAAAATATATACATTTAAAAAGAATACAAGAATGGCATAATCAAATTACTCATATCCATTAAACTAAATCTAAGTATATAACAATTACAAAAGAATTATTCTCCAGCTCACTCTGCTGTAGGTAAGAGTGGCTAAAGCTACCTTTGTAAATTTAGAAAGACTACAAGCAAAGTTTTTTTTATTTTTTTTTATTATTGTACGACGAGGAAGCGCTTGGCCTTCATCTCACCTGGTAACAAGTTGAGATAAGGCCGAAGATGGAGGCGCACTTCACCCGGAATCCTCAACAAACTGAGGAACTGGCTATCTCACCTCTGAATGCCAGAACACAACATTTTTTTTAAGAATTGTTATTATGGCGACAGATTTTAGGTAAGATGGTGGTAGCTAGCCAGGCGGACTTAAACAAAATCCTACCACCAACCAAACCAAGCACAATATATTGTACTCCCCATGGGGATCGAACCCAGGACCTCTGGATCTGAAATCGGTGGGTTGAACCACTAGACCACAGAGGCGGTTATATAGGATGTATTATTAGCGTACAGGTTGTAAGGCGACTGGATTTTAGCATGGATTGGAAACAATTCTCCCCGGGGAGAGGGTAAAAATCACCCTGTGTCAATTTTGCCTCTCCGCGCATGAACTAGCCTGTGGATATCTTATCCACGGTTGATAAATCCCTTCTCTCCGTCATTATTGCCATACGAGGAATATTTAATCAAACTATCATAACATTCACTAAATTTAGAATAGTAATAGGTTAATTTGCTTTTTTATCTATGGTTTCAAATTAATGTTATCACACGTGTAATTTAAAATGACGCTATTTATGTAAGTTTTACTAAATAACATGTCATTTTATTTGAATAGTGTGAGTTCTGCGATCTGCGTGTAGGGGAGCCAGCGGGTAATAGGAGCGGTGCGACTAGAGACAAAACTATAGCTCGTCTTCACATAGTTGCCACTCAGGCGCCTTCGTCATACTGCGGCCGTGATTTTCCCTTTTATAGAACTATTTCCTTAGTAGGCTCCAATGCCCCCCAGCTCCCCTACATTGATATCAACTGATTTGTTTTGGTGTTTATGATTGCATTGTTTGTTTACCGTGACAAGTTTATAAAAATATTCACATTATAAAACTCTGAGATAGAGAAGAGCAAAGCAAGTAGTACATACCTGGGTACTACGCAGGGCCATATCCTTATTTATACGAACAAGTTACCGGAATGAATTGTACGAAAGCTCGAACGGATTGCTGGCATCTCTGATGAATCTTCGGTGCAGTTTCCGCTTCATTACTTGCATTTCTCGCTTAAAAACATAAATATACACAGTCAGGTCATAAATTCTGTCACAAGTTTAATATAAAATAATTGAAACAAGTTTATTCATTATGTAACCATTTATATACCAAAATGAACTTAACGAAACATAGATTCTTATGACAATAAAGTTTATTCAAAATGACATCCGTGATTTTGTATACAGGCCTTCAATCTGCGCGGCCAGTCGTCTATCGCAGCACGAACGAGGTCCATGTCAATATCGGCGGCTGCCTTAATCAAGGATGTCTTGAGTGACTCCAAATTGGGATGAGGCTTTGAGCACGCCTTTTCCTCCAAGTGTTGCCATATATTGTAATCTAACGGACTCAAATCTGGACTGGAGGAGGGCCAGTCTTCGTGCCGGATGAAGTCGATTTCACGCGCCGCCAGCCAGTCTTGTGTGCTCTTCGCTCTATGAGCTGGAGCCGAATCTTGTTGGAATACCCAGTGCCTGTTATTGAACATGGTATGAGAAACAGGTTCCACGAGGTTCGTCAGGACTGTATTTTGATACACAACTGCATTCGTTTTTACACCTTTCTCACAAAAATGTACCTCTGTTAAGCCCCAATAAGAAACTCCCAACCATACCATGAGCGAGGATGGAAAATGACCTCGTTGGACACGCGGAATACGGTTGCTCGCCTCTTCACTACTGTGTGCGTACACCTTATCATTTTGTTTGTTGTAGCTCTCTTCTACGGCAAAAATTTTTTCATCCGAAAAAAGAATTTCCCGATATTTTTTTCCCGCGTACCGCTTCAACAAAGCGCGGCATCTCTTCAATCTCAGGTCCATTAGACGAGCATTTAAACGATGTCCTGTTTTTCTTCGATATGCCCGAAGCCCTAAGTCTTCATTTAACACCCTTTTCACCGTGGTTCTGCTTAACCCCATCTGAAGGGCCAACAGTTTCTGATTACGTTTGGGATTTCTTTGAATTCGCGCCTTCACAGCTTTTATCACTGCTGGAGTCCTAACAGACCGAGGGCGACCACTGCTTGACCTGTCATCTATACTAGAGACTTCATTGTATCGTTTGATGGTACGATAAACGAATCTTTTGGTTATATTCAATTTTTTCAGTATGTCAACAATTTGAATTGGCGCGTAACCGCAACGATGCAACGCAATAACTGCAACACGGTCTTCTTTAAGCGTCCACTCCATATTTAAAAATGAGTAAAATTCTAAAAAGTAATAAACATTTTTATTTTCATGAACAATTCGAAATTCGACTTCAATAAACTTTTTTGTGGCCAGCATTCTAAAAGAAAAGTTTTTACTGTGTGACAATACTTATGACCTGACTGTGTAGTACCTATACTCGCGTCATATATGTTTTTCTCAATAATTAAACCCGCCTCATCGGATCGTGGATAGCCTCTCCCTTTCTTATGTCAAACGAGGACTATTATAGCCTATGCTTTGAGGCGGATATATAGACATAATTCCACCACAAATGTCAAAAGAGGACAAATTTATCTTCTCTGCTTCCGTGCTGTATAGGGCACAGAAGATAATTTTATCTCTCGAAGGTGGATAAAAACAGAGGACATTGTTTTTATACCCACCCCGTGCTGAGCCCACTGGTGTCCAGTTATAACGCTGGAGGTGGAAGTGCACTTCACCCGGAATCCACAACAGACTGAGAATCTGGCTTTCTTACCTCTTAATGCCGTAACACAACAATTAGAATTGATTTTATTTCGTCATACTTTGATAAGACGGTGGTTTTAACCGCCTCTGTGGTCTATTTGTTCCACCAACCGATTTCAGATCGAGAGGTCCCGGGTTCGATCCCCATGGGGAGTACAATATATTGTGCTTGGTTTGGTTGGTGGTAGGACTTTGTTTAAGTATGCCTGGCTAGCTACCACCATCTTACCTTACTCTTCCGCCATAATAACAATTCTAAAATTGTTGTGTTCCGGCATTTAGTGGTAAGATAGCCAGTTTTCCTCAGTTTGCTGAGGATTCCGGGTGAAGTACGCTTCCACCTTCGGCCTTATCATAACATAAAAATCAGGTGAGTTTTATTATTTTTATTGTACGGGATGTGAAGACCAATAAAAATAATAAAAAATAAAGTGTTCCTGTCCAAACATAAAACTAAATTTGAATGATGAGTTTGGTTTCAGTGTTACTTGTCTTCAACGCCACTTGTCTTTTTCCTCCATATCGTATAACTATTATTATTAATTTTAATAAACGCCTCATTTGGATATCAGTTTCAAAGGCTACGGTTTTCTGAACACGAGAGAATGGTTCCACGCCTACGGCCTCTTGGTGACGCTTGCGGCCCTACGAGAGGGCGCCACCATTGTGTACAGTTATAGAAACACACACAAAGACTGTCTGACTGCAATTCATAAATACAAGGTAAAGTCATCACCTTATCTAGTAATAACGAGAAGACCGGTGCTTGGGACCGCTATCAAAAGGGACCGCGGTCCCAATCGCCTGATTCATGTTATGTAATTACTTTTTCTCTGACATTTAACTTTCAGTAATAAGTATTTGGTATATATTGCTTTTAATATGTGAAAGCTTCCAAATTCTGGGCAAAGAACTGCCTGAACTTAGTATATCATTTCTGTAGGTACCTACCTGCTTTGTTCATAAATAAACGTAGTTTTTTTTTACTATTATTGAATAGGTATATCGGGCGCTTTCCTTTGTGCACGGAATATTGCTCGTTTTTGTCGAAATTTATTTATTTATTGGAAAACCAACAGCTCTTAAAGTTAAAATAACAAAAGCTATAGAATCAGAAAGCTAATAACAGGTTTTCACGTCTAGACAACAGTATGAAAACAAATATGTGAACAAATGATCGACTTAAATAGTACCTATCTGTAAGTTTAAGGTTTCATAAAGTTGATACAATGTTATTATGAAGATGTACATAAGTTAACTCACTAATTAACCTAATTTACACCGAAAAATTCTGTATTCAGCCGCTGCCTTGCTGAACTGACGCTCGTACAGAATAGGTCAAAATCTATTCGCCTACATAGCTAATTGAAATTATCACATGCTCGCCACAGATACGTATTTTGCCGGTAGTTGATACCAGCACGAGGTACATAGATAACTGGGTTAAATCTTAGGGGTCTGGAAGGAATGATCAAATTAATTTTGCTCAATAAATCAGGACAGTTAATATTATTTTTTAACAAGAAGGATAGATCGGCGACTTCGCGCCGCTTAAATAGGGGTAGGATATGAAATTGTTTACAAAGATCAAGGTAATTAGATGAACTAAATGGAATTTTAAGACGAAAGTAAAGGTATTTCATGAACTTAACTTGGATGCGCTCGATCCTTTCGGTATAAACCTGATAGCGAGGGTTCCATACCTGCGTTGCATATTCGAGAATGCTTCGAACGAAGGTGCAGTAAAGGATCTTGAACGTTTTAGCACGATGAAAGCTAGCAGCGCTCCTCATCACAAAACCTAGGGCTTTGGAGGCTTTAGAAACAATCGACTCCACGTGAACATCAAATACAAGCTTGGAATCATCCAAAACACCAAGATCCCTGACTACATTGCATTTCTGTAACGTCTGATATTTGAGTGAGTAAGAAGACGGAATTAGTTTTAATTTACGGGTGAAGGTGACAACTGAGCACTTGGATGGGTTAAGATCAAGTTTGTTAGCGAGACAGTAGTCATCAAGTCTTGACAGGTCTGCCTGAAGATCAAAAACGTCACCTTGAGATTTAATTATTTTAAAAATCTTCATGTCATCAGCAAAACATAGCAAATTACTTTTAAGAAAACAGGAAGAAATATCATTGACAAAAATAAGAAAAAGTAGTGGTCCAAGTAAGACCCTGCGGTACACCGCTAGGAATGGAGACCCAACTAGAAATATAATTGTTTATAACAATAGCTTGGGAGCGATTATTAATATAGGATGAAAACCATCGTAGTAGGTCACCTCGTATACGAATGTTATTGAGTTTGGTCAAGAGTCACCTGTGGTCGATTCTGTCAAAAGCTTTGCTATAGTCAGTGTACACTACGTCGACTTGAAAACTCTGATCCATAGCTTCAGTCAAAAAGTCGTTAAACAGGACAAGGTTAGATACCGTCGATCTGCCCTTGAGGAAACCATGTTGCAATGGATTAAAGGAGATTTTTAAGGCAGTGTAAACTTGGCTATAGATGACCCGTTCAAAATTTTTAGCAATAATACATAATTTAGAAATAGGTCTATAGTTTATAATTTCGGTTTTAGACCCTTTCTTGTGTATGGGTGAAACCAGGGCTGATTTCCAAATAATAGGAAATTCACAATCGGCTATAGATTTGCGAAACAATAAAGATATTGGGACACAAACGGAATGCGCACAGCCAACTAAAAACACTGCGCTAATATTGTGGTCGGGCGGGCCCAAACCCGCGGACTGTGCATCTGGTACCAAAAATGTAGAATAGAAGTATTGAGAGAACGCTTAACAAATACGATCCCCAGTGGTCACAGTGGAGTCGAGGTATTTAAGAGAGGTTGGGACGCCGTTAGACTTAGAACGGTTTTTTATAAATGACCAGAAATTTTTCGGATGCTTTTCGATACCGTCCTCAATAGAAACTATGTAGGATTGGTAACATTGACTTTCCAACAAGTGAACCCTGTCCCGTAATAATATAAAAGTTTCGAGGTTAGATTTCATATTACATGTTTAAAATTTTTTGCGATACTTAGACTTTTCTTTTATAAGTTTTATCAATGCCGGAGAGTACCAAGTAGGATATGAGCTACTAGATACAACTTTGGTAGGTATAAATTGAATTTTTAATTGATTGAGAACAGAATAAAAATATTTCACGCCTTCCTCGAGTGATCTAGATGAGATTTCAGTTACCCAATCAATATCCGATAACTTCATTTTTTTTTTTTTTTTTAGCATTTATTCAATAAATTAAACTAACTATGTACAAAGGAATCAGTCAGATTACCTAAGGACCGTTACAAACGGCCTATAGGTAACTCAACTGTTCCAGACCAGTACCAGACGGAAGCGTGCCCAAGACACTGGCTGCATTGCCACGCTGAATAGCTATGCTAATTCGCTGGCCTAAATAAGAGCCAGCCCTTGGGTCACGTGTCGCCTCAATCAAAAGCCCCGCAATATTTTTGAAAACCCGGAGGGCACCGGCTCCCCACGGACCCAAGGTCTCCACCCCAAAAGGCTCAAATAGGTAAGCTCTGTCGAGACCACTATATTTGCGCCTTTTGTGATCCTCGGCCGAATCAGCCGCCGCACCAGCCCTAACTGATGTCCCAGGCAGATGAGATGGCGCTAGGGTGTCGACGCAGGTAGCGTCCCACACCAAAGGCCTACCCATTTCCCAAGGGACAAGAGTCATACCGTCGGGCCGCTTACCATCATCACGTAACAGACCATTCGGTTCAAGAACGGCTGGCTTATTTTATTTTATATTAACTTCATATTAATGGAATCATAGTTACCTTTATTATACAAAAACTTCATAGGATTTATAATTAAGAAATGGAACAGTGGCACAAGGTGGTCAAGGCATTCGGTGACCATGACAAACGAAATGAATGACATTGAAAACGAAATGAACATTACCTCCCCGTGAGTTGTTTCAGCAAAGATTTCCCGATTGCAAAGTAACATTTTCTATGTAGAGTATTCTTCCCTAAGAATTTCGATGTGTTTCTTTCATGACTTTATTTCGGAATATATTGTGTCGCGAAATGTTGTTCTAATTTTGGTTCCCGATTTCACTGATTCTTTGAAAAATCGTTCAAAATTTGTGGGTGCTCAGATATCAATCATTTTTTTATATTTACTTTGAAGGATAAAAAATAGAAACCTCCAATCATTCAATTTCTAAAGATTTTGGATAAAAGAAGTTTCTTAAAATTGTGCATCAATAGATTGAGGGCTGGAGTGAGTTATCTTTGATTTCAGATTAAATACCTACAGCTAGTACCGAGCTCAGTAACTGAACTGATCAAGTCTCCAATTCTGGATGACTACGATGTCTCGTCTGTGGTGGGAATCTTATCTTCCAGCACGCCTCTCCTGGCTGACCAAGTGCAGGCTGTGAAGAAGAGGTACCTACCTTAATAATAAATGATAAATGAATTTATTGTTTGTAGAGTCTGTAGATGTAGGTAACAATGGTCTTATAATCTATCTTAAGAAATATATCTAGTCTTGCCTAATACGGCTTACAAAACATTACATGTCACACGTTAGAAACATTACATTAAACATAATCTATTAACTAATAATAAAAAAAAGTCCCAATTAATGTCACAAATAATGTCAAAGTCATTTATATAAAATAAAATACACAGTTATAATCCAGTGTATTTCATTCAAATCTATGATTCATAAACTCATTAATTGTATAATACACTTTCTCTTCTAATAATTTAGTTAATTTATATATAATTGCTAATAATGCTAATAAGGCCGTTTGTATACGGTCCTTAGGTAATCTGACTGATTCCTTTGTACATAGTTAGTTTAATTGTACTTTTTTTTGCTAATAAACTATTTCCTTGGGATTGGGACATGATTATATATGACAGGTGCCATGCAAAAAATACTGTGACGTAGCAGCTTTGTTTGACTTGCATGGTGATAGATGTATCTTCTCGGCGACTGCCCGCAGGTAATGGGGAAAAGCGATCTAGATTGCTATGCACCAACATTGCTACCTCAAATATGTATAACTAGCTTTTATCCGCGACTTCGTTCGCGTTATGTTTTGTTTAACAGACGCATGGAGAGATAGACTGGGACTTAGAACAATCCCCCAAGTTTGAAATAGATAGGTGTATGGCCATTTTACGACAGAGATATTATATCAATATATATAAGTACACGTTTCTCGTATGGGGAACCCTTTTTTTAATCCCGGTTATGTATATTTTATGAATATCATACATATTATCTGAAAATTTCAACCTACTACCTGTTACAGATAAAATTATATAGCTCTTTAGAGGCTGGTTTTTTAAACATTTGAGGCCCTACCCTTTAATTATGAAAATTCTAAAAAACCCTAGAATATGCCATTGCTTATTTCATATGGGCAATCTACATACAAATTTTCACACGTCTATCATGTACGGTTTCGGAGATATGCAACTCTGAACTTTAAACCCCATTTTGTACCCCTTGACATACAACATACCCTCCAAATTTCAAGTCTGTACAACCAGCGGATTAGGCTGTGCGTTGTATTTAGTTGAATCAGTCAGTCAGTCACTCAGGACCTATCCTTTTATATAATTAGAGATAGATATGATGTTAGTGTCAATACTTTCCATTGTTTAGGTGTCTTGTAAATGTTATAGGCATCCTTTTCATTATATTCTATTACTTCCTAATAGGTTCAAGAACCTGGCAGGTGTGTACCAAATGTACGGGACTTCAGAAGCGGGCGCGGCTTGCAATGAACTGTACTCGCGCTTCGGGCCGCGGGCTGGAAGCGCCGGCACGCCTTCACACGGTTTCGTGTTGAAGGTATTTGGGTGATATTTTAACACACTCATACATACACATACAAAACGAAACATGGGTCCGTCCATCTTTTGTGGAAGAAACATTAACACATAATTGACACAAACATCATTAATTCGTTACAAATAACGTATGAGTTATTGAACTAAAACGGCCAAAACCAATTACACGAATGAATTTTAAAATTGTAACATACCTTAGTATTAAAATAATAGCTATAAACAAAGTCAAAAAAGTTAATTTAGGAAAAATCATCAAACAATCGTACATTCATAGTAAATTACATTCACGATAAAAATAAAATAATCCAATTATAGTTTAAAAATAATTATATTAATAATGATCTTTCAAATAAACTAACAAAACGGATCCAACAAATAAAATCGAAATAGCTGTTCATTAATCATTCTATTCACGGTATAGCAAATTATTATTATTATTATAACTCGACAAATATATCGCAGTCTGGGTTGGCTGATAAGTTTTAAATTATACCCAATGTACCCCGCTACTTTGATTAGATTGTCAGTCGGTTTCAAAGTTGTCTGCCTACTTTTTTTTATTGATCAACGGGTAAGCGCTTGGCCTTCATCTCACTTTATCAACACTATGATAAGGTCGAAGGTGGAAGCGTACTTCACCCGGAATCCTCAACAGTCTGAACTGGCTATCTTACCTCTAAATGCCGAAACGCAAGAATTATTGTCACTTCACACGGTTCTATATTAATTGAATTATTTACGAAATTTTGGGAAAACTCACAGCTAGGTAGACAAAATAAGAAATGCAGATAGAACATGCATTTTACATGGGTAGATCAGAGCATGTTATTTACGCTTATTTGTGGAGGCTATTTTTAGTTCTATAGTTATTTTTTTTTTTACAAAAACTCGTCTCTCGCATCTCTCGCCAAGTCTTACTAAGATAAATTAAAAAATACTGAAATAAAGCCTCTAGCTAGAAAATGAATAAGAATCCAGGTATTTGTGATAAGTATTAAAACGTTTCAACAGGTGGTAGACCTCAATACCAGGCAGTCAGTGGGCCCTGATCAGCGTGGAGAGATCTGTTTTAAATCACCTTCACTTACTCCAGGTAATGAATTATTAAGTTCAACCACTAAGATTATCGTTGCTCATAGGCTGGTTATCGTGCTACGAATGTGGTATTACTGATTGTGAAAGTGGACTTTGATAATGGAATTCTACATTCGTAACCAGCCTGGAAGCAAGGGTTCACTAACCCGTTTTTGAAATTATAATCCGAATCTCAACTAATATTACTACTTTCTTAATATGTAGTCGTAAGGATGTGAAGATGTTAATTTTGAACCGACTTTCAAAAAAAAAGGAGGAGGTTCTCAATTCGTCGGATTTTTTTTTTATGTATGTTCCCCGATTACTCGAAGACGCCTACACCAGCTCTGTGGTACACAGGTTACCTCGGAGTGGCTGAACGAGACTACATGGATGAGGACGGTTTCTACAAGACAGGAGATGTCGGGTACTACGATCGCGACCATTACTTTTATATAGTGAATAGAACGAAGGAACTGATCAAATATAAGGATTTTTCGGTGAGCTAAAGATTTTTTCATAAAAATGTTGACTTACTAGTAGTTCGCTGGGATCTCGTGAAGTCTGCTTTGAGTTAGGTATTACCGTATCGCGCCTCTGTGGTCTAGCTTGTGTTCGATCCCCAGGGGGTAGGTAGGTACTATAATGTGCTTGGATTGGTTGGTGGTACAACTTTGTTTAAGTCCGCCTGGCTAGCTACTACCATCCACATGAAAAATAATGGACTTTACTAAATACAGACAGATTGGTGTTCACGCTGAAAGTAATATTCACGCAGTCTTTATTTATGAAACCCCTTGGTCGACTTTTATGACATCCGCGGGCTGTATAGGTGTATTTTTAAACCAAGAGTACCGCACGGCAACTATTTTGAGAACACTTTTCAAGGAACATAATTAGACCTTTTTATATTGGAAGGGGTGACTTTTCCTAATTGTATTTTTAACCGCCTCCGTGGTCTAGTGGTAGTCCTCCGGTGTCAGATCCTGAGGTCCCGGGCTCGATCCCCAGGGGAGTACTATATTGTGCTTGGTTTGGTTGGTGGTAGGACTTTGTTTAAGTCCGCCTGGCTAGCTACCACCATCTCATCTAATTCTGTCGCCATAACAACAATTCTTAAATTGTTGTGTTCCGGCTAAATGCCGGATGATGCCTCAGTTAGTTGCGGATATCGTCGTACAATATAAATAAAAATAAATGTATTTCAGGCAGCTGGAGAGCTGGTTGGAGCTATGACTGAAACTATGATTGAATGATTCAGATAGCGCCCGCCGAGCTAGAGTCCGTCCTTGTACAGCACCCAGCCGTGAGGGAGGTGGGGGTGGTGGGGCGCCCCCACCCGGAGTGCGGGGAGGCCCCCACGGCCTTCGTGGTGCTTGAGACCACTGCGGGGGCAGACGAGCGGGGGCTGGTGGAACATCTCGAGGCCAGGGTATGTCTGTATACCTGCTTAGGGCAGCCCGGGGTCGCGCTACTATTGTGAATGCGAACTAATCAACTAATATCCTACTTATCCAAATAACGCATGCACACTCTAATATACACACACATACACACACACACACACACACACACACACACACACACACACACACACACACACACACACACACACACACACACACACACACACACACACACACACACACCTTTTCACTGTCATACTCAGTAATTTTGTTTTTTGTTTTTAATTTAATTTGGTTTTGCCCTGTTAGTAGCACAAGTCTTTTGGTAATTCTTTAAATAGACTCCCGCGGCACAGGCTAGCCCTAGTGTGGGGTCCTCTGGTAATTTTATAATTGATTTAAACTTATTGGCAATAAATGAATTTGAATTTTGAATTTGAATATAATTATTCACACTAATATAATAATGGCGTAAAGTACTACTAAGTTTTAATATCCGCGCATTATTTGAGAAAAGTACTGTACAAGCGTTGGTCCTAACTAGGCATTGATCCTCTTTTACTAGTCGCTGCAGTAATGTACCTACTATATTTACAGATACAACAGTCGTTCCGTACGAACTTGGAAGGACACGGAACAGTTCGGATCGTTGAGGAGCTACCGCGAGGAGCTGGAGACAAGCTAGACAGGAATGCTCTCAAAACTATGTTGTAACGTGTCCTTACGGAGGCCGGGATCCGAGGTCTAATGGGTCGCGGAGTACCCATCAGAAGGGTAGTAGAGTTTGATGAGGGCTTTTTTTTTTTTTTTTTACCGCTTTCAATAAGGCAATCACCTTCTCTGGCTGTGTTCAAAGTTAGGGTTAAATGTTTTTACTTAAATTAACCTGTTTAAATAGTCTATCTCATCCTTCGTCACTACAACACGTATTTGCTGTTTTCTACGCCGTTTTATATGTTTTTATCATGGTACTCCTAGAACATTTATTATAATTATCATCCATCTAAGTAAATATATTTATTCATGTAAATATATATTTATATTTGTATAGTATAGTATGTAAGTACATATTGTATAGTATGTAGGTATTTATATTATATAAGTAGTGTGTATATTTGTAGCATAGCTTTACTTATAATGTATGATTTACGTATAGTTAATTTAGCTAGACTCTAATTAATATGTGCACTACCAACCACCTCTTTAGTCATGAAATCCTCTCCATCCAAAGGTTGTCTGGAAGAAATCGCTTCTTAGCGATAAGACCGCCCATTGTACTTTTATTTTTAAGTTATCCAGTTTTTATTTTTAAGGTGTGCAATAAAGTATTTTTCATTCATTCATTAATTCATTCATTCATCTTATCCAAGACTGTCGCCATAATAACAATTCAAAAATTGTTGTGTTCCGGCATTTAGAGGTAAGATAGCCAGTTCCTCAGTTAGTTGAGGATTCCGGGTGAAGTGCGCCTCTACCTTCGGCCTTATCTCAACTTGTAACCAGATGAGATGAAGGCCAAGCGCTTCCCCGTCGGGCAATAAAAAAAAGGGCCTGTCCGGGAAAATACTACCACTACATTCGGGTATGGTTATATAGGTCGTGTTCTTTGTGGATATGATACTTTTTAAATAAATAAATAAACCGTTTATTTTCTCTCTTGTATCCAAGTTGTATAAAAAAATAGACCCAGTGGTCTCAGGTTCGATCCCAAGGGGTCATATTTGTGCCTTGGTTTTTTTGGTAGGTAGTAGGTACATTTTATTTTAGTCCGACTGGCTATATTTACCATCATCTTAACGAAGTGTGTAGCCATAACGACAATTTATCTGTTGAGAAAGTTATATTTAAAAGTAACTGTAACTTTATGCACAAACGACGCAAACCTAAAGAACAGATAACAAAATAGTACCTAAAGCCAGGAACAACCTTAAAGTCTTTTCTTAGTTGTTCTAGTTGGTCTTTCTATAATATACGTGCCTACCTAACAACCTACTGCTAAACTAAAAATCGATGCTACCCTGAAAGTGTGCGTTCTCGCAGCGGAAAAATGACGAATTTCATGAGTTTGCTTGGCTAAATAATTTGCTAGTGACGCCATATAAATGTGTATGGTACTATTAAGTTTGTGCATCCAGCCGTTTTTGAGATATTTGAAAAAAACTGTTGCCGCTGGGAGACTCGTGAAATTCGTCGTTTTTCCGCTGGGAGATCGCACGCATCCTGAAAATGTCAAGATTCTAGGTCCTCTGGTTTGGGCTGTACTTTTAAAGTAGATACCTAGGTCAGCTCTTGAGTTAGAAACTTGCACAGGGAAGGATGAGATCTAGTCACTCTACGGTGGAGTGAGCTCACTTGAAATGCTCTAATTGAATATCTTTTTTTCTTATAAATTCTTGAGATTTCGCGCCAACACCAATTGCTTTTGTGCAGGTGTGCGTGCTCCTTTCAGTTCCGTTTTCAAAAATTCAAATGTTCTTCAATGATAGAAAATAGGTACCTATTTCGAAGCGGCCCTAAAATAATTTTAGGGCGGCTTCGCTAGGCTTTAATGACACACTTTTCGACCAAGAGAAGTAAAAACACAATTAAACCATTACTTAGTAGTTCTGAAGTGGCAGCGGGCCGGCCATATTTGCCGAAGAACCGACAATCGCTGAAGTAAGCGAGTGGAGTGGAGATGTCGCGTCTCGTTGTGTTGGACCTCCGTAGCCAATGTGCCCAGCCACTAGGTGGGTGAAACTGGGAGAGACCTGTGTCCAGCAGTGGGCAGCCCACATGTAGATTGTTGATGATGATCATCACTAGTAGTTCTCCCCGAACTGAGATCTCGCGTGGTTTTTGTTAGGTATTTTACCATGGATATTTTTTTATCGCACAAAAACTACGCTAAAAAAGTGCTTTCATTACACCTTTACCATACTTTACCACCTTAGCACACTTTGTCTCAATATATCTTGTGTGCATTGCTCCAGCATGAAAGTATCTTCTAGAACGAATTGAGTTCAGCACATACATTAAAAGCTTTGATCTAAGGTATATTATTCAAAAACGCTTGTATGTGCATTCCTGAAGTTTTATATGGTTGCATAGAATAACAACAAGAACCGAATACCGTTTACAATGAACTTGTATGTTTGCCCATTTAAGAGCTAGACACTTTTTAGGGTTTAAATAAAAAGCTAGATCACTTAAAAACGGTATATATTTTTGATAATATTAATATGTCACAGATACGCACAAATGAAGAGCTACTCATGTATGTATATTTTACGGGTGCACATCTAATGGTTTCCGAGAAACACGATTCTGCAAAACGTTCCCCCAGCAGGAAATGAAATATCTCAAAAACCTTTAGGCCCACAAATTCCATTTTTCGCGCACTTTTATGCACAAATGTAAGCTATCTGCCCATATATGTCACTTATGGCTACGGTCATTCGTTTAGAATCTTCCTGCTGGAAGAACGTTGCTCCAGCAGGAATCTTTTTTCGCGTTTTATTCCAGAACGGTAAAATGCACTAATTTCATACTTGGCGCACTAATACAGCATATATCGCTCTAAGTATGTGTTGAACTCAATTCGTTCTAGAAGATACTTTCCTGCTGGAGTAATGCACACATATATCTTTATTCAGCACTTCGAGGCTCTCTATTTGATGACTCATTCAAAACTAGGACGAGATCAAAGCACGATAGCACCGACCGTACGATTTAGTGGTTACGGGGTCGTGTCTCCCTTAGGTGACACAAGGTGATTTTGCTAATGCCTTGGCTCCCTCGGACAGGGGAGACAAATTTTTCGTAATTTTAAGTGATCTTGATTCCCCCTGCCATGATACTGACCACTTAATGTGAAGTGTTTGTAATCTTAAACGTTCAATAATAACATAATATGAATACAACCTATTCATATATGGTTTTGAAAAGTGTTTTCAAAACCAACCCACGGATGTCGTAAAAGTCGACCAAGGAAGGTTTAACCATAAGGCAGCAGCTTCCTTCTGTATATAAACAAAACTTTAACTATGCACAAACTATAGTTTTGGAGGAAGACCTGATGATGATCAAAACCTTTCTACCCCTTTAGGTAGGTAAGTCAAAAACCAACCCCTATAAAAATAAAAAAATAAGCTAATATTGAAATTTGCAGTTAAAACCTTGCAAGTACGTACATACTTCAATCTATTTACACCTGACCCTTTTACAGCCCTTAAACGTCAATACAGGGATGATTTCAGTTAACAAATAGTGTTTTGTAGTTATATCATTATAACCTACAAGACATTCTAATCATTATTTTAATGCGTTGAAATAAAAAGCCGTTATAAGGTCTATAATTTTTATTTGAAAATAACTGAAAAAAATACACATTTGAATACTCACTAAAAAAAAAGTTACGTTTTTGTGATTTATCAAATTCATATAATCCATTATTAATTCTTATTTGTAGATCTCATAAAAAACGATATTATTCATAATAACGATAATAATTTTTCGAACTACGTAAAAACAGTAAAGCGAAAAAAAAATCACATTTGAACAGCCTAATTTGTACATTACCTACTGTTAAACCGGTGGTGCAATTTAAATCATACACTGCTAAATACACCGGCTCCTATACCTACTTGTTTAATAATTATTACGATATAATAAAGCCAAATTCAAAAGTGGTTTACATTATGTAAATAATTAAAGAGTTTAATTACGAGTAATTTAATTAAGCTTGAGATAAATAAACAGCTATGGAGTTTAAAATAAAGAGCGTTTTTTTTATAGTTTAACTGAATTATTTTTAATCATTTGAATATTCATTCCGATACGAGTATAAACTTGACATGAATAAACTGCATTGTAATAACATAAATAAGCTAGTGTATTCTATATTCAAACTGAGTGTCATTTAAAAGGTCTTGAAGCATATAAACAAGAAAAAATTACGAGTATAAACTTGACAGGAATAAACTGTTATGGGATAACATAAATAAGCTAGATATGAGATATAGAAGTGTGTTATTCAAACAGTCTTCTGGAGATAATTGTCGAACATGTACAGAGCGAGCGACAGGTCCTGTCCGTTGTTGTCCGTGATGAACCTCTTGAGGTCGGAGGTGCGGCCGGCGAGGTCACGGATCGTCTGCGCGTGACCTTCGATGAACTCCTCCTCCAGGTACTGGGCGATCTAGAAGACGGTGTTGGTTTATGTATTTAAAACCACCACTATTTAGTTTATTTTTCGTTTGTAAGTTTGTACGCTAGTTGCCAGTGAAAGAATGGCAATCGAATCTTCACAAAGCTAGGTTATACATAGACAATATATATTTTCTTTACGGCCTGACTACGAACCTTTTAGCCACAATAGGACATGTTAGAACCGTTGCGTTAACATGATTTTTTTTTATTTATTTATTTAAACGCACAAAACACATCACAACCACAATAAAATTATAGTTCAACCAAGATTGTATAGTTCTGATCTTGATTGCGACATAAACATATGCACGCACATCTAAGCAAAACATATAATATCGAGCAGAATTAACTATACTTAAAACCTAAATTAAAATAAGTTCCGGGATATCTAAACAAAATATATAAATTCGCTTAAGGCTTATACAGTTAAAAATAAATTAAATTTAAATAAAATGAGACAAATGTAATTTCACAAATTTGTCCCATATATATCTTTAATGATTAGGATATTAGATTTTTATCTTCCAACTAAATCACTTTGAACAATAGAGTGCTTTGTCTTTGTTTGTTTGTTCAGGTCAATTCCAGCTGAATTAGAACCGCTTGCTGACATCTGACCTTTAGTTCTGGTGGTAATACTATATGCAATGCTAACAAAATTGAAGACGGGGAAGCGCTTGGCCTTCATCTCACCTGGTTACAAGTTGATATAAGGCCGAAGGTTGAGGCGCACTTCACCCGGAATCCTCAACAAACTGAGTAACTGGCTATCTTACCTTCCAAACATTTAGAATTGATGTTACGGCGACAGAATTAGGTAAGATGGTGGTAGCTAGCCAGGCGGACTTAAACAAAATCCTACCACCAACCAAACCAAGCACAATATATTGTACTCCCCATGGGTTATCCTGAACCCAGCCAGCCCAACTCCTTGTTCAACGGCTCTAGAGTACTTAATGTTGCCATATCCGCAATATCCAGGGATTCCGTTGTCCGGGACAGACCACTAGAAGGCAGATATTAGTTTGGACTCTTACCTCAGGGTCGTGCAGATGCTGGCTGTTCCTCGTGGCCTCGCGGTGGATGTAGAACGCCCTCTCGGCGAGCTCCTTCTGTGTGTCCAGCGCTTTGGCCATGGACTCCAGCTCGTGCAGTTCCACGGTGTAGTTCTTGCGCTCAACTGGCTTCTGGGTGCTGCGCTGGGCGAAGTTCATTGCCTCACCTGGTAGAATAATTACACATGACCACAGAGGAAACGCCAGATAGGTTTTGCCCAGCTGCGGACTTAAATAGGCTGTTGAATCCAAATCTGTTTAGTGTTTTTTTTTTATTGTACGACGGGTAAGTGCTTGGCCTTCATCTCACCTGGTTACAAGTTGAGACAAGGCCGAAGGTGGAGGCGCATTTCATCTGGATTCCTTAACAAACTGAGGAACTGGCTATCTTGCCTCTAAATGCCGGAACACAACAATTTTAGAATGGTTATTATGGCGACATAATTAGGTAAGATGGTGGTAGCTAGCCAGGACCAGAGCCGGACTTAAACAAAGTCCTACCACCAACCAAACCAAGCACAATATATTGTTCTCCCCATGGGGACCTAACCCGGGACCTTTGGATCTGGAATCGGTGGGTTGATCCACTAGACAACAGAGGCGGTAAATCATCAAGGTGTCATGTTTTGTTCCAGCATTTAGCGGTAAGATAGCCAGTTCCTCAGTCTGTTGAAGATCCAGGGTAATCTTGCACTGACCTCGCTTAGTGATGTGCTTGATGATCTCGATAGTCTTCTCCCAGGCGTCGTCGGACATCTTCTTGAACATCTTGGTGAACCCAGCGCGGTTGGTCTGGTAGTTGTTGTAGTATGCAGACGAGAGCAGGTAGTCGTACGACCGTTCCAGGTGCAGGGTGGCGTACGCCTGCATCTCGGAAGCCACGTTGCCATGACTTCCGTACTCTCCGTAGACCGCGTTACAACGGGGAAGGGCTGGGGAATAAGTCACGGGTTGAATGCGATGGGATGATCATCATTACGATGATGACAACGTTAATGTGAAGAGTGGATGGATATAGGGGTTGATGCAGGCCGACTTGGCCAAGAAAGGAGTGTCATGAGATAACGTCCAATAGAGACTGGAGGATATATGATAAGATGATTTATTGAAAAAAATGCATTAAATTACACACACATTGTCAAAGATGGCCGGCCATGTTTTTCGAGAGAATGATTTTTTATTGATTATGTACGCAATGGGAAATGGGCTACTTTTTACCTGGGTACTTTTTTTATTGAAAAACAAGAAAAGATGTGGCCTAAGATGGAGCATGCTTGTCTAAAAGGAACGTATTCACAGATTGTACTCGTGCATGTATTGTCTATGACAACCTTTTCTATGGTGTCTAGGTACTACAGCAGCTTATTTCACTGACTTTGTCCTGCAAAATGTAGTACCTACCTATTCTATGTGCTAGAGGCGTTGTACAAGTTTTCTTTCTCTATTGTTGCTAACGATTGTTGCCACACTAAGTAAGTAAGTAGATACTAATAAAGATGGACATGACACTATGGACTAGATGCAAGTTCATGCCGGTTTTTCAAGTTTGGGTAACTAACTTATAAGTAAATGAATGTCTATGACTATTATATATTTTCCTGCGAAGTCTAAGTGCTACTTAGACTTCGCACTATGTAATATCCAATTACTAGTCCATGCCATTTACATGCCGAAACTACAATTAATTTTCATGCCAATTTTTTTTTATCTGCTACTTACGATGATCGAAGCGGCCAGCTGTAAAGATAACCAAGTGTCATGTCTATCTATAAAAACTTACATATGTTTATATTTGGATAATATTCCTAAATTAATATACATTATGTGGTGGTATGGAAAATAAATTTTTAATTATATTAAAAATTGACTTGGCTGTTGGGATTCGAGCCTGGGACCTTATGGTTCATTACACCAACAGTCTAAGTAAATCAACCAAGACATTATGGTTTTGACCTTTGTGCATAGTTTGGTTGATAGGACTTTATATAAGTCGCCTGGCTACCATCATCTTACCAAAGTCGCCATAAAAACCCTTCTAAATTGTTGTATTCAAACATTTAAAGGTATGATTAGAGAAATGAGTTCCTTATACTATTGAGAATTCCGGATTAAGTGTGCTTCAGCCTTATCATAACCGACACCAGATGAGATGAAGACCAAGCGCTCCCCCATCGTAAAATAAAAACAGGCAACTTTTATCCGCGAATATATGTATAGGTACTAAGCGGGTGGCGCTGCGGACAAAAGCCAGCTATTTATAAATATGCCTGCATCCTTTAAAGGTCAAACACGATAAAAAAGTACCTCAAAGCTGTATGTAAGCTTATTTATTGTCACTTCCTATAGACACAAAGATTAGGATATAGAAAGGGACATACTCAGAGCTCATAGTAAAAAATATACTTAAATAACTCTTTATATAACCTGTTAGTAAATTTTACAGAGGACAATGTAGCTCCTCAATTTTTTTTCATCAGGTAACACTAATGTCCTTAAATGGACATACAGCAAGATTTATGTAAGTCCTATAGATAATGTATTTTTATTTATTTTATTTTTTTGCCTTTGAGCCATCAGAACCAAAGTTGCTGACATCTGACAGCTATCAGAATTAGCAAGCTGAAGTTTCATGTCACTGGGCTGGCAACATGGCTCACAAGAACCGACAAGTAAATGTTCTCGTATGGCAACCACAGAGTGTGGGTGCCCCCACTCAACGGACCGATGACATTGTGGTAGTTGTGGGAAATTTATGATGGAGGAGGCTGTGGCTGCTATGTGTAATGTCGATTGGTTGATGTTCAGCAGTCAAAGCAGTGGGCTAAATTGATGATGATGAATCTGGTGTTAAGTAATTCCTTACCTAAGCTGTTAGGATTGGCTTGCCCGCAATTGTCAGTGACATCATCGTAGCAGGATTGCATGGCTTGAGCCCCCGTGATTGCCAGCAGGCAGCATGCAATGATGACCTTCATGTTTCTGTAAAAATGATAGTATATTTGTTTATCAACATCACAAATATTTTTACAGGCTTATCCTAATACAGCAGCATATACATCAAAAATTTTCAAAAATAATAATTACTTAAAATCACAATATACAATCAATATCTACTTATAATAAAATAAACGATAAAAACAGTCATCTATGAATGCCATTGCCTGATGCTGCGGCAATTAGGTCCTAATAATGAAACATATCAGTTGGGTACCCATGTAGGTATAGGTACCTATAGGAAGTACCTACCCTACCTATTTCATTATAATAACATTTGTTTAACCCCTCCCTTCCCCATACTTATACCTAGGTTTTAAGGTACCTACATACCTTACCAAAAAGTATGTGTTAGCAAATTTGTATCTACCTATGTAGGTAAACAACTATTAAATACATGTCTTTTCATTTAAAATAATTGCACTTTTAACAATTAGTAATTAACTGCATTTTGTTTACTTACCAGAATTCAACCAATACCTAGTTACTACCTATATATCATAAAATACAAATAAAGTTTGAGAACCTGCGTGTTTGATAAAAAAATCGGCAGAGGCCTAATTATTTCATTATCTAACTAAGCAATGAAGGTAGGTACTACATAATCATTTTAATAATTTTCTTGATTATCTTGACAACATGGCTCAATATTATTGTACCTACTGATGATAAAATTAATCACAACAAGCTATTCATATAATCTATTGGGTATTAGGACATTAATGTGCTGTAAAATTATAAAGAAATGTAGACAAAACAACATCGCCAAAAGTGACAGATAGTTGGGTAATTTCTTAAAATTAAAAAGTATTTTAGGTAGGTAGGTATTTCTAAATTTATATTATTCTTTGAGAAATAAATCAGAATGTCATGATCTTACATTTCTCTAAACAATAAAGATTATTTATCGTGCCTCTGTTTGCTGTCTGTGGATAAATTATTAATAGTCACTCACCAAAATACAGTGCGACAAGACAAATGAAAACACAATAGAAGACTGTTGGAAATGCGGCCTTTACACACACTGGTGCAGAAGGCGTCTTCTAACACAAAGAACTAGATAAAACTGATAATGCCCCGTGACGACGACGGAGACGAAATGATTTTAATTATTTACGACGCAGTAGAATCCGAACTCAACTCAACTCGAATGGTACAAAAATCAAACTGTCACGTGAAGTTAGCAGGCAGATGTTAACGCTTAGGGATGCCATCGCGATGTGTTATTTCCCCAGAAACTTTAAATTAATCCAAAGTATTGCATTTGCATGGTTCTCAACATTAAAATCAAGCAAAAAGTGAACAGCAAAAAAAAAAAGAGAATTGTATATTTTTTTATTCTTGTGTGTCTTGAAGTTCGTAAACTGTAGGTATTTCATGAAAAGCGTCGAGCTTTGGTAGTTGTTGTCTCCGAAAATGTTGGTTATATTTAGAAGCTGGCATCACAGACAACTTTGTTTCCTTTCGCAGAAATTCTCGGATACATATACGACCCTATTATGACGTAGTCCATGTGGAGGTTTCTTGTTCCAAGAATTAATTTCTCATTCGTCGGTTTAGCCCACTTTCAATATTTAGATATCATAATAGGTGTTCAACGCTTATGTAGCTTGTTTAATTCTAATATGGTTAAAAAACCTTTCTGAGACATCAATTTCACATAATAAATGACAAATTGAATATTCCGTGAACAATCTAGAAACACAAAACCTCGCAGGTTTTTGATATGCTGTAGGTACCTATCTCGCTCGCTCCCGCCCCTCAGCGCCGCGACGTTCGATTGAGTCACGGAAACACAAAACCTCGCTGGGACTTTTTGCTATGCTGCATCCCTCTCGCTCGCTCTCTTTGTTCGATTGAGTTAAGTTGAGTGAGACCACAACAGAGGTTGATTGAGGCAGACACTTGTCAAAGAGATGTTTGTGTTATCGTTGCGCAGTTCATATTATAATAATCAGAGTCATCCACGCGAATAGTACGTCGTTTTCCAATTTCGTTGTTGATAAGTCTTGCCTTCTGCACCAGTGCGTGTAAAGGCCTGACTTTCGAGAGTACTGTTAGCTGCTAACTTGTTTAATCCTAAAATATCGTCAAAGTATCTGTGATTTATTTTGTAGAAGTAAAAATGAAGGTGGTTATCATTGCCCTCGCCTGCCTTGTGGCCGTGCTTGCACCGACTTCCGGAACTCAATGTAAGTTAATTTATTTAGGTATATTGTTAGCTATAGGTACAATCGGTTATTTACGTATTTTTTGACATAGATGATTATGATATAACCCAACTTGAACTTCTGCTTACTCACTGAATTCTCAACTAGATTCTATCTACCTACCAGCAAACGTAACGATAATTCGTAATTGTCTTGGGTGACAGAAATAGTTTTAAGCACCTACCTACCTACAATATCTTTTTGTGTCGATTTAACAACAAAGAAAATTGAACTAAGATGCTGTCAAAATGACAGTTGGTTTGGTATGGTAAACATTTTGTAAACAAAAACAGCTGATTGGAGTGGAATAGATAACCTCAGATAATGCATTTCAATTAATAGTAAAATAGTAATAAAATTATTGTATATTAAGTAAAATAAGGTGAAAACAAGATAAAATAAAAAATATGTATAATAATAATAGGGTAGGTAGGTACCTGGTACCTACTGAAGTAAAATTAAACATTATAAATGATATATAACATAAGTTAACTCTTAAATATAATATAGATAGGGGCTCGCTTCAATCTAAGTCTGTGGTTTTTGATAATGTGTTATATTGCTTACACACCTTGCCTACTTAACTACCAAAGATAATTTATTGTGTTGATTTAATCAATCATATGATAAGATAGGTATCCTATAATAGGCCTATATCTTCTAGAGATAGACAGAAGAAACATTAATTTGTTATTTTGTATGATAGTCAATAAATCAAATAGTCAAATGAATTATACCCTTCTTATTCTATATTAAGTATATATCTCTTGTGGCGGTCACCAAGGCTTATACTGAATTCCCTCTGTGTGGTGTACTGAGCATTGCCCCTCAGTTAAGTTAACCTGACCCCAGCCAGCTCAGCTCCGAATAGTAACGGTGTTGGTAGTGGAGTAGTGTTGGTGACACATAACAAAAATAATGATTTGATGTGGTAGTTGGTGATACTTACTCCTAGCCTGGACCATAGTTTGTTGAGTTAGGTACCTTCTAAACTATAAGCATAGGTAGCTTGTAAGATGGCAACTAGATTCAGAATAGGTACTTACTTGTATACATATTTTTTACATAATACAATACCCAAACAGTACAAACATCTTTTTCATCAAACTAATGTTTGTCCCGGGTGTGAATTCCAACATGAATCTACTATGTCGCGGTTTTGGACTGGCCTGCACAGTCACCCGACTTAAACCCAATTGAACACGCTTGGGACATGTTACAGCGAAGGGCTTTCAGCAATTTGCCATCAAATTTGACCATAGAAGACCATCTTTTTTGCCATTTAAAAAGAACATGGGATTGCATACCCCAGCGAGACTTTGACACCCTAATTTTGAGTATGAATAACCGGTGCAGATGTGTTATCAACGTCAGGGGAGGCAACACCGATTATTAAATAGTAAAAGGGTAATTTTATAAAGTCATGGCAACGTAAAAATAGTTTTAACACAATTTACCGAACCTTGTAAATTTTCAGATTTTTCGTGATTTTGTTCCTACTTTTGTTTATTAAAAAATTATACAAAACTGTTGTTTTTATTATTATTAATAAACAACACAAAATAAAGATTCTTGCCGTACCTAGTTTTTTAAGAAATTATTTTCAGTTTTTGTAAAAATCAACAAAATGTTGAATATCCCTAGACAATGTTGATGTGTGTACTTGACTCAATGAAAAATGTTAGTATAAAAGACTCATGTGTCAGCACTAAGACAAAGTAACTTTGGTCCATTGTGTGTGTGAAATGTCCTGCTAGTGTAGCCAGCCTAACTGAGACCAGAATAAGTGCAGAATATTCCTGGGGGTCTTCCCAAGCTTCACAGAGTGACCTCGGGCTTTTGTTGGTTTTCTTCTGGCATTGTACTGTGACTACAATGCATTCCAGGACTATGTGGGCAGCTGATTCCTCATTAGAAACCCTCTGCAAAAGGGACTGTCTATTGATTGTGGTGCTTATTTAATTAGGACTCTACATATTAAGATACAATTTTACTATTTGACTAGCAAGAACCTTCATATTAACAAGATAAAAAAAACATATAACTACTTATGTATTGAATTTACCTAAAATGGTGTTTTTGTAACCAGATTGGTGCCTGACTGACTGACCTTTTAATTAACTACTAGTTGTTAGACATCCGACCTATGTACAAGTATAACTGTGCTGTGTGTTTTTATCTCATTTGCTGATAACACTGGCCATTTTGTATTTAGCTTTGAACACTATTGAGTAGGTACCTACCTACAATTTGAACTAAATAATTGATGGAGATGGTATATGTCATACATTTTACTTTCTCAATTGTACTGTTTTTTACTTTCAAATTGATAAAAAACATCCATTAATATCCTATTTTCCTTCATTACCAACAAGGAAAAATTAAGATAAATCTATAGAAACTAGTTGCATCTAAGTTTGTATGATGAATGCAACTTGTAGCTTTACTGGATGTCACAATTCAATATGGGTAGGTACCTATAATATGTAGGTATATATTATTCTATGATGGGGAAGCCCTTGGCCTTCATCTAACCTGGTGTTAAGTTATGGTAAGGCTTAGGGAAGAAAATGGCAAATGAATGGTATTAGAATATTGATAATAACTGTGGTTACCTACAACTCAGATCAAGTAAATTGATCTACAACATAAAATTACAAGCACAAGCCCAAACAAAAGAAAACATTGAACATATCTATCTCTTTGTCTTGCAAATAAACCTATCTATATGAGTCAACAAATCATCATCTCATATGGATGGTGGTATTGTCATAGCCTAGACAAAATATATACCTCACCTCTATATACTCACCTAATATAAAATAATATCTTAGAGTGCTGTAAAACATACTTGAGGATTTATTCATAGACAAATAGAGGCTCTTTACCAATCGCCTTACTTCCAGTAGGTAAATTATAGATATGTAGTATAATACTACTGGTATTCCACGCATCAACAATATGCCTTTAACAATTATAATCTGAACAATGACTTGCAAAAGGTATGATTAATATTCCAATTGGGGTATTAGAACATGTTTACAAAGTAGTTATAACATTTTTAGATTAGAATTATCTACAAATGAATCACAGCCAAAGTCAATAATGGGTAATCAGTAGGTAGGTAGATATAAATATTAGATGACATATTATACCTACACTATACCTACCTACTTTATTATGTAGCTATCTTTCTTCATAAATGTTATTATACCTAACTTGGGTATCTAGCAGTAAAGAGTAACAACACCTATAAGTAAGATTAATTATTTATTACCATTTTTATTTTTTTACGATGGTTCGGCTCTTGACCACGATTTAATTAATTAACAACTATAAATCAAAATTGCCAGTTGGTACCTACTATCTACCTAGCTCTGCCTTCTGCTCTAAAGATTGTTGGATCGATTCCAATCCGAGACAAAAATTTGCGTGATCAATATAGTTTGGGTGTTATAGTATCTATATTAGAAAATAAATTTAGAAATAAAAATAGGTAGGTAACCTTTCTACTTAGCTAATATATATTTTTTTTTTAGATAATTATGTAGGTAAGAGTAGGTGGAAATCTAGGTATAGGTAGTAGGTGGAACACTATATACTACATATACCTACACAGATTATTTATGATTGTATTTCAATAAATTTCAAGATTTAAATGACAGATTTATTTGTATAAACAATTTCATCACACAATGTGCCAATCTAATCATCTGCCACTCACCTTTCACAGATTATCTCGATATGTACCTATGTAAACGACCTCATATATATATATTAACATGTGTCGAGATAATACATACGTGTTTAGACGGAGCGTACTGCCTATCTATCTACTTGTGTATTATCAGGCACTCATCACATCCATTGAGACAAAGACATGAAGATTACAATGTTGTATCTAGGGGCTACTTACTGTAGTGTAGATCAGTAAGTAACGACCTCTATACTTTGTGCTTCGATTAGGTACTTGAAGGTTATATTAATCAAGTCAATAGTTGACATGTACCTAACAATGTATTATAGGAGGTACCTATTGTAAGAGTGATTTACATTCACTTGAATGTATTAGAGGTAGATACGTATAGGTATAGTAAGAGTGAGATTTACATTTACTTGATTACCCATTGTCGATTTCCGTTAAAGTGGAGACTTGACTTTGACTTTGAATACTATCATTAGGTACTTATCTAATCTACCTATCACAAGTAGAAGGAAGGTAACTACCTACCTACCTACTACTACTGGGTAAGTATAGGTACACCTACGTTGGTTCCTTTTATATTCGGGAAAAGCCCGGGACGTCGTTCCCGGCCTTCCGTGGGAATTTCTTCGTGCGCCCCTACATTACAAAAGGCAGCTGCCGTGAAAATTTTGAGTCCAGGTCTCCAGGACCTGTTTGGGCTGTGCGCAAATTGTCAGTTACACGATGGTTTTATATGCTTAGATTATTCATAAAAACAGTAGGTACTTACCTAGCTACTTCGTAATTACCTAGGGAGTTAAATACAAGGTAATCTACATAAAAATCACAATTCAATAAAAAAAGTTAGCTTTCGTACCTTTAACATGCTATAGGTACATAACATAATAGGTAGGTGTTGGAGTCGGCCATTTTGAATCGCCGCCATTGGACTTTGACCTTCTGTTGTTTTGTTGGAATGGAACAATACAACAGGAATCTTTGCCAAAATAATGCACGTTTGTTCGGATAAATATTTCCTTACTTACGTCACCTTCTAAGAAATTGTGCTAGGTACCTATTTCCTTATTAAAAAGGGCACCTTACCCTTACAGGTAAGTGTACTTACCTACCTGCTCAACAATAAATCTAAATGTAAATTGTAAATTTGGTAAAAACTAGGGGAAATAGAGTCGTGAATAAAAACTTTTTTTTTCATTGATGCCGTGTCGGGTACTTGGGTATTATAAATAAGAATGTTTATACAAGACACATGCTACAAAAAAATAAGATAAAATGAAATACTACAAAATGATAAAATTACTTAATTATCAAACACATAGCACATAAAAAAATGAGCTGTTGCTCACGTCTTTGCTTACAATTACATGAACCTGATAATTGGGAATCATTTCTAAAATGTCTCAGATTTGAGCCAAACATATTTTCTCTCCAAACTTAACCAAAATACATAGGTAGGTAGGTAAGGTACTGAAAGACGTGATCCCAAGTCCCGCAGTACACACCCAGCTTACTACCAAGCTCTTTAGCAACTATTGAAACCATTTCATTTCAGGCGAGGTGAAACCGGTGTCGATTCCGAAAGACTGGATCACCATCCGTCGACCATGCCGCGACAGCATGCGCAAACAAATCCAGATGGAAGTGAATGCTTCTCTGCAGTACTTGGCTATGGGGGCGCACTTCTCTAGAGATATCGTAAGTACCATCTACTGTTTTTTTTCTATCCGACGCGACGTCATCTCAACTACTGCTTTACCTACATAGTACATACGAAGAGAAATCTGCGGACTCGTGGAGGGCAATTTTTACAAAACCGCCATCTATTGTGGAACGTCGGAACTACTTAGCTAGTTCATGTTCAATTCAGTAAGGTTACACTATTATATTTCAGCTGATAATACCTAATTTCATTATCTTATAGTAATATTATTTCGTCTAAGGATATCTCGGCCAAAAATTGAACTAAAATGATTGCCAAAGGCTATGGTTTTCGCTGCACTGTACGATGATATGTTATTTAGTTCAGCTGAAATTGCCTAGATGGCGTTAAAATGACAGCAGCCGGTTTGACTGGACTGGACAATACTACTATTTATTCTGTGGGTCTCGCGGCCAAAATCGGAACTAAAACGCTTGCCGTAGGATTTTACGGCGCTTATGTATGACAAGAGCACACGAGCGCCACTATCCACAATTTCTAGACGGACTTATGATCTTGCTTCCAGGTGAACCGCCCCGGTTTCTCGAAGCTGTTCTTCGACGCCGCGTCCGAAGAACGCCAGCACGCGATGAAGCTCATCGATTACCTGCTGATGAGGGGAGAGCTGACAGCTGATGTATCTTCCCTTCTTGCTATCAGGGTACGCAGGGACCAAGTTATTTTGGTTACAGTTTGTAGAGCAGTCTGGATATGGATAAGAGTGTAAATATTGATGACCTTTTCCCGACTGCCTCAGAAGGAAGTTTATATATGTCTGTTTCATTGGCTATATTATTTTATATATGGTGGTGCGAATCAGTAATTGAGAGGAGCAAGGGTATACAAATGTTTATCACTGTAATATGGTATGAAAACACTAGCGCGTTAGATACATTCGCAAAGGATATACTTGCTCTAGCTAGACACTTGCGCGAAAAGACACTTGCGCGAAAAAAGTTGCGAAATTCCTAAATATCTGGAAATAGTAGGTTTGGTTTTTAACCCGCTTCCCGAAAAAGGAGGAGGATGTTAATTTGGACGGTACTTTTTTCTTTGCTTTTGCCGATTTCTCCGCCAGTCTCGTGGTTGATTCTCCAGATAGGTACCTGTTGGGAATCATTATGGGTACTGCTTTAGCTGCTTATTCAATCTCCCGTGACATTTGGTATCCTTATTATTTAAAAAGAGTAAAATAAGTCAATTAATAAGATATGACGCTACGTCACTAAAAACCTAAAAATATTTCTGTGTGTAAGTTTATTTGTAAGGCGGTGCTTATCGTTATATTAACTAACCTATTGTTTGGTTTAGCAAGTCAGCACCAACTTCAAAAGAGCGTACCCTTAGATTTTTTTATGTTTCCAGTGATAACTTATTTTGTATAAAAATGTGTTCTAATCTTGAAAGCAATATGTATCTATTATATTGATTGCAGCCCCCGTCGACCACCACCTGGAAAGACGGAGTGGTGGCGCTAGAGCACGCGCTCCGCATGGAGAATGACGTCACTAAGAGCATCCGCTCCGTCATCCAGAGCTGCGAGGACGACCAGGAGTTCAACGACTACCATGTAAGTCTTCGAATCCTCTCGGGATCTCCTTCCTTAACGTCTGACTTCTGCTGGTGGCTCCTGTTCCGAACACCCTCGATTTGCAGTGTTCCGTCGGAGCCAGTACCTGAAAAGCTCGTTCCATGGTAGAACGTTGTAACCTTGCTCTGGCCTACAGCTAGACAAGCCAGGTAACAAGTCTGACAGTTCAGTTGGTAGTACCTCTGCGTTCTACACTAGGTTGTGGTTTTAAACACCAAGGGGTATACAAATTTGTGCTTTAATTGTTTGATTTGTATTTTTTTTATCACTTAAGTCTATCACCATAACATCGTATCTAAAATGTTTCATTTCGAGATAGCCTCTTTTGAGAATTCTTTCTTCTCTTTTCGGAATGTCCTGTAATATAAAAAGTTCCCATCATATACCCCTGTTCCATATATCCCAACTGGTGGGGCGGTTAAAAAAATACCAGTTGTACAAATGGTTGTGATTGTTCCAGCTCGTGGACTACCTGACCGGTGAGTTCCTGGAGGAGCAGTACCAGGGACAACGCGACCTTGCCGGGAAGGCGCAGACCCTCAAGAAGATGATGGACCGCCACGAGGCTCTCGGGGAGTTCATCTTTGATAAGAAGCTCCTCGGCATGGATATGTAATTGTAGTCTGTGTATTTTTCTCTTTTCTAAGTCGCAAATAGACATTATTAATACTGTTAGAGCAATAGCTGCTGCATTTCTTTGGCAGCCATATATGGCGTTCAGCCATTTCGATAAAGATTTTGGTAATTAAACGCAGTATCTTATTATCTCAGCTTTCATTCATATTTAAATGTACAAATTTCCAAGTAGCTATTGGTAGAATAGTTTTTACTCCACTATATTTTAAAGTCAATTCGTTAGCCATATTTTTTCAGTTTATTTGTAAATTAGGCTGTATTTGTTTTGTAAGTATAGTTAACGGTAATAAAAATATCCATTTATTTATTTTCGTTTCATTCAAGTACCTACCATAAAATACATTTTTAAAACACGGGTTTTTCTCACATAGACGCAACTTGATAGTGAAATACTTACAAAAATCCACTCTCCGGTTTTCAGTATGACAGCCCTGAGCCTATTTACGTAGCTTTTACTATTTATTTGATATAGGTTATAATGAAGACCACGGCACCCAAAGTTCGCGGCCGCGGCTGCTAAGTGGGCTTATCATTCGTAATTATCGCATAAGTACTAAATAAATCATTGCCAATTTCAGGCAAAACATCTATTAAATATGTATAAAATCTAATAACCTTACATCTTACACTTTATAGTAAAAATACCGCGGGATCGATCGAAACCAACACTTACCGCCAAACTAAAAAATAAAAACAAAAATGCACTTCCAATAACTTAAACTACAGCGCGCCAGGGATAAACGTGGCAAACTAACGTAAATCCAAGCTCAGCAGTCGCTGTTGTAGGTACATATTTCAGTGATAAAAATAATTCTTAATATTTGTAAATTTCAAGGGTAACCTCCAAATACTCATTCAACTAGCTTCCTCTATGATCTCTCTTTCCCTTATAGATTTCTTTGGGAAGCCTTTGCCCCATATTCTGTGGTATTGGAATTTGGCCTCGGGAGTCTACTCCGGGTCCTGGCCTCATTGTCATACGAAAATCACCCTTATCGTTGATGGTCTCCGAAGGCACATATCGGTTCTGGTAGTTATAGAAGTGGTAATGCCTGGAAACGCAATAGAAAAAGTTTATATTGGTAGATAAATAGCTTAGTAGGTAGGTATTAGTCAGCCTTCTGCTATCAACCCCATTTGTGGGATGAACAACAGTTGTTTATCCTATGATCAGACACATTATATCACTACCGCGTCATATCACTAGAAGGTTGACCCATCCCTAAGATGGTTTTGACAAATGTCGGATTCTCGCCGGCAGGTTTCTAGTGCGAGTAAACCTTTAGCCAAGTTAAGGGAACATGCCTCCCTCATAGTATTTTTTGGTTTTATAGTTATACTGCCCACAAACTCAATAACTTTCGATTTTTATAACCTAGTCACACCAAACAAATCTCGAATAGGAACGCAAAGTTCACTTTTATACCCAGTCAATCTATAGGTGTCCATTGGTAGTGTTTTTTCAACAACTGCCACATTTTTTTAGAATCGTCGAGCAACAACGAAATGTAAGTTGTATTTTTTGTTGATATGGTGTAGTTTTTGATTTATTCTAATAATTTAAGCACAAATACTTAAAAAAATCCAAGTTCAAAAATTGGCTAACATTATGCCCTTTACCCGCGGTTTTCATTATAATATATGGACATAAGTACCTACTAACGAAACGGATGTTTGTGTTATCCGAATAAATACATTTTCAATTTTAATTGTGGTTATGTTTTCCCGCATGTATTTTTAAATGTTTTAATTTCTTTTTTTAGTTTCAGTGATGCAATATGAAACAAAGCGATAATAAGTAGGTATATGAATCTATAAAAAACAACATTGTTGCTACAGCAGTTCTCTGGGTCTCGGAAAAGGGTAAGGCAAGGATGTTTCAAATGATGATAAGTGATGAGATAATGTAGGTAAAATCTCACCGCACATCCATGATCTTAACCGGTGCGGAGACGCGGTCCTCACAATGTTTCTTGTATTCTCCCCAGCGACATTTCAAATACTCATTGGTTTGCAGTGAATAGTGCTTCTTATATGTGTACTCGTACAACCCCTTCTCGAAAATGGGCAGTGTGCGGTAATCTTTAGCAATGGCGTCGGCGATCTCTGCGGTGTTGAAATATTGGACAAATAGTCACTATCCACAACGTTTTTAAGCATTCTCGTTTTGATATTACATTATTTTTGCTGGACATCTAGGGACAAAAGTAAAGTAATATCAAAACCATAATGCTTTAAGAGGTTGTGGTCATCCCCTGGAAACTTGCGCGAATGGCCATTTGCGCCAAGAGACACTTGCGCGAAGAGACATTTGCGCGAAAAAAAATAAAAAAAATCCTAATATCTCTGGATAGAGGTCGTAGAGAGATGCGGATTTCATCATTGTGTAGGTTAGCTTTCCCACTTTAATTCAGTAATTCTAAATTTTCACTTTGCTAATCATAACTGAATAAACGATTTTCGGTTTCGATTTATAGTAAGCAACCGAGGAAGTAGCTAGGGGTAATTGCTAACCTAAAGTAAATTAATAATTAAACAAAATGTACGGCCCACTGCAGGACAAAGGCATTGTTTAAAGTCGCACAAGAAAGATCCTTCTTACTCAACAGTTAAAATAATAAACATTAAAAAACGCTGGTTCCATGTCTGTACCTACACATTCATCAACTTTTGCAAAAGGTCAGATGATAGGTATCTTCATGATCACAACAGTGTTAGGTAGGCACCTAGTAGGACTTGTAAAGGTTAATCTGGCTAGTGACCAAGTCCGGCGCCAAACGTTTTGTCGTGTTCAGTCTGCGCAGACAGCCAGTTCCTTTTTGGAAGTAGACCTCATTCATAATACGATTACTTATTTCCATGTTACAATGAGTGGGTACCCTATGAGCCTCGAGATGGTTCTAGAGCTTTCTAGATTAGCGTTACAATATCCAGGTGACATACCGCTGGTGACTTCAACTTCTGGAATATTCCTGTGGATGTGATTACATTTGGGATAATTATTATTTGCCATTTTATCCTTAGCTAGTCAGGTACTATTTCTAAAATATTTTTAATTCACGTAACATAACATTAGAACACTACCTACCACTACCTACTAGTTCAGCAACTAACTATAATATAAATCTTATTTGTTTTGCAATGTTCAGGCCATGTGTATTATTTACAAAGTTACTCTATGGTCATGTTCTAGCTATGTTCGAATCAAAACAAATTCAAAGAGTACCTACCTATAGGTACATTTTTTTATTTTTATTCAAAAAACAAAAGGTAGGGCTTTGTCGCCATATATATCCGACCACATCGCCCAATCATACAACACTAGACACATAAATAAAAAAAACTACGGTACGTATGCGTACGTAGGATCCTAATATAATACTTATTTTTGACTGGATGTTTTGACAGTCTTTCTTTTTATAAAGGCGCAGGATTTTCTCAGCTTGATTATAAAAAAATATGTACCTATCTTTACGTTAGTATTTTATTATCTGTAGCATCTTCAAGCGCGATAGATATGTCGTTGACACGAGATCCGTCATCATCACATAGTAGGTATAAAGTCAGCCAAGAGGCTTTAGAGGCTTTACCAAAAAGGCAGCAGCTTTTTCCAGTGTGTGAGCAAAACTTTAACTGTGCACCAGTCTGTCTGCCAAGCGTGGTGATTACGGCCAAACCTTACAGTTTTGGAAGTTATTTTCACTTTGTGTTGCACAATAATGTAATGTTGACATGGGATATGCACACCCCATGACATCGACTCCCTTCCCCATTGAGTGAATAACCCTAAATAAATAAATAGACCAGTTTTAATTAAATTTTAAATACCCTCTCATATCTTGTAAGACCTGATGATCATACCCCTTCATCTTTAAAACCACAGCTGTTATATTATGATCAAATACCTATTATACTATACCTACCTAAATTTTGATCCTCAGGGATCTACATATTTTTGAGCTGCCCTCCGGGTTTTCAAAAATCTTGCGGGGTTTTTGATTGAGGCGACGCGTGACCCAAGGGCTGGCTCTTATTTTGGCCAGCGAATTAGCATAGTTATTCAGCGTGGCAATGCAGCCACGCTGAATTGGGCACGCTTCCGTCTGGTACTGGTCTGGAGCAGTTGAGTTACCTATATAACGTTTATAACGGTCCTTTACATAGTTAGTTTAATTGTACATATTCTTTTTAATGTTTGTGTTTTTTTTAGATTCATATTATACTAAATATGAATTTGGGTAAAACATCTTGTTATATGTACTTACTTGTATATTCAATAAAAACATTAGGTGCCTAGAGGATAATTCAAAGTACCTAGGTATCTAAAAACATCTCTTAAAAAAATATTTAAAATCTAAATCGTAAAAAACTAAACAACCTACATAAGAACAGCAAATAACTTAGTTTAAAAACTAAGTCTAGTAACAAATAATGTGGTGCTATATGCTACTGATGCAAGATTATATGCTAAACCTTATTGGCCGTGTAAGATACGGCCTAAGAAATTATATACCTACCTCATCTGTTATTTTATGATGATACAGTGCATTATCAATATACATATTTATAATCAAAATTTATAATCTGTTTTATCACATATTTAACGTAATGATATATGATGGTAGGTATATACTTCGAACGTATCTCGTACCTAGAATAAAGGTTAGGTAAGCTCACTCACCGCCTCAGACTTATTAAAATTTGTAAACATTGGTCGTAAGAATACTATACCTACGTACCTACAAACTTTCATAGCAGGGATGTCGTTAATAAATAAACGACAGTGACAGCTGACAGTTCTTTGAGAGATAAGAGCAGTAATAATACACTCTCGTCAAAGCAAAGTTAAGCTACCGCAATAGTTATGTCGTCCATGATTTATTAGTAGGTATTAGTTAGGTTAGGCTAGGTAGCACAAAGGCACAAAGCGAAGAATCCGTTGGATGGACATGTGTGCGTGCAAAAATATTAAATTGAATGACCCACCGAGTGACATTACAAATGGGACGTTCTCGGAATGACTCAATGAAATGGATCGCTAATGTTGTGCAGTTTTCAAATCCTTAGTGTTTCTTCTTGGTATCTGTAACATGTCCTTTAGGTTTCACAGGCCCTCGCTTCATGATAAATTCGTCAGGGATGGGAATCTGTCCTATAGAATCGACGCCAGGCCCTGGCCTCAGCTTACGGCGATGGTCACCTCTCTTGGTGACACTTTCCGACGGTGCGAGGCGGTTACTGTAGTTGTAGAAATGGTAATCCCTGGAATTCGAACAAACTTCATTAGTTTGAACTGGGTAGGTAAGTTACGATACGTCCTTCCTACCCGCTCACTACGATACGTTCTTCCTACCCACTCTCTACGATACGTCCTTCCTACCCGCTCACTACGATACGTCTTACCTACCCACTCACTAAGATACGTCCTTCCTACCCGCTCACTACGATACGTCCTTCATACCCGCTCACTACGATACGTCCTTCCTACCTGCTCGTAGACGTTCGTAGCAAGTTCGTAGACATATGTAGCAAGTTGGTAGACGAATGTAGCCAGTTCGTAGACTTTCGTAGCAACTTCGTAGATTTTCACAGCAAGTTCGTAGACGTATGTAGCAAGTTCGTAGACGGTCGTAGCAAGTTCGTGGACGTTCGTAGCAAGTTCATACGTGCGTGGATTGTAAAGAGTAACACAGTATTGCCAAAGAGAATACAATACAGGGTTGTCAGCCAGTCAGCTAATAATCTTATCATCCTAAAAGCCCGTAAACGTCCATTGTTGGATATGATCCTCCTCTAAGACTTGAGTTCCCCCCCCTCCATAATCACACAACGCTTGGCAGGCGTATTGGCGATCGCAGTATTGGTGGCAGGCGGATGCTGCTGCTCATCCCCTGGTGTATTTTATTCCCTTATTCGACATCCTCATGAGGAAATGGAGGGGTCCTGTTAGTTTTTTATATTCTATTTAGTTTATACCAGATAATCTCACCCAACGCTTAAGACATGCACAGGTGCGACCACGCGATCAGTGTAATTGGTCTTGTATTCTGCCCAGCGACAGTTCAGAAACTTGTTCGTTTCCAGCGAGTAGTGCTTCTTGCTATTGAACTCGTACATTCCCTTCTCGAATATAGGCAGCGTGCGGAAATCTCGGGCTATGGCTTCGGCAACCTCTGATTGGAAACTGATAATTAGTGTGGGACCGATAAAAAGGAAACAGGAGAAACTGAAAGATTTAGGTATATATATTGTTTTGTTCCGGCATTTTGAGGTAAGATAGCCAGTTCCTCATTGGTGATAGTCAAGCGTTTGACCACCAGCTTACATGTAAAACAAGTAAAGATCTGACCTAAGATGGAGCACGCTTGCTTAAAAGGAACCTATTAACTCTGGACTTGAAGACTCCAAGATTGTACTCGTGCTGAAAAACAGACGTAGGTAAGGAATTCCATTCCTTACCAGTGAAATAGGATCAATGATACAATGATAAAGGTAGAGGTGAAACGATGTGTTCGGCACAATGGAACATTAACAACGTACGGGTTGTAGCCAGCCGTACGTCTGCTAGTCTGGTGGTGGAAAGGGGATGGAGGGAGTAGGTCAAAAATATCGTGCGCACACTCGCCGAAGTGGAATTTATAGAACACAGACAGCGTGGCAACCCGCCGTCTATGTTCCAGGCTTTGCAAATTGGCCTTAATAAGCGAATCATCACCTATGAGCCTTGCAGCACGACGCTCAATCGAATCCAGGGTTTCGAGCTATTGCACTCTGGTGATCTCTCATTATCTCAACTCTGGAAGGACCCAACCACCCTTCTGCCGAAGTCTAGCGCTAAGCAATGCGCTGTTCTGTTGATGCGCGGAAAGCCAGTGCCTTCTCAGCAAAGCCCGCTCCAGCGTAGACCTCATTACCTGAAGTTTTGAAGTCAAGATCTAATCAATTTCAAGTAAAACATGAACCTGGAGCGTAAATGAACTATGGGCAGAATTCGTATATGGTGCGAGTGAGCAGGACTGTTAATGAATTTAGCAAGTTGCCGGACATTGATCTATTTCATACGAGTGTCCCCAAGGCAAGGCACCGCCTATCCCTCATTTTTTTTAGTGCACAGTTTATTTTTAATTATGTTAAGTAGCTAGTGTGTCTTTGTAGCATTTATATTATTTTTATTGTTTTTAAGCTCAGTGTTGAATGTACGCGTAAATTAGTTATAGTGTTCACATTTCTTATCTATACTGTTGCTATTTGTGAAGACCTGTATTGGCTATCTATTTCTATTATGTTTATTAGGGACATTGTTTATCAGCTGTAGGTTTTCCGAATTAAATAAATAAATAAAAGAAGAAACGGAGAAGTACATAAGTACTCAATATCACATACCTGGAGTTACTTGATCGTCTAGAAGGGGTCTCTTGATGTGTTCACAATTGGGATACTGATTATGCATTATCGAGGCTGAAAGTTAACTTATTTATTGATTTTGAGGTTCTAAATATTTTGAGTTACGCATCAATCCTGTCCCTAATTATTGGTCTATGAGAATAAGGTATATCAATATCCCACACAAGGTGGTATGAAATCAATGACTTTTAAAATGGACTTTGTCGGATGGATTTACATTTATTTTCGAAAAATATTACTCGGATTCTCAAATTTTCGTTGCAGATTTTTTATTTTTATTTTGACGACAAGTGACAGATGTAGGTAGAGTCTTTGGCATAGAATATTTTTACTATTTTAAAGCCTTTTTTCTGGTCCTTATCAATCTTCTAAATGTAACTCAATCAGTTTTACCAAAAACATTAATTCAATAAATTTTTAATACAGCCTTTGTAACTCCACACTTAAAAAAGTAAATGTATTGAGAGACCTCGGTATCCTTCTGGATAGTCAGCTCCATTTAAATCAACACGTGGAGAATATTACAAACAACGCTTTTAAGATGTATGGTTTTATTATGAGATCGTCGACTGATTTTAAAAAACCATTTACATTTGCCGACTCACTTACTAATTTTAGGCTCATAACTCTAGAGTCAAGACGTAAATATTTAGAAGCTACTGTATGTATCTCACCAGAAAGCTATGTTACACTGTCCCGAGAACGTGTAACCTGAGAGCTACTCGCTCCCGCTCGTTATTTCCCCTTAGCACCTGCCGCACAAACTCGGGACATCGCGCCCCTATGCGTCGTATGGTCGACTCCTATAATAATTACTTTTTAGATATAGATATATTTGTATGCAACATAAATAAATTTAATTACTTTGTCAAGTAGACCTAAGTAATAACCATAGTTAAATTTTAATAATTACCTATTTAATATTTCGTTGAAGTACTTTTAATTTTATATTAGTAAGCCTATTGGCATTTTGTAATATTCTTGCTTTCGTGAGTCTATACTACTTTATACTTACACACTTTACACTTTATTTTACCATGGCTAATTTATATTTGTTGAATTGCTACGCTACCTAGACCTATTTCATGTTTAGATGTCCAGCTCTTCTAGTTGCATGTTCTTTTATTTTTATGTTAAAACCTTAATTTGTGGATACACAGCAGTGGTCTACATTAATAATATTGCTGAACTTTAATATTATTTAAAGTATTTATACAGATTTAATAATAATGTAATGTAGTCGTTTGTTATTCCTTAAATAAATAAATAAATCTTGTGTAACCTTGGTAGGTATAGTGATGAAATAGTTAGCTACTTAATAGCATTGATATAAGATCTTAGATTAGGTTATATTCTGTTCCCAGTTGGATAATAGAAGTGAGATCATCAAGGAATAAACCGCAGTGATTCTAAATAAAACTGACTTCGTATAAGTTAAACATTATAATTTTAAGAAAAATATATATCACAAATAATGTACATAACTAAGTAATAAAAATATCTTATGTTAAAAAAAAACTAAAAACTAAACCATAACAAATCTAAACATTTATTTTAAAAAATAACAATACAAATAGGTAAGTAACTTAAAAGAATACAAACAGATCAAGCAAAAGTGCCTATGTCTAAAAGTATAGATTGTTGTTCACTAGATATACTACTTTTTTGTTCAATAATGTTCAATAATCATACAATGACCGATCATACAATTATAGTGATTTGAATAAATTCATGCTGAGCGAAATGTCCCAGAATATTGTTATTTAGGTAGGTAGGTAGGTACCTACATAATTTCGTTTCCCACGGCCATGCAACACGGAGGACAAGAAAGGACATTTTTTTTTATATTTCAAATTTCAAGTGATTGCATTTGGAAATTATTAAGTATTTTTTTATATTTTCTATTCCTTATTTTTCAAGTAAGCAATATTGCGTTCAAGGATATTCAAGAAAGGAACACAGTTAAATTGTGACACTGTAGATACCTACTTCTGATCGAGTGTACGGTCACTAAAATGCGTTTATAAGAAGGTAACTATGCTGAAGATACGATATAGGACGTAGCTTTCCGGAGTGATGTAGTGCGAAGACATATCGCTTCTTGCGATATGTCCTCACACTACATCAACCTACTGTTTTTGCGTCTTTTTATCCTCATTTAATTTTTCCTTGGCATCTTTAACATGTCCTTTAGGCTTCTTCACAGGCCCTCGCTTCATGATAAATTCGTCAGGGATTGGAATCTGTCCTATAGAATCGACGCCAGGCCCTGGCCTCAGCTTACGGCGATGGTCACCTCTCTTGGTGACACTTTCCGAAGGTGCGAGGCGATTACTGTAGTTGTAGAAATGGTAGTCCCTGGAATTACACGATATACAACTAGATATAGGTTATTTGAATAGGTGATTGACTTTGTCTAACAATGGGATAGCAAGCACCTTTATTGTGCATGTGGGTAAGTCAACCGGTTATCAACATCGACTTCATTTTGTAATTTATTAACCGCCTCTGTGGTCCAGTGGTTCAACCCACCGATTTTAGATCCCGAGATCCAGGGTTCGATCCCCACGGGGAGTACAATATTTAGAGGTAAGATAGCCAGTTTCACAGATTGTTGAGGACTCTATATGCCGAAACACAACAACGTTAGAATTGTTGTTATGGCGACAGAATTAGGGAAGATGGTGGTTGCTAGCCAGGCGGACCCAAACAGGGTCCTACCACCAACCGAACCAAGTACAATATTGTAGGTACTCCCCCTGGGGATCGAGCCCGAGACCTCTAGATCTGACACCGGTTGCCCACCGAACCACTAGACCACAGAGGCGGTTACTTCGAGCACCGGAACCGTTGACCTAAGTCATGGATCCTATCGCTGGTTGAACTGAAGGTAGACTTAATCCTAATCCAGGTTATCCTAGTATTTTATTATCTGTGCCCTAGCGAAGCTCGAGGAATAAGGCTTACCCATTTCAAATAAAACATAAAATGTTTGACAAGATCATAAAAATGCTCCTAAATCAAGAGGATATAAATAACTGATTAAAAAAAAATGCTGATAGTGTTTCAGAATTAAGATCAGAATTTTTATATAATGTAATAAAGCGGTCAAGCGTGAGTCGGACTCGCATGAAGAGGCGTCCGTACTACGTGTAGGTAGAATTAATATCGAACACTACGGCCTTGGCCGGGTTAAATTAAACAGATAAAAAAATATTCAAAAATGGTAAGCAAAAAGACGACGGCCGGCCGCGGTTTGAACTTGTCTTCCCTTGAACACCAGTCCGGTACTATACACACTAATGTGCTTACAGAATTAGCTAAACGAGGCTATTGAGCAACTTATCGGAATTTACATATTTACGTTTTTCTTGCATGATAACGTCACCAAATTCTATACAAATATGTACCAAATATATATTTTTTTTTCGTCAGGTAGTTTCGGAGAAAATGGGGTGTGATTGATAGACACGAGAGTGATCTTATAACGGTTCCGTTTTGTCATCGAAGGTCAAACGCCCTAAAGATCAAACGAAATAAGTTTCGTCAAAAAAAAAGAAACGTTTAGCCCAAATAGAGATGTGGCTTAGGAGCACGCTTCTCTAAAAGGAAAACTTGAACACTTTATGACTGTCTTACCCAACATCTAGGAATTGGACCGGTTCAAATACACGTTCTTCGTAGTGAGCCTTGTACTCCGCCCACCGACACTTCAAATACTCGTTGGATTCTATAGAATAATGTCTCTTGTATGTGTACTCGTACAAGCCCTTCTCGAATATCGGCAGCGTGCGGTAATCTCGGCCGATAGCTGCCGCGATCTCTGCGAAACATGACATGAGATAGATAACGCCTCACAGTCACAGCCCAGTTGGCCATAAGGCGCATTTTTTTTATTATACGACGGGAAGCGCCTAGCCTTCATCTCACCTGGTTACAAGTAAGATAAGACCGAAGGTGGAGGCGCGCTTCACCCGGAATCCTCAACAATCTGAGCAACTGGCTATCCTAACTCTAAATGATGTCAGGTGGACTTAAACAAAGTCCTACCACCAACAAAAAAGCACAATATTGTACTCCCCCTGGGGGACACCGGTAGGTGAACCACTAGACCACAGAGCCGGTTAAACTTGACTTCAGGCTGCTTGTTTGGTGAGTCTCCATGTCGCATTACAAAAAAAAAGTTCCTCAGACTGTGGAGGATTCCGGGTGAAGTGCGCTTCCATTCTCGGCCTTATATCATAACTTAAAAACCAGGTCAGATGAAGGGCAAGCAATTCCCGGTTGTGCAATAAAAAAGTAAAAAAATAATAATTCAAAAGAAAAGTATAAGTAGAAGTATTAAATCCGTAATATATATCGTAATATATATAAGCTCCCTTACTCCCTTAGTACAAGCTATGCTTAGTTTGAGGCTAGAAGGCGCTATGTAAAAATGTTCTGTAATATTTTATTTATATTATGTTAAATGTATAGATTTTCCATATTGGTTCCTTAGCTAAGTAAACTTTGCTACCTAATTCAGTCAGTTAGTCGCCTTCTACGACATCTGCGGGCTGAGTCAAAGGTATCTCTTAGCCTTAATGTGTGTTAGTATGTTGCTCACATGATTACTGGTGCCTATAGGAATAAGTAGGTATATAACCTAAAAGGTAGGTACATCAACCTACATATTTTTTTGCATCTGCGTATACTAGCCTAATACCTATTTTGTTTTGTTTTTGACGTATCTAAGTGCATGTAATATGTTTAAAGAGGAAATAAATGACTATTTTTTTTTACTATTTTGACTACCTACTAATATTAAGTAGCTAACAAACCTTCTGTAACAGTAGTGTGTGGAATCGGTCTCTGGACATGTTCACAGGCAGGGTAAATATTGATCTTTTTACTCATATTTTATGCTGGTAGCTAGTTTTAGAGTTTTATTTATCTACCAGAGGTTTGGTTAATAAGTATAGCTACAATCATAGATTACTTCTAATAAACCGATATAGTAATTGCTAATATTTTTTTCTTTTTAGCAAAATTCTAATGAATGACTTTGACATTCGGTATCAGTAGAATACATAGTTATTGATCTGTGGGTATCAATAGGTACGTGAACCTACCGGAAGAAACCTCATTGCACTATGTTGGTGCACTACAACTTTCGGGAAAACGTTAATTAATTATTGCCGTCTTCTTTTATTTTTAATTTATATACCTACCATGACTTAACTATAGTTAGTCTAGGGTTCAAATATATTTATTCACGTTATTGTTACACTGCATTGCGGTAAGCTAAACAATTACAAAAATGTGTATCGGAAAAACAATAATAGCTCCTAAATTCATCTAGAGTGACACTTCATATCCTTCCTGTTTCAGGAAAACTATTTTTACTGTCCAGCTACGCTCTGAGCAGGGATCAGAGGTGAATCCACGAAGGGTTAAAAGTCGTGAGTCTATTGCTTTTTTAACCAACTTTCAAAAAAAGGAGGAGGATGTCGAATTGAGAAAATCGACGAAATAGTTTATTTTTTACAGTTGGCGGCGAAAAAATGCAAACCAAACTAATTTTGTGAAGTTGGCTAACTCATTGTCTGAAGCGTATGAGTTTGAGGCTGGGGTCAGACAAGGGGTGTTGTCGTTGCCCGTGCTCTTTAACATATATGTTAATAATCTCATCGTCGGGCTGAGCAGCATGCGTATCGGATGTCGAATAGATGGCGTAAGTATTAATAATATTAGTTACGTGGATGATATGGTACTGCTCTGCCCGACAGGGGGTGGTCTGCAAGAGATGTTGAAAGTCTGTGAACTTTATGCTGCAGAACATGGACTTGTTTATAATGTAATGAAAACAGGATACATGGCATTTAAGGCTGTCAGAAAAGGTCCCGATAACAACACATAATATAATGTAACCCTTAATGGCATGGACGTTAAAAGAGTAACTCAGTTTAAGTATCTGGGACATTTCATCGCCGACGACCTTAAAGACGATGCTGATATTGAAAGGGAGCGTAGGTGGCTAGCAGTTAGGGGTAATATGCTGGCCCGCAGGTTTTCACATTGTTCTGAACAAATTAAAATAACTCTTTTTAAAGCCTACCTGTAAGAATATGTACACGGGAAGCCTGTGGTTCAAGTACACTAAAAACTCGCTGGCCGCCCTACGCATTCAGTATAATAATATTTTCAGAATGATGTTGGGGCTGCCTCGCTTCTGCAGTGCTTCGGGGATGTTTGCTGAATATCAAACTGATGGCTTTGAGCTCTTATTCGCAAAAAATCTGCATCCTTGATTCGTAGAATTCGAGACAGCCAAAACAGCATCCTGAAAACTATAGCGGATAGGTACACGTCACCGATGTGGGCAAGCCTGGTACACAGAGTGATCCCAGAAAACTGTTCGGTACTCTGGTGATCGCTTTGTGAATCAGTGTCTCCTTTTATTATTTTTATTTTATTATATAATTGTGTCTTACTAACTCCCTTTTCTTTGTTTTTTATTTATATTATGTGCTACTAACCTCTATAAATCTAAGTTGTCCGAAATAAACAGTTTTTATTTTTTTTTTATTTTTGAAGTGACGTCATTGCCCAGTATTAAGGAGTTCGTGGTGAAGTTAGCGCGACGTTTGTTCGATCGCGCAGACAACTGCAGTCACGTACACCGTATCATAATCGCCCCTCTTCACGCTAGACCACCGGACGATTGCCGGTCCTGGCGGCCATTACCTCGAGAGCTCTTACGTACTCTAACTAGCATTAAAATTCCTAATTACTCAATTATTCTTATAACTCTATGTAACATTGATTAAAAATTCTAGTATAATGCTATTCGTAATTAGTTTGATCCTATAGTTGATGTACCTAAAGTAAGTCATGTTTTAGCGTATTACCTACTAACAACTAATAACACTACAATTCTTACCGAGGTACACTCTCCAAACCACGAAGAAACCAACGTAGGAAAGCCTCCGAGGTCAACGTAAAACCGCTGAAAGGCAAAAAAATACTATATGCTAAAACCTTTTTATACAAAACCAAGCGACTCAGTGGTCGTCACTGCTGAAGTTGGTTCCAGAAATAAGAGCCCAAGGCTTGCTTCTTACCCGCACCTCTTTGAAACGTTAGAGGTGTTGAAGACCAGTGATGATCAGTTTTTGTCTAGTCAAGTCATTGCCTGTCATGTCAGTAACTGTCACACAAATTTATTGCCTAAGCTCGTTTCGTACCCACACGAAAAAGCGGTTGAGGTGTGGTAGACCGATGATTATGATGAAAGCTTGCTTGTTTTGTTTCATACAATCATCTCAGGATTCTCCATAAAACAAAGAAGTTGAAGTTTCATCCCACATCACAGATTAAGAGACCAGAACTTAGTCTGTCCGCCAATCCATCAATATGCTCATTCCATGACAGCTATATGCATGACAGCAATAATGTAAATGTAACAGTTATTAAATTTGTCTTCATCTTTTATGATCCTTAGGACTGTTAACGAAAGTAAATGTATAGTTGGCGTATTTTAAAGTTTATCACCTATATAGGTACCTACAATGATTATTGATTGCTATTATTCACGCAAATTGACTCATTAGCAGACGAATATCAATCACAGAGACCATTATTTACTTAGATTCACTCACTACTAGACGAATATAATTTACACAAATTCACTCAATAGCAGACGAATATCAATTACAGAGACCATTAGGTATTTACTTAGATTCACTCACTACTAGACGCATATCTATCAAATCACAGAATACAGATTCATCTCACTCACGCTCACATGAACGCTCGTAACACAAGCGCTTAACAGTACGTACGAGAACACGTAACACTAACAGCAGAGCGACAATACTGTGCGCCATCGCCGCAACCACGCCGCGCGCGATTTCACCGCTCTGTTGCACGGCGCGAAGTTCACGAAACGAAACATGGATCAGGCTAATATTTGACTATTATAAAATAATATCATACCGAAGATTCCAATACCTATTACGAATATGCATTGATAATACCTATTATGAATATATTAGTTACACCTCTAGTCTAAGTGTATATTGTTTATTTAGATTATTTGACTTATATTACATTATTTTAACGTAGGTATTAATTTCTGAGTATAATCATTTAAGTATTACGGCTTATTGCTTAGTTCTCTGCATATTCTCGGCGTGACCATGAGCTTCCCACTTTACAACATAATACAAACGGAGAAAATCATAATTTGCCGATGTTGTCTCGCCAACAGTGATTGTGGAGGTATTTCAATGGATGTATGCGATTTTGGAAAGAAAAAAGGCTGTGAGGACATGCTGAAAGATGTATTTAATATCCAGGTTCGTCACGGTAGACATTTTCTTTTAAAATTGTCATTTTTCATGTGGAAATTTAAACTACGGCTTTATTTGACTTTTTTACGCCGTAGTCCTTCGCACATACCGAAGTTATGGAACTTGTATGTACCTACTAAAGGCAAGGTGATCCTATACGAGCCCTATCCTCACGGGTGTCGTATAAGGTGCATAATTACTGTCTAGACTTAGGACCTAAGGAAACAGGATTTCCAGGTCTATTGTCTATTCTCCAGTAGGAATTTCAGACGCACTACTAATTATTATCCTAACCTGGTTGTTATTTCATTTCTTGGGACTAAGTACTTTATATTTTTAAATTATAAATGTACCTTTGCATTTGACACACAGGTTCTTTATTCTTTTGCTTACAGTAGGTAGTTTTCTTCTGACTTATTCAGCCCACATTATGTTATAGCGGGTTAAAGATCTCACCAGAAAGAGGGTAGCTGCTTATTGAGTGTATATTGTAATACCTTTACTGTGATCACTAATCTGCCAACAAATTGTGGTGAAATTAATGGGCTGTATGGTATTTTTTCAGGATCTGCCCGATATACCTTCAATAAAGCAGTATATGTGTGAAAAATGCACATCTAAACTCATTGAAGCCAGCTTGTTCAAACAAATGGTTGCAAAGAATTCCAAAATGTATGTGGAATACATTAAGAAAAATGAGAAAGGTATTTTTTTTTTATTGTACGAAGAGGAAGGGCTTGGCCTTCATCTCACCTAGTAACAAGTTGAGATAAGGCCGAAGATGGAGGCGCACTTCACCCGGAATCCTCAATTAACTGAGGAACTGGCTATCTTACCTCTGAATGAAAAAATTGTTGTGTTCTGGAACACAACAATTTTTTTAAGAATTGTTATTGAATTGTTATTATGAAATAAAATCACTCAAGAAGACCCTCTCTCCCATACAAACCCATTAGGTAGATCACATCAAACAAACCCCAAGCTATGTGTGTTAGTACTAGTGGTCTACCTCCGGCAGCATAGTCGCTGGTGGAATGATCACAACACTGGGGGTAGGTAATCTGCAAAGGTCCACCTGGCAAGTAACCACCCTCCTACTGAAGTCTCCAACACAGTTATCTGAGTTTTGAGCAGGAGAAGTAGTGCCTTCTGGGAAAGCTCGCTACATTGTAGGCCTCAGCCGTATATATTTTTTTTATTAAGTTTTCACTTTCTTACAAACATTGTCGTTCATTTCGAAACGGCCAAGTATGGAGATTATGGCAGGACACCAGTTTAGAAGGAGGCTTTGTCTACCATTCTTGCACCCTATGAATGCATGGTCTGACAGTGTAGTCCCCTTAATCAAATGATGTGAACTCTTTTTTTCCTCTTGGTCCAACTTATCGAACTACAAGGGCAAATGGGTTTCTATGGTTTGACTTATTGGACAAATGAATCACAAATCTGACTTTTCCACAGCATTTTTTTTTTGTTGCATATCTATACCTAGTAACTTCAGATGAGATATCTCGACTAATGTTAAGCAATGATAACCTACAATGGAATATGACTAGGAGGTACCTTCTCACATTCACTTTTGACTTGAAGTCTCCCAGCAGTAAGTACCACAATTTAATGGTAATTTAAATAATAATTAACACTCAGTGAATTTTTAGAAATGCAAGAATCAAGACAATCTTTGGAAGACGTAAAAGCGGAACCATCTCAAGACTTCAATGAAAGTCATGATTTTGATAGCTTGGATGATGATGGTAAGACTAATTAACATATTATATTGAGCCTTTATATTGTTTCCTAGGTCCTCTCTATATGTAAGCTTTTGCCTGCGGCTTTGCCCACAATGTGAATTATGTAATGGCATGTCTAATTCAAAAGAAATTTGCTGATGTCAGTAGGCAGGAATAGTTTAAACCTATACTGGTTTGTGTACGGCTTTATTTTTTCTAGAAACCAAATTACAATCAAACTGTTTGCAATATCTGCTGTCTGTGACAATGCTCAGCTTAAAATTAGAATCCACCCTCTGTTTCAGAAATACAAGCAAACCTAAAATATGAGACAGACAAAGTGTACTCGATATTGGAACCGCCCAAAAAAAAGAGCAAAACTGCAAAACCTAGATGCAAAATGAAAGACCACATTGGTAAGTATAACACTACCAGTTCAAGTTTTTTTTTTTTTTTTTATTGTACGACGGAAAGCACTTGGCCTTCATCTCACCTGGTAACAAGTTGAGATAAGGCCGAAGATGGAGGCGCACTTCACCAGGAATCCTCAACAAACTGAGGAACTGGCTATCTCACCTCTGAATGCCGGAACACAACATTTTTTTTAAGAATTGTTATTATGGCGACAGATTTTAGGTAAGATGGTGGTAGCTAGCCAGGCGGACTTAAACAAGATCCTACCACCAACCAAACCAAGCACAATATATTGTACTCCCCGTGGGGATCGAACTCGGGACCTCTGGATCTGAAATCGGAGGATTGAACCACTAGACCACAGAGGCGGTTAAGTGTGTACAGTACTGTTATTTTGTCGTAGCAGATTGACCCCTCTGACTTAGACCAACAGACAAAACTTACAAAAAAATGACTAATTCAGGACTTCTACGAGTTTAAGTGTATGCCAATATTTCGATTTTCAACCCACTTGGTATCAACATGTATTTTTTTTTTCCAGATACCACAGAAGATAATATATACACACAGAAAAACAAACAAATCACATCGAAAATGAGCGACTACCGCGGTAATGGACCTATGCTGCGTGAGAACTCCTTGAAACTCCTCGAAAACTCTACTGCATCTATCTTCCAATGGGACAAGAGCAGATACAGATGTTTCTGCTGCAAAGAACCATTCTCAGACTTCATCTCTCTGAGAACTCACACAGAAAAATATCACACACTCGAAGATATACAAAAGAAGATCATAACACAACAAAACAGGCTGGTAAAAGTAGAAATATCAAGCTTAAATTGCAAGATTTGTAATTCAAGCTTGAATAATTTAGACCGCTTAAAACAACACTTATCCGACCATGGTATTAATATAGGCGAGCATTTATTAGTACCATTTGTGATAGAAAGCGACTTAAAGTGTCAAATATGTGAAGAACCATTCAGCCTATTCAGATTGTTGAATATACATGTGAATAAGCATTATCAGAAACATGTGTGCCATATATGCGGTTCGGGTTTTTCGAATTTGGTGTTTTTAAACTTGCACAAAACCAGGTCACACAGAGAAATCAAGTGTGGTAAATGTGATATAGTATTTACTAGTCGAACCCTCAAAAAACAGCATGATATAGAGACGCATGGTATCAAATTCGAAAGGAAGCTAAGATTCCCTTGTCCATTCTGCACCGAGAGATTTGTTCAAGAAAACCACAGAGTGAAGCATTTAGTTGATGCGCACAATTCAACTAAACCGGAGTTTGCATGCAGATTTTGTTCAAAAACCTTTATAACGAGGAGCTTGATGAATAACCATGTGAAAGTGGTGCATATGAAGGAGAAGATCCACGAATGTGATGTTTGTAGATGCAGTTTTTACACAAAATCTGATGTAGCCCGACATAGAGTGACACATACCGGTGAAAAAAACTTTACATGTGAGATTTGCAGCAATACTTTTGCTACGAGAGATTCGTTGAGACGGCACTTGAAGCGAACGCATCCGAATTAATTTAATAAAGTAGGTAGATCCCTACCTATCTAAATCAAAAATGAATATAGGTGGTAGGTATATTTTATGTCATTTGAAGACTAAGTATTTTAATCTATTTTGAAAACCACATCTGAACAATAAACATATAATATTTGATTTGAAGAGAGTGAATGAAGCAAGCAAGAGGATTGTAGAGGAAGTGTATTCCGTTGCTACCATCTCCTTTGAAAAACGCCACTTAGTCGCGTTTTAGTTACCTAGATTTATTTGAACAAATAAATGAATAAAAAAATTAACTCGAATTTATTTGTAAAACGATACGTAGAATGAGCTAAGGTAGTATAAGGCTATGCCAACAGAAAGTGCTTATGATAAATTACTATCCCAGGTTTACAAAGTGGACATCTGTGTGTGTGAAATAGCGCCAGTTAATACTCCTTACCCGCAGCTTACTCGCAGATGAAACTGCATATGTTAGTGTCACATCACCGTAAAAAAACTTTGTTTTGTTGTGATCTGGTGTTTGTTTTGTTTGCTAGCGAATGTTTCCTTTCATTTTTTGATTCTCCAGCGTAAATGTAACAAAAACTGGGTTGAATATGAGTTACTCGAACTTGTGCCAGTGTTGTCTTGCAAAAGGATGTTCAAAAGATCTCGAAAAAGTCTACATTCTAAACGGGAAGCTGGAAAATTACGGTGCCATGCTAGCAAGGACATTCAACCTTACTGTGAGTGCATTTTTATCTATTTTCTGCATTTCTAAATTCTATTTCTCCAAGTTCTTAAGATTAATAGAATCCTTCGAGTATTAGGCTTCCAATAATATATATATATATATGATATATCCAATAAGCTTGCACCCTGTCAATATTGAATGTACAATTTAATATTTGCAAACTTGATGCTATAGTTTTTGATAATGATTACAGGTTCACCATGACAAACATTACATCTGCGAGAGCTGTATAGAGAAACTTCGGGCGGCTACAAGTTTCAGACAACAAATAGAAAAGTCAGTTCACTCCTTGAATGAGATGTGTATGCAATTAGATGCATATGATGACTCTGGTAGGTTCCATCTCATGTTGTGGATACCTAAAGTTTTCGGCTGAGCTTGTGGGGCTGGTGTGATCTCCCTCGTAACGGTCTACCCCAGACATTGGAATAATTATTTTCGCAATCTTTTGTTAGCTGACATATTCGTAAAATTGTGGTCTAAAAATAGCTTAGATAAATATAGTCAAAAAATAATAAAAATAGTCTTTGGATCTAATTTTTGGGACAGGTTGTATATATTTTTTTCTTTGAAGTTTGACTGTTCTATACTACTTGTAGCACATTTATTGATGTAGGATTACAGAGCACAGCCTTTAGTCCTGTAGTCCTGTAGATACTACTAGTTGTAAAAAATCTGTACAGCATAAGCTTATAACATTTCAGAAAAAGCAGACATTAAGTTGGAGCCCAAAGAGGATATTCCTGAAAATGGAGATACCTGCAATGATGATGACAGTGTCTCGATCTCCAATGATAGAAGCTTTAAATCTGAGCCGGTCAGCGATGAAGAACCATTAGTGCCTCAAAGTAAATGATTCTCAAATCTCTAAAGTTTCTCTGAATATTTATCGCTGAATCAACACACAGCCAAAACCAGAGGTTTTAGAGTCTTGAAATTTTCAGTGTAATTTCAATGTTTCAGCTTCCTTCTGTAGTGTAAGGGCACACTAATAAAGAATTTGAGAAAAATCCCATGGGATGACGAGAACTCACCCCGGGGGTTTCACTAGTATCAGAAATAAGTCCATTTGCTTGGAAGTTAAGATGCCACAAACAGTCACACAGACTTTATTCTGATCCTTTGTTTACAAGCGCTTCCACGTCATACAATTAAAAAAAGTTTTTTTTATTTTTTTCATTGTATGACAGGTCATCTGAAATGTTTGAATGAGCTAAAATTTTAAACACTTAAAGGCCTCTGAGTAGGCACCATGGATCCTCTCTCTACTACAGTATAAACATAGTCTTTCGTTCATTTAGAAATGGCATGTCCAAGTCCCAGCAGAGCATCAATAAAGCAGATTATTTCAATCACATAGGTCCTGTAATATTTATATCGATGAATAGCAAACTACCTTTGTTTGTTTGGGTGTGCGCTATTACTGGGCCTTCTTAACTTCGATGATAATACGATTTTATGGCGACAGTGAGTTAATGTGATGATGGAGGACGTAGCTAGGCTGCAAAACTCCTCAGCACATAGGCCAATTGAGTTGAAACTTTGTATACCTGTCAAATTCCAAAAACAAACCCAGCAGTGGGAAAGTATGGTTTAGAAAAAAAAACTTACCAAAAATTTAGGGCTGTTTTTATTTATTTTTATTGTACGACGGGAAAGCTCTTGGCCTTCATGTCACCTGGTTACAATTTAAGATAAGGCTGAAGGTGGAGGTGTACTTCACCCGGAATCCTCAACAAATAGAGGAACTGGCTATCTTACCTCTAAATGCCGGAACCCAACAATTTTAGAATGGTTATTATGTCGACAGAATTAGGTAGGTTGGTGGTAGCTAGCCAGGTGGACTTAAACAAAGTCCTAACATCAACCAAACCCAGCACAATATTGCTCACTCTCGAACTCGGTACCTCACCTGAAATCGGTGGGTTGAACTACTAGACCACAAAGGTGGACACAGTGTTTGGATTAATGTGAATTACCTCATTTTTACCCGAATGGACCATGAATTGATCAATCACAGTGACTAGGAAGGGGAGATTTTGAGCACTGTGATTGGTCAATTCACGGTCCACTCTGCGTCAGTGCAAATGCACCCGTTTGTTTTAAAAACGTTGTCAACATGAAACCTTTTTTATTTTACAGTAAAACAAAGCAACACAGACACACAAGAAGCCCGCCACAACACGATGAAACTAATTATGAACTCCAACATATGTCCTTTTAAATCGTTACGGACCCGATATCAATGCTACCTTTGCTGCACAACATCTACATTGATTGAAGACCTCAGAAAACACATCCTTAACCATGATCAAAAGGACATGAGCAACCGATTAAGAAAATTAAGAGGTCTGTCCTTCCTAAGCGTGGATATCTCAGACCTTTCTTGCAAAATTTGCCCAAAGCCATGCCTTAATATTGACAGCCTCTGGACACACTTAACCGATAACCATGGAGTAATATTCTTCGGCACCAGACATTTGTTAACAACATACAGATTAAGAGATGGTTTCGAGTGTGTCATCTGCACGGATACATTCAAAACATTCACTCGGCTAGCAATCCACATGAATTCTCATTCAACAAGCAATGTGTGTGAGATCTGTGGGTTGTCGTTTTATAAGCGCGAGAGTCTGAATAACCATAGACGGATGGTTCACAAGGAACAGAAATGTAACCGATGCTCTTTGATATTCCCTACAGTCACAGCTTACAATAGACATAAAGTGAAGGTGCACGGAGCACCTGCCTCGAGGCACTTCTGTAAGAAGTGTAATTTGTCATTCAAATACACATATTTAGTCCAAAATCATATGGAAAAGGCTCACGGAGTCGCCCAAAGCAGCGTGAGTTGTGACCAGTGTGGCAAAGCACTGAAAAATTTCAACAGCTTAAGGATTCATGTGAGAAGTGTGCACATAAGGGAACGAAATTTTGCCTGTACTCAATGCGAGTCGAGGTTTTTTACTAAAGTTGATAAGATAAGGCATGAGAAAACGCATTTAGGTGTGAGCGAATTTTCTTGTGATTTGTGCGAGACTAGGTTTAAGTCTAAAGACTCTGTTAAAAGGCATATGAGGAAGCAGCATACTGTTGTTGCTAAATAATAAAAAAAAAACTCAAAACATTGCCAGCGCTATCTAGTCTCCAAACAGAAAACTTTGACACGTGACGCTTTGTTGTCCCAATGGCTCATAATGTAGGCCAGCGAATTAGCATAGCCATTCAGCATAGCAATGCTTCCAGTGTATTGGCGATGCTTCCGTCTGGTACTGGTCTGTCCAACTTCTTTTGTACAAAGTTAGTTGAACTGTACATAATTATTTTTCATTGTGTATAAATACATTCCTAGGAAACTTGTTATATGGGCAAGTAGATTACGGATATAAAAGTTATTTAACAATTAATTTATGTTCGAGGATTCAGTCAGATTTATTGACAAATCCACGTCAATTTTCCAACATTTTATATATAATATTTTTTTCAACATTTTAGGATCACCTACTAGGGGTCATTAAGAGGTAAACAAACTCACGTTCTTAACATGCAAGTTTGCAAGTAGCAGTGATGTGTTTCACGCTTATCTATCTATTTATCGGAATATTATTCACATGATACACGGGTTCTTGGTCCTGTTTTGTAAAATTACTATTGTAATACTCATTATATTATACTAGTTTAAGTTTCAACAGAATCTGAAAAAAAAACTGAATAAACGAGATTAATAAAAAAGTAGCTCTATACGGTACGCAAATAAAAGATTTAAGAATTTAAATATTATTTATTTTTAAAGGCCTCCAAAATTTCTTGAGGATGGATGATAGTCATTTGAACAAATTCATGCGAGCAAAGGGAAGGCCGAAAAAGAGATGATGGATTGTGTGAAAGAGTACATGGGTATGAAAGGTGTAATTGCAGAGTTGACGGTTGATAGGAGTGGAAGAAAAGAACATGTTGTGCGAACCCTACCTAGCCGTGGGATAAGGGCAGGAGAATGATATTAAAGGCCTCCAAAGACTTCCACTGTTGCCTATTTTCTTGTTTTTTTTTGTACAACTAGGAGACTGAACAAGCAAGTAGCCCACCTGACTTGACTTATCTACTTTTATTGTAGGTAACAAATTTTTAAATTAAAATATAATTATAGTGACCTCTCAATCAATCACTAAAGATACATAGACATAATAGTAAAGGTAGTTTGAAGCTGTGCCAACAGATGGTGCTATTAGTGTATTGCAATCCCATCTCGGAATCAGGGAAGGATAAAGTTTACAAAAGTGGACCTCTTAAAATAAATAACGCCAGTTAGTGATCCTTACCCGCAGCTTACTTGCAGATGACCTAACTGTAAATGTCAGTTTCAGAGATGGTGTATTAGGGTCATATTTTCGTATTCATATTATTGAATATAATACTTTACTGGGATTATAGTATGATCTTTTAAAATTTAATAGTCAAATAATAGTTTACCGACTATTTCTGATTCTGTTTTCAACGCTACCTACGGGGTTTAATAGATATTCTATCAGGTATTCTCTTTGAGTAGGTATCCATAATCGGGTAAAACTGGCTATAAGTACATATGTAAATGTAACGGTGATTAAACTTTCCTTCATACTTAGGAGTAGTTGTGGCTTAGGACTGTCAACGAAAATATTTCGTTGGCGTATTGAAAAAGTTAATCACCTATGTACATTGATTATTGATGTACTTATATGATATGATTTTTATAATTAATTGTAACTACCGCGCCGCGCGCGCTGTTGCCGCTCTGTCTGTCTGTCTATTTTATTGCGCGGCGAGATTCACGAAACGAATCTTGGATCAGGCTAATATTTGACTATTAAAAATTAATATGATACCGGAGATTCCAATACCTATTACGAATATGCAATGCCTATATTAGATTACATATACCTATTACGAATATATTAATCACACCTCTACTCTAGTTTGTAATTGATCGATCGAATCGAAATTATATGATCGAATGGATAGGCAATGTAGGTAGGTAGGTGTAGGTAGTAATTACCTACCTATTTCATTATCATTTCGTTCAGCCAGCACATAGATTACTAATAATAAAACGAAAGTTCAGCAGCTTACAATACAAGTTATCAAGTTATACTTAGTACAAATATAAATCACAATAGCTGGGTAAAATAAAATATGAGTAACTTAAATTTGTGCCAATGTTGTCTTGCAAAAGGATGTTCAAAAGATCTAGAGGATGTCTATATTCAAAACGGGAAGCTGGAAAATTACGGTGCGATGCTAGCAAGGACATTCAACTTTACTGTGAGTGCACTTTACCTACCTCTTTCTGCATTCCCTCTTCCGGAATCCTTCGAGTCTTCGGACAAGCTCCAGTAACCTTTGAGAGTGTACCTAGGGCCCCTTGTGTAAAGGCTCGTCCGGGGAAGTACTACCACCATACCTATTCCAGCCTATACACAGCATTTCTGTATTCCGGTTTGAAGGGTGTGGTTGCCGGTGATATTACGGGTACACGAGGCAACAACTTTATGCCTCAAGTTGACGAGCGCAATGCAGTGGCGTGTATGCTATGTTCTTTGTGGATGTGACCTACACAGTAAGGCATTGTTATATGCAAGAGTGCACTTAACATCATGTGGGCTATTTGCTCGTCATCTAGTTGAATAATAAAAAAAAAGAAGTAAGCTTGCATCCCATAGTGAATGTACCATTTTAAATAATTATTACAGGTTCGCAATGACAAAAATTTAATCTGCGAGAGCTGTATAGAGAAGCTTCGGGCGGCTACAACTTTCAAACAACAAATAGAAAAGTCAGTTCACTCCCTGAATGAGATGTATAAGCAATTTGAAGCAGATGATGACTCTGGTAGGCTCCATGTAATGTTGTTCATAAGTACCTACCTAAAGTTTTCAGATGTTCTCGAGGTACACGAGATATCAAAGATTTGGAGTAGGTGTGATCTATCTCGTAGTGGTCTACCTCGGGCAATGTATAATTTTTTGCAATCTTATTTTCATTTTATTTTATCCGGGAAACATTCAGATACAATATATAAAATTAATACATTGCCTGGCTAGCTATCAACATCTTACCAAAGTCTGTCGCCATAACAACAATTCTAAAATTGTTGTGTTCCGGCATTTATAGAAGTAAGATAGCCAGTTCCTCAGCCAGTAAAAGTGTGCTTCCAACCATCGGCCTTATCCTAACTTGTAACCAGGTGAGATGGAGGACAAGAGCTCCCCGTCGTATTAATAATAAAAAAAAATACTACCATGGTTATGATCAAAAACCTGCCTAGCACTTGAAACATCAAAGGAAAATAAGATAATCTACAACCTTTTTCTAATATATTGTGTATGTAAATTTTTCAAGAGGTTAAAATGGTGGAGCATTTTCTTGTTCACATGCTGGCTGTCACAATGGAAGCGAGAGTGAACTCTGCTCTGCATAAGCTGGTTGTCCTCTACCCAGCAGCTGAGGGCTTCAACCTCTAGTTCTCTGCAGCAATGTTATTGGCATTCCAAGGACATTCTTCATAATTTTAAAAAGTTGGGTAGTTAGGATTGCCGGGAGGCACAGTACAACAAATGAAACAATGCATAACATTGAATGTCTGTGCATAATATGTTTCCCACCACCCTATTCTGTAAAAAATCAGAGTAACATAAGTTTTAAAATATTTCAGAAAACACAGACATGAAGTTGGATCCCAAAGAGGATATTGAAAATGGTGATACCTACAATGTTGTTGACAGTGTCTCCATCTCCAATAATAGAAGCGGCAGATCTGAGCCGGTCAGCGATGAAGAACCATTAATGCCTCAAAGTAAATGATTGTCAAATCGAAAAAAGCTTATGTAATTGTTGAAAACAATGCACAGCCCCAACCAGAGCGAACAAGTCCTAGAGTCTTGAAATTTGCAGGGTAGCTTCATCTGTAGGGGTACACTAATAAGGGATTTGAAGAAATTCCCACTGCATGACGAGAATGATGTCCAGGACATTTCACTAGTACCAGATATAAGTCCATTTGTTTGGGAGTAACGAAGCCACAAACAGTTGCACAAACATTATCCGAGTCTTTATTTACAAGCGTTTCCCCATCATACAAAAAAATAAAAGGTAATTGAACTTTCTGTGTTATTATGTGGTATGATATTGTAAATAAATGTTGCAATTGATTTTTAGACCAGTTTCCCAAACTAAAATGTTTGATTGAGCTGAAATTTGAAATGCTTAAGTAGGCCGCAGTGTATCTTCACTCTCCAGTACAAACGTATTTTGTCATTCCAAGCAGAGCATCACAGACGCAGATTATACCTATACTATCAAATCTGCAAAATTTTATTTGAATTGCATATGCTATTTCGATGAATAACAAACTATGTTTGTATGGGAGGGTGCTATTACTCTGCCTTCTTAACTTTGAGGATAATACGATTTTATGGCGAGACAGTGAGTTAGTGTGATGATGAAGGAAGGAGCTAGGCTGCAGAACTCTTCAGCACATAGGCCAAATGTGAATTGATTTTTTACTTTGCATACCTATCGAATTCCATCGACAAAAATGTAATAAATATATATTGTTTACACACTATCGATCACTTCAATAAGGAATGGATTTTCGCTATAAGGGGGAGGGAGATTCCGAGCAAAGTCAAATATTTTTATTCATTAAGATTTTTAGGATCATTTTGAAACGTCAAATCTACCGCCTGTTCGGAATCGCGACCAGCACACAAGGAGAAAGGCAAGAACCTCGGGCTGGTTAATTTTTTGATGATCCCTTTAACATTTAGGTATACAGTGTTTATAATAAACTAATAACATTACAAGTGTTACCTAAATCATAAAACTAAAAACTTAATATTATCTTAAAACATTGATTATTACATAACTATCTAATGGACAGTTTCGTAACATTGAGAAATCACAATTTAACTGTCAACTGGTATAGCAACATCGGGCCACGCGTTCTTATCGTCGATATAGTCACTTATTTTGTAGTAGGCACTTTTAATTAAATTATTCTTTATATACAATTTGAATTTACGAGCAGAGAGTTTGGTAGCGCTTTGAGGAAACTTATTATAGAATCTTACACAGTTTCCTAGGAATGAATGATTTACTTTTCCTAAGCGATACCTAGGTCTGTCAAGTTTATTTTTATTTCTAGTATTAACACTGTACATCACTTCTTTTACCAAACTCATCAATGTTCCTTTGAGCGTGCATTTGATTTTCATAAATGTATTGGGAGCTGACTGTAAGAATACCAATCTTTTTAAAACGTTCCCTGAGAGAGTCACGAGTTTTCAATTTATAAATTGCCCGTACAGCTCTTTTGCAGGATAAAAATTATTTCGATATCTGCTACATTTCCCCATAAAAATATGCCATAGGACATAACGCTGTGAAAGTAACTAAAATAAACTAACCTCGCCGTGGTTTCATCAGTAAAATGCCTTATGCCTGCTAGCTAATGTATTAATATGAATACCCCATTGCAACTTCGCATCGATATTTAAACCCAAGAAAGTAGTTGCTTCCATAAAGTTAAGTATTTCCCCATTTAAGATAATGTTAGCATTGCTGACTCGCACATTAGGCAAGGTGAATCGGATACATTTGGTTTTTTTCTCATTTAATAAGAGGTTATTTACCGTAAACCAATTAAGAACTCCAGCTAGAGAAGCATTTACACAATCATAAGCACAGTGATTGGTCAATTCACGGTCCGCTCCTCTCCATTCCAACCAGCTCAAACGCATCAGGTTTGTTTTAAAAACGTTGTCAACATAAAACCTTGTTATTTACAGTAAAACAAAGCAACACAGACACGCAAGAAGCCCGCCACAACACGATGAAACTAATCATGAACTCCAACATATGTCCGTTCAAATCGCGACGGAATCAATATCAATGCTACCTTTGCTGCACAAAATCTACATTGATTGATGACCTCAGAAAACACATTCTTAACCACAGTCAAAAGGACATGAGCAACCAATTAAGAAAATTCAGAGGTCTGTCCTTCCTAAGCGTGGATATATCAGACCTTTCTTGCATAATTTGCCCCAAGCCATGCCCTAATATTGACAGCCTACAGACACACTTAACCGATAACCATGGAGTAAAATTCCTCGGCACCAAACATTTATTAACAATATACAGTTTAAAAGAGGGCTTTGAGTGTGTCGCCTGCTTGGATACATACAAAACGTTCACTGGGCTAGCAGTCCACATGAATTCTCATTCGACAAGCAATGTGTGTGAGATCTGTGGGTTGTCGTTTTATAAGCGCCAGAGTCTGAATAACCATAGACGGATGGTTCACAAGGAACAGAAATGTAACCAATGCTCTTTAATCCTCCCTACAGTCACAGCTTACAAAAAACATAAAGTGAAGGTGCACGGAGCGCCTGCCTCAAGGTACTTCTGTAAGAAGTGTAATTTGTCTTTCAAATACACATATTTAGTCCAAAATCATATGGAAAAGGTTCACGGAGTCGCCCAAAGCAGCGTGAGTTGTGACCAGTGTGGCAAAGCACTGAAACATTTCAACAGCTTAAGGATTCATGTGAGAAGTGTGCACATAAGGGAACGAAATTTTGCCTGTACTCAATGCGAGTCGAGGTTTTTCACTAAAGATGGCAAGATAAGGCATGAGAAAACGCATTTAGGTGTGAGCGAATTTTCTTGTGATTTGTGCGAGACTAGGTTTAAGTCGAAGAATTCTGTTCTAATGCATATTACGAGGCAGCATACCGGTGTTGCTACATAATAAAAATAAAATTGCATTATTTATATTGTACAGCGCCATCTAGTCCCCAAACTAAGTCAACTTTGACACGTGACCCAACGGTTGGCTCATAATGTAGATCAGCGAATTAGCATAGCAATTCAGTGTGGCAAGTACCAGTGTCTTGCCCACGTTTCCATCTGGTACCGGTCTGGAACAGTTGAGCTACTTATAGTCCGTTTGTAACGGGCCTCAGGTAAACCTACTGCTTCCCTTGTAATGTTAGGTATTGTAATACTTAGGTACTGTACATTCCAATATCATTGTTAATTTGTACTATATTTTTGTGATTTATACTTTATTGCACACACATAATATAAGCATACAAACATAGAATTAAAGAAGTATGGCAAAGAGGATCCCTATAAAGAGTTCTCTTCAGCAAACCAAAGTAAAGAGAGAAACAATATTAAATAAGTAGAAGGGAAAAGAGTACAACATTATTAATAAAATACCTAACATAATACGATACATTACATTATATTATACATGTAATTATAATGTTAATATAATTTATACTTATCTTATTAAACATACATAATATAATAATACATAGCAATTAAAAATACATACATACATTTATATCATAATCAATATGGAGAGGTAGTGCTCTTTGACTCTGATAGTGAGACAGGGACTAGCTCGGGTATCGTGGGATAGAGTTCCACAACCTGACTAAGTTCACAGTAAATGAGCCACCATAGCAACAAGAATAGTGATGGGGAGTACTAAGAAGATATAGGGACAGGGGAGAAGATAATCAGACCGCTCACGGAGATAAGAAGGAGAAATAGGATTGCGATTGAGAAGAGAGCATGTGTAAATAACGGCGACGACGACGAATAGGAAACCATTTTAACTGGGATATATAGATTGAAACGTGACAAACTTACGCAATCCGTAAATAACACGAATGCACACATTTTGATAACGCTCCAATTATTATAAAATTATTCCGTATCAAGGAAACAGGAGTCGGCAAAGTCCAAGAGAGGTAACAGGAGAGCTAGACTTTAGTCTCGAAAGGTAGACACTTTGGGAATCGATCGCTTAGGAGAATGGAATGAAAAGGGAACGCGTTTACTAATACTATTGACATGGTGCACCCAAGGCAGCTGGGAATCAAAAATAATAGCCAGATATTTCGCGTTATTAGAATTTGAGATGGGGGAACCTGCGTAAAGTAGGGGTAAAGGAAATTGAGTTACTTTAGCATACAAGAACTACCGCAGATAAGCGCCTGAGATTCAATAGGATAGGAGGCCAAAAGACTTCAAATAAACTAAAATCACTTGAGTGATAGCATTAATAAACACAGAAAATAGGAGACTCCTCTCCTATTTTCTGTAAGACTACCACCTTGAGGCTCGCCCGCAGTAATGTCACATCAGAGTAAGACTCTTCTGAGCGTACACACTGCGAACGATCTGAAATATAAAAATTCAACCACGAGATTACTGAGGGTGAAATAATGAGAGATGAAAAGATGAACAGAAGTATTTCATAATCAATCGAGTTAAATATAAATAACACTTACAATTGACTAGTACAATAACATGTAAATAAATAAATACAAGACATTTTGTTTTTCACAGCGCCATCTATCCCACATCTTGATAGATGTGGCATAAATGGCGATGTGTAAAAATTAAAAAATATTTGAAATGGCAACTAGATTTTAGATATAATACATACCTACCTACTTAAAAGTATGTACATTTTTGAAATGAAGGTATAGGTACATTGTACTGACATGCTATGCATTGCATTAGACTATTAACCTATTCCCTATATACCTACCCAAATTCCCGATGTCCACTACTTGTTTGGCCACCTCTGGGGGACAGCAAAATAACTTTTAAATATTATCCTCGTTTCCTACCACTGTGTGTTAGATAGATTTAAGGTACTCTATTTATTGAAATAGAAAAATCAAATGATTGCTTAGTGTTTTACTTTGCTATCGAAAATAATGTTATGTTTGTATTTGAAAAATAAAATAAATATGTGCAACTTCATATATCGTTTATTATTTACCTGAGTAAAATATAAAATATAATAAATCTTTTTAGAGTCGATAAGGCTTCTTGGAAATTTGTTTTATCTAAAATTTGCTACTTCTAGGTACTTACTAGGTTTCCAGGATAAACATTTGTCCGATGAATATACATATTTGTTCTGTGTTTGGGTGTTGTATTGTAGATAATGTATTTACAAGTAGAAGGTAGGTATAGGCTTCGAATAACTAATTGTACGCAAATGTATCTACATCAATAGATTACAGGATTAGGTGCATTCGATGACGTCATGTTCCATAGAACAAATGGGAACGACTCCAAAATTGGACTTCCTTTTCGTACTACTGGAAATTACTCCGAATTTGGACTTCTCGTACCACCTGTGGTACGAAAAGGAAGTACTTTCATTTCCTCTTCGTACCTACCTTCTACTGAATTTCGTTTCCGGACACATTGAAATATGATCTTGTGTAGGTACTTACCTACCCGACACCCCCTCTAGTGCTAATGCCTACTTTTATCATGTCATAATAAATACAAGAAATGAGGTGTGCGTGTGGATAGAGTGCTCCTTTAGTCAGACTTAAGACAATTAGATTTTACAAAATCAAGGAAGAACTTAGGAAATAATTGTGAAAACTTCATGGTGACGATAAAAAATGTGAAACCTATGGTGGTAAGTTATGGTCAGTTGTGGTCAATTAACTAGAACACTCAACTAAGCTAAGAGAACTTCGAACCCTTTCAGTTTTCTTCAAACCAACAGTAGGTTCAGCATAATTATTAGGTACCTACCTATACTGAGGAAGAGTGCAAAAAGATCATATTTACTTAATTATCTTCATTCAATGTCGGATTTAAACGCAAAGGAGCTTAACCCGCATTTGAAGGAAAAAAAATCACGCTTTTTATTTAATTTATTTTTTATTACCTAGGCAGATACCTACCTACTTGTTACTACTACTACGTCGATACTTTAATTAGGTATTATATAAATGCACACTGAAAAATTCAACTGTCTACCTAACCTGCCTACTTACGGTTGATATGACAACCGCCTCTGTGGTCTAGTGGTTCAACCGACCGATTTCAGATCCAGAGGTCCCGGGTTCGATTCGATCCCCAGGGGGCGCAATATTGTGCTTGGTTTGGTTGGTGGTAGGACTTTGTTCAAGTCCACTTGTCTAGCTACCACCATCTTACCTAATTCTGTCGCCATGATAACAATTCTTAATTGTTGTGCATTTAGAAGTAAGATAGCCAGTTCCTTAGTTAGTTGAGGATTCCGGGTGAAGTGCGCCTCCACCTTCGGCCTTATCTCAACTTGTAACCAGGTGAGATGAAGGCCAAGCGCTCGTACAAGAAATTACAGCCCGCTCACTGACAGACCGACAGCGGAGGCTCAGTTATAGGGACCCGTTGCCACCTTTTGGTACAGAACCCTAAAAAGTCCTTGCGCTTCGTAAAAGCTAATACTTCAATTCAGCCTTTTTTAAATACAACCGCTTGTACAATTTCCGAGGTGGTAGCTCCCTAGGCCTGGGGAGGTTCTTCTCAGTTTTCCTGGAGAATGATTCGATGGGTGCCAGGGGGTGGGTCAGATCCACCTTCTTATCGAAGATGTTTGGCTCCAGTGCCTTGATTCGCCAGGTCTGTGCTGGGATGTATCGCACAGCATTGTTGAAGTAGTGGAAATAGCTGTAAACAAACAGATTGTTAGTAAGTTTTAGATTTTATGTAAGTGCTAATAATTGACATTAATAAAACAAAATACTTCAGGATATTAATTTTACACAGCGCCATCTAGTCCCAAACTAAGCATAGCTTGTAATATGGGAATGAAAATACGGATATAAAAAAATACTTTTGTTTTGTAAAACCATAATTTCAAGAATATTTTATTGTGCGCACTGCAAGACCTTAGAATAAACTCCCAGCGTCTATTTTTCCGCTGTGTTACGACCCTAATGTCTGCAAGAAGAGAGTTAATAAGCACTTTCTGGGAAGGCTCGCTCCATCGTAGATCTCATTCTTACCTACGTTAGTTTCGTGGTCAAGAGCTGACTTATCGTAAATAAAAAATAAATAAACATACTTATCATATAACACCCAAACACACAACAAACATGAATATTCATCACACAAATGTTTGTCCTGGGTGGGAATCGAACCCACAACCTACAGCGCAGAAGGCAGAACTACTACCAACTGAGCTGTGAGGCGTGTCAAAATGATAAGTTTTTTATTTTGATTTTCTATTTCATTTTGGTATTTAAGTCTATCAATCTATCAGGCTTAATACAAAAGTTATGACATGATTTCCCAGAAGTTTTTTTTTATCTCACCTGGTAACAAGCTATGATAAGGCCGATGGTGGAGGCGCACTTCACCCGGAATCCTCAACAAACTGAGGAACTGGCTATCTTACCTCTGAATGCCGGAACACAACAATTTTATAATTGTTATTATGGCGACAGGCTTGGGTAAGATGGTGGTAGCTAGCCAGGCGGACTTCAACAAACTCCTACCACCAACCAAACCAAGCACAATATATTGTACTCCCCGAGGGGATCGAACTCGGGACCTCTGGATCTGAAATCGGTGAGTTGAACCACAGATATATAGAATATCTTAATAACTATTACCTACTTAGGGTCCAGGTTCATGTTGTTAAATGTTGGTGACAAAGTGAGGGTTCAGCAGCGCTGGTTTTCAGCTCAACTCTTATGTGTTGTGGGTTCGATTCCCACCCAGGACAAATATTCGTGTCATGAATATTGATGTTTGTTCTGTTTGGGTGTTTTATTGTATGATACGTATGTACAAATAAAAAGTATGTAAGTAATATATCCGTAATTTAGTTCCCATATCACAAGCTTTGCTTAGTTTGGGACTAGATGGCGCTAAAATTAATGTTCTGTAATATTTTATAGGTTCCTACATGTTATTGTAGACGGTAAGGTTTCTCTCGAAAAACATAACCCTCTTATTCATACCTATAGGTACCTACTATTTCCTCCTTGAGCCCTACTATAACTCACTCATAATGCGGAAACTGATAGGGCACTCGCTCTCTGCCCTCCATGGTCCTCTTGAACGCCTCCCAGCGACCGATCAGCTGCTCGTTGGTGCTCAGCGAGTAGTGCTTCTTGTGAGCGTCCTCGAAGGTCATCAGCTCGTACAGTGGCAGGATCCTAGGCGCTGGGATCAGAGGAGAAACATTACATTTATAAACTAGCAAACGCGCGGTAGGGAATTTCCCGAAATCCTTTCTTATATACTAATTATCCTTTCTTGATACAACCCTATATCAAGAAAAGAGAAAAGCTATACTCTGAAAAAGGCTGGTACCTATATTGGATTTTATGGGTTTTAGTTATATTGCGCGGAACTTTATTCTCTTCTTCTGAAATACTCTACCAGCTATCTACTAGTGAAAGTCCCGTCAAAATCGGAATAAAAAGATACGACATAAAATTAAAAAAAAATGTTTTGTTTAGGTACTGCGCTGCAGGTTAAGGGTTCGATTCCCACCCGCAACAAGTATTTGTGTGATAAATAAAGATATTTGTTCTGTGTCTGGGTTAAATATTGTTACTTACGTGGGTAACTTGGGTAACCTATGTAATATAACTGGACATTATTTCAGACAGCGCCATCTAGTCCCAAGCCAAGCAAAGCTTGTCTTATGGGAATAAATATTATATCCGTAATCTAGTTGATACGATATCACAAGTTTGCTTAATTCGGGGCTAGACGGCGGCGCTGTGAAAAATTTCCAATAATATTTATTTACTTCTTACTACCTAGGAATCACTTGGTAACCATATCAATATATTTTAATCTGCAGCCCATATGTAACTGTTCCTCAGCTAGCCCTTGCGTCACTTGAGGTCACCGCTTAGCCCAGGCCTTCATTCCCACCACCCCGTGGCAATTTCTTCAAATCCTTTCTTAGAGCGCCCTTACACAGCAAAAGGAAGCTACCCTCAAATTATGTAATGCCTCTAAGAGCTCTGCTTTGCGCTGTGCAATGATAGTCAGTCGGTCAGCTATATTTTATATATTTGATACTACCGTTGATAACCCGGTCCTTTGTATTTAGGTGGGAATATCCCGCGTATTTTCCGGCGTTTTTTGCCATTTTTCGATGTCCCGACAATCTTATCAATAAGGTAAGTAAAGCAAAAACAATAAACAAATATAGGTAAATTGTATAAATTGCTACAAAATTGTAAAATTATCAGAAATATATAAAAAAACGCTCGAAAAACAATGATCTAAAATTCTAAAACAATGTCATAGAGAATAACATAATAAAGCTGTCATTCTGCTGTCAGACAATATAAAGCATAGAAGCATAGCCATAGGTATTATTATTGCCTATTGCATAATAGATACTCCTTGGGTGTCTAAAAACGTCTAAAAAGTTCCGTTAGATATACGACTCCAACTATGAAAGGATCCGGAGGCTATGGCTAGCGAAGCACCTGGATGACAGTGCTTATCAGCTACACCCGTCATGACAGTGAACGAACCAGGAACCCATTAAATAAACTTGAGATACCTAAGTATCGCTTAGGAAAAGTAAATAATTCATTCTTAGGAAACTGTGTGAGATTCTATAATAAGCTTCCTCAAAGCGCCACCAAACTCTCTGCTCGTAAATTCAAATTGAATATAAAGAATAATTTAATTAAAAGTGCCTACTACAAAATTAGTGATTATATCGACGATAAGAACGCGTGGCCCGATGTTGCTATACCAGTTGACAGCAAAATGGTGATTTCTTAATGTTAACAAACTGCCCATTAGGTAGATAAAATGATCCTAAAAAATCTTAATGAATAAAGAAATTTTGACTTGGACTTTGACTTTGGTGGACCAATCAATGTCACGGAGAGAAAGTACTTACCATTGCAGTTAGCAAATTTTACTCAAAAGATTTCATGATTTTTTTACCGACTTTAAATAAGGAGCAGGTTCTCAATTCGGTTGTAATTTATGTTTGTTACCTCAGAACTCCGTAATTTCTCAATAGTGTTGAAAAAAAAAATTTTTTTAGAAGGATATGAATGCAGTTTGGTCCCATAGAAATTTTATAAAAAAATAAATTCAGGTTAACAGGAACGAAAAATCGTTCCCATTATCCTGACACACACAGCACCATGGTAGGAACCGATTCTTAAAATTTAGATTCTTAAGTATTTAGGTATCTTCGTTACCATCATTGCGTAGATATTTCCAAGAATCCAGTATTATTGCACATTTAAACGACTCTTAATAAGGGTGTCGTTGTGTCGTAGGTTTTATAACGAAAAAAGCTAAAATAAGTTATTTTTGAAAAACAACCTCACCACTAAAAACAAAAATAACTCCAAGTGTAGGTAAGTTCATATACTTAGGTAGTTTGAAGGCTGTGCCATACAATAAACATGTTGTTGTGCTTGTCATTCGGCACCAACTTCAAATTATATGAACTTACCCTTAGAGTTACTGTTAAGTTTTTAGTGTTGAAGTCGGTTCCATCTTTTTTACAAAAATAGCTTATTTTTGCAACAAACTCCTGTATGTTTTTGATACCGACTAAAAGGGTCAATCGTAAGCAACAAATCTGAAAAAGCATAAGCTTCGTTAGGGGTCCGCATGCCTTACATTTGTGATCTTTATTATAGTTTTCTTGCTTAGTTTTTCGTCATTAAACTCTCAAGTGCGATTCATAAACAAAATCGCCCTTGTCTCCCATTGAGTCACGTAAATTGACAACCAAGCGACCACTGAACGCTGACACCAGACTCCTTACCAACCTAGGTTGGTGGTAAGGAGCCTGGGGTTAGTGTTTTGAGATCTACGTGGATTTGCCACCTACATATGTCGTCTTGAGATCTAGATTTGCCTACAGGTTTGCTCACAATATCCTTAAAACCTTTTGAGCCTATCAGTCTACCCGTGGATCGCGTATGAAGCGACTAAGGGACCAACCCAAGTAGCCGACTTGGTACAAGTTTGAGTTGTGATAACATGCAACCACTGGTTACTTTTGTCAAGTTTAAATCAAATTTTCTGGTTCCTTCGAAGGTTATTAATGACTTAGGTTTCCTTCTCTTCTTTCTCTTGACCTGGCTGTATTGAAGAAGAGAAGTGGGTACGATAGAGCGAGCGTTGCCAGGTGAGTGCAATGATGGTTTCCCTGAAGAACTGAAACAAAGTTGGTGTCTTCATAGGAACTTATTTTTTTTTGTGAAAACAAACTTATGATACATTAGTGTAGGTAGAAAGAGGGTGATATTTGTAATATCCTTTCGTAAAAATGTAAATGTTTCGTAAAGCGGCTCAAGACCCGCTGGTCCAATGAGTGCCGGTTAAAAGTTCGGAGGTCAATTCGTTATCAACGCATTGTGATATAACGACCCTGGGACATATTGACGTATCTACATTTAGCACTTTTTTCGAAAACATTTTTAATTCAATTTAGTAAATATTAGAAGTAATAAATAGTAGGGAGCTGTGTGGCCAAGCGGGTATATAGCCCGCCTTTAGATTCGGAGGCAGTGGGTTCAAATCCAGTCGTGCACCAATGGGCTTTTCGGTTTTCAGAAGATTATGTGCGCATTTAACACATGCAACTATGTACTATGTAGTATTTTTGCAATTTTGAAATTTTGCAATCAGTACCTACACCAACACATAAATTATTTACTAGCTACCGGTATATATCACGAATACCTTTTAATTATCCCGACAGATTTGGCTGTGTTGCCATACCACAGTCGTGGTCATAGGTAACTAGATATCTACCTATAAATCAACTGATCCATAAAATTTCGTGACAGTCATAAAAGTCTACCGCCTCCCCTGCAATTGGGGGATAAGCTTTAACCACTCTTGGCAGGCGGGTTAGTAATCCAGAACTCCAGATACTGTTCGGTTTTTTTATTTTTTTTTACGACGGGGAAGCGCTTGGCCTTCATCTCACCTGGTAACAAGTTGAGATAAAGCCGAAGGTGGAGGCGCACTTCTCCTGGAATCCTCAATAAACTGAGGAACTGTCTATCTTTACCTCTAAATGCCGGAATACAACAATTTTTGAAGAATTTCGTCTGATACCGTCCCACTAGTTGGAAAATTAATTTAATATTCATTTGTACGCACTTTTTTTTGTGAACTTCATAAGATGCTTTGAGTAGTGATCAGAGGTAAATCCTCGAAGGGGGAAGCCGTGACTCTTTTACTTTGTTCGCAGTTTGCAGCTACGTCCATATTCATGTCGCATCTGTATTGACATTAACATTCGAGCGGCGATGGCGCCCGCCCAGCAATAATAATCATCAGCATTATTATTGTATAATATTATTATTAACGAACACAGCTATTGTTTGTGTTCGTTTTGTGATTGGACCTGTGTTTGGTGACAATGATTTTAAAATCGGTTTTGTTACTTTTCGGTAAGTTTCTATCATAACTTGAGTACCTATATAATACCTAATTAACATCAATACCAAATGGGACCTAGGCCAAAAAAACTGTTGTTGTTCTTAGTTTTTACCGCTTGCCAAGCTTTTGTTTATCATTGGGGGTTGCGGCCCGTCAAGAAATAATAAAAAAATAACAATATTACCTCCAATCACACATCACTATCTAGCCCCAAATGAAAGGAAAGATTGTATTTCAAGTAGATAGATATAATGCTTATGACCTGTGGCCGTCCTGAGCTGAATGATCGGTGGTAGAACCGTCAAAGGCCGAAGCGTGCCGTGGCGACCGAAGTGGCTTTTGAACAAGCAAGCAGTCCACCTGATGTTAAGTGCAACCCTTGCTTAACAAAGCCATACTGCGTAGGTCACATCCACAAAGATCATGACCGCTTCATCGTTTATCAACTTGAGCCATTATACAGGACAGGACAGGGCAGAACATTAGTTTCACACAGCGCAATCTAGCTCCAAACTATATAGCTTGTAATATGGGAACTAGAATACGGATAGAATACTTAAATAGGTGCTTTTTTTTGTTAATATATACTTGTCATACAATACAACACCTAAACACAGAACAAACATCTATATTCATCACACAAATGTTTGTGGTGGGAATCGAACACACAACCTACAGCGTAAAACGCAGAGTTACTACCAACTGAGCTATGAGGCTTGTTAACATAAAGGTGTTAAGCCCCGTGCGCCCGTAAATTCACCGGCAACCATCGAGCCCTTTCACAAGGAACTCTACTATACACACTGCCGAAGTCCAGGGCCAAGCAGTTTGCTATGTTCCATTGGTTCCCAGGAGAGCCCTGCCTCCTGGGTCAGCTCGCTCCGTCATTCAAGTTCAACTATCCAAGAGCTTTCCCATTTATTGTAAGAAAATGATATCTAAATATTAATTATATTGTGTCCTATGGATAAATATGTGCGATAAGTACATAATATGTGCAATACTTATAGCATAATGCTACACCAAAACGCAAAACAAACATCAAATCACACAAATGGATCCCGGGTGGAAATCGAACCCACAATCTACAGTAAAGACAGAGCCACTCTACCAGAGAATACGAAATAATCATAAACATTTTAAGGTAAAAAAGTTATCAGACTAAAAAAATTATCCTTTCGAGGATTCATCTCGATTACTACTCAGAGTGGATCTTATGAGGATCACCTACTAGGGGGTACGCAGAGGCACGTCCAAACTTACGTTCAGCACATGCCTACGTTCTGCAAGTAGCTAGCATTCATTACGTGACAGGTTGCAAGTCTATCGTCGCTTAGCGGAATACTAGCCAGTTACTCGTACATGTCATTTAGATTTTTGGTCCTAAGGACATGTCGGTTTCCTCACGAAAACTTTTTTTAAAGATAACGTAATTCATATAATATTGTTCGATTAGTGGAACGCTCGGGATTTAATTTATTTTAATTCCCGGTATATACCGTAGAAATAAAAATAAAAAACCTTAGTACACTCTACCTTTGCGGTGTAGGTTGTAGTTTGGGGTAGATGGGCGTCAAGTAGGTTTTTTTTTATGTATTGCATAATAGTGAGGCGCTTGGCCTTATCTCACCTGGATAAGGCCAACTACTATTATATTACTACTTTACTATTTTATGTCCACTACTGGACAGAGCCTCCTCCACAATTAAAGGGTTTTACCTTTCCACGCTTGGCAGGCAGAGCGCAGTAAAGGTATCATATTTTTTTTATCGTACGACGGGTAAGCGCTTGGCCTTCATCTCACCGGGTTACAAGTTGAGATAAGGCCGAAGGTGGACGCGCACTTCACCCAGCACCCTAAACATACTGAGGAACTGGCTATCATACCTCTAAATGCCGGAACACAATTTATAATTGTTGTTATGACGACAGACTTGGTGGTAGCTAGCAAGACGGACTTAAACAAAGTCCTACCACCAACCAAACCAAGCACAATATCGTACTCCCCTGGGGATCAAACCCGGGACCTAAAAATCTTTTACAATAACCGATGGGTTATGGGTTTGGTCCCACGATGTTTTTCCTCCTGGTTCTGACCATACAAAGGTTATCTGGAAGATACCGCTGCTAGAGATAAGACCCCCATCGTGCATTATTTACTGTAATACGAATTAGTCCATAATTGATTAACTTTTGTGGTTCAATAAAGAATATTGTATTGTGTTGTTTGTGACCCCTCCAGCTACCTCAGTGTACGCATCCACCGAGTCCGGTCTTCGCCTGCTGTTCCCACTCCAGAAGCAATACATCTACGACCTGAAGACCAACGTCTCCATAGGAACGGAGCCTAGGAGCGACAAGTCTTCCTTATGGCTCATGGAGGGGCAGCTCTCGATCCAGGCGTACGACAATTATAGCAAGGCCAGGCTGAAGCTGGACGCTACTAAGGTACCTACTTCATTGATGACGGTAAACCTCTGCCGCCGCTGCTGCACTCTACAAGTCAGCATTCGTGGTATTTAAGGGTGAATGAGTGTTTGTTTGTGAGACCTATGGGACTGTCACTGTTGAATTTTAAGGTCCCTGAGTCAAATAAGAAAAAAAAAAACACTTTCCTGGTTTCGAAGAAACTGTCACCCATTTTGTAGCTGGTTATGAAACATAGTTACGAACATGGATTAAATATACGATCAGTGAAGATTTTGGACTCTCATAGCTCGCTCTGGAAAATAGTTATGTTAATGGGTAATAATGAATATTGATTATTGTATTTCTTTGTTTTTGAATCGTTTTAATGTTTTTCTATTATAATTGCTTTGCTTCACAAAAAAAACAAAAAATGTGTGCAATGGAAAACGCCATAAAAGCTAAAAAGTAAAATAGGCGGTCTTGTTGCTTAAATGGTAAATGGTTAAACTTGCCGTGGGGGTCGCTGATTAAAAAACGACCCCTCCAACTAAGTCCACGCATCACGTAAAAGCCGACTAAGGGATTTCACCAGAAGAACAACAATGAATTTACTTCTATCTAACCGCCTCTGTGGTCTAGTGGTTCAACCCACCGATTTCAGATCCAGAGGTCCGGGTTCGATAGTACAATTTTGTGCTTGGTTTGGTTAGAACAGTTGAGTTACTATCTATAGACCGTTTGTAACGGTCTTTAGAAACCGACTGCTTCCCTTGTAAGTTAGTTAGTTTAAAATTGTACTGTTGGTCAATATAATACATTTATTTTTATTGGTAAAAATTTTCAGAAAACTGTAATTGGCATGGTCACTGATGACAATTCTTCTGGGAACTTCTACTTCCAAGGTCAAGACGGAGACAGCTTCCTCAGTGCGCCATGGGAGGTGGAATATCAGGTATTCATTGCATAAAGCCTTCATAAATTTTTTAACCAAAAGAAGGAGGAGTTTTTTTTATAATATTTGTTACCTCAGAACTGCGTCATTTCTGAACCGATTTGTTTGATTTGTCTAAGATTGATTCCAAATTAGTCGCATAAACATTGTCAAAATCGGTCTAGTAGTTTGTATTATAAATAAAACAACAGGAAACACGATTATCTTTTCACCCTTGCGAGGCAAGTACAGTCGCCTGCACTTACTAAGTTCTTCACTTATGTTTACACTTCTTAATTATCAAAATGAAGCCTCCACTTTTTTATCCACTATCTCGCACACTTGAATACCGAATTATTAACATATCTATATTAAATAAAGCCATTACTTTTATATTCACTATCTCACACACTTGAATCTGGTGTTCATATTAATAACATATCTATAACATACCAGATGTGGATACAAATATATTTAAAAAAAATATGAAGTAAGTACGTATACCTATACTTATTACTTAATGCATAAGTAAAATGATTTTTTAGATCACTTATAATCGGCTAATATACTACCGCCTGCTAGGAATACAAGGAGAAACACAAGACACGAGTGGGACAAATAGGTGGGAATCGAACCCACAACCTACAGCGAGGAAGGCGTTTCTACTTCTACCAACTGAGCTGAGAGGCCAGTATAAATCTACGCTGTGCTTACAAGCTAAAATATATGCTTAAAATATACCAAAAACCTAACTTAAGATTAGTTATTATAGATGGTTTTTGGTGTATTTTACCAAGAAAATTCTATTTTTTTTTAGTTAGATATTAATATGATGACGGGTTAGCTCTTGACCTCTAAACTTGTTTAGCTCTATGTCAAAGCAAGGATGAGGTCTTCCACGCACCGGCGGTACACAGCAAACTGTTTGGCGCCGGACTTCGGCAGGAAGGTGGCCACTAACTAGGTCCTACCACTCATGTTGTGATACCGTTGCCCGGGAAAGAGGAGGTCCGAGGAGGAATCATCAAAATATTCTTTGTGTCAAATTATCTCTTTGTGTGCGGTCGCGATTCCGAACAGGCGGTAGATTTGACGTTTCAAAACGAGCTTAGAACATCTTAGATTTAGTGTTCCATTACTCGACCGCAAAACCCACGACCGCAACGCCATGATAACCCGTTCCCCTAGCTTGAGATGAACTCAAAGCCGCATCTCAACCAAAAACGGAACGGTTCGGTGGTCGTAGTGAACCAAGAAGAAGAAGGGAAAACGTAACAAACAGCGGGAACGCGTCTGCGTCCGTCTAACGTAGAAAACAAAGAAAAATTCGTAATCTACGATAAATACAAAAATCCTAATTATTATATATCCAAAAGAATAATAAATAAATGCATTTTGACTTTGACTTTGACAAACATTTTCAGCAGAACGGATTCATAAAGTCGATCTATGTCACCGAAGAGCCGACCTGGTCTGTCAACTTGAAGAGGGCTATATCTGTGAATCTGCAGCTCACGAGGCAGAACGGTCCAGGGTCTGGCACTTTCTCTGTTAATGAGGTAAGTTCGGAGGAGAAAAACAATTAAACATGTGCTCCATCACTACTCGGCTATATAATCAGCTAGGGAGAAGATACCTTGGGGAAATACTCGGCCCAGGCTTGGAGACATCTTCGTCGCCCACTACACCACCCAACCCTGGTAGTACCAGCTCTGGTACTACCAGGTGGGCTGGCTGAGGTAGGGTTATTAAAAACGACGGGGGAAGAGGCACAGTCCACGCCACAGCGGGACGTCAAAGCAGGCTTGTGTAAGGTAAACGCTCAAAACCCAAGGTCTATGAAAAGGCTGCAACAGTATAAAAAAAGTAGCAGACTCACGACTTTTTCCCTTCCAGGAGCTCTGATGCTCACAGAGCATGGATTTAATGAGGAGCACCTACTAGGGGGTAGTCAGAGGAACGTCCAAACTTACGTTCGGAACATGCCCACGGTTTGCAAGAATGGCCTTGCAACCTGAAGGCCATCGCCACTAGTAATATCAATGACAATTCACAGCCATGCCTCGACGAGATCTGTGTGTTGGTATACACGGTGAAGGACAATACCTTCAAGAAGTATACCACTCTTCGGATACCGACCACTAGGAGTAGCTACAGTTGGGGCTCTGTTCCGTGGACTTCGGAATATTCTGCACGGCCTTTCGTAAGTGATCTTTGGCCTTTGATATTTGACTTGTTTATTTTTACTTTTCTTATTTGACCTTTGTCCTTATTGATCTTTTAACCTTTTTGCCCTTGGATTCTTTTGACCTTTGTCCTTTGCCCTTTGACTCTTAGTTAATTGCCGTATGACCTAAGTTAAATGATAGTGATTAAAGTATTGTTAATGATTACACTTTTACCCCACCCTTTAAATATTACAATCCTTATCTTTAACCTCGAGTTCTTCAGGTATAACCTAAGCTAAAAGACATCAAATCCAACAGTCAAAGAAAGTTGTCTCATTTAAATCCTTTACCTTTAATACTTGTTATCCTCAAATTAAATAATATACTGCTGAGCTCTTCTAAATACTAAACAACAAATTAAGCTTTAACTGAGCTTGAAATGAATTAATACTTTAGCAGTCATGACAATACAATATTTTGGCAATTGGCATGTCACCTGACCTTTGACCTTTGCCCTTCGACCTTTTGCAGGTGGATTCAATATCTACCTCAGAGAGAACTTACGAGCTAGATAATGAGAAGGGAATGATCAGCATGGATCTGGAAAGCACCTACATCTACAAGACTCACGACCATATTCTATCTGTGAATACTGAGTAAGTAACGGTACAACTGGAAAGCACCTACCTCTACAAGACTCACGACCACAGCCTATCTGTGAATACTGAGTAAGTAACGGTACAACTGGAAAGCACCTACCTCTACAAGACTCACGACCACAGCCTATCTGTGAATACTGAGTAAGTAACGGTACAACTGGAAAGCACCTACCTTTACAAGACTCACGACCACATTCTATCTGTGAATACTGAGTAAGTAACGGTACAACTGGAAAGAACCTACCTCTACAAGTCTCTCGACCACATTCTATCTGTGAATACTGAGTAAGTAACGGTACAACTGGAAAGCATCTACCTCTACAAGACTCACGACCATATTCTATCTGTGAATACTGAGTAAGTAACGGTACAACTAGAAAGCACCTACCTCTACAAGACTCACGACCATATTCTATCTGTGAATACTGAGTACACTACAAACTTTGCATGGTTTGGGACTAAATGGCGCTGTTAATTAAAGTCCCATAATATTGATTTATTATTTAATAAAACAAATATAAGCTAACGGTAGAATTATAGACAGTCTTATGAAAGGAGATAAAAAATATTTTCTCTAATCTAAGCATTGCTCATTCTAACTATGTTTATTTTCAATTGTATGTTATCTCATATAAAAACACTATAAGTACCTATACCTTAATAATATACATTTAATTACATTTTACTGAATTTTACAACTTTTTTTGTTTGTTAATACTTACGTAAATACCTATAATGCAATTAACCTTCCTAACACCCAATCAAGGATAAACATCCTACTTATATGCAGACATCTTATCTTATCGGTAGCCAACAGAGAGCATAATTTAATCTGATCATATTCCAGCCTATCCCTGAGCTTCAGAGAGGATCTCCCTCCCGAGAACATTGAGAAGTTGAGTCTCTCAGAAACCACGATACAATACGTGGCTGGGGACTTCAGCGATCCCACCAACGGGATTGCTAACTCCACAGAAATCTATCTCTCCAATAAATGTTACACGGTGAGTATGTAAAGTACGCGACCCCACCAACAGGATTGCTAACTCCACAGAAATCTATCTCTCCAATAAACGTTACACGGTGAGTATGCCAAGTTGATCTACATTTTTTTTACTATATGACGGAGAAGCGCTTGTCTTTCATTTCACCTGGTTTCAGGCCGAAGGTTGAAGCATACAACCGGAATTCTCAAATGTCTGAGGAACTAGTTATAACCTCTAAATATGCCGGAACACTTTTTTAGGATTGTCGTTACAGCAACGAGAATTGGTTAAGATGGCGGCAGCTAGCCAGGCGGACTTAAACAAAGTACTACCACTAACCAAACCAAGCACAATATTGTACTCACCTGGGGATCGAACCCGGGACCACAGAGGCGGTTCAAAATAACATAAAAAAATAAACAATATCAATTATTCCAAGGTTTGTTTTGTTTATTGCTCTGTTTTGAAAATCGACCCCTCCAATTCAGCCCGCGGATTTAGTAAATATGTGGCCTAAAATAGAGCACGCTTTTGTAAAAGGATTTCCTATTTCACTATTCACTCTGGACTTGAAGACTCTTGTAGATTGGTATGAGGGGTTCGCTAAGGATTCTGGGAGATGTGAAATTCTTAGGGTAGCTTGCTTAGCTTACTTTTCCCACGGGATGAAGGAGCGATCGTAGAACGAGTCCCGAGCGATTGTTAGTGTAAAACCTTTTAACCACAATTTTCATTATTTTTCAGATTCTTTTGAAAATCGCAAGAAAAGGTATCGACGCTGACAACATAGTCAGGAATGCTTCGTTGATTCACAATTTGGACTTTATCGAGCTGCTTAAGTAAGTTTTTATTTCTGTGGAAGGTGGGCATTGTGTCTCCAATATATCCTAAAGAACTATTCATTGGTTGATTGATTGATACTTACCCGCCAGTCAGCGAATCAGCAAATCAGCATTGTTTATCAGCGAGTTAGAAGTAATTTGATAAAAATAATTTATTTTTCAGCACGATGTCCCAACTGAAATACGATTCTCTGATCAAACTCTTCAATGACCTGGTCCTTGGTACCAGCTATGATATGGAAACCTCCAGGTATAACCTGATTATATATTACTACCTACGCAAATGATATAGTAAAGCAATACTTTATTATATAGGTACATTCATAGCAGTTAAGTTATATTGCACTACCTTAAATAAAAATGAGTTTTTGAAAATACTGTATGTACACCTTTTTCACTGGAAATATGAATTTGAGTTACGAGCTATTCAGAAGTATAATATAATCAGTTCAGTATAATATAAATATAATACTAACCGGTGTGAGAAATGTGTACGGGCGAGATTTCGTTAATTACATAAAGAATCTTTTACCTACATTTATTTTCTTTACAATATCCAAAAGTCCTAAGTCAAAATCTGTGAAAAGAAAGCAAAATAAAACTTTTCAGAGTAGTAAGTAGTATTTTAAGTCTCTCCTTGTGAAAAGGCTAGTCCGGGGAAGTCCTACCACCATACCTCTTTCAGCCACCAAGCAACATTACCGTGTTTCGGTGAAATAACTGGCACGCGAGGCATATCACCTGTAAGGCCCAAGTTGACGGGTGAAATGCAATGCTGCGTAGGTCGTGTTCTTTATGGATGTGACCTACACAGAAAGGCTTTGTTATGACAAAGCCTTACTGAGTAGGTCACATCGACGGCAAAAGTAAAAGTTGTAGGGCAAGGGTTGCATTTAACATCAGATGGGATGCTCGATCCGTCTCCAAATTGAATAAAAAGAAATGAAAATGTTATTCACGCTCCAACATTAATTTATTTATTAGTGTTTTTATTTTGACTAAAATAGATAATTACTTGTGTACCTGTACAGGAAATAAATAAAATGAAATTTTCTCCAATTGACCTCTAGGTGAAATGGTAATTAATTCTTTCAGAAACATATTTTTGGAGATTCTCCCTCATGTCAGAAGCGATGCGTGTGCAAGATTTATCAAGTACTTGGTGCTGGAAGAAAAGGTAACAAATGCCTAAAACAAATTGCCTTATATAGCTTTATAAATTGTGTTTTGCTAACATTATTATACTAAAATACCAAAACATTATTTATTACAGTAAATGTAATGTACAGTATTTGTAAGCTCTTCAAATAAGCCCGTCATTTATTTTTAATGTCATTGATGGACATTCTTATGCTTGAAGGTAATTTGTTAAACAGTTTTGGCCCCATTTCTGGTAATCTTTTTGAAAAATTAAGGTCTGTTCGCCGCTTAAGCCTATGACTTAGAGGATTCCAAATCTGGTGTCGATTACTTCGGTTGCTATCCCTTCCTCTAACTTTGAACTGGTTGTTTATTTGTGCTGTTGAGTTACCTATAGGCCGTTTGTAACGGTCCTTAGGTAGTACGACTGTTTCCTTTGTACATAGTTAGTTTTTTGTCTGAGACTTGATAGCGCTGTGTAAAATGTCCTATAATATTTATTTATTTCTTTAATCAATTTATTACATACACATATTTTAAATTCTAAAGTAATCCCTGTTTGTTTGTTTATTACGTGTTCACGACTGAACGGGTTTTGATGAAATTTGGCATGGAGACTGTATTATAGGGAAGGATATTGGGTCCTTTTTACCCGGTAACACGGGACGAAGCCCCGGGGGAAGAGCTACTGGGAAAACTCGCTCAATCGTAGACCTTATCCTTGCACACATCAACAGCTCATTACTGTCACTGCCTCCTCCAAAGCTGGAGGGTTTTGACATAATCACCACGCTGGCAGATGGATGGTAATCGCAGTAAATGTGTTGATAATACGCAGAATGAAGCTGCTCTTCTTCTGGTGAGATCCCTTAAGTCGGCTTTTACGATATCCATGGGCTGATTTGGAGGGGTCGGAATGGCAAAAAAGGTATTTCACATGATCATTCACATTATAAATTTCGACCAGTTAACTATTACGGATAAAAAGATACACACCCGTTAAGATCGAACAGACAAACATACAGCATAAGTCCCCAAAGGATACTCTTTGGGTACGGTAACCTTATCAGGCTTTTACGATTTTCATGGGCTGAGTTGGAGGGGTAAATTCTTAAGTCACGACCGCGACGGCAAATCCTTGCACAGACAAATATCAAGAGTTAAGAGCTAAACCATCATTTAAAAAAAATCTAGTTAATTATAGAAAATGATCCTGCCTACGGGATCTGATGATGATTTTACTTCCTCAGGAGAAGGTAGAAGATGCAGCTCTACTCTCCCTCATCAGGAAGCTACCGTTCAACGTGGCTACTCACTCGCAAAGACTGCTCGAGGAGCTGGAGGTCTTAACGAAGCTAGGTATGACAAAAAATATTTAGGCCAGCGAATCAGCATTTCTATTCAGTGTGGCAATGCAGTCAGTACAGTGGCCAGCCAGGCCACGCTTCCATCTGGTTGGCAAATTACTAAACCATCGAGGCGGTTAAGCCAAACGGTCTGATCTATAGGTAGCTCAACTGATTCAGACCAGTAGATACCACAAATCATTGAAAAATAATGACCTTCATCAAGAACTTAATACGCTTTCAGGTACCATATTCAGTTTGTTCTTACCTTAGGTCTAGACTTCTCAGCTGACATCCGGCATGCTGGCATCCTCAGCTTCGCGACGCTCATGCACAAGACGATGGAGGTGGCTCAAGTGAAACAGGACTTCTTCGATGGCGTCGTAGTCAAATACTTCCGGATGTATAGTGGTAGGTGACTTCATCAGGTGGTTCTATTAATTTACTATCTTTGGGACCTTTGGGATTTCCATGTGGGCTTCTATTATTACTTCTATTACCCTTATTTTTACCCGACTGCCTCAGTAGGGTTATGATTTTCGAGAGTATGTGGGTATGTGTATGTGCGTCTAATTAAATAAAAAAATGAAGAAGAGAGAATGATGAATACATATCAAATGATATGTATTCATCATTTTATATCTTTAAAATGATGAATACATATCATTTGATACCTTTATTGTATTCATATATTCTTCATAGCTTCTTCGTGGTACCCGGATGAAAAGAATTCTTCACATTTTATTTACCTGGTCAAGAACAATATCTGTCCTACGGAACTGATTATGGGATGAGAGGTATGCTATGTCTCATTCCCGGTGTAGAGCAATATACGTGCTAAGTTTCAGCTCAATGCGCTCAGTAGTTTTTGCATGATGGAGCAATAAACATACATCCAAGCTGACGGTTTTTTATGTTAGTGTGATTGTAATACTTTTCAAGGCCGTGTTTTGTAGAAAAAACGAGACAAAAGTCAAAACAAGAATGCTTAATAGAGGTTGTGGCTAGGCCCCAGGCCTTCCATAGCTTAGGTTTTGATCATCATTTAACTTCAATAAGCCGCCAAGAGCTTTGCTCGGGGACCTTTTTGCGGGGAAATGTTTGCTTCCCAAAGGCATTATCATTTACTTCCTCACACGACATAACATAAACCATAATATATTTAAATTTATAGACTGCCCCCGCTATTTGGACAAGATGATCTGGCTCCAAGGTCTCTGCAACATCGGGTACTCCGCCGAAGGGTATACCCGCATCATATCAGCAGACGGAGGGCGGAATAAGCATGAGAGACTGTGGGCGGTGCTCGCGCGGGTAGAAACTTCAGACGACCCCTATGTCGTGAGTTTTATTGACCTATTTGCTTGTTTATCTCTAGGCCTGCAAGGATGAGGTCTATGATGTTAGGTGGCCCTACCAGCCAGCTTCCGTTGCCAGGGGTAGATCACTCGGAGCTAGATACCATCTGCCCCGTGAGTATGATTTCAGGTGCTACCGTTTTTATGATAGAACTAAATTAGAAAAATATATTTAATGTATGTTTTTATATGGGACGGGGGGTCCCATATAAAAACATACATTAAATATATAATTAATTTCATAATTTTGTACGATTTATCAGGTATATATTACAACTATAAGGTATTTGTTTTAACCATTTACCTATAACGAACCAAAAGATGTAAACCCTTTAACAGACAGACAATCTATTTATTAATTATAAATTGTATATTAGTATATAATTATATAGTTATATTTATTATAATTATACCACTTCGGCAATCTTACCACCGGAATGTCACGTCGGCTTATTAATTCCATTTCCCTGAACGTCCATTCCTCGGATGTCCCTCACACCAAATATCCCTTTCCCCGAACGTATTTTCCTTCGCTTTCTCCTTAATCTCCTGAATGTTTTACTCATTTAAACAGCGTAGGCTTAGTAATAGTCCCACCAGCACCCAACGGAATACTATAAAGATAAGAATCTTTACTAAGGTATTTTTGTGTAGTGTTCCTTGGCTGAGTTCTGTCCTACGCACTAGGACACTAGGTTTTTTTTCATACAACTAGGAGACGGGACCAAAGGGAAGTAGTCCACCTGATGTTAAGTGCATCTCTTTGCTATGACAATGCCTTACTGCATAGATCACATTAACAAAGAACATAGCCTACACGGCACTGCATTGCGCCCGTCAACTTGAGGCATAAAGGTGTTAAGCCTCGCGTGCCCGTAATTTCACTGGTAATCATACCCTTCAAACCGGAACACAGCAATGCTGCTTGGCGAAATAGGTAAGCCGGTAGTAATTCTCCGGACGAGCCCTTTCACAAGGGGCTTCTACTGTCCCTACTAGGTCTCGTCAGAGCCTGTGTGTATGAAGGCCATTCAAGCTTTGTATCTCCATCAATCTGATCATTCCAGGTCTTAGAAACCACGCTTTCGGTCCTAACAAATGAAACAGAATGGATCCAGCTCCGCATAGCATCTCTCCACGTGTTCCTGTCATCTCCAACTGTCAGGGAAACTGACATCCTCTTCGTCCACAACTACATTACAGGGTGTGACAGCAAACATCTGAAACGGTTCTGGTACTCCACTGTCAAGAACATGAATTTGAACAAGGATTTCACGGGATATCGGGTTGCGTAAGTTTTGTGTTGCTTCTGTTCAGGCTTACGAATACTTTGTGTAACGATAATTAAATCTAGACTAATTATGTTTGATCAACTGGAAACTTTGGTTTCAGCAAGAATCAGAATTGTTTCAAATGTTGATTACTGGATTTTACACAGCGCCACTTAGCCGCAAACTAAACATAGATTGAAATATGGGAACCACTCGTAGATTACATTAAGAGTTTTTTTACGAATATGAATGTCCATTGAAACAGTGACTCCGTAGTAAATGACTGGTCACTGGGCTCACAGCTCAGTTGGTGGGCGCTGCCTTCTGCGCTGTAGGTTGTAGATGTTTTGATATTAATGTTTGTTCTGCGTTATACTGTATCTTATCATAAGTGTGTATATATATATTTTTAAATAATTGTTTGAAAGGGTAATACTTCCCAGGTAATCCCATCATCATCAGGTCAGGATCTGATGTAAAATCGAGGGAACTCTTCAAATATTACAGGCACACTTGAACCGATTTGGGTGTATTACCTCAAAAGTGAGGAAAAAACGGACCCCATACAGGATCACGCGTATTTCTGTCTGTCCGTCCGTCTGTCATCAAAATAATTGGAAATAAATACGTCGTCTTGGTAAACGAAATTGTATCATGTTCTAAATTGAAGTTGGTTTTATTTTTATTTTTAAAACGTAATTTTATTTACTTAAAAAAAAAGATTCTAACGAATTGAGAACCTCCTTTTTTTTTGAAAGTCGGTTGAAAAGAGCACGAAACTTATTTAATACCTACGCAAGCTACGCTAGTTTGGGGCTAGATGATGTTGGGTAAAATGTCTAGGAACTAATATTTATTTACTAGGGTTTGTGAGCTGTAGACCTCGCGAGTCTATCTTTGCATAGCCTAGAACTTATTGATAATAATACCATTTACTTAAGACGAAGTCCATTTACACATCCTACATTACATTACAATACTAATACTACAATACAAAATAAAAAACAATTCTCTTGGACTTGCTTCTCCAATATAATGTACCTATACCTACATGTACCTATATAGAAATTGATTTTGAAATTGTCCTTGGTGTTACCTTCCAGGTCCACCTACATCCCGTTCATAGCTCACCAGGTCTCGAACCCCGACCCTCTGTACTGGGCGACCAATAACTACATCATCAGCGGCCTGGAGGAGGATGGGGCTCCCTCGCTGCAGGTCCTCAGCGTGGGCGACGACCTGGGGGCGATGCCGGCGTTTGTTGCCGTCAAGCTGTTCACTGGAGGCAGAAGGCCTTATAAGGCTGCGGTAAGTTACAGTGAACACATTTTTTGTTTACTTAAAAATGTTTTCTTTCATTTGGTCATTTCATCCTAATGAGGTCTACGATGGAATGGCCCAGAAGGCACTGGGTCTCCGCGCACCAACGGGGACTTCGGATATTTGTTAAATATATGTCTTTGTAAATAATATAGTTTTTTAAATCGAATAAACTAAATAATGAATAAATTACTTAACACTTTGTTGTAACCAGAAATTGCTTCGAACTATGCAAAAATTTGGTATTAAAAGAAGAGCAAAAAAAAATGGCAGTTCAGACAGATTTCACAATATAGTGACTGATGTCTGATGAATTGCCTGTGTCAGGAGACACCATCATCATCATCATTGGACTCATCCATCTATATAATATGATGTAGGTGGCGTCAGGTCAGTCACCACAACATTTGCGTTCGTGGCTTGAAAGTCCAATTCGAGAGAGGCAGCCTCGGCTGAAGACTCTTCCTAAATATGCGCATACTTTCTTTGATTATTATTTACTTATAATACTAACTTATAATAGCTGTTAATACTAACTAGTGCTAGTAAAACCACTAAGTTAATAAATACATAACTAAATACTAAATACAGGAAAAATATAAATCAAAACAGAATTAGTTATGATATAACTACAATGGGCTGCCTTAAAACCTAAATAATGAATTAATGAATGAATGAATGAACACCCAGAAGTCTTTCAACAAGCCTGATAGCTCAGTTGGTAGTAACTCTGCCTTCTGCGCTGTAGGCTGTGGGTGCGATTCCCACACATGACAAACATTTGTGTGGTGAATATAGATGTTTGTTCTGTGTTTGGATGTTTTATTGTATGATACATATGTATATACAAAAAAAGTATTTCAGTATTCTATCCGTAATCTAGTGCCCATATAAGCTATGCTTAGTTTGGGGTTAATTGGCGCTGTGTGAAATTAATGTCCTGAAATATTTATTTATTTAGCATCGAACAGTGCATACATGAGGTGACACAGAGTATGTACAAAAGGCATTTAAGTTTTACATAGAGCAATTTTGATAGAAATGATGGTATTCCTTCGCTTGAGATGTCTCACCTGCTCTATTTTCCAGGTGTACTTCATAATAGAAGGAGTGATAACCAACTTGAACGTTTACAAACAACTGTACGTCATAGACCCTGAGGAAATCTACTCGGAGAAGCTGATGGAGGTCATGAAGACCATCAAAACTTGGAAACGAAAGAAGACTGAGAAAGTACGACGACTTTTCACTAATTGTTTACTACAGAGTTGTAAATAGACGTTGCATCGCCTGAGATGGACTTGACATCTCTTGGGACTTTCAGTTTTTTTTAATTGTACGACAGCGAAGCGCCAGGTGAGATAAGGCCGAAGTGGAGGCGCACTTCACCCGGAATCCTCAACTGACTGAAGATATGGCTATCTTACCTCTAAATGCCGGAACACAACAATTTTAGAATTGTTATTATGGCGACAGAATTAGGTAAGATGGTGGTAGCTAGCCAGGCGGCCTTAAACAAAGTCCTACCCCCAACCAAACCAAGCACAATATTGTACTCCCCCTGGGGATCGTACCCGGGACCTCGGGGTCTGCAATCGGTGGGTTTAACCACTAGACCACAGAGGCGGTTAAAAAGAAGCGGCTGTTTGAAGAAAGCAACCCTACAAATATTAAGTGTACCTTTAGAACATCTGGATCTATTGGATATTCAGATATTAGATATAAACAAATAATATTACGAAATAATAAATAGATAATACCTGAGATAATAGTACATTATGGTACTAGTGTGTAACATTGGTGATCACCGCCGAGGCGCCATTGAGACACGAGCCGTAGGCGAGGGTCTTAAGAGAGCCGAGGACGGTAATCATCAATACACACGTGAATCATACGACGTTTTTCAACACACTTGTGAATAAAATAACAATAAAAACTATAATTTCAACAATGAAAACGAGTTGTGAAAAATGTTTCGCTATGGCGGGAAAAATTAATCAGTTTTCCTATGCGCGCGCATTGCGATCGGCCACAGACTAAAGGGATGAGGTTTTTTTTTATTTTCCGCGCATAGGGTTTGCGCCTATTCTGCCACGTTAAAAATGGGGAATTTAACGTTTTCTTTTATTATAGAGAAAACAAAAGTTATATTTGAGTGAAAGTTTTATTTATTAAACACGTACGAGTAAAAATTAACTATTTAAATAAGAAGTTGCTTAAAATGAGCAAGCAATAGGAACATTAATTTATTTGTTCTATAGAACACGATCTTTTTTTTGATTAAAAACTTTTTTAAGAACAAAGAAAATCAACCAAAAAAATCTCTAGTGAGTTATAGCAATGAAAAAGTCACAGTTTGATTATGGGTGTCTTTCTGTGCCTAATTGCGGTGACCATAGAGCCACTTTATGAGCAAGTGTGTTGAAAAATAAGTTATTTATGAATATAAAAATGGAACCGACTAAAATCTTTAAAATAACTCTAAGGGGGCAACATGTTGGTGTAACAAAACAACATATTTATTGTATGGCACCACCTTCACGATTTTTCGTTCCCATTATCCTGTTTTTTGATTTAAAAGCCAAACTACTGGACCGATTTTAATAAAATTTCTATGGAACCAATCTGAAATCATATCGTTTCAAACAAAAAAGTAACTTTTAATATCGGTTGAGAAATGACAGAGTTCTGAGGTATAAAACATAAAAAAAAAAAAACATACAACCGAATTGAGAACGTCTTCCTTTTTTGAAGTCGGTTAAATACACAAAGGATGTCACATGCCTTACATGTAACTACCTTCATCTTTGAATTAAATATGACATTATAGATCTCTCCCAACGCATAATCTATTGGCTCAAAAACTTGAAAATTGACTTATAATCTACCTATTAACTACTAGAATTATTATTTGTTAACCTTACGCCTTACCTGTCATACGATTAAATAAATAGGGTACCTATAAGAAGTAGCTTCAAGTATACTTAGAGGTTGTAGAGCCTGGGTGCCAGTATCTATAGATTTAGGGATTCTATATTTTGGCTGTATTCATTTCGATAGTGTTTATTTGCAGCTTCATATAGACATTGTGGTGAAAATCCACGATAAGACTGTGTACGCGACACATCTCAATGAAACGAGGTTCAAATCGTGGAACGAGGAAGATTGTGAGTATCTATTCCATCTAGGTATATAACGTCTTATGTACAAATACTAGCTGACCCGGCAAACGTTGTTTTGCCATAAACATTGTGATTTTAGTCCCTGCATCTTTATTTTATTATTCTAAGACGGGAAAGCGCTTGACTTCAATAAAAATGGCGTGTTATCTCTGATGTATTTTTTCGGTATTGAATGTTACCATTCAAGACCGAAAAAAAGCCGTTTTGTTTGAAAAAATAATGAAACATGCTAACAGGGTCAGCAGTTGTCAAGTTACGATAAGGTCGAAGGTGGAAAGGAACTTCACCCGGGATCCTCAACTGTTCGAGTAACTGGATATCTTACCTCTATGCCAGAACACAACAATTTACAATTGGTGCTATGGCGATAGACATAAGTCAGATGGTGGTAGCTAGCCAGGCAGACTTGCAAAAAGTCCTACCACCAACCAAACCAAGCATAATATTTAACTCCCCCTGGGGATCCAACCCAGAACGTCTGGGTCTTTAAAAGCCTATTAGTGGTTATGGTTGAATACTTCTATCGCTGGTGGTAGAACCTGTAAAGGCTTACGACCACCCTGCAAAAGTCCAAGCAGTTAACAATGTTCTTCAATAAACTTCCTCCCTCTCTTATCCTCACTCAGGTATTGCCCAGGCAAACCTCGTTTTTTTTTAATATAGTACGATGGTGAGGTGCTTGGCCTTCATCTCACTTCACACTCAATGCGCACTTCACACGGAATCCTCAACCAACTGAGGAAATGGTCGTTGAAAACGTCGATAGTCAAGCGTTTGACCACCAGCTTACATGTAAAACGAGTGGCGATGTGGACTAAGATGGAGCACGCTTGCGTAAAAAAATTACGTATATTATTGCAGCGTCTTACAATACTCGCGGCTTTTGTTTAATTTCAAATGTGTTCCATTCAGCTTGCCGTGGCCAGCTCGATTTTAGAAAAAGTTCGATTTTCAAATAAGTTCGACGCGGCGCCGGCCCCGGCCTTCGAGTATTAGTCTGTAGATCTATTATTACGAGATTAGACTTTAAGGCCATTGCAATAAGTACTATGAAAAGTAAAAATATTAAAACCCGGGTTTTAAGCGGGTTATAATGAGATTCAGTCCAACATTCCCCGGTTAAAGCCAAGGGCTTTAATGACTTGCTTTACGTACCTAATGTTTCACCATTATTTATTTACAGACAAATACATCGTCGACTTTCTCCGGTTCGGCAGTCACATTAACCAACAGATAGTTTATTATCCGTTTCAAACAGACGTGCACATTCCTACTGAGCTAGGTAAGAATATAACTATATAATATTGATGATTTCTAGTTTATCTTATAATGTACCTTTTTAGGGGTCTGTACCCAGAGGGTGTCGACGGGACCTGTGAATAAGCCCCCGCTATCCATCTGTCTGTCAGCGGGCTGTATATCATGAACCGTAATAGGTTTTAACTAGACAGTTTAAATTTTCACTGAGTGTGTGGATTTCTATTGCCGCTATAGCAACAACTAGCCAAGGGTTAAAAAAAAAACGAATAAGACTACTTCTTCGTATCAAGCTATGCTTAGTTTGGGGGCCGTGTGAAATTAATGTCCTATAATATTTATTATTATTATATATTTTCAGACGCCTAAAAAGTATAACAGGGTTGTTTTTTCTTGATTTACCGTTTTCACACAATAATATAACAATATACATAAAAAAAGCGAAGGCAAATAAAGGTTTAAACATACAAAGGTTTACACAGCCCCTTTCATTGCTTTAACTGTATTTTTTTGTCACAGGAACTCCTATAAGATTGCAGTCCACGATCCTATCATTTACATCAATAAGAGGAAACCTAACAGCGCCCACTGACGATGATATTACTTGGAGGAATGATCTGCATATTAGGTGAAAATTTGTAATATAATGATATGCTTTTGATTGAGGCAACACGTGACCCAAGGGCTGGCTCCTATTTAGGCTAGCGAATTAGCATAGCTATTCATCGTGGCAATGCATGGCTGCATCGCCACGCTGAATCCTCGCACCAGCCTAATTGATGTCCCAGGCAGATGAGATGGCTTAGCTAAAAAGTCATACAGCAGTTAAATATAATGAAAAACGACCATACAAATCTTTCTGAACGATATATTTATATATCTTGTAATTGGAAGTTTTCATCATACAAAACAAATAAGTTAAGTTATTGTTGCCCTAAATACTGTACCGATGTTGATGATGTTTCCACAGATACCAAGGCACAGCAGTAACGACTCTCTCCACGGCCGCTCCGCTGCTGCAGACTGTCCACGTCGCCAGAATCCAGCAGTCTTTGGTCGCGCATCTGCCCATGAAGTTCAATGTGTCCTTGTCCAGAGCTGATAAGTCTCTTGTGTAAGTTTATTTGTATTCGTATTTACCCAAAAATAACAATATGTCAACACTAGGGACTCTCAAACTATCATAGAAGGCCCTGTAGCATCGCTCTTCCATACATACACAGTTTATCAATTTGTACGAAATGGCTTATCAGATTAAAAAAAATTGCAGGAATTATCAGATAGGTAAGATTGGTTTGAATCGCATATTTTTTTCAAAAAACTCAATTGTCTCAAATGCACGTACTAAATTTCAACTCAATCGGATCATAAATAAAGATTTTGCATGCAAACTATTTCACCCCATTTCACCCCCTTGGGCGAGGAATTTCCTAAAATCCGTTCTTAGTAAGCACCTACATGTCACAAAGAACACCCTGTCAAAATTTCAAGTCTGTAGGTCTTACAGTTTCGGCGCTAGCGTGATTATATCTACCTACCTACCTACCTATCACGTCAGTGGTAAATAGATTTTATATAATAGATAAATAAATAAAAATCACAGGACATTAATTGACATCTAGACCCAAACTAAGCATAGCTCGTAATATGGGAACTAGGTTACAGATAGAATACTTAAATACTTTTTGTAAATACATACGTACTATATGATTCAACACCCAAACACAGAACAAACATCTATATTCATCACACAAATGTTTGTCCTGGGTGGGAATCGAACCCATAGCCTACAGCGCAGAAGGCAGAGCTACCAACTAAGCTATGAGGCTTGTTCTTAATCGCTTTCCAATTATGTCAGCTAACAATATTTTAAATCGGATATGCCATTTTGAATCGAGAATCTAAGGGAGGGCGGTACATCTGAATTTAATTGATTAATTTAAAACCCTGGAAAATCTCTTGGCAAGGATTTAACATGGTCTAATATTCATATATCGAGCCTCACAGCTTTGCTTTCTACTCTGTTGGTTATGATTCGTTTCCCACCCAGGATGTTTTTTTTCCATTCATTTGATTTAACCCACCTCCGTGGTGTAGTGGTTTGCCCACCGGTATCAGATCCTGGATTCACCTGGGTGCTCTGGTTACACTATTTAGCAGACTTGAATCACCCAGTTTACTTAGACTTTGAAAGGGTCATGCTCCTACTAAATTCTCATACTGGTAAGAACACGAAGCCTGAAATGTACTGATTCTCCAACTGCAATCAGAAATGCAGATCAAAGTAGGAGCATAAAAACATCACAATTGAATTCCTCGCCAGAATACTTTAATTCAAGTACAAACATATATCAATAGTATGCGCTCTTCACGGCTGGAAATATCTTGATCCATCTCTCGAGGTAACTAGAGATGTATGCGGCGTTCGATAGCAATTATGTATACTTTTTCACAGTTCACAGGATATAAGGTTCTTTGGATTCGTAAGGGCGGAATTAATTATGTTTTGCACGCGGTAGTCACACTCGGGGATGCGCGGCGACTGGCCTTGAAGCCGGTCCAAGGGGCTAAGGATAGCATAATTGGGTGAAGGCGTAGGAACATTACTATCAGATTTAAATCACCTTTTGGTTATATTTAGGCTAGAGCGCTGTGTGAAATGTCGTGTATTTTGGAATATCCAGGTTGACCTGGCCGAACCCCGGCGACCAGCAGGCCGGGGTGGCGATGCACTCCCGAGCCGAGGTCTCCACCGAGACCAGTAACGATGGGTACGAGTTCATGCTGGAGATGGGCGAGGTTGAGGTCAGTTCCTCAGGTACCTGGGTAAAGAGTACACTATGTTTTTCCCGGTTTAGAGAAATGTAATGCCTCTGTGGTGTCAGATCCAGAGGTTCCAGGGGGAGTACTATTGTGCTTGGTTTGGTTGGTGGTAGGACTTTGTTTAAGTCCGCCTGGCTAGCTACTACCGTCTTACCTTAATCTGTCGATATAACAGCAGTTCTTAAAAATATTGTGTTCCGGCATTTAGAGGTAAGATAGCCAGTTGCTCAGTTAGTTGAGGATTCCGGGTGAAGTGCGCCTCCACCTTCGGCAATATCTTAACTTGTAACCAGCCAAGCGCTTCCCCATCGTACATAATGGAAAGGGTCTTCCGCGGAAATACCACCAAACCTATTTCGGTCGCAAAACGACATTGCTGTGTTCCGGTTTGAAGGGTTGCTGGTGAAATATATTTTTGACTCAAGTTGACTGACGCAATGCAGTGCCGCGTAGACCATGTCCTTTGTGGATCTGACCTTCACAGTAAGGCTTCGTTATATACAAGAGATGCGCTTAACATAATGAAGAGTGAAATAAATAATTGTTCGTGTCTTTTAAATGTCATGTGCCCTATGGCGGCTGTACGTACACAGGTTCGTAAACCTCTTTCAGAATAAAAAAGACAGCATTTTCTTCGACTGCAAGCGACCGATGACCGGAGCAGAGGTTATGGATAAGCTGCTAGCATCAAACACGAAACATCACGAGTAAGTAACTGTCATTGAGGGCGACTAGGGATCTCCCAAGAGGAAGACCAACGTTTCTTGACATTTCAGACAAACAGAAAGGAGTATATTCCTTTAGACTAGAGGATGCTAGTTAGATGGAAGCGTTATGTTTGTTTAGTTATCTAGGATGGTAAATTGTTTATGTATTATATACTTATTTTTCTTGGTAATTTCTCGCCTTATGGGGTAAGGGGGTAGTTTTTTTATTTAACTTGTAACATTTTTACTCTTGTTTCATTTGATGTATCATTTTGTAGGTAATTTATTTGTCTGTTTAAAATTTTAATATTTATTTTAGTCCTAGAGACAAGATTCATACTGATTTCCTCACGATATAGCCTTCAATGTCATTAGTAAATTTTTACGACTTGTTCTCCGATTCAAACGTTTCAAAACATCACCTTCCTCGACCTAAGCAACTCTAGATCTAAGCACATTACTCCACGGGGCATAGCGGGTATACGAAAGTAGGTCGGTCATACTTTCCTGTACGGGAGCTCCATACTAGCAATGTGCGCTCGAGGAGTATATTAGGTATGTATTATAGTCAGGTAGGTATCACAACAATTCCGTATTTTTTACTCTGCTGTAGCGAAGTGTACTTTCAGCTGAAAGTACTATATATAGTCTTATATATTTTGTGTGTGCATATTGTTACTTTGAATTACGGGGGTGACTCATACATCAATTGTTAAAAGTCCCAATCCCAAGTCAAATTAAGATTTAAAATATATAAAAAGACATAAATATGTGTTTAGAGTCCCGTACCCCAAGGTTCCGCTGTCCGTCTATCCATCCATCTGTCAGCGGGCTTAATCTCATAACCCAAAGTCAAAGTCAAAGTCAAAATTTCTTTATTCATTAAGATTTTTTAGGATCATTTTGAATCGTCAAATTTACCGCCTGTTCGGAATCGCGACCAGCACACAAGGAGAAAGGCAAGAACCTCGGGTCGGTTAATTTTTTTGATGATCCATTCAACATTTAGATACACAATTTGTAATTATATTCTAAGTAGATACAACAAAAACCTAAATACTTAATCTTAAAACATTTGTTATTACCTATCTACCTATGGGCAATTTGTTAACATTGAGAAATCACCATTTTGCTGTCAACTGGTATAGCAACATCGGGCCACACGTTCTTATCGTCGATATAATCACTAATTTTGTAGTAGGCACTTTTAATTAAATTATTCTTTATATACAATTTGAATTTACGAGTAGAGAGTTTGGTGGCGCTTTGAGGAAGCTTATTATAAAATCTCACACAGTTTCCTAAGAATGAATTATTTACTTTTCCTAAGCGAAACTTAGGTATCTCAAGTTTATTTTTATTTCTAGTATTAACACGGTGTACATCACTTCTTTTACTAAACTCATCAATGTTTCTGTGAGCGTGCATTAGGTTTTCATAAATGTATTGGGAGCTGACTGTAAGAATACCAATCTCTTTAAAACGTTCCCTAAGAGAGTCACGAGTTTTCATTTTATAAATTGCCCGTATAGCTCTCTTCTGTAGAATAAAAATGCTATCAATATCAGCTGCATTTCCCCATAAAAGTATGCCATAAGACATAATACTATGAAAGTAACTAAAATAAACTAACCTCGCCGTAGCTTCATCAGTAAGATGCCTTATTGTACGTACAGCGTATGCAGCCGAGCTTAATCTGCTAGCTAATGACTCAATATGAATACCCCATTGCAACTTAGCATCAATATTTAAACCTAAGAAAGTAGTTGCTTCAATAAAGTTAAGTATTTCCCCATTTAAGATAATGTTAGCATTGCTGACTTGAACATTAGGCAAGGTGAATCGGATGCATTTTGTTTTTTTCTCATTTAGTAGGAGGTTGTTAACTGTAAACCAATCAAGAACTTTAGCTAGAGAAGCATTTACACAATCATAGTTATCTTTAGCCCTATCGACTCTAAATATTAATGAAGTATCGTCAGCAAACAATACAATGTCACATAGGTCCCCTACATAGGATGGTAGATCATTGACGTAGACTAGAAACAGAAAGGGCCCTAAGATCGATCCTTGTGGTACACCTATGTTAGTGGAGGTTCCCGAAGATCTGATACCGCTGATACCCGGGATAGGGAGACAATTGAACTTGAAACAGAGTGTGTATTTCTATCGCCTTTAACATTTCGATTTTGATTCTGATTACTGAAGCATTTTACACAGCGCCATCTAACAAAGCAAAGCTTTCAATATAGGAACTTGATTACGTCGAATATTAATAGGCCCTTCACCCTTAAGTTAAGAGCTTTGGAAGAGGCTCTGTCCAGCAGTGGATACTAATGGGCTGTTGATGTATGACGTGAAAAGGTCTAAATTTAATTAAATAGGTATTTTTGATAAATTCATAGGTACTTATGATTTAATATAACACTCAAACACAGAACAAACATCTATATTCATTACATAAATGTTGGTTCAGGGTGTGAATTTCAAGTTTTGCGGCCTGTCTACACGAAGCAATACCTACACCGATTGAATATGTATTGGTTTGTTGTCAGTTTCCTTCAATCGTTCCAACCGTCGCTGGTGGTGCTAAACGGACTGGTCCTCTTCAGCTCGCCACCTCCAGGGTCCTGCGGGGTGATCCTGCAGCCCACGGTGGCGGCGTCTGATGACGTACTGGAAGTGCGGATACATTTGGAGCATCTCAGCTTCGTTGACGATGTTCTGAAGGCCGAGATGTGGTTCAGGCTGAAGTACTATGGGTAAGAACTTTCTTTTCTAATTAACTTTGACATTATTTATTTATTTACTTCGGAAAATCAACAGCTTATAAAAAATCCTTAAAAAACGTATATAGAAACAGTCAGCCAATTAGGTTTTCATCTATAATATATCTATATTTATGTTATAGATGAAAACCTAATTGGCTAAAAATAAAATCTAGGTAAAGATAAAAATGTGAATGTATTCTGAAGACTTAGTTTTAATCCTTAATTTTTATTTTAGAACAAGTTTGCTTTGACTTTTAAATGTATTTGACATTATTCCGAACACTCTGCTTAACTATTCGCGTTATTTAATTTATATCAAAGTCAAAGTCAAAGTCAAATATATTTATTCAGTAAGATTTTTTAGGATCACTTTGAAACGTCAAATCTACCGCCTGTTCGGAATCGCGACCAGCACACAAGGAGAAAGGCAAGAACCTCGGGCTAGTTTTTTTTTTCATGATCCATTACAATAGCTTAAAATTATCTAATACTAATTACAATTTATTCACTGGAGCAAATTATTTTTTTTAATGCCAGGCTTTCTTATCTTCTAGGTAATCTGAAATTTTATAATAAGCTTTCCTAGATAGCTTTTGTTTTACAAAATTTTTGAATTTATTATTTGACAAGCTTAGCACATCACTTGGCAATTTATTATAAAAGCGTACAGTTTGCCCTATGAACGATTTATTAACCTTATGGAGCCTAGTTGTGGGAACAGCGAGTTTATTCTTATTTCTAGTATTATAATTATGTTTATCACAGTTTTTGTCAAATAAGCTTATGTTTTTACGCGCGTACATAATATTTTCATAAATATATTGGCGGGCATAGTCAATATATTTATTTCTTTAAACTTGTCTCTTAATGAATCTCTGGGACCCATTTTGTAAACAGCGCGAACAGCCCTCTTCTGCAAAACGAATATGGTGTCTATATCTGCATATAACATGATTTAAAAATATCCATATTATGTAAACGCAGCTGTTGATTTTGCAGACAATACGACCCCGAAAACGCATTCCTGAAGATAGAGGCGGATGCGAAGTTGGAGCGGAAGAGTGAAGGCAGCATGGAGTACGAGCTCACTCTGCGTGGACACCAGCCTAACGCGACTGATCCTGCTAAAAAGCAATGGCGGGTGAGATCACTATGATACCTATTTTGCTGCCTCTGTGGTCTAGTGGTCCGTCTACAGGTGTCTGATCCAAGGGTTCGATCCCCAGGGGGAGTACAATACAAGGACGGACTTTGTTAAAGTCCGTCTGGCTAGCCACCATCTTACCTAATTCTGTCGCCATGACAATAATTATTAAATTGTTGTGTTCCGGCATTTAGAAGTGAAATAGCCAGTTCCTGAGTTATTTGAGGATTCCGGGTGGAGTTCGCCTCAACCTTCGCCTTATCATAACTTGAACATTTTGAAGTTAAACTTGGAATCACCTTCTCCATCACAGTATTACGATTAATTTATTATCTTCTGGCCGTAATGCTCGAAAGGCGTAAATGTAACTCTTTGGATGCTGAGCCCCAAGAGTTTAGCCGTTTGTTCCAGCACCCAACGAGCTAATTCTCTTTTGGAGAAGATTTGTGTCCAACGTTGAACAGGTAGTTTAGATACGAGAATGTTCGCAGGTTTGTCTGACAGGCCAAGAGCACCTTCATACCTCATTCCTCGCAGACGTATCCTCGGAACCGGCTTCGTACGAGGGTTCCACCCATCTGGTGTTCTCTGGCCATCATGACGAAGGTTCGTATACCTACATTTTGTTGTACCTACTTATCGCACGATTTTAGTTAGTAAGCTACTGCCAATCGGTGAAATATATATTATATTATTACAGGACATTAATTTCACACAGCGCCATCTAGTTCCAAACTAAGCAAAGCTTGTAATATGGTAACTAGACTACGAAAATAATACTAATACACTTTTGTTTTTTGTAAATACATACTTATCATACAATAAACACCCAAACACAGAACAAACATCTACATTCATCACACAAATGTTTGTCCAGGATGGGAATCGAACCTTAAAGTCTTCAACACAAAAGTCAGAGTTACTACCAAATGAGCTGTGAGGCTTACATTTTATAATTGACTAACTGACTGACTGAGTACAGCATAAACACAGGGTACCATCTGTAGTGGTAGGGGTGCACTTAGAGTCTATATTTCCGCTGTGTTACCCTAATGTCCTCAAGAAGAGAGTTAAAGGCTGGGTAGGCTCGCTCCATCGTACATCTCATTCTTGCCTGTGCAAGTTTCAAGGTCCAGAACCGACCCATTCTAAAATAAAAGAAAATAAAGTTGATGTACTTGTCATGCTAAATAAATGTTATTTTTATTTTATTTTAGCCTAGTAAGTACTTAAATATTTTTTTATTTTATTTATTTATTTAAAAAAATACATTTATCATTACAGGATGCTCCTAATACAATATAGTTAATCATTGACAGCATTAAAATTATTCCAAATTGTATTAAAATATATTACTAAAAATAAATTATAAATATTAAAATTAATTATGAATATTCAATGTCTTTGAATGAATTTAATATTGATCCTTAGGTAATCTGACTGATTCTTTGTACATAGTTAGTTTAATTGTACTTTTTATTGAATAAATGAATGTTAAATCAGTAGAGATTTGATATTGATCTATATGGAATTAATAAATAAAAATGTCTTGGGCTTCCGTCTGGTACTGGTCTGGAACAGTTGAGTTACCTATAGGCCGTTTGTAACGGTCCTTAGGTAATCTGACTGATTCCTTTGTACATAGTTAGTTTAATTGTACTTTTTATTGAATAAATAAATCTTACTTATAAATAAAAACAAAACATGAATTACTGATGTAAATAGATTCATTAAATAGATTTATATCGAATAAATGTGTTTCAATAAAAGGTGCTGATAGCGAGCTGATGGTCAAGTATGATGGAGTACGAGTGGGGGACAGGAAGTTCCTGCTGAAGGCTACTGGCAAAAACGTGAGTATAAATGCAGGACAATTACCGAAACTTGATGATGGCCATAGTTACAATACCAGAAACAGAAATAAGATTGCAAGTGCAAAAACTGGACTGGCTAAGGTCTCAAATCATTCGTGGGACAGGGCATATTTATAACAAAATACCGGATGCCATTCTTAGTCTGACTGAAAATAAATAAAAAAAAAAACATTAAAAGTGTAGTTACTGGAAAGGCTTACTATAAACTGGAGACTATCTCGAGAACAAAGAGGTATGGGAGCTTGGCAAATAACTTAACTCATATTGTATTGTAGTAGTAGGTACTGACAAGAATCATAATATACACTTGAATTGATATGTTTTGAATTTATTGACATTTAGAAAATCATTGAACTGTTATAATTATTATTATTTGTTGTGCTTGTGAGATTGTATTATCTAAAAATATTGACATTGTAAATATTGTGATTATAATATATATTTTTTAACACTTACGAATAAATGAATTGAATTGAAAACGTGAGGTATGTTTACCAGATGGCCTCGGTTCGTCATAGATTATGTTTATCGAGAGCTTGTACCTACTCGTATGTAGTATGTATGACACTACAGCCTTACATGCTTATTATGGACATACCTACTGGTTCTATATTACGGTATGGGTTATCTTTTGGGGTAAATCTACCATTAAAACAAAAGATTAGCGCACAGAAAATATGCTTCCACCTTCGGCCATATCTTAACTTGTTACCAGGTGAGATGAAGGCCAAGCGCCTCCCCGTCGTACAATTAAAAAAAAAGTGTTCTGCATGGCACCAATCATATTCAACGGCATTCCTTCGTTAATACGTGCTGAAAATAATTTGAAATTAATTCATTTATAAATATGCTCATTTATTCCTCTACTCATAGGAGTATCACACTCTACGTGTTAATTACAACGTGACTTCCGTCCCTCATCATAACGTATACATCAGTATGTATACATCAGTATGTATACCGATGACAAATTTAATTTAGAACTTATCAGCCGTTTGTTAAGGAAACGAAGAAACAAACAGCGTGGTTATTATTTATAATAAGGTGTGGTGTGGATGATCAAGCTATGTATTTGTTTCAGTTATCGAAAACTGGATTTCTGGAGTCGGATTTAGTCTCCCAAACGACCTGGGGTCAGCTGCTGAAGGCTTATAGCAGTGACCATATCGACATCACGGCGGTTATCACGGTGAGACCATTTGAATGAATGAATGAATTAATGATCAAATATACAAGCTAACACTTCCATGAAAGCGTTGGATGGTCATTACAATGAATCAATATAAAAAAAAAATGTATTTATTTCTTAAACATTACCGTACAAAATAAACTTAATGAGAAAGGTATAAAGTAAGTTACAACTAAGTTATTTCTCTTCATCTTACTGTTACTGTATGTTTTTTTATTTTATTAAATGTATACCTAGCAAAATAAAATCTGAAAACAGAAAAAATATTTAGTAAGTGGAGCACTTGCAGCGCAGAGCTCGGAGCGACAACACGTCCACAGAGGGCTAGTCAGTGAGCAGCAAGACTATATTTCCTGAGGATGCCTCGCGTAGAGGCGAAACACGTGACCATTTGATTTTTTCAGAGAGATTTGGCGGATTTATTATTTAATATTTTTTCTGTTTCAGATTTTATTTTGAAATATGGATTTCCGCAAAATAACGCCTGAATCAATTAGCTGTATACTTAGCAGCTTACTTATGTAACATGTATCTATATAGAATTATGTATTGGGAACGGTTCGATACTTAAAATAGATTTATGTATAGATTTATATCGAATATGGCTGGACCGTTTGTAGAAAAGTGTTATTACAGTGTTACCGAGTTTCTGAATGACGTTTTAAGAACTTTCATTGATATCTAATTCATGATGATGATGATGTCTTCTTTGATGGCGACTTTTTTTTTCTTTATACTGAAGAGCTCCGTTCGTGTGCCTTTATATGACTGACATACCCTATTTTAGCTGTAAATGTGCGTTCGCAGTAATTACATGTAATGGTATTATTTTCATAATGATAATCAATCTTAGAAGGCAAGTTTCTTTTTAAATTCTTCGCGTTTATTGTATTGGCCGCGCCTTCTGCCATCTTCAAATGTATTCATAAATACAATATAAATTCATTTAATTAATATTGTATTTATAAAGGTATTTTGACACTATGGGAACTAGATTACGGATAGAAAACTCATATACTGTATTCTGTATATACATGATTATTATACATCAAAAAAATATTACAGGACATTAACTTCACACACCTTACCCAAACTCAAGCTAACTTTTAATATGGAAACTAGATTATAGATAGAATACTTATACACTTTATTCTGTATACATACTTATCATGCAAAACAACACATTTGTGTTGTATTTGACTTTGATGTCAAAGTCCCAGTTACCATTATTGCCTCTGGGGTTTTTTTTAATGATTGACAGACCACCGTATGACCACAATCTCATTGAGACATTGATATCTACATGTATTGACATATCGAAACGCGGGCGCGTTTAGACACGATTGGTCATACAGAATAAGGGTGCTGATGTTAAAATTGTCCTCCAAGTTAAATAGATACAGTTACCTGCATGTATATTTGTACTAAAACAGGGCAACAATGGCATCTCAACAATCGAGATATACAACGCAACGCAGCTGCAGCTGAGGTCTGACAGCTTCTCCTGGCTTCTGGACAGATGGACGGACATGCAAATTAAGAAGAATTTCGGATTGTATCGTAAGATTCTTTATCAAAGTTTTTAATTATAACCACCTCTGTGGCCTAGTGGTTCAAGCCACCGATTTCAGATCCAGAGGTCCCGGGTTCAATCCCCATGTCCCCAATATATTGTGCTTGGTTTGGTTGGTGGTAGGACTTGGTTTGAGTCCGCTTGGCTAGCTACCACCATCTTACCTAATTCTGTCGCCATAATAACAATTCTAAAATTGTTGTGTTCCGGCGTTCAGAGGTAAGATAGCCAGTTCCTCAGTTTGTTGAGGATTCCGGGTGAAATGCGCCTCCACCTTCGGCCTTATCTCAACTTGTTACCAGGTGAGATGAAGGCCAAGAGCTTACCCGTCGTACAATAAATAAAAAAAAATGTTTTTAATTGAGTTTAGGTGTTGTATTTTATTATATCACTAACCCAGCGCAGTTGCACTCGTGTAAAGTTGTAAAAAAATAACTCTTGTACCGATCGCTACTCAACTACATGGGATCACCTACTGGGCTAATCTGATGTAAATTTTATCAAAATCAGTCCAGCCGCTACACACATACACACATCAACTTTGACATATTATTAGAAGATTAGTATGTACTCGTATTCATAAAAAAGTTTTGCTATGGCGGTCGCGGCTTAAGAATCGACATAGACTCAGCCCATGGATGTCGTAAAAGCCGACTGAGGGACACTACAAGAAGGCAGCAGCTTCCTTCTGTGTGTTATCTACACCTTTACTGCGATCACCAATCCGCCTACGTGGTGATTATGGCAAAACCTTCCAGCTCTGGAGAAGGCTCTGTCCTGTGGAAACTTATGTGCTGTTGATGTACAAAAAAAGTATGATAATAATTAATCATGTTCTTAAAAAATAACACTTACTTTATTTTGATATCTGTGTTGATATCCATTGATTTTTGTAATACTCACCATACAACACCCAATCACAAAACAAACATTTATTTTAATCACATATGTTTGTCCTGAGTGGGAATCGATCCCAAAACCTATAGAGCAGAAGGCAGAACTACTGCAAACTGAGCTTGAAACCTGAAAAAACTAACATCCTCTGGCCTATGAATGAATACAACTATTTTGATGTCAACAGGAGAGTGTGTATTCCAATGGCCCTACATACAAACGTTGTCCGGTGACTCAACTCTCCTGGGATCGCAGGGTCTGATACTGGCTGACTGTCGAGACGACACGATACGGTACGTTCAAAATTATTGTCAAAAAAGGGGTCAAGAGCTGACCCATTCTAATTAAAATAAAAATTAAACATAGAGAGTTTCTAATCCCATTAGACCTACTAGTATTACCAGTATGACTCTTCAAACGTACTACACTCTTCAAATGTAGTACCCAGGACCGAGGGCTTAACGATTTAGCGATTCTCAAACCCACGGAAAGTTTTCGTATCGGAAACATCAATTTTGTCGGATTCGATTTAGAATCCGATAAATTTTCACGCTAATCTCAATTTCATAAGTTTTCATTAATAAGTCTATTTATATGTCAACATGTTTAAATTACGCAGTTACGAAAAGCGTTTTCGGAATTACCATCGGAAGTTTCAATTCAATCCGATAAGGCTTCCGAAATTTTTGAGAATAGGTAGGCGAGTCGCTATTTATGGCGTGGTTTTGGTAATAATGGGTACTTTGTACGTATACAGGAGATTGCTGTCTGAGTTCCTTTATTCGTCTTTTACAAAATCCAAGGGCTCTATGTACTTCCAATGAGAATATCTAGCCAAGAACCTAATAATAGTAATGTTTTTGAATATTTCAGATTTGCACTACTAGTAGTGCCAGAAGGAGTGAAGATATATAATGGCGGTAGCTCATTAACTGTTGGCGAACAAGTTATAGATGAAAGCAATTCGGGAGATATGTTTGAGTGAGTTTTATTATTACTGTTACTGAAAATGTTATTAACTATTGAAACCATGGCTTCGATCCCGACATCCCGTGGGAATTTCTTCAAAATCTTTCTTAGTTCACCCCGAAACTATAATGTGGCCGAAAGTGGCTCGAAACAAATACGAACTTTGGTTATTTGCTTCGCATTTTCTTGACAGTGACAAGTATAATCTTTTATTTATTGTACGACGGGGAAGCGTCAAGACCTTCATCTCACCTGGTTTCAAGTTATGATAAAGAAGGTGGAAGCGCGCTTCACCCGGAATCCTCAACAGTGTGATGATCTGGATATCTTACCTCTAATACCGGAACAAAACAATTTTAGAATTGTTGTTATGGCCACAGAATTAGGTGAGATGGTGGTATCTAGCCTTACCTTACCACCAACCAAACCAAGCACAATAACTCCTCCTGGAATCGAACCCGGGACCTCTGGCTCTGACACCAGTGGACGAATCGCTAGACCACGAAGGTGGTTTACGAGCTCACTTGAATTATCACCACGCTTGGCGTGACGGATTGGTGATCACATTAAAGGTGAAGATAATACAATACACACAGAAGGAAGCTGCTGTCCATCTTCTGGTGATATCCCTTAGTCGGCTACGACATCCATGGACTGAGATAGAGGGGTCTATTCTGCCGCAACAGCCACGGCATATAATTATTTTTTTCTACCGATTAAAAATCTTTTTATTGTTTTGTTTTAGGTTAACAAAAGATGATGGCAACACTAAGATCGTTCTGAAACAGACGCAGATAATAGTGTACTGTCAGAGCGACAGGATGACTATACTAGTGCCTCGTCTGTACGTCAGCACTGTCTGCGGGGCCTGTTCCAATACTGATAGTATTCTTGCTAATTAGATTCTGGGATTTATTTGTAAATTGTATAACTGATTCATTTTCAGTACAATTTTTTGTTATGGCAGCAAATTGTAATTGCTTTCAGCGTCTGTTCTGCTATACGACCTTTATGTCTTCAAGAGTTAACAGGTACATTCTGGGTAGACTCGCTCGATCTTAGACCTCATAAAACAACACAAATCATTATCTCCCACATCAGTGTAGCGATTTTCAAACACTCTGCAAGTTATCGGAAGCATCACTTTTTGTCGGATTCGAAATAGTATCCGATAGATTTTAACGCTATTCTCAAAACATTTCTGAAAATCTTCTGTGGAAGTTTCAAATGATGTACATTTTTTTATTTTGGATTTTCGGAATAGCGTTTCCGAAATCTCCATCGGAAGGTACCGAATGTGATCCGATAAGGCTTCCCAAGTGCTTGAGAATAACTATACAGATTTATATTCCATTTATTAGGACTATATGCGCTACATTTGATATCCTTTACTAGGAGGACTACTACGAAAAACAAAATACGACGCTTTCGATCACAGATTGTACGTAATTTCGTACAACAATGACAGAAATCGATTCCGATCTGGCAACGTTCGATTTTTTCGCAGTAGGTCACTAGCTAAAATACCTAACACAACAGTCAAGCCCAGCTGGAAAAGCAACCTTATTTTTTTTAAGGTTTAGAACATGATTGGCTAGTGGAATGGTGATCGCAGTAAAGGTGTTCTGGTTCCCTTAGTTGGCTTTTACGACATCCACGGGCTTAGTTGGAGAGTTCCATGCTAAAAGCAATGCTATTTAAAGAATCGCTAGCAATTTCAGTTCTAGAAATCTTTCTGATTTCAATCTCGCTAAATCTGAACCTGAAAGTTTTTTAATTTAGTATATGAAATGTTATTTATGACGTCTAGCAGTAGTAACACCGACCCCTTTCGCCCACAGGTGTCGTTCAAGGCGAATAATGTTTACGCCTAACACTATTTTGCTTGTCTCTTTTGCACATACGTATCTATTATTGTATTAAGTTTTGTATCATAAGTATAATTTAATAAAACATTTTGATAGTAAATACATACTTTTATTTATGAAAGTGCGACTACCACCAGTTTACGCCAACTAGAGTTGTTAGCAAAAACAGTGCAGAAAATATATGAAAACTTATACCTACAGCGTATACTTAAATAAATATTATTTGACATTTGACACAACGCCATCTAGCCCCAAACTAAGCATAGCTTGTAATATAGTAAACTAGATTACCGATAGAATAATAAAATACTTTTTTTTTGTAAATACATACTCACCATATGCTACAAAACCCAAACACCAAACAAACAATCATCTATATTCATCACACTAATGTTTGTCCAGAGTGGGAATCGAACTCACAACCTACAGCGCAGAAGGCAGAGCTACAACCAACTGAGCTATGAGGCTTGTTCATCCATATCCATTACTCAATACTGATGTAAAATTAATATTATGTTTGTTTGTCTTTTCCCGACATCACAGCTGAACGGATCTTATTTTAATTTAGCAAGAAGATAGATTGTAACCTGGAGAAGAACACCTGTTATTTTTATCCGGGTAGCACGCAGGCAAAGCGGCGGTCAAAAGATATTTAAGCTTAACATACAAAAAAGGAATTCGGTTTAACCCCTACACTTACATTTGGTTAACCTCAAACATTGGTCAAACAATTAGAGCGTAATGTATAAATGCGCGACAGAAAAAATGAGAGAAACGAACTCTGCTGGAGCAACTTTCTTGCAGCAGAAGGCAGAAGAGAAGATTCTTCTATATTAGTTTTAAGATGGTTGTTTCTCTGGATTATGTACGCGCGATTTGGTTTTCGGTAAATTGTCGCTTCAAAGTACATCGTGGATAAAAAAAACCGACTTAGTGACATCGTTCAAAAAACACGAGTTAACACATTATTGAAACTTTCTCTCACTCAGGCTTATTGAAAATATGAGGCAGCGCACAATAAACATATGTGAGGCGTGGCCTAGATATTAGGTTTCTCCCAAAGGACAAAAAGAAATCGCACTAATACTTATTTGCTAAAGAAATGAGTTAATAACCAATTATGTTGTCACAGTTATTAATTGCGCTCTCTCGACAAAGGAATTATTATCCTTGACATTTGCAGGATCTTTAACTGGCAATTGTCGCTGGATAACGGCCTATTCCTAAGAATCTATTCCTCGACTATTCCTAAGAGATAGGGTCAGATTTTTCAAGAAAGATGCCAAGGATAGATTAATGCTTATTCTATTTAGCCCAGGATTATGGTATCTGCAAAATAAACTTTACTTGTTAAACTTTTTTTCCCAGAAGCTTAGTCCTCTTAAACTATCTTATTAGGCAGTATACGAGTATATTGGTCCATCACTTCATCGACAGCCTAATAATATCCACTGTTGGACAGAACTTCCTCCAAAATTGGAGGGTTTCTCGCATCACCACGTTCAGCAGGCCGATTGGTGATAGCAGGTGTTAGAAAATACGCAGAAACTGGCCTTTTGATGAGATCCCTTAATCGACTTTTACAATAGTGGGCCGAGGTGCAAGGGATCAATTCTCAAGCCGCGACTGCAAAGGCGAGTATTGGTCCATGCCTTGCTCATAGATAATAAGTTATTTTCACATGAGATGGGTAAGCTCTTGCCAAAACTTGCACAGGGACTTGCACAGGTTGATAGTCTAAGATGGCGCGAGCTTACCCAGAGGGCACTGTCACTCCGTTGCACCAATGGAACTCCTTGGCGCTGGACTTCGGAGTGGTCGCTAGCCAGAGGGACTTTTACAGGTCCTCCAGTGTTGTGATGACCACTAGCTTCCACTGGCAGTTGACTGGGGTAGACCACTAGGAGGTTAATCATACCCACTTCAAAAGTTATCAAAAATAATTCTACGCTAAATAATCTAGGAGCTCGCCGTAAAGCTATCTAGTAAAGAAGTATCTACCTCAAGAAAAGCGTATCAGTGTGTATTAAAATAAAATGAAAAGCCATTTAACAAAGCTGTTTCAATGGAGCGAGACAATGTGCTCGCCTACCAAGCAACCACGCTCAACTGACCGTTTTGACGTCATAATTTTGAATAGCGAACGTGTCACGCGGCATGATTGGTCAGCGGAGCGGCCATAGACCATAGACTATGCTTTTCTTTAATCGTGTGGCAAAAGTCTTTGATCGTTCAACCGTTACACTTTAAAAGGGTATTGTTGGTTACACCGCAAAAGTATTCCGTTTAACATCTAGAGCGTGAAGCGTACGTAAATATCTTGAAGGAATTTATCATCAGAAAACAGGTGTTTAACATTACAAAGGCTGGTGGACGAGTAAATAAACAGTAGAACTCACTGCGATGGGCAAATAATATTGAACAATGTTATTATAATCACACCAGTGATTAAATAAGAAGAATGGAGAAACCTACGAGGGTTTCTCGCAACTTCTTATTTGATTACATTCGATAGACAAATATGGGGGAGCTCAAGAAGCGTGTCTACATAACTATTAACTAACGTAAAACGTAAAGAAAACTATCTTACGCAACCCGAAACTAATCCTCTTAATTATTTTAGTCGGTATAGCTTTGAGATATGATAAGGCTGAAGGTGATAGCGCACTTCACGCGGAATCCTCAAAAGACTGAGGAACTGGCTATCTTACCTCTAAATGACGGAATACACAATTTAGAATTGTTGTTAATCCGAAAAACTTAAGAAAGATGGTGGTAGCAAGATAGGTTGACTAGTAAAAATCGTACCACAAACCAAACCAAGCAAAATATTGTGCTACCCTGGGGATCCAAGGCCTCTGAATCTGACACCGATGGGCTTATACCACTAGACCACAGAGACGGTTCAAAGATTGTATTATTGGTGCTATCCATATCTGAGCGTTGGACCATCAGCTCACTTCACAGATAAGTAGAAACGTGTAGGTACTCTTTGTTTATGTTTTTCAGTACCTTCAATGTAAGCTGTATCAAAATATGTGAAGGATTAGGCTTGGAGTAATATTAATGAGGCTATACATCTACAATATTTAACTTTTTAGGGTTTTGTATCCAAAAGATGCGAAAGGGCAAAAAGGAATATTATTCCGCAGTATCACAAATATTCAGAAAGTATCCATTTTGTTTTTGCGACGGGGTATTGCTTGGCCTTCACCTCACTTGATTTTCAAGTTATAAGGCCGATGGAAGCGCACTTCACCCGGAATCCTCAACAAACTGAGGAGCTGGCTATCTTACCTCTAAATGCAGGAACACAACAATTTTAGAATTATTGTTATGGCGACAGAATTAGGTAAGATGGTGGTAGCTAGCCAGGCGGACTTAAACAAAGTCCTACCACCAACCAATCCATGCACAATATTGCTCCCCTGGGGATCGAACCCAGGAGCTCAGGATCTGAAATCAGTGAGTTGAACCACTAGACCACAAAGGCGGTTAAAATCCAGGAATCCTCAACAAACTAAGGAACTGGTGGATAAAAAAATCTTTAGATGCCGGAACACAACAATTTAAGAATGATGAATTGTTATTCTCGCGACAGAATTTGGTAAGATAGTGAAATTACGGTTAAAATCAGTTACTTTTAAGGTTCGGTACCTAAATGGCCGACAGGATTATTACTGAGGTTTCGTTGTCTGTCTGTCCTACCTTTAAAGGGCTTTTGAACCGTGGTTGAAATTTTCAGGGAATATGACGTGTTAATATAATGACAACTGCATTTGTGGTCTAATGGTTCCCGGGTTCGATCCCCAGGCGGTACAAGTTTGTGCTTGGATTGGGTGGTGGTATGACTTGTTTCAAGACTACTACCACCATCTTACATGAACAATCTGTTATATATAGCCATATAGATAAGATAGCCAGTTCCTCATTTTCACCTTCAGACTTATCATAGCTTGACTCCGGATGAGATAAAGGCCAATCGCTTACAATTAAAAATAAGCAAATGGTAAAATGTGTGTTTTATCATCGATTTATATTTTAGCTGTCGTCGGTAGGAAATATAAGTATATAAAGTTCAAACTTGGTGACTACACGAATGTTCCAGAACGAGATGATATATAAACCAGCATCTGGGTCGAATCCCGTGTGTGTGTCTGACTTGCGCTTGGCCGGTTTTTTTATAATATCTAGAAGTTATGCAGTGGTCTGAATCCCGCAAAAACAGCTTTCTACACACCTCTATCACAGATAATAAAATACCCTCTACTATAACATTTTTTCCAAATAATATACAGACGAAATTTATGGGTGTAACTAGCTTTTGCTCGCGGCTTCGCTCGCGTTAAGATGTATTATTATTAATTAGGTATAGTTTTTGCGGCTTTACTTTTGTTAAGCGTGTGTAAAAAATTAGGGCCTACAAAACTTAAAAACGACAGTACACTCTTCAACTTCTCCATTAACGTTCAGATTTTCTTTAGTAATTTTAAAAAAGTCTAACCGAAAATATCAAAATCCTTTCTTAGGGGATGCCTACGTCATAGTAGCCTTATGCATGCAAAGTCTCAGCCCGATCGGTTTAAAATTGACAAAGTTTCATCCCCTATTTTATCCCCTTGGGGGTAGAATTAATCAAAATCCTTTCTTAGCGGATTCCTACGTCAAAAATCTACCTGCATGCCAAATTTCAGCCTGATCCGTCCAGTGGTTTGGGCTGTGCGTTGATAGATCACTATGTCACTCAGTCAGTCAGTCACCTTTGAGTTATATATATTTAGAAGATGCAAGCAGCAATGATGATTATTTTTTAAGAATTAGTCATTTAAGAACCTACAGACCAATACGTCGCGGCTCCGTAAAATTAATCAATTTTTTTATATATTTGCGAAGTATATAGTGTAAATAACTGTCATTGCAATTTAACTTTTTTTTAAATCAATTATGAGACGGAAAAAGCAAGTAGCCCACCTGATGTTAAGTGCATCTTACCTATAAAATGCCTTATTGTGCAGGTCTAAATCAACATAGAACATATCCTACACGGCACTGCATTGCTCCCGTCAACTTGAGGTATAAAGTTGTTAAGCCTCGTAATTTCACCGGCAACCATACTCTTCAAACCGGAACGCAGCAATGCTGCTTAGCGGCTGAAATAGGTAAGGTGTTAGTACTTCCCCGGACGAGCGATTTCACTAGGAGCTCTACTACTCGTTAAACTGACTTAATGTTTTCATCTACTTCCACTTCTAAGCCTTAGATACTTCTCTGTGCGCGTAATCTGCTTAAAAAGGGATTAAATAAATATAAATATAAATATTACAGAACATTAATTTTACACAGCGCCATCTAGAGTCCTAAACATATTCATCACACAAATGTTTGTCCTGGGTGGGAATCGAACCCACAGCCCACAGTGCATAAGGCAAAGTTACTATCAACTGAGCTATGTGGCTTGTTTCGCCTCGCTTTGATTCGTCGATGTTTTCTCGTAGCGTATAATATTTAGATTTAAACTAACGCGCGTATGAGCATCTATATTTAGTTAGTTAAAAGACCGTACCGTATCTTGCCGCTCCACGCCACACATATCAATAAAGGCACGTACACACCGATCCACGATCACATCAAAGTGCTCACTGAACACACCCTAAGATTAGCACGGCTGCCTAACCCCTTTACCGTGCAGTGTTATAGAAAGTTGTGGTGAAATTAACTGTGTCCTGAAAGGGTTGTCGATTAGTTCCGATGGTCGAGGGAAGTGGTGTGAACTCGGCTTTACTCTCGTCTCATGGGATGTAGTGCATTCAATTATGTCAACCAGAAAATAGACATAAGCCTTACGCATACCTACGCATATGTTGGCTAAGCTCTAACCGGCTGTAGTGTAATGGTTCGTCCAACGGTATTAGACTCAGAGGTACGGGGCTTAATCCCGAGAGGTACAAATTTGTGCTTGGTTTGGTTGATGGTAGACTTTGTTTAAGTCACCATGGTAAGCTACCATTGTATTACTTAAGTTTGTCGCCATAACAACACTTTAACAACAAATAAAAACAAATAAAAACAAACTAACGATATTCCTAGGTATCGCTTAGGAAAAGTAGATCATTAATTCTCAGGAAACTGTATGAGATTCTATAATAAGCTATTATAATAACCTTTATAAGAGCGATCTCGTAAGATCTACATTATTTAATATGTGCTATTGTAAATAGGTAATTATTAATTTGCTAAAAACTATGTAAAGATTGTGGTTAAGATATTGTGAAGATTGGAACGTTTTAATATAGAAAATTAGCTTATTATGTGATTTTTTTTTTTAAATGTTATTATTATTATTATTTGTGACTTTTGACCTATTTGTACCTCTTCTTACTGTTTTTATAAATTAATTAAAAAAATTACCTGCCCGAGTTTCTTGCCTTTATCCTTGTGTGCTGGTTGCGATTCCGAACAGGCGGTAGGTTTGACGTTTCTCAATGCTCCTAAAAATCATCTATTATCTAAAATCGATTTACCACTGACGTGATAGGTAGGTAGGTAGGTAGGTAGATATAATCACGCTAGCGCCGAAACTGTAAAACCTACCGACTTTAAATTTTGCCAGGGTGTTTATTGTGGCATGAAGTGCTTGCTAAGAACGGATTTTAGGTAATTCCTCGCCTAAGGGGGTGAAATAGTTTGTATGCAAAATCTTTATTTATGATCAGATTGAGTTGAAATTTAGTACGTGTATTTGTAATTACTCAGATATGCTTATTATGAAAAAAAAACTTGGGGATTCTTCCTCTACATGGTACATCTACTGGTGACATGGAGCAAATATTTTTGTAAGGAGATTATCTTTTTATTTGATCCAATCGAGTTGTAATTGCGTGTGTGTTGTTGATGCTTATTTAGACAAAATATACAGAGAAATCTTAATTTTATTGGGTAAAATGGGGCTAAACAAAATGGGGGAAAATTTTAAATTGTATTTATAATTACTTTGAAATGCTAATAATAATAAAAAAACATCCACTAAAAGGTGAAATGGGGAATTACTTTTTGCATGGAAAAAAACTTTTTACTTGATACAATCGAGTTGAAATAGGATCCAAAGGTCCCAGGTTCAATCCCTAGGGAGAATGCAATATTGTGCAGGACTTATACAAAGTCCTACCACCAACCAAACCAAGCACAATATTGTACTCCCCTTGGGTATCGAACCCGGGACCTCTGGATCTGACATCGGTGGGCAGACTACTAAACCACAGAGGTGGTTAAAACAGTTTGGTTATCCAAAACACTTTACGAGCCGCCACATGGCTCTTTGACGACCATTACCAGTGGCAGAAGGTTCCCGGGACCGACAACGGCCTTCCAAAAGCAATCTGGTAATTCTTGCCTGCAATGTCCGTATGAAACGGCCCGGCGACCAAACCTCGTAAAGGAAAGCCGCACCCGTGAATCGGACCTAGGACTACTAGACAGGTGAGTCGCTAAAGCGCTGAGATTTCCGAAGATTATTTTCTACTGTGTTTTTGAAATTCAATGATACTTATGCCTACTAACAACCAAATAAGCACCAGGTTCTCTTTCTTCTATATTTTATATCAAATAGCATAATTAGGATCTGGACATAAGATTTCAGAATTACCGGGGCGGGCCGTGTAGACTAACTAACCTAGGAACCCTGTCGTTCAGTACAAGTTGTATATCAGGTATCTACAGCCATTCCTATTTTCTTATTTCACCGTAGCGAAGCACGGGTACTTTCAGCTAGTAGCTAGTAATCGCTAGCATGTTTGTTCACGGAGGAAATCCCCATAATAGAAGTGAATAATACGTACCTACCTGAAATAATCGCTTTAGGGTTCCGTAATTCAATGGTAAATACACATCCATCCTTTAAGAGCTGAAAGACATGGGCGCAACCGCCGTTGTGACAAAAGCTTTTGCAATCTGTTTATTTACCTATTTTTATTTCTAAACTTAGATTATTTCTCTATGTATTAAGTAGGTAGGGTACCTAAAGCTTTTGGTCTTCTCGTTACTTTTTCTCGCTAATTTCTCGTTACTAAGTCCTATTTCTTACTCGATTACCTACCTGACCCTGATCAAGATGAAGTCTTTATCTTCTTCTCTTGATCTTATTGGAAAAAAAGTGATTCTGACAAAAGGGTGACGTCATACGCGAAAAGTTTGTGACATTTTCGATTCCTTCAGCCAATATGATTTTTTTACGTTTTCAACCCCCATCGACTGAAAATAATACACATTTATCAAAACTGCTCAATAAAAATCACGAGATACGTTGTGAAATTTGACCAGTAGAAGAGAACAGCCAGACAGACATACGAAAGGATTTTTATCCAATTTTTTTTTAAAATATTTTTATGTTGACTATGTGCGAGGTCTAAGCTATGTACTCACATGTACAGGGCCGTGTGATATCCATAGACACACACTTGCCTTATATTTCCTATAGTCTTACCCTACAGTTATATACTAAACAACATTTAGTGAAGGCCCTAGAGAAAAAAAATCCTCCCTTCAGCCGCGTTTACACCTTTCAAGTATAAAAGCCAGTTTGACGTCTGATAGCCCGACTGCCGCCCTAATTAATTTAGTTTCATTGGAAACATTGTTTTTTTATATTGTGTACAAAGCACCTTCCCCGTAGAGCTTGGCTTTCGTCTCACCTGCTTGTAATAAACTTGGAATAAACGCTCTATTGTTGTGAGATTCCCACCCAGGACAAACATTACAGTGATGAATAGAGATGTTTGTTCTGTGTTTGGGTGTTGTATTGTATCATAAGTACGTATTTACTTAAAACTTGTTATTATTCAGCGCCGCTTCCATTCTGATTTTATTGACTTTGACAGATTTGACGTCTAATAGTTATTTGTTATACAAGAGTGCAAAGTTGCTTTTTAACCGCGTGTTCAATTTTGATGACCGAGCAAGCGAAGGATACTAAAATTGAATCACGAGCGCAGCGAGTGAAAATATTATTGATGAAAATATTATTATGCTACGCGTGTTGAGTTGCTAGTGTATTAGAACATTTTTTTCATCCCACCATCTCGGAAAGAGTATTTTTACTATTCGATATCTGAGTGCAAAAGCCGTTTTTATCCGCTAGAGGTTAAAGTAAAATTGAATCTAGAACATCGTGTGCACTAAGTTTGTGAATTCAAAACATCAATAAACCTATTTACTTGTACCTCCATGGTGCCGAATTCATCATACAACTCGAAATCGGAACCTTCTTGGTGTTCTTTTTTAAATTTGCTTTGTACGCGGTTCTTTACGCGGCATTTTCACGTCATTGTTAAACCTTATATTAAAAACAAGAAACTTGAAAACAAGTGAAAAAACTAAAATGAGTGATTCTAGCGACGAGGAAGTTTGTTTGACGCCAACAGAATTGACTGAAACTGTTAATAATGCGCAAATGAGCTTTCTCCCTCAACAATCACGCGAGAAGTATTAAAAACAGTACGATATGTTCAACACATGGCGACTAGCAAAAGGAGCCAAAACTTTCTCAGAAAACGTTTTGCTGGCATATTTTATAGAATTATCCGAGAACAAGAAAGCAAGCACTCTATGGAGTACGTATTCGATGCTAAAAGCAACAATAAAGATGAAAAAAGACATACATATCGATACCTATCCTAAATTAGTGGCATGACCAGATGAGGCAAAGAGCCTCATCTGGTCATCAACCAAAAAAATCGAAGGTTTTCACAGTATCTGATCTTGAAAAGTTTCTTAACGAAGCACCCGATTCCATATATTTGGCGGCAAAAGTAAGTCAGTTGCACATTCAGTATCTACTTAAGTATATTAATCTCAATTAAATAGTATACTTAGTAGATGTTGATAGGCATAATTATGCGTTCATATCAATTTTATTAATTTATCTACTACAATGTTTTTCTTATTATTGGAATAAATGGAGCATGTCGAACTAATGAACTAACACAACTTTATGACAAAAACATTGAGAAACATTCAGATGACTTACTATTAATTAATTTACCTTATACAAGATCCTTAGACAAAAAGAGACCGCAACTTCGTCATTCGCTAGGAATACGTAACGATTGTTGAGAAATATCAAGCCTTACGCCCGCCTAACACTCCAATCAATCGATTTTTTCTACAGTATCGCAATGGAAAGTGTGTTAGACAGCCTATGGGTACTAATAAAATTGGCAGTATCCCACGAGAAATAGCAACATTTCTTGAACTTCCAGAACCCCTGTTGTACACGGGTCATTGTTTCCGACGAACTTCAGCCACACTTTTGGCTGATTCCGGAGCTGATCTCCTGTCCCTTAAGCGCCACGGAGGCTGGAAGTCCAATGCAGTTGTAGAGGGATACATAGAGGATTCCATCCAAAATAAGTCAAAAATATGTGAAGGTATCGTAGGAGCCATTACACTGAAAGAGCCTCAATCGGATCCTTGGACTGGCCCTTCTACATCAAAAATAAGCCGTTATGAAACACCTAACCATCTCCCTCTCTCTCCAACATTCACGCCAAGGGAATCCGATGAATCGGTACAACTATTAAGTATGACAGATAGTTTACCGAAAAACAGTACACAAGTGACTAACACCAATATTACAGTACCAAACAAAAATATTACACTCAATTTAAATAACTGTAGCAACGTTACTTTCAATTTTCTTAATTATACCTTAGTATTATTTTGTTATAATTTAAAGATTATTCTGTAATACTTACCTGTCATAATGTAGTAGTTAATACCTAAACTGAAATAAAAGTACCTATCTTGTGATTGTAAACGTTTTTTTTTGCATTTAGTCATTTCCTCGCTGAGGTGGAATGAAGAGTTACGTGTTGCACTCGAGTGCAAAGATTTTTCACCTCGTGCTCTTTTGATTCCCTCGCTAACGCTCAGGATTCTAATTTTGAATCACTCGCTGCGCTCGTGATTCAATTTTAGAATCCTTTGCTTGCTCGGTCATCAAAATTGAACACGCGGTTGAAAAGCAACTTTGCACTCTTGTATAACAAATAACTGTTATAGACCCATTTATGTCTGATATACCTTTAAATATACGAGTATATATTCCTTGATATAGATACCTAAGAATGGTATTACTATATCTATGTGATCTGTAATTTGTTTGTCGTGTCGTGGTCGTGACGTCACTTGCTAATGTGGACCTGGCTGAAAGCCTGCTCATCATCGCTGAATTATGCTCGATGCAGCAATAAATACGACTCAGAGTACCTTTTTACCCAAATTAAAATTTTGTTAGATGTTAATTGTGTTCGTCATAGTGTAGCTTAGATGATGTTAGTTTAAGCTAAATATAGTTTTATTATTTTTTTATTTCTTTCTTGCCTTCTTTAAAAAGTATTTATGAATGCGCTGTATAACATAGATCAAGACCAAGACTCTTGACCTCTAGGTCAAGAACTATCCCATCATTTGTATAAAAAAGTAAGTATATACGTGGGTAAACATGGCTTGCTTTTAAAGTTATGTAGTTTAAAGAAAAAAAACACAAATAAATATATTAGTACTATAAGTATGTGCGTAGTTTTGCTTTTAAAATAATTCTCTGCGTAGTTTAATACATATTTCCATTCGTTCGAACCAGTGACGGTGTTATATGGCTGCCTTGAATGCGCCGACTGCTTTTTTGCTGGATGGAAACTTTAACCACGAACATTTTTTTTTTATGTTAAGAAAACGTTCAAGACTGCGTGGAGGATGGACAAGGATTTCTAGCCGGCTAGTACCCCACAAAGTTATGAATACATTTATTAATGACTTGAATGGTGTAAATGGGGCTTTCCAGTAAGGCAATAAAATACGCACACAAGGGGAATTAAGCATTCAGGAAACCGCCTTTATAACTCCAAAGATCTTTCAGTTTTTTCATGGCTTTGTTTGGATATAGCCCACCCAAATACCGCCATAAAAAACAGCATAACCTGCCTCCTAAAATTCTTGGTTTACACATTGTTTTACATTATTATTGTTCTAATAAGCTATATTAAGAAACAATGGTGCGATTTAAACTAACTACAAGGGAAGCAGTTGGGTTGTCAAAGGTTCTTCATACTTTAACAGCACAATTTTGTTATAATTAAGTTATAAATCACGTCTTGGATAAAACATTGACTGGACCAGACTGTCTGTGTAAGATTACAGCTCGGAAAGCAATGGAGAGCGTTCTGTAGCTTTGACGTGGATAATTATTCAATAAATCAGTTTTGTATGGCGATGTTTAACATCCCACTGCCATACCATGGGAACTTATGAATGGCGTGTTTTATTTATACCATGTGGAGGGTCAAACCTGCTGCAAGAAATGGCAATTTAGGTTAGGCTAGTTTACAATGATATATAACTTAAATATTTATTCTTTTTTTTTCGCTATGTTCAATTTGATGCAATCAATTTTCTTTAAGATAACTGTTGGGGATATTCCTGAAGGCGAAAATGGTTCCAGCAGCGTAGGCATGAAGCTATCTGTTCTAATCTATCTGAAACCTAAATAAATCAAGATTCTGACAAATAATACGTTTTGGGATTTCAACATTATGAGAATTCAACTTTCTGTTACTGGATTAAATTGTATGAATACTTAGCGCTCTGATAGCCTATTTTGACAGATCAAATAAAGACCGCCATCTTGAAAAAGTGTCATTTTCAACGCATAGTTTATTTGCTCATGACGCTAAGTAAAGTAAGTAAGTTTTGGCTGTATTTTCACGCGATAATTATTTGTCGCTGACGTTAATGTGGCCACAGCATGACATTCAACGCATACCCCAAACATGTTCAGCGATTCTCAAACACACGGTTATCGGATTAAAAACATTATTTTTTGTCGGATTCGACTTAGAATCCGATAGATTTCAATACCATTTCTGGAAATCATCTGTAACAGTCTCGAATACTAATGTCACTTTTTTAAAATTTCGGAGTCAAGAATCGCGTTTCTGGATTTGATCCGATAAGGCTTTCCGAATGTTAGAGAATAGCTATACAGATGTCTTAAAGACTTGAATTTCCAAAGTAGCCAAGCATCTTCTTGTAGTGTAGGGGTGCACTAATCGTTGAAAAAGTTTCGTGAATCAACGAACAAAGAACGAAGGAACCAAGCTTAGTTATATATCTTGCTTAGAAGGAGGTCTCAATCAAATGTAATACATTGTATCGACTAAGTTAGAGAAATAAACAGTTGTATTTGTAAATCTCACTCTTTACTATTTCGCCGCTTTTTATATGAATTTCAGACGAACAGCTAACTATCAACCCCTGATTGATATTCTACTTATCAAAAATCTTTAGTTAAACGCATTACAACAACATGGAGCTCCCAGCCTTCTGGGTAGACTCGCACCATCGTAGATCTCATTTTTGCACGTGCAAGTTCAAGGTCAAGAGCATATTATAGGTATATAAAAAAAACTTGAAGATTTCAAGGTTGTACTGGTGCGAATACACACGAAAAAGCGAACTTGTTGAAATGTGCTAACGCAACTCATATAGCGAAGGTTTTAAAAGGTTTAGTGTACGGCGAGTCTACCCGCAGTTCGGTCGGCGTGTACCATCAATTTTCATTGCGAACATTAATTAAGTTTATTAAACGCTCCACTGGCGTTTGCATTGTTCAGTTAATTTTGTGTTCAAATAGTCATTGTTTTTACTACGTACAAACCACAAATTGAACACACAAACAATATCGCTATCACATCACACATGAAAGCGAAAGCTTATTATGGATGTCTGTTCACTGTTCACGTCAAAACGAATGAACGAATTCAATGCAATTCCATTCAATTCTTTATTTCATCTATAGACAATTACATTCCACTTAGATAGGTCACATTAATATATATATATTTATTGTATTATGAATAAGCACTTGGGCTTCATCTCCCCTGGTTACAAGTTGAATTGTACGACAGCGAAGCGCCAGGTGAGATAAGGCCGAAGGTGGAGGCGCACTTCACCCGGAATCCTCAACAAACTGAGGAACTGGCTATCTTACCTCTAAATGCTGGAACACAAAAACTTTAGAATTGTCATTATGGCGACAGAATTAGGTAAGATGGTGGTAGCTAGCCAGGCGGACTAAATAAAGTCCTGCCACCAACCAAACCAAGCACAATATATTGTATTCCCCATGGGGATCGAACCCGGAACCTCTGGATCAGAAATCCGTGGGTTGAACCACTAGATACGCCGCTGTGGGGAGGCGGTTAAAATAATATAAATATGAAATGTCAGCTTTTGAGAAAGCAAATTTACTTGTTAAATTGAGAAGTGATTTTCCATAGAAAGTTTCTATGGAAAATCGCCTCTGTGGTCTAGTGGTTCGTGCACCGGTTTCAGATCCAGAGGTACCGGATTTGATCCCCAAGGGGAGTACAATATATTGTGCTTGGTTTGGTTGGTAGGACGATGTTTAAGACCACTTGGCTAGCTACCACCTCTTACCTAATTCTGTCGTAATAACAACTCTTAAATTGTTATGTTCCGGCATTTAGAAGTGAGATAGCCAGTTCCTCGGTTTGTTGAGGATTCCGGGTGAAGTGCGCTTCCACTTTTGGCCTTATTTATCATGAAATTCTGGTGAAATGAAGGACGAGCACCTCCCCGTTGACATTAAAAATAATAAGAAAAGCTTTTACAGAGACCCTCTTATTTATTATTATTATTTGTCACATCATATTAACACAGACAATTTCAATTAGTTACCTATTACGCATCAACACAATAATACATCCCTTTAATGTTAGGACAGAAAAACAGGCGGTCAAACGTAGGCTTTATTTATTTTATTTTATTTTTATTTGATTTATTTTAGGAAAACTTATGTAGTTTTAGGAAAACTTATGTGTATGTAGCCATAGATGCTACATGCAAGAAGGCCAATTAAAAATTTCCACATACAGATAAATGAAGTGAATTTGTAATAAAATAAACAGGCAGTAGACGACAGATATAAAAGAATAAGTTATACTAATGAAAATAAAAACAATAAATTAAAGTATGCACATACATAAAAAACACACACAACAAAGACGGGCCTCTAATCTGCTAATTATGCGTTAAAGTACTTATCACTGAGTAAGCGTTTAAGCTTACTTGTTTTTGTATTGAATAGATCAATATCTAAATTACCCTTAGCCAAATGAATTAAACAAGCTACCAGCTCTCAGCAAATATGAATTTTGTCTATAATTAGTCTTAACTATTGGAACAAAAAGAGTATTAGGGTTCCTCAATGCAGCCCTAGTAGCACGCATACCTATTAGCTCAAGAAGCTCTGATATTTATGATTTGGATCCCGTCGGCGACCTTTGTGTATAATACCGCCGTGATACTGCACACAATGCAAGGCTTACTTAGAATGGCCTTTGAAACAAACATATCGACGCCAACCACCAAAGCAAACAAAGCTGCGATACACCAAAAGCAAACATGTATGTTCATTTAGGAAATTCGGTGAAATTACTGGCACGCGAGGCTTAACACCTTTATGCCTCAATTTGACGGGCGCAACGCAGTGCCGTGTAGGCTTTGTTCTTTGCGGATGTGACCTACGCAGTAAACCATTGTTATAGGCAAGAGATGCACTTAGACGCACTTACTTGCTTGTTCCGTCTCATAGTTGTATACAACAGTTGTACACATAGTTATATGTATACAAAAAAAAAATAGGAATCAACAACCTACAGCGGTGAAAAATTCAGATATTATTCCCTTTGAATAATTGTCTGAAATGTGAATAACAAAGATGGTTCGTCCGCTGGGGCCAAATTACCGTTAGCTAAATACCGACGTGAGCCAACGCTCGTTTGCACAGGCGAGTGCACTTGACTGGCTCCAACTCTTACATGCTTTTAGCGGAGAGCACGAGTGATATGCCTCGTTTGATCGGTGGTTAATATTATTTTTCAGTGTGCCATAGTTATTTATATGAGTTTACGTATAGTTCAGCTTGGTCAAACCAAGCTGCACTATTCTGTTATTTTAATTAAGCAAATAAAAAAATAATAGATATTATATATATTTAATAAATGGATTAATACTCTGAGGGAAAACTTTCCATGGGATCCCATTTTATGATAAATGCGCGCACGGCGAAGTTAGAGATTTGGCATAGTTAACATTTAAATGTGCAGCAGGCACAATTTTAATGGTATTGAACTTGAAACTTGACCTTTAATTTGCTAACCTCACGCCTTACGTAATGTCATACGATTGAATAAATAAATAGTGGTTCGGTTTTGATTCAAATTATTTTAATTTATTTGTTCAGTGTACGATTGTATTTTTAAAATAGAAGCCCTAAAATGTATCTTGTCAGTTTTCTATAATATGAGAAAACTGTCACGATACATTTTAAGGCATTTTCCCTATCGATAATATTTTTAATCAATTGCTGTATGCTTGCTTAAAACCGATAAAATATCGATGGTTGCACCTAGAGCCTAATATAATATTGACTATCCACTAAGCTGCATTAAACTTGTAAGCCCTAAATCAGACTCTGCTGACAAAAATATTAATATATAGAAAACTATCTATACCACGCTCAACCAAAACGAAACGTCAGAAAACAGATATTCAGTCTTACACAATTCTTGTATAACAGTAACTACATAGTTTCAAGTAGCTCGCCTCTCTACTGACTCGTGATAAACGAGGCTCCACTTAAAACGGTTTTTGGGTCAGAAGGGACCCCCGGCACTCCTGTTAAAAATGTTTTAAAATAATCCTGGGCTTCAAGCTCACCAACTGTTTAACAGATGATTATGACGAACTGTTAGCGAAGAGCCAGTTATATGGACTTTCCGTCATGATGGATGTATACAATTTTGATACATTAATTTATTAACCACCGTGGTCTAGTGGTTTAACCCACCGATTTTAGATCCAGATGTCCCGTTATCGATTCCCAGGGGAGTACAATAATGTGCTTGATTTGGTTGGTGGAAGGACTTTGTTTAAGTCCGCCTAGCTAGCTACCACCATCTTACCTAATTCTGTTACCATAATAACAATTCTAAAAATTGCTGTTTTATGGCATTTAGAGGTAAGATATTTCCTCATAGGTAAGTAGCCTTGCCAAAACAAGGCTCGACAGCCTGAGCCATCGTCATCGCAAGGTTGCGTGTTTGTCGGTATTTTACAGATTGTACTTCGGTGAGTGTGCTCGGGAGCTTCACGACCTTATACCGCCTTCGCCGTTCTTTAATAGTAACTTCAGACGAACAGCTTATTATTATCCCCATGGTTGGTATCCCACATATCAAAGCTAAGCGCTTTTCAGAGTCTTTTATTATGCGCACTGTAGAACTTTGAATCAGCTCCTGTGTCTGTATTTCCGCTGTGTTATGACCCTAATGTCTTCACTAAGATCCATGCCTGTGCAAGTTTTGAAGTCAATTAAGCTATTAATCCATACAACATTCATTCATTGCAGAATTTTCCTGTTAACGAAGCGTTAACCGCTTGTGCACTTTGGCCTAATTATGGCGTATTATCCGGCTGTCGGTAAGAGATAACATTCATTAACGGAATTAGTTACCTGAACTCATTAATTTTGACAAGATTCAGAGAAAAATGATTTACGAGTCATTAAATCCAAGAAGTTAATACTACAGATATAAATGATATGATGACACAAACATTTCGGCTTAAAGAAAAGATGCGGGTTCGAGTCTCGCCGCGGGTTGTGTTTTTGTGTCATTATAACATTTGTTAATGATGTTACCAAGTGCAAACACTTCAAATAAAAAAATATAAAAATACTTCAGGTAAGATAAATTCAGGTAAATAAGCTCATACATATAGATTTTGGGGATTCGTTGAATGAAGTGAATCAGTAATCTACAAAAATCGTACACCTTCCTTTTGCTACTTTATTAATCGGACTATCGTAGATGTCTCGTAGCATTTTTATAGCTACAACATAGCACATTCGTAGACCATCGTAGCTCTTTTGTAGCACATTCGTAGACTCTCGTAAGTTTTTCGTAGCACATTATTGTGGTTCATCGTAGCTCTTTCGTAACTAATTCGTAGACAGTCGTAGCTTTTTCGTAGCACATTATTGTAGATCATCTTAGCTTTTTCATAGCACATTCGTAGACCATTATAGCTTTTTAGTAGCACATTCGTTGACTGTCGTAGCTTTTTCGTAGCATATATTTCGTAGACTTTCGTAGCTTTATCGTAGACCATCGTAGCTCTTTCGTAGCACATTCGTAACACACCCGTAGGCCTTCTCCGTAGGTATGTAGTATCGTAGGACTTGGAGTACTGCTACAGCGATACCAATCACAATAAAAGCCGCCGTATTAATTAGAATACCTTAATAAAAGTCAAAAACAATTGTAACAAAACAACAAAGCATTTCAAAACAACTATCGCTTGACCGTAAGCGATGTTGCAATAAGAGCGCTAACTTTGAAACGCTTTGTTATAAGAGTAGTCTTGGCAGACGTAGCCTTTATAATAATACTAGCGTACTTTATAATGATAATCATCCGGTAGTCTGTTCTTTAGTTTAATAAAGTGCAACCCTACACTACAAAAGGAAGCAACGTGAAAATGTCAGGACATCTGTTTCAGGCTGTGTCAGTCCATCACACACACAAGCCTCATCCAAAGCTGTCGGCTTTTGTTACATAATATTTTGTGTTAATCCAACAACTTTAATGCGATTACCAATTGGGCTACTAAGTGCGGAAATCCCAATGAAGACTCATCGTTTTGAAGCTCGCGAACTTAAGTAAACAAAATCCTACCACCATAATATCTATCAAAAAGAAAGTAATTCGGCAGATTTATTTGTTCGTTGGTGTATTACCTTTCCACGATTAAACGGCTGAATAGTTTTTAATGAAATTTGTAATGGATACAGTAAATGCGACGGGGACTTAAGCTACTTGTTATCTGGGTACGATGCGGGCGAAGTCCGGGGCAAAAGCTATTTGTAAATGAAAGGTTCTGTTTATAATGAACACTTCAATATTCAGAAACCTCGAAATGCCTTATTTTTTAATCATTGCTCAAAGTTTTCAACTCGGAGTTGTGAATTGCGAAGTTTAAATTAAATTAGTAACTCACTTGACAGCTTATTACTATTGTGGGCGTTTTGACAATGGTAGGCCGATGGTATTATTTAGTTACTAACTTCCGCTCACGGCTTTGTCAGTGTGGTACAGGTACGGGCATCTTACCTAAGTCTGTTGCCATAACGCCTCTAAATTTTAATCGCCTCTGTAGTCTAGTGGTTCAACCCACCGACTTTCAGATCCAGAGGTCCCGGGTTCGATCCCCATGGGGAGTACAATATATTGTGTATATTGTGCTTGGTTTGGTTGGTGGTAGGATTTTGTTTAAGTCCGCCTGACCACCATCTTACCTAATTCTGTCGCTATAATAACAATTCTTAAAAAAATGTTGTGCTCCGGCATTCAGTGGTGAGATAGCCAGTTCTTCAGTTAATTGAGGATTTCGGGTGAAGTACGCCTCCATTTTGGTCTTATCTCAACTTGTATCCAGGTGCGATGAAGGCCAAGCGCTTCCTAGTTGTACAGTAAAAACTAAAATAGCAACAATTCCAATTGTTGTGTTCCGGCATTTAGAGGTCAGATAGCCAGTTAGTAGGAATAGAAATATAGAAAAGTACTACAGGAATATCATCCTGCACTGCATTTATTTGTAAATCGGTAGATAATACTTCGTTTGCGTAGGTAGATAGCACTCAAGGAGAGAAAACACAACGGCTTAGTACTAATAACGTGTTGCGTCTGTGGTTGAGTCTAATGATGACTCGACCATAGGCGCGATATAGATTCGTGTCATGGTGTAGGAATTTTTATAAAAACTCATCTGTGTATATTTATATGGTATGATTATAGATTATAGTTTAAAAGATTAGATAATAGATTATAGTATGTTAGCATGTGGCCATCGCTGGTTCTCGTGATGTAGTCACTCCCAAACTGGGTCCTGTCTGAAAACCAGCGATGCACCGTTAACCCGGGTGCAATTGAATGCTGAGACAGCGACATTTTTAGCCCACACTTAATTATTGTTACGCGTAATTTTTACTTCCTCTCACCTGGCTTTCAAATTACAAGAAAGGTACGAAAGGAAGACTATTACTACTTATTACTACTTATTACAAGGAAGGTGCAAGCGCACATCCCGTTGGTAGATTTTTGTTACTGAGATTTCGTAACCAACGAAAATGGAATTTAACTACTCCTTTCGTAACCGGTTATTGAATAAGAAATCATTTTACGCTTTCGTAGCTGAGTTTCGTCAGAGAAATGTTCAGCTATGAACATTTCTCAACCTCAAGGCGAAAAATCACGATTCTTGCATCATTTATTTTTATTATTATTTGTTGTTATAGAATGATGTGGTTTTCTCTTTAGGTTTTTAAACGTAATTATTATCACCTAAGTACTGAACCATAAAAATGAAAAGATAAATATTACACAAACATTTCCCAAGCGTTGCACAATAACTTACGCTAGGAAACCCACCCCTAAGATAAAAATAACTGAGTGACCTAAAACGCTCAGTTAGGCCCTACACCCTCCTCTTGCAACAAAGAGATATAAGTATATAGGCCGAGCCATATATTACATATTTAATATAGATAAACAAAGCAAAGTTCGCTCAGTTTTCTGATATGAAGAACTAAACATGACATTACTCATAAGTTAGGTGTGATGTACCATCTAGTGGTCTATCCCGGGAAACAGAATTACTGGCTTTTTTCACAACACTAGTAAGAGGACATGAAAAATAATAATAAGTAACTAAATAAATATTACAGGACATTAATTTCACACAGCGCTATCTAGTCCCGAACGATGCAAAGCTTGTGATATGGGAGATAATATCTCCCATATCACAAGCTTTGCATAGTAATATTATTACGGATATAATACTTAGATACTTTATTTGCTGCTAATACTTACTTACGTTATACCACCTAAACACCTCCAAAAAGTGGTTCGTCATCGATTGGTATGCGTTTTAAAAAAGTTCAGACCCGTGAATAAAACTTACATTATGTCCATATCATAAATACCTTACAGTCACATACACAGCTATGTATATTATAAACGTATTAATGTCTACGTAATATAAAGAATGTAGGTCCACCTGGGTAGCAACGTGCCCAAGTCCGGCGCCAAGCGGTTTCCCATGTTCCGTCAGTACGTGAGAGAGCCAGTGCCTTCTGGGAACGCTCGCTCTATCGTAGAATTAAATAGAAATGTGTTTCTGGGTGCTAAAAACCGTACCCTGTCGTGATTTTTCTACAATTAAATAAATATATAAATATAAAAAACATTTAAATATAAAAAGTACAATTAAACTAACTATGTACAAAGGAATCAGTCAGATTACCTAAGGACCGTTACAAACGGCCCATAGGTAACTCAACTGTTCCAGACCAGTACCAGACGGAAGCGTGCCCAAGACACTGGCTGCATTGCCACGCTGAATAGCTATGCTAATTCGCTGGCCCAATATAATAAATAATCATTGATTTTGGCCTTCATCTCACCTGATTTTCAAGTTATGATAAGGCCGAAGGTAGAGTAACGCAAAGGTAGCGCACTTCACCCAACATCCTCAATAAACTGAGGAACTGGCTATCTTACCTCTAAATGCCGGAACACAACAATTTAAGAATTGTTGTTATGGCGACAGATTTAGGTTAGATGGCCTTTACAAATTAGAAGGTTCTGTTTCATATTAGGAAGTGTCTTTTCTGCATCATCTTCTGTGCCACGGACCCCCACATAAATAGCATCTAGCCCTTCATCCCCTCAGTCGTGCCGAAGCCTCGGAAGGCAGGGGTCGCGTCGCGTCGCGCCCACAAAAACAAAAATCGAAGTGCTCGATTATACCTTACGTAGTTGTGTTTCTGTTCTCTTCTTGTTATGAAGTGCTTAAAGGTGAGTTGTAGTTTCAAGGTTGTAATGACCTGTAGGAAAAATGTTTCACATTTTATGTACATTTTAATACTCTCATTGTAAGGAAATTATAAGGGATGGTGAGCGAATTATGCGTGGGTGTAAATCTTGAGTTTTGATGCCGGGATCTAGAATAGGGAAATATATTACATTAAATACAATTGGATATTCGGTAGGCTTCAGAGTGCCGCTGATATTCGCACTCCCATACAAAGGCAGTTTGTCGTTTATTTCGAAATGGCATGTCAGATACTGAATAAATTCTACAAGTATAGAAATAAATATAAATAATCTTGGAATGCAAAAAAGTTGACGTAATAGGAATTCAACTTTTAAAGAATTCAACATTTTGCGAATCAAAAATTAATCAAAATTCTTGAAAATTATATATTTTGGGAATTCAACTTTATGAGAATTCAACTTTCTGATCCTAAAGGACATTTATCTTACTTATCTAAAATAAAATTAAAATCAAATTTACTAAGGAGTGTTTATAGTTAAATTATTCGGCATATATCTTGACTTTCATTATATATTTTTAAACCGTAGATCCCTATATATATGTAATTATGTAACTATTAAGTCTATTTCTGAGGTTGACTTCAAATTTTAAGTTTCATAACTACATTTTCACTAAATCTGAATTGGTAGGTTTCTTATTTTTTATTTTTAGTTACCTATTCGTTTTTATGGTATATGTAATAAACATTAAAAAGAGAAAGAAGCCCTGGATCCTGCAATACAGCCCTGGCTAGATCAGGACCCTATGGATTCAATATGTTATACAGTAACACTGTTTTTGTGTCAAATAAATGATTTATTATCAAAAAATATTTATTATTTCGATCAAACTGTTTTGTGAACCTGAAAATTCTGTTGAGATGGACATGTAATTTTGAAATTAACGGCAGATAACGTTTGCATGTGAGCACGGTACTACAGAGCCTTCTTGTAGCCTTTGCTACACGTAGCGTGAACTGGCAGCTGGTTTCCAACGATTCTACATGTCACCATTGGTTTTCAATTCAAAATATAAAATATTGGCGCTGGCCTAAGAATATACTGTTGAATGTGTGGGGAGTCGATTAAAGAAGGCAGCTCAGGTTTCTATTTGTGGCATTTCTCTGTGGTCTACTGAATCAGGGAGGTACAAATTTGTGCTCGGTTTGGTTGGTGGTGACTATTTTTTTGTTTATTGTATTTATTGTACGACGGGTAAGTGCTTGGCCTTCATCTCACCTGGTTAGAAGTTGAGATAAGGCCGAAGGTGGAGGCGCACTTCACCCGAAATCCTCAATAAACTCAGGAACTGGCTAACTTACCTCTAAATGCCGGAACACAACAATTTTAGAATTGTTATTATAGCGACAGAATTAGGTAAGATGGTGGTAGCTAGCCAGGCGGACTTAAACAAAGTCCCAGAAGTCTAGAAGAGACTACCACCTTCTTACCTATGTATGAAATATACATTTTTATTCTCTTCTATAATTTTACTTTGAGATTTATATTCACGTTATGAAACAAACGGATTTGGCAAATATCCGAACAACGATCCTCATTATGTCGTTTGCAAGCTGCCTCTCAGTTAGGTATTTGTATTCCATACCTTATATTATATAATAGCTTCTGTTTGCGACTTTGCTCGCATGGTAACCGAAATAAAGTAGCCCTATATAAAAAAGGATTTAATATCTACACAAACAATATAAAACAATATAATAATTAAACGAACTATTTACAAGTTGGGTTACCTAAGGACGTTTGTAATACTTTTAGGTTCTTTTTAACTCGACAGGTTCAGTCCATATGTTATAGACTTGGTCTAGAACAATATCTGTGTAGCTAGGGACCTGTATAACAGGGTTTTTTTCAAATCTAACATAAGCAAAAAGAAATAATTACAGCTTGGTGTGAAGAATAAATAAATAATATGTATAATAAAAATATTAGAGGACATTAATTTCACACAGCGCCACCTAGTCCCAAATTAAGCAAAGCTTGTTCTTTGGGAACTAGATTACGGATATAATACTTACTTATATCTTTAATATGTATATATAATACTATAGAAGGAACAAACAAACAATCTTTAACATTTATATGAGTAAGTGGAATAAATGGAGTCCAAAGTGTTTCTGTTTGTTTATTTCTCAATTCAGTAAATTCGTTTTATTGGTCATCAATATTAAAACGTAATTTGTACGCCTGATACCTTTTCACGATTAAACGGCTGAATGGATATTATTTAAATTTGGTAAAGGTATGTGTATACCATAGGCTACTTCTAATCTGAGTACCACGCGGGTAGAGACACGAGAAAATTCAATTCAATTCAATTCAATCATTTATTTCAGTCCATGAACCATATTTATAATTAATTATACACGCTTAAAAATAAATATAATAAAAATTAAAATAATAACACAAGAAACGATAAAAATCTGTGTTGTATAAATGATTGAAATTCATGAAATACCTGAGTAAAATACAAATATTCCAGAGGAATGAATATCAGATTGCTAACGTACAGATACCTCATCTCAAATAACTACGTACTTTGTAGATTTGCTGGAGCTTAAACGTAACAATTGAAAAACAAGTTTTTTTTTTGTACGACGGTGAAGCGCTTGGCCTTCATCTCACCTGGTTACAAGTCTCAAAGGTCAAATAGCCAGTTCCTCAGTTAATTGTGGATTCCAGAAGAAGTGCGTTTCCAGCTTCGGGTTATTCTGAGTGGGGGTGACCAAGGCCTGCACTGACGTCACGCTGTGGGGTGTATTGTGCGTTGTCCCCCGTGGTTTAACTAACCCTACCAGCCAGCCCAGCTCCTTAAAATACCGGAGCCGGACTTTGAGACCTTCGGCCTTATCATAACTTAAAAATCAGGTGAGATGAAGGCCAAGCACCTCCCCGTGAAACAAGAAAAAAAAGTTCGTTATTGGAAAAACAAAAGCTGGTAGCTGATTCCTTACTTTGGTAGAGTTCTTGTTTCTATGTGAAATTCCTATGGGATCGCGGGAAAGACCAATAGCTAATAATACAGGTCTAGTATTCTGTTACTCGTAACTTGACAAGAAAATAAAAGTATTGCTGCAGTCTTGTAATAAGAAGTTTTATTTATTTTGTTCTGCTATTTCATATAATAGGAGTATTATGATGTATAGATATGAAACTCGAAACGCATAATAGAAGTAAAGATGATTGCTGACAACATCTCACTCTTGACTTCTTCTAAAACTTTCATTTATTTGTATAATAACGTCTTCTAATAATATTACATACCTTTGTACTTATTTTTAATAAACAATCAAAAATAATATGTACAAGAAATAAAAATCACTTGTTTTTTTTCCCATGATAATATCATATTAAAATGCGTATACAAAGTATTTTACCCGTAATCTAGTTCCCATACTACAAGCTATGCTTAGTTTAGGGCTAGATGGCCTGTAATACTTCATATTTATTTATTTTAATTAAACACAATGGCCGCCAAGATACATAACAATATATCTGATAAAATTAAACATGAACCTGATTATATATACTTATAACAAACCTACAAGGGACATACTGATTGAAAGATGCTTATATGCGTACACCTTGACGTTAAAAAACGTTACTCTTGGATTAAAAAACCTTGTAACGGAAAATAAATGGTACTTAGTCACTCAAATTTATTTTGCAAAATTATTAGGTACTCAAACTTAATTGCAATTGCTCATATAACTCAATTAATTAATTTATTGATCTTTTGATTTACTGACATATTAAAATAATTTCTTGAAATATTAAAATACCTACATTTCAATTATTGTACTAAATAAATATATAAAAAAGCGCTACACCCTAACTGGGTCACATAATTAATGATCGTACAGTGTAGCATAATATTAATTTACATGTCTATCATCAACACACAACTGGTACCGAAATTGATTTCACTTCTATAACATATAACTATTTCCCGACGGTCATAGTACACGATGCTGTAGTATTTTCCGACGCGAGTTTGTCGCTCGTCTTTATGTACGTTTCTGAGGCGCGGGACGAACAAATGACATTATGAGAAGAAAGGGCACTGACACCGTCATTTTATACATACTAAAAGCGAAGCTGGCGACGTATTTATAAAAAATATGAAGTAATGTATGCTTTCTGCACTCCTCCATATTAGCTTTAGGTAAATGTACCAATCTCACAAAATCGGGGCTCGAAGTTTTTGACAGGTTTTTTTTGTGACAAAGCAACATAATATCTCCACTTAATAGTACCCACCTACTCTAAGCTCTACAAGGGTTCGTCTAGAAGACGATATTTCACAGCGTTATGTCCGCCCATGTACCTTAATTAGTGACATTAATTCATATCTATGTAATAGATACATACATAAATAAAAATTCATATTTTTTATAAATTCACTTATTGAGAAGCTAAGAACTATAATAGGTATGTTTGTTGGAACTGAATTCAAGCAGGATTACGGATGGATTAAATGTACATTTTTATGATACAATATAACACTAAACGAATGAATGTTCATCTCACAACTGTTTGTGACTGGGAATCGAACCACCTACAGCGCAGAAGGCAGAGATCTACTTACGAGCCACACAGAAGTGATGTAAGGAAGGTATTTATTTTTCTGTGAGGGTAAACTACGCAATCCCATTTCTTTTTTACATTCACCTGCGGACCCCTAGCGCCAGTGATGAGATCACGTAACGAGGGTTCTTTCAACTCTATTCCTTCTTGAAACATAATACTAAAACTTTGTGTTTTTACTTTTCTTCGTGAAAATCGAGGACGCAAGTTCAGACCCGTAGCTTACTTTACAAAAAGACTTGAATGTTGGTGAATGAATGAATGAATTAATGAATGAATGAATGAATGAATGAATGAAAGAACGAATGAAATAATGAATGAATGATGAATAATACATGCATCACATCATCTCAGAAAGTGAGACATAGAACATGACATAAATATCCAATGCGTTATTGGAATTTGAAAATCGGGTTATTCCTGAAAACTTTCCGATAAATGTTTATTATAATCAATAACTAAAAATAATATTTACTTAAACAAAGTCCTACCATCAACCAAACATTGAACATTGGCAAGCTTTACAATTAATGTGTGTATTATTTTTTTTATTTTATTGACTACCAGCTTACAAGTAGAACAAATAATGTGGGAAAACAGACGAAGGAAAGGAGTTCCATTTCTTACCAGTATAAATGATAAAGGTATAAGCGAAACGATGTGTTCGGCACAACGGAACATTTCACAATTATTCACCTTCCAGGGCGGTCTAGTCTAGTCCCCGAAGGCTCTGGCACTCCTAGTTTCATAACTAGCCTAACTAGGTTAGTTCTTCTGCATGGCGTACACTATATCCATGCTAAATTTATATCAAATTCATTCAGCCGTTTCGCCGTGTAAAAGCTACAAACAAACAAAAAAAGACGCATATTTTGATATAAAATATTAGTAGATACTATCTGTAAGACTATGTTTTTTTTATTGTACGACGGGGAAGCCCGTGGCCGTCATGACCTGATGTCAAGTGATAAGGTGGAAGGTGGAAGCGCACTTCACCCGGAAACCTCAACTGAAGAACTAGCTATCTTAAATGCCGGAATACAACAATTTATAACTGTTGTTATGGCTACATAATTAGGTAAGATGGTGGTAGCTAGCGAGGCGAACTTAAACAAAATCCTACCTACGCCCTGGGGATCGAACCTGGAACCTCTGAATCTGACAACGGTGGGCAAACCACTACACTACAAAAACGGTTTATGGATTGCATACATCTACAAACGCATATAATACCTACCAAATATTAGTGTTTACGTAAAAATACAAGTAAAACGTATCAACACCATTTTTCTACCAAATAATGTGAATAAATGGACGCCAGCTCTGAACGTGCTGAAAGTAAATATAAATCGGTACTAAACATTTGGGGCGTACGTGCCGAAAAACTGCCCTCAGTAAAATCGTTCTCAACATATTTTGATAAATGGTAGGCTCGCTCTCGGCGTCTAGGCTTGCCTGGGCAAGTCATGTCTACGATACGATAGAGCAAGCTTTCCCACGTGGCACTCTCATGATGTAAAAGGAACAGGACAAATATATTTTTCATTATTTCATATTAACTCGTCAAAATGTAGATAGAATCCAAATGTGATTGACCCATATCCTTAATTATTCAAGTTATTTCGACCTTCATAACTTTGAATCGAAGGTACTGGAACCAATAACGGTCGTGAAAAAGCAGGTGTTACTGAAGTATTTCGGCTATACGTACTGACAGAGGTTTTGACCTTTTAGTGTGGGGATGTAACTCAACGTTTAACGGGAGTAACGCAACAACCAATACAATACAATAACTTTATTTGCTTGAAACACAAGTAAAATAGAAAAGATAATATTTTAAAAACAAAAGCTGCCGTGCCTTGCCGTCCAATCGGCATGCAAGTTTTAACCATATTTTACAAGCTCCTGAATAATACGGTATATAAAAAAACGTAGAACTATTTATTAGTAATTATTAAATAAATTAATTTAATTATACTTATCAAATCAAATGTACAATTAAGTTAACTATGTACAAAGGACCGTTACAAACGGCCTATAGGTAACTCAACTGTTCTAGACCAGTAGGTACCAGGCGGAAGCGTGCCCAAGACACTGGCTGCATTGCCACCCTGAATAGTTATGCTAATTCGCTGCCCGAATAAGAGCCAGCCCTTGGTTCACGTGTCGCCTCAATGAAAAACCACGCAAGAAGAAACACGAAGGGCACCGGCTCTCCACGGACCCAAGGGTAACAACAAATTAATTAATCAACTAAATATTAAACAATGTCAATGAGAATTAAGTATTTATTATTCATGCCTATTTATCTGTCAAATATTCTTGGTATAGTACCTACTACGCTTCAATCAATAATCTGGTTAGGTACCGTGGTCTTCAACAATTATATAATAATCGTTACGTTTTAAGTCACATCAAGCGAGTTATGTGACTTTAGGGACTTTCATTACGAACTTGAACTTTGAAAATTAAATAAAACAAGCAACATCACGCCACGTGATGTTGCTTCTGGCGTTTTATGTACTTATTACATCCAATGACGTTACGTGTGGTATAATATCATTTCGGGCATTTACAAATGTTATTATGACACATTAATGACACAACCCACGACGGGACTCCTAACCAACTGGGCTACGCGTAATAACCTGAAATACAAAAAAAAATTGATTGAAATCATGGTTTTTGGCATCAGGCATCAAACTATGTATGTATAGTAATAATGAAACGCGAAACTGTTGATACAAAATAATTTGGCATAAAACTACATTTGTTATTGATGGTTTGAGATGCCACAAGACAAAAGAGCTGGCTCAGTAGAAATTTGGGAATAAGGGAAATGTTAGGTACTCACGACACGGAGAGGCGTAGATTATCAGCAGGACGTCTCCTGTCGTCCTGGATACCCAAAAATCACTCCTTATTGTACGAATAATTCGTTTTACACGGTTTATTTTGTTTGAGTACACACAGCGATTTAAGTCCGACCGACGACATCTTGCATTATTGTCTTATGTTGTTGTATATTCTTATGAGGTTCGTATAGCGCGCCAATTTTAAATTAGGTACGGAATAGGTAGCTGGTTTGTGGAAGGGAAAAGGATGAAGCCGTGACAATAGGTAGGTACTGTAGTAATCAAATTTAAAATAGGAATGCGATGAAAAGACTGGAAGAATAAGACACGTTTTGCCGGCAACTAGTGTGGAATTTCCAGCAGGATATAATGATGATTGAAGTATTTAAACATTTTGTTTATCGTTCCACTGAACTACTTATTAACATTTTGTAGCCCACGTAATTCCTAATATTTAGACACATTAACCCTCATGAGCCCAGACAGAGCATGGCGCGCGAAATGCCTAAAATGCTTTACGGCTGTTATGCAAACCAACTAAAACGCATTAAGGCTTGAAAGCAAAATGCCTAAAATGCTTTACGGCTGCTATGTTAAACAACTTAAGCGCACGATGGTTAGGAAGCAGAAGGCCTTAAACTCAGATATATTGCTTAACCAGTAAGTAAAACAAGAGAGCTAGAAATTTGATGGCTACCTACACTACAGGATGAACAAACCTTGAGTTTACTGAGGCCTAACTATGAATGGATATAAATTACACCTCACGCATCCATCAAACCGTTAAGCCTGTACAGTGTGCCAATAAATAGACATACATACTATCGAAAAATGTAACCCTCTCTCACTCTTTTTTTGATTGTAGGATGGGTAAGCACTTGGCCTTCATCTCACCTGGTTACAAGTTGAGATAAGGCCGAAGGTGGAGGTGCACTTCACCCGGATTCCACAACTAACTGAGGAACTGGCTATCTTACCTCCAAATGCCGGAACACAACAATTTTTTAGAATTGTTATTATGGTGACAGAATTAGGTAAGATGGTGGTAGCTAGCCAGGCGGACTTAAATAAAGTCCAACCACCAATCAAACCAAGCACAATCGGGTTGAACCACTAGACCACAGAGGCGGTGAAAAATAAAAAAGTATTTTACTAAAAAAGTATTTTACCCCACTGCCTGAGAAGGCTTTATGACAAAAAATACAATTTGAACAGCGGTGTGTCAAAGAAAGGGCAAATAAATACCAAATTTTATGAGGTCTTGCTATTGTCGTTAGACTCGGGTTATATATATTCATTCATACCTTGTTGTAAATTCAAAAGTAATTAATACTCAATACTATCAATATACTTTGAAATCTATTGTGGCCACATGTAAGTTAAATTATAATCTTATACAATTATTAAGTACGAAAGATATAAGTAAAGGATTAAGGAGATATAAGAAAAATAAATTAATATTTATAAAATATTCGCCTATTATCATTTTTATAGTTTCATCGCTAAAGAAATCTGCTATAACATTTTTTTAGCAACAAATCTTTCAGTATTTTGTTGAATTGGTTGTTTTCCTCAATACTTTCAAGTTTCTGGGAGTGTGTTGTATATTTTTGTTACCTTAATAATGATAATAGTGTCCATCATTAGACATCACAGATACAAATGTAAGAAAAGCCGCGGCCTGAAGCTAGTGAATTCAAAGCTGATCATTTACATCAAGCTACTTACCACGTCAGGTAACATGAAGAAGCTCTCCATCATGCCAGGATATTATTACCTTAAAGTATAATATGAAACACTCGTGTTTGGTTAAGGTGGCTCTTTACAGATAGATACGGGTGAGGCTTTCTACCTCTTGGAATCCTTTGGAAGCCAGATGACACAGCACAAATTGTATTGATACGGTCAGTGTTGTGTATTTTTAACGGACTTAAAAATAAGCAGATTCTCAATTTTTTAAATTTATGTACCCCGATTACTCGAATTGATGTTTGATTAATCGAACCTGGACCGATTTGGAAAAAAAATTTGTATGCACACTATTTCCCAATTTGTATCTATCTTTTCTCTCTCCACATCACTGGTTTGCTGTAAGAAAACTCTTTTTAGGGTTAAGCTCACCTTTGCCATGTATTTTAATTTTAAGTTTTTCTTTGTAATTATGTTTATGTGTGCAATAAAGTATACATATGAAAATATAAAATATATAAAAATATTTTTTTCTTTGAAAGGGTATCCTTCACATGTGGTGCCATCGTTATAAAGTCAGGACCTGATGATGGGATCATGAAAAAATCGAGGAATTCAAATATCATTTTATAAATGGTGGGTAAGATCTTGCTCTTGCCCGTTTTTGTCTAACTCTAAGCCAGGCTAGAGGGTCTCTCCCACGCTCCGATGGAACACGCCAAACTGCTTGGCGCCAGATTTCGGCTTGATGGTGGTCGCTAGGTGGACTTATACAGGTCCAAAGTCTATTCAGCCACCAGTGTTGTGATCGCTTAGTCGTAACCACTAGCAAAGATCCTCGCAATTGTTCAGGCAATGAGAGGATGATCTTCAAAATGTTGAGGATTCCGGGGGAAGTGCTTCCTTCGGCCTTATCATAACTTGACACGTGAGATGAAGGCCAAACCTTTCTGTGTCGTGCAAAAAACTAATTAAAGATATAAAATAAAATATTTTGTTATTAAAATTTGTTAATAAAACATTGAGTGTTGTATTCACAATAAAAAAGTATATAACTGTTATATATCCATAAAATAGTTCCCATACCTATTTCAAGCTTTGCTTAGGTTGAGACTAGATGGCGCGGTGTGAAAATAAGATCCACATAACACTTCCACAATTCGACCTTTTACCACATTCTCACGGCTTTAAGTACTGTGCTTTTAGAGTAAATTAATTAATTAAATTAAATTAAATAAAATGAATCAAATATTACATTGATTTTACACAGCGCCTTTTACTAAGCATAGCTTGTAATATGGGAACTAGATTAAGCATAGAATACTTAAATACTTTTGTATATACATAAGTATATATGATACAACACCCAAACATAGAACAAAAATCTATATTCATCACAAAAATGTTTGTCCTGGGTGGGAATCAAACCCACTAAACCTAACCTACACCGCAGAAGGCAGAGGTACTACCATCTGAGCTAAGAGGCTTGTAAAAACACCGTTGCTTGTAAAAGTCATCTCGTTATCATCGCTTATTCACTTTTATGCATATCTACGTAGCATAAAGAAGCACCCTAACTCGTATCTACTGCTATGCAACCAACCGGAAAATTCTGAGGGTTGGGGGTTTTCCCCCCACCCCACTTTTTAGGGAATTTCTAATAAGAACAGTATTTTCGGAAGATTTAAGTGCCTACAAAAGATACGTGATTGCACAATGGATTGGGTTCATCATCATCATCACACCGCCTCTCCACAGCTGGACTTGTGTCTCCTCCAAGTGTCAATACACTAGGATACACGAAGGTATTAATAATGTTAATTTTCTTAGTAGGAAAAATTTAATTGAATTATTTTAAAATATAAATATTTAAATAAATCATCTTTGACGAGTAAATTAACACATTTTAAGCAAATAACTGTCTGATATATATGAGCCGGTGACCCAAGGGCTGGCTCTTATTTAGACCAGCGAATTAGCATAGCTATTCAGCGTGGCAATGCAGCCAGTGTGTTGGGCACGCTTCCGTCTGGTACTGGTCTGGAACAATTGAGTTACCTATAGGCCGTTTGTAACGGTCCTTAGGTAATCTGACTGATTCCTTTGTACATAGTTAGTTTAATTGTACTTTTTATTGAATAAAAATATATTATTATAATGTAATAAAAAAAAAACTGTCTTATGTTATCTTATTGGAATTGTTGAGATTATGGAATCTCCACTTTGGCAGGGGGGTTGGAAACCGCAGTATAGTATCAATGAATAGGTTCCTTGTTATCACATCACCCTTGCGTGGACAGAAGTTAGTTTTTAATAGATTTTAATTTAACACAACGCCATCTAGCCCCACACTAAGCAAAGCTGTATATGGTAGCTAAGATTACGCATTAAATATCTACTTATATACTTTTATTTGTAAATACATAGTTATCATACAATACTGGTGTATTGTAACATTGAACCCACAACCAAGCGCTGAAGGCGAAGCTACGACTGAGTTACGCCAACTATAACTAAAATCAAGTAGATAGTAAATTACTTGCAAGTTTCAGTTAACCAAGTGTAAACACTAAACTTCACCCGAAATCATCAAACTATTCGGCTTCGCTAACGCCGAAAGCTGAAACCGAAAATTCGGAACTTTTCGAATTGTCTAATGGAGTAATTTAACTTGAGATAATGGAGGATCCACCAAGTGCCGATACCTAGCTCGCTAGCTATCCGTACCGTTGGCATATCCATCAAATATCAGTTCCACATAGCTCAGTTGGTAGTCCCTTCTGACCTGTAGGCTGAGGGTTCGATTCCCACTTAGGACAAACATTTGTGTGATGAATATTGATGTTTGTTGTGTGTTTGGGTATCGTATAGTAAAGTACGTAAGTATTTAGTAAAAGTACTTAAGTATCCGTACTCTAGTTCCGTATTAAAAGCCATCTTAGTTTGGGGCTAGATGCCGATGTGTAAAATTAATGTCCTGTAATATTTATTTATTATTGATTTTATTATTTGCAAGCCTGCATACCGGCTGATATCCACTGACTTACATTTAGACATACTTTAGAAAATACCGAATTTTTGCTTAAAAATTATTGCATCTTAAATCTTTGGTCGATGGGGAGCAGTTGAGAGCAATCTCTTCCACACAATTTTAGGATTGCGAGGATTGAACAAGTACCGTTTAGTGACATTTTTTGTTGCTGTCGGTATTGCTACCACACGTCAATGCTTCATGTGACAGTATGTACCTGTCACTATTGTTTGACACTGCTTGATCAGTCCAAGCTTAGGGCGGGCATCAAATGCAATCAAACGGTGCTTCGTAACTTGCGTTGACAAGTCTATATTTTTTAATTGTACGACCGAGACGTGCTTTTACTTCATCTCACCTGAATTTCAAGTTACGATAAGGCCGAAGCTGGAAGCGTACAACACCCGGATTCCTCAACAAACTGAGGAACTGGCTTACTTATAAATGCCGGAACACAATAATTTAAGAATGGTTGTTATGGCGACAGAATTAGTTAAGATGGTGGTAGCTAGCCAGGCGGACTTAAACAAAGTCCTACTACCAAACAAACCAAGCACAATATTGCTTCCTCTTGCAACGAAACCGGGGCCTCTGTTTAGTTTGTCTGGCTTGTCTAGTAGTCTAGTGTAGGCCAGAGCAAGGATGAGGTCTTCGATGAAGCGAACAGTAACTTCCCCAGAAGGTACTGACTCTCGAGCCGAATGAAGAGGTGTTCTCGTAATTACAGATCCTATCCTACCACCTGTGTAAGCTTTCATGAACCAACAATGTGCTTGGAAGCTACATTTAAAACCAAACAAGAACCTAGCGGGATCGGACCGCTCACCCAAAATTACGTTGGCTGTTGGGGAGGGTCAATATTGGACTAGCCACCACGTAGTGCATTCAGTTTCTAATAAAGCCTAGCTTTGTTGCCTTGACTGGAACATAGGGAGAACACAAATAAAATAAAAAAAACATTACTAGTAAGTTTAAACAAGCAAAGTTTGCAATGGGAACTAGATTACGGAAAAAAAAAAATTTTTTTTTTATAAATACGAGTACATACTTCAAGGGCTCCGGAGTACCGCTGATTTTCGCTCTCCAGTACAAACGTAGTTCCTTTTTAATTTAGAAGTCCGACTCAAATCAAATTTTGTAGGTATAATCGGAAAGTGATAATCTGTGTCTGTGGTGCGTTACTTTTTCTTAAAACGTAGTAACAATGAAAATATATGGAAAAGAGTGTTTCTATGGTAAATCTCTTTTCCATATATTTTGGTTTGTATTAGTTTTTTAGAAAAAGTAGCGCACCACAGACACAGATTCTGCTTATAATATACCTCAAACAATCTTTTGAATCAGACTTGCCGATTTGAACTGAAAATGGAACCACGATTAACCGCCTCTGTGGTCTAGTGGTTCTACCCACCGATTTCAGATCCAGAGGTCCCGGGTTCGATCCCCATGGGGAGTACAATATATTGTGCTTGGTTTGGTTGGTGGTAGGACTTTGTTGAAGTCCGCCTGGCTAGCTACCACCATCTTACCTAATTCTGTCGCCATAATAACAATTCTAAAATTGTTGTGTTCCGGCATTCAGAGGTGAGATAGCCAGTTCCTCAGTTTGTTGAGGATTCCGGGTGAAGTGCGCCTCCACCTTCGGCCTTATCTTAATTTGTTACCAGGTGAGATGAAGGCCAAGCGCTTCCTCGTCGTACAATAAAAAAAAAAAAGCGTTTGTATGGGAAAGTGAAACTACTGGGCCGGGCCTTCCTAAGGTACAATGAAATGTAACACTCAAATACAGAACAAACATCGTCCACACACAAACGTTTGTCCCAGGTGGAAATCAAACCCATAGAGAACTTTAACAACTGAGCTGTACACAAAAATGTTGAGTCCTGTACTTCAAAAGTGGCCCGGGCCATCATTCCCGATAACCTGTGGGAATTTTTAGACTATTTCCAGGCCTCACAGTTCAGTCAAAAAGCTCTACCTTTTGCATAGATTGTAGGTTCAAATCTCCACGCGGGACGAAAAATTGTGTGATGAACTTGTAAAGTAAACATTTATTGCTTGAAATACATGTGGTAAGGTGTAATGCAATTTCGGTGAACAATTAAAATTGTACTTACAATATAAAATAAAATATTTTTTTTCATTTAAAATCAAATAAAAACTATTTACTGCTTACAAATAGGTAGGTAGGTACTTTTATAAACAATGAAAACAACACTAGACAATATCACACAAAATTAAACATGGAAAAATAATAAGTAGGTAGGTCGAGTATCAGAAATGAAATACAATGTCAAAAAAAATCTGGTCAGTCAGGAATTGTTCGATCTCGTAATAACATTTACTAACTAACATGGCCTTCAACTTTCTCTGAAAAAGTGAGGTCGGCAGTTCCCAAAGTGTTTTAGGAAGTTTATTATAAATAGAAGGTGCCATACATAAGATACTCTTGCGCGTCAACGCGATCCTGGAGATCTGTACACAAATTTTATTGTTGTTTCTTCTATTGCGTGGTACATATCACATGGTCGAATAAATATATTTGGGCTATTTCTAATAAACATCGCGGTTTCGAAAATATAAAGACAAACTACTGTTAACATGTTGTATTTTTTAAAGTAAGCACATGAATCTGTCATTTTACGGTGAAATATAGCTCTGATGCAGCGTTTTTGGCATTTAAAAATTCTATCAACGTCAGTAGAGTTGCCCCAAAATATTATGCCATATTGAATATTTGAGGCGATTAATCCGTGGTATGTAGTAAGAAGCGTTTCAATATTAACAATTTGAGAAGAGAAAGCCTATAAATAATTTAGACTAAACTATTAATTTTTACTGATAAGTTTTTTACATGAGACTTCCAGTTAATTTTTTTGTCAATACGTAGCCTTTTTGTCGATGTGTATACTTATTCCTTCTGAGTTTGGAAGTTATATAAATAAATAAATGTTACAGGACATTAATTTCACACAGCGCCATCTACTCCCAAACTAAGCAAAGCTTGTAATATGGGAACTAGATATCATACTTAAATACTTTTTTTTTTGTAAATACATACTTACACAATTCAACACCCAAATACGAAGGTATTCCTCCGGATCGGATCAAGTATCAAGTATTCTACACGTAATATAAATATCATATAACAAGCTATGCCTCTTCTGGGGCTAGTGGCCCCAGAAGAATGTCCCCTAATGTCCGTTTTCATCGTTAATACCAATTCTGGAAATATCTAGTCACGAGCTCTGGCTTAAGCGTTGTCCATCAGCTATCATCATAATTTGATATATTTAGTTTATCTACCTTATCTGTGTTATTGATTGGATCATAACAAGCTGTCAATGGTAGTTAGAAAGGGTCACTTGGAGAACAAGGGGCGACTTGACGCTTGTCTTCGAGGAACCTATTCACTCTGGACTTAAAAAAATATAGTGGTGCGGATAACAGGCGAGACCAACGTGTTCCATTCCTGGCCAGTATTAATCAAAGTACTTCTACTATATATCCTACATCACGTGAAACACTGTAATACTGCGTTAGTTCTGTTTCTTTGACTTTTTGAACAAGCCTCACAGCTCAGTAGGTAGTAACTCTGCCTTTTGCGCTGTGGGTTCGATTCCCACCCAAGTCAAACATTTGTATGATGAATATAGGTGTTTGTTCTGTGTTTGGGTGTTTATTGTATTATATAGTATTATATCGGTAATCTAAGTTCCCATATTACAAGCTTTGCTTAGTTTGGGGATAGGTGGCGCTGTGCTGAAATTAATAACCTTGTCTCCGTGGGGAGCCGGTGCCCTCCGGGTTTTCAAAAATCTTGCGGGGCTTTTGATTGAGGCTCTTATTTAGACCAGTAGTATAGCTATTCAGCGTGGCAATGCAGCCATGTCTTGGCCACGCTTCCGTCTGGTACTGGTCTAGAACAGTTGAGTTACCTATAGGCCGTTTGTAACGGTCCTTAGGTAATCTGACTGATTACTTTGTACATAGTTAGTTTAATGGTACATTTTATAGAATAAACTGAATAAATAACCTTTCATATTTGTTTATTTGCAACGCAGAGCTTGCAAGGTTATATAATAGCTGGATATGCATGCTGCCACGCCCATGTTCTAATCGAGTCTTCTAGGTATATGTTCTAGCTAAGTACGCCCTAGATCTGTGTTCTGTGATACGATTAACTGGCTTTCACGAGTCTCCTGTCTCGATAACTAAGTTATTGATGAACCGGCTTTAGTCTGCGGCTTCCGCCGTGTAGTTCTCGTATAAAAAGTTAACTATATTCATGTTAATAAGAAAAAACTTTGGTTGAATTAAATGACAAAATAATGTCTTTGGAAATAAGTAATGAGAGTGTCCATAAAACGTATGATAACTTGAAAATTATCAATACAGTCAATAGTGAAGAAAGAAAAAAACTGCAGTTAACAATTAAAGAAATAGAAAGAACCTTACAAGAAGACCCGGATATAAGTTTCAAAATCATAAGACCAAAGAAAAATGTAATAAGTGAACACAAAAAAGGAAGCACAATCATACTTGGGAATGAGTGTTTGAGAGGTATTTAAAAAAAAACATTGAAATGGTGTGCACACACTTACCATACGTAAGAAGAATGTCTACTGCAAGCATAACATTAATTAAGAGTAAGATTTTTGACGGAAATACGAAGCTACACAACTATGCTACATATGAAAAATACCTAGACATAATAAATATCGCAAGCATTAATGGAAACATGATATCCACGGAATTAAAAATAATATTAGATAAATACATAGCTCAACTCTCGATAAAAATGACTCCAAACAAGACCACTCTTTAAAATAGGTTTTTTGAGCAGAAAAGACGACGCTCATGTTTCTAACACGATGCAAAAATCTGACGAAGACGATTTTAATCACCTTATTATTGGACATCAAAAAGTAGAAGGTATTCTAAATAAATGTTTAGACCTTGACATTTTCCAAAAAGAACATAACGTTGATATCTACTGTGTAACAGAATCCTGGTTAACCGATGACAATATCAATACGTGGGAAATTAATAATTACAAAATAGCTAGCTGTTGTAATTGTAGGAAGTATATTAGAGGTAGTATTGTAATTTACGTAAAAAATAATATTAAGGCTAGAAATAGACAAGATATTGTGAATCTGTCGAAGGAAAAAGAGTTTGAGGTTGGCTGTATCGAACTTAGTGACATGATTGTTCTTGTGGTCTATAGATCTATATGTGGTCTATAGAGTCTACCTTCTGAAAAGTTAGAACCATTTATTGAAAGACTCGACGAGTGCCTAACCAAAATTAGTAATAACAATAATAGGACCATACTTCTCTGTGCCGACTTCAACATCCATTTTCCCCTAGAAAAAAATATTGAGCATTCTATGCAATATTGTGATGTATTAATTAGACAGTTTTCTACTCAATCAACAGGTTTTCACAAGAATCAAACCAACTGTCAAATCTTCTATCGATAACTTCTTTACTGATGGGGATGTAGCTAAAGTAAAAGTTTTGGCGGACATTAAATACGATCACATGGGCCAAATAGTATTCTTAAACGAAGAAAAAAACAGTAACAAGTAACTTTATCACTAAACGTAGAATAATCACATAAATAGAGTTAAGGAACTAAAGTATGTACTAAGTAATAATCAAATGAACCTAGACTTTCGCAGTCCCAATATTCTAAAAGATATTATTAAGGCTATAGATATGTACCTTCCAGTAAAAAGTATTAGATACAACTTCAGGGAACCTGAAATTTGAAGGAATTCTAATCTCTAGACGGAAACTGTTACCTTTATGACATGTTACAACATAATGATAATGAAAAATTAAGATATTATGTAAGGCAATATAGTAAAATTTACAAGCGTGTTCTATAACTAACTAAAAAGGCGCAAAAATCAAGGGTTCTCAAATCAAATATTAAAATCAAAATATTTTGGACCATCATCAAAGAGTTAAGTAGTAAATCTTTTACCAATGTTTCTGAAGCAGTAGAAATTAAATTAGAAAACGTAAAATGACTAAAGATGGCAAAATGGTTGCTGATCATTTTAACAACTTCTTTGTAAATCTCCCTGAACAAACAATTAACTCTTTTCATGTTAATATAGATGCGTCATCTAAATTAAAAGATAAAAACTTATCAGGGTCAACTAATATTTTTCATAGGACTGATGAAAACGAAATAAGTAAAATTATAAGTGGCTTAAGAAACAAAACCTCAACAGATTACTGGCATTTATCTTCAAAAACTATTAAATCTCAATAGATTTACCAATGTACATCACTAATCACTCCTCTCACTGAAGTTGTGAATAACGCATTAGCATCAGGAGTTTTTCCCGACTCATTAAAACTAGACAAGGTAATTCAACTTTTTAAAAAAGGAGAAAGCATGGATGTACAAAATTATCGATCAATCTCACTACTACCAATATTTAGTAAAATTAAAAAAATAATTAAAACTTTTAGGCAATCTTTAACGAAAAATTACAATATATGGAGTATTGGTCTATATATATCCTATAAAGGTCACACCTTTCCAAGGCTTTCGATTGCGTTCACCATGACGTTCTTTTAGCTAAACTCAAACTTTATGGTTTAACAGGCGAAGACCTGAATCTTTGTAGATCTTACTTAAAAGACAGAAATCATGTGTGAATGTCAATGGGGAAAACTCAAAAGAGGATCTTGTAAAATTGACATCAGCACCTGTATAGCAAAAGATATCTAACTGTTCATGTTTGCCGATGACATCTCGTTAATAATACACAGTTCTGACGCCAACGATATTAGTGTGAAAATTATTGATGCAATTAACAATTTAGAAAAATGGTTTCTTTGCAATAATTTGTTACTTAAAGTTAATAAGTTAAATTGTATGCACTTTTCTACTTAAGCTTTAAAAAAACTTTGGGCATTGAACTTGATAATATTGACATGGAATAAGCATTTTGGTCACTTGGTAAAAGATTGAGCTCTGCTTGCTACGCAATACGAAAAGAGTTTTGTAATTTTAAGATCACTGTAAAAAAAATACTCATTCACAAAAGTTACTAGACACTTAATGAAGCCCTATGCGACGAAACTTTTTGGGTCGATTCTTAATCAATTCTAGTTTAATTTTATTATGTAAATGTTTTATTTTATTATTGACGTGGCCCCTCTACAGCCTATTTTGTACTTTGTTATTCATAAAAGGTAGGTTTGATTTTTATTGTTGTAATATGTTTTTCATAATGGTAATTGTTATTATTAGTTAAATCTAACTAATATGTAACTAAGTTGTAACTAGTATATAACTAAGTGTTCCTTTGTGATCCTAAAGTTGCAAATAAATGAAATGAAATTAACTATTGCATAATCTGGGACTCTATTGTTCTCGACGGTCGTAAGCAATTTCTGATTGGCATAACAATATACATCAATTACGGAGAGCTGAAGCCAAATTGTATAACTTGAAACCATTACCAGCGAATTTCATGTCGATTACCTGTGAATATAACATAAGACAGTTTTAGTTAGGTTTCAAATGTCAAAAAATGAAGTCGATGTTAATTAGTTTGCTTTACACAAAGGGCCCTGTTACGTACAACACATTCATACATTGCGCTTGTAATTAAATAAGTGATCGTTATGTAATTATCTAAATTATTGCCATTCGTATTGTTTAATAAGTAACATCAAATTATATATTTGAAAAAATATAGCAAAATTGCATTGGTGTGAGTACCGTGAAAATTCCAGCCTTGGATAACCAATCATTTCGTGACGTGGGCAGTTACTTATTATATTAATTATAGTAACAAAACATTAATTTGACACGGCCATCTAGAACAAACTAAGCTAAGCTGTAATAAAGGAACAATACTTCACCGGCGTTGTACTGACATATATAGTACCTATTTTTTATACGCTAAAGGCGCTAAATTAGTACATACATTATTTTTTGAAAGCGATTGTACTCGGCGTAAGCCTGTGGTAGCCACACAGAGCTACTGCCCGCTAAACAGTCAGGCAGTCAGAAAAAGATACCAATAAACAAGCACCTCCGTGGTCTAGTGGTTGGGCTCGTGGCTTTTGATCCGGAGGTCTTGGGCTTATAGCCGGGTGGGCCAAATCTTTGGTATGTTTGATTCCGTGCTTCGGGGGGCAATATCCCGGGTATTTTATACCATATCCCCAGGGGGAAGAATATTCCGCTTGGTTAGGTTGGTAGTAGGACCTTTCTTAAGGCTAGCTACCTAACTTATTTGAGTCTGTCGCTATAACAATGATTGATCGAGTGAGCGAAGCAAACGAGATCTCTCAGTTAAGTTAGGAAAACCGGCACTGTATGTATGTATGTATGTGGCAATGTTTGTGGCGGCATAACTCTCGAACGGATTATCCGATTTTCATGAAATTTAAACTGTGAGAAGATAATGTGAATAAAATTGTTGCGGGGGATTTTTGATAAGAGAGGTAGTTTTTGAGATATTGGGGTGAAAATAAAAACAAATTTTCATCCATATATTTTGAATGGCTGATCCGCTCAATTCAAAATGTTGAACATGCAGAGATTATATTAATACTCACCAATAGTTATGAGGATTTTTTTTTGAAACCAGGGTAGTTATTGAGAAATAGGGGTGTTAAATGAGACAAGAAGATTTTTGGCTTGTGGGGTGTCATTTGATAGAGTATCGGTTGAATATTCATAAAACATTTATTTTACTATTAAATAGGGGTGGTTTTCGTAACAAAGGAGTGCATTAAGGGGTTAAAACGCTTGGTCTCTTGTAGGATAGACTATTAAAAGGGAGTTGACTTCACAATTAACTTACTATTTATTTGCTGAAACCATCCCTGTATTTAAATTAAGGGTTGCAAAAGGGTAAATAAGATTGAAGTCTTGAAAATGTGTGAAAATATGAAATATCATATGTAATAGGGGTTGAGACTGCAGATTTCAATATAAGATTATAATTGCCCTTATTATTATAATCTTATTAATAATCTTAAATTGGTGGTAAGATGAAGGGGGCAAAGGATGATCATCATATCTTCTTATATAAGAATGGGTATTCGGAATCTCATTAAAACTGGACTATTATTTTTTTGTGTTTCACTCTAGGGAAGGGTGTCGATAAAATCCAAGAATTACTTTTGGGGTGTCATGCAAGTTTTTGATTAGTTTCCATATCCACAGTAAATTATTGTCCACCACAACGTGAAAAGAAATTCCTCTATAACTGTAAGGTTTCGCCATAATCATCACGCATGGCAGACAGATTGGTGCTCACAGTTAAAGTTTTGTTAACACACAGAAAGAAGCTGCTACCTTTTTGGTTGACTTTACGACATCCGTAGGATGAAGGGGCTAGATTTTAAGCCTTTTCAAAACGTCATCAACCTCATTTCATGTTATTATAGGTTATTTATAGGTTAAGATATATTATAGGTTAGCAACAACAACAGCTATAATATAATAAGTAGTAGCCTCGAACACTTAGGGTAAGTAAGGTGCATTGAAAGCATACCTACTTTTAACGTTTGTTAATTACGTTCTATTTGAGAAATAATCTCCGTCGTAAACCAGACACCACGAGATCTCAGTTCGAACCTAACTACTAGTTATACATTGTTGTGTTTCGGCATTAAAGGAGGTAAGATAGCCAGCTCCTCAGACTGCTGAGGATTCCGTGTTAAGTGCGCTTCCAATTTCGGCGTTATCTTAAAACCAGGTGAGACAAAGGCCAAGCGTTTACCTGCAGCATGGTAAATATATGTAAAGTTTGACGAGCTGTCACAGCCTACACGAAGAAAGAATGAAAAAAGTACTGAACTGAAATACCTTTTTGCTCTTTGCTCTTTGCATTTTGCTTATGCTCTTCTACAAAGTAGGTATCTTCGCAAGCTAACTGAGCCACACCTGCGATCGATTTTAATGTTAAAACTCCCTTTTACCATAATTAACGCAATGTGCGAATTATTCTTCCATATTCTGATTGGACACATCGATAAGGTTACGTCATTATCCTTTGGGGATTATCCGAAAGGATGATCGTCGGCTTTGAGGCCTTTTGGACGGTTTTCGGTTAATTGTGACTTTCAAACACATCGTGGATACAAAGGTATGAAAGGTTCACCAATAAAAGCCTATATCTAACAAAACAACAACGCTTTTTTAATTGAATGATCAGATTTTCTACATTTGTTCTTTAACATAAAAAATAAGTAAAGTATTCTATCCCTTATCTAGTTCCCATATTACAAGCTATGCTTAGTTTGGGGCTAGATGGCGCTGTGTGAAATTAATGTCCTGTAATATTTATTTATTTATAACTACTCAATCAGTTCAGTAGTATTGACGTAAAGAAGTAACATCCATTCTATCCCCTTTTGCATACCCCAAAACGAAAAAAAAAACAAAATCAATTATCAATCAGTAAGATATTTTAGGATAATTTCGAAGAGAAAAGCAAGAATCTCGGGCGGGTTAGCTGTTAGTTGGTTAGTTGAAAACCTGGAGAGCACCGGTATACACGGACCAAGGTCTCGACCCCGAAAGGCTCGAATAAGAAAGCTCTGCCGAGACCACAATATTTGCGCCTTTTGTGATCCTCGGCCGTTTTCTTAAAAATATTTATAACTAACTAAATACCAAATGGGCAGTTTGTTAACATTGTGAAATCACCATTTATCTGCTTATATTATAAATTCGATATCTAAAACTACAAAGTTAATAGAGAATAAAGTGATAAAACAGACAGGTATATACATTTCAGAACACAAACGGATATCTTCAAGCATATTCTTAAAAATGCTTAATTTAAAATGTTTGAAAGAATATTATACCTTTGAAACTGGATGTAGACTGTTACACAAGGGAATAAAATGAGGGAGAAACCAAGTATTAATGCGACGGTAATCTTTGTTATAAATTCTACTTCTTACATCATCATTCTCGCAATAAATTGACTTATCCCTTTCAAAACTTACGTAAGTCGTACTATAAGTACATTTTAAAACACGGGTTTACTCACGTATACGTTTATGGTAATTTATGCACCAACGGTTTCAATTCAACAGTTGAATCATAATCAAGCAAATACGTTTTTTTATTTTTTATTGTACGACAGAAGCCTTAATCTCACCTGGTTACTAGTTGAGATAAGGCTGAGGTAAGGTAAGGTGGAAGCGCACTTCACCCGGAATCCTCAACAAACTGAGGAACTGGTTATATTACCTCTAAATGCCGGAACACAAAAAATTAGAATTGTTGTTATGGCGACAGAATTAGGTAAGATGGTGGTAGCTAGACAGGCGGACTTAAAGTCCTAAAACCAACCAAACTATGCACAATATTTGACTCCCCCTGGTGATTGAAACCGGGACCTCTGGATCGTGAGTAAAACTCGTAGTGTTTTAAAATGTAAAGTGACTTTTGGTCTATAACCGGAATACGATATACGAGTAGTGTAGTTACGTTATATTTACCTTATATTTAGGTACCTCGCAGGCGACGTCGTAGGCAGAAACTAGTTTAAAATATTAGTAGACTTATTTCAAGGTAGGAATAAAGTTCTTAAAGATCAAAGAACCTTCAAATTAATTTAGTATTACTCTTAACAAAGAGGTAATTTTAATTAGCTGCAATGAAAGGAGTCAACGTCTACAAAGGTTTTAGCAAGACAAAGCTAAGAAAGCTGTCCAGGGACTTAGCTGAGAATCCCTTGCCAAATATGCGTTCATAAGATTCCATACTCATGGGGTGCCAAGTTGCCAAAAGGAAGTAAAGCTCCCGGATGAAATATACAAATATTTTAACCGCCTCTGTGGTCTTGTGGTTCGACTTTCGGTGTCAGATCCAGAGGTCTCGGGTTCGATACCTAGTGGGAGCAATATTGTGCTTGGTTTGGTTGGTGGTAGGATCTGGCTAGCTACTACCATCTTACCTAGTTCTGTTGCCTTAGCAACAATTTTTAAATTGTTGTGTTCCAGCATTTAGAGGTAAGATAGCCAGTTCCACAGTTTGTTGAGGATTCCGGGTGAAGTGCGCCTCGACATTCAGCCTTATCTGAACATGTAACCATGTGAGATAAAGGCCCGTCTTCCCCGTCGTACAATAAAAAAAAAATGACAAAAATAACTTGATATTTTGACACTGCTTCTGAATTGTTATGATTTTTGGGGGTAGATGTATGTTTATTCGATTGGCACGCAACCCTCTCAGTTTGATGGATTCTGACCTGAATTTCAGGAGTACCAATATACTATTTAATTTTGAATGGGAGGTGTGACTCAAATTTTACAAGGATAAACATGTGTTTATTACAACAATATGCCTATCAAATGAAAGGTCGGTTTAGATTTATGTTTGCCTTGCCAAAGGTCATCAAGATCAGAAGTGAAACGTACAAATTCGGACAAAGACACTTTCGCATTAATATTATGAGAATGTAATGTTCTATACAGAAAAACAGTTGCCAAGACATCATTATTCATACTCTTTTTACCTTCACGATAGGAACACATTATTTTGATATAAAAATACGCGATAAATATCCATGTTTATTGTACTATAAAGGTAATATATTGCTATATCTTTAACATCACAGGGTATCCAAAATTTCAGTTTGAAATCGCAATCCTTTCTCACTAAGTGGTACAAGTATTCGGTAAATACTTACTGTGAGAAAGTGCTGTGACACAAACGAGGCAATCAGCCCTAAAAGCGTGAGCTTCCTCCATCGACCGATAAAAGCCACAACAAAAATAAGAGCACTTGAAATGCGACATCAAATCGTTTATCAAAAGCCGAAACGTTTTTACGAAAGTTACCGTTGTTCCGGTCGCTACGGAAATGGGGGTGGGGGTGGGGGGGTAGAGAGGGGGGTAGTAATGACCCGTGCGAGTAAGGTATTTAGTTCCATTCACAAAGATCCACTTACTTAAAAATAGTTTTGTCTACACTATAACATATTACTAACTTTATGGTTTTTCAAACATAACTACGGCATAGGGTCGGCATGTTTCAACATTTAATTTGATACTTTTATTTATTTAAATTCTGAAAAAACCAACAGCTATATAAAATTTTATTTAAAAGCTAAATATAAATATTAAGACAATTGCAATTATTCACTATTAGTAATATATGTTTGTATAATAAAAATACGAACACTCATCGTACTTAAATTTTATATAGGTACACAGAATTTAATTTCACATTAGCTAAATAAGTTGATGATTAGTCACAACCTTGCCTCGGGAATACTGGTAATAATAATGAAATATGTCTATGTCCAACTGCTTGCTAGAAACATTAAAGACAATGCTAAAAAAAATATACATACCCTTATGGTAAAACTAAACCCTTATTAATCCTATCTATTCCTAACTATGCCCGCATGTTAATATTACCTATACGGTGAATATGTCACAAGATAAACCGAGCGATAAGGAAGAGTAAAAATCCTTTTTCCTAGCTGGTTACTAAATCACAGTTACGAAAATGGCCAAAGCGACACTCTACGTCGAAATCCATCCCTGACATCAAGTTTAGGCTACAGACTTAAAAGCAAAGACTGACATACGTCAGTCTCGAAAAACATTACCTTCTGACACAGTCGGCAATCTATTATTTAAAAAAAATGTTGTAAAACAGTAAATGTACATTTCGCCCTCCATTGTTTTTAGCTTGAAAGGAGCAATCTAAGGTCGGAGCAAGCCATTCAATCTTAACAATGAGCAATCACAACAAAAGGTTGAAACAGGTAGAATCAATACGAGAACTAGTGATGGGACTGCGAGTCGTGTCCCATCACTAGTTCTGTAATATGTACTTTTTTTTTACGAGGGAAATCTGTACACCGAGGGATGCAATAGGGTAGTGTGAGGATGTCGGACTCGTCAACTCACTAAAACCACCCCAGTGGCCTGCCTCGGTGCATGTCAAGGGGATCTGACATAACGTAATATGTACCTAACTGAGTCCTATCTATATCGTTAAAGCCTGGCTAGCTACCACCATCTTACCTAATTCTGCCACCATAATAACAATTATAAAATTGTTGTGTTCCGGCATTCAGAGGTAAGATAGCCAGTTCCTCAGTTTGTTGAGGATTCCGGGTGAAGTGCGCCTCCACCTGCGGCCTTATCTTAACTTGTTACCAGGTGAGATGAAGGCCAAGCGCTTCCCCGTCGTACAAAAAAAAAGCCGACTAAAGAATCTTTAGAACGGCAGCAGCTTCCTGTGGCCATCTTTACTATAATTGCTTTTGCACCTGAAAATAGTGGTAAATAACATTATTTTGGAAGTGGAAGCTATGACTTTGAATCGGGAGTTACCAACGCGGGCAATGTCGAGTGCAAAAGTACAGTCGTATTCGAAACAAAATAGGCCGAAGAATAACCCGAGTTAGGACAGTCGTGATTCGTTGTATGAGATGAGGTATCTGTACGTTAGTATTTTATTATCTGTGGTTCAGTATACTATTCTAGAAAAGAAATGCTCAAAGCACTGACAAGGTGTAAAAGAAAAATACTGAGTTTGCTTTTAGTCAAGACTCTGTGGACTTTTGTTAACTATATGTGAGCTCAACTTGCTCTTCCATTGAGCTGATACATTACTAGCTTTAGCACGCAGCACCGCCTGCGTGGAACAGACTCATATAAAAAGAAGTATGTAGTTAAAATAAAATGCTGAAACCATATCAATGATATGAATCCATATAGATGAAATGCTGGTAGCATTTCATTCAAAAACTTTCATTTTTCATTTTAAAACAATCGCAAAACAAACATCAAAAATTTACATAAAAAATTAGAGCATTTTTCTATAATCCACATGCTTGTTAGATAAAGGTCCCTTTCGTGGAATACAGCAGGGAGATAATAATAATGATAATATTTTATTACAGGCAACAATAGAAAAAAAATACGGATCTTGTTCTAGCTTAGTCTACGGCCCATTGTAATAACATAAGTACCTTAAAAACTAACATACATAATTAACTCTACTACCTATTACTTTTAATTGGCATGTAAAGCCTGTACATGACTTACTAGTGTTTTGTTAAATAATCGTCCGTGATACCTATAAAACCCTGAAAAACTAAACACAACACCTTTCGGCCAAAGTTATTCTTTATTGAAGATAGCTAGATGTTCAGTTGGGACTCACAACACAAACGATTTCAAATCATTGTGGCGAGATTCCAACTGCTCGATCCTCAGTAAGAACTTCGTCTGCCTCACATACTCCACTACATCTTCAGGCTTCTTGGAGTGGTGATGTCGAATAATGAGTCGAGTGTCGTTAAATGTCTCTAAATAACGATTCGATAGAATATAAGCACGATAGAGACCCCCGCAAAAGAGCAAAGATGCTCGCCCACTGATATCAGATCTAAATCCAATTTGTACTCAATTTGGTTCTTGGAAGGACTAGTGATCCGCCATCTTACTGAAGTCAGTCGCCATAACAACACATTCTATATGATTGTTTTCCGACATTTCGAGGTTTACGATACCATAACGTAAAACCAGGTGAGATGAAGGCCAAGCGCTTCCTATCAATAAATAAAAAAAGTTTTTTTTTTCATTGTAAGACGGGAAGCGCTTGGCCTTCATCTCACCTAGTTACAAGTTGAGGTAAGGACGAAGGTGGAAGCGCAGTTCACCGGGAATCCTCAACTAACTGAGGAACTGGCTATCTTACCTCTAAATGCCGGAACACAACTATTTAAGAATTGTTGTTATGGCGACAGAATTAGGTAAGATGGTGGTAGGGCCAGTTGGACTCAATTAAAGTACTGCACCAACCAAACCAAGCACAATATTTTACTCCCCCTGGGGCCCGGGACCTCTGGATCTGAAATCGGTGGGATGAACCACTAGACCACAGAGGCGATTAACAAAGGTTGACGGAATATGGAATAGGTACGTGAAATAAATACACATTTATATCACATTCAATAAGTTTTAATGCTTGCGTTTTATTCATTAAAATGAATTTTATTTATTGAGCTTTAACTCACAGAACTCCACCGAACACAAAGTGTAGGTACCTATGCATGCCTACGGCAAGACCGTTCCTTTGAACCTATTTATCTACAGAGGGTTTAGCGAAGGCATTTAATATTAGGTTTTAGGGTAGCAACTACCCACGCTTTATCATTTGTAAATAGGGGCTAAATCTCTCTCAGCCGGTTTACTACGGGCTCAGTACCCAAAGAGTGTTAATGGGACTCTAATACTACATAGCCTCCACTGTTCGTCAGCAAGCTCTCATGAATCGCAATATGTTGATATTTAATGTGTTTTGCAGTGTGTATTTCTTTTGCCGCTGTAACAACAAATAAAAAAAAGAAAATTAAAATCAGAGGGGATACGGACGTGATTTTTTATCGATTTTAGTTTAGTTCTAAAGTGAAATCTTCAGATCAGTAATGCCTGATAGTTCAAACTTGCTGTGATAAGTCTTTAGTAGGTATAACAACAAATACATACATCAGTCAAGCGTAATGAAATTAAAAAGATCGTCGGTCGCAACCTTCGGAGTGCATGTCCAACTTGCACTAACCCGGTTTATAAAAGGTGAAAATCAGAATCAGAACCAGAAATTATTTGAAAATGATGAGTAGACGTACAAAATTGACCGAATTGCACAGGAAATTAAAAAAATTGAATTCATAGCCATGGGCTTTTTCTTAGTCGATATGTGTACCTACAGGAGTCAGACTGCCCGGTGTCACCCGTATTCTTCGCTACTAGTAGTCACGTCAGGTTTACCTAAAGTAACCCTTGGTATGCCACAGACAATGGGCCAAGCATTGCACTAACGTGCGACGAGTAGGTACCAATGGCCAACGCATGGACAATTAATATCGCGGCCATCGGTCGAATGCACAAACCAATACATGCAATCGCATAATGGAATACCGGGTTTGTTTTGGCTATCCGAATTTACCTTTAGGCAGACAGTGTTTATGTAGTGTACGTTTCGTTTTTTATTATTCAATATGAAAACAGTTTTTTTGAAGTCGGGCGCCAAACGGTTTATTTTCCGTTTTTGCGCGGGACAGAGAGAGAAAGAGTGCTTTCCAAGATAAAATTAGCTCTCAAAAGCTCCATCATAGACCTCCTTGCTAAGCCATAGCTAGAGCTAATGTACTTGCATATATAATATGGTAGATACATTATTAATATCAGACGTAGGCACGGCCACAGGTGAGATTGTACAAGTTTGGTTACTAGGTTAGCTTCAATTTGATAGTACGTGATACCATCGCAAACTATCCAACAACCAATCTAAGTTGACAAGTTTGATAACAGTATTTCCTTGGACGAGGTATTACGTGGACTGGCAGCACCATAGTGACGATACAAAAAAGAGTGGCAAAAGGACTAGTATCAAGGCCGTAATAAGAAATAGGGTAAGAGATCGTTATGATAATTGCATTGCTTACCAAAAAGTTTACATGTTTACATTACATTTGTGTTTTAAAATATAACTGAGGTTAAAACCTACCCTACCCGCACTAGAGCTAAGTTATTGGTCATAGTCACATTTTCCAGAGCACATATCACTACTTTCCTTATGACAGGTGTATTCAGAAAAATGTGCTAGTGGCAGGGTATTAGGAAAGGATTATGATTAAGTCCCACGGATTGGAATAACTTCCAGGGCTTTTTGTAAGCTTTTGTGCAAACTGCTGGGGCGTTTACATACGCTGGAAGAAATGATTTTTGATAAGTCCTCACAGGATCATAGAAGTTTTTACTTTGTACCTACCTACCTACTAACAAATTTGGTAGGTACTTATTCTATGCTGACTGTAATTCCAGAATTTTTAAATTTTGACATCAGTATCCGAAACGTTGAAATCTATCGGATTCTAAGTCAAATCCGACAGAGTGATGTTTCCGATCCGAAAACTTTCCGTGTGTTTGAGAATCGCAACACAGATTCTACAGTGCTTTGTAAATGGTTGTCCAGGCAGCCATCCTCCCCGGTAACATGATTACCGCAGTCCCACAGCAGAGTGTATAATTTAGGACGTGTATTTGACGCGGGTTGGTTTGGGACACTCCATTATTTCACGGTTCGTGGCTTCTGTCAGATTCCGATACACTCTGAGAATTGTATCTGCCTTTTACGAGTCGTCACAACCGCCTATTTGGTTAGGGAATGGGCTTTAATTTGTCTGTACACCAACATAAATAAACTATAAGAAATTAATTTACAATCTAACTAAGAATTGCTTGTAATATGGGAACAAGCTAGGATATGTTTTTGTAAATCATGCTTAAACGTTATAACACCCGAACTCAGAATAAACATATACATTGTAGGTACTATGTACTATCTACAGCGTGAATGCGATCGTTTTGAAAATTATGAACTGTCAGTACCTACATTGATTTACTAATTCACAAATAATGTACAATTAAACTAACATTCCATCATCAACATATCGCAGTCCACTGCTGTACAGGGCTCCGCTTCTACTCAACTATGCGCTTCATTGTCATAGTGAAGTGAATGGTTTAGTAGAATCGGGGCCATGGTCTCTTCCAAGGTGCGCCCTGAGAAGGAGGTACGAAGGTTAGAGGTTGTCACTCTGGATATCTGTCCACACTACATTAACTAATAAAATTATAAAAAGTAATAAATATGCTGAAGTCTAGCACTCGGATACCATCCGTCCGGCATCCGGTAGCCGGATACAGCGAAATCCGGTCGTCCGGACCGGATGCGGATCGGATAGCTAGGTACACGAAAGAACTGAAGGGTTTCGGTTAACCCATTACGTTGGTGTTATTAATTCATCACTACTAGGTACTCGTACCTTTTAACTTGTGATTAAACACCACCGTGGTCCAGTGGAAGGGCGTGTGGCTTCTGTTCCCGAGGTCCTGTGTTCCAATCTCATGTGAGGCATCTTTGTGATGTTTGTTCGTAGATTGGTCGTTTGGTTATAGGACATTGCTTGAATATCCTGTGGTGTAGTGGTTATCCCACCGGTGTGAGTCCGCTCATTTATAACAATTCTTAAATTGTTGTGTTCCGGCATATAGAAGTAAGATAGCCAGTTCCTCAGTTTGTTGAGGATTCCGGGTAAAGTACACTTCCACCTTCGGCCTTATCGTAACTTGAAAATTAGACGAGATGAAGGCCAAGCACATCCCCGTCATACATAAAAATCCTTGATCCTCAATGGGAATACAAAGATTGTGCATGGTTTGGTTAAAAAACTGTCCACCTAGCTAGCACAACACAAATTGTTGTGTTCCGGCATTAAGAGGTTAAATAACCAGTACCTCAGACAGCTGAGGACTCCGGGTGAACTGCTACCGCTTTCGGAGTAATCATAACTTGGCACCAGATGAGATGAACGCCAAGCGCTTCCCAGTCATACAATCGAAAAACCCACATCTTTGTGATGTTCCTAGTTTTTAGGACATTGCTTTGTCTGATTGTTTAAGTGAGGTGCCCTCTGCCCTATAGAGGACAGGTGTTATGCCGTGGAACCCAGGCACTGCAAGTAGTTATCGACAGCCATGTCAGTCGTCTTTAGAGCGGGACCCGTAAGGTCTGACATCAGGGTTTGTCATGGTCTACACGAAAGAAAGGACCAAAGCATATACACTACTTTTAGCATCGACATTCAGCGATTTTGCCGCTTTTTAGAAGCAATGCAGCAAACAAACATCGATAGATTCGCAATATCGCAGATCGCTGTAGCGTGTGTCCTAAGCCCCAAGGGCGGATATTAGTTGTGGGTACTCCGGTGTTCTTGGTAAATTATATAACCGGTGTGGTATTTACCAGATCGCGGTGGCTTACACGTGACGCAGACATAGTTCGCTCACTTTGTTTTCATTCGCTTGAGTCGCTGTATATGTTTCCAAACATTTTCTCTGCCATTCTCGCTAGCAACTGTAGATGGCGTAAACTTTAACGAGATTCAGTTAATTTAGGTACAAGTAAATAAGGCCACACCTGCGACCGTAAACTTTTGAAATTGGATTATAGCTGTGGTAATTAATATGCATTGTTTCATGGAATTTAACCACAATATTCTAGAGACTTTCAAAGTACCCAGACTTATAGCTAGGTGCTCTTAGAATACAGAACAGTGAGGCTACCACAGGATTATGCCAATTACAGGTTGCTAGAGAGGTTATTGGAGAATATTAATAAAGACTTATAGCGCCCTTAGCGTTTATAATAAGTACTTAATTTGTCAGTAAAGTCATTGAAGTAAACAATGAAAGGTGATCATACCAGAAGTTCATTAGGTACTTTATTATTTTTTACAAAATTTAAATATTGTATTCCATTTGAAATAGAAACTGCATTAGCTTGTGCCAAAGGACACATTCTATCATTTTATAACTTTAATTTCACACACGGAACAGCATTTCAGTTTCCACTTTTGGAAAATGCCCTCTCCAGAACTGGAGAGCCTTTTGCGACATCCGTGGGCTGAGTTGGAGGGGATTCTCAAACCGCGACCGCCACAGTTTAATGAGATTTCAGTTAATAATTACTTCGATTAATTCGATTATTTAGGTGTAATTTCACAGATAGAAACATACTTAGATTACAATACACACTTAGCGCCATCTAGCTTCAACCCAAGCAAAGCTAGTATGGGAACTAGATCACAGTTAATTCGTTACATTTTTAATTTATAAATAAAAACGCGTGAAAATCATAACCCTATCTTGGCTAACAAACAAGTCGAGTAAGAAGTCTTTAAAATTCAGAAAAAGCCGCCAAATCTGAAATTATTTTTGTTGACATTGATCAACGTAAAATGTCACAGCCGTTACAAAAACAAAAATGTCAGCTTCCAACCTCAAGGTAATCTCGCTCACAAATTGGCCCAGCCGACCCTAGCCCCAATAATGGGTGGTAATAGCCGCCCAAATTGTCCTTCACCCTTGCATTATTAAAAACCTACGTGACGGGGTTGCTATTCCGGAAAATGTTTTGAAAACAATGGAGTGTTGGCCTGTTCGCCTCGGCAACATAAAGCTCAGATCACAAGCTTTATAGCTAAGTAGGTAGGCTCTTTTCTTCTGTAGGCCGTGGGTTCGATTACCACGCGGGACAAACATTTGTTTTTGTTTTTGAATAGTGTATCGCTTGATAAGCATGTTTTTACAAAAAAATACGTAGGTATCTAAGTCTCTAAAATATTTTCACACAGCGCCATCTAGCCCCAAACTAAGCATAGCTTGTAATATTGGAACTATATTAAAGATAGAATAGTTAAATACTTTTTGTAAATACATACATAGTTTTCTAAAATTGATGCGTAGGTACGTACTAGAAAGCCACAAGTAGGTAAATATTTGTCAAGAACAATATTATAATAAACGACACGTAGCAGCCAATTCCCAGCTACCATCACATAATCATTTTCAGGTACTTTTAAGGTCATTTGTGACGTTTTAATCCAATTATCGTCTATCACTGAAATACTATGGAAATGGGTGTAACCCAGGTGTGACCGAAATGTTTGACATCTTAATAGAGGCTACTTCAAAGACTAGTAGTGTCCAGGACTTTGATCCCGTCATCCTGTGGGAATTTCCCATGTTTTTTATTTTTCTTGGTACATGAAGCTACCCAAAGAAACAAGTTGGTACGAAGGTTTCGGCTGTGTATTGTTTGTTAGTCAGTCAGCTAGATAAAGATTAAATAAATATTACAGGGCATTAATTTCACACAGCGCCATCTGGACCCAAGATAAGCAAACCTTTTAATATGGGAACGATTACGGATATATTACTTATAGGTATGTGCTTTTTTTTTGTAAATACTAACTTATCATACAATACAACATCAAATGTTTGTTCTGGGTGGGAATCGAACGCACAACCTACAGCGCAGACGGCAGAACTACCTACTAAGCTATGAGGCCTGTTATAACTGGGTATATAAGAGAAGATAAGAATATGAGATACGACGCAAAATAAAGCGTGCTTTTACTTACTGAATCCTTATTCTGTGTGACCAATGATCGTATAGCGGGCACGATACGATATGAACGTGGATTCATCGTATTATTAAGTTCTGTATGCCTAGAGCACACACTAACAGCCCACTAGTGTCCACTGCTGGACAGAGCCTCCTCCAAATTTGGTTTTTGATTTATTCACCACGCTTGGCAGGCGGATTCGTGATCGCAATAAAGGTGTAGATAATACACAGAAGAAGGCTGCTGCCCTTCTTCTGGATCCCCTAGTCAGCCTAGAGCACGATAACGGAATACTAGCCTAGATTCCTAGACGCGAGAAAGCGCGTTTCAAGCGTGTTTCGTACTTTAATCCACAAAAATAAATGAAGAGTATGTATGTATGAATTTATTTATTTAAAAAGTTTACAAATAATAATAATATGTAGACACTAAAAAAACAATATTGGTTAGTGTTAGCATCGTTAGTCGCCACTGTGATACTCTTCCTTACATATTTAGGTACTTATACTAATAATACTACTTACATACCTAATAGCAAAGAACACATTATAACAAAAAAATCAAAGCTTAACAAATACATGTTCCTATTATATAGGTACTATATAATTTCCACAAAAACGCAACTCATAAAACAAAGACGAAAATAAGTAGTAGAAGCCCGTTGTGAAAGAGCTCGTCCGGAGAAGTACTACCACCATACCTATTTCGACCGCCAAGCAGCATTGCTGTGTTCCAGTTTGAAGGGTATGGTTGCCGGTGAAATTACGGACACGCGAGGCTTAACACCTTTATGCCTCAAATTGACGGGCGAAATGCAGTGCCGTGTAGGCTATGTTCTTAGTGGATGTGACCTACGCAGTAAGGCATTATTATAGGAAAGAGATGCACTTAACACTAGGTAGGCTACTTGCTTGTTCCGTCTCGAATGACTTTTTCCTAAAAATGGGGTCCAAAGCTTTCAGTTCAGTTGATTTCAGATATAAATAGGTGCATAAAGTATATACGTTTGTGGCGCTGTGAACGAGGCAACTTGATATATCCTATTACCCGATGTAAGAGGTGAAGCGAGTGTTGAAAAGTCAATTGGAGTCCCCGATGAACCTTATTCGATTATATTTTGACGCTTTCGCTGTTTGCTCCAGGGACCTAACTGGTTCACAAAGGGCTTGTATTAACCCCCTGGTCTGGGGTTAAAAAAATATATATGTCAACATTTGCACTGGGATAAGCTTGTCTCGTTCATGGTTTGAGACCCTCTTTTAAGTATGAAGTTACCTGTGTTAGAGAGACCCGCTCTACCGTAATTTTTAAATCAAGTTAAAATAAATAACAGAAGACAAAACTTAATCAACAAAATAAAAATATCCTAAGCTAAAACAAAATATAAATTTATGCAAGTAACAGTTTTAGATTACATTAATATATAGGAGTACTCAGGAAGTGTGTGTGTGTGTTTGTGTGTGTATGGTGTTTATAGTTTTTCAGTTTCTTCGTATTTATGTGTTATTATAGCCATTAATTAAGAGTTTTTTTGCAATTCTAATTTTTCAGAGAGTACTTAAAGTTTTGTTAATAGTGTTGTAGAGGTTAGCAGTTTGCATGGCATACTGTCGCATGCAAACTGTGACCGAGAAGCTATTGTAGTAGGTACTACTCTTATCTCATCTGCGTACATAGACAGTTAGACAGCTAAATCTTTATCATTTGAGAGGTCACAAGACGGCTGATAATGATGATGGTCGTGAATATCGTGAAAAGCAGAAAATCTACATTATCAACATTCCAAGAATGGTCTCCATCAAATTTTCTATCATATTCTATACCTTATTAGTTTGTCATTGTCATGTCATGATCCTAATAAGGATCGGCTACATTATATGTAAAAATGGTAAGCAAATAACTCCCTTGTTTCCTTGTTGGTTGGTGGTATAGACATTTTTAATTTCAATTTTAATTTCTCTTTAATTTGATATTTAAACTGAAACTTATTACTGTTGCCAATGGCTGAGGATTTATTTACTGACAAGCGTATCAAGATCCACGTGATAGGCGTAGCCTACGCCTAGTATGGAGTACGGATCGTTGCGTATACCCTCGTTTAAATAATCATGTCTCCTCAAACTTGTATCTTGTATTCATAATTTTAATTTTAATATATATTTTTAAGTACCAACCTACTTGTGCAAGCTTGAGTTGTTAATAAATAATTTTTCATATTTGTTTTTCATTTGTTAAGGATGCCGGGTGGAGTGCTACTTCCACCTTCCACCTTCCACGTTCCACCTTCGGCCTTATCAAAACTGGACAACAGATGAGATGCAAACTAAGCGCTTCCATGTCGACAATAAAAAAAAATACCTCAATATACTGAAACACATAAATGATAATTGTTATTATGGCGGCATACTTATGTCATGTTGATAGCCAGGCGGACTTAGGCAAAGTCCTACCACCAACCAAACCAAGCAAAATATTATAAGTTTTTAGGTTTTCGTGGTTATTCACTACATTTAAATTGTCAAACATTTCGGGTTTATTACCACGGTAATATGTAATTTGAGGTAAAATTACATATTACCGTGGTAATAAACCCGAAATGTTTGACAATTTAAATCAAGCAAAATATTGTACTCCTCTGGGAATCGGAACCGGGACCTCTGGGTCTGACACCGGTGGGTAAACCACTACACCCTAGAGGCGGTTAAATTTACTGAACAAAACTGCTGTTTCGGTTTTTTGGCGCAGTTTTAGCTCGGACACAATCGGGTGGTTAGTGCGAAATCCTTTGTTTCATTGCTCTAAGGTAAAATGCCATAGTTTATTTGATTCAAAATAATATTTGCCTGTTAATTTAGCAAAAGCCACTCGCTCGTATTTACCAAACCAGTTATGGTCCGGGTCTGTACCAAAGGTCGCTGACATTAGTATTCACAAGACCCGAGTAAGTTCTGCCTTTGAAAGCTTTGCAAAGTTGTCAAGGATCCGCGAATACGTGTCAGGGCGTTTTGAGGGTCTTTTTCGGTTTATCTACAAAAAGGTCGCAGCCTGCTTGAATTAAAAAGCCAAGTTTGATACTATGTACAGTAAAGTTCAATTAAGTGTAGGCTTAAACACATTCTTCACAAGCTTCACTGATCTGTAGGCTTCATTCATTCATTCACTGAATGAATGAATGAAGCCTACAGATCAGTGAAGCTCAGCGTTATGGTTGTAACATTTGCCTATCCACAATTTTTACAAAAAAAACCCACAAAATTGAAGTCAAAGTCAAAGTCAAAGTCATTTATTCATCTATAGACATAATACATGCAGATATGTCAATTTTACAATAATACACAATGGTAATTAAAAAAAAAAGAATAAGAATAGTAGGTATATATAATTTTAATTCGAGAATCGGGTATTTATCGCGTATTTTACCTATATTTATCCCGACGTTTCGGCAGGGTTGCACCAGCCGTGGTCGCGGCCAGAGAGTAGGTATACACTCTAAAAGCACACAAATGCTGTTGGTGACAGTAACTTATACATTTGTAAAATTTTCACAGAATAAATAAATATTTATCAGCAAAAGCTTTGGACCGCCTCTGTGGTCTAGAGGTTCACTTACCGGTTTCAGATCCAGAGTCACCGGGTTCGATTACCAGAGGAGTACAATATTGTGCTTGATTTTTTTGTTCGTAGGATTTTGTTTCGGTCTACTTCTGTTTGTTGCCATAACAACAATTCTAAATTGTTGTGTTCCGGCATTTAGAGGTAAGTAGCCAACTCCTCAGTATGTTGAGGTGAAGTGCGCATACAACTTCGGCTTTATCATAACTTGAAACCAGATGTGGTGGAAGCCAAGCGCTTCTTTGTCGTACATTAAAAAAACAGTCAAGGTCAGTTCAGTTCTTCCATGTTCCTCCGTGGTCTAGTGGTAACGCGTTCCGAGCGGAGCACATCTTTATAATTTTGTTTGTTTCTTTTTTTATTGCTTTTATCACCTGATTCTCCATCCCACGCTTCGGAGCGCACATTAAACCGCCGATCTTGGGTGCTGCGCATAGCAGTGCTCGATAAAGAACCATAAATAAATAAATAAATAAATAAATATTACAGGACATTCATTTTACACAGCGCCATCTAGCCCCAAACTAAGCATAGCTTGTAATATGGGAACTAGATTACGGATAAAATACTTAAATACTTTTTGTAAATACATACGTACTATATGATACAACACCCAAACACAGAACAAACATCTATATTCATCACACAAATGTTTGTCCTGGGTGGGAATCGAACCCACAGCCTACAGCGCCGAAGGCATAGTTACTACCAACTGAGCTATGAGGCCTGTCAAATAAGTCATCAACGTTTGACAAAAATCACGCCAGTATAAAAAACACCTATCTACTTCTCGTTTTAAAGAAGCCCACGTTGTAATTTTCAGTGAAACAGACGCAGGCAACGTATTCCACTCCTCAGCGGTTCAGCTCAGTTCACATATAATCATTCCATAAACCCGATGGTAAACTTGGTAATGTCGGATACATCATTCATTACTTTTACGACAGGTGTGAGGAGAATGACCCAAATCAATGACTATTACCCATCGAAGCACGTAATAATCTTACCTATCGGACAATAAGGTCATTTTTGTGATGTCAAAGTGGGAACAATAGCAATGTTTTATGGCCGACAATCGAACCCAGGACCTTCAAGCACTCTTTCTCTAGACCACAAACACTGTTATGTTTCAGACCACCTGAATCTGTCAGGATCAACTGTAACCTCAGTCATTTATCTAGTTAGTGGTAATCAAATTTGCTTGGAATTTGTGCTTACCACAAGTTTTTTATGACAAATTTTTGTCGCACTAGTAGTGCAACAATAATTATTATCCTCCTTCTAACACTCTCTATCTCTCTCTCTAGACCACAAACACATCTAGTAAGTGGCAATAAAATCTGCCTGTAATTTATGCTAACCACAAGATTTTCTGGCAGTTTTTTGTCGCCATACTAATTATTATCTTACTTCTAACAATATCTCTCTAGACCACAAACACTGTTTGACACAAACTATGTTTTATCCTGAATCTATCAGGATCAACTGCTTTAACCGCCTCTTTGGTCTAGTGGTTCAACCCACCGATTTCAGATCCAGAGATCCCGGGTTCGATCCCCAGGGGGAGTACAATATATTGTGCTTGGTTTGGTTGGTGGTAGGACTTTGTTGAAGTCCGCCTGGCTAGCTACCACCATCTTACCTAATTCTGTCGCCATCATAACAATTCTTAAAAAAATGTTGTGTTCCGGCATTTAGGGTAAGATAGCGAGTTCCTCAGTTTGTTGAGGATTCCGGGTGAAGTGCGCCTCCACCTTCGGCCTTATCTCAACTTGTTACCAGGTGAGATGAAGGCCAAGCGCGTCCCTGATGTACAAAAAAAAATACCTCAGTTATTTATCTAGTTAGTGGTAATCAAATCTGCCTGGAATTTGCGCTAACCATAAGTTTTCGCACTACTAATTTTTGTAATGGAATACCAACCAGGTTGAAATTCCTGCAAAAACTTGGAATCGGCTTCCATCGTCCGTATTTCCACTGTGTTACGAACATGATGTCTTCAAAAAGAAACAGGCACTACATTGCAGGTGTCATCCTTGCCTGTGCAAGTTTTATAGTCAAAGCTGATTCATTCTAAATAAATATTTCGGCTATTCGCGGGAATGTAGTCAGTGCTGGCCCGCAAAAATTTCTTTGTGTTTTAGTAGAGTCTTTCGTTTTCTTTTTGGAGGCGCCGAAACAAGCGTAGGACTTATGTCCGGTGCCTCATGCGATCCTGACAATCAGGGGGGCTAGTTTTGATCCCGAAAATAAGAACTTTGCGGCGGCCTATCGACGTGTTCAGGCGAACTACCCCAAGGCAGAGTAAGAGGGTTCACTAACCTGACAAGTCCAGCAATCCTTAATTCCAGAGGGCTTTCAGGAGACACTGCACTCCAACACTTGGCGTGAACTATGGGTTTTTCTTGATGCGATGATAAAGCGCGGTCGGTATGGTTATATGCCGGTAGGTAGTGACGACGGACTTTAGGATTCCAGTCGACACGCGCGCGCTCTGGTGTGAGTCTTAGGGTGGATCACACGCTTCTCCTTTGACCGTGCGTACGGGAGGTCTCTGCTCGACGCCTTTTGACATCAAGCTCCCATAGGGGTCGCTTCGGTCGGTAATCAAACCGGTTGTTTTTGATGTGGCGCGAAGATTTGAAACTCCGCGCGAGCCCGTGTTTGGATTACGCGAAATTACCAGGAAAGTAAACCAACTTTGATCTACCCAATTGATAGTTAGCCTTGCAACGTCCAATACAATAATAATAATAATAAAATTACGCGGAACTTGCTGTTGGCGTAACCATTTTCCCCGGCTTGAAAGATCCTACTTTCAACACACAAAGAAAGCGAAATAAAACAATTGCATATCATCACGAAATGACTACCTAAGCGATGCAAATTAAACTTACCTTCTGCACTACAATATATACAAACACGGAATACTTAACCTAACTTAAGAAACAGTATTGCAAGCGTTACTGTGTTGGGAGAGGACACAGCTTAACGGCTGGCCTCTGGAAAACCCCACCTTTAGTCCTAACAGTTGCGACTCTACAAACCCCTTTACTGTCCGGAAAGATTTCTATTATTAAACCTAACGGCCAATGCAAAGGCATAACATTGTCCTGCATGGAGACTACAACCATACCAACACGTAAAGGATTGGATGGTGTGTTCCATTTTTCTCGAGATTGGAGGGTGTGCAAGTATTCGTTGCGCCACCGCTTCCAAAATGATTGAACAAGTTGATCAGTCAGTTCATGTCGTGAAATAAGGTGTAAACGCGTTTCCGTTACCTCGCGAGCGGGAAGAAATGCGAGTGGTTTAGTATTGAGGAAATGTGCAGGAGTTAATGCGGTAGGTTCTGACGGATCTGAGCTAAGCGCGTAGAGTGGTCGCGAGTTTAACAGAGCTTCAACCTGAGCTAACACAGTGTTGAGCTCATCGTGGGTAAGAATTTGCTGACCAACTACTTTGAGAAGGTGCGTTTTGACACTTTTAACCTCACTTTCCCAACAGCCTCCGAAATGAGGTGCTCTACAAGGAATGGTCTTGATAGAGACTCTACATTCCGCCAGTACTTGTTCCCAATAGGGGCGATACTCATGCGATAAGAATTGGTAGAGATCGCGAAGATACGAACGAGCACCAATGAAATTGGTGGCGTTGTCTGTATAAAGACACTCGATTGGACCGCGACGAGAGAGAAAACGTTTGAGTGCTGACAAGAAGCTGGCGGTGCTGAGATCTGAGGCAACTTCCAGATGAAGGGCACGCGTTGTCAAGCACGTAAAAAGGCATAGGTACGCCTTGCGACTCTTTTGGCCTCTACCGCGAACCGAAGTAATCATAAGTGGGCCAGCGTAATCACACCCAGTGTGGGAGAACGCTTTAGGGGCCGTTTCAACACGAGAGTTTGGCAGGTCCGCCATGATCGGGAACACAGGTCGCGGTTTGGCTCGAAAGCAAACGTTACAATTAAATGTAATCTGACGCGCAATACGTCGTGCGGACAAAATCCAGTAGCGTTGTCTTAAGAGAGACAAAAGCAAGTTAGGACCTGTGTGAAAATTAGAAACGTGGTAGTAGGAAACAAGAAGTTCCACTACGTGGTCCTGTCGAGGAAGAAGGATTTGGTGACGCGAGTCAAAGTCTAACTCTGAGTTGGCTAAGCGTCCACCAACGCGAATAAGTCCATTATGCAGAAACGGACTCAGTTTCTGTATTGGCTTAGAACATAACTTGTTGAGAGATAATCGATCTAGATCGGATGCAAAATGGGTTCGTTGAACAGCTCGCCACACAATTAATTCAGCGAAATCCAAATCAGATGCGGTTACTGGGCCTCTAGGAAGCCGCTTTGCAAACTTGTAGACAAAACAAATTGTTTTCAAGTATTTTTTCCACGAGGAAAACCTGCTAGAGAGGTCGTACAGAATGTTTTCGGCAGGAGAACTTGCACTAGACAGTTCTGACGATAAAGCAGGAAGAGCTACAGGCTTCATTTCGGGAAGCTCTTGCGAAGTACCTGACATGAATGGTTTTACAGGCCATTCGCTGCGGGGCAATTTAAGCCATGGCGGTCCATTCAACCATAATGGATGATGGACTAGCTGGGCAGGCGTTAAGCCGCGGGAGAGGCAATCACTGGGATTTTCTGATCCTTTAACGTGAAAGAAATGATCAGGCGGTAGATTCTCCTGAATCTTGGCTATGCGATTGGCAACATAAGTGTGCCAGCGATGTGGCGATGAGTGAATCCAACTCAAAGTCACAGTTGAATCAGAAAAGGCTAAGACAGCCTCAATGGCATATCGAGCAGAGTAGAGATCCACAACTCGTTTTATCAAAGTCGATAAGAGGAGAGCGGCGCAGAGCTCGAGGCGAGCTAATGAAATAACCTTAAGTGGCGCGACTTTAGACTTTGCACATACCAGTGAGACGGTGATGTCACCGCTGGGCTTGACTACGTGGGCATAGACAGCCCCACCGTATGCCCTCTCGCTGGCATCTGCGAAACCCACAAGTGTAACTCTGCAGTTCACGACTACACCAATATGGCGAGCGAATTTAAGTTGCGATATATACGGCAGTTCAGCTTGGAATTGTTCCCACAAGCGAACAATGCGGTTTGGGGGGATATCATCCCATCCAAGTTTTACAAGCCAAAGATCCTTGATCAGTAGCTTGGCGTACAAGATTATGGGCGCGACTAAACCCAAAACATCGAAGAGGCGCGCGATAGATGACAGAATATTTCTCTTCGTGCAGGGGCGGTGGTCAGGATTGACCTGGAATGCGAAATAGTCTTCGTCAGGAAACCAACGAAGGCCAAGTACCTTCAGAGTCGAATCCTTACTTAGATCGACACTGTGCGAGAGTCGCAATGACTCGGGAATAGCCTGAATAACCTCAGGGCTATTACTTGACCATTTGGTCAACTCAAAATCACCAAGTGAAAATAACTTGATCAGTTGGTGAGCGGCGTCTGTTGCTAGCGCAGTGCTATGAACAGAACTAGCGATATCATCCATGTAGATGTCCCTACCCAGTATTTCACTGGCAAGGGGAAAACATTGACCTTCATCCTTACACAATTGTTGAATTGTGCGGATGGCAACAAAAGGCGAGCACTTAAGCCCAAACGGAAGAACTGAAAATTGTAGGACTTGCAGCTCTTCTTCTTCGTGAAAGCGATATAGTATTCGCTGAAGAGAACAATCTTCAGGTCGTACGGATATTCTGAGGTACATAGCTTTAACGTCAGCCGTTATCGCTACAGCAAAGAATCTTAAATTCAGAAGAATGTTAAAAAGGTCAGATTGTAGAACTGGACCTGCGTGTAGAATATCATTCAGAGATGTTCCATTGGCTGTCTTAGCGCTGGCATCTAGAACCACACGTAACTTGGTAGTTGTCTTGTCCTCGCGAATGACAGCATGGTGCGGTATGTAGTAAGAAATCTCGCCAGGAACAATACCTTCTACTAGGGAAATGTAGTTATTTTTTAAGTAGTCCTTTATGACGTCATCGTAAAGCAACTTGACATTAGGATGCGATTTTAGTTTTCGTTCGAGGCTGAGAAACCTACGACGTGCGATTTCAAAAGAATTTCCTAAAGCTTTTGCGTCAGTCTTCAGTGGCAAAGCAACTACGTATTTACCAGACTGGGTGCGAGTAGTAGTGGAACAATAAAACTGTTCGCAGTGTTTATCGTCCACACTAGTGATAGATGGAGCTTGAACTTCTTCTATTTCCCAGAATTTGCGCATGTCGTAGCTTTCCAGCGAAGACGTAGCGAAAAACGACGAAGTGGCAGTAGGTTGTTCTAAGACAGGCGCGTCTCCCATGAGTATATAACCAAGCACTGTCTCTAATGCGTCAGGACAACCAACTGAAGAAATAACCTGGCCCGGTTGCAGTAACTTGGCAAACAGTTTAACTCCTAAGAGGATGTCAATATTCCCCGGCGTAGCCCAAGTATCGTCAGCAAGTAGCTTCGAATCAATGTGATTGAGGTAAGCGCCATCTATTGAGCACAACGGGAGCTGACCGGTTATCTCGTCTAGCACCAGTGCGTCTATGGTGTACTTGGGTTGGGCACGGAAGCGCGAACTAAAGGTGAGGTCGACAGAACCTCTAACGGGTTGAGAGGTACCACCAATACCTTTGACAGTGACCACCGCATCCTCGCGGATGGGTAACCCGAGCTTTCGACAACATCGAGTGGTAACATAATTCTTTTGGGAGCCCGGATCCAGGATACAGCGAAGAACAGCATCCCTACCCTTCCTATTTACCACTAACACTTTCGCGGTAGCGAGCACTTCAGTAGTGCGAGTTGTACCTTGAACCGTGGCCGAATGAGTGCACAAAGAGACCCGGTCTTGTGCTGGCACAGGTTCTACAGTACTTGCTACCGGCGCTGGCGCGGCGCTGACCGAAGCAGCTGATCGCTGTGGCGTGGGCGAATGACCGAAGTGTAAAAGGGAGTGGTGTTTCCCATTATAGCATTTTTTACAGGTGGTGGAAGACTGGCATTTGGATACGGTGTGCTGTCCACTAAGGCAGTTTACACACATGTTATTTTCCTTTATAAATTTAAATCTGTCACTCGAGTTCAATTTTAAAAATGTACTACACTTAAACATGTGAGTATGCGTCGAATGACAGAGCGTACATTTAGATGAAGTAGATACATACACCTGCGATACCCTGGAGGGTGCAGCGGACGCCGTACTGGCGCCGCCGCCGGCGCGGCCGGCAGACGTCTTATCAGGGCGCTGCGGCGCGGTGCGATGCAAGATCTTAACTTGTTCACGAACAAACTTTACGAAGTAATCATAGTCTACGCTATGAGGATCTTTCAAATTGCGAAGCGACATTTCATAATGTGTTGCGATGTCAGAGTCTAATAACTTAAGACCCGCGTACGTAAATATGAAATCATCCATATTGTCTATTTTTAATTGCTTGAGTCCTGCCACAATAGCGGTGAATCTATCAAATACCTTTTCAACATTAGCGGGCGAAGAGCCAGCTGGTTTTAAAGAAAACAGCTGATTTAGATAATTTACGGCTAATGCGCGCGAGTCTTTATACTTTGCGATAAGCGCGTCCCAGATTACGTGATAGTTCTCTGCAGCAGGCACAATACCGGCGGCGACGCTTTGCGCTTTGCCTTTGAGGTGACTAAGCAAGTAATGAATCCGATCCGAATCCGACAAATCGGAGTTGGTATGTATAACCCGTTTGAAAGTCTCATAAAAGAACGGAAAGCTCTGGATATCACCATCAAAGGTAGGTAGTTCGATTCTAGGTATTTTGATATGACACGACCTTGACTCCGACTTACTATCACCACTCGTCGAGCTATTCGTAGCATAATCCTTACTTGGGTTCAGTGAACTCAATACATTCTTAATTTCGCAAGCAAGATCGTCAAAGGCAGACAATGTGCTGTAATTAACCACATAATCAGGGTTAATTTTCATTGACAGAATATTTATGTGATCAATCGTAGTTACGAACTCGTTACGAATTTCATCAACTGATTTGGCATGCGCAATAAAAGTATTTCTCGATTTCTCTTCATTGAGATTTGAAATGGAGTCATAAATCTTTTGTAGCCGACCGAAATATGCAGCGCGCTTGCCTTCATAAAGCCTGAGTTTGTTGTTCAAGTCCTCCATTATAAACAACAACAGAAACTATAAAATACAACAATTTACAAAAAACAGGTATGGAACCACTTATCCGAACCTGCGGAACCCTAGCGCAAGCTGGTGCTAAAGGGCGTAAAGTACAATATTACAATTATATTTGAAAAGAAAAATAAGTAGGTGCGGAACCAATTTTCCGAACCTATGGAACCCTAATGCTCAAGTATAAAGGGGTGCGAAAACAAAGATTAATTTTCTAAAGAAATCAAAATATAGGTACGGAACCACTTATCCGAACCTGCGGAACCCTAGCGTATGTTCGTACGCAAGGGGCGAAAATAAAAAAAAAACACAAGTTAGAAATATACAAAATATTGTATAGGTACGGAACCACTTATCCGAACCTGCGGAACCCTAGCGTATGTTCGTACGCAAGGGGCGAAAATAAAAGACACAAGTTAGAAATATACAAAATATTGTATAGGTACGGAACCACTTATCCTAACCTGCGGAACCCTAGCGTATGTTCGTACGCAAGGGGCGAAAATAAAAGACACAAGTTAGAAATATACAATATATTGTATAGTTACGGAACCACTTATCCGAGCCTGCGGAACCCTAGCGTATGTTCGTACGCAAGGGGCGGAGATAATCAACAAATTAGAAATATATAAATATTGTATCACGGAACCACTTATCTGAGCCTGCGGAACCCTAATACAAACAAATTCTTATGCTAATCTACCTAAATCTATTTAATATCAACACAAAATTTACCTAATTATTAAATTATAATAAGTCTAAAAGAACGAGGTCTTTTGAACGGCCTAGTGTAAGCTGATACCTACGTTAGGTGCGATGCGATGTGAAGTAGATACGTACTACGTACCTATTACTAATACGGAACTAATTTTCCAAATAACGTACGGAACGTTAGAGCGATGCGAGAGCAAAACCTATAAAAGTTTTAGTAGGTAAGAACCGAACGGTACCTACCTAACACTAACGTAGGGGCGAATCGGTAAAAACCAATAACAAATCAAATAAAAATTCGAAATGCAAAAACTATACGAATGGTAATAACTTAACCAGTCGTACAAACCTAGCGTAAATGTTACGGTGTAGGTACCTACTATACTTGGGTGAACAATTTACCCGAGTACCTCAGTTCTTCGGTCATTCAATCTTTGCAGAATGGAATGCGTGCGATTATGTACCTAAATGCAATTAAATTGTACTAATTCAATAACTTGCGGTGTGGACTGTATTGCGATGAAATATAACTCGTATAACTTACTTATTATGACGAGGCGAATAAAAAACAAAACCTAACTACTTAACTCAATATTAATTACCTAGTAGGCTATAGAGAAAAAACCACAAGATCATAAAAGCGATAGGTAACCTTGAACTCTTTGTTCGAGTATCAAGTGTGGGGCGCGGCCGCTGAGTAAACCTACACTTCGCGAAACTACCCGCAATAACTTCTAATAATGAAAAATTAAGCGTAATTATTAATATATCACGTAAAACTTATTTCACAGCTTAAATCAATGTAGATCAAATTAACTTATACATCCCTACATGTGAATCAGTACTGCAAAGTGAATAATTATAAATATATTTCGATAGTTTTATAACGGGAATTCGTATGAAGTGCGGACACAAATAGACCTTTACGTAACGCAATAAGAACGAGTTTCGTATGATGATATGCAATTGTACGTAATAAAATTTTATTTTCTAGGATTCTATCTAGGCTCGCGAAGGACCAAAATGGAGGCGCCGAAACAAGCGTAGGACTTATGTCCGGTGCCTCATGCGATCCTGACAATCAGGGGGGCTAGTTTTGATCCCGAAAATAAGAACTTTGCGGCGGCCTATCGACGTGTTCAGGCGAACTACCCCAAGGCAGAGTAAGAGGGTTCACTAACCTGACAAGTCCAGCAATCCTTAATTCCAGAGGGCTTTCAGGAGACACTGCACTCCAACACTTGGCGTGAACTATGGGTTTTTCTTGATGCGATGATAAAGCGCGGTCGGTATGGTTATATGCCGGTAGGTAGTGACGACGGACTTTAGGATTCCAGTCGACACGCGCGCGCTCTGGTGTGAGTCTTAGGGTGGATCACACGCTTCTCCTTTGACCGTGCGTACGGGAGGTCTCTGCTCGACGCCTTTTGACATCAAGCTCCCATAGGGGTCGCTTCGGTCGGTAATCAAACCGGTTGTTTTTGATGTGGCGCGAAGATTTGAAACTCCGCGCGAGCCCGTGTTTGGATTACGCGAAATTACCAGGAAAGTAAACCAACTTTGATCTACCCAATTGATAGTTAGCCTTGCAACGTCCAATACAATAATAATAATAATAAAATTACGCGGAACTTGCTGTTGGCGTAACCACTTTTATAATTTAATCTTTAAACAATATACCTCCAACGGATAGTCAGGATCTATAAACATTTTATAATATAATATATTTTATTTATTTCACACCAAAGGTTTACAGAAATAGGTACATTGTTTACTTAACTTATCTATTAGGTACATTGTTATCTTTGGAAAACCTTTCTCAAATCAGAGCATTGGCTCCTGTTCTAAGTAAATAAATACTTGTGTGTTGACACAGGCTTATTGCGCTTGTGTAAAGTCTGTGAAAGCAGTCATGTAACTGTCAAAATAATAGCCTTTTGCATCAGTCATTAAAAGGTAACATCACAACTGAATTACACTTTGTATCGAAAATGCACTGGTGAAAATGCTGTGAACGTGAAAAACGTAAAATGACCTATTCGCCGTCGAAAGTACTCCGACTGGGCACGGAATTCACGCGAGAGTGAGGACGTACGATGTTACTTCACCGTTCGCTTCCGCATAATGCTGTAGTCGCGTTAAACTACAGTCACCAGTGGTAGTGCCACTGGAGTTAGGTAATCAGTAATCCCATCCCAAACTTTCCAGTTGGCGGTCTGAGTTCCGAACAAAAATACTTTGCTAGAAAGTTTTTTCAATCAAAACAACACAATGAGATTGAAAAAACTTATTTGGTAGAAAATTGCTAGATATTTCATTACGTAATGTTGAATTTAAATGCATGTTCATATAGTTGATCAGAGACTGGCGTCACAGCTATGTTGTTAGTAGCTCTGCCTTCTGCGCTGTAGGCTGTGGGTTCGATTCCCACCCAGGGCAAACATTTGTGTGATGATGTTTGTTCTGTGTTTGGGTGTGAATGTGGAAGACTATAGGAGTAGAGAAAGGCCGAAAGATATGGATGGATTGAGAGACCTCTTGGAGACTTGGGAAAAGCGTGGATGATGAACTGACGGCTAATAGACGTGAATGGATGAGAACCTGCTGTGTTGACTTAGGCTAGAGCGGAATATATATAGGTAGATGATGATGTTCGGGGCATAGGTGTTATCTATATATCATTAAGGCAAAATAATCACGTTTTTTGTATGGCTATACATTTTACTTTTATTATTTATTGATAGTGGCAATATTAATACAAACTCTGTGAAAATTTCAACTAAAATCTACCTATTTTGGTTCATGAGCATTATTTTGGACAAACAGACAGACAGACGGACAGTGGATGCTAAACTAGGGTCCCGTCGGTACCCTTAGGGTATGGAACTCTAATAACAAGTTCTTTTAAAATATCTTGTGTCCGACATTATCAAAATGAAGGGACTCCCAGTTTCATGTAAATGTCTCGACAATTAATTTAAAGGGACCTAATATTTTAACAAGGCAAGGAGGGCTTTGAGAACAGGATTTGTTTCCCTCATTTGTTATTTGAATCTTCATTCTTCTTAGTAGTACCGCTGTCTCATACAAATGTAGTTTGTTCGTTCATTTCGAATTGGCACGTCCGATTCAAATGCAATTTTGCAGATATCATCAAACATACACAAATTATCTTTGTGTCTTAATAAGTACAATATATCTACTGTAATTTTATGAGTGAGGTGACACGTGACCCAAAACCTGGCTCTTATTTAGGCCAGAAAATTTGCACAGCTATTCAGCGTGGCAATGCATATAGTGTCTTGGGCACGCTTTCGTCTGGTTCTGGTCCGGAACAGTTGAGTTACCTATTATACCGTTTGTAACGGTCCTTAGGTAGCCCGACTGTTTACCTTGTACATAGTTACTTTAATTGTACTAATAAACCACTACCATTATGTATGATGTATATAAAATAATAATATATGTAAAGAAAAGAGTTTCCCCAACAAATACCATGCCATTTACAACAAATAGCAAGCCTCATAGCTCAGTTGGTAGTAACTCTGCCTTCTGCGCTGTAGGTTGTGGGTTCGATTCCCACCCAGGACAAACATTTGTGTGATGAATATAGATGTTTGTGCTGTGTTTGGGTGTTGTATTGTATGATAAGTATGTATTTACAAAAAAAAAGTATTTAAGTATTTTATCCGTCATCTAGTTCCCATATGGCGTTGCGTGAAATTAATGTCCTGTAATTTTTATTATTTATTTATTTTTATTGCGTTTTTATGGTAACGCATGTTTTATTTATGAATATATATTAATTATCTCTCTACCCAATAAAACTAAGTAAAACAAGTGTTTTCAGATATCACATTTGTGTAGTATTTGTATAGTGCTACTTATACTAATACCCTCAAGACATAATAGGGTATATTAATAGGGTAGTATATAGTAGGGTATTTCTGAGCCGATGCAGATATTAACTGCACAATAGGTAGGTACCTACTAGAAGGTATAAATGAAGTAAAATAGTTTATATTTACGGCACTTACTTCTCCTCACAGCTTTGCTGACGTGGTAACCGGATAAAAAGCAGCCTCTATGTTTTTCCTCTAGAATAATATAAGTGCAAATTTCAGCTCAATCTGTTCAGAAGTCTTAGCGCCAAGAAGGAACAAACACCAATCGAAACATCCGAACTTTCTTCTAAGTAATAGTGTAATTCCCACAGGATCGTGGGAATAACGTTTAATTTGTACTCGTGGTAAATATGAGTGATTACTTCCCGAAATTATACAGAGTTGCCAACATATGCTCCGTTAATAATACTTGTACTTAGTTAAGGGCGCTCCGTCAAAACAAAAAGTAATATGTCTATTACGTAACGCACATGTGGGTGGGTACGGATGGCAAATTAATTTCAGCCTTACCCGCAACTGGTATTTGTGTCGCAGACTTGTTTTGTTAACTTGTTGATAGAGCGCTCCCGCCATAAAGCGTTGAATTAATAATTTAATGCTGTGAAGCCTCTTTTCAGACGTTATAATAAGTGTCGGACTCAATGACCTTTTCCCCTTCGAGGATTTTGCATCATCAAATGCGCACAAAAAAGTTTTAAAAGCCTCCTGAATTCAGTTGTGAATTTAAATTTAATTTAACTGTTGTAATCATATAAAAATCAGTTTTTCTGGTTTTATATTTAAGGTTTTGTTAGTTATTTTGCATTTTGTCCACTTCTTTTCTTTTGTAGTACTTAAGTGGAAAATTTGTTGGATTAGGAATTATTTTTAATGTATTTACCTTTTCATAATATTGTATCTGTATGTTTACCGAATAAAATAAAAAATAGTAAAATCTTCAAATAACGGAAAAGGCAGTTGGGCAGTTGGTGCACAACTGGATGTCATATAGTTTTAAAATGGGGACCAAACTGAGCTAGTATGTAACTAGATTTTTCCGCGGCGTAGCGTATGGCGTAAGTTACCCAGCTTCTGGGAAAGCTCGCTCCATCTCATCATCTTATCCTCGCCCAGGTGCTTAACTAAGCCCCTTAAAAAACATAGGAATAAGATAAATTCTTTTTAGTTTTCATTTGCCAACCGTATCTGTGTTTCGTAATTACGTAGTACTTAGGTAATACTGGAGCTGTTAGTTAGCAACATTTCAACTTCTTGTCTTGGGTGTGAATGAGGTTTTCTTGAAAGATAATTTTTCAGCCGGTACCCTAGTTTCTGGCAGATAGGAGGCTGTAACAGTTTTCTAGCTTATCTTGTAACGGAGGAAGCTGGAAAGTTGTACAAACTTTACAATTTAGCAATAAGAAACCGTAGTTAGGTTATTTTTAGGAAATTTACAATTAATTTCTTACCTATATCATAATTTCTTGTTTTTTGGTGTACCTACAGGTGACATGTCCAGTTTTGAACAAAAAAAAACTAACATTATTTATGTATTGTTTCAGATGAAATAGAAAACTGCATGGTGCCTGATTTGTAAAAACCCAGGCCTAAATGTGGAGGATGGATTTCTTTTATCTGTGGACCAAAATAAACCATACTCACGATACTAGCCAATAGATGGCATTGTTCCAAACATAGTGATAAAACCGTGGAAGTGAAATCAAATGTTTGAAGATTGAAAGTGTTTAATGGCGTTGGTTTACACGTTGAACCGATAGATGGCGTGAATTCTGTTAAACAAATGAGACATCGGTGAGAGTGCAGTGAAGTTGGTGAAGTGTTGTTTTTTTACTATGGTTTAGTGTGATTGAAATGCGAGACGGGTCTAAGCCAGGCCCGAGTGGTGCGGGCATACCGGGGACAGGGTTTGAAGACGATGGTAAGATAAATATTACTCTTGTCCCTTGGGAAATGGGTAGGCCTTTGGTGTGGGACGCTACCTGCGTCGGCACTAGGGTGTCTGATCTGCCTGGGACATCAGTTAGGGCTGGTGCGACGGCTGATTCGGCCGAGGATCACAAAAGGCGCAAATATAGTGGTCTCGACAGAGCTTACCTATTTGAGCCTTTTGGGGTGGAGACCTTGGTTCCGTGGGGAGCCAGTGCCCTCCGGGTTTTCAAAAATATTGCGGGGCTTTTGATTAAGGCGACACGTGACCCAAGGGCTGGCTCTTATTTAGGCCAGCGAATCAGCATAGCTATTCAGCGTGGCAATGCAGCCAGTGTCTTGGGCACGCTTCCGTCTGGTACTGGTCTGGAACAGTTGAGTTACCTATAGGCCGTTTGTAACGGTCCTTAGGTAATCTGACTGATTCCTTTGTACATAGGCAGTTTAATTGTACTTTTTATTGAATAAATAAATCAATTATTTTTAGATGAATATTAATTGTATACTACTTAGTGACAGAACAAGCAAGCATCCCACCTGATGATAAGTGCAGCATCTCTTGCATAAAGCCTTGCCTTGCGTTATAGGTCACATTCACAAAGAACATGGCCTATGTGGCGCTGCATTGCGACATAAAGCTGTTAAGCCTCGCGCGCACGTAATTTCACCGGCAACCATTCAAACCGGAACACAGCACAACCCCGGACGAGCCTTTTCACAAGTGTGTGTTTTATGCCACAATTTGTATTAACTAAGTTTTACAATATTGTGCATCATTTTGCTGCTCGTTACAAATTGCCTGAGTTCATCCGCAGCACTAGTTTCCAATATAACAGGGAAGGACTCAGGACCATAGTAACCACACCAAGCTTGACGCTTGTCTATATGTGGTGTATATATTTAACCGCCTCTGTGGTCTAGTGGTTCACTTTCCGGTGTCAGGGACGCTACCGCCGACGGCGAAGCCGATCTCCATTGGCTTAAAATTAGCTTTTACCGTCAAATGTACTGAACGGATAGGTTTCATAACATGTGTACACTTTTGAGATGGGAAACGCCATTTTGGATATGACACATACCCGGTAGTAAAAATCGTTTTTAGTTCTCATGAAGCTAATTTTAAGCCAATGGAGATCGGCTTCGCCGTCGGCGGTAGCGTCCCTGATCCAGAGATCCCGGGTTCGATCCCCAGGGGAGTGCAATATTGTGCTTCGTTCGTTGGTGGCAGGACTTTAATCCGCCTGGCTGGCTATCACCATCTTACGTAACTCTGTCGCCATGACAACAATTCTAAAATTCTGTTCCGGCATTCAGAGGTAAGATAGCCAGTTCCTCAGTTAGTTGAGGAATCCGGGTGAAGTGCGTCTTCACCTCAGCCTTATTACTTATAACGTGAGATGAAGACTAAGTGCTTCCCCGTCGTTCAGTAACCCAACATTACCAATAAAGACACGCATAAAAACGCGTTTCTTGTGGATGTGAACTTTTCATTATTTAAATATTGATTAGTGGTAGATGTGACCGACATCCTTGTGGTCTGTCCTGAACAACGGCAACACTGGCTTTTGCTAGCGGTTACGGCGGATTGATCACAATACTGGTACGGACCTTTAATTTCCACCTAGCTAGCAACCGGCTGAAGGCCATAGCTGGTGCGCGGGAGAGTCAGTAACTTCTGGAACAGCTCACTCCATCGTAGACCTCATCATTGCTCTGGCCTAGAGCCAGACAAGCATAGGTCAAGAGCTAACCCATTATTGTTTTTTTTATTTTTATTTAGGAGACAATCAAAGTATTAAGTACTTGAAAATTGACAATCAATTAATCAATGAAAATGTTTGCCTTGCATTAGTGTAACGAGGTTGAAAAATTAAATTGGGTCCAACTTATTTTACTTATGAGGCACGCAAAAAAGCAAAATCACACACAGAGAGGTTAAAGGATGTTGTGAGGCCTGCATTGGTAGAGCATGGTGAGATGAAAGCCAAGCCAGCGGCGGCTTCGACCCCGTAGAATTAAATAAATTCCTGAAAATGTCAACTCCCTATTAGGAATATGGGTCCCATTGGCATCCATTTTTCATTGCGTTGCCAGCTACGTAAGAACATGTTTCTTACCCTTAATCCTTCCCTGACAGCACAGCGCGAAGATCTCGGCAACTTTCACAGATTTGCCAAGTTTAAAATTGTAGCCATAAGTTGTTTAATTTTGAATTCATAAACGGACATTACGCTGAGCGTGAACTCATTATGTAGATGCCACTTCTCACAATGGGGATTCGAGAATTTAAATAATTAAAAGATTCGGTTATCACACAAAATTCACACGTAACGTGTCTAAAAGGCTGTTCTGTGTAAATAGGACTTAAAACACAGACTTGTTCTACATGCCACAGATCTTATTTCAGGGTACATTGATCTTGTATTTTAAATTTGGGTTACGAAAAATTGGTGAAAATTTTAACAAAAAAACATAAATATTAACAAAAAAACGTTTATAAATAAGTTTGAAACCATCAATATTAACCAGACAATTTATTCGTAGAAAATCCGCTAAATTCATTTTTGCTGCTCTCTGCAGACGTGTTGCCGCTCCGAGCGAGATTCTTTTCAAAAATCAAGCGCAAGTGCAAGACTGGATTTTTGCAAATAAATTTATATGATTTATTACCTTCCACTTAATGAAACGGGAATATTGCGGCGGTCGTTGTGAATCGATGGATAAAGGCGGCGCAGTATCGCTATTAAAATAAGCAGAAACCGATTCATGCTTAAATTTGTGTTCTTTTTATCCCAGAAGGCTCAGTTTTAAAACACCCAAAAAAGTAGTAAACTGATGATGTAGGTAATAGTTTATACAATATTTTTTCGATCTTATGATCCATCGATTTCATAATTTGTAGATCTATTGATTCACATACTATTTTGGTTGACATACTAAGCACTTGATCAAGTGGTGTTGTTATTATAAATTTTGACAAAATGATAATTGATCTTAGATATGTATTCCGTGAGCTGAATGATGATTAATCCTTTACTTAGAAGTTTAATGAGTCTAATGAGGATATTCCTCCTTTCTAGGGTCAACAGACGAGAGCAGCTGTGAGGAGTTGCAGTCTCTGAAGCACATCCTCCACTTTCCTGAGGAGGTGGCTCTCAGGCTGACAGATATGGAGTATCAGCTCTTCTATCAGGTAAGCATTACCAGAAGAATAGGCATAACTTATAATGACTTTACAAGAAGCAATTGTTAAAAGAAATAATGAATTGTTGGAGATTTGACACACGGCCATCTGGCCCCAAACTACAAAATAAACTTTATCAAAACAAACTAAGTACCTAAATAAAAACTACATACCTGTAACTGGTAATATGGGATATTAGACAAAATAATACAAGAGCCTAATTTTTTTTTTTAATACACACAAACTATAATGTAAACAAACTATGTGTACATCTTAAACTAATTATTTACAAGGGAAAGTGTCGGGTTATCTAAGGACCGTTACAAACTCTCTCTCGACTGATCCTGACCAGTACCGGACGGCAGCGTGCCCAGACACTGCATTGCCCGATTAATAGCGATGCTTTTTATTCGCTGGCCTAAGTAATAAAACTAAGTACCAATCAAAGCCTATATTCACCATCGGTAATTAAACGTCTCTATACAATAAGTGACATAATTTCAATATTCGTAAGAAACAAATTAAGAAAACAATAGTTAATTATTCGGTGAAGGTCATATCGTGAGGAAACCGGTGTTTAGGACCAAAAGTCAATAGACATGTGTTACTGGCTAGTATTTCGCTAAGCGTCGATGGACTTGCAACCTATCACGTATTGAATACTAGCTACTTGCGTGGGCATGTGCCGAACGTAAGTTTGGACGTGCCTCTGACTATCCCCTAGTATACTCATCAGATCCACTTTTTTAATTATTTTTATCGACATTGGTGGCAAGCAGGTATACGGCCCACCTGATTACTGAAAGCGGTTACGGTCGCCTATGGATGCTCGTAACATCAGAAGCATTACTCGCCCATACTATAGCTAGTACCTAGGGAAACCTCAGCAGGGAGGTCATTCCACAATTTCATAGTTCGCGGGCCATTGTATTCCACGCTCTGAGTAGTGATCAGTGGTGCAACATCGAAGGGGAAAAAGTCATAAGTCAATTTCATTTATTTTTATTTATTTTTTATAGTACATTATTCCGAGGGGAAAAAGTGACCGATTACCAACGACCAACGAGCCTTAATACACACGAGTTGGGAAAATCACTTTCTTCAGAAGTATTACATAGTGTTTTAAACTATACCTACGATACGTTAGTGTCTACGAGGAAAGTAATTGACAAATTATTTCATTCAAATCTTAAATAATAAATTTTTTTTTTTTTAATTATTGGTCAGTATAAACAAGCGGCCAGCATCATTTAGTAGACTTTGTGATAAACTGTTTGTTTCTTATCATTATACCTATAAGGTTTCATTCTCATATTTTTCCCGGCCGTATAAAATGACGTACATTCTGCCTCATTAAAAAAAAGAATAAGGCAGCTTCCGAGAATTTGCTATGATCATAAAACACAAAAATAACAGCACCATTTTCGAAGTAAAATATTTAAAGAGTTCTAAATCGAATTTTAAAGACCTCTGCCTTGCCAACTTTTTTCCGGCGAGAAAAAAGTTTGTGAAACCCTCAACCTCCTTGTTTAAATTAATTCTGGTCGTTGTCTCTCGAAAAATACCGCCGAAATGTCAAATTATACGTAATAAAATGTCTTTTTAATTTTCACAAGGAGTTTTACACATAATTGAGAATTTAGTTAGCGAACTTGTTTAGCTTAAAGAGGTTCAAATCTAAAGCTACTGATTAAATATTTTTGGCCAGTACTCAGTCTAGTAGCTGTACTCACAATATGACCCATTATGACCCCACATTATTAACAAAGCAACAAACAAGATTATACTAGACTTGACTAGAATTTCGATTACGTTTGAAAAATATATTTAAAAGCCCTTACAGAGCAAACATGTTAGGATCAAATTGAATTGCAAAACCAACTCATTATCCGTTCGAGTTGCCAGAATGAAATCGTTCGCAATTTTTCAATTTAGGTGTGATAAAACGTATCTTAATTTACGTGTTACGGTTAATTAGTACCCAACGGTAAAGTGGTAGGTAGGTGTAGATAAAGGTTTTTATACATGAGATGGGTATGTCCTTGACTTCATACTTACACATACAAAGGATGAGGTCTACTATGGAGTTAAGTTACCCAGAAGGAACGCACCAACGAAACTGCTTGGCGCTGTTCTTCGGCAGGAGGTAGGTTGCCAGCCAGGTGGAACTTTACAGTTCCATACTACTACCAGCTATTATCCAGTAACCTCTAGAAAAAGCCAGGGATTCTGGTGCTGTTATAAGACTGCTATTATTTTATGCTATGTAAATCTTTGAATGCTGAAAAGGAATCGAAGTCAGCGTATACAATACAATGCAAAATTGTGTCTAAGGAATAAGTTCTAGGACTGAAAAATTCACAGTTCAATTGGTAGTAGCTCTGCCATCAGCGCTGTAGGTTATGGGTTCGATTCCCCAGGACTAGAGACCAGAGCTACTGCCCATTTCGTGAGATCGCTTATTCGAATTTTACGACTTCCGCGGGCTGAGTTGAAGAGGTGAATTCTCCACCACAAATCTACATACTTAAGTATAAACCTACCAAATAGAAGTTGATAAAGTTTGTCTGGTTGTTAATTTGTCACAGCTCAACGGCTGAACGGTTCTAGTAAAATTTGGCATAGGTAGATATAGCTTATAGTAATTTGCCATGGGGACAAACTGTGGGACAAACACACGTAAGCTTCCTTGCAAGGTACCGTGCAAAGCCAAGGACGTAGTGCTACATAAATTCACAAATCCATAACGTTTCGACTTTCCACTGCGGAATAAGAGAAGTAACGGTGACAAATCGCGGCAAAGTAAATTTAGATAAAATCGATAACTTTAGAAAGCTCGCTCGCTGTCACAGATGACGTAAGAGTCGCTGAACCTCGACACCGCACCTTATTTTGAACTGGCAATATGGAATAGGTACTTTCCCTGTAAACTCGGCATCGATGGCCAAATAAACCGGTCAAGCGCGAGCATACAGAGGGTTCCGACTTTTGAAGTCAATAAACACATTTCTTGTAGAGGCCTTTCATGCCTCTTAATTATTATTTTTAGCGGCACCTATTTCGGTTCATGTGATACAGCGCGTTGCAGACAGATGGACGTGGATAGAAAGGACAGACAGCTTGGTAATAGGGTCCCGTTGAATCTCTTTTTGGGATAGGGAACCCTAAAAAGTTGGTTAGATTTATATTTCCAAGGTTCAACTACTTAATAACTATATTTCGATTCAAAGGACCCTACTGATTTTATTACGTAACTCCTCCAGAACTCAAAGGACTTTTCCTTTTGGTACTTAAAACAATAGATCCCTTTTATAAGTTTATGAGGATTGATAATAAACTGGTTTTCGCTAGCGACTTCACCTGTGTATTGCTCTGGGTTTAAAGAATATATGTGCAAAATTTCGGCTCAATCCGTTTTAGCATAAAAAACTAAGAAATAAACATTTTAACCGCCTCTGTGATCTGAGCCAGAGTTCCCGGGTTCGATCCCTAGGAGGGGTACAAATTTGTGATAGGTTAGGTTGACCTAGTCCAAGTCCCACCACCATCTAACCTAATTAACAGTCATATATTTTTTGTGTTCCGGCATTTACAGGTAAGGTAGTCAGTTCTTTAGACTGTAGAGCATTCTGGATGAAGTACGCTTCTTTCGGCCTTATCAGAACTTGAAACTTGAGATAAAGGCCAAGCGCTTCCCCGTCGTACATTAAAAAAAATATCACCCACACATGTATAGTATTGCCATGCTGTTGAAAATTGTAAAAAAAATATAAGAAATAGACTCATGTTTCTGCATTCCTACTTCATATAAACTTTAACTAGTTATGTCAAATCTCACACTTTGCCTGCGCGCTATAAAAATGGTCCTTTTCTAAGCGTTTTTTTTTATACTACTAGGAGACGGGATAAGCAAGTAGCGCACCTGGTGTTAAGTGTACTCTTGCCTATGACAAAGCCTTACTGCATAGGTCACATCCACAAAGAACATAGCCTACACGGCACTGCATTGCGTCCGTCAACTTGAGGCATAAAGGTGTTAAGCCTCACGTACCCGTAATTTCACCGGCAACCATACCCTTCAAACCGAAACACAGCAATGCTGCTTGGCGGCTGAAATAAGTATGGTGGTAATAATTCTCCAGGTGAGCCTTTTCACTTCCAAATTTTGTAGGTAGATTATGGTAGGATCGGATTTTTTATTAAAGTTACAGAGTTGTTTATTTAAATTAATGTAAAGTCTGGTCCAGCGGATGCAGAATGCCTGCTGCCGGTTCATTTATCACATCCCACCTCGAACGCATATTACGCCATATCTTAATAAGTCCTCTACTCTTAACGTGGCTTCGCGGAGACGATTTCACATGGCAGTTCTGGTCCACGGTGTCATTTACTCTGAATCGCCTAAGTACTTATTCTCCAAACTTAGTAAGTACCGAAGTATTTTTTTTTATTGTACGACGGGGAAGCGCTTGGCCTTCATCTCACCTGGTAACAAGTTAAGATAAGGCCGAAGGTGGAGGCGCACTTCACCCGGAATCCTCAACCAACCTCCGGCAACCTCTGAATGCCGGAACACAACAATTTTAGAATTGTTATTATGGCGACAGAATTAGGTAAGATGGTGGTAGCTAGCCAGGCGGACTTCAACAAAGTCCTACCACCAACCAAACCTAGCACAATATATTGTACTCCCCATGGGATCGAACTCGGGACCTCTGGATCTGAAATCGGTGGGTTGAACCACTAGACCACAGAGGCGGTTAAAATATAGTTCTAGGCCTACAAAAAACCTTTTTTTTTTTCATGATCTATTACAATAGCTTTAAAATTATCTAATACTAATTACAATTCACTGGAGCAAATTCATTTTTTTAATGCCAGGCTTTCTTATCTTCTAGTGTAATCTGAAAGTGAATGTGAATCGGAATGTGACAGATGGTAAACAATAATTTTCCAAACCAATAAAACACTTCCTACACGGTGTAGTGTGTAGTAGTGTCGCTGTAGATCGGAGGTCCTAGGTACAAATCCTGCTTGGACAAACTTTACGCTGCAAACTTTTGCAGACTTGAGTCATCTGATTGTCCGTTAAGTAAGATGATGCCGTGTTTCGAAGGGCACGCTTAGCCCTTGGCCCCGAGTACTACACATAGTAGTGGTCGTTTAAGTCATATCAGTGGCGATGGCTCGTAAAATCTTAAGCTTAAGCCGATTGACTCGGTTCTAAGACGAGTTATGAGAATTGTCGACGATCCCATACTCACAAGTGGTATTGAACCTTTAGGTCTCAGGAGAATTTTCCTCCCTGTGTTTGTTTCACCGCTTGTATTATGGGTTGTGTTCTGAGGACTTGTTTGATTGCCTGCCCCTTTTTACCATCGTTTCGCTCGCCATCGAAATAAATTCCAACCCCACACTTTGGAGGACCTGCGCATCGTAAGGTTCAGGAGGAACTTCCTCCCGCTAACCCTACAATTGTGGAATGACCCCTGTCTCCCTGCCGAAGTTTTCCCTAGTAGCTACATATGAGGTGTTTTAATTTTAAAGGGTCCCATAGGGGAGCATAACATAGTCCTTGGTTTGGTTGGTGGTTTATGGAACTTTGCGTATGTCCGCCTGGCTAGCTACCTTTCTTACCTAAACTTGTCGCCATAACAACAATTCTAAATTAACTCTACCTTCGACCATAACATAACTTGAAACCAGGTGAGGTAAAGGTTAAATGCTTCCACGTCGTATAAAAAAAAAGTGGTTGTAACCGCTTACGATCAGGTAAATTTGCCAATTTGCTACATAGCGTTCCACACTAAATCTATTTCCAATGCAAGAAATAAAACAGAAAAGCGCTGCAAGCGTAACGATAGATGACAATACCGCATTCACTAATCAAGGTATAAAAAAAACTCTAGGGTTGTTACCAGCAAACATGGAGAAATAAATAACCTATAAAAATAAAAACTGTTCAGTTTTATACAGAATGTAACTAAATGGAAAACGCTGACAACCCTAGCTCTCAGTTAGGGCGGTGACTCTGAGTGTTATTGGATTATACTACGATGACTGATCACTTTGGGGAAGATAACTCAGTTAGTATTAGTAGGGCTGTCGCGGTGGTTTTATAATGAAGTCAGCCTCTTTGCAACTGAAATCTGCAATTCAAATGTTCTTAGGACGTTTCTGTTTTTGAACTTTTTAACAGTTAAATGTCAGTTAAACAGTTTTGTGCAAAGACTGAATGAATATCTTTTTTTTTTTAGTTTAAAAAGTTTCATTTCAATTTGTTATTACTGCATCGAAAAAAAAAACTGGTTTGTGTTAGTAATCCCAATGGCATGATTAATATCTAAATGTAAGTAGGTTCTTACATAAGTTTGAATACAGGTGAGATATAGGCCAAGCGCTTCATCGTCGAAACAAAATAATGTTTCTGACTGAATCTTGTAAATATATACCTATTCTTTTCGAACAATGTTCGCTCGGTAAAGAAACCATCATTGAAAATCTATGCATTGAATTACAATAAACCTTATAGCTATTATTTACAGTAGCCTGTAAGTGGCGAATTTCACATTATAGTAATATTTTTATTATGTATAAATATTTGTGGGTATATTATATTATTATATACCAAATGTTTTGAGGCTACAAATTTGCGAAAATTGTAAAACGCGTAAGTATCTTATGCCAAGAGATTGGCCAGACTGTGTCAAGGCGTCGGCTTGTACACAAAACTACGACGTGGCGCGATGCAGATGGCTACGTAGAAAACTGCGACGTAAATTGCTGCGATGTGATTTCTTACGGTACAGCGTCTCCTTTCCACGGTTCGGTTGAGTATTTTGTAATTTGTAAGCTAGGTAGTGACATGGATCGTAAAAAGAGTTGTGCACTGTTCTTGAAAAGAAGATAATAGACATCTACTTTAGGAAAAATAAACATTTAACAAGTAGAAACCATATATTTAGTTAAAAATAAGAACAGACTACCATGTTACTAAGTGATAATTATTATTAGTGATACTATTAAGTTTTGCGAATCAATTCGCAAGTTCTTGCGATGCGTCGTGCGAGCTCGTAGATTTTTAGCTCGCAGATTTTTACGCTACGAAGACGCACCGCAGTTTTGCGTACAAGCATTTAGGTAAGATTTGAAGAATAATTGATTTTACATCGTTTCGAGGTGATATGCGAGGCTGCATCAACAAATATTAATGAACTATCCTGAATGTCTTACCTTTCTCCTTGTGTGCTTGTCACTATATTTCTAACAGGCGGTAGATTTGATGCTTCAAATGATCCTAAAAGTATTACTGAATAGACCTTTTCAAGTAGTATTGCATTTGAACTTGGAAGATTTGAATTTTGTTAGTATCACGCCTATCCGTTCTAAACGATTTGTTTCCACTTTCATCATGCGAACGGCTAAGGAGTGGAATACGTTGCCTTCGTCTGTTTTCCCTGAAAATTACAAACTGATCCTCTTCAAAGCCAGAGTGAATAGGTGTCTTCCAGACCGGCATGCTACATCGGAGACCACATCGTCGCTTCCCATCAAGCGAGATTGTGGTCAAACGAAGGTCTATCTTAAATTAAAAAAATAAATAAGGAAAGACCACCAAAGTAAAAAATATAACCTTCAAATTGTTAAAGTGACATTTAATAATTAATATATATGGTAGGTACTAATCCAATTATTCTACTAACATGTGAGCTACTAAGATATAAATCTAAGTAATCTGAATAAACAATTTATAATTATCGTACCGATAATATTATCTAACAAATTATTTTCTTAAGTTTCTAAATATCTGGTTTTCTAAGTGACAACCCTGAGTGTTGCCAAGGTAAAGCGGGCAATATCGGCTGACCTGTGCTTAAATGAACAACAAGGGAAGGCATGATTTAATGCGGGCACTGATTAGCCGCCGCCCGTGCCTTTGATCGCAATTTGAACTTGTTCGAGTCATCATCATTATAGCTAATCCGTGTCCATTTTTTTTTATTGTACGACGGGGAAGCGCTTGGCCTTCATCTCACCTGGTAACAAGTAAGGATAAGGCCGAAGGTGGAAGGGCACTTCACCCGGAATCCTCAACAAACTGAGGAACTGGCTATCTTACCTCTAAATGCCGGAACATAACAATTTTAGAATTGTTGTTGTGGCGACAGAATTAGGTAAGATGGTGGTAGCTAGCCAGGCGGACCCAAACAAAGTCCTACCACCAACCAAACCAAGCACAATATATTGTACTCCCTATGGGGATCGAACCCTCTAAATAAAATAATAATAAACCTCTGGATCTGAAGTCGGTGGGTTGAACTACTAGACCACAGAGGCGGTTAACCAATGCTGAACCATAGATGAATATTTTCATATATTATTATTCATATGAATGAAATATCATCCATTTATGTTCCTATTACAGGCTGTGCTTAGTTTGGGGCTAGGTGGCGCTATGTAAAATGTCCCGTAAAATTTTTATAAACACCATTTTCTATCTAAGTTTTTTTATTTGTCACGATATTCCAAAGAATTATTATTGAGGTAACTCCTTGAAATATTAATTAATTTTCATGAAATACTCGTAATACCAGTTTTAGGATATACGGACATGCTAAGGCCTCAAACTATATCACCCCTCATTCGATCAGGAGTTATTCTTTAGTCATAAAGTTTGACTTATCAAAGCTTATCTTCCAGGTCCCTCCAATCGACTACCTGCGGCAGGTGACTCTGGACCTTGGTGGAGAAGGTGCCCTGGCAGTCAGCGAGCGCCACACGATCAGACGACCCACCCAGCCAGCTCCACAGAGGGGCTCTGTGAGATCCCTTATTCGAAGGTTTAATGAGGTAAGTTGGCGAACGACCTCTTTGGTTGGTAGGATATGTGGTAGGAAGACTCTCTTTCCAGAAATCAAATTTCAAATCCTAGTTGGGGCACATCTTTGTGATGTTTTTTGTTTATAGATTTTGTGTAGCAGATCACAAACAAATTTCCGTTACTATTAACTACTTATGTAGTTCCTGATTGCCCTTTATGTTAACATAGATTAAGTAGTGTTGCTAGCATAAAATTCCCAAGCTGGACACACATCAATATATCATACCAAGGTTAATTTGAAATTCGTTTAATTTAACTGTTTTAGTCTCCCAGGTTATTTGAAATTCTTCTTTTAAATGTATTAAGGTGTCAGGTTGGTTAGGAGTTTGCTTGAATCACCATTATCTCGGCTATCTCGGCTAAAATCTGCCTCATTTCCGATGAACTGGCCTGCGCCACCTCGGCGCTGTTTCTCATTCTCCTGAGGAGCTGTGAAGGTTTCTGGTCCCCTAGCTCCATCTCACTTATGAGTTTATGCAGTTGCCGGTTTTCTGATTCTTCGAACACCTGTAGGAGTCGCTTCTTTAACATGCCATATTTGTCATGGGCGGGCGGACTGACCAGAACGTCCGTTATCTGCTATATGACTTTCTTTCCCAGTTTCGACACAAACTCGTTAAACTTGGCCTCGTCGCTCATCTTCTGTGGTGCGAGAACTGCCTCGACCCTGATGAACCAGACTCTTGGCTGCTCTGGCCAAAAATCGGGTACCCTCGAGGTCAGCGATGCGGCTGCCAGCTCGACGTGGTCGCTCCATGAGAGTAGGCGCTAAATTCACGATGTATATTGTGCGAGAATGCGCTCAGTACAATATGCGATCTAGAGCGGACTGCTGTGGCTTTGCGATGCGGTTATTTATACGACTGCTGTCAGCATTTCTTACTATCGCGTTGCCATAAAAACATCGGTCTTCTAAATCAATTGCGCAAAATTGTTTTCTATCACGTGAGCCATGGGTAAGTCCCAGTGGTATAACCAGTTGAATATAGCGTTCCACGGATGAAGGCAAACCTTCACCTAATCTTAAGGTAAATTGACGTGGTCCGCTTATAGGACACCCCTCTGAAAGGAAACAGATAAGTCAACAAATACTACTTAGACCTTTCTAGTAAGGCAATTGTACGATAAGGATATACGTTAATAGAAACTTCGTTCCGTCTTTTCGTGGGAATTTCCCACAATCCTTTCTTAGTTCATCTATTTTTATGACTGTTATTGAAGATTCCGGGTGAGGTGCGCTTCCACCTTCGGCCTTATCATATCTTGAAAATCAGGTCAGATGAAGGCCACCTCCCCTTTGTACAATAAAACATCAAAATATTTTTTTTACGGACATAGTTTGCTTAGTACCTATATACCGATATAGAAAAAAGAAACATTGAAAATGAAAATACTATTGTTATTAGAGACATAGTTTCGAATTTTACGTTTTTGAGTCGACAATGTGATAGTGCATACTTACCTAAAGCTTAGGAACAACGTAATTGATGAAACTCTACCCTTTCCTTAGAAAGTAGAGACGATGCTAAATGCTACCCTACGTAACTATCGAGGATTCACTAATCATCCCCTGCTAATAGGGTAGGTACGGTTCTACTTCGACATCTGATATTTTTGAACGGGGTGCCACAGGATCGCGGGAGTTTTCTATACGTAACGTAAATAAATACATATTACAGGACATTAATTTCACACAGCGCCATCTAGTCCCAAACTAAGAAAAGTTTGTTATGTGGGAACTAAACTACGGAAATAATATAATATACTATTTTTGGAAATACATACTAATCACACAATACAACACCCAAATATAGAACAAACATTCATCACACAATGGTTTGTCCTGGGTGGGAATCGAACTCACAATCTACAGCACAGAAGGATGAGCTACTACCAAATGAGCTGTAAGGCTTGTAAACGTAGGTTATTTCAACTTACTTCAGTGACTTTGTAATGACAAATCAAGTACTTATCCTATTCGATATACAGCTGATAGCTATATAATAGCTGTAGGTATAACTTTATACATTTTATCTACCGCCCTTGCGACTGCAGATGGCATAACGCTGTTGTAAACACACTGAATTACTAAAATAGGTAGGTAATATTAATTGGCAATTATTACTATCAGATACCTACCATTATCCAATTTCGTCAAACCATAGATTTGCCGGTTCGTTTCATTATTGTGTTATTAGGGTTCCCAACATTTTTGGCACGCAATTAACGTTCGATTTCTAATTTTATGGGACCTATATTTTGAATGGTAATAAAACACTTAAATATATACATATATTTGTAACAAATCTCGTATGGTAAAATAAAAACATTTTTTTTTATTTTATTTAAGTATGAGAAGCGCTTGGCATCATCTGTTTTCAAGTTATGATAAGGCCGAAGATGGAGGCGCACTTCACCCGGAATCTTCAACAAACTGAGTAACTGGCTATCTTACCTCTAAATGCCGGAACACAACCATATAAAATTGAAGATATGTCGACAGAATTAGGCAAGACGGTGGTAGCTAGCCAGGTGGACTTACAAAGTCCTACCACCAAGCAGAAAATTAAAAATATTTCCAGTTGTATTGTTTGCCTTTGGTTTTCAGTGAAATAGATATTTGGTTCAAAATAAAAACAACTTGATAAGGCATGATATTTTTCTATGAGGCTTTACCCATTATGGGTCAGCTTTTGACCTTGAAGCTTGCACCTGCAAAGGATGAGATCTATGATCGAGCAGCAACTCTCTTCTTGATGACAATAGGGTCGTAACACAGCGGAAATACAGGTACTAGAAGCTGATCTGAGTCAACGTCATAACATTTTTGAAAGTTGGTTTGGTTTATTCATAGGGATGTTGAATAGATATCAAATATACATTGACGGACAAACGGACAACGAAGTCTTAAGCCATATTTAACGATCTTTGAATACCGCTACTTTTTTATTTGGTTGACATCAAAAATTATACTTTCTTTCCGTTTACATGTCACAAATAAAGATATGTTTTTATCTGTCGGGTTGTTACTCGGAAGTTGAAATAAGCGCTAAGTCTAAGCCTACTTAACAGCCGCTCTCACAGTATCATCAAAAAGGCGGTAATATGTTCTGCATAATATATTTATTGCCGCATGAGGTAAACAGAGGGACGGCCGATGTAATTTGCATGTAAATACATACTCCTGACATGTTTTTGAGTAAAGCTTCGTTTCCATTCCCTGGGCGAAGCGGCGAAGTTAATCAGTTATCATGATCATGATCATGATGCATGTCCATCATTAAAAAAATAGGCAGTCATGGGGACTGTCGACAAAAGTGGAAACATAAAACTTTGGAATCATAATTTTACAACAGTCAATTTTAATTCACGTCATCACATATTTTATTACGATACTTTTTTTAAAGTTCTATTGATGAAATTGAATTTAAGAAAAAACTTTAAAATAAAAAAATCACAAAATAATACGAAAAATTTATTATAACCGCTACTCTGACGCAACACGTCATATTAGCAGGTCGGTGACGCGTACCGATACGTTACCTCTACCAAAAATCTCTCAACGCGGCTAAAGGAGTTTGCACAGAAGGCAGAGCTACTACCTACCAACTGAGCTATGAGGATACATAAGCATCTAAATCAAGACCCCCAAAAACCACAATGCATTCTTATTATCTCGGAGAAAAAGTTTTCTTAAGAAAATAAGGTACAAGGATCAACACAAATACTTGTTTACAACAAATGTTATTAAAACTACACTATAAGGGTGGGTACACACTGTTTTGGGGCGATACTAACTAGCGGCGACATCACGACATGAGCGGTGCCCCAGAGTTCCGCAGATTTTTGCTCTCATACAAAATAGTTAACACCACCTCTTCAGCCATAAATCCTCTCCATCCAAAGGTAAGAAACCGCTTGTAAGCGAAAAGGCCGCCCAATATATATATTATTTTTAAGAATATTCCCGTTTTTTATTTTGAACGTGTGCAATAATAAAGTATTTTCATTCATTCGTTCATTCATAGTTTTGCGGACATTTCGATCGAATGGCATGTATATTTATTTTCATAATACTTTATGTATGTGTGTTTGCACACAGAAATAATGATAAGTGAACTTCAAATTAAAAAGTATAGCAAAGGAGAGTTTAACCATCATGTTTCTGTCCTTATCCCGCTCTAAGTGGGATAAACAAACTCTGTTTTACTTTATTGTAGGAAGGGGAAGTGCTTGGCCTTCATCTTAGGTGATTTTTCATGTTATGATAAGGCCGAAGGTGGAAGCGCACTTCACCCGGAATCCTCAACGCACTGAGATACTGGCTATCTTGCATAGAGGAAAACAATCCAAGATCAAAAATGAAGGTTGGCTTACATTATACGCCAACCTTCACGTGCTTTGACACAACTTAAATCTCTCAGGTTGTTATCTCACAGCTTTCTATTAAAACGTCCACTGCCTACTTTCAAATGACGGGTAATATACCAGTTGAATGTAAACAAGCCTTCGAATTATTAGCTTTTGAAATGGGTAATGGAATTGATCATATTGGCCCATCCATTACCAAATTAATGTCATTCAATAGTTTATTAGTATTTGATTACCCCAATATCGTTCAATGGAAGGCAAGTACATACAACTCCATCATCATCATCTCAAGCACGTTTGTGTATATTAAACTATGTATCTACAAACCCCTTTGTCTAACCTGGAGTAAACATATCAGTTATCTGTAATTCGGATAATGTTCATACTTTTCAACCGCCTTTGTGGTCTAATGGTTCAAGGTAAAGTTTTAAGAGCTAACACTACCATCCTGTCGCCATAACAACTATTGTAATTGTTGTGTTCCGGCATTCAGAGGTAAGATAGCCAGTTCCTCAGTCTGTTGAATCCCGTGTGAAGTGCGCTTACACCCTCATATCACATATTTTCATAACTTGAGGTTTGGTGAGATAAAGCTAAGCGCTTTTTACAAAAATTGGTAGGCTGGTATACATAGTGCCGATATTTGTGCTAGTCTGGGCTAAATGAAGTTTTGCCATATGACAATATATCCTATGATATATAATCCCATATGTATCAGATGGATATATCCACTATTAGGCAGATTGGAGATTTCAGCGCTGCTATTCAATTTAACACATCAGCAAGGCCTAGGGATATTTTGAACTAACTTGATTTTAAGATTTTTTTTAACTCAGTAATGATTTAATGATTTTTTTATGCCCTAGTCATTTAATAAAAAAAACCAGCAGGCAGAATATGGTCATTGCTTTTCTAAATTTGCAAAAGGCTCCAGTTTTTACTGTAATCGATGTAATAATCATGTTATTTTACCAAAACTACAAACATTATTCAAAGAAAACACATGGTTCCAAAGAACATTTTCTCATTTATGAAGCTTTGTTATCTTCACAACAAATAAATCACAGAATACTTAAAAGCAGCATTTCAATAAAACCACAATTCAGGTTTGGGCCTGAATTTGGGATTTCCGGCTATAGTGGTTTCCTCGTCAAAAAGGCGTGGTGTTAGATGTAGCGATTTGATTACGCTCACCCATAACCTACCACATACTTTCACAATCTTCAAAATGTGTTGTGGTTGGTGATAGGTCTTGTTTTAAGTCCGCATGGCTACCATTTTACCTGAGTCTGTTGCCATAGCAACCACTCAAAATTTTTGTTCCATTTTTTACCAATTAAAGGTAAGATAGCCAGTTCCTCTGTCTGATCAGGATTCCGGGTGAAGTGAACTTCCACCTTCAGCCTCATAACTTGACATCAGGTGATAAATTGTTAGTTTTAATCACGGTTTGTCCCAGGTGTCAGCGTGGGTGACGGAACTGATCCTGTCCCATTTGACGAGCGATGAGCGGAAAGCGGCGCTGGCGTGCGTACTGCGCATCGCGTTGACTTGCTGGCACGTCGGCAACTTCAACACCGCTATGGAGATCGTTGCTGGCCTCAAGTATGTTTTAAATTTGTTTTTATTTTAGCCATAAGGTCTCCTTCACTGCTAAATGCTTTCCCACAGTTTATTTCCAGAAATTACGTGTTGTATAAATTTTGATCCAGTTAAATAAGTCGTCATTGTCGTAGAATTCGTGTTAGCTTAGTGATGTAATATATCACGATCGATTGTAGATTTAAGTATTTTTGTGGAATTGAAGATTGTAGTTTCAAATCCCAGGTACCTTTTGATGCAGATGGTTTGCGTGTTTGCAATTATTGGCGTTGACTTAGAATTAAGTTAAAGGGCTTCGTCAAGCAGAAGAAAGAACCAAAGGCGTAAGAAAGAACCGAGGACAGAAAAAAGAAGAAAACCGAATAATGAAATGAAGACTCAGTACAGTCGGAAGGGGTTTCTTTCGGCCTTCAGCTGTTGGTCGTCTGTAGGCCGGCGGAAACTACTTGCTGACTGTACTTAATACAACAGAAAAGAAGAATGAAGATGAAATACAACAGATAGTAGATTGAATGGTATTAGACTTAAATATGTTAATGACACTGTCAATACCATCCTTGAAACAAAATTAAAAAAACCGGAAGTAAGCAATATATTTAGTTAAATTAAACTAAACTAGATAAAAAATTTAATATCAATAGTAGGTAGGTTAAAATTTGTAAATAAACAAAAATAATAGTTGCATTAAAAAAATGAAAACAATGTAAGTAAAAGGTCGGTTATCAATAGTTAGAGCGTAAACAGTATTCACACCAATGCAATTTTAATAAACAGTGTGTTTCAAAAATAAAGTTTGATGTTACCTATTAATAGCCAATACAAATGGCAGTCATTTTGATAATTACACGACGTGTGAATAATGACAAGCACTACACAAGCGCAATGTATGAATGCGATGTACCTGCCAGCTCTTCGTAATACACTTATAACGAAGTAACATAATTTATTTTAAAATTGCTACTAATCATATTTTTGATAATATTTTTTCAATTTTAATTATTATTTTTAATGTCTAAATAGTGTATCTAATTGTGGTTGTTTGTAATTTAATAATGATATAATTATGGAAGTCATTCTCTGAAATAGAATAGAATAGAATCGCTCCCGCCTCCTCTCCGCTCCCCGGTATCACTGCGACCACGCTAACCGCTATTATCGGTCCGGGGACTCGACCCATCTCAATGTCACTTGTCATTTTACCCTGATGCATTATATTTTAGTTTAGATATCAGTGGTATCCATTCCATAAATTAATTCTTTTTTGGGTTCCAACCGCTGAGGCACATTTACCCGACTGAAAAACAGAAGGTTCAAGATAACTGCGTGTCATATTTATAATTTTGTTTTTTTAAGATACAGAATTAAGGTCAGCTCTTCATTTTAAAACTGGCACAGGTAAGATGTAAGTGAGATGAAGGCCAAGCGCTTCCCCGCCGTACTATAAAAAAAACACCCATGGAATCTCACCATGGAATATCAATATGAACCAGGTGGGGATGATAATTAGCCGTGCGTCTGAAATAATTTTAAAGAACGGCCAAGGTCGAATATGATCGTAAACCTCCTAGGTACACTCACTGATTTGCCATCCCCCATGCTGGCACGTAAAATGTAACACCTGGGTTGTAACAGCCCGCACTAAAAATAAAAATGACAAGGTAAAAGCATTATAAAAAGGCCTGAACCTTGAATACTAACTAGGCAGACCCTAAAAGGTCTCTATTTGGATATCGTGCTCAAGCCAGCTTCAATCAGCTATTCAGGGTGACCTTGTACCACATCACACGGCAGGGCTGTCGCAAAGAGCTCAATTTTATATACTACCTACTGTTATATTATATATATAACTACTTTCTCTGCTCTTAGCAAGCCTCAAAGCTCAGTAGCTCTGCCTTCGGCGCTGTAGGTATGTTCGAAACCCCACCCAGGATAAATATTTTTGTAATGAATACCTATACGTGTATTCTGCGTTTGGTTTGTATTGCATGATAAGTATGTATTTGCAAAACAAATTGTAATCTAGTTCCTTTATCACAAGTTATGCTTAGTTTGAGAAAAGGTGGCGCTGTATGTCTTAATATGCCACCCAAACACAACCGCCTCTGTGGTTTAGTGGTCCACCCACCGGTGTTAGATCCAGAAGTCCCGGGCTCGATCCCCAGGGGGAGTACATAATTGTGCTTGGTTTGGTTGGTGGTAGGTGTTTGTTTAAGTCCGCCTGGCTAGCTACCACCATCTTATCTAATTCTGTCGTCATAACAACAATTATTAAATTGTTGTTTTCCGGCATTTAGAGGTAAGACAGCCAGTTCCTCAGTTCCTGCGCACCTTCGGCCTTATCATAACTCGAAAAATCACGTGAGATAAAAGCCAAGCACTTCCCCGTTGTAAAATAATAAAAAAAAAACAGAAATGTTTTTGGTGTAGGAACAGTAAAGAATTTACATTCATCACTTACTAAAATCGTCATCACTTACTAATAACTAAAATATTGCGGTTGCTAAAAGTATGTCGGTTGCTCGACAACCCTAAATGATATCGAGATAGTGTAGATTCTCTCGAAGCCGATTCGTTCGATGTGATTTTTACATTAATAGTCCGATAGGTTTGAATATTTTAATACGTATCGGTTTTGCTCCGCGGATAATATCGTCTGGCAAGTTTTACCAATTTGTTGAGATCCGATACTGTCTAACCGCTTGATTTAGGTGCCATGGCGTTTAAATAGGTTTCTTTTAGGTGAGCGTGCTTCATGGTAGGCTGTATCATCACTCGCCATCAGGCTAAATCGCAGTCAAACGTAATCCTATCAAACATTATATAATTACGTTTTAAAAACTAAAAAAAAGCGACTTCAATGAAGAATATTACACAATTTCGTTTACCTGTCGTATATTTTCCAATTATTTTGATGACAGATGGACGGACAGACAGAAATACAGACAGACAGACGCATGGTCCTATATACACCCAAATCGCTTTAAGTGTGGCTATAATACTTGAAGAGTTCCCTCGATTTTTCCAGGATCCCATCATCAAATCCTGACTTGATGACGATGGGATCACCTGGAAAGTATACCGACCCTAAAATACCCAAGTCACTTCATGTTTGCATTTAATATTTGAAGAGTTCCCTTGATTTCTCCAGGATTCCATCATCAAATCCTGACCTGATGACAATGAAACCACCTGTGAAGTATACCAATTCAAACAAAAGAATATTTTTTGAAATCTGTCCCGGCGTCTTCTAGTAATCAGGGATCATACATTAAAAAAATAAAAAAGATTCCGACGAATTGAGAACCTCCTTCTTTTTTTTAATTCTTTTAAAAACAGCAGCCTCATTGTGTAAAAATAGCAGCCTCATTGTGTAAATCAACAAAAACTTCATTTTTGACATTTGAAATCTAGCCTAGACTTCAACTGTAATGACTTTCAAGTTATACATATTATATATAGTGTGCGCAGGTTGTGCCGTAAATACACGTGATAAGAGTGAAACCTTTGTATCCAGGGAAACCTTTTAAATATCTCCCACCGATACAGTGCCTCATCACTTTTCGTTACACAAAAATATTGCGGATCAGATTTTCAAAACCCTTTAAAATGTTCAATCCGAAAATGACATACTTACGTCGTGGGGTGCGCTGCGTGAAGTTTTTAACACGCCGAAGCGTTTTTTAAGGGTTTGGATATGATAGATGTTTTAGACTCAAAAGCCTTTATTAGGTAGCTTCTGCGAAGCTTGCTCCATAAAGCCTCAAGGAGAGCTTAGAATTTGTGCTGGGTTCGGTTAGGATAGGCCTTGTTTTGAGTCTACCTGCTACTGCCATCTTAAGTAAGTTTAAAAAAAAAAAAAAAAAAATATTTATTTTGGTTTAAAACAATGTACAAAAACTGATGCAACGATAATGCTCGCAAGAGTTTTAGAAAAACTGTGTCGCGAAACCATTAACGTTACGGATTAATCCGTAGAAACTGTATCCAAAAATGTACAAGTTGGTAGGTATAATAAAACAATATGTTAGTTAATAATTAATGTAAAAAAAAAAACCTAGTATATGGAAGTGTGTAAAATGTTGAGAAATTAGCGTGGAGTATGTATGTAAGTGTAGAGTGTGCTGTAGTGGTGAATTGATCTCCCGAGAACACCAGTTTCAAAAGAATCTGGGCAACGGAAGATTGTGTGTGTGTGGAAATAAAAGATGGAATGCAGTATGTTAATATGGATTGACCTAGGGTGTAATAATAACGTTCAAGCATCAAGCAGCTACAAGGGGTAGTAGAGGTATATTTACAAACATGGGCAGAGACATAAAAAATGTGCGGGGAGGTTGAGATAGTTTGTTTGCGGAAAATGCGATAAATTTGTTTTTAAAAATATTGAGTGTTAGAAGATTGGAAGACAGCCAATGCATTACATGACTGAGAGCGTCTTCAGCGTAGTTTCGGGCTTCAGGCCAAGTGCGACCGTGGACGAGAAGGGCAGTATCATCTGCATATGTTATAATCTTGCAATGAGGAAGAGAAAGGTTACACAGCTCATTTATGTAAATTAGAAATAGGGTAGGTCCGAGAAACCTACCCTGAGGAACTCCAAAGCATAGTGATTCTCCACGACTTTGGAAGCCGTCTATCACCACATATTGCACACGATTATAAAGAAAGCTTCTAAACATATCTAGGGCAATGCCTCTGACGCTCCAATTTGCGAAGAAGAAAAGAGATTGAGACTGTGTCAAAGGCCTTAGAGAGATCGAGGAAAATAACAAGAACTTTGGTTTTCTTGTCGATGGACTTTATAATACGTATAAATAAGTGTCACTAAGTTCCAAGACAGCGTCCTCTGTAGATCTACCACTTCTAAATCCAAATTGGTTTTTTGTTGTCGTCTTAATTGATTTCTATAATAAATGAATCATTCCGTAATAAATGAATCATTCCGTAATAAATGAGATGAAGATTTTTATAAAAAAGTCAATTGTAAAATCCTAACGGTGTCTTAGGTGAATGTTATTGAAGTGACATTTCATAATGCAATAACTAGACCAAAACTCAAAAGTAATTGTTTTCATACTAACATATGAATTAACTGAAAGGCAATAAATATTATTCCGATTGTAAATATATTGATTGTAATACTTTTTAAGATCGTGTTTTATAAGCATGAAGTTTCAATTGATGCAATCGGGTTGTTGTTTTCTCAAATTTAAAGTTTTATGCATGAATTTTAAACCGAATACCTATAGATCAAAAGGCTGGCACCTCATCACACGCTTGGTAAAGGCTTGTTAAAATAAATAGAAGGTTTAATCTTCCCCCGTCTATCACAAGTAACCCAGATCGTAGCTCCGTCCAATAAAGAACATTGTAGTACCCCGCTTATTTATGGAGGTGATACAGTAGAATACTACCTAGAATATTGTTAACCGACTTCGAAAATGTGCATTTTATTACTAGCCTGCTCAATCAAAACCTTTTTGATATTTCATAATGTTTCGCGAATAGAAATTATTATATTTTACAAAAAAGAACAAAGGAAACTTAATGAAGGAATTTAAATAAAGGCATGCCCAGACAAGTCTCAAAGTCGAGAATTGACCCAACGTATAAATCATAAAAAAGCTTATACGAACGATAGAAACTATAGCAGCTAGAGAAAACTTGAGCAATGTTTATAGGTTTATAGCCCTGGCAACCCTTTAGCTATATCTACGTCCGTGTGCCGTAAAGGGCAGCAAACTGCTGATAGGGAACTATGCAAACGCGTGTTCTCGACCTAAAACCATAATTCAATGTTACGGGACAAGTTTGACTATGCTTAAGCCATGATAATAGTCGCAATTAACCGGCCGAGTGCGAATACACACACCAAAGTTTCCGATCCACATTTCAAGACAAAAAAATCATTTTGCATTTTCATGGGCGACCGTTTAAAATTTGATTTTATTGTTAAAAAAAAAAACACTTTTTTTGCCTTTCTCCTTGTGTGCTGGTCGCGATTCCGAACAGGCGGTAGATTTGACGTTTCAGAGTGATTCTAAAAAATCTTATTGAATAAATATATTTGACTTTGATTTTGACTTTAAGCAAAGCTTGTAATATGGAAACTAGATTACGGATAAAATACTTGAATACTTTTTTTTTAAAATAAATACACACACGACAGCTGATGCTTAGTAGAAGGGTCCCGTAGGTACCCTTTAGGTACATAACTGTAAAAGTTAGAACCCAACTAATGTGTATATAGTTGCTAGTGTTTTTTATTCAATATGTAAAATGACAAAATTCTTGGGCTAGTTAGTTTTTTATGATTCATTAAAAATTTACAGAGTTAAATAATCATTTGGCTGCCAACTGGTAGAGCAACATACGCAATATCGTTGATATGGTCACTTATTTTGCAGTAGGCTCTTTTAATTGGTCAATTTTTATTTACACTTTGAATTTACGAGCAGTTTAGTGGCGCTTTGAGGAAGCTTATTATCAAAAGCATCCATGAGATAAGAAGAGGGTATTATTCCTGGTCTTGTATTGTTAAACACTAGGAATAAACTAGCTAGTTCCCAAATCCATGGCTTGCCTGCAACATCAATACCGGCAGACAGAGGACGTAAATCACAAAACGTGTCGCCAAATACTTTGATATTATCATTTTTCACGAACATTGTTTTTGTAAGAGAGACTAGACTTTACTAGTTTCCGCCGGTGTCTTTTCCCTGTAGCCTTAATAAATGCATATATTTTTATGCATTGATCAGTTTTGAGTCACAAAAGATTTTTTATTTGTGTGATGAATATTGATGCTTGTTCTGTTTGGGTGTTGTATTGTATGATAAGTATGTATTTACAAAAAAAGTATGTAAATTATTCCCGTAATCTAGTTCCCATATTACAAGTTATGCTTAGTTTGGGGCTAGATGGCGCTGTGTGAAATTAATGTCCTGTAATAGTTATTTATTTTATTGACATTATTGTGGGATGGTAAATCTTACCTAATTCTGTCGCCATAATAACAATTTTAATAATTGTTGGGTTCCGGTATGTAGACGTGAGATAGCCAGTTCCTCAGTTAGTTGAGGATTCCGGGTGAACCTTAACTTGTCTTTTCGTCCTTCGGCTTTATCTCAACTTGTGACCAGGTGTGATGAAGGCCAAGCGCTTTCCCGAAGTACAATAAAAAAAGCACTCATCGCAACAGAACGAGTATAGCTTACTTTGGCTTACACAAATACCACTTTAATTATTCATTTATTTTAATTTACTTTAATTTAGATCCGTTCAGCAGATTTTTGGCTTCAATACCCAAATGGTGCCGACGAGATTCGTTTTACTAAGCCTACTGTGTCCACCTGTCTCCCACCTTTATCGGGCTGTATCTTTTGATTCGTAATTATAGTCCTATACCTTAAAGTATAACAACAATGGCCAAGAAACTGGCCAAGTGTGAGTCAGCATCGCGTTAAATGTTACAAATATTACAGGACATTAATTTCACACAGCGCCATCTAGTCTCAAACTGAGCATAACTTGTAATATGGGAACTAGCTTACGGAAATATGACTCAGATACTTTTTTTTTTGTAAAATATACTTATGATATAATACAACACCCAAACACAGAACTAACATCAATGAATTCATAACACAAATGTTTGTACTGGCTGGGAATCGAACCCACAACCTACAGCGAAAAAGGCAGAGCTATTACCAAGTCAGCTGTGAGGCTTGTTAAGTCTCGGGAAAAATTAACACCCTTTTGCCTTAACCATATTTCAGGTCAGGTTAGGTCGGAACCATCGGTGAGCGTTACAGACTCGTGCTTGGTCAGTTTTCAAGTTAAATACTCCACGTTACTTCGTTAAAATACCATTTGGGATTTTAAACAAAAAGCTTTTAAACTTTTTAAGTAATAACAGAGTGCCCAGTATTGAGCCAGCGCAGCTAAATAGACTCTGACCTCGCCTTTTACGGGTATTTATTTAGTTTAGTACCGAGTTGGGATGAATGTTAAAAGTTAACACATTATATTTTTTTTTATTATACGACAAGGAAGCGCTTGGCCTTCATCTCAACTGGTATCAAGTTACAATAAGGCAGAAGGTGGAAGCGCACTTCACCCGGAATCCTCAACAGTTTGAGGAACTGGCTATCTTACCTCTAAATGCCGGATCAAAACAACTTGTTGTAATTGTGTCAGACTAGGTAAGATGGTGGTTGCAAGCCAGGTGGACTTAAGTCCTACCACCAACCAAACCAAGCACGTTTTTGTTTTTTTGGGATTTTGGGAATTTGGGAAGGGAGGTACCCATGGGGATCGAGTCTTGAGTCATCTGCGTCTGATACCGGTGGTTAAACCACTAGACCACAGAGCATTATTACAAGCTAAGTAATATATAGCGTTGTGCTTAGTGTTAGATAAAAAACAAATGATTTTGCACCATGCGCCCGAATGTGTGTTACCTAAAACTCCACCAAAATTCACCGGAGCAGCCGTTTTTATTCAGTTACTCGTTGTCTGTCAAAGTCGTAGCGAACAGTAGCTTACTTTGCATTTTAAACCCTAATTTGTTAGGTTTGAGTTGCTTTTTGTTTGAGCAGTAAGTTATTAAATTTGTTGCTATCTTTTACAACAATAAATAATAGATACAAACAGATGTATAGGCATATTATGCCACTATTTTTGCATTATAAGTGTCAAATAATAAAAAAGCTTATTGTTAAGGACACTACGTTTTACTGAGATTTAGGCACTACGGACCCACGATACCCCCGGCGACACCCCTGGTGGTGTCGTGGGTCTTTTAAAATCAAACGATACCCCTGTTCGAAATGACCGTAGTGTCGCGGTGTGGAATGCGGAAATGCATTTATCTCTTGTATGTAAATAACTAATGTATTTATAACTATAACGCATAATTATTCTACTACCTTCTTCCCTCGTAAATACGTTATATGGTACATATTTTTTGAATAAATGTAATTGCTATTAACTTTTTCAATTATTGTTATATTTTTTTCATTTCATTCTTCATATGGGCGGTGTAATAACTCTGTTGTCAGAGTTTACGAGCCGCTGCCATAGACGCCTCACGTGACTGTTTACGTTGTTTTACGTGTGTTAAGTTTTATTTTGGTGAAGGTATATATTTTAGTAAGCAGATAGGTACATTTTTTTTTCTCATGTTTCAATTATTCTTACGTATTAAATGAGGTATGTTTAGTTTTGTAAATTTAAATATTTATTTATTCTCATTTATCTTGTGCACCCTCCTACCATCAACCGTACTTTTACTATCCTCTCTATCCTAAGGTTGTCTGGAAGAGATCGCTTTTAAGCGATCAACAATTTTTTTTTTATTTTTTATTCATTCATTTTTTAATTCATTCATTCATTCATACATTAATTTTACTCAGGAACTTAATAGATTATTCTGGCATTCAAGTGCCTTATATTCGAGTTTATATTTCCCCGTGCAGGGATGACCTAATTGCAAGCTTTGCAAGCCTGTTGCTACCAGAAAATAGCTGTGGAGTCAGCTTTGCACACCAAACAATGTACAGCGCTTAGAACCGCTTACATTGTCACGTAGCTGGGAAAATGTAGACTGTGTGTGGCTGCTTACTTACTGTATATGTATATACATTAGCATTAATGACTTCTGGAACCTCCATATAGATACGTACTGATACGTACTGTGATGACAAACTTTTTTTGACCAATAATTAATATGAATACCTATTACAGGACAGTTATTTGACACAGCGCCATCTAGTCCCAAACTAAGCAAAGCTAATATGGGAATAACATTAAAGGCTACTTTTTATGCGGGAATCACTTCGGTGTTAATATGAACAGAAGCCAGTTTTAATTTAATTATGGCAGTTTTTTACCGAATCGAATTCTGCAGTCCTAAGAAGGCTGAGCAAACGCACATATATTATGGGTTGTGAGTTTTTTACACATTTATTGCGTGACCGAAGTAGTTGTATAAAAACTAGTATAATCCTTTATTCTTTATTGCTCACACAAAATATATCTTAAATTATAAACAATCTTAATACAATTATGAGCATGGCGAAGGCGAGCTTAACCCTGAAAAGAGTTATCTTCCAGCAAACCCTTTTTTCCGTTAAAGGGAATTGCAGCGCCACCTACCGAGTCCTATTGTAAATATAACCCAGCAAGGAACCTATTAAAATAATCACAGACAATTTCATTAAAAGGTCAGAAGGAGTTTATTGACAAACACACGTAAACCATTATTAAAAATTATAGGACATTAATTTCACATAGCGCCATCTAACTCGGATAGAATACTTAAATACTTTTTTGTGAATATACATACATATACATTGATTTTACATGATACAACACTCAAAAACAGAACAAACATCCATAATTTATCACAGGCAAATATGTCCTGGGTGGGAATCAAACCCATAACCTACAGCGCAGAAGGCAGAGCTACTACCAACTAAGCTGAGGCTTGTTATATGTTGTGTTATGACTGTGTAAAGATAATTTATGTCTACGATTTCTCTTTGATATGATCGGCTAGGGATAGTCTAGGTTTGCAAAGCTTTACTTATTCTAAAAACACATTTACAATAAACAACAAATATGTTAATGTATGGGAAGGGAAAATGCGATATGTTACGTTTGGTTCGAAAAATATGCAGCGTTGCTAGGAGATTCGTAGAGGTTGCTACGTGAGTGCTACGGGGCGTAGCACTCACGTAGCAGTCTGCTACGAGTACCGCATGAATTGCTGAAAACTTTGTAAATAACTTTACTACATTTATATGTAATGTGAATTTACATTGACATTCACTGATTCCCTTGTACATAGTTAGTTTAATAGTACATATATAAATATATATATACATAATGCTTGGATTTTTGATGTTTGTACATACATAAAAAATAAATATTAATTCAGAACATGAATTTCACACAGCTCTAGCCCCAACCTAAGTATAGCTTGTAATATGGGGACTAGATTACGGATAAAAGACCTGCAGACACAAGATCCATACACACATAAAAAAACTATTATATACAATTAAATTAAATTACTTTAAAATTAAAAATTGAGGATACATGACGTATTATGTATGTATTTACGCGACTACCTAGGAGGGTAATGTTTTTAAGAGTACCTATGTTTGTTTGTATGTCCATTTCATTATAACGCTCTGTATAGCCAGACGGCTTAATGGATTTAGACATGTGAAGTTTGGTTCCTCTAAATAATGAAAGTGTCATATAATTTAAATATATAACAATAAAAGATGGGAGAGAATTCACAAGTGTGTTTAATTAATAAAATATGGGTATCAAGTAAAAATAATACATGCCAATTCATTTATTGTAATACTTTTTAAGGCCACATCTCGTAAAACCTTGAAGTTAGAATTTTGCAGTCGGATTTACTGAAACCCGACTGCAAGTGTGCAGTCGGGTTTTAGTACATACTTCCACTATCAATTTGTTGTTGATGGATTTATCTATAGTATATAGCAATCTATGTGTTCGTGTGTATGTTACCTTTTCTATTCAGTTCAAGGGATCATAATGTAATTTGACATAGATATAGTGTACGCCATCATCGGTAAGAAGCTACTTTTTACTCGAGAAAGCACCAAAAGGCGGGCAAAAGCTAATACTTTTTCGTTTAAATAAGGATTATTTTGTTATTTTATGGGCATTTTTTCTTCTTTATGTGAAGTATCATCTTCATTCTTAACAGCCCACTGGGCCTGGGGGATTTTTTTTTGTACGATGGGGAAGCACTTGGCCTTCATCTCACCTGGTTACAAGTAAAGATAAGGCCAAAGGTGGAGGCGCACTTCACCCGGAATTCTTAACTAACTGAGGAACTGCCTACCTTGTCTCTAAATGCCGGAACATGAGGAATCGTTGATATGGCTACAGAATTAGGTAAGATGGTGGTAGCTAGTCAGGCGGACTTAAACAAAGTTCTACCACCAACCAAACCAAGCACAATATATTGTACTCCACCTGGAGATCGAACCCAGGACCTCTGGATCTGAGAAATTTTGATTTGAACCACTAGACCACAGAGGGGGTTTTGCAATAATCTCCTAACTTGGCGGTTTAGTGATCGCAGAAAAGCTGTTACATAAAACAGACAAGTAAACTGTTGCTTTTCTTCAGGTAAGATAGGTAGCTCAGTCGGCTTTTACGACATCCGTGAGCTGAATTGGAGGAGACAATTCTAAGCAAAGAAAATAACGTTTCCAGCTTTCTCTGCAAAGAAGGTAACAATACCTTTAAGTAGAAATCAATACGAATAAATCAACATAAAGTAGAAAAGCGTTTAAAGATCTTATCGCGTCCAGACTTCTAAAGCTACGGTATTACCAATTTGTATTGTTACTTGTGAACGCTGGGGCTTTATTATTTACTTATATACTTTTTGATACTTTTCTAGTGCAACCCTACACAACAATAGGACGATACTCTGAAAATTACAAGTTTCTCACTCAACAACTTTAACAATAAAAAAATTAAGTGAAAGAAATGTGGGCTTTGATTTGATGAAATTATTCTTGAAAGAAAAATTAGGAAGTCTGTTTTTGCTGTAGGAGATAAAAGCGAGTCATAATGCTGTTATTAATTATTGTAATATCTCTGTTAGAATATTTAATTTGTAAAAAGAGCGTGGCTGGTGGCCAAGTGGGTATGGGCCCGCCTTTGGTTACGGAGGTAGGTGGTTCAAACCCAGGCGTGCTCCAATGGACTTTTAGACTTAGCACATTCTTTAACGAAGGAAATATGTCATATGTCACTGGATCCTTATAAGATCCACGCTCTAATAGTGTTCAGAGGGGAATCCCCTAAGAGGAAAAAGTCGTGAGTCTGTTTCGTTTATTTTTAAAGTAAAACTTTTATTCTATAATTCGAAAATGTTTCGTCCATATCGCATGTCGCATTACAGCCGGCTGTGTTTTGTTTTTGATCAGTGCATCTGAATGATTGTATTAATTATGCATTCCGTACTCTAAATACGCAGATGGAAATTAAAATCTATAGTTGGATATTTTTCCTACTATTGATTTTCCAATTATTAAGTTAAAATTAAAAACACGATGGATACATTAATACCCTGAATCGAATAATTTTCCATTTTTTTTTAGTTAAATGCCTACAATCCGAAAAAAAGTTTCACTCGCATCGTGGATTCATAAAACCACACAATCTTTTTTTATTTCTGTAACTAGTAGCAAGTGTACTAGTTTTAACCAACCTTACTCTAAGCTTTTTAAGATAGACTGATAAATAAACTCTTTATTGTGCACAAGCCTCATAGCTCAGTCGGTAGTAACTCTGCCTTCTGCGCTGTAGGCTGTGGGTTCGATTCCCACCTGAGCAAACATTTGTGTGATGAATATAGATGTTTGTTCTGTGTTTGGGTGTTGTATCATATAGTACGTATATATTTACAAAAAGTATTTAAGTATTCTATCCGTAATCTATTTCCCATATTACAAGCTATGCTTAGTTTGGGGCTAGATTTCGCTGTGTAAAATTAATGTCCTGTAATATTTAATGTCCTGTCCTGTGCACCAAGAAACAAAAAAACGAGTCAAGAAAACACTTAAACTAGGTACAGTGGGTGACCTATCTATATAAAATATTAATATATGTAATAAATATCTTTACTAAAAAAAAAGTAGGCTAGGTACCGACTGTTTTTTTTTGAGACAATTACAAGTCGGTCGAGGAAAAGTAAAGACAGCTAAAATTATTTTAAAAAATGTATCTTGTTTTGTAATGTCTGACCGAAGCAGGTAGTGTGTTCTACAAGCGCACAGCCACACGCACAGATGATTCTTAATACCGAATAAAATGGTTCTTGTCCACAGATCACACAAACTCAAGTCGTTCTGGACTCACATAGCAGACGAGCCGCTGCCGGTTCTGGATTTCCTGTCAGCGGCTCTCCTGTCAGCTGAATACGAGCGAGCGCTGGGCCGAGCGCTGGCTATGCCCGAATGCCGAGTTATACCGTTCTTTGGCGCTTTCCTCAGGGAGTTACGGTAAGAAAAAATATGTTTCATTGCTCTTTGAAAATATTTTTGTATTTCAAGTGTCAATTGGTCTCAATATTGTTGTGTCAATATACCATTTGTAAATATTTGATTTTGCTCACGAACATTCCGAAACAACCAATTACGATATAGTCTAGAAAACTAGTGCTGACAAAATATCTAGCGCTGACACGAAATTTAGTGCTGACAAGAGACAATTTAGTTAGACCCCTATTAATATGTGCACCACCAACTACCTTTGATCACCTAACTACCCTTTAGCCATAAAGTCCTCTCCATCCAAAGAAATCGCTTTTAAGCGATAAGACCACCCATTGTCCATACATTATTTAAGTTATCCAGTCTTATTTTTAAGGTGTGCAATAAAAAAAATCATTCATTTATTCATTCATTCATTCATTCATTCATTCATGCACTCATCTGGTTTCAACGGAAGACCAGCGTTGTGTTGTAGTATATATTATAACAGCATATTGCTGTGTCGCACGCCAATTTCATGCCTGATATGTATGATTTTTCTCATTCTTTCTCTTTTCATCAACAGCCTCTAAGCTGCTGATGAAAAGAGAGAAATAATCTAGTCTTAAGGCGCGATTCCATTAGGTTAGGCAAGTCTTGCATACAAGTATGACGTCACATTTGCGTAAGTACAAGCTTCTTGTATTTTAAAAATGTTTTCGAGAGTGTCGGCCCTTATGTCCAACACCAATTTCAGACGCTCAGCCTATTATCATCCCCACCTGGTTGATATTCCACGTATAAGAACTAAACGCTTTCAAGAATCTTTTTTCATGCGCACTGCAAGAACTTGGAATAAGCGCCCAGCGTCTATATTTCCGCTGTTACCTTCTGGGTGGGTTCGCTCCATCGTAGATCTCATTATTGCCTGTAAAAGTTTCGAAGTCGAGAGCCGACGTGAATAAAATAAAAGATATAAAAAAAAGTTTCATAAATTAGTAACATATGAAATCCTCAAAGTCAAAAACACGTCGACAATACACCATTATTCATTAACGATCTCAATAAAGGCTATTGTAACCAGCGGCAACGTTTATAATAAACGCGTAGTAGCTTTAACTTCACGCGGATTATGAGCCGATGGGAATATCATAGAGATGCTAATATCTCGGTTCCTTGCATTGTTTACTTTGGTTTGGTTTAACTAAAAAGCGGTTATAACAATTACATTAATTAAAAATACTTATCAAACCAAAACCGATAGATTATAAAAAATCACATATCATTAAATTAGTAGAATACGCAGCACAATACAGTAACAGGAATAAAGTAATTAAATTCATATTTGGAATAGTCAGTCTCACAGTCAATCTAACAGTATATATCTAACAGTCAATCTCTCACACAACTTTAAGCATTCTGACAATATTACCGCCTAGCAAACAAATACAAATTAGTTTTGTCATCAAGGAAAGCGTTGAAAATTCAAATTCACTCACAGATGTTTTGTCTCTCTCATATCTTGTCTAAAATGGGCACCACCGTATTCCGTCAATCATAAACATCTCTAACTTTAGGGCAAGTTATCTCTTTGCGAGATTGGTTCGCGCTTTAGTAGTTGTTTAGTATGGGACTTATAACCAGATGAGATGAAGGCCAAGTGCTTTCCCGTGGTACAATAATAAAAATAATATCTTAGCCCCCAATAGTAGCACAGTGCCTACACGAAAAAGAAAGCTATATTCATTTTTGATTCATCGTAATGGGGCTTCTGTACAGCCAAAATCATCGGTTTGACATTCCACAGGACAGTTTCACTAATTCCATTTTGTAGCCTTTCGCCAAGATTAATTTTCAGTTCTGTAGGCGGTAGCAACAACTCTATAAATATGTTAATCATCCTGTACCCGCTTGAATAAGCATCCCATGTGTTATTTTTTAATTACCCTCTCTCTGTGCACGTTATTTTCGCACTAGTGAAGTTTTCGTTTTTGGACAGGCTCCAGTCTGAGGATTTAAAGCACTCTCGTTAAAATATCATGAAAAGCCTTTTAATATTGTAAATGTCTGAGCGACAATTTATTTTAAGGTTCCGTTCATAAACTGTAATCTAAATATATAAAACAGTCGTGAAGCTGACTGACTGACGAGACATGATATTTTCAGGGTAGCTTCGTTTTGAAGCGATGGGGTGCTAAGAAAGGATTAAAATATACTCATAAGAAGGAATGTAATGGAAGAGAACTCATTTAAGGATTATGTTCGCCTTTATCATACTATAATTCTAAGTTAACTGGTGTTAATATATCGGTGTGTGCAATAATAACGTGCTACGAATAGATAAAAAAATCTTACAAAGAATTTAAAGTAATTCACATTGGATTCGTTTCATTCGCATCTAATAACACAATAATCACCACTAATCACAGTATTTTTGATAGGTTCATTTTATTATTTGAAATAGGTATGTCAGCTTTCGGCCTCGAAAGTGGTTGACCTTTAGTTAACAGCTACGTCAGTGATAATCGTATCGCTTGTGGTTACACCGGTAAAGATCCGCCCAGCTTGCGGTTGCCCTCGCTAAAGATCTAGTGGTTCCACCAGTGTCAGATCCCGAGGTCCCGGGTTCGATCTCCAAGCGAGTACAAATTGTGCTTGGTTTCGTTGGTGATAGGACTCGCCTGGCTAGCTACCACCATCTTACCTAAGTCTGTCACCATTACAATAATTATTAATTGTTGTATTCCAGCATTTAGAGGTAAGATAGATCCTCAGACTGTTGAAGATTCCGTGTGAAGTGTGACTCCACCTTGGCCTTATCACCACTTGAAACCACGTGAGATAAAGGCAAGCCGAAGTCAACAGCAACAATACCAAAAAAAAAACTGATTCTCAGTTTCATTGCAGTGAGATCCTGGCCGCGACTCCAGCTATCACCACTCACGTAGGAAGTCCTACGAGAAGAGAATTCAAACGGGAGTCAGGGAAAGACACGATGAGAGAGAGTGGGAAGCGAGTCGAACCGAGTACAACCACTAGTCCTCTCAGAGATAGACGGGACAAGGTGCCTGAGGCTAGTAAACAAGTGGTAAGTAGCTGTCACTAGTTAGGCTAAGGACTCAACACAAAATGAAACAAATGTGCGCTAATTTTAAGCATTATCCGTTCAGTTTTGACTGAAGGTGGAAAAACATCTTAAAGATAATTAGCATTTCTAATATGAGGTGGTACCTCCTAGTTGTTTACCCCAGGCAACGGAAGGCTGGCTTTTAATAGCGGTTACGGCTGAATGATCACAGCACTGGAGATAGGACCCGATTCCCAGGGGGAGTACAAATATTGTGCTTGGTTTGGCTGGTTGTAGGACTTTATTTAAGTCCGCCCGGCTGGCTCCCACCATCATACCTCATTCTGTCTCCATAACAACAATTCTAAAATGGTTGTGTTCCGGCATTTAGAGGTATGATAGCCAGTTCCTCAGTTTGTTGAGGATTCCTGGTGAACACGTTAAACCTTATCTTTACTTGTAACCAGGTGAGATGAATGCCAAGCGCTTCGCTGGGAATGTATGTGTCAAATGGAGAACAATATGGATATCGATGATTGAGATTAAGATGTTTTTTGTCTTGGTTTCGCATTCACTGCAATGCAACATAAAGTAGCAAAGGTAACTACTACGCCGCGCTTATCGCCAAAGTAACCTCGGTTGGAAGCTGTGGTGGGGAGGGCACGTTTTGAGGATTTTGGATTGCGACATTATATACAAAAGCATTTTAGAGGCGGCGGGGAGAGTTCGCGCGATCAAAGATAGATTAAATAAGAGACATGTAGATCTCACTATCCGTCTCTTATCTAATCTATCTTTGAACAAGTAATGTTGATCTCCGGGCATAGCAAGCTTGGAGCAAGTGAACCCATCCGAAGCAATTGCATGTGATGAGTAGCATTTCGGTATGGAATTAATTGCTGTTCCAGTACATAGCCTCATTCGAGGAGGAAGCTGACCAGTCTCCTAGTTGGAAGCGAGTCGGCCCCGAGGGTCTCGTGAATCTGGAGAAGGTGTACCGCACCCAGGCGGTGATGGACCACATAGCATCCTTCCACCAGCATCATCACACGCTGACGAGGACGCAGCCAGCAGCCTTCTACGACCATTTGAGGTGACGACTTTGACCTTAAAGTTAACCTTTACCTAGATCTTAATCTTTATTTTGACACCGACTATAAATCTCAGCGTAAAAATACAAAACAAAAACGTTTGTGAAAACATTTAAGACAGATTTTGGTCCACAATAAACCGAAAGCAATGAGATGGTGGTTTGACAGGAACTCTTGATCTTGCCCTTGAGCTTGCGACCTTGACCTTACTTATAAACTTTAATTACGACCATGGTCTTGACATTGACCCTGACCTGTTAATGTGCCAATAATCTCGTTAAAGGAGTTGGGTGAGAGATCCGGTTTGAAGATTTTTTTTTTCTACGACGGGGAAGCGATTGGCCTCCATCTCACCGGGTGTCAACTTAAGATAAGGCCGAAAGAAGGTGGAAGCGCGCTTTACCCGGAATCATCAACAGACTGAGGAGCATGGCTGTCTTACCTCTAAATTCCGAAACAACAAGAACTGTTGTTATGGCGTGATACTTAGATAAGATGGATTTAGTTAGCCAGGCGGACTTACAAAAAGCCCTACCACTAGCCTTGTCATTTAGACCATATTGAAAAATAAAACTTACCACATACGACATATTGGCAAAAATCCATATTTTAAAGTCTTTCTGGCACAAAAACCTATTTAGCAATACACACTTTTTTTGAAGGAGGCAGAATTTCGAATGGCAGGTTACAACCCGTACCTTGTAGATGTTCCAATGTTACCTTTATCATTAGAACTGGTGAGGAGTGGAACTCTTGGCCGACGTCTGTTTTTCCGCACGAGAACAATCCTGGAGTGTTCAAGTCCAGAGTGAATAGATTCCTTTTAATATAATATAATATAAGTTTATTTCAGGTAACGTAAGAATTGTACAGGATGTTTAAATACTAATTCTAAGACCCATATTAATATATACCTTAAAACTAAAATACATACAAAATATAACTTAAACTAAGGCACACGTGATGTCGCCGACGTGTCTCGGTGCGGGGGATCTCGCGACAGGCGACCCTTGAATCGCCGGAACTTCACCCCTTTCGGCCAGAAAATAGGGCTCAGGAAAGTCGAGAGGCGATCCGTAGGAACTCTCACCATAAATGAGCTGAAACTCACATTATGACGAGAGTCCAGCTTCTCAACCCTCAACCTCACTCCGGCTTTCCTCTTGACGTACTCCACCACCTCTGCGGTCTTCACGTCGTAGTGGACGCGGGACACGTAGATCTGCGTAGTGGGTACTTCCGCTCGGAATAAGTGGTCACCGGATGCAGTGCCACATTGGTTCGTGCAAGAAGGCTTCACATATTTCCTCACCACCTTCGTGAAGCCCTCTGCATCACAAGGCTCCTTCCGCGGAGGCCTAGCGGGTGCAGCTTTTAGACAAGCGTGCTCCGTCTGAGGCCACATCGCCACTTGTTGCTTAAGTGAGTTTGGTGGTAAAACGCTTGGCTATCATCAATAAAACAAACAAGAAAAAATGTGGAACTTTAAAGGGTTAATAGGCATATTCTGGTCCAGAGACCATTCGGGCGCCATTTTAACCGCCTCTGTGGTCTTGTGGTTCAATCCACAGATTTCAGATCCAGAGCTCCCGGGTTCCTGGTGGTTAAACGCTTGGCTATCAGGCTTCGAGACTTAAAAATGCGATTCTAAAAACTCATCTGACCCTTTCTCCGCAGAGTAGCATTGTCGTCATGCGAGGATCCGGTGTTCGCGCCCCCCTCGCAGAAGACGACGGGCTGCTTCGAAGACGAAGCTCTCTACGAGCTGGAAGGAGGGGGCTATAGCCCGGTGCAGCCGCTCCCGCACGACCACGGAGTGACCATGTTCCCGCTGGCTCCTGGGAGTGGAAAGAAAATGGACCGGCATCTACTGCAGGTGAGTTTACGCTGTTATTCCCCGACTTCCGAAGGTATTATTTATTAAAAAACCACCTCTGTAGTCTAGTGGCTCTCCCACCTGCGTCAGGTCCAGGAATTTGTGCTTGGGCTGGTTGGTTGTAGGACTTCCAAATTGAGTCCAGCAAGTGTCTTGGGCATGCTTCCGTCTGGTACTGGTCTGGAACAGTTGAGTTACCTATAGGCCGTTTGTATCAGTCCTTAAGTAATCCGACTGATTCCTTTTTCACATAGTTAGTTTGATTGTGCATTATTGTCAAAAAATAAATTGATTCAAAATTTTTGTGTTCCAGCATTATGAGGTAAGATTTTTGAAATTCTAAAATAGCTTAACAAGAACCATTGTAAGATTCTTATTTGTTTTCAGATAATGCACCACGGCACAGCCTGCGTGGTTGGCTCCCTGGACCTGGAGTGGAGTGGTACTCTGGCCCAGCTGCGACTGGAGCGGGGCTGCGCGCTGATCGCGTGGGTGCAGACCGCGCAGCTGCCCCATCATACCCACCACAGTACGTCATCATCTTCCTGATCCTCATCCCGCACAAGATGGGCTCGACACAACATGTCCTCGCCATAGACATAGACATTCATTTATTTCCTTTTATAACACACATTAATAAACATAACAGAACGAAATTGACAAACCGAAAAACACGAGTACAATGTAAATACTGTTTGTGGTGTGTGCTGCATCAGCAAATGGGACATAACTCAGCATTATGTCTCACTGCAACACGTGTCAGCGCTGATATTCTGTTCATATCATAGATCATAGATCTGTTCAGTCTGGAGAGTACAAGTGACTCGACTAACTGAATGCGAAGTTCTTCACTTAAATAAGGCCTAATGTTATAAAGGACCTTTCGTTTATAAAAACATGATTGTATCGAATTCGCAATATGTTTCTCGAACCTTAAATTAGCATCCATGTTAAGACCTAAGTTACGTGCCTCAAATACTTGCTCTATAGGGTCTCCCATTAACGAGATGGTGATCGGTAGACTAAGATTATTAAGACGATGCTTGGTACCAATAGCCATATATTTAGTTTTTGTGGGATTTAGAAGCAAGCTGTTCCGGCGTGACCAGACAGCAACCCTGACCAGATCATCATTTAATCTTTGAATCGCCGAGAGTGCGTCATCAGGCTTGAAAGAGATGTATAGTTGTACATCGTCTGCGTAGATGTGAAACTTACAGTTTACAATGCATTTTGCAATATCCGCTGAGTGAACAACAATGGGCCTAAAATGGGCCTTGAGGCACACCTCTCACAAGAGAGGTCTTCTCACAGAAGAGTCTTCCTTTACCCCTATATCCATCCACACTAAAATTCAAAACTCTTCTCGATACATAGCTGTCATCATTCCTCAATTCATGACCATACCATCCTAACCTATTACTTCTCAACCTATCTATAACTGGCACCAGTTCCACACTCACTATAATCGCCTCCGTGGTCAAGTGGTTCGCTCACCGCTGTCAGATCCAGAGGCCCCGGGTTCGATTCCTATGGAGTACAATGTTATGCTCGTTTTGGTTGGTGGTAGGACTTTGTTTAAATCCACCTGGCTAGCTACCACCATCATACTTATGTCTGTCGCCATAAATTCTAAATTGTTGTATCGGTATCTAGAGGTAAGATAGTCAATTCCTTAGACTGTCGAGGATTCCGTTTGAAGTGCGTTTTCACCTTCGGTTCTACAACTTTTTTTTTTTTCCCGGCATCAATAATCCGGGCGTCGGCGACCCTCTGACTTAGGATGTCAGAGTTTTTCTACTACTTTCTTTATTTAAATGTATACCTATTATTACTTTATTGTATACAATTACTTTTAAGCTACATTATTTTAACATTTTCGATTGTATAGTCTAGTCTTAATTTACTTCCTTGATAATAATTTAGGCTAAGTGGAAGAGAGACAGTGATAACCAATACATTTTTCCACTTCTTTTGACAGAATAGAGTTGCAGCCTGAAAACTCTTCGATTTTTTCAAGCTGCAACGCTACTCTATCTCACAAATCTTACACATTTATTTAGAGTTAGGATAAACAATATACTTAGCAATACATTTTTCCACTTTTGACAGAATAGAGTTGCAGCCTGAAAACTCTTCGGTTTTTTCAAGCTGCAACGCTACTCTATCTCACAAATCTTTCACATTTATTTAGAATTAGGATAAACAATATACTAAGTAACTTATGAGTACATAAATCTAACCTTACATTTTCTTATTTAATATTTAGTACAACTTTATTATCTATATGCATGTTATATATATATTCAAATATAAATTCATCATATCTTAATACCTATTTGTTTCTTTTTATCACTATTTTTCCAATTTCTTTGCAATAATTTAGAAAGATGTCTCTTGTTTCATTTTTTTCCATTAACATGGCAACGTTTTCTGCTATAAGCTTCTGACCTACAGCTTGCTCTACTTCGTATCTCCTAAAACCAAAGGCTGGACAGTCAAATAGGATATGTGGCACTGTTTGTTTTATGTCAGGTTCGCAGAAACATGATGGGTTCTCCTTACACTTGAACCGGTTCAAGTATTCGGAGAACCCACCATGCCCGGTCATTATCTGGGTTAGCACGCCAGTTGGGGTTACGTGTTTAACTATTTTGAATGCTCTAATCGCGTCGGGGAAAAATATCTTTGTGACCCCAGCGGTGTTACCTATTCTGAATCTCCTGTTCCATTCGCCAAGCGTTCCTTGTCGGATTTGTCGCTTGACGAATGAAACAGGGCAAGCGTCGTAATCTGGTTTGGTCTTGAGGTTCAAGGCTGCTATTTTAGCTAGTGCATCAGCTCTTTCATTACCTACCAGTCCGGCGTGAGCCTTAATCCAGAAAAGGTCCACTCCTTTATTTTGCTCTCTGCTGGCTTTCAAATTCTTACGAATTTTTACGGCAAGCGGGTGAGTGGAGCCTTTATTCGTTATGGCTTGGAGTGAAGATCTGGAGTCGCTATATATGCCGAAACTGGTTTCCGTGCTTCTTAGGACTTCTTCCGTCGCTTTCCATATGGCCAGTAATTCAGCCTGGTAAACCGAGCAATATGACGAGAGCTTCAGCTTTAGGGATTTTGTCTCGGCCCCATTTGTCCATATGGACAATGCGGCTCCGATTTTTCCCTCCAGCTTACTGCCGTCTGTGAACATCCGGACTGCGTAATCGCTGTGGATGTCCACTTGCTCCAGGTTTTCCAGGCATATGAATTCCCGGACCATATGTTCTGCTGTGCGAAATATGCCGACATTTTTTCCACTTCTCTGTCCGCTAGTGCTGATTGGGTGACACCCCTCCGTGCCTCGTACAGGGCGGCTGCCTCTTGTATCCTGAGGTCGAGGGGTAGTATGCCGCTCAGCACCAGCGCAGAGTTTAGGGAAACGGTTTTATATGCACGGCATAATTTCTGGACGAAACCTCGTAGCGTATTGTCGAGCAATTTTTTAACGCACTGCTTTTTTGTGGCTGGGGCCCAGACGCTTGAAGCGTACATAACTACGGGTTCTGCCACTGCCTTATAGATAGTCCTCACGACTTCTGGATGGAGACCCCAGCTGATCCTGGCTGCTTTTGATAGATGTTTTGTGCTTTTTTGCACACTTTCGCAGTGTGTTGGTTAAAAGTCAGTTTTTCATCTATCACTAGCCCCAGGATCGTGATCTCCTTGGACATTGCAATGTCGATCCCGCCCATCGTTAGGCGTGGGGTATCAAATTTCAGCTTCCTCGTCACAACCATCGCGTTGGTTTTGTGTGGTGCGAACTTCAGCTTATTTTTGATACCCCACTCCCGGACACGGGCGAGCGCGGCATTGGCCTGTCTTTGGACTTCTGTGCCGGTGTCCCCATCAAAGACCAGGACGACGTCGTCCGCAAACGCTTGACTGTAGTAATTGTTTGCCTGCAGCTCTTTGAGGAGTGGGTCGATTAGCAGGTTCCAAAGAATCGGACCACCGATGGATCCTTGCACACATCCTTTTTCGGTAGTCTTTAGTATTTCTTCTCCTGCATAGCGTAATCTGACCCTCCTATCCTCCAGGTAGCTGTCTATTAACTTTCTGATATTTGTTGGGCATCCTTCCTCTGCCAGACGGACTCTTATTGCGGGCCACCAAGCGCTGTCAAAGGCACCCTCTATGTCCAGAGAGACCACAGTCGTGACCTTCCTCTGTTGAAGTTTGTCCCGAATGTGTCCTACCAGGTCATAGAGGGCGTCTTCCGTGCTTTTTTGGGGCGTGAATCCGTACTGGCGAGTACTAACTTGTCCATTCTCGTTACTCGACATTCTCATCTCTGCCTCGTGCACTTTCCTTTCACCAGTGCTTTCATAGCCCAGCATTCAGTCCATACATTACAGGTCTCACGTTGGTCTTCTAGATTTTACTATTAATTGACCGAGCGAGCGAAGCGTCTCAGTTTCGAGATTGGCCTAAAATGCTTTTGGCCGCTGTCTGTCGGCTTATATTTTAGGCTTTATACCTACGTTTACTAATCAGACTACGCAGTCCTCTCCGTCTTTACAAGACAAAAATGTAGACACCGGGATCACTCTTCTCAGACCAAGGAAAAGCGAGTAATCGCTAAAACTTGTACCACTATTTGACTCAAAAGTCTACGTAGGTAAGCCTATGCTAGGTATTTTATTTTTCTTATTAAGTTGCGAACAACAAAAAAATATTCATTTATTAGTCCTCTCCGCTTTGCGAGACGAACTCGCAGACATCAGATTTGACCTCCTAGGACCAGGGGAACACGAGTAATCACTGAAGCTTATACCTCTTTTTGCTCAAAAGTCTAAAAGGAAAAGTGAAAGAGGAAAGCAACGGGTATTACATAAATAAATAATAAATAAATATTACAAGACATTAATTTTATACAGCGCCATCTAGCCCCAAACTAAGCATAGCTTGTAATATGGGAACTAGATTACGGATAAAATACTTAAATACTTTTTGTAAATACATACGTACTACACAACGTACTATACAACACCCAAACACAAACATGGTTATAAGGGCTCGCGATGTCTACTGTTTTTACGCAGAACCACTAGTTGAAGGGGCATTCGGAGTCGCAAATTGTCCCGGAGACCTGACACCTTATCATCCATCCCACGTTTGTTCTATTTCACGTCACGGTCGATGTCACCGTTTTATAGTACTGCAAGGTACTAAAAAACTTACCGCGATACGTATGCATATTATTTAGTAAATATTTCAGGACATTAAATCATTCGTATAGCTCCAAACTATGCTAGGAATATGGATCTAGATTGCGCATAAAATCTTGTACATTTAGCTCAATTGGCAGTAGCTCTGCCATCTGCGCTGTTGGTTATATGGGTTTCATATTCACCCAGAACAAACATTTGTGTGATGAATATGTTTGGGTGTTGTATTGTATGTGTGAAACAATTAATTTGGCGTAACTCTCAACATTCAACAAGTTATTTGGGTGTCCGGTTAATTTAAATGAATTGTTATTTTCAGATGACAGTGCAGAATGTTTCGTACCCCCCGAGATCAGCTTATCCTACAACCCTGAGGAGGTGATCCCTCTGAAGTACACCGCTCATCTCACGCATGAGAACGAAGCGGGGATCGTGGGTGATGAAGGGTAATATTGTCTTTATTTAACATAAAACATTTATTCAATAAAAAGTACAATTAAACTAGCTATGTACAAAGGAATCAGTCAGATTACCTAAGGACCGTTACAAACGGCCTATAGGTAACTCAACTGTTCCAGACCAGTACCAGACGGAAGCGTGCCCAAGACACTGGCTGCATTGCCACGCTGAATAGCTATGCTAATTCGCTGGCCTAAATAAGAGCCAGCCCTTGGGTCACGTGTCGCCTCAATCAAAAGCCCCGCAATATTTTTGAAAACCCGGAGGGCACCGGCTCCCCACGGTTTAACATAAATGATTGAATTAATTCATTTAAATTCTGTAACGCCTTAAACTACATGAATGCTAGGCTAGCTATTTGTTAACCGTAGGCATGATCCGTGCTTCTTAGCTGGACACAATACGCCGATTGACCTTATCCCTTCTCCTTTCCACCACCGGACTAGCAGACGTACGCATCGATACGCCTCATCTTTATAACTACCTAGAGGGTTTTTGTTAGGGAAGCTTGTACGGAATGGAACTCGTTACCCTCGTCTGTTTTTCCGCACCAGTTTAATCTTGGAGTGAAAAGGTTCTTTACTGAATTTTCAAGGGAAGGTCAAGCCAATGAAAATACTCCATTAGCTGTGGTCCAGGGAAGTTTTTTCGTTATCATTGCACCATGTTCCAGATTCATTGACCTTCAATGCGTCAAAGACATGCGCATCGGAGGTGCCATGGTAGACCAGAGAGAGGTGGCTGAGCTAGTCGCCACCGCTAGGAGGTTCGGCCTGCCTTGTTCGAAGAGTCCTCACAACATGATTACTATTGTCTATGGTCGGACGCTGAGCGAAAACAGGACGGTGCATTTCATCTTTCCTTCTCATACCTTCAGGTAAATATATATAAGGCTTTATGATCCCAAAGTACCCTCATGCCAAAGTCCAACGCCAAGCAATCCGTTGACGCGCAGGAGAGCTAGTGCCCCGGAAAAGTAGGAAACCTTCAAAGAACTAGTGTTACCTATGCACGAAGAGGGTATATTTAATTGCTGATGGATATTTCACAGGAAAGAATAGAAACCACGAAGGTTTTAAAAAAGTTTCAGTTAGTGGGGTGCTTTCAAGATACGCAGACAGAAGGTCCCGGACCACATTTCAAGAAAAAAGTTCATACTCTTGTATGGGGACCTTTAAAGGACAGTAGAGGCATTCTAATAATTGTTGTGTTCTGGCATTTATAGGTAAGATAGCCAGTTCCTCATTTAGTTGAGGATTTCGGGTGAAGTGCGCCTCCACCGTCAGCCTTATCTCAACTTGCTACCAGGTGAAATGAAGGCCAAGCGCAACCCCAAAAAAAAACGGCATATATTGAGTATCACGTTCCAGGGTATGGGCAGTCGGCCTCCACACGGTGATCAGGGCATTGATGAGCCAGGCCAAGCTGGCAGACCGGAGCTTGGCCTGGCTGAAGAACAAGTACATCGGTCTGTACTACGAGGATGGCTGCTGCTGCGAACCGCTCGTCTCTGATGCTATACGGGTATGTTAGTAAGCTGGTGGTTCGCTCTGCTGTCAGTTCCAGAGGTCCCGGGTTCGATCCCTAGAGTGGGTTCACATTTGTGCTTGTTCCTGGCTAGCTTCAGTCACTATAACAATAACTGTTATGCTCCGGCGTTTAGAGGTAAGATAGCCAGTTCCTCAGTTGAGGATTCCGGGTGAAGTGCGCTTCCACTTTCGGCCTTATCATAACTTGACACTAAGTGAGATAAAGGCTGATAACTTCCCCGTTGTACAGTAAAAAAAAAGTGGTTACCCACTCTTTCTTACCCGACTGTCTCAAAAATAGGTTTATGTGTTTCGAGAGTAGTATGTATGTGTTTTTCATTGGCGCGCTCTGCACCCTAATGAATGGCTCAATGTATAGTTTAACCTTAATTGTGGAAGTGACATACTTAGTTATAACATTGATTTTATCTGAAAAATTAAAAGGGGTTTTCTAGTGGAACGTCCATCATCCCGTGGGAATTTCCCAAAATCGTTTTCAATTCCAAAGTGAATAGGTTTTATTTAGACAAACGTACTATCATAGGCCACATCGTCACTTGGTATTCAAGTCACCTTGTGGTCAAACACTTGGCTATCACCAATAATGGATAATAAAAAATATTTTGATTAAAAATCTCACTTATCATATTTTCCAGGTATTCGGAGGCAGAGAATCGATCTGCAACAGCTCGTCACACTCCACACCCGTCAAAGGCACTTTCACAGACTCGCACACAGACTCTATCCGAAGCTCTGGAATTAAATTTAAGGTAACCTTCTCTCCCTATTCTCAAACATACGAGAAACCTTGTCGGATCGAGTTCGGAATCTTCCGATGGAGATTCCAAAAATGCAATTTCTAACTTCTGAATCTAAAAATTCGAATGCAATTAATAGTATTCGAGACTTCCATAGAAAATTTTCAGAAATGGTTCAGCTATATTGTTGAAAGCTATTGGATTGTCGAATCCGCAATCTGATAAAAAATGATGTTTCCAATTCGAAATCTTTCCGTGTGGTTGAGAATCGATTTATATGTCAAAATATACCCAAAGTATTTTGGTTTTTTATCATTATTCTACCTAGTAAATAATAAAAAAAAAACTAGTCCCAGGTTCTTGCCTTTCTCCTTGTGTGCTGGTCGCGATTCCGAACAGGCGGTAGTTTTGACTTTCTAGTTAGAGAGAGAGAGAGAGAGAGAGATCCTAGAAGCATAATTTATATTTTGGTGGTGTACCTACCAAGCAAGCTTATACTGATAACTTTATACTCTTGACCTCCAATCGCCTCGCTTCTCCCAGAAGGCACTGAGAGAACACTCCTGGGGGGTAGATCCCCACCTTCCCCAAACCATAAATACCACATTAGCGAGTGTCCGCTCAATATCTTCAACCTAGCCCCTCCTTCTCATTTCCATCACCGGACTACACATGGTCGGCAGGTTACAATTACAACCCGTACTTCTTCTGTTTTTCCACACCAACACAATCTTGGAGTGTTCAAGTCCACAGTGAACAGGTTCCTTTTAAAGCGTGCTCTATCTTAGGCCACATCGCCACTTGTTGCTCAAGTGAGTTGGTGGTAAAACGCTTAAATCAATCAGAAAAGATTTTTTTTTTTAATAGGCATATTCTGGGAAGGCTCGGTCCAGAGGACATTCGTGCCCAGGGAGCTAACCTAATATACATTCTAGGAACTTACCGTTATGGACTGATTCCGAACAAGCGGTAGATTTGACGTTTCAAAATGATCCTAAGAAATCATAATGAATAAAAAAAAAAAAAAACTTTGACTTTGGAAATGTTGTGGTTTTTTTTAGAAAAATAAGTCAACGTCAGAGCTGAAGAGCTCTCCCAAGAGTTCTGGCTCCCACACCTCCGGGAACCGGAGCGAGGACGACGCGGTTCAGGGATCGCCACGACACAGGTACGGAGACCCTTGTACCACAATCTGCCTACTGTTAAGTTGCTTAGTAGCGGGACGTGGTTTCTCGTTGTTTTTGAACGCTCTCTTGGTATAATAATTATATTTTAAAAACTAAAAAGAAAACCGACTTGAATGAAGAATATGATACCATTTCTATTTAATATTTGAAGAGTTCCCTCGATTTCGCGGTCGGGTTTACTCTTTATTATTTCTCGGTATTATTGTGGTCTTACGAATATGAACATGTTTCTGCCGACCCTGCATAAAGCGGGATATGGACAGGAAGATGATATATTGTCAAAAGGTCACAATTGTTCGTCGTCATGGTGCAAGCTGTTTTTGTCAAGTCAAAGTTAAAATTACATTTTGGTTTTACTTTCAGCTCATACTCGGCGACAATGAGTCAGTACCACCCCTGCGCGCCGCGACACAGCAGTCTCACAGCCGCTGCTACCAGCATCATGGCAGGGTCACCCAACAGGAGCAGGTGGGTGACCTTAGATACACATTGTGTATGGTGAGGGTTAATGTATAAACAAAATATCCTAGAAAATCATTTAAACAAGACCAAGGAAAATATTTATTAGATGACAACGCATTTAATAGAAGAAGATTTCCTGTCACAATCCACACATTTTTTTTTTTGTGACCTTGACCTTGACCTTGACCCACAGCTCGTCCAATTAGCTGCATTTTATTTTAGGGACCGATATTAAATACACGTTTCTGTGGACCTTACTATTTATAATCAAAAAGTAATTATGAAATGAAATCAAATTAAAACCAAAGCGTTTAGGTTAGTATTGATTATTTATTTGAAATCACACGCGCAATTATTTTAAAATATCTACTTCGCATTTATCTTCGGTATTTTCCTTCGGTGACCTTGACCTTGACCGTACTCAAAATGAAATAGTAACTCCTCAGGCTTATGTTATTCCTTTTATACTTATACAGCTTGCGAAGACTAGAAACAAGTGAACGATTCTGGGAGAACCTAAAGCATCTCAGAACGGGCTCAGTCGGATTTGACACGCAGCTAGATTTTATGGACTTCGTGGCTTTGTTTAGGAGTTTTAGGTAAGCTCTCTTGTTTCAGGTACCTACACCATAAACACATAAACACATCCACATAAAATATAAACTATTTAGACTTCAAGTCGCGATTCCAAAAGGGTCGGTTTTAACATGTAAATGGGGTCTGAGACCTAGTGCTGTAAACAGAGCTCCCTATAAATACTTTCCATTACTTCTGAACAACAAAAACGTAAAAATGATAAATTTTTTGTATTTCAAATGTCATAATTCGTAAATGTTATGACAGTTGGTCATAACATTTACAAATGTTATAATGACACAAAAATCTCTCTCTCTCTCTCTCTCAAAGGTTTGGTAGAAAACTCTTTAAGGGTTAAGCTCGCCTCTGTACATGTGTTTTCCTATGACATTTAAATCAAATTTATGTGTACAATAAATAATTACAAGAAAACATGCACAATGCGACGGGACTCGAACCCGCAACTTTTCTTAAAGCCGGAAACGCTCTAACCAACTGAGCCACGAGGGTCCCGAAATCGATTCCGAATTTCAGTGTCAAATTGATACTCAGCTTGTGATCTTTTCCTAAATCTTTTCGCTGGTAGTGATTTTTTGTCATTATAACATTTGTAAATGTCTTAATGGTGATACAATTTAACCATCTAAACCAGTAGCCTACAGCGTACTTACAGTAGGCAGAACTACATTAATCAGGTCTGGTTGGCGGCTTTCGTTTGTCATTATATCTCACTGCTCCTTTATTTCCCAGTCTAGTGATGCGGTCGGAGTTGCGAGATATTTTCGAACAGCTGGCGGTACCGAGGAACCGCTCGCCGCTGCTCGGAGCCGAGAAAAGCCGAAGCTCACCCGAACTTTACAGAACGAAGGCTCTTTTTAGGACTGGTAAGGGAAAGACTAAGTCTAGACTTACGACCGCCTTTCGATCTAGAAATCTTCTTGGTTCCATCGGAAGATCAGCGTTGTGTTGTCATTTTATGTAACGCAACATGTCGAGTTGGACGCCATTTTGACACATGCACAATAGGTTGTTTTGTAAAATGTTTCTTGTGTGTGAGTTTTTACTGTATTTTTATATGTATTTTCCTATTATTTGTGTTTTCTCACATAATTTGTCATTATTCTTACTTTTAATTTTTTTTAATTTATTAAATTTTTTTCTAACCTAACCTACACCTTTTCACAGAACCATGAGTTTATAAAAAGTTTTGTTTCAGGTTTACTGACTAGAAATGGTTCTTTGGATTTGGAGCCTCCAACGGACAAGGCCAGTAGGAAGAAGGCATTTGACCTTCTAGCAGCTGCCGCTTTACCAGGTATCTATTTTTGGTGTGCAACACAAGTGATTATTTTTGTGAGTGTGATCCAAAGCGTACATTTTTTGCCTAAATTACGTTCTCGGGCTAAATGATAGGAAAATCCGATTCAAATATTCCAGCTCCATTGCTTATTGGTATTTTTATATATTAGCAAGTAATTGATTCAAGACCATTAACTTACCTACTTATAGCTACCAGTTACTTCTATTAGCAAGTCACGACTTATATGTAAGTATCAGCTATTTGTATTTCAAGACTATTTTTTTTTTTTAATGTAATATTTTTCTGTTAAGTATAAGTAGTAGGTTTACATTACTGCAGCGGCAAGCAAAAGAGCCATTGACCGACGAATATATACACATACGTAAATCCATCAATGCCTAGTTGTGGCCAATGCTTATCTCACTTGTCTCAAATAATGCGCGGAAATTAAAACTAAGTAGTACCTAGGCAGAACTTTTTATTTGAAAATAGGTAGTTACAATTACTTTTCAAGATAAGGACGAGCAACGAACAACAATATTTCCCGCGTTGAAGTGTTCATTTGTTTTTTGCAAGCCAGTTCGAATTTTAAATAAAACCTTTGACAAGTGACCTCCTTGGTTGCCATGTTTCGGAGTAAAAGATCGTTCCATTTTTAAATTACACGACAGGTATGAGTTTATTATGTAATTTAAAATGGCCGCTAAAACACGACAGATATGGATTTTCATACAACTTTTGCCGGCCGCTACTCGCAAGTAGGTAATTGGCCAGTACAACAATTTCGATTTATCTCGATGGTTGTCAAAATAATGCTCAAATCTCCAAGCATGTTTGAGAAAAAACGAATTGGTGGTCAGATGGCCCGAAGCGCTTTCTTCGACAATATTATATTGCAGGTGCAAGTCCAGACGTGGGCGGGAGAGTGCTATCCCTTCCAACGCTTGGCAAGTTCTGCGAGACGAGACAACTCGAGCCAAAGACAGAACAGCAACTTAGAGATATCATACAGGTGGGTGGCTCTATATTTACTACCTACCAGGCAGTTGACAAAATGAAGGTAAAAGGCGCTATGGACTAGCTCTAGAAGGCGGTAACTGATTTTGTTGGTGGTGTGGAAAACAGAAAAATAAAAATAAAAATAGCCTAAGAATCTAATGAAAATAATTATAATTCGACTAGTTATATTAAATACCACCTAGAGTAACGCCCGCAATTTCTTCATCACTTGAGATTTTTTTACCGCCTCTGCGGTCTAGTGGCTCAAACCCACCGATTTCAGATCCAGAGGTCCCGGGTTCGAACCCCAGGGGAGCAATATTGTGCTTGGTTTGGTTGGTGGTAGGATTTTGTTTAAGTTCGACTGGCTAGCTACCACCATCTTACCAAACTCCGTCGCCATAATAACAATTCCTTAAAAGAATAGTTGTCTACCAGCATTTAGAGGTAAGATAGCCAATTCCTCAGTTTGTTGAGGATTCCGGGTGAAGAGCGCCTCCACCTTCGGCCTAATATCAACTTGTAACCAAGTAAGATGAAGGCCAAGCGCTAAAGCGCTAAGCGTCGTAAAATAAATAAAAAAAAAAAAAAAAAAAAAAAACATTGCGTCATAGTTCTACCCTACAAATGGAATAGACTACGAATTTCGAGTCGCTAGGATTAGCAGCTTAGGCTGTGCGTTGCTCTTGTATGTCAGAAGGTAAGTTATAACACACTCACGCCAAGCTCTTTAAAAGATTTTTTTCTAATACCGGTTAGGAGTCAGCTCTTGACCTGGAAATCCCTTCGTCGGCTTTTACGGCATCCATGGGCTCAGGAGGGGTCGATTCTTAAGCCGCGACCACCACGGCAAGAACATTATTAAGTATTCTTGAAGAGAGTCTAAACACAGATTATGTTTGTCACACTTGTTTTTTTTACTTTTTTATACAGCAATGAGACGGAACATGCTAGTAAACCACCTGATGTTAAGTCTCATAGCTCAGTTGGCAGTAACTCTGCCTTCTGCGCTGTAGGCTGTGGGTTCGATTCCCAGGACGATCATTTGTGTGATGAATATAGATGTTGGTTCTGAGTTTGGGTGTTGTATCATATAGTACTTACGTATGTATTTACAAAAAGTATGTGGCATCACGTTTCGTTACAGGACCTTGGATAATCTGTAGCATTTTGTAAACCCCGCAAACACATTTTGACAGCTAGTAGAATAGTAGCAAGCTATGCTCTTTGACAATCTAGAGATACCAAGAATGAGATATCCTCTTTGGAAACGGAAGGTACCTACAAGTATTATCCGTAATCTAGTTCCCATATTGCAAGTTATGCTTAGTTTGGGACTCGGTGGCGCTGGGTAAAATTAATGCCCTGTAAGTACCTAATATTTATAATTATAATTTTTCAATTGATTAAAAAAAAAATTGCATCCCTTGCAAACAATGCTTCAATGCGTAGGTCACATCTACAAAGAGCATATCCTACGCGGCACTGCAGTGCGTCCGTCAACTTGGATGTAAGAAGTTCTCATTTCAGAGACATGAACCGGACCCATTCCTGAGATTGGAGAGCTGTCTGTCGTTCGAGGGTTTCGTCAGATTCCTGACGGATAAGGACAACTATGCCTTCGTGCCGGAAGAGCGACGGGCTAACTTCCTTAGGTGGGTCACTTCTGTTTATCCGCACGTTACTTTAGTTATACCTGGCATTTTGTTAGGTAATATAAATAAATAGCCATTTTTTTTTTATATTTTAATCTAAATGGTATTAAGTATTAAACATCCTTGTATACTATTTATATACTTTTCTCTTCACTTTTCTCGGTCTTTTTTTCATATATAATTATGTAATTTGGGCTTTCCTTTTGTTAAATTAATAAGTAAATTATGCGAATATGTTCGCATTTATTATAACTAGCAGTGGCTAGTTATAATGTTTTGATGTACGCTCAAAGATTTATGTTTCAAACCAGTCAAAATTCCATATTCTAGATATAGGTACATTTTTGCTTTTGTTTGAAGTGTGTATTGAGCGTAATAAAATAAATAGATAAGTACTTATTTGGTTAAAATTTGTGAATAAATCATAGAATTACTCAAACACTCAACTAGACTACATCAAAAAATTGTACGTCTAGTTTCAATGAGTTAGCGTATCACTGGTCAGTTTCCTTATTCGTCAATTCACTGATTCACCAGTTTACTCATAGGACAGTTTCGTAATTCGTCAATTTTAAACGCCTCTGGTTTTGGTTTGGTTGGTGGTAGGATTTTGTCTAAGTCCGCCTGGCTAGCTACCACCATCTTACCTATTCTGTTGCGATAACAACAATTCTAAAATTGTTGTGTTTCGGCATTTAGAGGTGCCTAAGATAGGCAGTTCCTCAGTTTGTTGAGGATTCCGGGTGAAGAGCGCTACCACCTTTGGCATTATCTCAACTTGTAACCAGGTGAGATGAAGGCCAAGCGCTTTCCCGTCGTACAATAAAAAAAAAATGCCCTAAAATAGGTTTTTTTTTATTCAATTTAATTGAATATGTTGGTAATTGATTAGTTTTGTCCTCAGCAAGCAAGCTTCGCACGACGAGACACTATCAAAGGAAATGACGGGACCCCTGAGTCAGTATTACATCGCGAGCAGCCATAACACCTACCTCACTGGACACCAGTTGAAGGGCGAGTCCAGTGTCGAGCTGTATAGTCAGGTCAGTGGCTAAGACGTAGTGAATTGACCTTTTAAGAACGAAGAAGAGATTTTATTTTTAACCGATTCAAAAAAGGGAGGCTCTCAATTCGTGTTCCGCGATTACCCGAAAACGCCTGGAGCGATTTGGAAAATTACGTTTTTGTTTGTAAGGGAAAACTTTGCAGTCGATACCTCAATTGAACCCTAAAAATACCTAAATCGTTGCAAGTGTGCCTATAATATTTGAAGAGCTCCCTCGATTTCTCCAGGAACAATTAAGGAAAAAACGGACCCCTGTCATCAGGTCAGGATCTGATGATGAGATCCTGAAGAAATTGAGGGAACTCTGCTAATATTATTACGCACACTTGTAGCGATTTGAGTATTTTTAGGGTGTATTACCTCAAAAGTAAGGAAAAAAAACGGACACATTATAGGATCACGCGTCTGTCTATCTGTCCGTCCATCTGTACCTGATATATATCAAAATAATTGATGAAAAAATTGGTACGTCATCCAGGTAAACGAAATTGTATGATATTCTTCATTGAAGTCGGATTCTTTTTAGTTTTTAAAACGTAATTACGTATATAACGTATATTTTTTATTGCTGATAGCCAAGCGTTTGACCACAAACTCACTTGAGAAACAAGTGGCGATGTGGCCTAAGATGGAGTACACTTGTCTAAAATAAACCTGTTCACTTTGGTCTTGAACACTCCAAGAATGTATTGGGTAAAAACAGACGAAGGCAAGGAGTTCCATTCCTTACCAGTATTAATGATAAAGGTAGAGGCGAAACGATGTGTTCGGCACAATGGAACATTTACACGGTACGTATTGTAACCGTACGACTGCAAGTCCGGTGGTGGAAAGGGGAAGGGTTTAGGTTAGGGGTTAGGTTGAAGATATCGAATGTGCACGCCAAATTGGTATTTATAGCACACAGACAACCTGGCAACCCGCCGTCTGACTGAGACTGTTGGGAACCTCGCTTCTTAGTAGACCTCATTTTGTTAAGCAAGTTTTAATAGTAGAATTAAGCTCGTCCGGGGAAAGTACTACCACAATACCTACTTCGGCCGCCAAGCAGCATTACTGCGTTTCGGTTCAAAGAGTATGGTTGTTGAAATTACGGCGTTTTTTTTGACGACCTGACGATTGATTCGTAACTATTTTTATACCACAGATTTTAATTAATTTGATGAAATTGCATTGTCACTTACTGTTACCTATTTATTATTTGAAATAATTATTGTAGGATTGCGACACATATAATATTGTTTGTGAATGAAATAAATGAAATGATCACCAAACGCTGGTGGCTTATGAAAGCCTTACATTATAGAGGTAGTGTACCTACCATGATACATTCAGGTAGCAAACAGGTAGTAAATATTTACATTAACAACGTAATACACTCAATGCTAAAACCTGGTGCAGTCAACATGACGTCAGAATGGCTGACCACTTTTCGCCTAGGTCTCGATGAAAATCGCATTATACCTCTTGTAAATACAGTATCAAGAGCAAAGTTAAAAATGTTATATTACATAGGTAGTAGGTATTTCTTTAAATAATATTCTTTAAATTCCATTAAAATCGGATAACCCCTGCGTGAGTTATGCCGTCACAAACATTGCCACTTTTTTTTTATATATATTTCTTAATTCAGAGGTAGCAAATATTTCGTTAAAGGTAGTAAATGATAGCTGATGATCTCAGCGTTTGAGGTTTTAGCAACCTACCCGGTCAGAGACCTTAAATATAGTGATATGACCTTTATATAGGAACCTCATAGCTATCTTATAGTGGGTTTCAAGAAGGCAAAGGTAAAACCAGTCTCCAAATCGTAATTTTCTCATTACGATGTTGCAACTCCGATTCAATTGAATTAGCAGGAACTATTGGGTTCTAAAAAATAATAGAAATAAAAATGGGAAAAGTGTTTTCCCATACAAACTACGTTTTCATTGGAAAGCGGAAATCAGCGATATTCAGAGGATTTTTTGAAACCTGTCAAAATTATAAAAGCCCTAACAAGAATTCACGATAACAATATAGGAAGTTTATAGTAAATGAAAACCAATTGTTTTAGGATACTATGATATTTAATGCATTTTCTTAAACGAATACTTATTTTAAACATTTACCGCAAGGAATTTTCTTACAAGCTATTAATCTAAATTAAAATATAATCTTACAATACACAAAAAGATACAGGAGTACCTCAAAATTTGCCGTTGCGCTCGCTTAAGAATCGACCCCTCCAACTCAGCGGGTGTCGTAAAAGCCGACTAAGTGACCTCACTTTAAGGCCAGCTGGCACCTTAATTCTATCTAACACCTTTACTGCGATTACCAATGATCCTGCCAACCGTGGTGATAGTGTCAAAACCATTATAATTTAAAGCAGGCTTCCTCAGTAACAATAATTAACTGTTGAACTGGTTTAGGAGTGCACTATAAGGGGTTTTTGGTAATTTCCCACGGGATGATGGAAACGAAGTCTGTAATACGTAGCACTACCTAGTTCATATTACGTCTGTACCAGAATCTTGCTCTGTAATCGTCACTACAAGTCAAGAACGCGGGCGCCGTGCTTGAATGGACTATGTGTCTGAAAAATAAAAAATAATAAAAGCTTAGGTTAACTTCTTAGTTTAGGCATGTAAATATTTGTTCGAGAAATCATCAATTATCTATCTATACAAAACCAAAGTGTTCAAAAATAAGCAGACTATGTTAAAATGTTGTGTAAAGTTCATAATTGTTTCTGTTCACCCCAATCTACGGAACTTGGCATTGATAGATTTTAGTCAGATCTCACAAACAACTGCAAGAACTTGGAATAAGCTCCCAGCGTCTGTTTTTCCGCTGTGCTACGACCCTAATGTCTTCAAGAAGAGAGTTAATAGGCACTTTCTGGGTAGGCTCGCTCCATCGTAGATCTCATTCTTACCTGTGTAAGTTTCGTGGTCAAGAGCCGACCCATCGTAAATAAAAAAAAAAAAAAAAAAACTTTTAAAGTAACTTTCATTCTTCTTAGAATTTTACAGATGTGACAATTAGCGCGTTTTTAAACATATCACAAATTAACCTTTTTGAATTGATACAAACTTTGTCACGCTCCGATGTTCAATATCATGTTTATCACGGAAAATTTCAACTTTTTTTAACGGCACTTCTGGGCATTCTTAATATATAATTAAGAAGGCCCAGAAGTGCCGCTCTCCAATACAATCTTTCTTAGCTCTACGCAACTTATTTCTAACTCCTACTGCGTTTTTGCGACATCCAACTACATTTCGCTAGATCACGATTGCTAAATTTAGTCTATATGAAACTTTCACGATTAGAGCACATTATTTTGATACGAATAAACTGGTATTCATCGCCTATTTTAAATATTATAACCCCCGGAAACGTCGGGATAAATATAGGATAAATATATTTCAAAATAATTTGCTAAATCTGACCAAATTTTGGTCAGATCTAGCCACTTTTTTCACGTATTCGCAACAAAATAATAAACTAAATCTGTCCACATTTTGGTCAGATCTAGCCACTTTTTTCATCAAAAAAAAATCCCGATCGGTACATAGATCTCACCTGACAGCACCGTTATGCCCCAGCGACATGAGCTGGCACCGGCTGGCAGACCGCGAGTGCCACGTGCAGAGCGAGGTGGTCGCCTCGTCCGGGAACAGCACGTAATCCTCCGTGTGGTTGAAAATCGCCTGCGCCACGTGCTCTTGACGACCTGCGACGGGAAATACAACACATCACATCTACAGCCTATTAGTGTCCACTGCTGGACAGAGCCTCCTGGAAAGCTGGAGGGTTTTGCCATAAATATATAAAGAAAGAAAGAGAGAAAGAAAGAAAGAAAATTATTTTATTGACACAGGCACAAAACAAAGCACAGACACAGACGACAGAAAAAAAAACTAGTTCCCATATTACAAGCTATGCTTAGTTTTGGGGCTAGATGGGGCTGTGTAAAATAAATGTCCTGTAACATTTATTTACTTATTAAGATAATACACAGAAGGAAGCTGCGGCCCTTCTAATGGTGATCCCTTAGTCGGCTTTTACGACATCCATGGGCTGAGTTGGAGGGGTCGAGTCTTTAGTCGCGATCGCCACGGCAACATACAACACATCTATGTTGGTATGGTCTAACTCAGGCAACGGAATTCCTGACTTTTGCTAGGCGTTACGGCGGAATGATCACAACACTTAGGACCTGTAAGTAAATGGCTAGTGACCTAAGCTAAGCATAGCTTGTAATATGGGAAACAGATTTATATACTTTTGTAAATACATTCTTCAGACAAGCATCTACATCCATCACGCAAATGTTTGTTCTGTGTGGGAATCGAACACACAACCTACAGCGCAGAACGCAGAGCTACCTGTGAATATAATAATACCTTTGCCCGTAGTCCCGGCTCCCGTGTATTGTATGAGACATCGGCTACTCGCCAACTCCCACAGCTTTATGGAGGAGTCCATACCCGATGTTAGCAGATACTGCAATTGAATAATTATTAAATACATACCGACACACACGTCATAAGACAAGTTCATTTAACATAAGTAAAATAAAAGATCAGTTGACTTTTTTTTCTTTGTTTGTTTTGTAGGTAGTAACTGTTTCTGTGATTTTTTTACGCATATTAAGTTTTCATCGGGGTCTGGAAACACTGGGCCTTCATCTAACCTCCAAGTTATGATAGCCTTATTATAAATTAAACTTCCACCGAGTTGAGGATTCCGGGGAAGTGCACTTCCAGGAATCCTCAACATACTGTCTAACTTATTTTTAAATCAGATAATAACACGTTTCAACTTGAGAACCCTTTGGGGAAATCTGTTGTGGAAATTGTTGCTTATCCAGAAGCTGCCTATTACAAGCACTAGTACTCCCGCGCACCGATAGACTCCAGCAAAAGCTATATTTTCTCTTACTGAAGATATTATGACATGTAGAAAACTCGTTCCAACGTAGACCTCGCTGGCTAGACAATCATAGTAGGACCTGCTACAGGATCTCAGCCTCAAGGTCAAGAGCTATACCATTTATACAAAATGACAGATAAAATACGCTGGCAACATTCACTGACCTTGCTGTTCCGTGTGAAAGCGACGGAGCAGACTTCGGCGCCGTCATGGGCGGCCTTGAACGTGTTGAAGCATCGGTTGGACACGGTGTCCCAGAGCTTCACGGCGCCATCCGCGCTGCCGCTCGCGAAGTACTTTCCGTTCGGCGAGAATCTGATTGGAAGTGGCGCAGCCGTTACCGATTTTCATGCTCTAGATTTAAACTAAATAATTGGTCTGCAGATGAACAACCTGACTGCATTTAACCCGAACTAGTGGGAAATGGAGGACGACTGCAATGCCAGGAAGGATGTGCGGGAGACCTTTGTCCTGCAGTGGGACAGTATAGGATTAAAAAAAGTATAAACTTACAACAATTATAAGGAAAATGTGACAGCAAAAATACTGGTTAATCTCGGTCAGATTAAGCCACTATAACAATTAAATAATCACTTTTTGTCTATTTTATGTAGTTGTGTCACACAGCTCTGGCATAAAATCATTATTTGTCGTTCCATTTAAATTATGCCAGTATAATCAAACAGAGAATCTGTGTCTTACTAACTTTCTCGACTTTTAACTACGATTTGGACAAAACTAGCCACATTTATGGCCACTATTCAGATATTGACACTTTTTTCACACTTGCAACTTTTTAGATATAATTTCCTCTGCCACTATTTTTATAATCACAACACCGGTGCTCACGTGATCGCGTTGACCTTCTTCTTGTGGTGGTGCGAGGGTATGGGACACACGAAGCACTGGCTGGTGGTGACGTCATACAACCGGATCACCGGGTGGCTGGTGGAAGTTATTATGTGCTCGCCCAGCGGGTGGAAGGCCACGCATAGCACTGGCTCCGCATCCTGTTACAAGTATTCTTTTTTTATTGTACAATGAGGAGGTGCTTGGCCTTCATCTCACCTGGTTACAAGTTGAGATAAGGCCGAAGATGGAAGCGCACTTCACCCGGAATCCTCAATAAATAGAAGAACTGGCTATCTTACCTCTAAATGCCGGAACAAAACAATTTTTTCCATCTGATTTTCAAGTTGTTATATGGCCGAAGCAGGCGCACTTCACCCGGAATCCCCAACAAACTGAGGAACTATCTTACCTCTAAATGCCGGAACACAACAATTTAAGAATTGTTGCTATGGCTACAGAATTAGGTAAGACGGTGATACTAATATTATAAAAGCTGCCTATTAAAGTCACCTTTACAGGTGCTAACAGGTTCATTTACAGGTCCTACCACCGATGATAGGGTCATTTAGTTGTTACCATTGACTAAAAAAGTTCAGGGGATAGATCCCAACGGGGTGGGTGGGAGCAAATTTAAACTAACATACTCAAATACTCTCACAAACACATTTCAGACCGTGATTTTCTGCTCAATTCATAAACTTAAACATAATATATTTAATATTCATGATTCCGGTTACCATCAGACAGTAAAAATATAATAATAATCTGTCTCGATGCCTACAACACGGGTCAGAGCTTCCATGTTTTTATTAATGTATTACATAGTGAATAAATGTTGGTGAGATGTTTTGAACAAGAAACGGTGGAGTATGTGGTAATTCACTGCACTGCCACAAGGGAGGCCAGAGTGAAATCTGGACTACAAAAGCTCCTTGACCCACCTTGACCCAACTCTGGAGCAATACTATCAGCGTCCCAGGGCCCTTCTCCGTTACTATAAGGAGTTGGGCTGGCTGGGTTCAGGATAGCAGGGGGCAATGCACAATACACCCCAGTGCAAGACATTAGTGCAGAACATTTTCCACCCCATTTGATATTAGAATGAGAATTAGATGGTAACTAAATGAAATGACTGAAATGATAGACTTGTAATACAAACTCACAGTGATAGACTTGTAAGCCTTCTTGGCCGACGCCTTGGTGATGTCAAACAGTTTGACGGAGCAGTCGCGAGAGGCCGACACTAGTATCTGCTCGCGAGGGTGGAAGTCCAGAGCGGTGATCTCATCCGTGTGGTCGTATCTAGAACATTCATACCCGCCTCTGTGGTCTAGTTCTCCCACCAGTGTCAGATCCAGAGGTCCCAAGTCCAATCATCAGGGTGAGTACAATATTGTGCTTGGTTTGGTTGGTGGCAGGACTTTAAGTACGCCTGGCTAGCTACCACCATCTTGCCTAATTCTGTCGCCATGACAATTAAAAAATTGTTGTGTTCCGGCATTTATAGGTAAGATAGCCAGTGCCTCTGAGTGTTGTGTGAGCTTCCACCTTCGGCCTTATCTCAACTTGTGACCATCATACAATAAAAAAAAAAATGTTATGAGTAAATATTACAGGCCATTAATTTTACAGAGCCATCTAGCCCCAAGCTAGGCTGTAATACGGGAACTATACACAGTTCCCTCAGCCGTACATCCCTATACTACAAATAGAAGTTACGCTGAAAGTCTAGTCTCAAGTACATTGGGCTATTGATTATCTGTCAGTCACTCAATCAACGACAATCTACACAACAATGAATACCAATATCATAAATGTGAAAGTCTTAGTTTGTTTTTTGTTTGTAACCCTCGACTTAATGGTTAAACGGTTCTTAATGAAATTTGGTGTGGATATATTGGAGGAGAATACAGGCTACTTTTTATCTTGGACTTGTTAAAACTCACAAAGTCCTGATGACGGGATGCCCTTGCTGCTCGCGCCCAGGGTCCACCTCCTCCGGGGCTGACTTCGCCAACATTCTCTCCACATCCAGGATCTAGAACAGCACATAACATCAATGTCCACTGTTAGACTGAGCCTCCTCTAAGGGTTCACTGTAATCACCAAAACTATATGTTTGCAAGGTGATTGCTGATGAGGTGTTAAAACAAACTTAAACTCATTTATTAAAAAGAAAATACATTTATTTAGCCCACACAATTAAGTAACACGGACAGAAAAAACAACATAAGGAAAACCAAAAACAAATCCGAAATACATAGTATATGACCGGCCAAAAGGGTGCCTCAGCATAATGTTGCTTCTGGAATTATCCGGAGCAACCCTGGTTTTATGGTATTTATATTTAGAATAAGAATAAGAATAAGATTTCACTATGGAATACAACACCCAATTTATTAGAAAGAATTATAAATAGTACATTGTGATGGGTCAAAAGGGTGACTTAGTATAATGTTGCTTCGGGGATTATCCATTATAGATAGAGATATTAGCAATGCTGGTTTTATGGTATCTCGCTTGGATCACCTGAGCAAGTTACCTTGATACTGGCATCAACGCTGGCAGTGGCCAGTAGTTGCCCACAGGAGCTGAACGCGCCGGCGCGGCACGCCATCTTGTGTGACGTTACATACGCCGTTTCATACGTCGCCGGCTCGGGCGCCAGCGATGACGCGTCCATTTCAAACTCCAGATCTGAGGGAATATCAATTTAGGTTTATTAATCAGCATAACACCTGCGGGGTTATTGTAGCCAGGTGATATGAAGGATAAAATCTTCACTGTCGGAATTAAAAGAAATACTTTTACTCAATATTTTTTTTTTAAAACAATTTATTTTTGTATACAGTGTGAGTCTTCATAAAGTGCACATAACTTATGAAATTGGAAAAACTCACCCAATTTAATCAATGGATTTTTTTTTAAATAAAAGATATATTTTTACTAGTTTTTTACTAGCCAATGGCTCCCTGTGCAAAGAAAGCATTATATATTTTTTAGCCAAGTGATGTATTGTGATGCAATATAAACTGTAATATATTAACAAGCAAATATTTATGTACAATTATCCTCAAGATAATACTAGCATGAGTGTTTTCGTGGTTTTGTATTGGGGTGTAATAAGAAAGGATTTTGGGAAATTCCCCAGTGTTAACTAGTAATGAAAAAAGATTGCCAGCCAATGTAGGTACAGAGAGTACTTCTGCCAACAACCTCATTTACTAAGCACCTTATAACCGCTACTTCCTGCCTTGCTTATGCCACTTGCTGCAATCCTATCTTTTTGTTTAATTTTACATTGCTTACTTTGGAGATGTGAACTGTTTAAAAAGATTTTGCTTAGTATAAAAAATAATCTCTGATAAACAATTCATTTGTATGTTGTGGAAAATGTTAGACGTCATATTAACATATACCGATATTGTGATATGATACTGTATGATTTTCCAAGTAATTAAAATAAAAAAAAAGAATTATAGCAGTTATGTATGGTAAATACACACCAAAACCAGTGGTTCCCAGTAAGTGCTCCGCACCACTTGAAGCTGCCAGTCGGTCCTTACGGTCAGGCTCATGTTGGAGCCCTACCATCATCAGGTTCAAGAGTCTGAACAAAAGGAAGTCAATTTTAACAAATGTTATATTGATACAAAAATTGCAGTACTCGAACTCTCTCTTGATTTCAATGGTATTGTATTTTATTGTGCGTTAGTTGTTCTTGTTATTAACTAGTTTTTGACGATCGTACGACGCGACGTTACCTAGGCAGTCTTGATAGATAATAGCTGAAAAGCATGAAGATAGGTAGATAAAATATTGATTGAGGATAAAGATTCAATTTCTTACCTATCACTCGGTGGGCACGGTGGATCAGCTTGCACAGCACTAGCTAATGTTGATGCAATGGGCTGGAATCCATCGTAATAGAGCTGGCTAAAAACATAATCAAAACATTTGAAAAGTTGTAAGCAACAATAACCTCAAAATGGAAGTAAATTTTCCCTCCTCGAAATTGAACATAAAAACGGTGAATATCGAGATTAAATTATAGTACAATAGGAGATACAATATATCTGATCGTAATACTAAAATACGAATCGACGTAAATGGTTAATTTAAGTAAAAACGCGCACAGAGAAGGCCAATGTTGTATGTGATCAGTTTTACCTGATTATCATACGATAGAGCAGCTCCCGATTTTTCACAACATTTCTAGTATCAATATCTCCAGTATTTTCCTTCATTTTACTGTTTAAAAGTGTTTTTCAGATCGAGAAACGTTATTTACGTTTATCTAAAAACTCCCGGCAGTATAGTTGTTTGTAAATAGGTTACTTTTGACAGCTGCTATCTGCTTAGTTTCTGCTTGCTGCTTGTTTGCTTGCTTCGATTGCTTTTGTGTTCTATGGAATTAAGTACTCTTTACACGGTACGATTTTAAATCGGGATACAAATCATGTCAAATAAACAGTAAACAAGCACGACACGCCCAATATGAACGACAATGAGAATGTATGTGATGGTGGTTGGTATTATTATTTAGAAAATCATCCCGACGGCTGACGCCTGTCGTCGTAGCCCCCACCGCCGCCGCTAAATCCACGCACCACCAACCCCTGTCCCTGACTAATCGATACGAGACGAGGATATTGACCGCGCTCTCTCTTCGTCTATGTAATGTATGTCTATGTATGCCTACCTACTTTATAAGCCTGAATACTGAGTAGGAACAAAAGTCGTCCGTTTCTGACATTGCTAACATATGACATTATGAGAATTGCTATGTAATATTAATTTAGATAAATTAAGAAACGAAACAAATGGTAGGTAATTTGGAAAACAAACGGTAATGTTTAATTATTCCCATATTAACATATCTGCGCTTTTTATGTAACTCTGTGGTCTCAGTTTATTTAGCTAGCAGTGTTTCCATTTTAAAGTTTACTTTGCAAGCCCGTTCGTTTTTGCGTATTGGTACAGTTCAATATTTCTAGATTTTACTATCTGGCATTCCGGATTGTGATATTTGAATATATTAAAACCAAAATAGGGCTTGCTATTTTGATTTTAATATATTTTTTACGTACTGCTATTTACCAGTAATTTATTGTTATGTAAATGCATTGCAACATTGCAAGTGCAATGTTGTAAATAATCTCTAACCCTAATAGGATTTCTCTTTTGAATGACTTAGTTAAAGTTAACCGACTTTATATGGGTAGGTAAGTTACTACCTACTTAGACTACCTACCTAGATATTTTACAACTAGATTCAGATAATTGTTGGTAGATAACTAATAAGTTACAAGCTGTCAAAACTGTACTACCGTTAGATTTATAAAGGTTAACTACACCAAACTATAATTTGGGGTAGAAGCAGTTCTCACTTTTACTACGCACTTTGCCTTTCTCCTTGTGTGCTGGTCACAATTCCAAACAGGTGGTAATTTTGACGTTTTAAAAAATCTTACTGGATTAATATTTATAAAAATATTTGACTTTGACATTGACTTTGGCTAATGCGCCTATCCTACAAAATAAAAACATACTTCTCATTCTACAGGTATTGTTAACAGGATGTCGTTGTGTCGAACTGGACTGCTGGGACGGAGAAGATGGCAGTCCGGTTATCTATCACGGGCACACGTTTACTACGAAGATACCATTTCGGCGAGTCGTCGAAACGATAGCTAGGTTCGCTTTCATCTTGAGTGTCATTTTATTCCAGATTTTCATTTTATTTTTCTGTTTACTTATAACTAAATTACCTGTATCACAACTCAGGTGGAGTTGTCCAGGACACATTAACTTTAAATATGCTGTACATACCACAAATATTGTTTTTTATTGATGGCTCTTATCTGAATCGCCTCCTGTGGTCTAGTGATTCACTCACTAGTGTCAGATCCAGAGGTCCCGAATTCAGTCACAAGGGGTGTATATTGAGCTTGGTTTGGTTAATGATAGGACTCGTTTCAAGTCCACGTAGCTTGCTACCACTATCTGAACTAAGTTTGTCGTCATAACAACAATTCTAAATTGTTGAGTGCCTGGATTAATTAACATAGCTAGTTCCTCAGACTGTTGAGAATTTCAGGTAGTAAAGTGCTTTTCCACCTTCAGCATTATTATAGCTTGACACCAGGTGAGATGAAGGCCAAACGCATCTCCATCGTATGTACACCATACAATAAAAAACTTCATTTTATTTCATTTACAGAAGCGCGTTCGTCACATCGCCGTACCCTCTGATCCTAAGCATTGAGAACCATTGCACGCTGCCGCAGCAGCAAGTCATGGCCAGCACTTTTGAGGTCAGCTTTTTGATTTACTTGTTATCGCCTCAATGAAACACCCTATCTATTTACGTTTAACAAAGTATATCGCATATTTGTTTGTCGATATTTGTTGCCATACCATACTTATTTTTTCCTCCATCCAGGCAGTGTTTGGAGAGAAGCTGGTAACATCTTTTCTTTTCGAAGCTGACTACACAGATGACCCGAGGTTACCAAGCCCAGAACAGTTAAAATACAAGGTAATGCCCGTTAGTGCCGACAGTTTTTTTTTACTATTTGACTAATATGGATATTAGTCAAATACGTTAGAAATAGTTTTACGGTGTGGACACCGTAGTAGGCTACACAGCTCAAAATATCAATCAATGTCAATTCGCAAGTAAACCACTCACTGGTATAAAATTCATGGTACAATATAATATCGTACGTGGCGTTTGGTTAGTACCACGTATTCACTTGAATACCTTTTCTTAATATAAATAGGTACCTACTGATTTTAGTACTCGGTTCACAAGACACATTAAAAAATATTGGTTGCTCGTGTAGCAACGTTTTGTTTTACCGGATCTTGCTTGCTTGCTACAACCGTAGCAGATGAGCTACGGTTGTTTCATGTCATGCTAGCCAAGAGCCAATCAGAGGACAGTATAGTTTGATATTGACAGTTTAATGAAGGTGATTTTTCGCTTGACAATATTGGGTAATTTTGGCGGCAAAATTTCATAAAATAAACATTTCCTTCCTTCTGTTCTTCCCTCACTTAGTTATTTGAATTATTGTGTCAGAATAACTAATAGTACTAACGTAATCAGAAGGATCCCTCTTTAACAAAAGGCATGTTAAGGTATAACGTGAAAATTTACCTTTTTTTTTGTTTAGTAAGTATAAGGTATAAGACGGTATGAGGTATAAAATGAAAGGGTGGTAGGTAGGTAGGTGTAGGTATTTATCTATCCAATTTTCAATCGATTTTTTTTATTTGTCAACGAACGAAATTCGAAAATCTACTTAAATAGATTATTACGATTATTGCGATTTATATAGGTTTTGATTTTTATAGGTTTCTAATATGTTTTTTCTTTGATTTGCACACCCTTACACATCACAGTATCATTTAAACGAGTTAATATGTTACGAAGTCATAATAATTGTTCGATTCAAAAGTCACAAGAGTCGTACGTTATTCTGGCAACCTACAGCCGTCATTCTCCCCGGGAGGAGGTTCGGCCAAAAGTACCTGAACTTCCCCCTGTTATTATTCGATAAAAAAAACTTACCGTCGAAGTTTTGTCTGGTCCTCAGAGGTTTTACTGAAAAAAGTTGCGTCTAAGTTTTGTCTGGTTCTCAGAGGTTTTACTGAAAAAAGTTGTTTTATTCAGGTGCTGATCAAAAACAAGAAATTACCTCCGGTAGAGGCAAGTCCAACCGTGGGCTTGAGTGGTGCGAGTTCCGCGGGTCACGGTGGAGTGCTGTCCAACGCGTTCAGGTGAATTATACGTTTTTGACGATCTTTCATTTTCATCACCTTATTGGCAAAACTATAAATCTAGAATAATTATTGGTATAACTCTAATCAATCAGGGACATATAAAATGATTCAAAACCAGAGTTGATCGTGTAAAATTTCTTTAAACTTTCGCGATTGGAACATATATATTTGATTCGAAAAACGGGTATTTTACCAATATTTAATACGTTACGGCGGGGTTGCCCAGCCGTGGTCGCGGTCGCGGGCAGACTACCTGGCCGTAATACGTGATAAATACCCGTTTGTCGAGTCAAAATAATAAATTTATTTCATTTCTATATTTATTATGTACCTACACCTACTTACCTATATTAATCATAACGTTATTACAAAATAAAAAGTCTCTTTTAACTTCAAACAATAAAAATCGAATGTTCTTCAGTAGGTAGGTAGGTAGGCTATATTTGGCTTGGTCTAAGACAAAATATTTTGCTTGCTGACTGTTTTTGCTTCCCATATATTTCAATAGGTAGAGAATTCATTCAAAACATAGGTAGGTGCTAATACTGAGGCAGCAGCTGACAGCTAGCTACAACTTATTGCCCAACGAATCTATTTAAAAATACTTACGTGTATAATGATTAATCTCCACCAGATCCAACGGTATCAGACACACAAGCACATCTCTCCCAGAGCAGGGGCGCACCAACTCCATAATGTCAGCGCAATCCGCGTCAGCAGGCAGCTCGCTGACAGAGTACTTTTCTGATGAAGATTACGATGAGGATGATGACGATTTAGATGGTAAGTATCATCAACAAGCCTTATAGCTCAGTTGGTAGTTTCTGCTTTCTGCGCTGTAGGTTGTGGGTTCGATTCACAGGACAAACATTTGTGTGATGCATATAGATGTTTGTTCTGTGTTTGGGTGTTGTATCATATACTACGTATGTATTTACAAAAAGTATTTAAGTATTCTATCCGAAATCTAGTTCCCATATTAGTAGCTACGCTTAGTTTGGGACTAGATGGCGCTATGTAAAATTAATGAATTACATTTATAAATAATATTTTTAACCTCCTGCTTACCTAAACATTAATATTGCTTGTTCAAAGCGTCGTCGGTCCGCTTTTACTCTATTGCTATGCCCTAATAGGGTGTATAATGTATAACTATTTTTAATCATAGGACCATTGTATCTTTACATAATTAATGCACTAAATGACTATGACTATGACTAATGTCCTGTAATATTTATTTATTTAACTTGTAACCAGGTGAGATGAAGGCCAAGCGCTTCCCCAACGTACAAAAAAAACACGTCAAGAGCATATCCATCATTTGTAAAAAGAAATCTTCTCTTTCTCAGAGAAGGAACTTCACAAAATGCTCTCCGCGTCCGAAGACAAGTGGGTGTGCGCCTCGGGCTCCATGTACGCGAGACTGCGACGGGAAGGGGAGCGCCGGGGGCGGAGCGCCCAGCAGATAGCGAGGGAGCTCAGCGATATTGTCATTTATGTTCAGGTAGATACAACTGCCCAATACACTAATTTTAATCTAATTTGCAGGGGAATAAGTGATCTGCATTGATAACCTGGCTCCAGCCAGCTAAGCTCCACGTAGTAGCGAAACAGTCATTTGGGTTGATGGTAATAAAACCCCAGTGTCCCCACAGATGAGCTGTGTATGGGCAGCTACGCTGAATGAGCTCCTAATCTTCCTATTCGTATTCTTTTCAGATTTTATCATAGCTTTTCAGAACTTGAAGTAAAACTATTTTTTTAAAGCCTTCAGACCCAATATAAGCATAGCATTCGTCAAAAAAGACAATCAGAATTAGAATCAGAATTTGTACATTTACGATTACGCCAACCAACATAAAAAAGAAACAGAAATAAAATGGTAAATAATAAAAAATAACACAAAAAAATACACAAAAAAAATTGTGCTGGCTGGGAATCGAACCCACAGCCTCTAGCACAGAAGGCATAGCTACTAGCAACTGAGCTAAGAAGCTTATCCAACAGTGCGAGATCGGAAAGTGGTTTATGTCACTAGGTCATCATCAACACTTTATTATTCTTTGTATACAGGTGAGTTTTTTTTTCAAGGCCACTGAGGCCAAGTCTGAAGCCGTGAGAGTTATCGAAAAAGTCGTGTTAGGAGTTACGTACTCGAATAAAAAAAAAATCTGCACTAAAGAAAAACTATTTTTTTATAGTTTTTCTGGAAAAGTGTGTTTTTGGGAAAAAACCTTTTTTTGCATAGTTCTTTTGATAATAATAAAAAAAAATATGATGACCATGTGTCCAATGTGGTTGGAACGCTTTCAAAATTGAAAATTTATAAATTCTTTACTCTAATTATCCAGAAAAAACTGTAAAAAAATAGTTTTTCGATAACTCTCACAGTTTCAGTGGCCCTGAAAAAAACTCACCCTGTATAATTTCACTTTAGTTTTGGTTATCACTGTAAAAGCAATGAAAATGTATTAAATAAATAAATAAAAAAACATTCGACCTCCTCTGGTCTAGTGGTCAGCCCACCGTTATCAGACCCAGAGGTACCGCGTTCGATCAATGTATGAGATGGTATTTGTTCCAGGCTATAAAGTTCCGAGGCTTGAGCCCCCTAAACCCGCGGAGCTCGGTGAAGCAGCCCCCGGCCGCGAGCGAGGTAGCGGCTGCCAGCAGCTTTGAGTCCTCAGAAAGCAGTGATAGTACTTGCACGGTGAGTTATAAATCATCGACTTGGCCAATGATTGCAGCCAATCGTGTGACTATGGCAAAGCTCTCCAGCTTTGGAAGATGCCCCGTCCAGTGGACAATAATAATATAGCTTGTAATATGGGAACTAGATTACAGATAGAATACCTAAATACTTTTATATACACTCAAATCGAAAAATTCGAATTACGAATTCAAAGACAGTTCTATACGGACGCACTTTATAAACGCATGTACATAAATAAAATTAAGAATAAAACTCATTATAGTACCGCCAACTGTATCATAAAATTCATTATAGTACCGCTATCTTTTTTTTTATTATTTAATTAAAGTAGTCTACGGTTTGAGGCTGAATATGTAAAAAAAAGCGCACGCATGCGCAGTTCGAACTGTGAAAAAAATGGCGCACGCATGCGTAGTTTGAACTTAATTTCCCGCGCTTCCCATATTTTTTTTTGCCGATCGTGTTTTTCCTGTAAGTGATTAAAATATGATTAGAGAAGAGAGTAGTGACGGCGAGATTTTCACTCCGCCAGATATTCGCATTAGACGCGGCATTGGCGTTAACTGAAAGTCTCCTGCCAGAAAAATCAAAAAAATTGTACGACAAAATGTACCAAGAATTTATAGATTACTTCCTTGTAACCTACCTACTTTGTTTAATTTCAATTTTTCCTATGAGTGAAGATAAAGTAGTGTATGAAACTGCATATAACTTAGGTATTAAAACACTCGAGTCAACCTATTATCGCATGAGGCGAAGCCGAATGCGATAAACAGTCTCTCGTGTTCTTTCTTATATGTCAGTTGCATAAACTACTATTTGTAAATACACGTACTATATGATACTACACCCAAACACAGAACAAACATAATTCATCACATAAATGTTTGTCCTGGGTGGGAATCGAACCCACAGCCTACAGCGCAGAAGGCAGAGTTACTACCAATTGATCATGAGGCTTGTGGATATCAATGTTGCACATCAAATCCATATCCGCATTACCTAATTCTGTCGCCAAAACGACATTTTTTGTCATGTCCTGTAATATTTATTTATTTATTGATGTCATGTCTTCTACCAGCAAATCCAATCGTCATCGTCCGGTCCCCGGGGCCGCTGCCTGAACTCCCCGGCGCTCCACCATCCGTGCTACCGCTGCTCCTCCGTGAACGAAGCCATCGGCAAGAAGATCTGCCGCAAGCATCCCACCGCCCTCGTGGGGCACACCGAGACACAACTGGTCCGGACCTACCCAGCTGGGTGAGTGGACGACTCAACATTAGTAAAAAAAATAAAAAAAAAACGTCGTTTATTTACACAACACATACGACAATATTTTTAGAAATACAAGCAATCGGTGAAAAAGTAAAAGCTTTCTATCCCGACTCAAAAATAAAAAAAAAATGTTCGCAACCGCCAAATGTTTTAGGCAGCGTAATCTTGGAGGGACCTGTGTTCAGCACACCGGTATGTATGCCACAAATGGATAGGTACATAAATTATTCGATTGAATTTACTTACAAGGAAAAAAGTATATTTCCCGTTTGTCGACCGATTTCATAGCGACCAAATACTTACCTTTTTCCATAGTCACTTTTTTATAGTAATTATGCTTTCTTGCAATGTCAAAATAACAGCTTTATATTAAATTTCCCGGGTTTTCGGTTTCGCCAGGTTCGATTCTCAGTGGAGTACAATATTGTGCTTGGTTTGGTTGGTGACAGGACTTTGTTTAACTCCCAGGCTGACTTAAACCGCCTAATCCAATAAACTAAGTTCAACTCAAATTTTAACTTGTTGAACGAAATGGATTTTTAATTCCAATTATTTCAACTTTGTAACTGCTTTGTGAAAATTGAAATAAAAGGAATATTTTTACTCAGTAAGTTCATTTGAAATAAAATATTGTTAAATTACATGTATTTTTTATGTAGATTGAGTATTATGTTCGGCCACCAAATTTGGAATGTAGACATATCATTATTTTTATCCCGATATACTTACGAGAATGGGATTATCCGCAAACGATTACAAATAAAAAATTAAAAGAATGCTATTTCAAAACATTACATTCCAAATTTGGTGGCCGAACAAACATACATATGCAAAATTTAACAATATTTTGTTTCAATTGAACTTACTGGATAAAAACATTCCTTTAATTTCAACTTTCACAAAGCTCAGCAACAAAGCGGAAATAAAAACGATTAGTTCAACCAATTGAAATTTGCGTTGAACTTAGTGGAATAGGCGGACCTAAGCGAAGACTAGCTGCCGCCATCTTCCCATTTTTTTTTTTTTTACCATTACCTGTTCCAGCCTCCGCATAGACTCGTCCAACCTAGAACCGGTCGCGTTCTGGGCGTGCGGCGTCCAGCTCGTCGCGCTGAACTACCAGACGGAAGACGCGCCGATGGCGGTGAGCGCGGCCATGTTCGAAGGCAACGGGGGTACCGGCTACGTGAGGAAGCCGAAGGTCATGTGGGACCCTGCACATATCGCGTATCGCAGGTTCGACTCCCAAACTAGACTATGTGTGACTTCGTTTGAAGTCACAGGGAAAGTCAAAAAACTTTATTCGTTAAGATTTATTTGGATCATTTTGAATTTCCCCCTAGGCTTTATCTCAACTTGTAACCAGGTGAGATGAAGGTCGAGCGCTTACCCGTCGTGTAATAAAAAAAACTTACTGTTCGGAATCGCGATCAGCACACGAGGAGAAATGCAAGAAACTCGGGCTGTTTAATATTTTGATGCTCCATTCAACATTTAGGTATTTAAGGTAATAATTTAAATAGCATTACAAGTATTACGTACATCATGAAGGTTAAAGAAAATGGCGACCGTGATGGACCATAGATGTTGAGGCACTTGAGTTTTTTTTTATGTAATGAGGTCTGCTTCATTTGTGCGAAAGCCACCCGTAAAAACCACAAAATTCCTAATATCTCTGTAAATAGAGGTCGTAGCGAGAAGTAGGTGATTTTCCTTTTCTTCTTTAGTATGTCTCACTTTCCCCCACTCGCCCTTTTATCGTAGAGCTTCGTAGAGCGTGCTACGACATGCTACGACGCGCGCTACGACTAGACACACAGCATACAAAATATTTCAACGCGCAAGAACTTTGCTACAACGAACTGCATTCCTAACATCTCTTTAAATAATGGTGGTTGGAGGTGGCTGGAACATCTTCTGTAGTAGATGGTTATAGGCTGAAGTGATGATGATGTGGAAGAGAATCAAAATACAAAAACACTGTCACCTAAATACCTATACATTTTTAGATTTTAAACTTAGATTCATTAATTTCTGAAGTAGTTTGATTATATTTCAGATTCAATCCAATGGACAAAGAGTTTGACGGCATACACGCTTCTCACCTGACTTTGGCTCTGATATCGGGGCAGTACGTCGCGGAGAACGTGTATTCGTTCTACAACGCGTTTGTTGAGGTATGGCGTACAATAACATCATATGCGAAAAATCGGCATTAGGGCATTTTTTGCGATGGGGAAAAAAACATTGAACTCCCGACACTGCTACCTTACCGACACCACTTTTGACACATTTGACTTTATACACATCGTCACGTTATCTTTACGATCCTAAGAGGTACGGATAAGGACACCTATGAAAAACAAACAAAGATCGTCCAACCGTTCGGACGGTGAATTGAACATCCAATGACAGAGCATGTTTGTGTGTATTGCGTCTATGCAACTTTGCTTGTGAGCGTAATTGCTGTGGGGGGTGATACTACCCTAAAATATGTATTGAAAAATGAAATTAAATATTAAAAGTTACACGCGAAGACGCTTGTATAGCATATCAAATATATTTATTTTGGAACAGAAACATCAAAACTTAAAGTGAGAAACGATGATGATTGATAACAACGCAATTCTCCTCTTTTTTATTAAGGAAAAATTATTTTATACTTGTGTTCTAATCGCGATGATAAAAAATGCTATTTTGTTTTATAGGTGGAAATTTTAGGCGTGCCAGCGGATTGTAAGAAGATTAGGACGAAAGTAGCCAGACGGAACGCTTTGAACCCCGTTTGGAATGAGACATTTAATTTTAAGGTTAGTACACGTGTAAGTGTAGGCAGCTTATACGAATAAAGCGTGCAAAAGAGACAGCGATATGTTTATCCATGTGTGAGCGAGTGAGATGGATCCGCACACCTTTCTCGCAAAAATCTACCTTTTATGACATTTCACGAAAACTAGACTAAGTTAAGAAAAACATTTATACAGATTCTAGGTCTAATCATGCTTGTAAGTTTTTTTTCACCTTAATAAATGGTTAGGTACCTAGATTATTTTCCTCTTTACAAATTACAAATAAGAAATGTATTTTATTCATTTTATTGTACAACGGGGCAGCGCTTGGCCTTCGTCTCACAGGGTTTCAAGTTATGATAAGGCCGAAAGAAGCGCACTTCACCCGGAATCCTCAACAAATCAAGGAAGGCTATTTTAAAGGCTATCTTACCTCTAAATGCCGGAACATAAAAAAAAATATAGTTATTAAGGCGACAGAATTAGGTAAGATGGTGGTAGCTAGCAAAGTCCTATTAACAACCTTACCTAGCACAAATTTGTGCTCCCCTGGGGATCGAACCCTGGAGCTCTGATACTTGTAGGACACAGAGTCGGTTTAAAAGACACAATGTAAGCTCCGTTTTCTTTACAGATAAACTTCCCAGAGCTGGCGTTTGTGCGATTTGAAATATATGATGCGGATACAAACTACATGCTGTCTCAGAGAGTTATACCGCTGAACTGTTTACGACCGGGATACAGGCACGTCAGGTTACGGTGAGTTATGTTTACTGTTGAGATATATGACAGAAACTACTTGCTATCTCAGAGAGTTATACCGCTGAACTGTTTACGACCGGGATACAGGCACGTCAGGTTACGGTGAGTTATGTTTACTGTTGAGATATATGACAGAAACTACTTGCTATCTCAGAGAGTTATACCGCTGAACTGTTTACGACCGGGATACAGGCACGTCAGGTTACGGTGAGTTATGTTTACTGTTGAGATATATGACAGAAACTACTTGCTATCTCAGAGAGTTATAACGCTGAACTGTTTACGACCGGGATACAGGCACGTCAGGTTGCGGTGAGTTATGTTTACTGTTGAGATATATGACAGAAACTACTTGCTATCTCAGAGAGTTATAACGCTGAACTGTTTACGACCGGGATACAGGCACGTCAGGTTGCGGTGAGTTATGTTTACTGTTGAGATATATTAGGTCCTTACATATGAAATTGGCGTTTTGTCGTACTGGCCACTTTGATCTTAAATATCTCCTCTTTGGTTAGGAATTCCAAATTCAAATTTAAACAGCTCATTTACTCATGCATTTGTGTTTCGAAAACCGTAATTCATTTGTTTTTTTCTCTTTTGCTTTTTTTTTCTGCGTCACTCATTTCACAAAATGGAAAACTTAAAATATCGCATTATTTACGAGTACGAGTTCCACCGTGGCACCAGTGCTGAAGAAACGGCTCGAAGGATGAATTATGTGTATGGTGGTGGTGTCGCAAAAGAAAACACGGTGCGTTTTTGGTTTCAACGCTTTCGTTCTGGAAATTTCGACCTGCAGAACAAGCCCCGTGGACGGCCGGAGACCAAGGTCGATAATGATGAATTGAAGGCTATTGTGGAAGCAGATCCATCGCAAACCACATCACAGTTAGCTGCAGGCTGCGGTGTTAGTGACAAAACCGTTTTAATCCACTTGAAGCAAATTGGGAAGGTGAAAAAGCTTGAAAGGTGGGTACCTCATGAATTGAGTGAAGCAAACCGACAAACGCGCGTCGACTGCTGCGTTACATTACTCAACCGGCACAATAATGAAGGAATTTTAAATCGGATCATTACATGTGATGAAAAGTGGATCCTGTACGATAATCGTAAACGCTCATCGCAATGGCTGAACCCTGGTGAACCAGCAAAATCTTGCCCCAAGCGAAAATTGACTCAAAAAAAGTTACTTGTAAGCGTTTGGTGGACTAGTGCCGGTGTCGTACACTATAGCTTTCTTAAATCTGGTCAGACGATTACGGCTGATGTCTATTGTTAGCAACTGCAAACCATGATGGAAAAGCTCGCTGTTAAACAACCGAGACTTTTCAATCGCTCTACGCCACTGCTGCTTCAAGACAACGCTAGACCACACACGGCCCAACAGACGACTACCAAATTAGAGGAGCTTCAATTGGAATGTCTAAGACATCCACCGTACTCTCCGGACCTTGCTCCAACAGATTACCATTTTTTTAGAAATTTGGATAACTTCTTGCAAGGAAAAAAATTCAATTCCGATGAGGCAGTCCAAACCGCTTTCAAAGATTTCATTGATTCCCGTCCGAATGGTTTTTTTAGTAAAGGGATCAATGAACTACCTATAAGATGGCAAAAGTGTATAGATAGCAATGGTACATACTTTGATTAATAAAATATATTTTAATATGAAAAAATTGCCTTTATGTTCCTCCCATACAAAACGCCAATTTCATATGTAAGGACCTAATATGACACAAACTACTTGCTATCTCAGAGAGTTATACCGCTGAACTGTTTACGACCGGGATACAGGCACGTCGGGTTACGGTGAGTTATGTTTACTGTTGAGATATATGACACAAACTACTTGCTATCTCAGAGAGTTATACCGCTGAACTGTTTACGACCGGGATACAGGCACGTCGGGTTACGGTGAGTTATGTTTACTGTTGTGATATATGACAGAAACTACTTGCTATCTCAGAGCGTTATAACGCTGAACTGTTTACGACCGGGATACAGGCACGTCAGGTTACGGTGAGTTATGTTTACTGTTGAGATATATGACAGAAACTACTTGCTATCTCAGAGAGTTATATCGCTGAACTGTTTACGACCGGGATACAGGCACGTCAGGTTACGGTGAGTTATGTTTACTGTTGAGATATATGACAGAAACTACTTGCTATCTCAGAGAGTTATACCACTGAACTGTTTACGACCATGATACAGGCACGTCAGGTTACGGTGAGTTATGTTTACTGTTGAGATATATGACAGAAACTACTTGCTATCTCCAGAGAGTTATATCGTGAAATGTCCAAAATATAACCCTAAATTTAATTATTCCACTGTTTAGAAAAAGTAAAGCGCTGAATATAGATAAGATAGTTATTTTCACTAGTTATAGCATTATTTTCAATGGTTTGATGTAAACTTCCCTTGTTACTCGTACATTACCAGCAATGTACATGGAAAAAATATTCTTCCTACCGGTTTTGTTCAATATCAGCACAATCTCAAAAGTTCAGTGGAATATATTTTTTTATATATAGAAGACGAGCAGCCCGCCCACTTGCCACAAACCCTTACCGCGTTGGTCACACAACGAATGAGTGATATATAATCATTATTTTTAATCATGTTGTATAGTTACCTATTTATCTATCTAGTTAATTGTTAGTAATATGTTGTGTTATTTGTTTGTATAATTTTAATGTAAGTAAGTGTGTTCTCGTTCGCGATGCACTCAACTAGTTTCGACGGAAGACCAGCGTTGTGTTATAATTTATATTACAACACAGCATATTGCTGAGTCGAACGCCAATTTGATGCATTTCTATGCCTCAAATAAATAATTTTTCTTTCTTTCTTTATATAATTCCCCAGGTCTCCAACCAACCAGGCCCTCAACATGGCTTCGCTGCTGATCTTCTCCCGATGCTGCGAGGAGTTGTCTGCGGAGAGCAACCGCGACATATCATCATCATCGTCGTGCGCGTCGCGGAGGAAGATCCACTTCGCGGTGGTGTACGCGGTGTCGAGGCACGAGCCTTATTCTATACTGAAGGTCACGCAGGATACAACTGCTATTGAGGTTATTTTTTTTTTTTAATAAAAAATAAATTTTACAGGACATTCATTTTACACAGCGCCATATAGTCCCGAGCTAAGCAAAGCTGTTATATGATATACTTTATTTTTAGTAAATACACACTTATCATACAATACAATACCAAACGCAGAACCAACAATATTCATCACACAAATGTTTGTCCTGGGTGGGAATCGAACCCACGACCTACAGAGCAGAAGGCTGAGTTACTACGAACTGAGCTGTGAGGCCTGTTGAATTTCGTAGTGATATATCCTGGAAATGTTACTTGTCGCGGTGAAGCGATGCGTTGACACGCTAAAAGTTAGTACGACGTAATAAACTATTAATTAAAATGTACAATTGAACTAACTATGTACAAAGGAATCAGCCGGATTACCTAAGGACCGTTACAAACGGTCACTTAAAGTGTACTGAAATAATAAATAATAATACATAAATATTACAAGACATTAATTTTACACAGCGCCATCTAGCCCCAAACTAAGCATAGCTTGTAATATGGGAACTAGATTACGGATAGAATACTTATATACTGTTTGTAAATACATACGTATTAATGAATAAATACGATACAACAACCAAACTCAGAAAAAACATTTATATTCATCACACAAATGTTTGCTCTGGGTGGGAATCGAACCCACAGCCTACAGCGCAGAAGGCAGAGTTACTGCCAACTGAGCTATGAGGCTTGTTACTTCGTTAATAGTCTCTTTTAAACTTTAGCGATTGGAACACATTATTTTGATTCAAAAAAAGGGGAATTTATCGCGTTTTATTTTATAATACCTCTATTTATCTCGTATATATTTATACGTATCCGCGGGGTTGCACCAGCCGTGATCGGAGGCAGACTGGAACTTTGGAGCCACCGTCGACAGGTGAAGGCGTTTTTAACAACTACCCTAACCTTGGTTTTGATTATTAGAATAGGCCACATTCACACTAGCACGACAAACAACACTGACAACGCTGGATGGACAGATAAGATAACGGCTTTCAAGGATGGCGGACTATACGAATAACGAATATAAAACCAAATATACATACATAAAATTACATCTATAATAATCATGATCATAATAATTATAAGGGATACAAAATGATAATTTAAGAATAAACTGATAGATAATACTGATAAACTTTCATTTTAAAAGTGTGTTGCGATGTCGTCTTTTTAATATTATCAGGTAATGCGTTCCACAGCCTAACAGCTTCAGCTGTAAACGAACCACTATAAAAATAAGTCCTTTACGTCGGGGTTTTTAACAACAGGGTGTCTGACGACCTGAGAGAAAAGTTGTGGGAACAATACAGAAACTCGAATCTGTACTTAAGATAGGAAGGTGAAAAGGGATTGAAAAGTATTGAATAAATAAGAGAAAGAATATAATATAAGATGGTGGTAGCTAGCTAGGCGGGCTTCAACAAAGTCCTACCACCAGCAAACAAAGAGAAGAGAGTAAGAAGCCGTGAAGACAGCTTCAGAAAAACGATCAATTCTCAACCGTACCTCTTAGTATCGTAAAGATAACGTGACAATGTATTTAAAGTCAAATGTGTCAAAAGTGGTGTCGGTAAGGTAACAGGGTCGCGAGGTCAATGACTTTTTCCTATCACAAAACGCGAATGCGCTCAAATCTGATTTCACTTTAAAAAAAGATGTAACTTGTTAGGTTCAAGACAAAGTACATGTCACTTTTGAACAATATGATCTTAGGTAGCAATATACAGTAGGTACTAGGTAGGTATGCGTCGACTAAACGTATCTAACACAATCATTTCATAAATAAAGAGTGGTCTTGCTAATACATCTTATATGTTTAGTGAGTTTAGATTTAAATGCGTTAAATGCGTGTACATTTTTTATATAGAGGGTAGATTGTTGTAAAGCTTTGCGCCTTCAAAGGTAACAGTTTGCCATAGTTCGTCCGAGGTCATCTTACCTAGTTCTGTCTCCATAATAACAATTCTAAAATTGTTGTGTTCCGGCATTCAGAGGTAAGATAGCCAGATTCCGGGTGAAGTGCGCCTCTACCTTCGGCCTTATCTTAACTTGTTACCAGGTGAGATGAAAACCAAGCGCTTCCCCGTCGTAGAATAAAAAAATAAATACATAGAGGTCTGGGTAAAACAAGATAGCCAACTTGTTCCAGGCGATAGCCCAATGTCTCACGAAGGCGGGCGTGTGTCGCTCGTCACGTGGTAACTACGTACTGGTCGAGGAGATCGCGTCGAGATCCCCCACGCAGAGGGTGCTGGGCCCCCACGAGCGGGTGCTGAGGGCGGCCACCTCCAGAAGCGGCGCCAGGTTGCTGCTGAAGAAGGTGGGAGATGACCCCAGCAGTCGGGCGTGGCTTACCAGCATCAGGTATGGTGCACTGTCATTCAAATTCAAATCATTTATTTTCAATCAACACAGGATCCTAGAACATACATTTACATAACACAAGGTACAGAGTACAAAAATATCATTTATTTTCAATCAACACAGGATCATAGAACATAAATTTACATAACACAAGGTACAGAGTACAAAAATATCATTTATTTTCAATCAACACAGGATCATAGAACATACTTTTACATAACACAAGGTACAGAGTACAAAAATATCATTTATTTTCAATCAACACAGGATCATAGAACATAAATTTACATAACACAAGGTACAGAGTACAAAAATATCATTTATTTTCAATCAACACAGGAACATAGAACATACATTTACATAACACAAGGTACAGAGTACAAAAATATCATTTATTTTCAATCAACACAGGATCATAGAACATACATTTACATAACACAAGGTACAGAGTACAAAAATATCATTTATTTTCAATCAACACAGGATCATAGAACATAAATTTACATAACACAAGGTACAGAGTACAAAAATATCATTTATTTTCAATCAACACAGGATCATAGAACATAAATTTACATAACACAAGGTACAGAGTACAAAAATATCATTTATTTTCAATCAACACAGGATCATAGAACATATATTTACATAACGCAAGGTACAGCGCACGAAAATTGGGAAGGTATCAAAATAAATAAAACTCAAATTCAAATTAAATACAAAACGTTGAAAGTCGAAAATGAACACATGAAAAAAAAAAGTGTAAATGTCAAATGAAAATGATTACTACTAAATGTCAATTGGAATTAATGATTATTGCTGACAATAATTAATAATATAATGACAGGAAGTGGTTCAACCCACCGATTTCAGATCCAGATGTCCCGGGTTTGATCCCCAGGGGAAGTACAATACTGTGCTTGGTTTGGTTGGTGGTAGGACTTTGTTTAAGTCCGCCTGGCTAGCTACCATCTTACCTAATTCAGTCGCCATATTAATTCTAAAATAGTTGTGTTCCGACATTTAGAGGTAAGATAGCCAGTTCCTCAGTTTGTTGAGGATTCCGGGTGTTGGATAGAGTCGTCGCATCTCAATGCGGTGGAATATCTTATTAATAATTTCCCAATGGAAAAAACGTGATACGTTGTCACCCCGAAGTGGATCTGTAGAAATAAAAAACTGTAGACATGGGAATCTGTAGTAGTGAAAATCTGTAGTATTGGGATTCAGTAGGCGTGGGAATAATTCTCAGCAGTCTGTTTCATTTTCGTGTAAAGTTATAATATACAACCTGTAACAGAATATGAATGTGTACTATGCCGAAACGGGGTTATCCGACCCGACTCGTGGAACAACGTTTGTTTTACGACTTTTTGGATTTTGGTTCTAAGTTTTTGGTAAAACAAGATCAAAGTTCTGACACCAACAGCTGGTTTTTTGAGTTGAGACAACCCTAAAATCAGCTGTTTCTTAACTCGCGTCAATGACCTCAGCTCTAGACAGATGAGGCAAATCACAAAGAACGAAAAGCGCTTTCACTAACAGAGGAAAATCGTCGAAAAGCCTGGGCTGCTAATGAGACAATCCATTACTAGAAGGTTTAATTTGTCAAATCAATAAGAATTGTATCTATCTGTTAGCTTTAATTCAAAATAATCGTTCCTATAATGTACTTTTGTTCGTCCAATATCGCATTTATCGTCTTTTTGTAACTGTAGGTGCCTATGTAATTTATCAATGTGTATGTTCTATCTAATAACCTACTTTTACGAGATGACTCCAAGTTCTCACTAAAATTGGTTCATCTGTCCTTAATACTCTTTGACACAGACAATTGCACCAACTGATACCTACCTACCTACATGCATAGTGCGGTAAAGGAATAGGGTCGTCACTATTTATTGTCATTGAGAAAATGAAAAGATTTGTATGGGAAACTGAAAATGGGAATTCACTATTATCTCCCCACCACAACAAATACTTTTCCTGGTCCGAAAAGCCCCCCCCCCCCACTGCTTAGTACACATATTCTGTTTCACCTTGTATTATGTGTTTAATTGTGTAATTATTGATACAAATTTCTGATAACTTTTCATTCTACCCTACAAATTATGTACTTTTAGAAAGTTCATTATACGATGTTATGAGTAGATTATTATAAATGGACATGTGAGCAAGGGAAGGCCGAAAAAGAGATGGATGGATTGTGTGAAAGAGGACATGGGTATGAAAGGTGTAGATGCAGCAGAGTTGACGGTTGATAGGAGTGAGTGGAAGAATAGAACATGTTGTGCCGACCCCACCTAGCGTGGGATAAGGGCAGGAGAATGATGATGAGTAGATTATTATAAAGTTAGGTAAAATTAATAGTGAGTCGTAGCGTCGCGGCTTAAGAATCGACCCCTCCAACTCAGTCCATAGATGTCGTAAAAGCCGACTAAGGGATCTCACCAGAAGATGGACAGCTTCCGTGTATTATCAAACACCATTACCGCGATCTCCAATCCGCCAGCCAAGCGTGATGAACTCTGAAATGTGAAATTCAACGTTTGTCGCACCAAATCGTTGACAAATAATACAAGTGATTCTGCTCCAGATCAACCTCCTCAGACCGCAACAGAGATAAAGACAAAGCTGTGCCTTCCGACGAGGAGGCAGAAGATCGCAAACCTACGGACAGCTACCTGGTCTGTGTGCATAACGTCTCACATGAGATACCGTACGCTATATTAAAAGTAAGAATATCTTCATAAAACTATGATACAAACATTTATGTGTATGTTTGTTTGTTTCTTATGGATTTTAAAACGGCTGGACCGATTGTGATGAAATTTTCAGGCTATCTTCAAATTAACCCAGCAGATAATCCTGTGAAGTTTGAAAACGATCTGAAAAACTTTTTTTTTTTCTTGCGATCTTTAGCTAGGAAGGCAGCAGCGTAATTCTGCGTATCTTCAACACCTTAACTGCGATAATCTATGTGTCTGCCAAGCGTGATATTGAAAAAACACTCCCTGTTTTAGAAGATACTATCAGACTCGCACCCTCATATCTCATTTAGAACCGCCTCTGTGGTCTAGTGGTTCACTAACCGGTGTTAAGTAAGAGATCCCAGGTTCGATCCTCAGGGGGAGTACATTAGTGTGCATGGTTTGGTTTGTGGTAGGACTTTGTTTAAGTCCGCCTAGCTACCACCATATTACCTAAATATCTCAAATATAATCTGTCGCTATAATAATTCTAAATTGCTGTGTGCTCCGGCATTTAGAGGTACTATAGCCAGTTCCTCAAACAGTTGAGGATACCGGGTGAAGTGCGCTTCCACCTTCGGCCTTATCATAACATTGACACCAGGTGAGATGAAGGCCAAGCGCTTCCCCGTCGTATGATAGAAAAAAATCGCCTATGTCATTTTTAAACCGGCCAATAGTTATTTCGCATGTGATATTTAGGATATTTTAATTTGTAGGTGCCGTTAAGCGCTACAGCATCCTTTGTGGTGTACCAGGCATTGACGAAGGCGCGTTGCCATGACGATCCCAAACGGTGAGTTCTAATTCTAAGTATAATTCATATTATATATACAATCATAATCAATCATTTATTTGCTAGAATATATATAATATTACAGTAGCAGATCTAAGTGCTAAAATTCAGTAGGTACATGTATTCGACCTGTATGCAGGCGTGCAAATATTATTAATATTTCATTCATAATAATCAATAAATTCAATTATATTACAAAAACAATTATACATTAACCAATCATTAACTTCACTCTTATAATATTCCCATTTAACATCATTAAACAAATGTATTTGTTACCATCTCTGCGTGTGACCTGGCTTAAAAGTTATTAAGGCAGATATTGTTCTATCCCAGGAATAGATTATAGGCATTTTATTCCTGAGCAAGAACAATATCTGTGTATAACTTTAGCTCAATCTATAAAGTAATTTTGGCGTGAAATAACAAACCAAAAATGGAACCAGATAATATTTAGATTTTGTAAATAATGTTATAAGAACTAGCTTTTGCTCATGGCTTTCCTAAAAAGTATTCTATGTTCTTCCATATGCTGTACACTATATCTATCCCAAGTTTCATTTAAATCCCTTCCGCGGTTTAGTCATGAAAAGGTTACAAACACACAAACATACTGAGACACTTTCGAGTTTATTATCTTAGTATGAGCTATTTACCTAGCGGTTTCACTACTTTCTATCCGGGTTTGCAGTTTAATATGCGGGCACGAGTTAGTCTAAATAAATATTATTATATATGTAACTGAGTTCCTTGTGAAAGGGCTCGTCCGGGGAAGTACTACCACCAAACCTATTTCGACTGTCAAGCAGCATTGCTGAATTTTGGTCTGAGATGTATGATTGCTGGTGAAATTACGGTCACACGGGGTTTAATACCTTTATGTATTACCAAACCTCACAGCTCAGCTGGGAGTAGCTCTGCCTTATGCGCTGAGTATTATATGTTATGTAACCGCCTCTGTGGTCTAATGGTTCAACCCTCCGATTTCGAACAATTCTTAAAAAAAATGTTGTGTTCCGGCATTAAGAGGTAAGATAACCAGTTCCTCAGTTTGTTGAGGATTCCGGGTGGAGTGCGCTTCCACCTTCGGCCATAACTCAACTTGTTACCAGGTGAGATGAAGGTTTGTTCTGTGTTTTGGTGTTTTTTTGTATAAGTATAAAAAAATATTCGTAATCTAATTTCCATATTACAAGCTTTGCTTAGATGACTAGATGGCGCTGTGTGAAACTAATGTCCCGTTATAAATATGTATTACGTTGACGGGCGAATACAGTGTTCTTTATGGATATGACCTACGCAGTTCGACTTTGTAATAGGCAAGACGTGTATGGGCTACTAGCTTTTTGTCTCCTTCTCCCATTAAAAATGTATATATTTCAGATTCGTGCTGGTAGAAGAGTTGGAATGGGGTGGTCGAGCTAGCCAAGGTCCTCAGCAAAGGGCATTGGCTGATGATGAAGTGGTCTACACGGCACAGGTATTGTCTGCTATCATTATTATGATCTGCGTTCTGCGCTGTAGGTTGTGGGTTCGATTTCCATCCGGGGCACACAGTTGTGAGAGCAATTTATATAATAGCATATGATAGTAATGAAAATAATATTTTGGAACATGGTTCACATACCTACTGTTATTTTTTAACATGGTTTACTAACTGTTATTTTTTAAATTGGTTCACTAACTGTTATTTTTTAACATGGTTCTGTTATTTTGTATTTGGTTCACCAACTGCTATTTTTATTTTGGTTCACTAACTGTTACTTTTGAACATGGTTCACTAACTACTATTTTTTAACTTGGTTCACTAACTATTATTTTTAACTGTTAGTTTTAACTTGGTTCACAAACTGTTACTTTTGAACATGGTTCACTAACTACTATTTTTTAACTTGGTTCACAAACTGATAGTTTTAACTTGGTTCACTAATTGTCTTGTTTACCATGGTTTACAAAATGTTAGTTTTAATTTATTCTTCTATAATTAGTACTGAATGAACAAGCTATTTCTAGTCTATAATTATGTGAAAACTTATTATTGGTCAATAGTTCCGTATGTTATAATTTGCAAAGTCACTTTTTACTGATTGTAGTGTTTTTCGATTTAATAAATAAATAAATTTGCTTTGTTGGAGGCTGACAGACTGATCGACTGACAATCAACGCAAAGGCCACACCAGAGTTCCTAGAGACTTGACTTTTTCTGAGTTGCTTCCTTTTATAGTGTAGGGGTGCACTATGTAAGGATTTTGGGAAATTCCCATGTGATTACGGAATTTAAGTCCAGCTTGTTTCACTATGATGTCAATACTGTTGTGTGTAGAAATGTGCAACTTATCGGTTCTAATGTTTTGAAGGCTGGTTGGAAAACTCTTGGCCGCTTCGTTTTACAAGAGAAGGGGTGTCCAGCGCCAATGCCGAGACACCGCGCCGCGATCGCTCGGATACAGCGGGGGCTGAGCGTCACCAGAGGGGCTATAGCAGGTAACGGACTTGCCTTTAACTACCCTCTATTCAATTATCAATCTATGTATTAATACGTAAAGATAAAACTTCGATACCCAACTTCTTTTCAACCACCTCTGTGTTTTAGTTCGCCTACCGGTGTCAGATCCAAAGGTCCCGGGTTCGATACCCAGCGGGAGTAAAATATTGTGCTTGGTTTGGTTGGTGGGAAGACTTTGTTTAAGTCCGTCTGGCTAGCTTCCACCATCTTACCTAATTCTATTGCCATAACAATAATTCTTAAAATGTTGTGTTCTGGGATTTTTTGAGGTAAGATAGCCAGTTGCTCAGTTTGTTGAGGATTCGGGGTAAGAGAGATTAAAAACTTCGGCCACTTTAACCAGGTGAGATGAAGGGTTAACGCTTCACAGTCGTACAATTAAAAAGAAAAAACATAGGACGGCTTACAGCTATTAACTTATATAGACACATATTACATAGGATGGCCATGTGTGTGATGAATGTGTCCTAAATAAAATTTACACTAATAAAATGATGTGTATGAAAGTAACAGATTCACGACTTTTACGAGGTCAGAGGTCAGAGGTCACGTCCAAACTTACGTTTAGCACATACCCACGTGTGCAAGTAGCTAGCATTCAACACGTGACAGGTTGCAAGCCCATCGCTTAGCGGAATATTAGGCAGTGTCACGTGACATATGGGTTGTTGTTCCTAGGGGCATGGCGGTTTCCTGTGTCATATCATATGCGCTCATGAACTTCCGAAGAAAGTTCATTTTGCAGTATTGAGTCTGTTACTTTTAACACCTACCAAAACAAGATAAAGTTTCAGTTCTAAAATAAAAATATTATTTTTTAGGGGCCGGAAGCTTTCCGTTAGGAGGGTTCAGTATATCAGAAACCACGAGTGAAGGAAAAACGCCCGTACAGACAGCTTACAGCGACCCAACGCATTGCAGGTAACGTGGAAACGTGCGACTCACGCTTGGCCCGTTGGCAGGCCAAACGTTTGTGAGATGAATATTGATGTTTGTTTTGTGGATGGCGCTGTGTGAAATGAAAGTCCTGTAATATTAATATTAAATGTAATGTTTGAACAGGCGAGTTTCGAACACTCCGCTTGGTAAAGGCATCGGCCGAGCCAAAGGACATTCAGACAAAGACATGAGGACGTATCTACAGAGACGCGCGGGCAACAGAGAGGTAAGCGTATTTACTTTTCACTTGCATTTTAAAACAATAAAAATCTCCGCGGGTTTAAAACAACACGTCTTAAAGAAATATATTTAGTAACAAAATCAAATATCCTTAGAGTAAATCAATATTCTTTACCCGATACTTTATGAAGGTCTCCCATCGTATATTCTACAAACGCAGAACATGTGGGTATTATTTTGATTCCCAGCTGTCTTTAACGAACTATGTTAATAGCTAATGCTATACTCACAAACTTTACTAATGTGATTTATTTTTAATTTTCCTTTCATCTTGAGCCATTCTAAAAGTTTCTACCTTTAGGGACCAAGGTTACTCTGGTTTTAACCATCTTATTTCCTCTTTTGGACTATACTGACTCCTGCTTCACAGGCGCTACTGTTTTTTATAATAAAAAAAATTCACCGTAATATACACGTTGTCTCTTCTCTATAATATTTTCAACAATCATTTCTCATATTTTTATCTCCGTGAGAAAACCATTCCACATCTTGAGGTAATTTCTCTTAAAACTCAATGTGCGAAAACGGAATGGCTCTAAAGGTGTGAGGAACTTTATGCCGATATGCGGTGCGCTGATTGAAGGTGGCTTCTTGGGGCACTAAATTGAAAAAAATCATCATATTGAATAATCCTTTCTCATCACACGGCCATACCATGCTAACCAATTACTTCTCATCACAAGATGAGAAATCTTTATGATTCGAAATTGGGATGTGAACATAATCAGAGCGCATCAAAAGGGAGCTTAACCATTCTTAGTCTTCGAGTTAACGTGCTTGACCAGATAATACAGTCACTGTGGTCGTAATCGGCCAAGAAATCATCATCATCATCATCATCACCATGATTATCGCTATCATCATCATCATCATCATGATCATCATCATCATCACATAAAAACGTAAATCTCTGGCTTATCGACAAGACTATTTATAAATATGATGACTTCAGTCAAATTACCTACTACTTCATTAATTATTAGACGATTGACAGATACTGTACCATTGCTGTACCTATACTTTATTACTTGTACACATTGTAGTTGTACTTGATATGTATTATGATTTTTGACGTATAATGATAATTTATGAATAAATTACTATAAATGACTATCACCATCATTACTTCTCAAGATATGTGTCATTGGCGCCACGCCGCCTCTTTTACGCTTTACAGGACGGTACATTAGAGGACATTAACTTCTCACATTTGTCTTGGGAATCGAACCAACAACCCACAGCGCAGAAGGCCGAGCTACTGCACGCTCTTCCCTTTCATCAGTGTTGTAGAAAACATAACCTTGTTTACAAACATTTTGATGTTTTACTTGTTGTATCTGTAGGTACACTCGGAGGGCGAAGCCCCGATGGGCGGGTCGCTGGGGGCGGAGGCGCTGTCGGCGCAAGTGGCGCGGTTCAAGAGAGTCTCGTTAAGGAAACTGCGCGCTTGGCGCTCCTGAGTGTGGCAGGTGGGACTCTAATTTTAATGTACGACGGAGAAACGATAATGCCGAAGGAAGCACACTGGAATTCTCAACAGTCTGAGGAGCTGGTTATCTTACCTCTAAATGCCGGAACACAGCTATTTATAATTGCGTCTGAAATTCCTATTAAGGACTGAAATACAAATATAGTTTGTCTGTTGTTATTTTTTTGTGAGTGTGTGTATGAGAAAACTCTTTTCAGAATGTAGGTACCTGCAAAATGTCTTTAGACACCATCTTATCTGATAACAATAATTCTAAATTCGCTGTTAGCGATAAGGCTGCCCATTGTACGTTCTATAGTATTGATTCTGTGTACAATAAATTGTTAATTCATTCATTCATTCATTCATCCATTCATTCTAAATTGTTGGGTTCCGGCATTCAGAGGTAAGATAGCAAGTTTCTGTAGAAGGTGCAGTATCCTGCAGAGTATTCCAGGTGAATTGCCCTTCCACCTTCGGCTTTATCATAACTTGAAACCAGGTAAGATGAAGGCCAAGCGATTCCCCGTCGTAAAATGTCCTGTAATATTTATTATTTATTTAATGTGCTATTTCGAAATGAACGGCATATCCAAGTGTATAAGTGGTTCTACTACTACTCGAAGTCTACAAATACTTTCATCATTTCGTTCGGATTCTTTTCATTACTCGTTTACTTTACTTTCTTTACTGACACCTACTTCAGTTCCGTTAACTTTTTCTTACTTTTTCCATGAATCGTCAATACTTTCATCAATTCGTCCGGATTATTTTCATTTCTCAATTTCGTACTTGTTCCATGAATGGTCAGGTGTTTCGCCGTCTAAGCACCAGCCTAGCCAACCACCGCGCGTCACTCTCCTCAGAGCTGGGCTCTCTCTGGGAGTTCATCGTGGACCGCGACAGACGGCGCTCAGCCCCCTACGACCAACCATCCACGTCGCAGCACCTCGCCAGGGACTTGCTACAAGTAAAACGTTTATTTTAAACAGATTCAAAAAAGGAGGAGGTACTCAATTCGTCTAAATCCTCTTTTTTTATGTCTGTTCTCCGATTACTCGAAGACGCCTGGACCTATTCGGAGTCATAGGTGGTCCCATCGTCGTCATCAGGATCTGATGATGGGATCCTGGAGAAATCGAGGGAAATCTTCAAATATTATAGGCACACTTGAATTGATTGAGTATTTTTAAGGGGTATACCTCAAAAGTTTTGAAAAAACTGAATCCTCATAGGTTCACGCGTCTGTCTGTCCGTCCATATGTCATCAAAATAACTTGAAATAATACGTCATCCAGGTAAACGTATTGTATCATATTCTTCATTGAAGTCGGTTTTATTTTTAGTTTTTAAAACGCAATTACAAAATCTTCCCCTCTCTCGTTGCGGCAGGTTAAGATAGCAAGGCTCTTTTTTATATCAATGTCTGAGGCCGTGGCAATTCATCCAATTCAACTCGCTTGATATCCTAGACCAAGTCATGTGTGATGATGATAACAGACACAGTTTTACAATAAATCACCGTCAGCAATTAACTTTACTCCAATGAAACCAGCAGTGCAAAACTACGACCCACGCAATGATCAGCCATAGAGTTTTTGAGCACTCAATACATATAATCAATACAACTACTTACAGACAACTACCGTACAAGGCCAACGGCTCGTACAAGTCGCGTCTCAAACCTTCCGTAGCTTAATGAGTCGAGCTAGAATTTATAGTAAACTCACTAAAATGATCTACTGTCAAATCTGGATATCTATGGATCCATGGTCTTCTTGCTTGAGAAACTATCGAAAGAGATAGATTTTGCTGTCACTTTCAATATTTTAAGGAGCACAATACACGAGACAAACGCAATACATTACTATTTAAATTTCAGGTCGTGCAAGAAACAGTTTTTTCCCGCAAATTTGATGAAAAACGCTGCCCGCTTGTCAAAGAAGAATCCGATCTAAGTTCCGAAGACGGTACCGACAGAATCGCTAACCTCATAGATTTTTTCTTCACTATAGTCAAAAGTCAAAAGGACGAGCGAAAGAATAGCGGAAACAGTTGCTTTAAAACTGACAGCCCAACAGAAACTACACAGCTAATACCCAAAAAAGTGAACACAGAATTGGAACGGAAGATGGAGACTCTCATGGACTTCCTGGCAACCACGGGATGTATGGACGACGAAGGGAAGGATGACAAAAAAATCACCTTGATGGAGTTTTTATTTGGTATAGAAAAACCAGTTATAGAAATTGATGCTTCAGACCTAAGCCTCTCTGAATCTAAAATCAACGTTAAACTTCCATATATCGATGAATCACCCGCAGAAGATTCCAAAGAGCTATTTGTCGATATCCTCATGAACTATATCGAAAGTTACGAGCCTTGTAAATCTATTTTGACCCCATCTTTATCGGAAAAATCAAAATCGGATATAACTATTAGCAAAATTGAAACTTTTAGCGATATAAGTAAAACTAAATCCGATAGTACATTAACGCAAACACAAGACACGGTTATCGAGAGAGATGATAGAAGAATCTCAGAAACTGTAGTAGATTTAAGTAATATTAAACTAGATTTAGAAGATATATTCGTTGAAGCTGTGAATAAAGTTTGTTGTTTAAAACATATCGAAGCAGAAGATGATACCATGTCCGAAACTGAAGATTTAGAAAATTATGCTGCGTATACAAAACCTGTGCTTTACAACATCTATAGTGTAGAACTATCGGATATAATAGAAGAATATGAAAGCATAGATCCATCTTCTAGAACCAACGTAGAAGATAAAATGTTAACCATCAGAAAAACTGCACATGATCTTCTTAACTACATAGAAGATAAGATACAGAAACAATTTGTGGAAGACAGTGATAGCTCAGACGAATTTGATATATCTCCAAGCTTGCAGCGATCATCGATAAGTCTCATCGATTTAAGATCGATACCCGACCTACCACCGAGTATAGTTCGACCGAGAGTAACAAGAGTCGATAAATCAACGTCAACCGACGATTCGGATATGTCTACCCGAATCGATTCTTGTTGTATGACAGATAATACTAACTTATCCAACAGTCAGGAGCGGGCTCTAGATAAACTTGAATCACTACACAAGTTTTTCTCCAAATCAAGACTTGAAATCATCACAGAAAGTATGGAGGAGGAAAAAGTTAAGGGTACGGAGGCAGATTTAAAAGCAGGTCAGGCTAGTTTGGACGATGTTGAAGATTTGCAGGATGATATTGATAGCGAGAATTTGGTCGAAAACGGTTTAGCAGAGTCTGATGCTTGCTTAGATGGTGATTATCAAGTTTTGTATGAGGATAGTTCTATAGAAAATGTTGATATTAAAGATTCTAATGAAAATAATATAGATGTCAGTTTAGCCGAGGAATTGAATAAGGTATATAGTCAAGAGATTAAAGAATTAACAGAAAATATATATGTAAATATACAAGATATAGACGAAGGTGAAACAGTAGGTTTTAATCTAGAAGTAGATGAACAAATTGATAGTAATATAAAAAATGATTTATCAGAACATATTAATAGTAATATTGTTAAAGATATAGCCAAAGTTGAGACGATAAGCCACAATCCAGTAGTAGATGATAGCTTTAAAAATCAACCATCTTCTAATGAATCCAATATAAGTCACTTCATTAGTCAAAATGATACTAAATCTATGAATGTTGAAATTAACAAGAGAGATGAAAATAATGATAAAATAATAGATAATGAAGAATTTACAGAGATAGATAACATTATAGATGAAGCTATTCATATAATAATGACAAACAAGTTGCATGATCAGTTATAAACAGAATTCACATTAAATAACTTAAAATTAAACAGGTTTATTTGTAAATGGTGTGAGACTTGTCTACCTTTTGGCCAGAGAAAGGATCTTGCTACGACCGAGCGAACTTTTCCAAAAAGACAAAGCCATACCGTTTGGTGCCGGACTTCGAAATAACAGACGTTTGAAACTATCATGTAACGGCGGGGAAGCACTTGGCCTTCATCTCACCTGGTTGAGATAAGGCCGAAGGTAGAGGCGCACTTCACCCGGAATCCTCAACTTATACTACATAACAATGTACCATGTCTCCCAGCATATCGTATCGTATCAGCATAGCATATCATATACAACAAATTGCAAAAAATAAACATATCCAACCTATAAATGTAACCCAAAAACAATCATTATTTTTTTGGAAGTTAAAAATATAACATATGCGCGATATTTAATTAAAGTATTTATATTAATATAAATTAATCATAAAACAGCAGTAAGTTTAATAATGAAATCAAAAAGTACCTTCAAAATTGTTTGTAAAACTATGAAAAGAACAAGAAATGCTTTGCATCTATTTGATTTTTAACCAAGAAAGCAAACATAAAATGTGTTAATGTGATGAACAAATAATATACTTAGAAATAAATATCGTTGATCCGCACATTGATAAATAAATAAATATACGTAGGCTGAATGTTGCAAAATATTTGTACTAATACCTAGCTTCAATATCCCGAATAATAGGATATTGAATAGAAAACTAAACGAAAATCCTATTACTGCTATCTTCATTCTAAAGATGTGTGCAATAAATCGATCTCTGGCAAAAAGACCGCCCGTTATAACATAAATTTTTTAACAACTGTTGATTTCTTACGGTGAATGTATTTTCATTCATTCGCCCTTCCATCTTAGCTTGTAGATGTCGTAAAAGCCGAATAAAGCATATAGGAGAAAGACCGCTCACTTCTTTGTTTCTTCTTACACCTTTTCTGCCGCTACCAATCCGCCAGCCAATCGTGGTGACTTTGGCAAAACCCTCTAATTTTGATGAAGGCTGTACCTAACAGAACATGAAATAATTATGTCGCTACTTTAGCGGTGATTCTGAAACTAGTCTAAACTTACACGATTAGTCCTTAACACAATTAAAAACATCACTTAGTATTTAAGTATACTTACGAGGAAAGTAATAAGTAATAACCCTTAGTAATTAGTAGAAATATGTCGTTTTTATACTAAAATAAATGTTTTATCTAAAATGTTAGACGTCTTTACACGCGCTTTAGGTAAAGTTTTTGTGAAAATTATTTAAAACTTTATAACACAATTATATTAGAACACCTATTAATGTAACTAGAAATACACTTAAAAAATGGCTGTATTGTAATTAAATGAAAAGCAAGCATCTGACACAAAAATACTTGTATGATAGACAATTTATTTAAAAACTATGTTTAGGTATATAAATCTATGTTGTTGAATGTTTGACATGTTTATTACAATTCCATAAAAATATATTTATTTTCAATTGTTACACGTCTAAAAAATATAAGATTTTAATAGCCTAATATTACAAGATAATAAGTTACTTATTATATTTAGGTATTCATTTTTATTTGTAAAATCGGGATCATATAATTTGATGCGAAACTTCGTTGTTTTGTAGTTATTGTGTTACAGAATGGACGAAAATATAAATTTGTTGTAATAAAGCTATCCTACTTTAGATACAGGGTGGACTTACAAAATGGGTCAGCGCAGGATTTTCCTTGAGAAAGCCTCTGAGTGGGTTCATGGGAAGTACAATATAGTGTGCTTGGTTTGGTTGGTGATAGGATTTTGTTTAAGTCTGCCTGGCTAGCTACCACCATCTTACCTAATTCTGTCGCCATAATAACAATTCTTAAAAAAAATGTTGTGTTCCGGTATTCAGTGGTAAGATAGCCAGTTCCTCTGTTAGTTGCGAATTCCGGGTGAAGTGCGCCTCCACCTTCGGCCTTATCTCAACTTGTTACCAGGTGAGATGAAGGCCAAGCGCTTCCCGTAGTACAATAAAAAAAAAAGAGTAGTTCGTTGTCCATTTGGAAATGCCACGACCGATTCAAATTAAATATTGTTGGTAAATTGGATAAGCATGATCTGTCTGTGGTACGTTACTTATAAACATGGTATAAATCTAAATAAATGGGAAAGAGTGTATAAAACATATTTTAATCAAACAAACGACAAGTGTGACAAACATACGTAAAACGAAACAACACATTCACAACAATTATTCTTGCAGAATTTAATTTCAGTCAGAATTGATACATAAAAATGAACGACAAACTATATTTTTTAATCAAATTAATACTAATCTAACTACTAGTAACCTTTGCTTAGATTGGGACTAGACTGCGCTGTGTGAAAGTAATGCCCTGTAAAAGCATGGAACAGTTACAAGTTTATTAATGCTGACTACATTTTATCCATAAAAACCAAAATATTAATCTCTTATTTTAAGGTTAGTTCTAATAGAGAATCCCTCAAACGTTCCCATAGCTTCATGGTTTAACCCTGGCTGCCCCAATTCAATATTCCATCCTGTATAGTGTAGTAATTGTTTTGATGTGTCAAATTTTATGTAGCTTTCAAAGTGTATCGTATTTTTTATAAGGAATACAGAATTATTTTAATGTGAAATGGAAATTTTATTTCAAAGCCTACAGTTATTTAAAAATCTTACTTAATTTATAATAACTTAATAAAGTATCTAAATTCTTAAATAAAAAATTTAGGATATGCCAATTTATGCACGCGTCTTGATTGAGAGTCCAAGCTATGTAATCATAACAGTTTTAATTTACGTTTGAGAAATTCATGACCCTTTGCTATAAAAATAATAAAAACATAATATTTTAACATATATATATTTATTCAATAAATTAAACTAACTAAGTACAAAGGAATCAGTCAGATTACCTAAGGACCGTTACAAACGGCCTATAGGTAACTCAACTGTTCCAGACCAGTACCAGACGGAAGCGTGCCCAAGACACTGGCTGCATTGCCACGCTGAATAGCTATGACAATAAACAGCATAATTATGAACTAAAACCTAAAGTATACTTCCAATCGACCTAGAATCATGACATGTTGGCAAGAAGCAATGTTTTATAGCACACATCAAGGTAAATATATATATATACATATATATATATACATATATATATATATTTATATATACATATAAATATATATAAGCTTACTATATATATATATACATATATATATATATATAGTAAGCTTTGACAATTTTTAACTTTTTTCTCAAAAAAGTCTCATTCTCACTCTAAAAGTCTAATTAGGAATATTAATACAAACCTTAATAGGATCACTTTGATGTCCGTCTGTCTGTCTGTCTGTCAAGACCCATGTTCTCAGGAACGCGCGGAGGTATCAAGCTAAAATTCATATCAAATAATCAGGTCTTGGAACTGTATAAAAAATCAAACTTCTAAACCAACGCAGTCTTACTATAATTATGCCGCAAATTTTCAAAACTTTTTTTTTTTGATCAATTGTATCTTTTTATTTTATTTCGGTAAACCAACAGCATATGAAATAAAACCTAAAGGATACTTCCAATCGACCTAGAATCATGACACGTTGGCAAGAAGCAACGTTTTATAGCACACATCAAGGTAAAATTCCGAAAGCCTTACATTTTTATTTACATCACATATGTATTTGTTTTTTAGTAATTAGAAACGATAAAGAGACCTTGAAGTCTTTAGTTTATGCTCCTCCAGCTTTTTACATTGTAATGTTATGGATTTCATATAGCATTCAAATTACTTGTATACACAGGTTTGTACGGAACCCTCGGTGCGCGAGTCGAACTCATACTTGACCGTTTTTTTTTTTAATCTGGACAGGTCTGCGCTAAGTCTTGCAGATGTATGAAACCAGAAAGTAAAGATACAAGTTCGTTAGTGTACTGCAGACAACAGCTTCGCAAACAACTTCATACAAATTCAATACATGACGTAAGACAATGTGTAGGAAATAGTACTGCGGCATCAGCAGCAGACGGCAGCAACAAGAGATTGTTGCTGCCGTCTGCTGCTAATGCCTGCAGTCGAACTTGTACCTCAATATTAATTACGTTTTAAAAACTAAAAAGAAATCCGACTTCAATGAAAAGTACCTATGATACAATTTCGTTTTCCTGGATAAAGTATTCATTCCAATTATTTTGATGACAGACAGACAGACGCGTGTTCCTATAAGGGGTCCGTTTTTTCCTTACTTTTAAGGTTAAACACCCTAAAAATACACAAATCGCTTCAAGTGTTCCTATAATATTTGAAGATTCCCTCGATTTCTCCAGGATCCCATCATCAGATCCTGACCTGATGTCGATGGGACCACCCGGGATGATAATATTTTTCGTATCAAACGAAAAAATCGGCTTCGAGTAATCAGGGAACATACATAAAAATAAAACGACGAATTTTGAACCTCCTCATTTTTTAAGTCGGTTAGAAATAGACTCGAGATCTCCGAGCTCGGAACGATTTCCAATTTACCTGGCATTGGAAATCACTGTCGGAATTAAGCGTACTACAGCCCCCTCAGCACGGGCCGGGGATACAATTTTTGTCCTCTGTTTTTATCCACCATCGGGAGACAAAATGCTCTGACAAGGTGGATAAAAACAGAGGACAAAAATTTTATCCCCGGCCCATGCTGAGGGGGCAGATGTAGTTGACGAGTTGTCTTTGGGGGACTACTAAAAAAATATGTTTTTAATAAAACAGAACTTGAGTTACGTATAAGAACTTTATTTCCTGAGTATTTAACAAAACATTAATAGAAAATAAACAAAACGTTGATTTCCAAAAATTTACAAAGAGGATATCGGGATCCCAAAATCCCCACTGGGGAAATTGACTGTACGAAAAGAACAGAAAAAAATCTTAAAACATTTCACTTATCTCCAGTAACATAATGTTTCTATTAATCGAAAGACAATTACGTCTCAATTACAATGATCGATACTACCCTGTGGAATTCAAGAGGCACAATAGTTTTTTTTTCAATAGCATTATTTAATGACAGTACCAATAAGTACATCATCTAGTTAGGCCACACAATCCCCTCAATCCAGGGCAAGTAGGGCGCGACCCTGGTGTAGATCCCCGGGATTCCGATGAATCCACACGCCTGTCCAAATGACGTAATTCCAACGATTGTATACATGCATACTATCTTCTTGTTCTTCACCTGGAGAGGACCACCGCTGTCACCCTGGGACACAGATAGATGGAGACATCTTATTTCACTGACAGGTATTAAAAAATTTTTGCAACACATATAAAAAAAATGATCTAGATCTACTATTATCGTTTACCATAAATCATATCTCTACTAAGTTTCTTGTTCCAAATAATTTCCAGTAGAAAATTACATTCAAACGTTTTTACCCCCTTTTACCCTTTAGTGCCCCCAAGGCTAATAAAATATAGAAAAATACCAGCAATAGTTCTACAAATGGTACATTTAATTCCATCCAGTAGTTTCAGCGTAATGCGCGTTTAAAATACAGGCAGACGAAAATGGAAAAAAAGCTTCAGTATCGATAATAGTGTTTCCTTCAATTATTTTTTTTACAATTCATTTAAAGTACAGATTTTGACCCGATACAGTTTTATTTAGTGGTTCTGTAAGAACAGTAGACCTCGCGAACTCACGAGCCCTTATAACCATGCAGTAACCGATGCTTTCCTCTTTCACCTTTCCTGTTAGACTTTTAAGCAAATAGGGGTATACGCTTTAAAGATTACTCGCGTTCCCTTAGTCTAAGGTGATTGTAACTGGTTTCTCCGGATTTGTCTAGCAAAGTTGGAGAGGACTGCGTAGTCTGTCAAAAAAAAAAAAACCTGCAGCAAACTTCTCCCCCTCCACTCACTCTACCCTCTCCTCCCTTTTTGTTTTTTTTTCACGACATCTTGCGTAGAAATAAATTCTCAGTGTGACTTTCAAATATAATTGAAATCAGTTGATCCATAACGCTACAGCAAAGTTCCCCCTTTTCCCTATTGGAACATGTGTGCCAATTTTCATCAAAATTGGTGCAACCTGTAGGCGAGTACAACCCGACCGACAGACAGCGGACAAAAGCATTATTGGCCAATCTCTAAACTGAGACGCTTCGCTCGCTCAAAAAGAAACTACACACAAAACACGTTAACAGTTGATGCCATTGCCCCTTTTAAAAACCCACCTGTATACCTTCACTTTAAGACACGAAGCCAAGAACAAAAACCCACCTGTATACCTTCAGTTTTAAAAACGCAGACAAGAGAGAAAATACAAAGAGAGTCAAGAACAAACGCATATATTAAATTTATACCTGGCAGGTATCCTTGGACTTGGTACGGTCTCCGTAGCAGACCTGGGTCCTCGCGTCCACTCCCTGCAGCATGTGTCGGTTCGGTTCGTATACCGTTGAGCATTCGTTGGCCGTGAACTGGGTGAGGACCACCTGGAAACAATGTATGAAGATTGTTCCTCCATTCCTCAGCTATTGGTACCTATGCGAGATATCGTTTTGATCATGGTTTTATATCTATAGAATCCAATATATCCCACGATCTCTTAGATTTTAAATTTTCTCCGTGAACTGGGTTAGGACCACCTGAAAAATTTGCGGAGACCTTAAAATGGTTCTTTGTTTCCTGTATTAAGTGCCAACAATGTTATAATATGCCGATGGTCTTCCTAAAAAAAAAAAAACAATGTTTGAACGTTTTTCCTCCATTCCACAGGTATTCATATCGCTATAGAATCCAAATTATCACACAATCTCTAAATATGTTATAATGAAACAAAAATTTTAATCCCGCGACGGGACCCGAAGCTGAGTATCAATATGTCGCAAAAAACGCAATCTTTGTCGGGACCCTCGTAGCTCAGTTGGTTAGAGCGTTTCCGGCTTAAGGAAAATATGCGGGTTCGTATCCCGTCGCGGGCTGTGAATTTTTGTGTCTTTATAACATCTGTAAATGTTGTGAAATACAATAATTTGACAACAAGATTTGTTCCCTATCTGACTGAATATTTCCGAGCACGTTCTTTCAGTCGGAGACATTATGGGAAATGTAAATAGAATTTCATTTATTTTCACAAAAATCTAGTTCTCCGGCCGGACACGCCGGCACCGGGGTGTGGTCCAGTGGTTCCAGGGTATTACCTTCTGCAGTATATCAGCGTTGGCATCCTTATTGTATATGGTGGTGCCCCAGCCGGTGGCGGAGGCGCGGCTCTCGTCCACCGAGTCTCCGGTGTGGAGACACGCCGGCACCAGGGTGTGGTCTAGTGGAACCCTACGCATATTTGAATGGGTAAGACATAGCTTCAGCAGGAAAGGTACCTTTAATAAAATAAACAAGCCTCATAGCTCAGTTGGTAGTTACTCTGCCTTCTGCGCTGTGTGATTCCCATCCAGGACAAACATTTGTGTGATGAATATAGATGTTTGTTCTGTGTTTGGGTGTTGTATCATATAGTACGTATGTATTTACAAAAGTATTTGAGTTTCTAGTTCCTACATTACAAGCTATGTTTAGTTTGGGGCCAGATGGCGCTGTGTGAAATTAATGCCCTGTAATATTTATTATTATTATTAATATCAATTTATATTAATTATGATTGATTGCTGTCGTTAGTACAATATCGCTGTATTTGTGGAATCAAATTGATAATAAATACTAAAGGTATTATCACTCAGCATCATATAATTATGTTTTCAAAACTAAAATGAAGACTTCAATGAAGAATATGATAGGTACAATCTCGTTTACCTGGATGGTGTATTTTTTACAATTATTTTGATGACAGATGGACGGACAGACACAGACGTGTGATTCTATATAGGGTCCATTTTTCCTTACTTTTGAGGTAATACACCCAAATCGCTTCAAGTATACCTATAATATTTGGATTCCTCGATTTCTCCAGGACCCCATCATCAGATCCTGACCTGATGACGATGGGATCACCTGGGAAGTATACCCACCCTGAGAATACCCAATTTTTGAAATTCGGTTAAAAAGAGCTTGCATTCAAATTATTAAACAAAACAAGTCAGAAACTCCAGACAAACAAAGTAATATAACTCAAATCTCTAACTATATATATAAAAATCAAAACAAAGTATTATTTAAGGAAAACACTCTGACCCTAGTAAATAAACACACTGATTGGGAGAGTTTTAAATTAGAACTAGACGATAACTTAAATCTAAGAGTACCACTTAAGACTCCGGAACAGTTGAATGCCGAAGTTGAGCATTTTGTAACTCTAATACAGCAGACTGCCTGGAAAAATACACCTTATTTGAGAAGCCGGATTGCCAGAAACCATTATCCAAAAGAGATTTTGGAACTCTTACATGAGAAAAGGAAACAGAGGCAGCAATGGCATCAATCCAGATGCCCACAAGACAAAACTAAGCTGAATAATTTGACAAAAAAACTAAAAAATATAATACAACACTTTAATGATACCTTAACCAATACCTACATTGGAAAGTTGACTGCTGAAAAAAGTACAAATTACTCACTTTGGAAAGCTACCAAAAATATGAAACGACCAATGGCACAGATCCCACCATTGGGATCAATGATCAATGGAAACATGAAATGGGCCGTAAGTAATGAAGAAAAGGCAAAAGTGTTTGCAGATCACTTGGAAACGATATTTCAACCAAATGAAGGTCAAACCCAAACAGAAGACATCAGTAAAATAGAAGAAGAACTAGGTGAAATATGTATCAAACACGTTTCGCCAAGAGAAGTTTTTCAAGAAATCAAGAGAAACATCAATCCAAGAAAGTCTCCTGGATTTGATCTAATTCCGGGTGAAATATTACATAACCTCCCTAGAAAAGCCCTGGTCAAACTGACTAACCTTATTAACGCGGCTTTAAGGCTAAAATATGTGCCCGACTTATGGAAAGTAGCTGAAGTGATTATGATAGCGAAACCAGGGAAACCATCAAATGATGTCAAATCATATAGGCCAATCTCACTCTTACCTATCGTATCCAAACTTTTCGAAAAGCTACTGCTTAAAAGACTTAAACCGATCATAGAAACAAGAGCGATTATTCCAGACCACCAATTTGGCTTCAGGGAAAAGCACTCGACTATAGACCAAGTCCACAGAATTACTAATGTAATTGAGAACGCCATTGAAAACAAAAATGTTTGTTCTACAATTTTCTTAGACGTAGCCCAAGCATTTGATAAGGTATGGCACGAAGGTATTATACAAAAACTAAGAAAACTTCTACCCAAACCATTCGCCGATATTCTGCAATCATATTTGACGGATAGAGTCTTTAGAGTAAGGCAAGAAGATGCCTACTCAGAAATCAAGAAAATTAAAGCCGGAGTGCCGCAAGGAAGTGTTTTGGGTCCGGTCCTGTACCTATTATACACCAGCGACATCCCTCATCTAGAAAATAATACCCTTGCGACGTTTGCTGACGATACAGCTATAATGGCTGTTGGAAAAACACATGCAGACGCTGCAGAAAAGGCTCAAGATGCAGTCAACAAAATTTGGGACTGGACGAAAAAATGGCGAATCAAACTTAATGATTCAAAATCGGTGCACATTAACTTCACAAATAAAAAAGATCAGTATTTCCCTATATATATCAACAATGAGCCTATACCGTATGAAAACACTGCGAAGTACCTAGGCATGACTCTTGACGCAAAGCTACGCTGGAAAGCTCACGTCAAGAAGAAAAAGGAAGAGTTAGATATTAGATACAATAGAATGTACTGGCTCCTAGGAAGGCAGTCAACATTGTCAACACACAACAAAATTCTGTTGTATAAAGCAGTCCTGAAGCCAGTATGGACTTATGGTATTCAGCTATGGGGCTGTACCAAAAAAAGTAACATCAAAATAATCCAACGCTTTCAAAATAAGGTACTCAGGGATATAGTGAATGCACCTTGGTACATCAGGAACGACGACCTCCACAGGGACCTTAACATAGAGTTCGTTGATAAAGTTATAAAAAAACATGCAGAAGCTCATGAACAAAGACTTCATAAACATGTGAACCTTGAGGCAATCCAGCTGCTAGACAACACAAAAACAGTGAGAAGACTGAAAAGAACTAAACCTTTTGAGTTAGTGTAGTGTTAAATAGTATAAAGTAGTGTCAGTGTAAGTGAAAGTGCTACTTCAAAGAACACAATAACGCAGTGTCTCCCCTTAAATAGAAACTGTAAGAAACGTGACATTGGACACATTCTTTAAAATAATTAATTTTATAAAACTAAGTTAGCATAAAATTACTCATTAGCCTACATAGGCTAGATTGTAATATAGTTTTAGAGCATATACTAAATTAATATGCACTAAATATATAAAAAAAAAAAAAAAAAAAAAATCTCTAACTCCACGGCCGAGCCTCTAACTCAACGGGCGAGCCTCTAACTCAACGAACAAGTCTACTCACGACTGGTCGAGCTCTAGCAGTGCGATGTCGTTGTATTTGTGAGGGAAATTGTAGTCATTGTGTTTGATGATGCGTCTGATTCCGTATACGGGCGACGTGTCGGAACGACGCAACGCGCCGATCCTAGCGTTGCTCACGTCGAAACCTCTGAAAGTACAAACAGTCAAAGTGAGAGATTTACTCACGTAGACAGCATTCCGCAAGTAACAGAAGCCCATTTTTGTCCATCTTTGCAAAAAATCTAAAGATGGAGATTTTTTCTTTTTGATCTATAAAAATTATATAAAATGTAAGGTGTAAATAATTCGAATAAATACTAAAGGAAGCTGCTGCCCAGACCACTACCAGAAGAATCTAGTGAGATCCCTTAGTGGGCTTTTACGACATCAATGGGCTGTGTTGGAATGGGTTGATTCTGACGGCTTCAGACCAAGGCTACACAGGTATGTTTTATTTTACTAACGAGCGACTGTAAATGTATTTTATTTCTTACTTCTTTTATAAAACCTTCAAATAGGGAGTTTTTAGCCATTTTATGGGAATGTTTGCTGCATCGTTGACCCCATACTTGCCCAGGCAAACCCAGAAGTAAAGTCATCCTTTAAAAAAAAGTAAGTTAGGCAAAGTAAGATGCAATATTTTCTAACATGAACCTGATAACAGAAAATAATTGTGTAACAAATCCGCTAAAAAAAAATTGAAAACAATCACGTAATTTGCCTCTACACGAAGCATCCTCGGGAAATATCGTCTTTAAAAGTAGGAAAGAATCACTCATTCTTTTAAATATAATTAAGTATGAGACAAAGATGAGTAACGGGGCGAAGGGTTCAATTGGAATACTTGTGTTTTCAGATCTTGATGCTCTGATGAACTAAAGATTATAAAGTCTCGTCACTTTTCATAATAAACTTTAATATTGTTAGATGGAGTGTTTTACTCAGTAAATGATTTTTGACGCAGTATTGTGATTAAGTGTAACTATTCGATATGGTTCGATATAGATATTTGATTTCTTTTCACCTGATTTCTTTTCAAGATATTTTCTGACATTCATTTCATTTTTTATTTATGTTTATGTAGTTTTTGTGACTATAATAATTGTTAAAAATACCTGAAAACACCAATAACCGATACCTATTTTCAAGAATTACTTATTGTACTTGAACTTATGTCTATGTATTAAATGTTATAAATGTATTTGTATGAACTTCACACACAAAATGTATTCATTTTTTTGTATTATAATGTAATTAAATGATTCAGAAGGTACCTAGTCTTCTATTAGACAGCTATTAGACAGTTAATTGGCTAGTCCACTTACTGTTTGTTTCTGAGGCAATGGCCGGCCGTCAACACAAACTTCTCACTGATGAGAGTACCGCCGCACTCCCAGTCTATCTTGTTCTGATCGTTGAGATACCCCAACAGAGCCTGGAACAACACACCCGTTATATGTACTTACCCTACGTTCAGATGGACACTATACCTAGCAGCATACGAGCCATAGGTTTTTTTTTATTGTACGACGGTTAAAAACTTTGCCTTCATCTCACCTGGTTACAAGTTGAGGGGATAAGGGCGAAGGTGGAGACGCACTTCACCCGGAATCCTCAACAAACTGAGGAACTGGCTATCTTATTACCTCTAAATGCCGAAACACAACAATTTTAGAATTGTTGATATGGCGACAGAATTAAGTAAGATGGTGGTAGCTAGCCAGGCGGACTTAAATAAAGTCCTAAAAACCTAGCACAATATTGTAACTACTCTCCCCATGGCAATCGATCCCGGGAGACCTCTGGATCTGAAATCGGTGGGTTGAACCACTAGACCACAGGGGCAAGAGCTCAATGCTGTTAGAATCCCAGGTACTATAAGGAGTTGCTTAATGTTCAGGATAGAGCAGGGGGCAATGCTCAATACACCCTCTAGTGCGAGACATCAGTGCAGAAATTTATCCCCCGCAACTAGAATTACAAATAGAATTTACCTTCGGATGGATTCGATCCACCAGCTTCTGGATCACAAGTCGGCCCACTCCCGCTGAGCTATCACGCTACTATTACAACAGCTGAAAATAAGTCTCACCATGTGCGGGAACTCGTACTGCCCCGCGGCGGTTCCTCCGATGATGAGCTCATCCGCGTTGTGATGGCATCTGTTGACCCTGCCGAGGTCACCGGATATAGCCACGCCTTTCTCACAGGGGAACACGTATTTCTCCTGGTATTCTATACATTCTGTCAAAGGAAAGTTACAGGGTTGTGAGGTCAGATGACGTAGTAACTAGTAGATAAGTTATCTGCAAGAAAATATGCTCCAGATAACCCTAGTACTTCTTTTGATTTGTGCAATAAAGCCTTTACCAGGAATGGAACTCCTTGCCTTCGTCTGTTTTACCGTACCAGTAAAACAGACGAAGACCACATTCTCAATATAACCAATAAAATCGATCTAGTCGTGGTGGTCGCAGCTTAAGAATCGACCCCTCCAACTCAGGAAGCGGATATCGCAAGAGTCGCCTAAGGGATTATTTTTTCAATAAAAGAAGGGCAGCAGCTTCCTTCTGTATACTGCCCAATACCTTTACTGCGATTGTTGGTGGTAGGACTTTGTTTGGGTCCGCCTGGCTAGCTACCACCGTCTTACCTAATTCTGTTCCCATAATAATAAAATTGTTGTGTTCCGGCATTTAGAGGTAAGATAGCCAGTTCCTCAGTTAGTTGAGGATTCCGAGTAAAGTGCGCCTCCACCATCGGCTTTATCTCAGCTTGTAACCAGGTGAGATGAAGGCCAAGCGCTTCCCCATCGTACAAAAAAAATGTTAATATCGATCTACACCCAGGTGCTAAATATCAGTGCAGTTCTGGCATTAGACCTATTAAGAAGAAATACATACTGTCCCAAGCCTTCTGTCCCGTGCGTTTGGAGGTCATGATGGGAGGGATGGGCTCGCAGCCGGCGGTAGAGCCTTGTTTATTGTCCACGTCGACGTACGTATATTCCTTTGGGACATATTCCGTGGTTGTGGACACAGTTGACCTGTTCGAAAAACCAAAGAATTAACAACATAATAGAAAACTGGAAAATAAAACATGCAAATAGTTATCAAATTTTCATGAAATATAAATTGAATAAAGGTAACGTAAATAGAATTTGATTGTCGCGGGGGATTTTTGGTAAGTGGGGTAGTTTTTGATATATTGGGGTGAAAAGAAATACAATTTTTCGCCTATATCTTTTGAATGGCTGATCCGATCAATTCAAAATTTTGAATATGCAGAGATTATATTAGTACTCATCAATCGACACACGAGGATTTTTTTTTTGATACTAGGGTAGTTTTTGAGAAATAGGAGTGTTAAATGAGACGAGAAGATTTATGGCTTGTGGGGTGTCATTTGAAGGAGTATCGATTGCCCATTCATAAAATACTTAATTTATCTTATTAAATTAATTAAGAAAGAATAAGTTTTTTTTTAATATGTTATGTAACCGTTTTTTCACTACCATACCTAATATTGTTACTCGGCCACTAAACTGATCTGTTGATTGTGCGTTGGCTCTACTTGAAACAAGTGTTGAAAAGTGTCATGTTTCCTTTAGTTTTAGACACGTCAACTCTGACTGTATTGTAAAAGCATTTAAGTCAAAGAATATAAAAAAATCCGAAGACCTTTGGGGGATTTCCGCAAAGATATTAAGTACGATAGTAATTGATATTGCGCCATGTCTGTCATACATATTCAATAGAAGCATCGACGAAGGCATTTTTCCTGATGTTATGACACATAGCAAACTGATCCCTTTATTCAAGTCTGGAAATTCAAAGGATCCAGCAAACTATCGACCAATATCGATTCTGCTTGCATGTAGTAAAATATTTGAAAAACTGATTCTTATTCAGTTACAGTCACATTTTAACTGCAACAGGCTTTTGCATGAAAAACAATTTGGGTTTACTAAAGGCCGTTCAACGACCGACGCTGGTTCTATGCTGTTGACGTCTTTAAAGCCTGGGAGGGAAAACAGGATGCCATTGGAGTATTCAGTGATCTATCTAAGGCTTTTGACTGCGTAGATCATGACTCAAAGCTTAAACACTACGGCATCCAGAATCAGGCAATAAACCTCATGCATAGTTACCTATCAAATCGCATTCAAAAAGTGGATATTAGCGGTATCAGATCTTCGGGAACCTCCACTAACATAGGTGTACCACAAGGATCGATCTTAGGGCCTTTTCTGTTTCTAGTCTACGTCAATGATCTACCATCCTATGTAGGGGACCTATGTGACATTGTATTGTTTGCTGACGATACTTCATTAATATTTAGAGTCGATAGGGCTAAAGATAACTATGATTGTGTAAATGCTTCTCTAGCTAAAGTTCTTGATTGGTTTACAGTAAATAACCTCCTACTAAATGAGAAAAAAACAAAATGCATCCGATTCACCTTGCCTAATGTTAAAGTCAGCAATGCTAACATTATCTTAAATGGGAAAATATTTAACTTTATTGAAGCAACTACTTTCTTTAGGTTTAAATATTGATGCAAAGTTGCAATGGGGTATTCATATTGAGTCATTAGCTAGCAGACTAAGCTCGGCTGCATACGCTGTACGTACAATAAGGCATCTTACTGATGAAGCTACGGCGAGGTTAGTTTATTTTAGTTACTTTCACAGTATTATGTCTTATGGCATATTTTTATGGGGAAGTGCAGCTGATAATGAAAACATTTTTATTCTACAGAAGAAAGCTGTACGGGCAATTTATAAAATGAAAACTCGTGACTCTCTCAGGGAACGTTTTAAAGAGATTGGTATTCTATAGTCAGCTCCCAATACATTTATGGAAACCTAATGCACGCTCACAGAAACATTGATGAGTTTAGTAAAAGAAGTGATGTACACAGTGTTAATACTAGAAATAAAAATAAACTTGAGATACCTAAGTTTCGCTTAGGAAAAGTAAATAATTCATTCTTAGGAAACTGTGAGATTCTATAATAAGCTTCCTCAAAGCGCCACCAAACTCTCTGCTCGTAAATTCAAATTGTATATAAAGAATAATTTAATTAAAAGTGCCTACTACAAAATTTGTGATTATATCGACGCTAAATACGCGTGGCCCGATGTTGCTATGTTGACAGCAAAATGGTGATTTCTCAATGTTAACAAATTGTCCATTAGGTAGATAGGTAATAACAAATGTTTTAAGATTAAGTATTTAGGTTTTTGATGTATCTACTTAGAATATAATAACAAATTGTGTATCTAAATGTTGCATGGATCATCAAAAAAACTAACCAGCCCGAGGCTCTTGCCTTTCTCCTTGTGTACTGGTCGCGATTCCGAACAGGCGGTAAATTTGACGTTTCAAAATGATCCTAAAAAATCTTAATGAATAAAGAAACTTTGACTTTGACGTATATTTTGCATGATTGACAATCAGATCTATTCCTTTCTAAGAGGTACTAGAGACACTTTTCAGGGTATACCTTTCATTTGTAAGGATGAAAGGATTTTCAGCAAACCTTCGATTAACTAGTAAATAAATAGGCCGTAGGTGACTCACCGTTTTGTAGTAGTCAGGACAGGGATCCTGGTGGTGGTGCCTGCTTGTTCAATCTTGCAACATACCACGACGTCATTACCTTCCCAGCCACATCTCTGTGAAATAAACTTTCTGGTGACTTGTCTCTCTTGTTGCATATACAACGGGGAAGCACTTGAGAGCAAGTTAAATAACGCCGAAGGTAGAGTCACACTTTTTGGAGGAACTGGCTATCTTACTTCTAAATGTCAAAACACAACAATTTTTGAATTGTTGTTATGGTGACGGAATCAGGTAAGATGGCAGACTTAAACAAAGAACTACCTACCACCAACCCAACCAAGCACAACATTATACTCCCCCTGGGGATCGAACCCTGGATCTGGATATTTTCTGGAGCGCTTAGTAAGATGAATACAAGTCAAGTTATATAAGGCCGAAGGAAGCGCTCTTCACACGGAATCGTCAACAGCTGAGGAACTGGCTATCTTACCGCTTAATGCCGAAACACAACAGTTTAGAGAAGATGGTGGTAGCTAGCCAGGTGGACTTAAAACAAGCCCTACACCAACTAACCTACCGACCTAGCACTGCCCTGATTGCTCAAAAAGTACCAATTTGATTTCTACGCTATGATGCGTTCGTAGGTGCGCAGGGGTTTCAGTGCCTTTTATTTGCAACTTCCGGAAACCCCAAAAAACAATACGGTACACCTTTCAATGGCTTGCTGAGACTATTTTCTACCTTCTGATTTAATTACTGAATCACCGAGCCTGTCGGAGGAGTATCAACATTGTGATTCATATTTTTCAGAGCCAGTTAGTTGTCTGCATGTCTTCAATGCCTATAATGTATTCAGATAAAATTGTTTCCTCATCTAAATTATAATATTAATTAGGTACCTATTTGACTTGCATCTCCGTAGGCTACATACCTAATTTACCATACACTTATACACTATGAAATGGTATCAATGTTTTTATGACTACACATCTCATAGCTCGGTTGGTAGTATCTCTGCTTTCTGCGTTGTAGGCTGTGGGTTCGATTTCCAAACAGGACAAACATCAGTGTGATGAATATAGATGTTTGTTCTGTGTTTGGGTGTTGTACCATATAGTACGTATATGTATTAGTTCCCATATTGCAAGCAACGCTTAGTTTGGGGCTATATGGCGCTGTGTGAAATTAATGACCTGTAATGTCCTGTAGCTCGGTCTTCTGTGCTGTGCTGTAGGTTGTGGGTTCGATCCCCTGGACAAACATTCGTGTGATGAATATAGGTGTTCATTCTGTGTTTGGGTGTTATATTCTGTAGCATAAGTACCTAAATGTATTTACAAAAGCATATAAGTAGGTAGGTGTTTATATTCTCCGCAATCTAAGTTCCCATATAATAGGCTGTGCTTATTTTGTGGCTAGATGGCGTTATGTAAAATGTCTAGAAGTATTTGTTAATTTCTTAAGTTTTTTTCTAACTTTTCTTTATTGTTTGACGAGGGTGTTCCTTCATTTCACCTGATTTCAAGTTATGTTAGGGCCTATCTTACCTCTAAATGTCAGAAGACAACTATTTATAATTGTTGCTATGGCGTCAGACTCAGGTAAGATATTGGTAGCAAGACAGATGGATTTAAACAGAGTCCTACCACCAACCAAACCACGCACAGTAGTGTACGCCCCTGGGTATAGAAACCGGTTATTTTTTTACGTTAAAGGTATATAAGGGTATAAAAATATATAAAGGTATACAAACCTATATTATTATCTTATGGTAGCTAAGTGATGAGTAAAATTCAATAAAGTTCAATGTACCTACATACCTAGAAATTATAATTTTATTCATAAATGTTATACGTTGTAAAAACTGGTTTTTGACCAGTTCTCAACCATTATAATATTCAATTAGTTCTTATTAATGATACTGTGTCCTCCGTTAGCAGGTGATTATAACCCGTCATCAGTTGCAAAAAGACTTAGAAACTTGACTTCTCGCTCGTATAATTATGCTAGAACCAGTTTCCTCATCTTACAAGCAGACTAAAATACAGACACACGGTACTTTTTGTGCAAGAAATCATTATTTAATATATATAAAGAAATAAATAAATAAATATTACAGGACATTATTTTTTACACAGCGCCATCTAGCCCCAAACTAATCATAGCTTGTAATATGGGAACTATATTACGGATAGAATTACTTAAATACTTTTTGTAAATACATACGTACTATATGATACAACACCCAAACACAGAACAAACATCTATATTCATCACACAAATGTTTGCTCTGGGTGGGAATCGAACCCACAGCCTACAGCGCAGAAGGCAGAGTTACTACCAACTGAGCTATGAGGCCTGTTTATCACCGCACAATGTGCTTTAGAATACTTCTTCTTGGCCTTATCCTCCTTAGACGTTCTCTTTCTCCCTCGCTCAACGCAATATCCACTCTTCTCACTTTGTATGCTATTATCATCTCTCACACAGTCCATGTAATTATGACAATATCATCCAGCTTAAGTTATAAATAACCGACTTGCTCTCAGTCTGCTCTCATATAATCAACAATTTCCCCTTTTATTAATTTCTCACGAAAAATTAAAGTTTTCACATATAAGCTTGGAAATATAGATTTTCTTTAATTATAATTATGGAACAGAAAGGAGCCTAAGCAAAAAGGGGAAACCAATCTCAGTAGGGCGAAGGAGAACAGTGTAAGGGCTGTAATGTGTTACATTATATTCAAATAATTACATCAGACTTTTAAATCCACATGTTGTAAGTAAAACTAAGGATTAGACTTTTATGTGAGCAGCCACACATTACAAAGTAAATATTGCTACGAGTCAGCGGAACTTAAATGGGGGAATCAAAAAATTAATCAGCCCGAGGTTCTTGCTTTTCTCCTTGTGTGCTGGTCGCGATTCCGAACAGGCGGTAGATTTGACGTTTCAAAATGATCCTAAAAATCTTAATGAATAAAAATATTTGACTTTGACTTTGACTTTGGGAATATTTGTAACCATTCCCAGTTGACATAATATGAACAGAAGGATAGTAAGTAATGTGTGACGTGGGGGAAAGTTTAGGCACTTACCGGCGGCGGTGGTTTTTTGTTCTTGATATCTTCCAGGGCAGAAGGGCACCTGTAGATGTTTCTACATACGCCTGTAGATCCATTCAGGTTACAGGACTCACCTGTGAAAAGCAAAGGTGTGGTGTGACATGACCTTACTAGAAAGGTGGAGATTTTTACGATTGCCTCCACGCAGCGGAATCAGTTCTTATTTCTAAGATCGCTTATTCGCCTTAAATTAGTACGATTTAAAGTTTGATTACAGATAATGAGCGTGGCAGACAAAATAAAATTCAAAACAGTATACAGGTTGAGTTTTTTTTCAGGGCCACTGAGGGCAAGTCTGAAACCGTGAGAGTTATCGAAAAGTCATGTTAGGAGTTACGTGCTCGATTAAAAAAAAAAATAGTTCTGCATTCGAGAAAATCTATATTTTTTTAAAGATTTCCTGGAAAAGTGAGTTTTTAAATGAGTTCTTTGTTTGATAATAAAAAAACTAATGTATGATGACTATGCACATTAACGTGTTTTTTTTTTGGAGACCTGAATTTGAAGATATGATAAGGCCGAAGGTGGAAGCGCACTTCACCCGGTCAAAAAACTGAGGAACTAGCTATCTAACTTCTAAATGCCGGAACACAACAATTTAAGAGTTGTTGTTATGGCGCCAGAATAAGGTAAGATGTTGGTCATTTTGTTAAAAGACAAAGTCCTACCACCAACCAAACCAAGCATAATATAGTACTCCCTCTGCGAATCGAACCCGAACCCCTGGATCTGAAACCGGTGGGCGGACCACTAAACCACAGAGGCGGTTGAAATGTATCGTAACAAGGCCGCGCAGACCCCAGAGTGTGAATAGACCATTGGAACCGCAGACTTTTCTTTTGTCTTTTGTTGTTGATAACGTAAAACTTAAATAAATTGTAAAAAAAGAAGTTGCTAATTTACGGCTTTATGATTTAAGTGCTTTAACCTGCCAAAGCTTTTGAACAACTGCCGGTGAAAGCAGCCAAGGATGGTATCTGTCGATGTCTGACACCGCTGACACGCTAATAGGTGTACCTATATAAAAGGTGTTTCTCGGTGCCTGCCACGCTCAATTATGTTAACGTACGTATACCTATGGCTCAAGTGAAGACATTATCACATATTCAGATATTAATATGCATATGTATATTCGTATATTTATTGATTTGGTCGCACTTTGCCAACTGTCGCACTTAGTTGACTTTAAATATATTCATGATATCCGTAGCTTAATGCCAACCTTTTGAAACCTCGATATCTTTTTTATTTTTTTATTTCGTATGGACAACATTTTTACTTAAATAATAGGACACACCTAATAAACCTTTACAGGCTTGACTAAGATGTAGGTACAATTCCTTGAAATTTAATATGATAAGTCTTTTACTTAGTGCCTTAAATAAACCTTAAATCTTATCTTTTTTAACAAGCCTCACAGCTCAGTTGGTAGCAGCTCTGCCTTCTGCGCTGTAGGTTGTGGGTTCGATTCCCACCCAGGACAAACATTTATGTGATGAATGTAGATGTTTGTTCTGTGTTTGGGTGTTGTATTGTATGATAAGTATGTATATACAAAAAAAAAAAAGTATTTATGTATTCTATCCGTAATCTAGTTCCCATATTACAAGCTATGCTTAGTTTGGGGCTAGATGGCGCTGTGTGAAATTAATGTCCTGTAATATTTATGTATCTTGTATAAATTATAATATCTTAAATCGCTCTATGCATACTATCGCATATAACAACTAAATAAGTATTCTGATAGAAGCATGCCTACTGTTGCTATTGTCAGTGACTTTGATATGCGTTTGGCCTAAAGTTTGTACAGTCATGACTGCAAGCTCTATTACTCGTAATGTAATAATACGAGTATAAACATGTGATGTACCTACCTACTGTGACAGGCTGGATTAAATAAACTTGTTAGGCATAAAAGCACGGGACTGTGTTCCCGTGATAGTACCTTATCATTCCAATAGGAAGCTCTCTGAAGATATCGATTATTGCACTTTTCGTGTTGTTGTGCGCAAGCCGTGAGCATGTGTCGAACATTAGTTAAAGTCAGACGTACCTCTGACTACCCAGCAGTAGGTAATCCACGAAGCGAATCCTCGAGAAACAATCCGAGTCTGTTTCGTTGGATTTTGTGGAAACTTTATTCCATTTCCTTGTCTTTGTTAATACATAAATAAGGAAAACATTAACTCACCGTCTTTAGCGCCGTCAGCTCTAAACACGGCAAAAACAAAAACAGCAAACAATAACTTCATTGTGCAAAACAAAATATTTCACGTGATTCTAAACGCCAATCTCATCAAATTTGAATTGGAAAATAGAACTCACGGAAATGAGTTCCTATTTCAAATCCAATGAGATTTATTTTTAATTTTTGTTTTTATAATAAATGGCACAGGTTGCGCTCCAAGCGAAGTCGCTCGGCCGACTAACAACTTATCTTAGTATTTTTATGATGGTGCGACACTTGATGACCTCAAGTCTAGAAACATGAACTTGACTATAGATATGTGGTTTTGCGAGAAGCAAACAAGTTTTGCAATAAAATAAAAATGTTTTACTTTTCTGTTTTTACTTGACTTCAAATTAGATGGGGTTTTAAAATACTTGTCCTGTGGCAAGGCTTCAGACGATCGAGATCATGTAAAGGACGACAGGAAGAAAGTCAAATGAAAAAATAAGGAAAACGTCGGTTAAATTAAGATAATGATAGAAAAATGTTTGAGCAAGTATTCTATCCGTAATCATAGTTCCCACATTACAGCTAGCTATTTAGCTATGCCTAGTTCGGGGCTAGATGGCGCTGTGTGAAATTAATTTCCTGCAATATATTTACAAATATATTTTTACCAGGTACCTAGTGTACATTCATTTAAGTCACTTTTAGTAAGCAGGGCTTCAAATAATTACGTATGGAGTGAGAAAAATAAAATGTTGATGATATGTTAGAGATAAGTCGCATATTTTAAAAAGAAGTGGATGTAATATGCCTAAGTCGTAAAGATTTATATTCCAGGAAGTTTTTGCAGTGTAGGGGTGAACTATGTAATTATTTTGGACTATTTCCACGGGATATGGAGAACAAACGTATGGTATGGAGGTCGTGGACGTCCATTAGTCACACTAATACTAGTAGTTTGCCCCGAACTAAGATCTCGTGATGTCTGGTTTGTGTTAGGAATTAAACCACGGAAATTAAGTAAAAAAAGTTATTAACTCTACGATAAAAGTGTGTTCTTGTGACACTCTAAGCAGACTTTTTACTAATCTCTTTTTATATGCATGAGTGCTCAAAGTCTCTTTGCTAACTTTCATTCACTGCAAAGCCAGAAAGAGAGCAAAGCACCGACCGTACGTCATAGTTGTTGGGCTAAATATAATAAGTGCACAAGTTACCTCTTACTTATATGAAGATGTTAAAATCTGTTGTCAAAACCGTTCTGAAAGTGCTCTCAAAACCGTTGTGGTAAGTGGTTGAAAAACCTAGTCTACCGCCCACGTATCTTATAAAAGTTTCCTTTTGTGTCTAAACAAAACTCTAACATGGAAATTGTCAAACATTTCGGGTTTATTACCACGGTAATATGTAATTTTACCTCGATATTTCGAAGCGGTTTCACGCTCCACGATGTAATAAACCCGAAATGTTTGACAATTTAAATGTAGTGAATAACCACGAAAACCTAAAAACTTATATCTAACATGGAACACCAAAGAATCCTCAACATTCTGTTTCTCTGCTAAGATTGCGTAGAAGATATTGCTTTAACCAATCTGTCTGCCAAGCGTCGTGATTATGGCAATTACAGTTTTGGTAGTGTTTTTTACATTATTGTGCACAGAAGGTCTAAAGTGCGCAGTCAAACACCTTGCATGACATCCCAAAAGTTATTCTTGGATTTTATCGACACCCTTTGCTTGGGAAACTTTTTTTCATTATGTCAAATAACTATTAATGATCTGGTCTTTTTACCAGTTTTAATTCAAGAAGGCAAAAACCCCGACGTCACTATCTTGCAAGACGATTTTAACCGCCTCTGTGGTCTAGTGGTTCAACCCACCGATTTCAGATCCAGATGTCGAGGGTTCGATCCCCAGGGGGAGTACAATATTAAATTGTGCTTGGTTTAGTTGGTGGTAGGACTTTGCTTAAGTCCGCCTCGCTAGTTTCCACCATTTTACCTAATTATTTCGCCATAACAACAATTCTTAAATTGTTGGGTTCCGGTAAGATAGCCAGTTCCTCAGTTTGTTGAGGATTCCGGGTGAAGTGCGCCTCCACCTTCGGCCTTATCTTAACTTGTAACCAGGTGACGAAGGTCAAGCGCTTCCACGTCGTACATAAAAAAAAAAGATATGTTTAGTTGAAGTTGGCTGATAACAAAGTTTGGGTCCATAGGTATTGAGCAAGCAGGTAATTCCATACTAACCTATTTACTCATCATAAAATGATTTTTATTAAACAAGTCAGGCTTCGCTGCTTGTAATACTGAACTATGTTGCTGGGAAAAACCCACATACAGGTAGGTATTAACTAGTGACATAAATCATAAAAAATATAACAGTGTAGATTTTCCTTAAAACTTCGAATATCTGTGTTAACTTTATAGGTATAGTTGCCTGCTTCAGTATATATGGTATAGGTACACTTGTAATATAATTTCAAAAATTAATTAAGCCATTACTTTAAAATTTTAATACTCTGGTATATTATGTCATTACTTTTGTGTTTAAGTTTGATTTATATACACTTGAATTACAAAATAATAACAATTTCAATTTAATTTAATGAATTGTCTGATACGAATCGTATTTGAAGATAATATAGTATCTATTAGGTACTTAATCACTGATTTTTTTTTTACTAGACATGTGACATGTCTAGTAAATAATATCTTAAATCTAATAATATCTTCTCCTGAATAAAAGTAACATATCCACCAGTGGATAACCATTTTGAAAATTGTGAAACATACATTTCCTATGTATTGTATGGAATACCTGAACCGATCACGGTAACATATACATATTAGTACAAGCGACTGTATGTTACAGGTATGTTTAGGTACTTATTACCTACTTGATTTAATGTTAAACTTATCATTAACATCAATATGTTTTAAAAGCTCTATCCAATAATTTTACATACCACCAATGTAATCTAATCTGTAATCTTTACATCTATAACCTTCTATATACAAATACATAAAGACCGTTTAATTGACTGTTTGTAAAGTCAAACCTAATCAATCAATCAAGCAATCAAGTAATATCATAAAAAAACATTTATTAAATAAAAAGTACAATTAAACTAATAATAATAATAAAATAAAACTAATAATAAAATAAATAAATAAAAAGTACAATGTACTAAGGAATCAGTCAGATACTAAGGACCGTTACAAACGGCTTATAGGAAACTCAACTGTTCCAGAGCAGTATCAAGTAATTATAAAAGGCTTGAAAGTAGAAACAGTGACTGAAAAGATAAATAACGTGCTAGCGTGGTATGGACACCGTATGCGTTGAAATTCTCGTCGAAAAGAAAAAAGCTTTTTTTTTAAGTTGAGTTGAGTATGAATATGGAAGAATAGTATCTACCTAGATGAAGGCTGAAAAAGAGATAATGGATCGTGTAAAAGAGGACATGCGAAAGGAAAGATGATGAGTGATAGAATTTAATGGAAGAGAAAATCATGTTGTGCCGACTATGCCTAGAGCGGAATTAGGACAAGAATTTGAGGGTCAGTTACCTTGAGGCTTACTGGGCAAAGATGGGGTATAATGGAGCATACCTTACCAGAAAATCATTTGCTCAGCAGTGGGTTTATAATACTGAAATGTTTGTGACAAACTTAGAACCTTGGCGCAAGTGTAAGTGCGTGGGATCAGCTTGTTCCAGAATACACGAAGACAATAAATACTTCAGTTTACTTGGTATTTGTTACTAAAAGTGACATCTAGCATGAAAAGGCTCAACTAAGATGTAATCGGAATAACTGTTTGCGCTATGTTCGCTTTGTAAGTGTGAAATGGAAAACATTGTATGCCCACAAGAAAGTTCTTGATAATGAGTACAGATGTCACTTATTTTATTTTTATTTTAAAAAGAACAAAAGAAAAGTGCCTTCGGGACCAAGAAGTGGAATTCTCATAAGATGAAATGTACAATTTTATTTCCCAGAATATATACATTGTTTTTATTTCGCAAAAAGTTGAATTCATAGAATGTTGAATTCATTATAAGTAAGTTAAATTCCCATAATGTTGACTTTTTTGAGATCACAAAAAAGTGATTGATACTAAGAAGTATCAATCACTCAAATTATGTAAGTATATTGTACGGTAATTCCCTTCAGGAACCGAAAGTTTCACGCCCACGCTGCGACAGACATTTTATTGTAATTAAAGACATTCATAGACAAATCTAGTACTAAACTTCCGCAGTCTTCAAGATTTGCAGCGATCTCTGCCATACAATAGAGTGGCTTTTCTAAAGAGCTATTTTAACTAAAATGGATTATTACGATCCGGCATTTTCAAACGCAGAGAACAACGCATCGCTCATCTGGCATTTCCATCAAAGTCACGTTGTGGTGTTTTTCAGCTGGATTTTCCGTAAAAACCGGGCGTTATTAGGACTCCGTACCAAAAGGGTGTCAACAGGACCCTATTACTATGTTTACGTTGCTGTTGAATGTGTGACAGACAGGCAGATAGGAGTGCCTGTTCTTTCTGTGTTAATCTATCGATTCGTAATTGGTAGTAAACGCGCACTTATTCTTTAAAATATTCATTAAAGAATAAGTGCGCGTATCCGCTATACGTATACGCTATACATACTCGTATCACCTGTCAAATGATAAAATATGAAAACGTACTTTTTTAACGTTTTTTCATATAATTTTATATTAAAAACGGTAATAGGTATCTGAGCGGCAAACTAGGTGTGATTTCAAAACTTACCCGAAAGTTAAACAACAAACTAAAAACCAGCCAAGCGGGAGTTGGACTTGCGTTAGGACTCCGGACAGAAATAAATTAAGGTCTCGCTTTTTTTTGCCTTGGATCGGCATCAGTAGCGTGCGTGTCCTACTCGCACTTGGCCGGTGTTTCAGGACGTGTGCCGTATATTTTTTGCACTGCAAGTGATGGCCGAATAGAGCGATCCATAAATTTTCGTAATGTGTCATGTCGTTGACGTGTGAAAATGGCGGGAAAATTCTGCGTGGGAAAATATTATAGGACACGGGAAAAATCATGGCGGATCTTGATTTCACACAAACACTGCCCTCGTAAATATAACCACAATAACTTGAGTTGCTGTTTACAACTCAATGTTATAATGATATAAAATTCACAACCCGCGACGGTACTCGAACCCGCACCATTTCCTCAAGCAGGAAATGAGTTGAGCCACTATGGTCCTAAAAGGATTAACTTTTTTGATTTTTTATGCGTAGTTTTTTTTTAATTGTATTTCGGGGAAGCGCTTCGCCTTCATCTCACCTGGTAACAAGTTGAGATAAGGCCGAAGGTGGAGGCGCACTTCACCCGGAATCCTCAACTAACTGAGGAACTGGCTATCTTACCACTGAATGCCGGAACACAACAATTTTAGAATCGTTGTTATGACGACAGAATTAGGTAAGATGGTGGTAGCTAGCCAGGTTGATAGGTATTTGATTCAGCTAAGCGCAGATTTTGAGTCATTGTAACATTTATAAATGATGTAATGATTAAAAAAACTTTCTGTGTTTATTCATTTTTTGTAATGGAAGGAACGAGCTCATTGAGGAAAAAAATATGGCTTTTAATTAAAAGGCTGATATTAAATGCACACTTTTAGACAGAACCTCCAATAATTAAGGGTTTTGATTTGAGATAATCACCACTCTTGGCAGACGGATTGGTAGAAGAACGAGGATATATCTGCTCTATCGCTAGCGAATTGAACAGTTTCACCCATGGAACTACAGATAATGCTTTTAGATTTCGTTTGTTACTCTTTGCTCGTAATACAACCGACCTTTTCGGAGTATACCGGGCAACTGAACTATCTTAACCTTTATCTTAAGCTTAACCATCCTCTGTGGTCTAGAGGTTTACCCCACCTATTTCAGATCCAGAGGTCCCTGGTACGATCCCCTTACAATATTGTGCTTGGTTTGGTTGGTGGTAGGAAGTCCGCTTGGCTAGCTACCACCATCTTACCTAGTTCTGTCGCCTTAGCAACAATTTTTAAATTGTTGTGTTCCGGCATTTAGAGGTAAGATGGCCAGTTTCCCAGTTTGTTGAGGATTCCGGGTGAAGTGCGCCTCCACCTCAGCCTTATCTTACCTTGTAACCAGGTGAGATGAAGGCCAAGCGCTTCCCCGTCGTACAGTAAAAAAAAATACTCTTAATTGGTTTATGGATACATAACGCAAATTAGTCGGATCACGTTTTGGGCGCACCCGGACAATTTTTTTTTGTGAACGAATAAAAAAAGACCATTTAATTATTTGCCACTTAGTTGCAACAACTTCATTATAATATCAATATATGTAATGTAGTGTATACCACACTACAGGCGGACATAATTATATTATGAAAAGCCGCTCCGTCAAAATTTCCAGCCCTATACCTGTCTCCCTCTAACAAATGTGTTTGTCAGTTTGTGTGCACGCCCTTTGTAGTAATATGAGACCCTGTGAAAGCATTCATATATGTGTGAGTGTACAGGTATTACGTTTTGGGATACCAGCTCAGAAAAATACCGGAGTTATTGGCAATTTGCTGTCGGTAATTTGAAATAAGTAACTGAAAAGTATTACAAATTATATAAGAAATTTTACATGTTTATAAAATCATCATCATCATCACCCATTAGTGTCCACAAGTGGACAAAGCCTCCTCCATAGCTGGAAGGTTTTGCCATAAATACCACGGGCGTATATGGCGCCTGCCAAGCGTGGTGTTTATGGCAAAACCTTTGGATTGGCTATCGCGGGAAAGGTGTAGGAAGAACACAGAATGAAGCTGTTGTCCTTCTGGTGATATCTCTTAGCCGGTTCTTACGACATCCATGGGCTGAGTTTTGAGGGGTCGATACTTAAATCACGACCGCCTCAACAAAATCAATTAATACAAAAAAAAGTATTCATAAAATACTAACCATAATTAAAATTTAATTCCTTTTCGTTTCTTATATCTTATCTTTTAACTAGCTATTGACACTCATGCAAATTGTAAAACAAAGATTAGACTTTTTTGGCAGGTATTTTAAATGAAGTATTGTATCATTTATTTCAGATACAAAAGCATAAAAATACCTTATCTTTATTAGTTATAGTCATTATATTTATTTTAATATATTTAGATAATAAAAAAATGGGCGAAAAAAAATATTTTTAGTCCTTAGATTTGACACGTTAGTAACGGTGCTTGTAGAAGTCAATTAAATTATCTTATGTAAATCATGATGTCATTTTGAGCATCAATTTCATGAAAACTATGCTAAATCAATTTATCATTAACCAGGCATGCCCGCTGCGTTCATTGTATGGAATTAATTTTGTTACTGTATCAAATAAAACCATGTACAAAATTATATCACACAAAGTATTTTAATGAAAATCCCGAGTTTCTAGCCCTTCTTCGCAATTCCGAACAAGCGGTTGATTTGACGATTAAAAATGATCAAAAAGATGCAACTTACAGTAAGAGTTGCATCTGGCTGAGTGGGATTGGTAAGAGTTTGACTAGAATACTGGTACCGAGCTGGAGGAGTGGCCCCCACTAGTGGGAAGTGTCGAGAAGGGGAGGTGGGGGAGGGTAACGGAGATGGTCAATGTATGAATCAAAATCGAAATCGTTTATTAATTCATATTTTTTTAGGATCATTTTGAATTGTCAAATCAAAGTGGGATTGCCCACGGCAGATGAAAACATGCAAGCTGGCATCCCCGAGGCCAGTGAGCGACCGGGTCCCACAAAATTCCTAACCAGTTCGCGTGCACCCCGGCATCCCTCGGTCGTGTCTGTATTCCCGCGGTTTCGTGTTTTGTGGCATTTTTGTTGTAATTGTACTATCTGTTTTGTGTTGTGTTAATTGTGGTTCTGCCAGTGAAGAGAATTGAGCTGCTTCTGAGGTGAGTTGTTGTCTTGCGATGGTTAGGCAGGTATACCTACTACGGTCTGGGTGGTTGTTCTTAGAGCTAAATTTATTGTGGAGTTTGGTGGCGAGGATGAAAGTAATTGTTTTCTACCTACATAAATGAAAGTACGTGGTGGCCAAGTTATTTGTTTTTCATGGCTTTTAGTGTAGATTCCAGTCCCATATTTTTTATAGTATTTTGCGAAGGAACTTGCTTAGGAACCTATTTGATTAGGTAAATATTAAAATTTATTGGTAAGTATATCATTATTTCTGATTAAAAATTCCGGAAACGTTATGTACATTAGTATCTACCTATAGGTACCTATTAATTTTTACACTGACAACAGTTGGTATGAATTTATTATAAAAAAATATGCTTAATTTTGATATCCTAATATTTTTACATAAAAACATTATGACAAGTTTTCTTAATTATAAATTAATTTCAATTACAAAAAAAAACTTTGAATATTATTTCAATTTAAGTAGAGGCTCGTAGCTTACAATTTAAAAAAGATAAAATACCAATAGGCTGCATGATAATAATATTTTAAATTTGTTTTAAAAACGATTTGCGAGCTTTGTTAGTAGGTAATTACATTGTATATGTTATATGACAATTAGTACGCGGTTTTTGTCTGTTGATTGAACTTAATTATTTAAGCAAAAACACAAAAAAACTAATCAAAAATTCAACCATCTCGCTAACAAGAACTGTAAATGAATATTTTTTGTTAATCAAACACGACGCAGCCGGTTTTGTTGATTTTACAACATCATCCAATTATTAAAACACTAGCTTTGCCTCGCGGTTTTGCCCAAGTAGGTACCTATAAATCCCGGTGTAGACTAACATTATGTGCAAAATTGCAGCTCAATCTGCTCAGTAGCTTTTGAGTGAAAAAAAAAATGTATCACATTATTTTGATTCCGAAAAACGGGTACCTATTTATTTAGAATTTACCTATATTTATCCCGACGTTGCGGCGGCAACAAACCAGTTTTTTTTTTTCAAATCAAAATAATGTGTTCTAATGGCAAAAGTATAAAAAAGACTAAATAATGGATCAGTATAGAAGGATACTTTTTTTTATTTGATATCACATTTTCATCCCACGTAACCCTCAGAACTGGTTAATGGGATGAACTAGCCTATGCCTTATTCTCGGTGTAGAGCAGTATCTGTGCAAAGTTTCAGATCAATAGTTTTGCCGCGAAGGGGAAAAAACCCAAACAAACATCCATACGTTCGCTTTTAAAATACAAGTGTGATATTTTCAATGAACTTAATTAGCAGCGAAGTGTAAATAGAGCCCAATTTGTGTATGTGAAATTCGGCCGTATATAAGTAATTTGATCCTTCTTCCCTTTTGATCCTTCAATATACTTATATATACATTAATTACGCTAATTCTTACACCCCTCCATGCGTGGTAATAGAAGCCTGTGTGGCGATTTATTAATAAAGTATTTTCATTTTTAAATGTATCAAATTACCAGATATTTTACACAACTCCATCTAGCCCCAAACGTAGCGAAGCTTGTTAAATAGGTACTAGATTACGGATATATATTTTTTTTAATTCTACGTCGGGGAAGCGTTTTATCTCACTTGGTGTCAAGCTATGATAAGGCCGAAGGTGGAAGCGCACTCCACTGTCTGAGGAACAGGCTATCTTTCCTCTAATACCGGAACACAACAACTTAGAATTATTGTTTTGGCGTCAGACTCATGTAAGATGGTAGCTGTCCAGGCGGACTTAAACAAAGTGCTACAACCAACCAAACCATGCACAATATTGTACTCCACTGGGGATCGAACCCGGGACCTCTGGTTCTGTTTCTGGCGAGCGAACCACTACACCATAGAGGCGGTTCATACTTACTGATATACATTTTTTGTTAACATACTCATGATACAATGTTAGTTCCGGATGGGAATCGAACCCACAACCTACAGCGCAGAAGGCAGAGCTGTGGACTGAGGTTAAGTAACGATGTTTCCTTTTAAGCAGCGAACAGAAATGTGATACACACTCCAACTATTTTTAAGGGTGTCGTTGCATCCCTATTTACATTTTAAGGGTGTAATCTGAACCTCGGACTATTATACATTACTTTTTTATATATAAATGGCAGGTAATTTGTTTTATTTATTTACCCATTGCGGGGAGGCTAAAGTTTTACAACCATACCGCCTTGTCTCACATTGTATATTTTTAAACGTAGTTAATTTGCTCCAGGAACAGAAAGTTGAATTCTCATAAAGTCGAAATCCCAAAATGTAATTTCCCAGAATGTTGATGTATTTTTGTTTCGCTAAATGTTGTAATTTTTGGGACTTTATCCATCCCTAAAGTTATTTATAATTGTACGGTATTTCCCTTCAGGAACCGAAAGTTCCATGCCCCCGCCGCTGTATCCTTTTTCGCCTTCAGTCAGTTTTATCTTCCGTATTTTTGTTACATTTTGTGTAATGTTGGTATATTTTTAGTCTTTATCAGAGTATAGTTCTGACCTCTTGGCTTGTCTAGTTCTAGGCAAGGTTGAGCTTTCCCATCAGAAAGCACTGGCTCTTCCGTGCACAGACGGGACATATTTTCTTATCTACGACGGAGAAGCGCTTGGGGTTCTGAGAGAAAACCGACGTTGCTACGGATAATCCCATTTAATTTTAAATTCCCCCACCTACTATTTTTTTTATATATTATTTTTCATTTTGAATTTTGAATTTTTTTAGTTTTTATATATCATTATTTTTTATGGTACCACGAATTCGTGGAACAAAAGAAAATGTGGAACTTGTGAATTTTTGTGTCACTAAAACATTTGTAAATATATTTTTTATTTTTTTCACTTGGTGTCAAGTCATGATAAGACTGAAGTAAGGTAAGTAAGTAACTAAGGTAGCAAAGCACACTGAAGTGCGCTGTGATGAGGAATATATCTTTATATATTATTTTTATGGCACAGCGCCATCTAGCCCAAACTAAGCAAAGCTTATAACATGGGAACTAGATTACGGATGTTATACTTAGATACTTTTTTTTTGTACCCAAATACAATAACCCAAACACAGATAAAACATCAATATTCATCACACAAATATTTGTCCTGGGTGGGAATCGAACCCTCAACATACAGCGCAGAAAGCAGAGCTACCAATTGAGCTGCGAGTCGTCGAGTTGCCGGAAAACCACAATTGTAATTGTTGTCATGGCGTCAGAGTTAAGGAAGATCGGTAGCTAGCTATGCTGATAAAACAAATCCTACCACCAACCAAACCATGACTGATTCCGGTGGACGAGCCACTGGACCACAGGCGTCTCAAGATATCTCAATCTGGAGAGGCCCGCATGTCGGGTGTAAGGGTTCTTAATTGGATCGATGGACCTTTACAAGTAGGTACTTTTAGGTTGGTATGATAAATAAATATTACAGGACTTTAACTTCACACCGCGCCATATAGCCCTCTAATAAACAAAGCATGTAAAATAGGAAACAGCTTACAGAAGTACCTACTCGCAAACTTATGTTACAATACAACACCTTGTGTAAAAAAAAAAACCCACCCAAATACAGAATAAACATCTAGACTTATTCATCACACAAATGTTTGTCCCGGGTTGAAATCGAACCCACAACGAAATGAAGGGAATAATTTGTTCATAAACATAAAAAGCCAGTTTTCGAATAACTAAATAAACTCCTCAATATGGTTTTTCTGAGCGTGGAAAAAAGTCTCCAAGTCCTCAAGTTTCATACAAAACCGAAACCGAGGAATGTTAAACCTTAAGTGACAGTAATCCGATTATATTTCTCAGAATTTGTTTTAATCTGGAGGGAATTTGTTCACTTCAGCAACTTCATATAGTATCGCGTTTCATAGAAACAGTTGAAGTTCAGAGTTCCGTACCCAAAAGGTCCCGACTTTCTTATAACTAAGCCGCAATTATCTGTCCGTTTGTCTGTGTCTCAGTTGGCCGTACCTCATGGACCGTAACAGGTACAGTTGAAATTTTCAGTGTGAATATTATGTACTATAGCCGCTATAACAACAAATAATGAAAATACCAGAAGTTTTGCCTTGAAATGTGCGTCGGAAACCTCGTTGTTTGTATCCAACTCGCACTTGGCTGGTTTATTTTTGGCGTTTGACCACCAGCTTACTTAAACATATGTGCCCTAGTTGGAACACACTAGAAGCTACCTTCTACAGATCTGCAGGTCTGGAATAGTAGTAGAGCTCCTTGTGGAACTCGACCGGAGAAGTACTACCACATACCTATTTCTGCCAAGCAGCATTGCTGATTTGAAGGATAAAAATCCCGACTAAATTCCGGGCAAACGAGCGAACACCGATGTATGTGGATGTGACCTACGAAGTTAGGCATTGTTATAGGCAAGAGATGCAGCTAACATCACAGATAGGCTGCATGCTCGTTCCGTCTCCAAGAGTACATAAAAAGGTCATACCACCCCCTGAATTTGACGCCGAACCCATGAATATCTCTTTCTATATCATTAGTTCTGGTGAGGGGTGAGGGAGATGAAGATAGACCTAGTGGTCTACTCCCGTTGACTTTCTGTCAATATGTACTGCTGGTCTGGTGGAAGCTGTAACCGCCTCTGTGTTCTATCGCCTCTGTGGTCTAGTGGTTCAACCCACCGATTTCAGATCCAGAGATCCTGTATTCGATCCCCATGGGGAGTACAATATATTGTGCTTGGTTTGGTTGGTGGTAGGACTTTGTTTAAGTCCGCCCGGCTAGCTACCACCATCTTACCTAAGTCTGTCGCTATAATAACAATTATAGATTGTTGTGTTCCGGCATTTAGAGGTAAGATAGCCAGTTCCTGAGACTGTTGAGGATTCCAGGTGAAGTGCGCATCCACCTGCGGCTTTAGCAAAATCAGGTGAGATGAAGGTCAAGCGTACCTACAATGACACTCCATTGTATACCTTATTCTTGTCTCAAAATCAAGAGCTTACCCGTTTCGAATTATAAAAATATGAAACTCTTTGTCTACTACTTCCTTGTTTAACTACGGCTGTCTCTCCGCACCATCAGTCTCTCAAAGTCTTAAAATCCAGGGTGAAAATGTTCATGGCAAGCGTGCTCTAGTATTCCAATGCTCACTTTCAATTCAATATATATATCGATTCTCAAAAACACGGAAAGTTTTCGTATCTGAAGCATCACTTTTTGTCGGATTCGAGCTACAATCCGATAGAATTAAATGATATTCTAAAACCATTTAAGAAATCTTATAATACTCGTGTCAACACTTTTAGATTTTGAATTTTCGGAATAGCGTTTTCGGAATCTCCGTCGGGGGTTTCCAATATCGATCCGATACGGCTTTCCGAATGTTCCAGGATTGCTATACTGGTCGTGTAACCTTGAAGTATAATCGAAGTAAATATATGTAAACGAAGTGCGTGACACTTCATTTAGTTTGAATTTGCCGCGTAATAACGTTGGCGTATAATTTATCTGTGAACTCGTTTGAATCTAAGGAGGGAGCTGTCTGTCAGATTGACTGAATGACACAGCATGATAAATATGGAGGTTATGTTGTACAAGTGAGAAATATTGTAATTTGATGTTTAAATAATAGGAACTGGTGAAGCAATAGCTTTAAATGTTGTTTCTCTTTTCAGGTGAGTTTGTGATTATGTGTATGTTAAAGAATGTTTTGTGAAAATGTAACTGGTTTTATAATAAACATCTCTTTTCAGAGCAACTCAATTTCGGTTATAGTTTTACTGTTCACCACAATATCCAAGGATAGCTGTAAAACACATTATAAAACAACATTTCTACAGCTGGTTTCCAGGAATAATGGAAAAATTGAGGTTCGAGTTCATAGTCAAAGCCAGTGCAGATGACGTGAAAACAAGTATTGTTTGTGTAACGACAATCACGGATTTAGATGGCCGGACCTTTGCGTTCCCAGATAAGTTACAACCTGCAAGACTACATGATGCAATAGTACAGACCCCAATCTATCAGAAAGTAAAGACTACATTACAAAAACGGCATGAGAAACGACAGGTGTGGATATCCATGAACCCGGAGATGAAAGCGGTTTATTGTGATGAAGTTGGAAATAAACAGTTTATGGGATACCTATTAGAGGAACAAACAAAACAAACACAAAGTTCCACAACAGGAATTTCAGAAGAATCTCTAGCAAAAATCATGGAAAGCTTTGCTGAAATGAAGAAAGATTCACCACAACCTTTTGATATGAGGAGAATGGCAGAAAAAATTGTTATAGAAAAATTCAATAGCAAGATTACTAATGTGTCCCAGTGGATGACTATCTTTGAAGCGGAGTGTGCACGTATAGGAATAGAAGATGTAAAAAAAATTGAAATTTTCAGGTTATTTATAGAAGATTCTTGTTTAGACTGGTATAGTTCCATGCTTATAAAGCATACAATAGATTCAGAATGGACAATGTGGAAAAAAAACTTTTGTGAAACATATGCGGATAAGGGGTGGTCACCGATCAGGTATGCAATGTTATTTAAATATAGACAGGGCTCATTACTGGAGTATGCGTTAAAGAAAGAGAGACTACTATTAGAAATAAATAAGTCCATAGATAAACTCACTCTAATTGATCTGATTGCCACCGGATTACCAAATTTTATTGCAGACAAGATTGATAGGAATAGTTTAAAGGAAACTGAAGACTTATTTAATAATATCAGAAGTTTAGAGCATATGGCAAACAAAAAACCATTTGATAAAAAGATAGGAGCTTCCGAAAATAAAATTAAAGAAAAGAATGTGAAGCCCTTGGTTAGTCCGTGTAAAATTTGTGAAAAAGAGAATAAAGGTGTACGTTACCACCCTGAATCCCAATGTTGGTTCAAAATAAAAAATAATGAAAGGCCAAAAAAAGATCAAATAAGGAGTGTTAACAATTCTGAATTAGAGACGGATTTAAATGAAATTGATCCAAAAAACTAATAATACCGCCATTAATAAAAATTAAATTACTAATAAATGACACTTTGGAAACATCAGGAATCTATGATTCAGGTTCTAATGTGTCCTTAATAAATTCAAGATTATTATCTTTAAAAAAAATACCTACTAATAATAAAAATGCAGGTTTAAAAACAATTAATGGCGTAAAAAAATCAATAGGAATGGTAACTTTAAAAATTAAAATTTTCAATCTTGAAAAACATGTTAATATTTTTGTTATAGATGAAGACAACTTCGACTATGATTTCCTAGTTGGATTAGACTGTATACAAAAATTTCATTTAACTCAAAATGAGAATTTAAATATCACCCAAAATATCCTTAGCAATAATAATAAAAACTACAAAAAAATATATAAAGAAATGCAACCTACAAACACTAAAGAAATTCCTGGCAGTTCAGGTAGTGACATAGGGAATAAACAAGGTTATAAAAAAAAAGGTGTGGATACTACACAGAAAAATAAAAATGAAATTATCATTAATGAATATAAAATTAACTTTAATGAAAATTTAATAGTCGATAATTTTGATATTTCAGTAAATAATTTAGATCCTCAAAAAAAATCTGATATTGATCACTTGATATGCAAATACCATTCAATTTTCGCTAAAGACAAATATGATATAGGGACTGTAAAAGGTTATGAAGCCCATATTGATTTGTTGATCGATAAATACTGTAGTAAAAGACCGTATAGGTGCTCTATTGAGGATATGAAAGAAATTGAACATCAAGTATCAAAATTACTAGAAAATAATTTAATTGAGGAGTCATATAGCCCTTTTGCCGCTCCAGTAACACTAGCATTTAAGAAAGAAGAAGGAAGGAGATCAAGGCTTTGTATAGATTTTCGCGAATTAAATAAAATTGTAGTCCCCCAATCGCAGCCTTTTCCTCTAATCGAGGATTTAATGGTTAAAACAAGGAAATGTAAATTTTTTTCAACATTTGATGTAAACTCGGCATTCTGGTCCATACCTCTTAAAATTGAAGATCGACATAAAACTGGATTTGTTACTCAGGAGGCACACTTTCAATGGACTTGTTTACCTTTTGGCTTAAAAACTTCACCCGCAATTTTTCAGAGAATACTGAGTAGCATCATAAGAAAGCATAAACTGTCAGATTTTACTGTCAATTACATAGATGACATTTTGGTATTTTCAGAAACGTTCGAAAAGCACATTGAACACCTATCTTTGTTACTGGAAGCAATCTTAAAAGAAGGTTTTAAATTAAAATTCTCAAAATGTAACTTTGCACAGGACTCTGTAAAGTATCTAGGGCACATAATAAAAAACAATACTGTCACTCCACTAAAAGATAATTTGATTGCCATAAAAGAATTTCCTATTCCAAAAACACAAAAAAACGTCCGACAATTTTTAGGCAAAATTAATTTCTACGGAAAATATGTACCAAATATTTCAATTATACTGGATCCTTTACATAAATTATTAAGAAAAGGAGAAAAATTCGTTTGGTCCGATAGATGTCAAGAATCCTTTTATACTATAAAAAAACTACTCTGCTCAAAACCTATTCTAGCCATCTTTGATCCAGACTTGCCAATATATATTTATACAGATGCTAGCATACAAGGTATAGGTGCGATTTTAAAACAAATTCAACCCAACGGTGATGAAAAGCCTTGCGCATACTTTTCCAAAAAATTAAACGACTCCCAAAAAAAGAAAAAAGCCATATATCTTGAGTGTTTAGCAATAAAAGAGGCGGTAAAATACTGGCAACATTGGCTTATAGGAAAAACATTCACAGTTTATTCAGATCACAAACCTTTAGAAAACATGAATATAAAAGCCAGAACGGACGAAGAACTAGGAGATTTAACGTATTATTTATCGCAGTTCAATTTTAAAATTATATATTCACCGGGTAAATATAATATAGAGGCAGATACTTTAAGCAGAAATCCAGTGTTAGAATCGTATGAAAATCAAGACAGTAGTTTAAAAATAGTGAATTTTGTTAAACTAGAAGACATACAAAATGATCAAGATAAAAATGAAGATATAAAACAAAATATAAACAAATTTATTTTCAAACATAATATATATTATAAGAAGATAGGAAAAAATGAAAAGATTGTACTAACCGAGGAGTTAAGTAAAAATATTATAAAACATGTACATCACTACTACTGTCACATAGGAAGACAACAAATGGAAAAAAAGATTAAACCCTTTTATCAAGCTAAAGATTTATTGAATAATATAAAATTTGTTTGTGAAAACTGTGATGTCTGTATAAAAAATAAATCTAGAGGAAAATACAAGTTTGGCCTAATGTCTCATTTAGGGCCCGCTACCTATCCGTTCGAAATAGTGTCTATAGACACCATAGGGGGATTTGGTGGTACTCGTTCAACCAAAACATATTTACATCTTCTAGTAGATCACTTCACTCGTTACGCCTATATTTTGACGTCCAAAACCCAGAGTGCGAATGACTTTATAAAACTTGTCCAAAAAGTAACACAAGATTATAAAATTGACTTGATTTTATCAGACCAATATCCGGGCATAAATTCAAAAAATTTTAAATTTTTTTTAGAAAAAGAAGATATACCTATAGTTTTCACTGCAGTAAATGCGCCATTTTCAAATGGATTGAACGAAAGACTTAACCAAACGTTGGTCAATAAAATTCGTTGTAAGATCAATGAAAGGAGGGATAAAATTGCTTGGACAACAATTGCACACGAATGTGCGGAAAGATATAACGAAACTGAACATAGTGTTACAGGGTTCTCCCCAAAATATTTATTGGAGGGAAAAAATGTTGATATTCTACCAGATAAACTGAAACAAAATATAACACAGAATCATCTATTACGAGACAGAGAAATTGCCTTAGAAAATAGTATAAAATCACACAATTATAATAAACAAAGGTTTGATAAAAACAGAAAACATTATGAACTAAACGTCGGAGATTCTGTATATGTTGAAAACGGAAATCGTTTAAACCGAAAAAAACTAGATGAATTGAAAATAGGACCTTATCAAATTGTAGACAAAATATCCAATTCAATTTACAAAGTAAACACGGGTCACAAAAAGTCAGAGTCGAATCTCTTCCATATTACAAAACTTATTCCACTAGTAGAGTAAAACACTAAAACTTTAAAATTTAAAAAGGGGTGGGGGGAGATGTAAACGAAGTGCGTGACACTTCATTTAGTTTGAATTTGCCGCGTAATAACGTTGGCGTATAATTTATCTGTGAACTCGTTTGAATCTAAGGAGGGAGCTGTCTGTCAGATTGACTGAATGACACAGCATGATAAATATGGAGGTTATGTTGTACAAGTGAGAAATATTGTAATTTGATGTTTAAATAATAGGAACTGGTGAAGCAATAGCTTTAAATGTTGTTTCTCTTTTCAGGTGAGTTTGTGATTATGTGTATGTTAAAGAATGTTTTGTGAAAATGTAACTGGTTTTATAATAAACATCTCTTTTCAGAGCAACTCAATTTCGGTTATAGTTTTACTGTTCACCACAATATCCAAGGATAGCTGTAAAACACATTATATATATTAATCCAGGTATTCACTTTCAATTCTATTGATTTGGTCATCGAACCTTGAAGTACCGACACGATACCGAAGTAAATATAATAAAACGTGGGAAAGCAAACATCGTTTCGACGAAAATCCCGATAGTTTGATAAAGATAACAAGAATCACACTTGTCAATTCAAGGTAAGCTAGATATGAAGCTTTTCGTTTGAATTGGATTTGTTTATCGGAACTTTTTTTATTGGTTACTTGAAAAACCAATGAGATGTTTTTTTTTCTACGATGGGGATGCTCTTGGTCTTTATGTCACCTGGTTACAAGTTGAGATAAGGCCGAAGGTGGAGGCGCACTTCACCTGGAATCCTCAACTAACCGAGGAACTGGCTATCTTACCTCTAAATTGCGGAACACGACAATTTAAGATGACATAATTATTTAAGATCGTGGTAGCGGACTTGAACAAAGTCCTACCACCAACCTATACCTAGCAACAACTAAAAGAAAATGAACACAACGTACAAATTGAATTTATCTAGAAATGAGCTTCCTTCCTGTCTAGACGAGAAAGGTAGCAGATGGTTAGATAGGGTACCGTACAGCAAAGACCTAATCAAAACCTAAACAGAACTGTGGGCCTACCATGGGAGTTAATAGTTTACTATACGTAACGTAGTAACTCTGCCTTCTGCGCTGTAGGTTGTGTGAAGAGCGCCTCCATCTTCGGCCTTATAATAACTTGAAAATCAGGTGAGATGAATGTCAAACACCTCATCGTACTATAAAAAAAAATAAAATAAAAACTTTTTTTTTTTTACAAGAAGTAATTACTACGCTTGGCAGGTGAATTGGTGATCTCAGTAAAAGTTATATACATAATACACATAAAAACTGCTGCCATTCTGGTGAGGTCTCTCGTCTTTTACGACATCCGCGGGCTGAGTTAGAAGGGGCTATATGTATAGCTACAGAGTATAAATATTACAGGACATTGATTTCACACAGCGCCATCTAGTCCCAAACTAAGCAAAGCTTATGGAAACTAGATTACGGATATAGTATTGAAATACTTGTAAATATTACATGAAATTTACTTACACAACACCCAAACACAGAAAGAACATCAATATTCATCACACAAATGTTTGTCCTGTGTGGGAATCGAACCCGCAACCTACAGCGCAGAAGGCAGAGCTACTACCAACTGAGCTGTAAGGCTTGTTATAAGTATAATATTGTTTCGAGGCACAGTTGCTTATTTGCCCAATTTATAAGTTAACTAAGTACAGCTAGACTCATTGTTATAGATAGAGTGGCTCAAACAAAGCAGTGCCGAGATAGTGCCTAATTATACGGTCGCAACTACGGGCTAGGGATGGGGTAAAGTCGATGGAAGATATATTGGCAAGATACGAAAACATCAGATGCGTTTTTAGGCATGTAGCGCGCACGGAAAGAAATAATTTTGTTAAAACATTATCCTTTTTTATATTAATTGTGTCTTACTAACTCCCTTTCCCTGTTTTATTCATAAGTGCTACTTACCTCTATGGATCTAAGTTTTCCGAAGTAAAAAGTTTTGAATTTGAATTAAGAATCACGCCGCTACCTTTTACTGAGATTTTTATGTTATTTTGTGTCATAAAATATTATTCGTTTATTTTTGGACTGGTACATACCTACCTACCTTCTCGATCCCTTACCTTTACGTAATTGTATCGTGCTCAAGTAATTAAATCCCGGGAATTTTCGTCATTTCAAGTACTTGGACTCAAATTTGATTAAGTTCAGTTAAATTAAAAGGAACCAGGGGCCTATCCACACCGTCTTATAGCGTTCTTGTTTTGGTATCACATTACTTAGGTATGTCTCGTTTTTTCTGCACTAGACAGATAGTGACCGAAGTAAAATAAGTGAAGTAAAGTAATATCAAAACAAGAACGCTCTAAGAGGTCGTGGTAAGATGTTCCAGGAATAATGACATCTCTACGTTCTCTTTCTGACTCAACGCGGCTTTCCTTGTATCATGAATTGCAGTGAATGCACAGCACAAAATAGCATGAAATATTTGGTCGAGTTGAGCTCCTCAATGATCATAATTATGTAAAATTATGGTATGAATAATTATATAATAAATGTTAAATTAATAATAATAATTTTATTCGATAAGATAAGCCTGTTACTAACAATATTTGAGTAGAAACACAAAACTACTGAACTAAACTATTAATAATATGTTTCACTATAATCTTTATCAATCTAGTTGATAGTTACGAAGGTTGTATCATAACAGAAAACTATTGCAAAAAAAAACAATTTTAAATTTTGTTACAGTGAAATGAATTAGATTTTTAACAGTAGTTAATACAGTAATGTGATTAGCTATTAATTATATTAGATATATTTATAGTATAATTATATTGATAATATAATTTATATTATCATCTAGATAATATCATGATATTATCATTCATAAGTTGATTAATAACTGTGCTATGACAACAAAGAAAACAAAATTAAAATATTAAATTACTAATCTGTTCACACATTTAGGAACATATTTATTTGAATTAAATTAAAATGTAAATGATACGATTTTAGTATTTCGATAAATACTGCACGCTGAGATGTTTATCAATGATATGTAACAAATTAACAAACCGTTTGCATATGAAATTACATTATTATTATCGATGGCGTACTTCAATATATTTGGTAGATACATATCTGAATTGATAATTGATACAAACCCACACATATATAGAAAACAGATTATAGATATAGAGAAGAAAATTATTGATTATTCCGCAATATAACATAAAAACAAACAATCAACATATTGTAATAATGGGAGGTCTTATTGGTTGGAAAGCGCTAACCGTACCGGACTGGCCGTAGATTGAATGGACTGGAAAATGGAATGGAGTCTTCTCATAATATAATCTGGTCAATTGCCTCTGTGGTGTAGTGGTTCATCCCCCGGTGTCAGATCCAGGGAACCCGAGTTTGATCCCCAGGGAAGTACAATATTGTGCTTGGTTTGGTTGGTGGTAGGGCTTTGTTTAAGTCCGCCTGGCCAGCTACCACCATCTTACTTAAGTCTGTAGTCATAACAATAATTCTAAATTATTGTGTCCGGGATTGAGAGAAAGATAGTCAGCTCCTCAGACTGTTGCGGATTCCGGGCGAAGTGCGTTTCCATCTTCAAACAAAACTAAAAAACATTTGAAATCCGGTTAGATGAAGGCCAAGCGCTTCCTCGACGAACAAAAAAAAAACAATGTTTTGAATTATAATAATGATATTAATACATTTGATATCAGCGTGGCAATGCAGACAGTGTCTTGGGCTTCCGTCTGGTACTGGTCTGGAACAGTTGAGTTACCTAGAGGCCGTTTGTCACGGTTCTTAGGTAATCTGACTGATTCTTTTTTACACAGTTCAATTGTACAATTTTATTGAATAATTTTATATATATCAATAACCTGGTCCATGTTTTTTTTTAAGTTTAATCGCAACGAATTTATAAGAATATAAACCATTGTTAACAATTAATGGCATGTTAGAAATATATAAGTGATGGTGATCGTTGAGTTAGAATCCGCTACGTCCCATCACTACTCTGGCAAGCTCTGTTCGCTGGGAGCTGCCGATAACCTGTTCAAATAGTGATGCGCTTGCATTCAATCTGCATAATATTATCGACTTGTCGAGCCACAGACAGACAAATAAGTTCTACTTGTGTAGATGGATTCTGTTGTGCAGAAGATAAAGGGTGCACAGAATGGCGAAGAATATAAAATAAATTGTTGTATTTTCTTTGTTGTATGACCCTATTACTGAACCTATATGTCTGGCTGCGTATATGCCTTATCCTTAAAGGGCCCTACTTTTAAATCTTTTGCTTCATTGATATTGATATTGTGGCTGTTGTGGGGAGTCGATGGATGGAGACGGCTTAGCTATCACTAGGATTGCTATTCGTGACGTCAAATGCGGGAGTCCTTTGCTCAGCAGTGGACGTATGTGTGGCCAGAAATAATGATGATCTTTTGATTCACAATGACTAGCTTCGAATTTGCAGAAAATATAATATGCTTCTATGGCGGATCACCTGAAAAATATAATAATGAATGATGACTGTCGGGACCCTCGCACATATGCTTATTTAGTTTAGATTTTGTGACCTGCAATCTCGCAAGAAAGAGACAAAAAACCGAAAACAAAAAATATATTAATATATAATTTAGAAAAATCGCTTTTTGACTTTTTGTTTATTCACAAAATGTTATGTTTCGAGGCTTTGTACCTAATATAATATTGTCTTATATTGCCCGTACGCAATATTAATATATATCACTAGACATTTCACACAACGCCATCTAGCCCCAAACTAAGCAAGTTTGTAATATGGGAACTAGATTATCCAGAGATTAATACTAATAAACACATTTTAAAATAAATGTATATACATACATAAGATGCAATATAACACCCAAACACAGATTCAATGATTTTTGGTAGCACTTTAGTTCTAATAAATTTAATATCAGCTATGCTGGCAATTATGGCAAATCCCTTACATTTCGTCATTTTCATCTTATGGACTCACAAAAAAAAGGAAAAGTTACAGAGTCGCGACATTTTCCCCTTTGAGGATTCACCTCTGATACTATGAGTATCAAACACTATGTCAGATTCACGTTCAAACTTATATTCGGCACATGCTCACGGTTTGCAAGTAGCTAGCATTCAACACGTGACAGGTGGAAGCCCATCGCTTAGCGGTATCTAGCCAGTGACATAGCCACGTGATAACAATGACACGTGACATTCGGATTGCAGGTCCTAGGGACATGCCGGTTTCCTCACGGTGTGACCTTCACCGTCAGATCATGGTGAGAGGATGATGATAATACCAACCTGTACTAAAAAAGGTTCACCCTGTACCCTGTACAATAAGAAAGAGTTGCATACAGAGTGTTTTGCAATGTAATGCGACACCTGAGACGTGGTTTTGAGAATTGTTTTCTTTTGAAACACCTGCTCAGAATTCGAGAAATAACTTGGAGATGTTATGAGGCAGTGGGAAATTCTAAGTACCTACCTTACGTGGACGGAATTTGAGAGCCGAACGAGGCTAAGAAAAAGGCTTTTTAAGCTTAACGTCATTATTCACGGTTAAGGTATCTAAAGATCATTTTTAAACGCCTCTGTGGTCCCGGGTTCGATCCCCAGTATTGTCGCCAATTATCATACCTGTAAGTTTGTAAGCCAAGTGCGATGAAGGCTAAGCGCTTCAACAACTATTTTTCGAACTGATATCTAATTATTAATAATGTGGTTTTTTAAATAAAATGTATTTTGTAACAGAATGAATTTTTTTTTTTGTTCATGAAATTAAGAAAAAACTTCGTAGGGTGATTTATAAAACTATATGATTCAAAAAAGTCAATATTATGGGACTTCAACTTTTATATAATTCTGCATTCTTTGAATTCAAGATTTTGCAAAAAAAAAAATATCATCGTTATACGAAATTTAACATTTAGGGATAAGAACATTATGAAAATGAAATACTTTCTGTTCCTGAAGGGAATAAACTATATAGGTAGGTATTTGTTAACTCGAAAATGAAACGGGAATCAATAAAAAATCGAATCCTTATTTTTAAATCAATAAAGTCATTTGAGATCATCTTACCGAATACATTTATTTTACCTACATTACCTATACATTTTTATTTAATTTGGATATTCGTTTCGAAGACCATGCTACTGCTAATCGCGCCAAAAAATAAAAAAATACTTCATAGCTACAGATTAAAGTCTAAAACACCATAAATGTATATTTCAACCTATACTTACCACCTTGTAAACGTTACAACACAACAAATTACCATAAATGTACGATTCACATGTAAAAATGTTTGTTTCTCTAAATAAACTAAATTATAAAGACCATAAAAAAAGATGGCCGCTATCGCGCGCTATTGGGAAGTCGTAAAAATTTAATACCTTATCTACGGAGATCGGAACGCCTTGTGGGATCAATTATTGTATTTATTTATACGAATTTTGATAGGCATTTATAAGCCAGGAGAAGCCTAAGATATAATATGTTAGATAGGCTTTTTTTCTGAAACATTTTTTCTGAAACAGTATTTTTTCAATGCCTTTGTAATCTTTTATAGTTGTTTATTACATGCACAGATTCACGCCGGTTTCCTAGAGGGGTAAGTAAACGACAAAGACAACGGATGTCAAATTAATATTGTTACATGGCATGTGCAAAGAAAAATATTTTTTGCCGGTATAATTGGGCAGGGATAATCATTTTATTACACAACGGGGAGACTAAGGAAGCCTTAGGAAAGGCCTTCGGCCTTATTATGTGGAAGCGCACTTCTCCCGAATCCTCAACAGTCTTAGAAACTTACCTCTAAACGCCGGAACACAAAAAAATAGAATTGTTGTCATGGCGACAGAATTAGTTCAAGTGAAAAATGGTAAGATGGTGGTAAGCCACCAGGCGGACTTAATCAAAGCCTACCAACCAAAGTTATGCAGCGAATTACCTTTACTAAAAAAAATAAAAAACATAGATCAAACAGTTTTTTCCATACAGATATACTTTTGTATATAGTTTTGTTTATCAGTGATTAAAATAAAAAAACAAAAAAAACGCACTGCAGATACAGATTATCCCTATCAGAGCCAAATCAGCGGTATTCCGGGGTTCTTAAAGTACATCATTATTATTCTTAAACAGTATTTCTGAATAAAACCCAATAAAATGCAATATTTTTGTCATTTATCACAATAAATAGCAACATTAAGTTAAGATAATATCCTGGAGGGTGCGGTGCATTTTAAATTAGATACTTCCCCTCTAATTAAGTTGATGTCTTCTTGGATATTTACTTAACATTTTTTAATATAATATTTTGGCTTATAAGGCATTTTGAATCAGGAAAAGCTTATTTTGCATAAGATGTTTTCTTGAAATTGCGTTAGTACAGTAAATTGAGTTATTCTGTACCTACTTAAATCTGTTTTAAAATATGTATTAACCGCCTCTGTGGTTTAGTGGTTCATACCACCGATTTCAGATCCAGAGGTCCCGGGTTCGATCCCCATGGGGAGTACAATATATTGTGCTTGGTTTGGTTGGTGCTAGGACTTTGTTTGGGCCCGCCTGGCCCAAACAAACCACCATCTTACCTAATTCTGTCGCCATAATAACAATTCTAAAAATGTTGTGTTCCGGCATTTAGAGGTAACATTGCCAGTTCCTCAGTTTGTTGAGGATTCCGGGTGAAATGCGCTACCACCTTTTCGGCCTTATCTCAACTGTAACTAGATGAGATGAAGGCCAAGCGCTTCCCCGTCGTACAATAAAAAAAAAGTGATTTACCATTAAAACGCCCGGGGCGTTTCCGTCACCCCGTGGGAACTTCCCATAATATTTTCTTTCTCCTACACTACAAAAAAAAACTACTTTGAAAATGTAGAGTCTCTAAGACTATGGTTTGGGATGTGCGTTTATTGCCAGTCAGCCAGACAGCTTCACGACAACTTTACTTGTTAAATAAATAAATAAAATAAATAAATATTACAGGACATTCATTTTACACAGCGCCATCTAGCCCCAAACTAAGCATAGCTTGTAATATGGGAACTAGATTACGGATAGAATACTTAAATACTTTTTGTAAATACATACGTACTATATGATACAACACCCAAACACAGAACAAACATCTATATTCATCACACAAATGTTTGTCCTGGGTGGGAATCGAACCCACAACCTACAGCGCAGAAGGCAGAGTTACTACCAACTGAGCTATGAGGCTTGTTGTTAAGATGAATATGAAGGTGAGATGAAGGCCAAGTGCTTCCCCGTTGTGCAATAAAAAAAAAATTAAACAACATTTTGCACTAAGACTTTTCCGTGGCGTAAACTTTAACCATGCTGATTCATCAAAGCCGTTCAGCCATTTATTAGTGAAAAGGTATTAAACAAATAACCAAGCATTGACAATTAGAATATATTTGGTGGGTTGTTGGTGACAATTATTAAGCGCTTGAATTTTTTTTTATCAATATTATGACGAGGAAGCGTTGGCGTCAAGTTATTATATAGAACGAAGGTGGAAGCACACTTCGCCCGGAATCCTCAACAAACTGAGGAACTGGCCCTAACCTACGCGTAAAGTGCCTAGCATATCCCCGGCAAGCAATTAAAATAAACTTTACCTATATATATATATATATATATGTATGCATGTATATGGATATTGTCAATGGTATTTCATAGCATCACACCTAAGTATCCTCGACAGGGGGTAGTCATAACGTAATTTGAGTAGGACTTACACTTCTTTCAACTTAGTTGTAAAGCTTTCAAAACATGTTTCTTCAAAACAAAAAGTGTACTCATAGGAATGTCCACACGCGTCCATTTAAAATCCATACAAATAACATAGAAGAGAAATAAAACCGGCCAAGTGCGTCAAACTATCATACCGAGGGTTCTTATATCGGGATATGTTTTCAACGCAAAAAACACCAAAATTCGTTCAGTTTGAGCTAGTGCCAAAAGCACGGTTCTGACTTACACGTGACCAGTTACAATATTTAATGTGAAATATTTTGGTTTGACGCATTAACGCTTTTAAGACAAAAAACATGAAACCATTTTTTTTTTCTTGTAGGCGTTCAAATTTTTTTTTTTGTTGTTTTTTTATTTGTTTGCTAGTGTGGCCAAATATGGGCCCGCCTTCCGATCCGTAGGTTGTGGGTTCAAATCCAGTCGTGCACTTGTGTACTTTTTGGTTCATTGGGAGCATTTGACACATGTTAAATAACACATTCTATTGGTTATTTGGTTATGGTTAACGATAAAAAAATAAAATATTAACTTACTTAAACAATGACAAATTTCACATTTATCTGAAGATAAATTATGAGAAGAGAAGGGAATACAGGGGGGGGGGGGGGGGGTACCGTGACCTCTTAGAGCATTCTTGTTTTGATATAACTTACTTTTGAATTAATTTAATATCAATACGAGAACGCTATAGGGCGTTCTGATTAGGCCCCAGAATCTTAAAATCTAGCTTCCTATCCTATTAAAATTGCAACTGGTAATCATTTACTACAGTTTAAAAGATACATCCCTTTAAAGGCGACGGACGGACGAACAGCAAAGTATTAAAGCCTTAGTAATAGGGTCTTAATGGCACTATTTAGGTAAGGAACCCTGAAAGCCCATACAAATAACATAGAAGAGAAAAAAATGAGATGTCGCTCGGTGTTAATGCGTGTGTCACGTCGCTCGCTTATTGGCTCTTCGCCGTGCTAGTGATGTGCTCGAGCTATCGATAATCGATACGTTAATCAACAGATTATAATTTAAATTAATCTTAAAATTAATAATACCTACTACCGTCAACTCCGTGTGGCGCTTTAGACTCTGGCAGAGCCCTTCAGGATTATTTACTATATTCAAGAATTATCTTATTACTTAGTTGTTGATAACGATCGATGCTATTATAATAAGTTGATATTTATACGTAAATTAACGAGTTAAACTAGAAGCTATGCAACTAAATTGTTTCTGTAATGAACTCAATAAACCTCTACAAACTCAGTTGGGTACTTACTGTCATAAGCTGTCAATAACAAATAAATACACTGAACTTAACAACATAATGCTTGCACATTAATATTAATGAGAAATTGGACAAAAAAATACCACATATAATTCAGACAGAATGACAGTCCATACCATACCAATCGCAAACATATAATAATAATAATGATTAGTTCCTCATTTTGGATTACCGGTGAAGTGCGCTTCGGGCTTCGCCCTTATCATAAATTGAAATCATGTGATATGAAGGCCAAGCGTATCCCCGTCATACAATAAAAAAAAACTAAAATACACACAATACTCAAAGTCATATTGTGACTTACATCATCATAATCACAGTACATTATCATAATACTATATTCAACAAAGTTTTTTTTGTGTGAGTAAACATTCTTACTCTTAATCTATCGATAGTTACTTTGACAGCGTAACATCGATAAGTCCCATCACTTTCACTACAAATATTGACGTATCGATCCAGTGGAGGGCTCTCTGCTTGGTCAACACTACTACTCCGTGACGGAACCTAATTTCGGTTTAAGGCTCTTGTTTCCATTTCTATAGAGCTGCGTTAGCTTAGTGGTGGAGAGGCCTTCTGTTGGAAGGCCGTGGGTTTGATCATGGCACCAACAGGCGTTTCGTTTTCACCGGGGATACAAATTTGGGATCGGTTTGGTTAGTGGTATGGCTTGTTTTATGTCCGCCTGGCTAGCTACCACCATCTTACCTAAATATGACGCCATAAAAATCATTCTAATGGTTGTGTTCCAGTATTTAGAGGTAAGATAGCTAGTTTCTCAGTCTTGAGGTTTTTGGATGAAGTGCGCTTCCACGCCTTATCATAACATGACAGCATAATATATATATTATATAAATAATATCAAATCTACCGCCTGTTCAGAATCGCGCGGCACATAAGGTGAAAATAACCTCTGGCTAGTTGGTTTTTTGATAACGCTTTTAAATAATAATATAAATAGTAGAAGAATAATAAGTAGAACAAGCTTTTTAAATAATTTACATTTCCTTATAGAACTGTCTCATGTTTGTTCGGTCTTTGTGTCAATTGCCTCCTACGGATTATACTTTTGTGTTAGTTTTGTAAGAAGCCTACTTTCTACCTTCTCTTTTGCAGAACTAAAGACTCCTATTAACTACGTAAGTTATGACAGAGCACGATCTCTGCACATACTTAAGTCAGGTTTGAAGTTTTGTGAAACCGTACGGAAATTTATAGAGAAATTATGTATCACAATGTTTTTAAAAATTTTAAATCGTACTGGCAAATTTTGTATATGAAAGTAGGGAGCCGGTGCCCTCCGGATTTTCAAAAATCTTGCCGGGCTTTTGATTGAGGCGAAACTTATTTAGGCCAGTGAATAAGCATAGCTATTCAGCGTGGCGATGCAGCCAGTGTCTTGGGCACACTTCCGTCTGGTACTGGTCTGGAACAGTTGAGTTACCTATAAGCCGTTTGTAACGGTCCTTTGGTAATTTGACTGATCCTTAGTACATAGTTAGTTTAATTGTGCATTTTATTGAATAAAGGTGTATATGAATTATGTTTTATCTTGACTTCAAAGCATGTGCTTTGCCTGGGCAACGATGGAGCAAGTTTTCCAGCGGTTTTTCACAGCACTGTCGGAATACAGGCAGGCTCGTTGAAAAGTTGCTTCTTTTCCAATAAGTTTAATCGGTATAGAGAAAGTTGAAAAACGTTTGATAAGTAACGGACGGAAACTCGATAAGCGCTAATCCCCGTCGAACTACATCACTAGTACTCAAATATTGACATTGACGGCTGTCACGTTTGATAACTGTCAGTGTTGAGATTAGCGCCAACGTTTTTTGTGCGTTTCGTTCCGGTTCGTTAGCTAGATTCAATCAGTCCTCATTCAAATAATCCTTTACGTTTCTTGATGGAATATTGATAAATTGCGTCAGTCTTACCTACCAAATCAAAATTCATTTGTACAGTAATATTTAGTAGGATAATTTGGAAACGTCCTTTCAATTACATTCTTGAAGCAAATTATTTTTATTGCAAGGCTTTCATATCTTCTTGGTAGTCGGAATTTTTATAATAAGCTTTCCTTGATAGCTTTTGTTCTACAAAAAAAATAATGTCAATAGCACATCACTTAACCTTCGTTTTGGTTAGTAGGTTAGTAGGATTAACTATACTTACGTAAATAGCTAGTATAAGGTAGGTAAGGAAGTAGGTAAGTTCTAGCTCAGACTGTTGAGGATTCCGGTTGAATTGTGCTTCCATCTCCGGCCTTATTATTATTATATATATTTTCAACTTACTTACTTTAAATCAGGTGAGATTGCCAAATGCTTACCCGTCATACAATAAAAAAAATAGTTATTGTAGGTATGAAAATACTTTATTGTTTTAAGATAAAGGAACCTACCTACCAATTGGATGTCTTAGCGTGTACAAGCAATAACTTAGTAGCTTATGAATGGAGAAGATTTAAGTAATCAGACCTAAATTCAAAGAAAACTACAAAATGTATGGCACTGATCGTTGTGGCGTTGCTTATAGCCGAAATAACAATAATATCAACTTTCAATATCTTTCACGCATGTATTAATACATCATCAACCCATCCAATTATGATCATCGCAGATAACGCACACAGGGCTGTATCTAGTACGGGTAACTTAACCTTAAGATATAAATAAACAGCTAACAAAATAACATAGCACTGTTTTAGAAACATAGCATTGTTTTTTTTTATACAATGAGGAAATGCTTGAACTTCATCACACCAGGTGCTAAGTTATTATAAGGTTTAAGATGGATGCGCACTTCACACAAAGTCTTGGACGTTATAAAATGTTAAAATAAGCGGCAAAGAGCGATGATTTTATTGTTCCATCTGTCTATGCTGACTACCTACCATCACATCACGCACACATCAACAGCCCATTAGTGTCCACTGCTGGACAGAGCCTCCTCCAAAGATGGAGTCCCCGCCACGCAGGCGGATTTGTTATCGCTGTAAAGATGTAGATAATAATACAGAAGGAAGCTGCTGCCATTCTTCAGATGAGATACGAGCATCAAATGAATGGTCCAAGAACATGCCGATTCTAAATACACATCGATTGTAATACTTAGGGCCGTCTCGTAAAACCCTGACGCTTGAAGTTTTTGCAGTTGGATTCCTTAATGTTATTTTATGAAATGCACCTTTAAAAATAATTGCATTGTTGCATATTTGCAATTATACATAATCCATACGTACCTACATGCATGCTCTCCAGTGGTTGAGCGCTCGGATTTTTTGAGGTCCCGGGTTCGATTCCCGGATGAAACTCATCACATATCAACAATTAATAAGCCATCCACGATGACTGTTTTTTTTTATTTCACTTGTGACATTGCCATGGCAGTCAGACGTAAATGGCGGTTCTCTAGTCTAACAAAACTGACACTGAACACGTTTGGCAAGCTTTAAGCGCAACGGGTAGACATGATGATGATGAACGAGTCTAGATTATTCTCTTTGCCTGTGAGCTAGTATCCAGTAGCTAAACATTTGTAAATAAATAATTGTATATGAGTAATAATCCTTCGCCCAGGGCGATCCCTGAATACATCTCTGCTCTAATACCTCACAAACGTATAATTAGTAAAACATGGGTCCACGCGTTAGACCCTGTGGCACCCCACTAGATAAATCATAAAAACTGCTCAGCTGAATTTACGACGCTATCCGATAAAAGGTGAGCTATAAATTTATTATAATTGTCTATGAATAAAGCCGAGATAAATAAGGATTTCAGAAAAAAACTTAATAGCCCATGATGCATGACGTCGGAAGCATTCTTTGAGTCTATTTAAGTCCTTTTTCTTGATTAGCTCATTTGTAAATATTAACATGATTGTTGGCCTATTTATTTTCTATTAATGGTTGATAATGACTATTAATGACTGTCCGAACATAAAAGCGGTAATGATTGGGATCATTTGAAAGGTTTAATGTTTCTTAATTAAGATTAAAATAGATTTGTAGATACATTTCAGAGGCATAAGGTCCCATATTTTTTTATTGTTTCTAAAGACGGCTCTAAAATCGTGCGCTATATTCAATCCGAAATTTATGAATATATAATATGACTTCAGTGTTCAACAAAATACTTCATTTTACTGTACGACGGGAGGTGCTTAGCCTTCATCTCACCTGGTTTTCAAGTTATTATAAGGCCGAAGGTGGAAGCGCACTTCACCCGGAATCCTCAGCAAACTGAGGAACTGGCTATCTTACCTTTAATGCAGGAACACAACAATTTAAGATCTGTTGTTGTGGCAGAATGACAGAATTAGGTGAGATTATGGTAGCTAGCCAGGCGGACTTGAACAAAGTCCTACCACCAACCAAACCAAGAACAATATTGTACCCCCTGGGGATCTGACAGAGCAGGCAAACCAGTAGACCACAGAGGCAGAGAGAGATTTTACTTCTATCTGCAAGTGAACATTAACTCACAGACAAACGCTTTCGACTCAAAGACATCAGGGCTCCCCCGAAGACATAAATATCTCAGATCATAACTCTCTCATCGCCTTGTCAGCTGCGCGTGCGCAGCCCGAGCGTTATGCCGCTTGTTGTGTCTGTGGCTTCCCGTTTGTGTTCTTTGTTTCCCTAATTGTTTTTAAAGCGGACTTAACTGCTACAATTCTGGGCACCGTTTCTACTAATCCAATCGCTTCACTCTTAAAACTAGCTTAAGTCATAGGCACATACCCACATTTAAGGACACGTGCGCCGCGATAGCAACCTACCCGGCGAGTCACACTCACCCTGATGATTCACATGTTGAATCGAAACTGTTGGTGCTACATCAACATAATCGTATACGAGAGTAAAACCCAAGTTTTAAAATGTACAATCGCTTCACTGTGCAATGGTATGATCGCAAAATAGCCACTAGAATATCAAAAGAAGCCTCACCATCATCATAAAAGCCCGAAACCGTCCACGGTTGTACATGAGCCTCCTCCAAAACTACAAGGTTTTTGCTTTAATCACCACGCTTGGCACATCTCACACTTCTCTGTACAAGCGATATGCTTAATAGGGCCCAATTTTTTTATAGTCCTAGACAAAGCCTTGCTTTGTCTAGGACTATAAAAAAATTATATATATATAAATAAAAACTTAAATTATAGTTAACTATAAAAATAAAAACTAAAAACCCTAAACCCTATAAAAACTATAAAATGATAATCTTAACTTTTTTTAACAATATAATTTTTTGTCCGTGAGCCTCGGCCTTGAGAAGTTTCCTCGCGCAGTGGGAAAGTAAGAAAATAAGTTAACACAACATTTATTGATTCATGGGTGGTACGCCGGGTCAGCTAGTTTATAACAGAAGTGGGAGAAACGATTAGTAAGATAATTAACACTTTATGGCATAAAACATAATATCATAGTATAATTGGACAGTTAGTCCAATCTACAAAGGAATCAGTTAGATGATCTAAGGACCGTTACAAACGACCTATAGGTAACTCAACTGTTCCAGACCAGTACCACACGGAAGCGTGATCAAGACACTGGCTGCATTGCCATGGGGAATAGCTACGCTAATTCACTGGCCTAAATTAGAGCCAGCCCTTGGGTCACTCACACTTTATTTAACACTATTGACAGAAAATACAATATTTAATACTTAATGGTAAAACGATGGGCGGGCTGGTCGCTGAAAGCGATCTCTTCCAGACGCCGTAATTAAATAAACAACTTAATAGTGAGGAGATTGAGTCATGGATCCAATGCACGGACATTATATGGATTGCTTAATGGTACACGTTTCCAAATTCGGTAATCCCAGCCAGCTAAGGAGAATGCTCAAGAAGGTTTCACTTAAATAAATAAATAAGTATTACAAGATTATTTTCAAATAGCGCCATGTAACCCAAAACTACACAGAGCTTGTAATATAGAACCCAGATTACGGATAGAATACTGATACCCATTTTTTTTTGTAAATACATACTTATTGTACAATACAACACCCAACCCAAAATAAACATTTCATCACACAAATGCTTGTCCTGGATGGGAATCGAACCGACAACTAACAGCGAAGAAGGCAGAACTGCTTCCAACTGAGCTTGTTATTGTTATTTTTATAAAACATCCACAATCGCAATCGCAAAGTAATATGTTTCGCCTCCACGCGAGGCTTTTTCAGGGAATATAGTCTTGCTGACGAGCCCCCGGCCGACATACTGTCGCTCCAAGCGAGCTGCAAGCTTAGAAACGTTTTTCAGTCCAAGTTCCCTTCTATATCACATTTTGCTAGGCCGCTAACCGCTTGGCCTTCATCTCACTTGGTGTCAAGTAATGATAAGGCCGAAGGAAACGCACTACACGCGGAATCCTCAACAGTCCGGAGAGATTAATGTTGCAATCTTGTGTTGCAACTTGTATTCTGTTCCATCTTTGAATGTACTTTCGATTATAACCCGTCGAGCCGTCTGCTTATTATATTATTGTGTTTCTTGCGAACGATATTAAGCCATAAACAAACTGAGAGCCAGACTTCTGATGTGTTAAGGGGATCACTTTCACAGCTTTCATATAATAATTTTGTGGTTTCTACAAAATTAAAATGATTATTAATTATTAGTATAAAGTTTTAAATGACTAGTTAGGGCTGGTGCGGCGGCTGATTCGGCCGAGGATCACAAAAGGCGCAAATATAGTGGTCTCGACAGAGCTTACCTATTTGAGCCTTTTGGAGACCTTGGGTCCGTGGGGAGCCAGTGCCCTCCGGGTTTTCAAAAATCTTGCGGGGCTTTTGATTGAGGCGACATAGCTATGCTAATTCGCTGGCCTAAATAAGAGCCAGCCCTTGGGTCACGTATTAATTGGCGGGTAAAAAACATGCCAATTATATTACACACATCAACGATGTCACATGCAAATGAGGATGTTGTATGATTTCCCTCATCAGTCGATTGTGATGTTGTAATGATAACAGCATTTATTATTAAATAAAATTAAATGTTATTGTTTCACAGATTTCAATCCTATTTTTCTCGGTTCCAGATTTAGTATTGAGTGCCATTGTGTGATGTAAGTTAGAACTGAAGCCATTTGCAAATAAAAAAAAGCACATAGCCAAGCTATCGGTCGGTTGTTTTTAATTGAATGAGTAGGTCATGAAACTATTTTTAATTCGATCTTTAAATTTCAAAACAAAGAAATTTCAAATTCTAAATATCACGTTATTTCAAAATATTAATAATATAGACATTGGTGATATGCATGGATATATGCATAGTAGTAATACTTTTATGGCGGTGTAGTCGTAAAACCATGAATTTCAGAATTTTGCAGTCGCGTTTAAGTTTTTTCAACATTCAACCAATTATTAAAATCGTTGTCAAGGTAGCGTCGACCTCCCCTTAACGTTGCGTGTAACCGCCTCCCACGCACACATAAACATTTCGCTGCGCGCGCGCATCGTATCCGTCCAACAATGGCCGTGTTATCACATTTTTATTGCGGATTCTATTCGTTTTTCGTTCAGCATTTTTATTGTTCGTTCTAATAGACCGTGTCGGTGATTTACATAAATTAAAAAGAGTGGGTTTGATTCCAGATCAATCGGGTAGGTAGGTTCTATTGTGTTATAGGTGCGGTTTTATTAAGATACCATTATATCCATTCCATATCATAAATACCTTACAGTCTAACATTCATTATGTTTATTTTAAAACTATTTATTTTCAACGGCGATATTCCGCATGTGAGCCGCTGCCCTAAAGCGATGTCAAACACAAGCTAACAATGTAGCGAGCGTAGCGAGAAGGCTCTTCTTGAAGACAGGGGGGGCAAATGTCAAAGGTCACGTCTTTTGGGGTAGGTTTGTACCTACCCCAAAAGTATGTGTTGTTACAATACATACATACGTGCACTTCAGAGTTCAAATAATCATAACCGAGTCAAGTATTTCAGGAAGTATGCAAAACCAGGAAAGTCTTACACCACCGTTTAAGTACAATTTATGTGCACATATAAATCTGTCTAGCTGTCTGTCTGCGCGCAGATTTATGGCTTCAAATAGGGAGTATTATGTAGCAGCCATTTTGAAAAGGAACTAGTGAGACATTTTAGAGCCCGTCATACCTAGTCAGATTTCAAGCAAGGTGATGTCTTTGGCCTAGGAAAGAGGCCCGTGGATGTTGTACAAGGCGTCTAAAGGACATTCAGCATGATAAGCCCCATTCTCCTGAGCTCAAACAGTAGCGTGTATTAGATATTTGGTCACTTCAAACAATTTATGTTCACTGTAGAATAGGGCGAAACCCTTCTTTTCCACTTCGGCGAGTGTGCGCACGATATCTTTGACCTAATCCCTCCATCCCCTTTCCACCACCGGACTAGCAGACGTACGGCTGGCTACAACCCGAACCTATTTACAAGGTTCGGGTTGTAGCCTGCCGTACGTTCCACTGTGCCGAACACATCGTTTCGCGTCTACCTTTATCATTAATACTGGTAAAGAATGGAATTCCTTGCCTTCGTCTGTTTTTCCGCACGAGTACAATCTTGGAGTCTTCAAGTCCAGAGTAAATAGGTTCCTTTTAGGCACCTCCATCTTAGGTTATCTTTACTTTTTTTACAAGTTAGCTGGTGGTCAAACGCTTGACTATCACCAATGAAAAAATAATGTAGAAACGGAGCGCTAAGCCATCATGAAAAGGACACAATTTCCCTCCAAAAATGTCTTTAGAACTTTAGGCGGAAACAAACTCATTCCAAACGAAAATAGTCGTGACTGACAGATGGACGGACGCTCTATTGATTGTTTGCTTTGGCAACTTCGGAAGTCAACGGAAAATATTATTTTTGGGCTTTTAAGGTTAAAAAGATGGCGTCGAGTGAAATATCACCGCTTTTTAGGAACTGCTTGATGTTTTTACCTATTACTGTGATTTGGTTGGGGTGTTAACACCCCAAAAATTAAAAATTAAAAAAAGCTAAGTAGATGAATTTGGAAACTTATTTTACCAGAGACCTTTACCTGAGAATCACAATCTTTTGAGTACGTGAGGTCTGAGTGTGTGTAGGTATCTGCTGATATAGCCTCTGTAATGTCTCTCACACAATTTAGACAAATCAAAAGACATAATACGTCAAAAATTCATCAAGCCTTGACAGGCTTGGAATCTCCAAGTCCAGAGTGAACAGAAAGTGGGTTAAAAACGAGCCTCCTTTTTAAGTAACTGACTTTAAAAAAAAAAGGGCTTCTCAATTCGTCGGAATCTTTTTTTATATTTTATGAATCTTCCCTGATTACTCGAAGACGCCTGGTCCGATTTGGAAAATTATGTTTTGTTTGAAAGGATATACTTCACACGTGGTCCCATTGACATCAAGTCAGGATCTGATGATGGAATCCTGGATAAGAAGGAAGAAGGAACTCTTCAAATGTTATATGCACACTTGGAGTGATTTGGGTGTATTACTTCAAAAGTAAGGAAAAATCGGACCCCAAATAGGATCACGCGTCAGTCTGTCTGTATGTTCATCTATCATCAAAATAATTAAAAAAAAACGTCATCAACGATATTGTATCATATTCTTCATTGAAGTCGGTTCTCTTTTTAGTTTTTTAAACGTAGTTGTGTACAAGCGTGCCTAGAATTAGGCCACATCTTTACTTGTTTTTTAGTGAGTTTAAGTTGTTTTTAAGGAGGCCAAACGCTTGGCCATCAATTTAAAAAAATGCTAGACTGTAGAGACATCGATCACACAGATATCACTCGAAAAACATAACCGTCTCAGAAAAACGAGTAAATATAAATAAATATCATGTTAAATTTATGTGACGCTTTGCAAAATGTATAATGCGTGACTGCTTTTTTTTTGCACTCAAAATTACCAACATATTTGATGACACTACTCGTGTACAAGTAGATAGAAAGAAAAGAAAAGAAAGAAAAATATATTTATTATATAAAACATATGGAATAAAAAGAACAACATTATTCTAGGTAGCACACTAATATAAGTTTTTATGTAGAGTGGGTTGTAACAAGTACTATAATAATTGTCTGTTGATCCCCACACTAGGCACAGCCCGTATCGTGGGGACCAATATAATAAATAAATATTACAGGACATTCATTTTACACAGCGCCATCTAGCCCCAAACTAAGCATAGCTTGTAATATGGGAACTAAATTACGGATAAAATACTTAAATACTTTTTGTAAATACATACGCACTATATGATACAACGCCCAAACACAGAACAAACATCTATATTCATCACACAAATGTTTGTCCTGAGTGGGAATCGAACCCACAGCCTACAGCGCAGAAGGCAGAGCTACTCCCAACTGAGCTATGAGGCTTGTTAATATACGATTACCACTTGGTTAGCCACCTCGTAACTGGTAAACTATTTTTAACTTTAATTAGTCAGGTAGGTATATCATTTAGAGAGTTAAGCAAATCAATATAGAAATAAACAAAATCAGTGAAAAAAAAAAATTAAGACAAATTTACTACACAATTATTCCAATAAGCTGTTCAGTGTCATCGTAAGTTAGTGTTGACAACCAGTTTTGGACAGATAACTTTGCCTGGTGAAGAGATAAATATTTTATTTCTACATCACAGGTGAGCCACTATTGTATTATAGATGTGGGATTTAATGGAATGACCAAAACGCTGGGCAAATGCAGTCGAGACATTAGTATTAGGCAAGTGGAGTTTGAACACCCTGCGTCGCATCATAAGATATTGCTATACCAGTTGGCAGCTAAGTAAATGATGATTTCTCAATACTAATAAACTGCCCACTAGGCTCAGTTGTTAGAGCCTTCTACGCTGTTGGTTGTGAGTTCGATTCCCACCCAGGACAAACATTTGTGTGATGAATTTAATGTTTGTTCTGTTAATTAAGTATGTATTTCCAAAAAAATTTACCTCTCTATTCTATCTGTAATCTTAGTAGTAATATGGGAATATTACAAGCTTTGCTTAGTTTGAGACTCGGTGGCGCAGCGTGAAATGAATGTCCTAGTTATTTAAGTCATTTAAATTATAAGCCCTAGCCCGAGTTTCTTGCTTTTCTCAGTGCTTGTCGCGATTTTCGTAGATTTGACTATTCAAAATGATCTTCAAAAATCTTACTGATTAACGATATTTGTTTTTTTTTTTTTATTTCGTGTACAATAAGTAGGTATTTATGGTTATATAAAACATGGCGGAGTCATTGCACTAAAAGCACACAGACCACGCATTTTCCCAGGAGAACTGAACACAATGTAACTTGAAAAAGACGTGCTCTGCGCAACACAAACAAGGCTAATGAGATTAGCAAACACATGCTTATTAACACCTGTGAAAACTGAGACCAGTCATTTAAGCCTACTCAATTATCTGCTCACGATCTCTACTAGTAAACGCACGAATATCGTTGCGATTTCACGTGAACATACAAATAAATACAAAATGAAGAGCTACAAATGTATATTACAGGACATTCATTTCATACAGCGCCATCCTGTCCCAAACTAAGCAATCTTGTATGGGAACTAGATTACGGAAATTATACGTTAATGTTTTTTTTTGTACTTACATATCTACCTACACACTAATCATCAATACAACACCCTACACAGAACAAACATCTATATTCATCACACAAATGTTTGTCCTGCAATTAGTTAAATATTCTTATAGGCACTAGGACTAATAATTCGTGTGTGCTGTGAGTTTTTTTTATTGTACGATGGGGAAGCGCTGGCTTTCATCTTCATCACCCGGAATCCTCAACAGTCTGAGGAACTGGCTATCTTACCTCTAAATGCCGGAAAACAACAATTTAGAATCGTTGCTATGGCGACAGATTCAGGTAAGATGACAGGCGGGTTTGAACAAAGTCCTACCACCAACCAAACGAAGCACAATATTCTACTTCCACGGGGATCGAAACCGGGACCTCTTTTAATAAGATGAGTTATTAGCTTTATCTTGCCTGGGAAAAGGATGAGGTCTACTACGATGGAATGAGCTTGCTCAGAAGGCTCTGGCTCTCCCGAGCACCGAGGGTAAACGGGAAACCGTTGGGTGCCGGATTTTGGCAGGGGATGGTCGCTAGCCAGGCAAGCCTTTACTTGTCCTACTGCAACCACCAGTAATGGGATCATACGAACGTAACCTAAAAATATTATGTGTATTTGTAGGGTATAAAAAACACTAAATTTTATTATTAAATTGATGTCTCTGACTATACAGACATTACTTGTACATTATTTATACAGTCAGTATTTATATCTCTGGACTATAGTCAGTCATTTTTACACCCCACAAACACGCATAGGTACATAACTTATTTTATTAGATACTTAATAACTTATTTTATTAGATTTTGTCGAGTTAAAACATAAGACTCTTATGTCCGTCACTTTCAGATAACTATTGCATGGACAGGATCAGATCTATCGGTATTGTTACAGCGTCAACACCAACCCTTTCGCTATTTGCATTTGATCTTCAATGGGGTATGTGCGAACCCCATAGGGGTCGCAAATTGCATTGTTTCATCCATTCAACTGCTCAGGTTTTGTTCATTTTTTAGTTTTTGTGAGTACTTTTTGTGTACCACAGGATCAATCGTTAACTATACGTGACGTAGTACTTTACTTCACTGTCTAAATTACTTATGAAGTACCTATTTTATACGCTAGAGGCGCTGTAAACGTTCCTACAAGCTTTCCTCGCTAGCTAGTGTAGTTGGCATACGCCTGTGGTAGTCACACTGTACGAGTATTTAGCTCTTTTAGTGCTAATTCCATATTCGTTTAGTTTTAATTTAGCCTCGAACTCAGCCCGCGGATATCGTGAAAGCTGACTCAGATATCTCGCCAAGGGGCTTACTCGTAATAACACTGATCACCAATCTGCCTGCCAAGCGCGGTGATAGTGATAAAACCCTCCAAATTTGGGGGAAACTCTGTCTAGCATTGGACACTAATGAGCTGTTGAAGTAAGTCTTCACGGGTCAGCTTTGACTGCTAGTTTTTTTTATTGTGGTGGCCTCCATACAAACATGTTTTTTTGCCTCGAAATTTGGGTCGGAATATGTGCGTGTTTTCACTTGGCTGGTTTTTAAATTAATTATTTTAATAGCGCTCCCATTCAGGGAGCGATGTTATTTGCGCAATCAAAGCACAAATAAAATGGTCGAACTGTCATCTCAATATGATTGCATGCAATGCATTTACTCTCATATCTACAACACTCTACTTTTAAAACGTAACAAGTGTAAGACAATCATAATAAAGATAATGCAACAGACCATAAAACCCCCCTATCATTTACACGGAGTCGTATTGAAATCGGACAAGCACGAGACAAGATTGATGTGTGACGTAATAATGGAGCATTCCGACGCGCGACTGTCGCGGTCATTCCCATTGGGGAACTGCACGTGGCGGGTAGGGTGTAGGGTGGCCATATTGTAACACAGAATATACTATTTACAATACAATTAAATTTATAGTAGGGTGGCCATATTTTAACACAGAATCCTACTATATTTACATTACATTAATAGCAGGGTGGCCATAATAATTGTAATGCAGAATATTATATTTATAATACAATTACATTCATAGTAGGGTGGCCATATTTAAACACAGAATCCTGCTATGCTTACAATACCTACAATACATATACAGTAGGGTGGTCATATTGTAAACACAGAATTCTACTGTATTTACAATACAATACATTTATAGTAGGTTGGCCCGATACCACAAAGTATTTTATTTAGATAAATACAATATAATGCAGCAATCAATTTATATGGTTATTAGTAATCTCTATATATTTAAAATTTTAATAAAAATAAAATCATTTAGAAGCACGATAATTGTGCCGTCACAAGCATTGCTACATACAACATTTCCCAACATAACTCAGAGAATAATATTTGATTCGATTGAATTAATATCGCAGCTGCAGCAAGGTAAGTACCTACTTACCTACTATGAAATGGTAAAGTGATCTTAACACATCACTGCCCATTGTCACCCTACACACACAGTCACACACCCTAACAAGGGCTGTAAAGTTGAGGGTCAATAGTTTAAAACTAAGTGCACCCCCCGGGTTTACGCGATTTTTACATTAAGTGCATGCCTCTAGCAATTTAACGCATCAGCAGTTTTAGATTATATTCATTGTTTTTTGTTATTTTTTATAGTGTGTGGTGATTCTTAGGGTGTGAAAGAATTTGGACATTTGAAAAAACATGGTTACACTAAATGATTCCTGAAACGTATTTTTTTTTATGTACAGGTGCTGAAAAAAATATAAAATATGGCAAAGGCGAGTGTTGATTTAAAATAAATACTCATCAAAGGTTTTTAATTAGTGATATCTAAGCGTTTGCTCGCTTAGACGTGCTCTAAGATGGAGAACGCATATCTGAAAGGAATATATTCACTCTGGGCTTGAACACTCTAAGATCGCACTGATGCGGATAGCTAGTTGATTAAGATATCTGGAGAGCCACTCTCTGGGCTACAACACTAGAAGCACCATTTATAATAGTTGATGTGATTTCTAGTACAAGTTACAACTATGTTCTGTAAGAACAGTAAACTTCGCGAGCCCTTTTAACCTTGCAATAACCGATGCTTTCCTCCTTCACTTTTCCTTTTAGACTTTTACTCGCGTTCCCTTGGTCTGAGGATATCGAACCTGCGGTGTCTACGGATTTGTCTTGCAAAGGAGGATGATTAGTAAACGTAGGTATAATTTTTCCGAAAAACTCTTCCCCCTCCACTCACCTTTTTTGTTTATTTTTCACAATATCTTGTGTAGGATTAAATTCTTAGTATGTCATTCAAATTTAATTAAAATCCTTTGTTAAATAACGCTACAGCAAACTTCCCCCTTTTCTCACCTATTTTCACCCAACCAAATTTCGCGATCGTCTAAAAATTTTAATAAATCAAGGAACATGTGTGAAAAATGCGACCTGTAGGCGAGAACAAACCGAAAACAAAACAGCCGACAGCCGACAGACAGAGGACAAAAGCATTTTTGGTCAATCTCGAAACTGTGACGCTTCGCTCGCTCGGTCAATAAAGTGTTCATTCATTCATTCAATAAACGAACTACTGAGTTTCGTTATCCCTTGTTTGTTTGTAACCTACTTACTTCTAAACGGCTGAACATATCTCAATGAAATTTGGCATGGATATAGTGTATGCTATGGAGAACAATACAAGTTTAAGGGTCGGCAATGCGCAAGTAATGCTTCTGGTGTAGCGAGCGTCCCGACGGTAACCGCTTTCCATCAGGTGGGCCGTATGCCTGTTTGTCACCTGAGTGGTATATAATAAAGTTAATGTATCTGGAGCCACGCGGGCGAAACCGCGAGGAATAGCTTGTGGATTGTATTTCAATCTTCAGGTTTAAATTCCATTACACAAAAACGATATCATATTTCTATCCCCAAACAAAAACTTTCAAAAAAATGTACCTTTTCGTTTCGCCGAAGACGAAATAAAAAAACCGGCCAAGTGCGGACGCGCACCGAGGGTTCCGACACACATTTCAAGGCAGAAACTACGATTCTTGTATAGGCGCCTGTATATTATGTATTTTATTATTTGTTGCTATAGTGGCAATATAAACACACACTTTTTGAAAATTTCAACGGTCTACCTATTACGGTTCATGAGATATTGCCCGCTGACAGATGAACGGACGTACAGCGGAGCAGAGCAGAGTCTGTGGTTACGGAACCCTAAAATGACGGTCAACATCTGATATTCGATTTTTAACCGCAGCACGCTGATAGACATTCTCAGTGGCGCCCTCCGTTGGGGGTCTGAAATAACCCCATACCCTTATCAGGGTTAACTTTTTGCAATGTGTTCCGCTTTTTTTGTTTGGTTTTAATTGGAGATTTAATTGATTGATTATTAAAAATGAAAAATGGCATTCCTAAAATGTTTCAATTGATCATATTGTGGTGTTAGACATTTTTAATCTCAAATTGTTACTTATGATTCGTGCCATCTGCTGCAGAGTGTCTTAAAAACAAACATACGTACATATTATTGAAAAACATAACCGCTTATAATGCTTTCAGGAAAAAGCGTATTTATCGAGAATTTCACCTATTTGAATCCTGAATTTTCGGTGGGGTTGCACTATTTTTGTTTTATTGTACGCAAGGAAGCTCTTAGTCGTCATCTCATAAGGCCTAAGGTGGAGGCGCACTTCACCCGGAATCCTCAACAAACTGAGGAACTGGCTATCTTACCTCTAAATGCCGGAACACAGCAATATAGAATAGTTGTTATGACGACAGACTTAGATAGGGTGGTAGTAGCTTGCCAGGCGGCTAAAACAAAGTACTGCCACCAACCAAACCAAGCCCAATATTAGCGGTTAAAACTAGTAATGGTCGCAAGCCTTACTTTACTAGCGGGACATCGTTATGTATGGTATGCCTGTCTGTATCGTTCATGATCCCAGAGGGTCCATCAGATCAAGCAAGCTAACGAAGCGCGCATGCCATCACTTGATCTAAGCCGGACAGGGGTCGGCAACATTTTAAAACTGCGGAAATTTTCATTGGATTTAATCCTCCGTCGGTCTTTTTTTTTTATTGATAGCCAAGCGTCTGACCACCAACTGATAAACAAGGAAAAATATGGCCCAAGATGGAGCACGCTGGTTTGAAAGGAACCGGTGCTCTGGACTTGAAGACTCCAAGATTGTATTGGTGCGGAAAAACAGACGAGGGCAAGGAGTTCCATTCCTTACCAGTATGACTAATAAAGTTCTAGTGTAGTTTGGTCTAGTGGTAAGGTGGCTCTCGATAGTTGGGTCTGTTCCTGGTGAGGCACATCTTTGTTTTCCCCAGCTGTAGGTGTGAACCTCCTAAAGGTCTACCCGGGCAACAGCTGTAGGTGTGAACCTCCTAGAGGTCTACCCGGGCAACAGAATCCTTGGTTGCTAGTGGCTACGGCTGAATAATTATAACATTGGTGGTAGGACTTGTAAAGGTCTACCAAGGGACCACCTTCCTGAAGAATTCCGACGCCAAACGGTTTGCCGTGTTCCTGGAGCCAGTGCCTTCTGGGAAAGCTCGCTGTAGATCTCATTCTAGCTAGATAAGTTTACTTTGAAAGGCAGGTCCTTACCGCTTTATTCCATTGGTTTCGGGTACTGCCAAAAAAAAGAAATAAATAAACTGTTCAGGAACTTGGAACGTCTATTTTTGTAGCCACAAAGCTAGTTTCTGTTGTATAAGCCACGAGAAGGCTTTAAATTCTCTCGGCTTGGCACAAAAACTGCTGAAATTCGGCAGAGATATTTTACAAGCCGCAGTACGCTTTATATTGTGTAAATTGGTGCCTTGGCAAGCACTGGCTGTCAGTTAATTTAACAGTCGTTTGAGAACGAGCCAACTCTCTTTTGGATGGAAAATACCGTGGAGGTACGAGTACCTACCTAATACAGGTGTTGAGGCTTTGTGCCTATTCAAAGGCATTTTTTTAGTCAAACTTTATTCTGGCTCAAAATCTTAGTCTTACCATTCGAATCGTAATGGCTAGCTAAGCAAATCAGGTATCAATTGGTCTGTTGAACTTGTTACGCGCCCGGGATTTTGTTTATCGTACCCCGTGGGAATTTCCCTGAAACATTTATTAGTGCAACACTACAAAAGTGTCAAGTATTTAGGACCTCTGGTTTGGGCGGTGCATTTATTAGTATTTTTTAAAATTCGCGATCTTATCACATATTGAATCCAAAAAACGGTTATTTAATTATTTGTATACCAAATACTTCAAAAGTGTAAACAGTATTGTATCTGACTCACGCGACACAGGCAAATCCAGTGTGGGGTCAATTATAGTAATCCTAACGAAATGCTACACTTTTTTAGGGCATAAATATTTGTATTTGTATATTTATCGCATCTACGTCGGGATAAATAAAAGCAACAAAACGCATATTTCGTTTTTTTATTACAATAATGTGCATTGATTTTCAGTCAGACAGTCTGTAACGTACACAATGATGCAATACAATACACTGGCTGCAATGATGATAAATAATTTTGACTGGCATTTTTCACACATTTTTGATCGCCTCTGTGGTCTAGTGGTTCAAGCCACCGATTTCAGATCCAGAGGTCCCGGGTTCGATCCCCAGGAGGAGCAATATAGTGCTTGGTTTGGTTGGTGGTAGGATTTTGTTTAAGTCCGCCTGGCTAGCTACCACCATCTTACCTAATTCTGTTGTGTAAATGTAAGGACATTTGTAATTATTTACCAACTAATCACAATGTTTTGGCAAATAAATTAGGTCCTTCGATAGCTCGATTGCTTGCATTATACCTATTTAGTTAAAAATTTTACTTACATATTTTATGATTTAAGACACATCCGCCAGATTTCACATTTGCCACAAATCAAAAAAATATACTTGTAAGTTCACGTTGGTGAACTAAAATGTATTTGACGAATAAGGAAAATTGGTGAAGACATAATAATTTTACTCTTTTAAAAAACGAGCCAAAGGTTGCACGCCTCTGAGTAACCCGACCGCGCTGATACCATCAGCATCGCTGGTTTAGTTCAGTCACTTGTTATTTTATTTATTTTTATTTACATTTTATCTATAGTTTGATGACAGACAGTCATAACAGACTACCGAGTAATGAGTTGAAGGTATTTTTACAGACTATCTGCTCAAAGCTTTAGATTATAAACTGTTTATAACGATAGCCTGGATGTTTGTACTGGGGGAGCCCCAACCTCTTTGTAAGGTTTTTGGTGACAGTTGCTTCAAAACACACCGTGGACTTGAAAAATAAATCACCCCACATGTAAGTACCTGGAGGTACAGTTCATCAAAAACCCTGAGGAACAATCTTAAAATCCAATCAGCTGTTTTGTCGTCAAAATATTATACATCTAACAAAAAAATCTGATTGGTATTAGGTATGTATATTAAATACGAGGGTCGAAGAGTAAATGCAACAAATTGGTTTAGTGAATGTTTTAATGTATTTATCACAAAAAAAAATACTTGATTCAAGTTAACTAGTTAAACTAAGTTTTATAAATAAATATTTCAGGACATGAATTTCACACATTGCCACCTAGTCCCAAACTAAGCGAAGCTCGAAATATAGGAACTAGATTACGGATAAAATACTAATATTATTTTTATTTGTAAATACATAGGTACTTATCCTACACCCAGTTTTAATAAACTCTAGTATTTATTGCAAGAAATTAGTGGAAAATAAACAAAAGAATTTTGTTTATCTCCTTGTTATAAATGTACTATTATTAAATACTATATATAATGGTCTAGAGGAGAATTCTCGAAGGGTAAAAGTCGTGACTCTAAGTACCTACTATAGGTACCTACCTACCTCGCTACCTCTAATTCGATAACAGGTTCAATTCCCGAGGCATTGTGTGCGCACCCCTCGCTCCGTGATAGCATTTCGCTTATTAAAATAAGGCCATTGACCCCGTATCATTCATCAGTTGTGAATTCTAAGTCCCGAACTGATATTAAATTATTAAATTCTACTTCATTATTTGTATAGCAAAGCTATTTATCTTGGCTACTGTATACTTCGGAAAAACTCGCTGTATCGTAGACCTTATCCTGGCTCTGGAGGTCAAGCCTAGAGGTCAAGCCAAGTCAAAAGCTTACCTGCTGGACAGAACCTACTCCAAAGCTAGAGGATGTTGCTATATTCGTCACGCTGGTGATCGCAGTCAAGGTGTAGATAATACTTAGAAGCAAGTCAAAAAGTATCTAGAGTTATTCCGTAATCTAGTCTAGTTCCCATATTACAAATATGGGAACTAGACTGCGAAATAATGCTTTCCTTAGTTTGGGGACTAGATGGCGCTGTGTTAAAATTGAATATCTCGTATTCTACTTCAAGGATGTGAATAGGTCATTGTCTAGAGACTAGCATAATTTGGCTGATAACGTCTTCAATTGAGGGCAATTTTTTTGAACTTCAACTACCTACTTACTAAGTTGAGCTCTTTACACTAGCTACAGTAAACAGACAGACAGGATTCCTGTTAACATTTCAATTAAAACCTCTTTGTACCCAGCCTCGGTCTGATTCCCGAGAGGTCCCGGATTGAGACTCAATCAAATATTCATAAATTAATGCTTTGTTGAACTTTTGTTCGTGATTTTACAAAGATGGCGGGGATCACGGTCTAACCCCTTAGTGTACACTTCGCATTATTATTTTATAATTATGTGTGTGATTATTAGGAAATATAAATCATGATAAATTTCATCATCATCAACCTATCGCAGTCCACAGCTGGACGTAGGTCTCCCCCAAGGTGCGCCACTGAGCCCGATCTTTGGCCTTTCTCCACTGAAGGACTCGTTGAACCCACCGGTTATCGGTCCTTCGACAAATATGGCAGGCCCAATGCCACTTCAGCATGCTAACTCTTTGAGCTATGTCGACCACCTTGGTCCTCTGTCGGAAAACCTCATTCTTGATTTTATCTTTCAGAGAAACGCCAAGTAAAATAAATGATACATTCAATACATACTATAAATAATGCAGCAGAAGAGCTGTAGCCTAGTAGGTACGCCTTACGAAACGGAGGTTGTGGGTTCAAATCCAGATAAAGTGCGCATTTGTCACATGCACATGCTCTGACGGTGAAGGTCACATCGTGGGGAAACCGGCATGACCCTAGGACCAACAATCCGAATGACATGTGTTACTGGCTGGTATTCCGCTAAGCGGCGATGGATAATCTGTCACTGTATTGAAGACAGCTACTTGCAAACGGGCATGTGCCGAAAGTAAGATCCACGCTCTGAATAGTGTCAAATGCTATCATAAACTTCTAAAAAACCAAAAAAAGTCCATTAGTGGACGACTGGATTTGAACTACGTATCGGAAGGCAATTGGCCACACAAGTCTTTTATAGACACCTATTAAAAACCTAGTTTAAATTACATTTAGGCTTCCTATTTATGCCGTTGGGTGCCTTTTAAGGCAAGCGCGTGTCGGCTGTCCGTCTCACTTATCCACCCTCCGTACAAATTACACCAATTCACTATCTGTCACGTCCTACTGGACTCTGATCGCCTGGTACTCTGATCGGATTACGGCCCGTTTTAACTAAGTTAGAGAGCACCAGTGGACGCGCGGGATTGAGTTCCTATCATCCCGTGGGAATTATAAAAATACCTTTCTAAGTGTACTCTATACTGTGATAAAAATATAATGAATAAAAAGGCATTGATTGCGAAAAGATACATAAAAACTTGTAGATTTGTAAAGTTCCATACCAAAAAGTGCTGACGGAACCTATTACTAAGCCTGACGGTCTGTGTGACTGTCCTACCTTCTGAACATCACAATACAAATGTCCTTAATACTGTAATTATTGTTTGATTATTGGAGTTTAAGTTTTTGAACGAACTTTTTATTATCCCAGAGCCATGTGGTAAGCCGCGTGTAGAAGCTAGCAACTCAAAAATCCGTAATGTAATGTACCTAACGTAACTAGGTCATGAATATTGTTCATCATAAATCCTCCTTCAAATATCGTGATCCTGTTATCTCTCGTCTCGAGATGAGCTCACAATCTCGGCTTAAACATGAACATTGTGCAAAAGGAAGTTATGATGGACGAGTTTGATAACCCGAATATTTTAAGACTCGGATATTTTAAGATTAATAATGAAGGGATCTCAAGAAAATAGAAAAGGCCTAAAGCTGGGCCATCGTCGCGAGGCGTGCTGTCACCAAAACCCTCGAGTGTGCCCAGCTGTTCTATTACGTAACTTTCATTTGGGTTTCAAAATGGCGGCTTTTCATTGACTTTTCAATCAAACCGAAAAACTGTTTAGGAGAAAAGCCGCATTTTGATAGAAACCTAAACAGACGTAGGAAATAGCCGGGAGCTCCACAACCCTATTCCGCAGTCACCGTTCTTTCAAATATAATTTAATAATCATATCACGTACAGCTATATGATCCTCATCTGGTGGATATTATATTGAACCATCTTACCTAATTCTGTCACCATAATAACAATTCTAAAATTGTTGTGTTCCGGCATTTTAAAGGTAAGATAGCCAGTTCCTCAGTTTGTTGAGGATTCCGGGTGAAGTGCGCCTCCACCTTCGGCCTTATCTTAACTTGTTAACAGGTGAGATGAAAGCCAAGCGCTTCCCCGTCGTTAATAAAAAAAAAATGCGCACTCTTAGATAAAAAAATGGATATCGAACGCCTTGCTATGCCGTGCAGAAATAGTGGAATTTTTACCTATACAAACTAGCTATACCTCTATTTGTTGAATGCGATGCTATTAAAATATAGCATTAGAAGTTTAAGTACGCATTCGGGAAGATGGTGCGACCTCCTTCGTTTTTTTTTTTATTTAAGTAACATGAAAATTTGGAATCTGTTTCCAGCATAATGTGTTTCCGAAGTCCAAGATCGATACTAAAAAAAAGCAGTAGGATACAAGTACTTAGACCACCATTAGCAAAGAATACGTCGGAAGTCATACAAACCAATTGACTGAATTGCCGTTGCCAACTAAAGCCATAAAAGTTGAAGCTATGTAACCTTTGTTCGTTTCACAATAATCAAACACCAAAAAGGTGCCATTGTATAACGACCTGAGCGAATTCAAAAGCCAAAACAAGCTTTCACATACCACCTTGACCCACATTTTGACAATTGAAGATCTCAAGAACCTGTCAATTCCTTAATTAAGAAGTTAGGTTTTCTTATTACGACAATGGAACCCTACTGGGGAGCCATAGCCACCGTTTATGAAAAGCTATAGAGTTGTGCCGGATGGAACGGAAAAGGTCCGGCCTTTATTGTAAGAATAACCTTAGTGAAACTATTGCTAGTGACAGTAGAGTATAATACCTACCTACACATTTTTTTTTATTTCTAATCTAGTAACGTTGAGATAATTAAACTGCTTTTTAACTATCCGTTATAATATTTAAACTCACTAAATATAAACTTCCTCAAAGGCCAATTGCAAAATCGAAATAAAAAGCTGGAGCAAGCTTACAGAGAAGGCACTGTCTCTTCCTTCGAGAAAACATGGCAAAACATTTTGCGCCGGACTTCGGTGGTAACTAGGTGGCGACTTTTACAGATTCTAGTGTTGTGGTCATTCAGCCATAATCGCTAGCAAAAGCAAGCGATTCCTTTGCCTGTAAACCACTTGAAGTTTTATCGCACCTACCATAAAACATCCGGTTTTCTTGATTGCCCCAACCCCAACCCTATCCATCACAAAAGCGAGCGAGGTGTGAATACTTGTTTGAAAATCGAACAATAGCATTTGACAGCTCAATTCTTTTTTTAAAACCAAAAGCGGCAAGGAGCTGGTTTGTAGGCTTTATTATTTTTCTATTGTGAACGAAGTGGAATGATTTATGAATTGTCACGCCACGGTAGACATTTTGTTTTAATTTTAACTTAACTTTTTTGTGAACGTGAGAAAACTGCCCACTCTACTTCCTACCGCTATACAATATACTTAGGTACCTACATACAGTCACACACAGTTGTGCTTTTTAGTTGCCTATATAGTATAAATTTAGTTCTAGCACAATCAAGATTGATTATTATACCTTCTACAAAATTTAGGCTATTTTTGCTTTTTATTTAGTAGTCGCCTAGTACTTAGGTTTTATTGTCTGTCGTCTTATATTAATAAGAAGAAATTTGATTAAGAAGTATGAGATTTCCATAGTGAAAGCTTATATAGTAAAAAGTTAAAAGAAACTAAAATGTGACTGTATAGGTACCTACAATTTTAAACTTCATGGTTTTACTACGAATATATGGTAAAGATCAAAAGTATATATAATCTGTATATATTTAGAATCGGCTTATTACGACCTACCTATATTTAAGGGTAATAAAACATTTTTTTATCCGCCCCAAGGTTGTGTATATTAATACTGGTCATGTATTGGTTTGTTTTTATTGACACACTACATACTGTATATGTCAAATAAAGTTACATATATAAGTACATACTATTGAAAAGCATAGCTAATCTTCCCTCTGAGGCAGGCGGATAAAAAGCATTTTCTTTTTAAGATCGTGTTTCGACCGCTGCGTGCCGACAAATCGAGTATTTGAACTTAGTAAGGTCGTCTCTTGACCTCGAAACTTGCACATGCAAGACCTACCTAACCTACCCAGAAGGTAGAATTAACTCTTCTTGAAGACGTTAGGGTTGTAACACAGCGGAAAAACAGACGCTGGGTGCTGATTCCAAGATTTTGCGCATAAAGAGATTGTTGACCGCGATTAGTCCTAGTAATTGGAACATCAACCAGATGATAATAAGCTTTGCATCTGAAATTTATATCAAAGAACGGCTCCTGAGCTCCTGAGCACACTCACCGAAGTACAATCTGTAAAATACCGACAAACACGAAACCTTGCGACGATGGCTCAGGCTGTCGAGCCTTGCTTTGGCAAGGTACTCTTCACCTATGAGCCTCTTGGCTCTGCGCTCCACCGAGTCAAGCGCGGCAAGTTGACATTAGAAAACCTGTCTCTAATTTGACTAATCAAGGATTTGACGTGTCAAAATCGTGGCTTCTGGTTGTTATAAATAAAGCATTCCACGCTACAGCACGATTTAGATAAGATGCGCAAAACTTATTACTTCTCAGACATATAAGAAGAAAATCACAGCCCATGCCGTGGTTTAACTACTGATATTTACGTAATGGCTGAACTGTAATCCTAAATTGCTATTAGAGCGAGGGCCAAACAGTTATTATGCGGTAATATTTCGTGATAAAGTATCTAAAATGGTTTTGAAAAGTTAGTTCTTCGTATCTTTTTTTTAATTAGGCATTTTAAATGTGACAGCTTTTGACCTTGAGAATTGCCCAAGCAAGGAGAGGTCTACAATGCAGCAAGCTTTCCCTGAAGATGTATATCAACATTTTTTTGAGAATCGCAATGTTAATTTAAAAGCCAACATAGCAAACAAATCCATTTCTTTGCAGTGTATGTTTTGAAGCGCTTAGTAACAAATTGATAATTATTTACTGCGTCTCAAGATTCAATTCACGTACCTCAGTTAAGGCATCAGTTGTGTAATATAGCCATCCTACCTTTGCATAAAGGTTTCGGACGTATTCAATAAAACCTCAGGTGTTCATTGGATTAAGAGGGCAAAGGAAAGAGAAAAGGAGTTGGGAGAAGTCTATACCCTAAAAGAGGCCTGAATAAAAAATAAAAGCATAAACTAATCTAGGTAACAATACTTATTATCATGTTGGAATTGCATAAATGATGCATTTTGCTCTAGAATATAAACTTGAGACGAAGCAAATTATTATAATGTTTGTACTAAGTGCTTACTGTGCTATTGTTTTAGATTATAAGCAGAATAAAATTTATAATTAAACGAACTATGCAAGGAAAGCAGTCGGGTTTCCTAAGTACCATTACAAACGGCTTATATGTAACTTAACTGTAATTAGTTAGAAGTTTATTCTAACAAGTTTTTTTCTGAATTTAATGTTCTTTGTAATTTCACATTTGCTTAAATCAACCTAAAGCTTATGTTAAAAAATATTTGGACATCTACATGTCCAAATATAATAATACATTATCCTCAAACATTTAACCACATAACGAAATTCAGCGCATGTTCCTGCGACCGGCTCTCGGAAAAGAGCTCACAATCGCTTGATCCCCAAGTCGTAATGATAAAAAACATGCACCACTCAGGCGCACTCAAGAGTTTATCATTACTACCGGTAATGGCGCATGCTTTTAGTACTGCAGATGGGTCCAAAGAGATCTCCTAATGTTTTAGATAGATGAAGAAAGTATGCAGGGACGCGAATTGAAAACCGTGTGCCAATTTTAATGAATATTGGCACGGAGCAGTATGCGATTGGTGAAGTAACTAAAAAGGAATTAATTAAGTAATGAATATGCTAAAAATAATAAATAATGGAAAATAATAAGGGACATGTAGTAGTTCCTTGAACGAGACTCACAAAGTTATTAAGTATAAAGCTTTCTTTGTTGGTTAATTAAATTGTATGATTAAAAATACCACCTGGAATTAAAAATAAACTGGACATTTATTACTTTAAAGACTCAAATTATACAATTGACTAAGCTTTTTTTGTATATTAATTTTATTTATCATTTAATTGCTGTACTATAGGTTAGGTACCTATATTCTTTGTTTATTTATACTGTGACATACCTATTTTGTATTGACGTAGGTATCTAATTGCATGTAATAATGTTTAAAGAGGAAATTCATCACTATTCTGACTATTTTTCTATGGTAATTCAACGCAGGAATGCAGCCAGTGTTTCGTTGTTTTTTGTCTAGTCTTTAGGTTATATTTTTTCTACCTGAGGTTTAGTTTTCATTAGGTAATCTAGTAAATGGATATCCTATTATCCATTACGTTAGGTCAGTATGGGAACTTCGAGGATTCACCTCTGAAAACTACTCAAAGCGTGGATCTTACAGAAAGAAAGAAAAGAGATTTATGAGGGTCACCTACGGGGATAGGCAGAGGCACGTCCAAACTTACGTTCGGCACATGTCCACGGTTTGCAAGTAGTAAGCATGGCATGGGCATATTGAGGAGGGATGATAGCCGTGTGTCTGAAAGGTATATGAGTGTGGTTGCAATGCGGGCAGAGAAATTCTGGAGACGATGGATGGATTGTGTGAAAGAGAACATGGGTATAAAAGGCGCGGATGCAGAGTTGCCGACTGATAGGTGTGAGTGGGAGAAGAGATCGTATTGAGCCAACCTACCAAGCTTGGTAAGGATAGGAGAATGAGATGATTCTAAATATTATCCTAATTGAATCTCATGATCATTTTCTTTATACCGCTCAGGCAGGGACGGCACAAAATAATCTTCTCTCCCGAAATCCTCAAGAGACTGAGGAACTGCCTAAATTACCACTTAATACCAGAACACAACAATTATAATCTCTTTGTTCCGATGTAAGATATTTTTTATTTCTTTTTATTTCGACGGGGATGACCTTGGCCTTCATCTCACCAGATTCATGATATGGCCGTAGGTGGAGGCGCACTTCACCCGGAATGCTCAACAAACTGAGGAACTGGCTATCTTACCTCTAAAATGCCGGAACACAACATTTGTTGTTGTGACGATGTAAGATGTAAGATGGTGGTAACTAGCCCGGCGGATTTAAACAAAGTCTTACCAGCAACCAAACCAAGCACAATATTGTACTCCCCTGGGGATCGAACGCGGGACCTCTGGATCTGACATCAGTGGGCGAACTACTAGACCTCAGCCCCCTCAGCACGGGGCGAGGATATAATTTTTGTCCTCTGTTTTTATCCACCTTCGAGAGCATTTTGTCTCCCGATGGTGGATAAAAATAGAGGACAACATTTTAATCCCCTCCCCGTGCTGAGGGGGCAGAGGTGATTTTCGGTGGTACTCTCCTTCTATAGCCTTCCACATTCACACACAACCCGCACCGTGATTCCGGTCCCTCCGTAACACGTTCTCAATAAATACCCACCATAAATGTCTTTGTCTCGAATCACAACATAAAGTTGTCAAAACGGTGATCGTAAAAATCAATTGTCGGGTCGCGGGTTCAAAATGTTCAATTGTCTTCGGAATTGAGTTATGGGTTCGATGCCCGGGTTAATTGTCCCTGGGGCTACCACTGGTTTGTGCCAACCACAGTCGCTAGCGTGAACAGTGATGAAATTGTTTAAAAACGTAAACAGCGCCTCTAGTGTATTGAATACGAAAATTTGCTGGTACAACACCAGTGAAGTAATTTTTTTTTATTAGATGACGGAGAGGAGCTTGGCCTTGATCTCACTTGGTTGCATGTTGTGATGTCGCCAAAAGTATCGCACTCCACCCAGAGTCCTCAACAGTCTGAGGAACTATCTTACCTCAAAATGCCGGAACACAACATTTTAGAATTGTTGCTATGACTTAGACTTACAGACTTAGGTAAGATGGTGGTAGCTAGCCCGGCTACGGACTTAAACAAAGTCCAACCACCAACCAAACCAAGCACAATATTGTACTCCCCTGGGGATCGAGCCCCGGACCTCTGGATATGACACCGGTGGCCGAACCACTAGGCCACAGACATGGATAATTGTCCTACTACGTCTCTTATAGTAAACTATACGATCCTGTGGTAGAAACACAGGTTTTCTGCCATCTACAGTCGATAGGACACTAGAGAAAATGTATGAAACCGTTTACAGCGCCCCTAGTGTATTGAATAGGTACTGAATATGGCAACACAAACTACAAAGTCAGTGACGTTAACTGTCCTACTTATGATTTCTACACAACTTTATATGGAATCATGGTTTGGTTCGCTCATTTTCCTTTTTCTTCTTGAAATTATGTGAAAACTTTTCTAATCGATTGTACAAAACAGCTTCATTATTTTAATGGTGTCCGAAATGTCGATAAAAAATAATTAAATTGAAAGTCAAAGCGTCCGAAAATATTGTCTCCGAAATGTCACCTAGCCTGATGGACAGTTGGGTTTTGTACAAATTACATTTTGATTGTACCTAAATAAGTATTTACAATCAAAATGTTGGTTTGTGCTCAGCTGAGTTCTCTTGACCTCAAAGCTCGCCTGGGCTTAACCAGAGCAAGGATGAGGTCTTAAGGTCTTTCCTAGAAGTTTTCTATAGACCTTCTTGAAGACATTAGGGTCGTAAGATCACGTATTAGCTTAAAAAGTAGCCTGTTTTCTTTTTTTATGTACTACCTGTAGACTGAACACACAAACAGCCCACCTGATGATAAGTGCGACTCTTGCCTATAACAAAGCCTTACGTAGGTCATATGCACAAAGAACGCAGCACTGCATTGCGCCCGTCAACTTAGGCACACTTCAGGCACATGGGTGTTAAGCCTGGACCCGTAATTTCACCGAATACCATACCCTTCAAACCGAAACACAGCAATGCTGCTTGGCGGCCGAAATAGTTCTTCCCCGGACGAGCCTTTTCACAAGGATCTCTACTACTCTTAAAAATTGATAGTTAACTACTGCGATGCTCTTCTGAGATCTTTTCTGCGATCTTATGCCAACAACATTTGCTTTAAAGGGATTTCATTATTGAAGATGTATGTACTAACTTTTACAGCGCCTATGGCGTAAAGAATAGATACAAAATTAGTCAGTGAAGCAAACTATCCTACGTCACTTAAAGTAATCTCCTATGCTCTTGTGGTAGGTTCACAGATATTGCTTCTCATATTATTGAATTGCTTCAATGATTAGAAATAAATCATTGACGTCCAGATTATCTGCCTGCGGGTAAATGGGTTATGTTCCGCGTTTTTGATTGAAAAATTGATTTTCCAGAGACAGGTGCGTTTTATGGGAATAAGGTGTACCTACTCAGTGACATTGTATTCCACTTACTCAAACCTCAGCTTAATTTGGTTTTTAGAAATTATTTATGTATATGCGATAAGGCTCACTTTACTAATATATCTCTATTATGAAATTTGAATTACTTTATTGCAAATCATATACACTACGTGATAAAATCCGAATTGTGGATAGCCGTCAAAATTAGCTAGCTGAAAGGTTCTCACATATCGACCACGATTAAACGCGAAACGGAGTGTGGGAAGACCCCCTGACCCGAAGTCACAATGGATCGACGACGTTGTGGAAGTCGCGGGGAGACGTGTGTGGACGTATAGCTATAAAAACCATCAAATCAGACCTATAGGCAAGAATATGAGGCCTCCCTATCCGCCCTTGGATATCGTTAGTTGACAAAGATGATTGAGGATGATGATGATGATATACCAAGAGATAGGCAGGACCCTTTGACCTGAGTATTTAGAACAAACTCGACGTTCTAGAAGAAACTACAAGCTAGTTCAAATACTCATCCTGAGGTTTCTCCACATTATGGATGTTTTTTTAAACACATTCCTTATTTCCAGATTGAGCCATGACTTAACAACGCGCGTGCGCACAATGTCGCCTCGCGCGATGCTGCGTGCTCTGCTGGTGGTGGTGATCTGCGCGTGCGCAGTGCACGTGGCCTGCGCATGTCCCTGGGCCTGCGCATGCCGAGGCTCGGCGGCGGACTGCGCGCACCGCGGGCTCCTGCACGCGCCGAAGCGCCTGCCTACGGATACGCATCGACTGTAAGTCATTATTTAAATTATACCCAAAATCAAAGTCAAATGTTTTTATCTAATATGATTTTTTTAGGATCACCTTGAAACTTCAAATCTACCGCCTGTTCAGAATCGCGACGCACGCACAAAAAAACGCAAGAAACTCGGGCTAGTTATTTTAGAAGTGAAAACTTCTTCAGGCGAAAACCATTAAACTCGCAAAACCTTACCGACACAACTTTTGACACATGTGACTTTAAATACATTTTCACGTTATCTTAACGATCCTAAGAGGTACGGGTAAGAACTGTCCGAAGACTGCCTCTACCTATAGACAGACGGTTGACAGCGGTGACAGGTATCTATCAACGTCAGTTCTAAAAAGTAATTGTGTAAAACTACCCTCATTATTAAATATCACAACCAACACTACAACATTAAGATTCAAGTACCATCAATCTCATCGTACCTATCTATATTAAAGGTAATCTGAAAACATAACAGCTGTTTTTTTTTTTATTGAAAATGGTACGTTTCAAAATTTGCAAGAGAAATATTGTGATACCTACAGTGAATATTGACTTACGATTTATTTTAAATGATAGGTTACATTTGATCTACATTAAAGGTAAGCTAGTTTTTTGATAGCGATTCAAATTTTATTTTAATCATGAATTATTTGAAAAACTACAGGCGCACAGCGTGCCCGTCGTTCAATCAGTAGCTTTGTGACCACTGTCGACTTCGGACGTGTGCTTGTCGTCCTCGCAACGGTCAGACAACACCTAGACTCAGAATAAATATTAGGACGAACTTAAATAAGTAATTTGTTCTGTGCCAGTAAAGGTACCATCATATGGTCACATTACCTACCTACATTCCAGCAACGCGATCTCAGAATAAGAATTATCAAAAGGTTTTATTTACGATACGCATGCGCCACCTACACCACCTACACCTACCTGTCGTTGTCAACTCTCATAATCGTTTCTGCCGCAATTTTAGCTACGTAGCGCGCCTTAATGTTTGTTCAATAAAACATTTTTAAATGTTGTGACCAAGTATAATCGCAAGAAATACAAAAACTATGATAATGTACAAAACTTTTAAAACATGAGTGAGTTGAACTTAACGTTTTATATTACGGGCTTTACTCACGCGTACGTGAGTATGAATGAATGAATGCATGCAAATACTTTATTACACACGTCCAGACAACCTTTGGATGTAGATAATTGTATGGCTAAAGAGGTGTATATATTGGTGTTGCACAAATTAATAGGGGTCTAGCTAAATTACGTAATATACATAACTACATTTACACCATATAAGTACCTATAAACTATACGATACACACTATATTAACGTATTAATAACGTAATTATTCATAAAGTAAACTACCTAAATATTTACAAGGGAAGCAGTCGGTTTTAAAATATGATTTAGCTGGATCTGGATCCATATTCCATGAAAGAACACGTACATAGGTTTATATTATTTATTGACCCATGAAAAAGGTAAAGGGCCTTCCTTTGATATAGAAACCTGCCAAACCCTTCCCCTATCACCACTCATCTTGATATTTTTCCGACGCCATGTCCTATTTTCCTTCGAATTCCATAACATATTCCAAAATGAACCCCATAACATAAAGGGAGTCAATTTCTATACATTCTCCCGCTCAATTTCACTAAATTACTATCACCCCTACACCCCATAGATCGTGATGTGAGAAAAGCTATAAAAGTATATCTATTTTCTGCAAAATGGCGGAAAAATCGCAATTTATCTTGTGGGTTTTATGGTCTGTTGATAGTGGTGAGGAATTCTAGCGTTCAATTTTGTAAATTCGTTTTACAGGAATATCTTTTGGAGTGGATGATCTTAATTCTTTTTACCCGAATGCCTCAGAAGAACGGTTATGTATTTCTAGAATATATATGTTTGTTTGTATGAATGTATGTCTATGTTATTGCCACGCTCACAACCTAAACGACTATATGGATTTTGACGCATGAGGCGTACCACTTCACCCGGAATCTTTAACTGAGGAACTGGCTATCTTACCGTTAAAGGTAACAACTACAAGAATTATTGTTATAGCATCATACATAGTTATGATAGTGGTAGCTACAAACATACACTCTCACCTGTTTCCCAGAGGGGTAGGCAGAGAACGGATTTGAATTTACAAAGCTTCTAGCACAGCTCTTTTCCCTCATTCACTCTTTTTTTGTATGACAGCGCTTGTCCTTCACCTAATCTGGTTGACAAGTTATGATAAGGCCGAAGGTAGAGGCACATTTCACCCGGAATCATCAACAAACTGAGGAACTGGCTATCTTACCTCTGTATGCCGGAACACAATAATTTAGAAATGTTGTTATGTCGACAGACTTAGGTAAGATGGTGGTAAATAGCCAGGCGGACTTAAACAAAGTACCATCAACCAAAACAATCACAATATTGTACTCTCCTTGAGGATTGAACCCGGGTCCTCTGGATCTGACTCCATTGGGCGAACCACAATGCCACAGAACGTTTACTTTCATCATGTTCCTCATATATGCTCGTCGGTACTCCTGACCTGCCCTTTCTCGGGAACATCCCCTACTTAATCAGAGAATGTTCCCAAGGTCTCCCAACTGCTCCATTCCCACTTGACATATACTTGCTTCGTCAACCAGCTCTCATCCATCCTCTCTATATGCCCAAACTAGAGGTGTCTAAGCATTCCTTTTGTGTACGAGGACGCGCTTGGCCTTAATCTCTCCTGGTATCAAGTTATGATAAGGCCGGTGGAAGCGCTCGTCACCCGGAATCCTCAACAGTCTGAGGAACTGTCTAGAACCATCTTACCGCTAAATGCCGAAACACAACAATTTAGAATTGTTGTTATGGCGGTTAGATGTCTTAGTCACCACATCTTCCACACACCGTTCTATCACGACACTGATGTAAATAGAAATGGCAAATGTTTTCGCAGTAACATGTCCCGACAATTGCGAGGGGGAGTATTAGCATCATATTGGCATGGCACGTGCACTCAACAATATGTCTTCGTAGAGAAAACATAATTTGAAGATATTGGAAAGGGGCTGAGGTGAACAGAGAGATAGTTGGTAGTTACCTAATATATACCGGTGTAGCTACCACAGGATCACTGGTAGTTTTCTAGGGTGTATTCTCGTGGTCCCATGATTATTTCCCCTTAATAGGACCACGAGTGATTGTTTTACTTAGTATAGTTTACTTTACTGAATTTATGTAATTACATTGGCGAAGGTAATTCAAGTAAACTAATTTCTGCTCTCGGCTTTGCTCGCGTGGTACCCGTATCAAAGCCGGGGTATCTGTTTTTCCATGTCTACGCAAAATTTCAGCTCAATCCTATCAGTAGGTTATAAATAAATATTGCTTGACTTTTTTTAAAATACATGATGAGACATGAAAACACAGAACAAACATCTTTATTCACATACAAAAGTTTGTCCCGGGTGGGAATCGAACTTACTGGGCAGAAGGTAAAATACTAAGCGAGGAGCTACTACCTACGTAGCTGTGAGGCCAGTCGATAGGCCAAAACTTGTACCATAGATTCGGAATTCGTTTTTAAGTAGAGTCCAGGTAGATACACTACGATTGTATAAGCTTACATACTTATATTTACTATTAATTATTAGTATTATTATACATTTTCTCTACTATCTTCGCTATCGACTGTAGTTGGCAAAAACTTGTGGTGGCGGTATTGTTATATGTTCGAAAGTTACGCTATTCGTTATCTCTTCACGACTAAAAGGATTAGTACAAATGTAATATACCGAAGTAACTTGGATCTAGTAGGCAAGATCTCGAAGGCTTCACGTGGCTCTGAAGTCATAATAAGTAGCTCAATATCTTGAGCCCAAACATATTACAGCAATATTGGAGGAAAGCGGAAGCGGTCTTCAATGGCGGACAACTTCCGGTGAGGGTGACCACCGTTTCGGAACGATCGGGAAACACATCAAAAACATCAAAAAGTTCAACCTTTTCTCTTCAAAATACTCTCGCAATTACTCCTATGTATATTTAAAATTGCCAGGGTTGAGTCTCAAAATACATTAGGTACTCTTATCAACAGATACGAGCAATGCATTTGGTAACTATGTTTAAAATTTTTAAGAGTAGTAGAGCCCCTTGTGAAATGGCTCGTCCGGGGAAGTACTACCACTATACCTATTTCAGCCGCCAAGCAGCATCGCTGTGTTCCGGTTTTTAAACCTTTATGCCTCATGTTGAAGGCCACATCCACAAAGTTGTTCTTTGTGGAAGTGGCCTTACGAAGTAAGGCAATTACTGGCAAGAGACTGCACATCAAGTTGGCTGCTTGATTCAACCGTCTCTAAGTTGTGTGTAAAAAAAAGGAATACGTGAGTAAAACCCGTGTTAAAAAATCGTAAGTCGGAGATCCTCGCGTGTACGTATTTGGCCAGTTTATTTAAAAACCCCAAATACTACCGATAGTAACAGGATCCAAACTGCGATCTGTAGGAAAAGTCTCGGCAATACATATATCATGGCCGCCCTTCATCGCTCACAGCCCGAGGCTCCCCTCTTTAATAAAGAACTATTTCTTCGCCACTGCGCTCTGGCAGTAATCCCTTCCGGTATCTTCGCGCGGAACAAGCGGGTACGCAGTTAATAAGCGTTATTGTTTTGTATCGCGGTGGCATAATTGCAATGTTATGTGCTTCGGGCGGTTTGAAAAGGGCACGGTCTTCAGAGGTGCTCTGTCCTACATTTTCCTAATAGTAGGGGGATAACACAAGCCTGCGCTACAGAACACAGAACACATTTGGGTTAAGTGTGATTTACGTAGGCTTTGTAAGGTTGCTGTGGCGGTCGCGTATTAAGAATCGACCTCTTCAGCTTTTTTTTTATTGTACGACGGGTAAGCACTTGGCCTTCATCTCACCTGGTTACAAGTTGAGATAAGGCTGAAGTGGAGGCGCACTTCGCCTGGAATCCTCAACGAACTGAGGAACTGGCTATCTACCTATAAATGCCGGAACACAACAATTTTAGATTTCTTATTATAGCGACAGAATTAGGTAAGATGGTGCCAGGCGGACTTAAACAAAGTCCTACCACCAATCAAAGCACCCAAGCAGCTGCCTTCTGTGTATTATCTACACGTTTACTGTCACAAATCAAGCGTCAAGCGTGGTGATTATGGCTACACCCTTATGTTTTGGAGCAGGCTCTGTCCAGCAGTTTGTTGGTGTGGTGGTGTGCTAGGTAGGACCTGTAAAGCACCACTTGGCTAGCGTCCACAGTGTCTGTCCTTCGTGTAAGTCCGGCGCCAAACGATTCGTCGTTCCTTCTGGGAAAGCTCCATCGCAGAGCTTATCCTCTGGTCCAGAGCTAGACCAGCTTAGACCTAACCTGTCTTTTTAACCGACTTCAAAAAAGGGAATAGGTTCTCAATTCGTCGGAAACTTTTTTTTATGTATGTTCCCGGATTACTCTAAAACACCTGGACCGATTTGGAAAATTCTTATTTTGTTTGAAAGAGTATTTCACAGTTGGTCCCATTATCATCAGATCAGGATCTGATGATGGAATCCTGGAATAATCGAGGGAACTCTTCAAATATTATAGGAAAACTTGCAGCGATTTGGCTGTATTACCTCAAAAGTAAAGAATAAACGGACCCCATATAGGATCACGCGTCCGTCCATCTGTCATCAAAATAATTGGAAAAAATACGTCATCCAGGTTTACGAAATTCTTCATTGAAGTTGGCTATCTTTTTAGTTTTTAAAACATAATTATATAAAACAAAAATGACGGTTTAAAGTACGTTAAAAATAATATAGGTACCCAAATCATATTCCGTTATCTGTGTCCAAGTTTGTGTTTCCTTTTAAACAGAACAGCTATTGATTAAAAACTTATTGAAAAGACAAATTTCCGTGCCTTCCGTTAATATCAATTACAGCTCCCCTTCCTTAAGGGTTTGGAATCGTATAATTGCGCCATTAAGAGGGTAGCTGATGAGCCGTGGTAAAATGAATTTCGTTTTTCCATTTCATTTTGCTGAATGATCACAATATGTACCTACTAAGTCTTTTTGAAGTTTCCACGATTAGCACCTTAATGATTGATACATTATTTTGAGTAAAAACCCACAAAAAACCTATACGTTATTTTAAGAATAAAATACACCCATGCGATAATTACCCTATTTTTCGGATCCAAATAAAATATACCTTTGCCTCGGTAGCGTTGCGGTGTGTTTTGTATGCGGGCTGATATGATGATGATTAGTAAATTTTTAAGTTCTAATGTCTATAAAAAATATTATTAGATGTCTTATTTATTTCTAGCTCGATTACGTTTTCCATAATATGTATAATCTTACAGAGGAAACTCAAACTTCACTGGCTTCCGTGCATTTTTTTGAGAATATTCAAATTAAATCTATGTAGGTACTGTTTGTTTTTCCGAATTAAGTAAAATAAGTTTTCATCTCTTTCATACGCAAGACGTGGTGCTTACTACAATTGCAACTGGCATAATCTACTGATAGAAAACACTAGTCAAACGCCCGGAACTCTTCCCTATCATCCCGTGGGGATTTCCCAAAATCAATTCTAGGAATTGATTCTCACCCTGCACTACAAAAGGGTGATATTATGTTTCATATCATAGTCTATATGCCTTTTGGTTTGGGCTGTGTCATTATTTTCAGACAGTCAGATAATAAACTCGATAATATAGAACATCGACGAGTGTATAGAAACATAACCCACCTTCTGAGGCAGTCGGTTAAAAACATATGCAATGCAGTGAATTCTAAAAACGCTGACTCTGCAAAATCGCGGTCTTCTAAATGATAAACGACTTGGAAGCTGAACGGATGATATCTTAACGATGTTCAAAGTATAAAGGATTGAAACGGTCTACGGTTTTCTACAAAAGAATACGGTTCTATGCAAATATTAAGATAAAAACGCAAGTTCATTATACGACGGGAAAGCGCTTGGCTTTCATCTCGCCTCCAAGTTATGATAAGGCGAAGGTGGCAGCGCACTTCACCCGGAATCCTCAACTGTCTGAGGAACTGGCTATCTTACCTCTAAATACCGGAACACTACAATTTTAGAATTGTTGTTATGGCGACAGAATTAGGTAAGATGGCGGTAGCTAGCCAGGCAGATTAAAACATAATCTTATCACCAACCAAATCAAGCGTAAACTCCCTGGGGATCGAACCTGGGACATCTGGTTCTGACACCGGTGGCGAACTACTAGGTCACAGAGATCAAGGCAAGGAATATAATATCAGTCGTGGGTTCGAATCCTGGCTATTAACGTAGGTATATTACAATAAAGGCGAATTACGGAGACCTGGCCTGCCATGCTCGTTCATACATTGCGCTTGTGTAGTTAGTGTCTGTGAATAAGCGCGCGCCATGATATTGTCAAAATTGTTGCCATTAATATTGGGTGTTAATAATCAGTTATATATTTTAAACACCATATACAGTTAACTTTTGAAGTGAAAACTTCTTCAGGCGCGTTGGGCATTTTTTGAGATGGGAAAAAACCATTGTACTCCCCACACTGTTTCACCACTTTTGACACATTTGTCACGTTATCTTTACGATCCCTAGAGGTATGGGTAAGGACCCCGTTTGAGGATTGCCTCTACCTATAGATAGTCGGTTGACAGCCGTGATAGGTATCGATCAACTTCAGTGCTAAGAAATGTTTTATGATTTTATTTGATTAGAAGTCATTGTGTCAGTTGTGTTGCAAAAACTACCCTCATTAATAAATTTCGCGACCGACGCGACAACATTCAGATTCAAGTACCAACAATCTCAGCTGTTCCCTTCGGCAAAGATCGACAAACTTCAAGTTAACAATTCTGTCGACACTCCCGACACTCAGGTGAAATCTGAAATCATGACAGTTATCGAAAATTTATGTTACGAGATACGGGCTAGATTAAAAAAAAATTTCTGCAAAAGAAAAAGTTTTTCTGAAAAACTTAGTGCTATTTTTGCGCTTTTGTATTATCTGATTGATAACAGATAAATAAATGTACCTCGGTTTGATAACTACCTGATAGGTAACTCTACTTAACAATAAATTAACGTTATGATTGATGTATGGAGCAAATGCACAGAGTACAATCTGAAAGCAATATGAATGAGCCATAGAGTAATAGCCATAGACATTGAAGGAAATTGACTTGATCTGGGCCAAGAGTTTGATTTTATGTAAGCCTCTCGCAGCTCAGTTGTTAAAGCTCTGTCTGCCATCATATTTGTATGATGAGCGTAGAAAAATTAATTAAACACTTTATTGCACAACTTATAAATGTAACTGGATAATTAAAAAATATATTGGCGGTCTTATCGATTTCTAACAGACTACCTTAGGATGGAGAAGATTTTATGGCTAGAGAGGTGTTTGGTGATGCAAAAATTAATAGGGATTCAAATAGATGTAGGTGTGTTTCGTATTTGAGTGTTGTATTATATTTGTATTGTGTTTTATTATTTAGGTACTAGGTATGTACCAAAAAATACCGTTATATAGTTTCCATATTACAGTTTTGCGTAGTTTAGGCCTAGATGGCGCTGGGTGATATTAATGTCCTGTGTGAATTTTATATTATATTATTTGCATAAACTGCAAGACAAATCAAGGTCAACACTTTTTAAGATTTATGAGGGTAATTTTGAAACATCAAATCGGAATCGCGACTCGGTTTAAGTACCTACATATACAAACATGTCTGTATTAACCGCCTCTGTGGTCTACTGGTACAACCCACCGATTTCAAATCCAGAGGTCCCGGGTTCGATCCCGTTGGGATCTGATGCCTGGTTTGGTTGGTGGTAGGATTTTGTTTAAGTCCGCCTGGCTAGCTACCACCATCTTACCTAATTCGGTCGCCATAACAACAATTCTAAAATTGTTGTGTTCCGGCATTCAGAGGTAAGATAGCCAGTTCCTCAGTTTGTTGAGGATTCCGGGTGAAGTGCGCCTCCACCTTCGGCCTTATCTCAACTTGTGACTGGTGAGATAAAGGCCAAGTGCTTACCCGTTGTACAATAAAAAAAAATCTCTATACCTACCTATATACATCAAACATTGATACATTTGATACGATAAATTATTCAAATACAATCATATGTTCCACGGCCATCAAAAATCAACTCGCATATTTCCCAGCAGAGTTTAAAATCGCAATTCGCGTATACATGCTAGCCGAAACTTGTGTCAAGTGAAAATAGATTGAATTACCAAGTGGTAAAGTTCAATTTGAATTACATATTAACGCCGTTTTGGCGAGCTTCCAGCCTGCAATGCAGGGCGTTTGTCAGATACAATTGAATTCCCTGCACATTATTTCCTTTAGAAAATTGTTTCCATTGAATATTTGAATAGAATATAATATTATAAATAATATTGAAATTTTTGCGTTTGGTACTTGTATAATAGGCTGCCATAGAGACTACAATTTAGAAATCATTTTGAAAATATTTAATCTAAAATCGAAAACCTACCTAATTACAGTTTTCATATAAATATATATTTATATTGCACGTCGAGGAAGCGCTTGGCCTTCATCTCACCTGGTAACAAGTTGAGATAAGGCCGAAGATGGAGGCGCACTTCACCCGGAATCCTCAATAAAGTGAGGAACTGGCTATCTGTATCTGAATGCCGGAACATAACATTTTTTTTTAATTGTTATTATGGCGACAGAATTAGGTAAGATGGTGGTAGCTAGCCAGGCGGACTTAAACAAAATCCTACCACCAACCAAACCAAGCTAAATATATTGTACTGCCCCTGGGGATCGAACCCGGGACCTCTGGATCTGAAATCGGTGGGTTGAACCACTATAACACAGAGGCGGTTAAAAAATATATACATTTTAGTTAGTATTGTGCTTAACAGAAAGATAAAAACCTAAGTTGCATAAAATATTAGTCAAATTTGTCTTGAGTTTAGAATACCCTCACTTAGTTGGTAGTATAGCTCTACCTTCTTCGCTTTAGGTTGCAGTTCGATTCCCACCTGAGACAAATGGTTCTCTCTTATCTCTCATAAAATTGATGATCCGAATTTAGCAATCCATGACAAACTTTGCCATTATAATCAAAATTCAGAAACATATTTTGTCGAACATCATTTTACCTGACATCACTTGTACGTATTGCAAATTCTATAATAATCAAAAATCATAACAGTCATGTTGCATAAAAATAATTTATTCTAAAATGAAATCAATGCAAGCAGCATGCAAGAAGCATGCAATGTTTTCTGGGACGAGCTCCCGCCAGAAAGCTCGCTCGTCGCCCCTGAGAATCACTTCACCCACTCAACCTACGCTATGCTACGGAGGTCAGCGGCTCGCTTCGCTCGTCACCTCTACCCTTCGCCTCGCTAGATTTGCGGGCTCGCTCCTCTCAGGACTTCCTTTGCGAGCTTCTGGCTCCGCCTTTTTTATATACACACTCCAATGTCACGCACAAGACCAGCTAGAGTCGGGGTTGGCCGTGTCGGTTCTGTCATTCATTTTGAGCGAAATCAATTGCTAGTATCTCAAACAGTCCTGATGAGCTCGCAAATAAAAACTATGAAAATGTAGATCTGTCATGTATACTTGTAATTCGTAATGCAACCAAATGGGTTACATAATTAGGATTTAGTTTTTTATAATTTTTATCGTTCGGAATACTATGTATTATGTTATATCATCAATAAAGTATACTTATGAGTTTAGGAACATTGAAATTCGGAGATGTGAATATTATGTATTGCTATTATTATAGCTAAAGATCATTCGGGAAAAAGAGTATTATAATAATCAAAATGTATTAGAATCTCGCATTATGGCAAGTTATGATTATAAGATGTCTGTGCGGGAAAGTGATTTTCGGTCAAAAGTGATCATGAGTCGTACGGGAATCCCAATAAAACTATCTATGTGCAACAGAAGCAGTCAGATTACCTAAGAACCGCTACAAACGGTCTATAGGTAACTCAAATGTTCCAGTACCTAACGGAATCATGCCCAAGATACTGGTTACATTGCCACGCTGAATAGCTATACTAATTCGCTGGCCTAAATAAGAGCCAGCCGTAGGGTCACGTGTTGCCCCAATCACAAGCATCCCTATTAACAATCATACGTGTTGGTATGTATTTACAAAAAATATGTAAGTATTCTTTCCGTATTATAGGCCCCATATTACAAGCTTTGCTTAGTTTGGTTCTAGATGGCGCTATGTGTTTTTTTGAAACAGTTGTAAATATATTAATAAGAACCTAGGAGCTGCACTTCCTCTAAGAAGATACCCTAGTCGCCTATTCCGACATCTTCCAGGTGACTTGCAGAGATCCCTAATTCAAGCCGAGACAAGGGAGGAATTTTAAAAGCTGTTTCAACTTGCTGCCTCTTCTTATGTAATCTTAAGCACTTAAAGGTTTCCAAAATTCCAACTTAAATTGCTATTAAAACTTCTCCGAGTATTTAAAACTATCCGAACTATCCCAAAGTTGATACTTTGCTGATTAATTTCTGTCTGGGGAAGTACAGTTGAGTGGAAAATAACTGTGTCGGTTATAGATATGCTTTTTTTTACGACGGGGTTATGCTTTGATCTTTGCCTTAACTGATTTTCGAGTTATGATAAGGCCGAAGCCGGAATCCTCATCAATCTGAGGAACTGGCTATCTTACCTCTATATTAATGCCGGAACACAACAATATATATAGAATGGTTGTTATTGCGACAGAATTAGGTAAGATTGTGGTACATACCACCAACCAAACCAAGCACAATATTGTACTCCCCTGGGGATCGAACCCGGGACCTCTGGCTCTGACACCGGTGGGTGAACCATTAGACCAAAGTTATTATTCGTATATATGATAGTATTCATTCATTCATTCATTCATTTATTTATTTATTTATTTATTTATTTATTTATTTATTTATTTATTTATTTATTTATTTATTTATTTATTTATTTATTTATTTATTTATTTATTTATTTATTTATTTATTTATTTATTTATTTATTTATTTATTTATTTATTTATTTATTTATTTATTTATTTATTTATTTATTTATTTATTTATTTATTTATTTATTTATTTATTTATTTATTTATTTATTTATTTATTTATTTATTTATTTATTTATTTATTTATTTATTTATTTATTTATTATCGGAATTCGGAAGCTTCCGATGGATATTCCGAGAACGCTATTCTCAACTCCGAAATCGAAATATTTTGACATTAGAATTCGATGCTTCCCACAGAAGGTTTTCATAAATGGTTTGAGAATAGCGTTGAAATCTATCGGATTCGATGTCGGATCCGACAAAGAGTGATGTTTCCGATCCGTAAACTTATATCCGAATATTTGAAAATACCTATGAAGGACGCTACAGCGGGTACAAAGAGTGAAAACTAAAAAAATCCGTTAAAATCAGTTCCGTGAATCCGTGGTCGAACCACGTCGTTTGTCGTTTATTTTTCCGCACCAGACAATATCAGAGTCTGTAAGAGAATCGAGCTATTTCTTCCAAGTGAGCTGGTGATCGCTTGGCTATCACCAAAAACATAGTATTTGTGTAAATAAGTAGCTTTGTGTGTGGGTTTATATTTCACCCGGGACAAACATCAAGTTATCTATTTGGATTATTATATCGTATGTATTTCCACATTAATATTTTCCATGCCGTGGCTTAAGAATTGACCCCTACAATTTAGCCCATGGATGTCGTAAAACCTGAGTCAAGGATGGGCTGCTTGTTTGTTCCGTCGCCAAGTTGAATAGAAAAACAAACAACATAGGCCACTTTTGAGCCGGGCACGGGCGAAGGCGCGGGCAAAAACTAGTATCACACAAACAGAATGTGTTTCTAAAAATAGGCAGCAAAGCACTTCTGAGCGTACCAGTACCCGGCATTCCAGAATTGTAGGGACTTAAGTTTTAACGAGTTCCGCCTCCCGTAGCTTAATTAGGAAAAGTTTGTTTTTCTTATGAAAATCTTTGTATTTCATTTCCGTGACATCGTATTTTGATGGTGACTTTACTTGAAGGAGGTAAATATTATTTTCACACAGTGCTATCTAGTCCCAAACTAAGCATAGCTTGTAATATGGGAACTAAATCACGGATATAAAACTAAAATACATATTTACCAATTACCTATAAGTTACCTATAGGTCGTTTGTAACGGTCCTTAGGTAACTTGACTAATTATTTTGTGCATATGTAGTTAGTTTAATAAATATTCTTTAAACCGAAATATTGTCATTAGGTACCATGATACAACACCCAAACACAGCACAAACATCAATATTCATCACACTAATGTTTGTCCTGGGTGGGAATCGAACCCACAACATAAAGCGCAGAAGGCAGGGCTACTATCAACTAACCTGAGACTTGTTATATGAAAAAAATGTAAGCAATCCTTTACCTGTAAAGAAACCCTTGTTACTCGTACATTATCAGCAATAACCTATAGGTACCTATATCTTCCTAGACATTTCAATATACCTACCTAGTATAATAATCTATAAGTTATTCTGTGCCAATGCTTCGATAGTAACAAATGGTCAAGGAACAAAACAAGACAGATTCCATTATCCTGCGCAGGAGTCGATCCGCCTACAAAACGATGCGGCCAAAGAGTTTCGACAATAATCGTAAATAGACACTTTCATTGCAGTACTACTTCCTACTAATATTATTTAATTTCTGCCCCATGATATCCAAGAGCAGTGCTAAAAAAGGACTATACATATAGATTTGGTATATGTAAGTATGTATAAGTATTATCTATTTATAAAAGGTATATTTTACATTATAAATTAATATATTTATTCCAGTATAATTATAATATGTTTATTTTAATTTCATGTCGTATTAATCCTATTAGGTACGTTTTTTATTCATGTTACTTGTACGTTTTTCAGAAGATAGGTACGTCTTGTTAAGCTTAAGCTCGCCTTTGACCTTTCTTACATACAAAGCTTTGTATGCTTATATTTGTGAGTGTGTAAAATAAAGTATAAATAATATTATGTCAGATATATTCTCAATCATTTGCTTTGAAATTTAGATTTATATATAGGTACGTACTGCATCTATTCTATTATTTTTACAATGCTTTCTCTTTGTTCTTATGCAGGTATACATAATTGAACCATTTAAAAATTACCTGCTAAGGGATATGTTAGTACTTATTCGTTTGATCTCGTATTTTTTTGTATGACGGGGTGCCGCTTGGCCTTCATCTCACTTAGTCTCAAGTCTTCACCCGGAATCCTCACAATTCTGAAGAACTGGCTATCTATACCACCAACCAAACCAAGCAGTTTATAAACAATATTGAAACTCCGGGGATCGAACCTGGGACCTCTGGATCTGACAACGGTGGGTGAACCACTTGACCACAGAAGCAGTCAAATATCTAGATAACTTTAGATCATCATGTGTTTAGATTATGGTGAAAATCTCAAGTGGGTTATGGTAATTATAATTTTCTATCAGGCTTTAATTATGAGAGCTGTGTGTCAAAATCCAGCAGAGCACCAATGATATTTTCGGAGTTTCATAAGTTTATGTGCGCTTATGTGCTCTGACGGTCCTTCGCAGGTCGCTTCACCTTCACATCAGTAAACCGGCATGTCTCTACAGCCAAAGATCCGAATGGCATGTGTCACTGGCTAGTATTCCGCTAAGCTAGGGACTTGCAACCTGTCAAGTATTGAATACCAGCTAAGTACTTGAAAACCGAGGGCATGTGCCGAACGTTAGTTTGGATGTGCCTCTGACTACTCCTTAATAGGTGATCCACGGTCTGAGTAGCGATCAGAGGTGAATCCTCGAAGGCGGAAAATGTGAAAATGTGTCTGTTTTTTGTTATGACCCACAATATGTTATCTATATTTATCATGTCTGAGCATGATTTATTATCATTATAATATTCTCAAAGTACTTTAGTGAAGTGCTTTATGAACGAAACATGTCTCATCTGTCTCTTACCTCTTTGAACGCAACAATCGAGAAAATTGCGATCTTAGCTACATAGATAAGTACCTAGATAGATATCTCAGTCCATAATCTGCAATGCTGTGTCATAATACTGCCGCTGGGCTGTCTCGGATAGAGAGGGCTCCAGAGTACCTACCGCTGATTTTCGCTCATCCATACAAACGTAATTTTCGGTTGTACATCTCGAAATAATACGTATATTACTAATGAACTTTGGCTTTTTCTCAACTAAAACATCCATTAGGGCAATAAAACTTACGAGAAGCTAACCCACGCTGGGTTATTTCAAATAAAAAGAATTACCCTTCACAAATTAAAAACAAAAGAAATTTTCATCAAAGATGGCGAATCACCGCCATTTCAAAAATCTATCCGTCGATTTAACTCTATTCACAAGCTATAGAGAGATGCTAACTCAATGGAAGCGTGCCTGTTCGATATTCAAATCGCTTCCAGAGCCAATCTGTCAATGCCAGTAGGAAATGGCCGTCTATGAAAAATGCACTGCGAAATAAAATGGATTGATCTAGATTATTGTCTGGGTGTTGTGATTATTATGATATCTTCCCTTAGGTTATGGTATGTTATGGTTACATGCAAGTTCTTGGTTCTAAGAAATAAATAAAATAATGTGTTATAATGTTTGATGTAGATGCATCTGATCAATCAGAAAGAAACAAGCAATAGTTGGAAAGTATTTTCCATCGTTTTTCCATTACCTATTCGTGGTATTCTTGCCCCTCCCTGTAGGAGAATAGCTTGGCTAAAAATGGCAGCGTTTTGTGCTAAACCTAGGTGTTGGATTAAATCGAATAATTTGTACGCTTTGGTAGATCTTTTTGAATTTGATTTTTTATAGCTTTGGGGTTTAGCTACTGTCCTCGCCAATGTCACGTTTCTGTTTGACATTACACCTAACATCCGTGAGTGAAAGGCTAAATGGCGTCTTCATTAATGAAAATCTATAATCAAACAGTGTTATTGTTTTAAGTACCGAGCTATTGAAAAATATTATCACACAGAGTTTAAACACTACAGCAATACTGGTGCATGGATGCAGAGTAATTGAATTGAATTAGCTATGACGTCATACTTTATTTCGGATTCCGGTTCACTTTATCTCGCAAATGTTAATGGCCTCGGGTTACCTACATAAATAAGTACTTACCTAAATATATAGGTACCTACACATCAAACAGTACAACACCCAACAATCGAACAAACTCCACCACTACTTGATTTCAAAAATTATTTCACGTTAGAATGGATTTCTAAATGAAATGATAATTGTTACCACTAAAAACATTTATGACAATAATTGACAATTAGAAAACTAAAGTTAACAGTTCCAGACGACCTTAATGTTAAGATAATAGTACAAGTACCGTTATTGGTTGGTGTACATTATAACAGAGAAAAAATAAACATTTCTATTTACAAAATTCAACATATCATAATGACTTGTACCTACTTACTAAAATATGTGTAAATTTGTTACAGGTACTATAATATCAATAATTGTAAATTAACTAGTAAATATCTATATAATACTGAAATAAGATAAATACGGATAAGTACACAAATAATGAGTTATTATAAAAAATCGATTTATTATAATTTGGTATACCTACCGATACTCTTACAGTCACAAATACCACACGGGCAATACAGTGGGCACAGCTTGTATGAATGAATGAAGGAATAAATGAATGAAAATACTTTATTGCACACCTTAAAATTAAACTAATAACTTGTACTTTGTGTATAAAAAAACCACCGGTACTGCAATCTCAAATCCCTCTATGTGTTCTAGGGAAGGTCAATGACCTGCTGTCTTGTTCGGGTGTAATAATGATAAATAAATATTACGGGACATAAATTTTACACAGCGCCATCTATCACCAAACTAAGCATAGTTTGTAATATGGGATATACGAGATTACGGATAGAATACTTAAATACTTTTGTAAATACATACATACTATGTAATCCAACACCCAAACACAGAACAAACAAAGTCAAAGTCAAATATATTTATTCAGTAAGATTTTTTAGGATCACTTTGAAACGTCAAATCTACCGCCTGTTCGACACAGAAACATCTACATTCATCGCACAAATGTTTGTCCTGAGTGGGAATCGAACCCACAGCCTACAGCGCAGAAGGCAGAGTTACTACCAACTGAGCTATGAGGCTTGTTTATTGTATATTATGATGAATCTTATCTTTTTTTTACGATGGGAACGAGGGCTTTCATCTCACCTGATTTATTAAGCTGTGCCTGAATGCTGGAACACAACAATTTAAGAAATTTTGTTAGGCGACAGAATTAGGTAAGATGGTGGTAGCTAACCAGGCGGACTTAAACAAAGTCCTACCACCAACCAAACCATGCACAATATTGTACTCCCCCAGGGGATTGAACCCGAGACCTCTGGATCCGGTGTCCGGTGGGCGGACCACTAGACCACAGGGGCGGTTAAAGTATCATACTTATCGATTCACATCCACCATAGATTGGATGTTTTTAATCAAGCTATTAACGAGGATCTCCAAAGAGGTTCCTCCCACATACCTGTAGTATATTAATTCATGCAAAAGTGGAGTCTACTTTCCACCCTTTATTAATTCGCTATATTAGTCAGCAGCGTACAAACAAGAATAAGGCTGGCCGCACACCAGGCGGTTAAACCTTGGCTGCAGCCGAACATGCTTTAGGTATTGCGGATATAAAGATGTCGTTCGCCCTGTTAATTTATCACCTTTAATATTTACAATTTGCGTGCAATTTGAGGTCGCGGTTGAAGAATAGACCCCTCCAATTCAGCTCGCGGATGGCGTTAAAACCGTTAGTTGATCTTACCAGAAGAAGGGCAGCAGCATACTTAAGAGAAGAAAAATATTTATTTGGCACAGTATACAAAATACAGCACATACTAATTCTGTGTATTATCTAACACCTTATCGGTAGAAATGGCGTTTGGTAGTTGCAATGGTTATTTGGGGTTTTTTGGCTGCAGCCAAATTCCTCAGTGTGCGTCTGCCCTAACCAATCCAATTCCCATTGTAAATGGGTTGGTAGCACGACCGCTCGGTCATTCAAATTAAATGTCACGACGCCATTGCTTCATCGAAAATGGATTCAAATATCGATCAATTATTAAAATTTAATGGTTGCTGTTGACATGTTTAATTACAGCGTATTTTGATATATTTTACAACATCAAATTAATAATCACGGAATCTGGTGTTTTTTTACTCCGGGCCCGAGGGCAGTGTAACAGCCCTATAGTCATACTTCACAAGCCTCCGCCCAAGGGGTCTGAAATGGTTCCTTAGCGACCACTACCTTATGAATCACGTGACCGACAACTTAACAGGTGCCTTTCTTCGGGACTCGGCTCACTAATGTGTTCAACATTTCATAAGTTTTATTAGGTTTGAAAGCGTAATTATTCGCTTCTGTAGGGTACTTAGCCTTTTGGATAATTGAAGAGGTTTTCCTAAGTTGTAAAATACTTTTTTACTATACGACGGGGGAGCGCTTGGTCTTCATCTGGTTTACAAGCTATGATATGGCCTAAGGTAGAAGCGCACTTAAATCCACAACTGTCTGAGGAACTGGTTATCTTACTTCTAAATGCCGGAACACAACAATTTGTTGTTATGGCGACAGACAAAGTCCTACCACCAACCAAACCTAGCACAAATTTGTACCCCCTGAGAATCGAAACCTATTGATCTGATACCTAGACAACATCTAGATTCAAATAACTTTCAAACTTAATCGTTTGCTTCTAGCCTTTGGGATGATTGAAAGGTTTTCCTAACTAGCAAAAGCAGCAGCGATCTCCTAAGCTACCGTACGTACGTTATAATCATTTAACAATTTAGAAGTGTTGAGACGAATAGTGTTGTGATTAGAATGACAGCTGTACCTGTCAGTATCAATTGACAGCTGTCATTATATTCTAATTGTTTAAAGTGACGAAGTGCTATAGCACTGTTTAGGACCATGCAGGAAGACACCTTAGAAATGCCCGGTAACCTCATGGTAGTAGCTACAAGGGTAAATAGATAAGCTTCCGGCGAAATGTTTTTTTTTTTATTGTTCGACGGGTAAGCACTTGGCCTTCATATCACCTGGTAACAAGTTGAGATAGGGCCGAAGGTGGAGGTGCACTTCACCCGGAATCCTCAACAAACTGAGGAACTGGCTATCTTACCTCTGAATGCCGGAACACAACAATTTTAGAATTGTTATTATGGCGACAGAATTAGGTAAGATGGTGGTAGCTAGCCAGGCGGACTTAAACAAAGTCCTAACACCAACCAAACCATGCACAATATATTGTACTCCTATTACATACATATTGAACATAATTTTTCCTCTTGGATTTGAGTCGTCGTCGACTTATTTTTCACTCAGAGATGTCTTTGTCCATTCAATATGCGAATGCAGCCAGCGTATTGCTCTCTTGGCTCCTTACCACAAAAACATTGAAAGAACAAAACTATTAGTGTTTTTAGTTTTTTTTCTTGCCATTTGTTTATTATTTATTTATTTATTATTTATGTTTTGGTTTAAATTACTTTATTTCTTCTCACAGAACAAAATGGCTGCAGTGATGGCAGCCATGTTCGTTAATCGATGATTACGGTCCAATTATAACTCGTATCGATAATCGTCGCAATTGAGATAATCGATTTAAAACGAATCATTCGAAACCAATCGCTGTTAATTAGGGTTAATTTAATTTTGGATTGGTGTAATGGTTTGAGCATCTGTTAAATATTATGGCTGCTGTTATTGTAGGTGTCAGTTACACTAGAAGGGATTGAGAGAAATTAATCCAAACAATTATTATAAATAGGAATGTCAGACTGAAACTACTAAATTAAATGTATTCAATTTTCAATCCTATAGTATAGTTGTTACATATATATAGTATAGTAGTGCTATAGTCGTTACGATACATTAAATGCGCTTAATAATTGTACCTATTGTTTTGTATAAATGATATCGAATAATAAATACAAACAGTATTATTCGATTAGTTAACACAGTGTATTTAGACAAGGCTGCCCAGGCCTTGTCGCAAAAAGTTATTTGTTCCAGGCAACCTTAGTAGGAGATACAGAAATTAAAACATTACAGACGGTAACGCTCAAATTAGGAAATTTTAAGCAAAAACATACATAAAAAAAACAATAAGTACAAACAACAACAATTAAGTAATAATAATTTTTGTAGGTTGTTTTTCGCTGTGTTACGACCCTTATGTCTTCAAGAAGGTAATTAATTGGCACCTTCTGGGTAGGCTCGCTCCATCGTAGATCTCATTCTTGCCTGTGCAAGTTTCAAGGTCAAGAGCTGACCCATTCACAAGCATTACTTCGTTTGGGACAAGATGGCGCTGTAAAAATTTTATGTCCTATAACATTTAATTCAATTATTTATTCTCAAAAAAGGAATATTTTACGATACACTTTACAGGTTTCATTCAATGTAAATACAATTAACAGTATTTACATAGACCAGACGATTTGTTAGCTGTAAGTCCAATATGCAGCTCATCCAAATGGGATTTAAATTCGCATTTGGTCAAACACGTATTTGGTCCAACAAGCATTTTGCCTAATAAATATTTCGTTCAACTGCACAATCTTCAACAACAGACGAACCTTTGACAAGCCTCACAGCTCAGTTGGTAGTAACTCCTGCCGTCTGTGCTGTAGGTTGTGGGTTCGATTCCCACACAGGACAAACATTTGTGTGATGAATATAGATGTTTGTTCGGTGTTAAGTATGTATTTACATAAAAAAAACAAGTATTTATGTATTCTATCCGTAATATAGTTCCCATATTACAAGCTATGCTTAGTTTGGGGCTAGATGGCGTTGTGTGAAATTAAAATATAAAAAAAAGGAACCAATAAATTTTATCATACTTTTAACATACGTTTCATGAAAGCCGTTTCATGAAACTTGTGAAGTATTAAATAGACTCAAAGTTCAAAAGTCTAAAAGTTGTCAATTTACATGTATTGTTTTGAACTTTTACTTGAAGTTTTACACATTAGTTGTTCTGGACGAGAAGACATAGCCATAGAGGGAAGGAGATCCTCATATCATCCCATGAATCAGTTCCCGTGGGATGGAAATGGTTTTTTTTTCGATTGCACCCCTTTGGAAAACAGGCGTGAGTCTATATATCTAACTAACTAGTTTGTCAACATTGTGGAATCACCATTTAGCTGTTGTATTTTCCAGGTCGAACTCTTTCGGTGCGTCACAACTGGAGATCAAATCCTGAAGCCTCTGTTTATGTAGCCACGTTAAGCACGCACAAGTCATAACTCGATTAATGCCATAAAAGCGGGTAGTTTATATTTTACGACGGCCCACCATGTCAGACCAATCACGGGACGCCGTTAACTTTCATCGAGGCTTGAGTGGAATTCGAGGTGTGGAACAGTATGAAGGTGTGACCTGCCTCCTAGTAGTCTATCCCGGGTAGCGGAAACTTTTGATATTGGTAACGGCTGAATGATCACAGCACTTGTGGTCCAGCACCAAGCTGTTTCCCGTGTTCCCTCGGTGCCCGGGAGAGCCAGTGCCTTCTGGAACAGCTCGCTCCATCGTAGACGTCATCCTTCATCTGCTAGGTAGACTAGCCTAGAGGTCAAGTGCTAACCCATCATCTACATATACATGTATAAACAAAAAGTATGGGATATAGTAAGTTTTTTTTTTTTATACGACGGGGACGCGCTTTTTATCAACCTGGTATCAAGCTACGATAAGGCCGAAGGTGGAAGCGCACTTCATTCGGAATCCTCAACCGTCTGAAGAACTGTCTCTTACCTCTAAATGCCATAACAAAACAGTATGAAAATGTTGTTATGGAAAGAAAGAAAGAAAATTCATTTATTTGAGGCATAGAAATGCATCAAATTGGCGTTCGGCTCAGCAATATGCTGTGTTGTAATATAAATTATAACACAACGCTGGTCTTCCGTCGAAACCAGTTGAGTGCATCGCGAACGAGAACACACTTACTTACTTTATACAAACAAATAACACAGCATATTACTAACAATTAACTAGATAGATAAATAGGTAACTATACAACGTGATTAAAAAGAAGCAAAATAAAGATACTTAACCAAAATATATATATGTGTTATGGCTACAGAACTAGGTAAAATGGTGGTAGTTAGCCAGGCGAAATTAAACAATGTCCTACCACCAACCAAACCAAGTACAATATTGTACTCCCCTGGGGATCGAACCTGGGACCTCTGGAACCGACACCGGAAGGCGAACCAGTAGACCACAGAGGTGGTAAACAAGTACTTGCATTATACTATTTAACGAGCATTTGCTACCAAAGTAAGTGTGTGGTAGACTCTAATTACGTAATTAAGTAAGATCTAAGTGTTATTTAAGCTAACGAAGTACTGGCGATGTGTTAAGTGCCGACATTTACCGGTGAAGTGAAGGTGCTACGAACGTGTTGAAGGACTTAAGCGTGTAATGCATTTGTGGAAAAAGAAAATAAGGGTTATTTATTTCAGCTCATGATCTTGAAACTAGCACATTATTAGGTATAAGTACAATAGAGGGAGCCTACCAAAAGATGCCTATTAAATCTGAAGTTTTCATTTGGGTCGTAACAAATCGGAAATACAGACGCCAGAAACAGATTCTTTTTTTTTTGCTGTGCAATTAAAATATTTTTAAAGCGCTTATCCATGAAGATGCAAATTAATTACGATGAAATGAATGAATTACATTTCATTCTATTCAATAGGAGTAACCTAACTATGAAACTATTGATCGAATACATTTTGATTGAATCTGCTACCAGTTTTTATTCTCTTGTTGTCAAACGACCCTAATGTCCTCTTGAAGAAAGTGAATCCCTGGGCTAGGTACCTAGATACTGGGTAATAAGCTCAGGATGTCGTATCCTTGTCTATGTCAAGCTGACGCATTAAAATAAACACGCATACTGAGGGTTCCAACACACGTTTTAAGCAAAAATCATGTTTCTTGTATGAATTTTCAATTACATCATTTAGAATATAATAGTTTATTTCAGTCTGTTACAATATTAACACGCAAAATAAATCGATATCTTACTACTGACTAAAATAAGGAATGCGAACATAGGTGGTGGAAGGGTTGCACAACAGTAGCAGATTAAACCTAGATGTTGGTGTACTGGCAATATATAATATATTTCAACCGCCTCTGTGGTCTAGTGGTTTAACCCACCGATTTCAGATCCAGAGATCCCGGGTTCGATTCCCATGAGGAGTACAATATATTTTGCTTGGTTTGGTTGGTGGTAGGACTTTGTTGAAGTCCGCCTGGCTAGCTACCACCATCTTACCTAAGTCTGTCGCCATAACAATGCTTAAAAACTGTTGTGTTCCGGCATTCAGAGGTAAGATAGCCAGTTCCTCCAGTTTGTTGAGGATTCCGGGTGAAGTGCGCCTCCACCTTCGGCCTTATCTCATATTGTAACCAGGTGAGCTGAGGGCCAATGGCATACCTGTCGTACAATAAAAAAAAAAAACACTCTGCGCAACTGTCTACCTATTATGATACATAAGACCCAGCTCGCTGACAGACTGACAGACCGTCAGACAGCGGAGCCTTTTAATAGGGTCCCCTGAAAACGATCTGTGACCATCATTACAGACTGAAAATACCTGTATACTGGCTCATGAGTTCTGAGCCTCCCCTAGCGCATCCCAGGGAGTACAATGGGGTAAAATGACACAAATAATTACTACGCTTGACAGACTGAATGTTTTTTTTATTAGAAGCCAGCAGTGGTCAAAATTCGACAACAATTTTCTTTTTTTTCAGCACTCTGTAAAAAATATTACTATGGTAAATTTTAATATCCTCCGTGCGCAGAGCTTCTATAAGGGTTCAGATGATTTATCTTAACGTATTGTGTTGTATTGTTTCAGAGATCTACAAGGGAACAACATCACTATCATATTCCAAAGCGACTTCCAAAATCTGAAGGAGTTAAAGTCTCTGTAAGTTTTTATTTCTTTTATCTAAATATCTATTATACTATATCTATTATATTATCTAAATAATCAACGTGAAAAACAAAGGGTTCTCGATCATGATGCACTAAATAAGGATATGAAACATCCCATGGGATGAAGAGAACAAAGTTCCGGGAATTTCACTTGTACTTATTTTTTTTACTTTTAAAAAAAAATAGTACAAAGAGAATTAAAGTACCTACTCCGCGAGCTGCATGCAGCTCGTGGCACTACAAAAAAACTAGTTCAATTAATAAAGCTCTGATTGAGTTAATCAGTGCTTAATGACCAACCTTAAGTCCATTACTAGACTAGTACCTTCTAATAAGCAGTTTAACTTACCAGTATTCATAGAATCATGCTAAATGTGGTGATGATGGTAGCTAGCCAGGCGGATTTCAACAAAGTCCTACCACCAACCAAACCAAGCACAATATATTGTACTCCCCATGGGGATCGAACCCGGGACTTCTGGATCTGAAATCGGTGGGTTGAACCGCTAGACCACAGAGGCGGTTATATCTGTACTCGCCTGATTCACTCCCGTGGTGCCCGGATAAGAAAACGTATATAATAAATGTATTTTATTTTATTCGGGACAAATAATAAAGCGTTCGAAAACTTATTTTTATTCAAATTTGTTTTTTTGTCTTTTCTTAATCATATTTTTTTTTCCCAGGCAACTCTCTGAAAATCACATCCACACGATAGAGCGCGACGCATTCTCGGAACTCAACGGCTTAGAACGTCTGTAAGTACCAGAATTATACTTATTTTAGCTTGAAACTCTAACTCATCAGCTCAAATGAAGCCATAGACAACGATTCGCGTCTTTATTCCGACCAGTGTCTTTGAAACGACGTAAAAGGTTTTATATGTTTTTTTTCCAGATTAGTTTGCGTTATTGACAAGAACCTGTTTTTAGAGCTTTTGATAGATCTTTTTTTCTTTTACTTTTTGTGCGTAAATCCCATTTCAGTAATGATTATTAGAAGGCCCGGTAGCACCACACTTCCATGCAAACGTAGTTTGTTGTTTCGAATTTTCATTATAAATGGCACTTCCGATTCTAATGAAATTTTGCGGGTATACAGAATCTGTTGGTGGTACTTTTTCTAAAGACACCAAATCATAATCTGATGAGAAGAATAATCCCATATGAACACTTTTTTTTAAGTCTAGATTTTTATTGTGTTCTTAAGACAAGTAATCCGTGGTGAGTTCTTTTTAAACATACATTATCCTTATCTAATTACAGGTGCAAAATTTCATTTCAAATGCGTGTGTAATGGAATGTGAAAATCAGCGGTAATCTGGTGCCTTCTACAGGCAAATTGTCTGATAATTTTCCCAGTATTACATTATTTTAAAATTCTCAAAAATTTTTCGTTCACGTTCTAATAAAAAAAAAAAACTGGTGTCACATGTCATAGCTGCGAGCAAGAGCACTTTTTTCGCATTTGTTCTACCCTTTTAGCTGTAAAATGAAGAAACCCCTATTGATTTCAGGAAATTGAGCAATAACCGACTTGGTCAGATGCCAGATGGTCTGTTTGTCAGGTTGAGACACCTGCAGAGACTGTGAGTAGTTGGTACGAGCGGTGTGTCCCACTCCTATACTCACCCTGCGATTACCTGCTTTGTTGGTTTTGGAAACATTTTTCTTTGCTACTAAACTTGAAGTTAGACATTATTCTAGTTAGAAATACCAGTCAAAAAACCAGATTCAAAAAATATTTTTGTGCTTTTGTGATAAACACAAAAAATCTTCGTGTTTTGTTGTTTTGATGGGTCAGCTTCTCTTATCTGGACAAGGATGTAGTCTACGATGGAAGCGAGCTTTCGCAAAAGGCACTATTCCATGCTATACAGGCACAAAATATCTATCAGATTTGTAGCAGAACATCTTTTTTTTTAATAATTGGACATTAAGTTGCAAAGTCTATGGAAACAGATTTGAGCGTTTGAAAATGCAAGATTTTTCGGATTGGTTACGATTATTTTTTTGTACCGACGTACAAATAGTTGGTACTTGTTCTACTATTTGTAATTACATCAATATAAATACAGAAACGGAAACGATATAGAAAGAATGAAAGAAAGAAAAAAAAAATTTTTTTTTTTCGTCAGTCTCGATAAAACGAATGTAAATAATTTCATGGTCAATGACAGTGACAGTAGCGACAAGAAAACTCGAAATGTTCCAAAAACAACAAAGCAGTTCTAAGGTCCCGGTGCCTTCGCTTGGGTTTCGATGTCTCTGTAACGCTTCCCTCCGCTTTCTGATGTAACTGTGGGGAAGGGAATACCTTTCCATAATCTTCTATCATAATATCTACCTGTTCTATATAACACTAGTGGACGCCTGGATTTCGTTCCCATTATCATGTGGTGATTGCAGCGTCACCTACTGGGTCCTATTGTGAAACTTTATGATCAAAAAGATCCACTTCATCACACACAATCAATTTCAACAAAATCGATCCTGCAGCTTAGGAGCAGCTCAGTGAAAAACACATAGAATAGAAGAATAAAATGTCATTTAGCATATGGAGGCTAGATTGTAAAGTTTTAGAGGTGCAGCAAAAAAAAGTACATTTTGCTCTTTTGTATTAGTTTTTCATGGTGATTATGAATATTTTTATATTTGTTACAAACAGAACGCAAAAAAATGAACGAATGAAAAATAAATTTTTCACCATTTTGGGAAACAAAATATGACTTATATGTAACTATAACCAGTATAGCATCTATTCTTAGATCTATTATAATTCTTTGATTTTCATAATAGTAAAAATTTGTGTTTCAAAATATTCTATATTCAAAATAATAAGCTACGAAAAGAAAGACCACACAAAAAAGTAGCGTCCACTTAATATTTTTCTGCTTTTCAACTAATTTATTTTAGGACTGTCATGAAATAGAAATAAAACTAATCGGATTCCTACATCTACACTAATTTCTATCAAAATTAATTATTTCTTCTCCTCTAACCCCAGTTACATTAGCAAGCCTATTTTCTACGCAAACCTAAAAGGCGCTAACCACATACAAACAGCGCGTACTTACATGGCTCCATGTCTTTTCTATGTGGGTAGCGGTTAACCCCTCATCGCTGTTACCTACCCCTTAGCTGTGGTGCTAGGACCCTTCACGGGCTTTCATGGTGTTTAGTGCTAATACCCATAGACCAAGCTTTAAATCGTCTAAACATTCCACTAAACTAAGTATACTAAGCTAGATTTGTGTGTACATTATGGTGGCTACTCGCTCATTGTGCAAGAGGGACAGCACGATGCGAAACCGCGCGTGAGTGAATGAGGCAATCAGTATTTTTATTCGGTAAGATATTTAGGATCATTTTGAAACTTCAAATGTCTTCCGCCTGTTTGGAATCTCGACACATGGAGAACGGCAAAAGTCTCAGGATGCGCATGGGTTCTCGCAATAATAAAAAGATGTGTTTCTATACTTAATTATCTAATAAACGTAAAGTAAGGAATTAAACTCCTTGCCCTCGGCTCTTTTTGTTTGATAGGTATGTATTTACACTCAAACATGCATATTTGTACTATATCTGTAATCTAGTTCCCATTACATCGCTTTGTTTATTTCGGGGCTAGATGACGCTGTTTGAAATAAATGTACGTTAATTTCTTACATAAATATACTAAAATAACTATAATTATATACAATAGTGCTGGCATTTTCTTCAAAACTTATGATGTAAATCTCAAAAACTTTTAATAAAAATTAACTAAAGTTAACACAAATTTATTATAAAAACAGATAATGATAAAATAGTGTATACTCTTACTCAATGAATTACAAACCGAATTCCTCTGAAAATGCTACTTTTCCACAAATGTTTTTTACCTTGGTAAACGTGGTCATACTCAAAGGTTCAAACCACGTGTCCTCAGGTCCCTACCGGATGCCTCATAATAAATGGATTACTATAACAAAGCGACTTTTATTGAACTCTACGTGACCGCGCATATAGGGAGGGGATTACTCGATAGTTCTATACAGATTTATCGATAAAATGTGAAAGGATACGTGCGCTGAGACCTGGACGCGCGATTTTGTATTGTGTAACTGATTTATGTGGTAGTTCGTAGTACAGAGAGTAATTGCTATACGTTGCCTCACAGTCACAGCTCAGTCGGTAGTAGCTTTACCTTCTGCGCCATAGGCTGTGGGCTCCCCACGTCTATGTGATGAATAAATATGTTTGTTATGTGTTTGGGTGTTGTATTGTATCATCAGTAAGTATGTATTTACATAAAAAACGTGTGTCTTATTTATATTCTCTATGATCTACACATGCTTTGCTTGGTTTGTAGCTAGGTTATAAAATACTTATGTTTGGCTCAGTAAGGTTTAATGTAAGCTTAAAACTTTTTGTAAAATGACAGGCATATACAAATATTTTACGCGTCACACCTGCTTACTAGAGAGATAAGTAGAGTTTGACACCAGTTGCACATAATGTTTTTAAAGGTTTTGTCTCATTGTTACTCTGTAACAAGGAAACTATTATTAAACTCTATGTCATTTTTTTTTATTAAGGAACAACAAACATCCACAATATAAATAATAATAAAAACTAAACAACAGCTTTGCCTATACTGTGGCCCACAACGATGTCCTCAGTATACTAGTTATTTATCAAACAATAAAATGGCTATTAAACGTTATTTAATCGGAGTAACAAAGTACATTAAGAGCAGGAAGTAACGCAGGTAACTAACGAAGAGAAGAGAAAGTACTACGTACAAATTAATTAGTAAAAGCGCTGTCGAGTGACGATATCACACCAGTAATGTGTTTTTAAATTTAGAAACCGAGCATTCAAGGATATCAATGCTATTAAATTATTAATTTAAAGTTTCAACTATGTGGCGAGCAGGGCAACGAAGTCCCGAGTTGGGACTGTCATAAAACCATAAGACGAAAAACCCATTTGTAAACTGGAGTTTAGATTTAAATAGTGAGTATTTTTTTTTATTGCTAAAACCTTTTGCTGTACTCTGACAGCTAATTTGACCGATTAATCGATGTAACACTATGAAAATCATCGACACAATCCCATCTCTAGTGCGTACGCACCGAATCTTAGACCAAAGAGGTACCTACGATGACAGATCATGATTTATGTGTATGTGAAAAGGATGTATTATTTTAGACGCTCCATTTTCTATGTTGTAAGGTCTTGAAGCATAGTAGTGGGAAGGGCGCTTTTGAGCTCACCTTATGGTGTCTACTTAAGTACACTAAGATAATTCTTGTTACCCCATTTTAAGAATATTGTGCGATCGGAGAATTCTGAGATTTGGCATTGTTTACATTTCAAAGCGTTTTTTTTAGTTAATTTTATGTTAAGTTAGTAAATTTTGTACTATTTTTTGTTAGGTATTTTTTTTTATGTTGTGTAAAAGGTTTTCGATCTATGTTTAATTTTTGGGCTGTAATGATGGTGAATGATTGGGGGAGGCTTATGCCTAACAATGGGATGACAAGGGCTGGTAGCAATGATGATGATGTTCAACTGTTTTTGTGACTGACCAAGTAATAAGTCGATTTCTCTTTCCCACGAAACCTTTAAAATGTTAACGACTCTCTTCATACAGAACTTAAGGCTCTTTGTAAGTCTTTTATTTACTTTCATTCCAAACTAGAGACCCCTTTATAAGCTTGAAGCATTAAACTTTAAGGAGGCTGTACATTGGCTGCATAAAGGCACCTAAAGGAGTCAGGTTTTGAAGAAAGCGAACTATTCGCATGGTTGCAAGTCAATGGAAGTCGGGTTTGTATACTGCAGGACACAAAAAATAGAAAAAAACATATATTTTTTTTTATAATGAAAAGATATAGATGAGTTCTATCTCTCCATGGTATGGGCATGTACTGAGAAGCGATGGCCATAAGACCAAAAGAGATGACATGAGTGTGGTAGGACATCCGAGTAGAGGAAGGCCGGTAGAAGAGGACAGGTATGAAGAGTTCACGGCTGGTGGAGTGAGTGAAATAAAAGAACATGCTGTGCCGGACCCACCTAGCGTGGGGTAAAGGAAGGAGAATAATGATGACGACAAAATAATGAAATCAATCTCGAGTTGAGTCAACCGAGTAGCAGTAGTAGATCAAAATGAAAGTCAAAATTATTTTATTATTCCGTGGGGAGCCGGTGCCCTCCGGGTTTTCAAAAATATTGCGGGGCTTTTGATTGAGGCGACACGTGACCCAAGTGCTGGCTCTTATTTAGGCCAGCGAATTAGCATAGCTATTCAGCGTGGCAATGCAGCCAGTGTCTTGGGCACGCTTCCGTTTGTAACGGTCCTTAGGTAATCTGACTGATTCCTTTGTACTTAGTTAGTTTAATTGTACTTTTTATTGAATAAATGTAAAATTACTATAAAAAAAGTTTATTCATTAAGTTTTTACAACTTGTTTTTTTGAAACTTCAAATCTACCGCCTGTATAAAAATATATATGCTGTATCCGTTTGCCTGTCAGAGGGTTGTGTCTCATGACCATTGTCAATAGGTAAACAATTTTCACAGTGTGTATTTCAATTGTTGCCAGAAGAATCCAGAACGATATGCACAAAACAATATGTTTTGACTTAACATGTCGGAACGGAACTATCTGTGTGTGTTGCAGACTCGCATTTGGTCGGTTCAAAGTTAAAGTCAAAGTAAAAATTTTAAATTCATTAAGATTTTTTATTATCATTTTGAAACGTCAAAGCTACCGCCTGTTCGGATTATTTCTATATTACATAAATAGCGACAAAACTTAAGTAATATTAAAGCAAGGATGATTTCAGATGATGTGGTCCTTGAACTAAAGATTTTTCGAGAAATCTTTGTCCCGTTTCGAGTGATCGCAAGTGTAGCCGTCTTTATCGCGAGTTAGAACACGCGACTGCCTCTCAAAGCGGGAAATTCTCTGAATAGTGCACGAGTTGAGTCAACTGAGTAGCTAGGTTCATACCTAGGTGGTATGAGGACCTACAGACTTATACGTTGAGTAGCTGAGTACGGTACCGTAATGCCATGGCATTTAACCGCCTCTGTAGACTAGTGGTTCACCTACCGGTGTCAGATCCAGAAGTCCCGGGCTCGATCCTCAGGGGGAGTATAATATTGTGTTTGGTGTGGTTGGTGGTAGAACTTTGTTGAAGTCAATTCTTGCTACCACCATATTACCTAATTCTGGCGCCATTACAACAATCCTTAAATTGTCGTGTTCCGGCGTTTAGAGGTAAAATAGTCAGTTGCTCAGTTTGTTGAGGATTCCTGGTGAAGTGCGCCTCCATATTCGGGCTTATCATAACTTTAAAATCTGGTGAGATGACTGTCAAGAACCTAAACGTCGTACATTGTTTTTTTTTTTCATGGTTACGTATCCACAGAGTGCCAACGGGACCCTATTACTAAGCCCCGCTGTCCGACCGTGCGTCTGTCTGTCAGCGGGCTGTCTCATGAACCGTAATAGGTATAGAAATATTTTTTTCCCAGAATGTGTATTTCTTCTAATATTTACAGATTTGGAAAAGTATTTTTCTTTTGAAAGGATATAGGTACTACTTTTAGGTTAGTCCCATAGAAAATTATTACACGACACTAAAATATTGAAAATAAATCGATGGGTAAGTAAGTTCATGTATTTTGGAAGGCGGTGCGTATCGTTATGTCGTGAGATTTCCTCACGACAACCATCCTGTTTATTGGTTATATATGTAGCAAATCGGCACCATTTTTTTTTAAAGTTCATAGAGAAGACGGTTATTTTTTTTTAAATAACTTCTTAGTAACTGTTGTGATCAAAGATACGTACGTAATAGCCCCCAGTTCACTTGATATAAGAAAATTTCACAAAATAACACCCCTCACCTGACATAAAAGGTCCCTAAACTCCCTAAGGAGCCCTAGAAAGGAATAAAAAGGAAGTAGGAATGTTCCCTGAGGGTTTGCATGTGACATACAAACGGGCAGACGCCGTTTTATTATTTAGTAGGGACGTTTTAATTTTCTGAAGAAAGGAGGGCGGGAGCTTAGGGTTGGCAGACATGCCAAGGGTGAGTCTGTCAGAAATGGAAATAAATCACCGTATAGAGGTGTACAGACTACGTACAGATCCAGAGGTGAGATGGGTTTGAACCCCGGAGCGGTAAAAAATTGTACTTGGTATGGTTGGTGGGCTTAACTTCCCACATCATACCTAAGTCAAGCTGTGTTCTAAGAGTACAGCTCCCTGGGGAAAAGGCTCGTCCATGGAAGTACTACCATAAGTATTTGACCGCCAATTAGCATCGCTGTGTTCCGGATTGAAGGGTATGGTTGCCGGTGAAATTACCTTTACAATTACTTTAAAATACCCTTACAACACCTTTATGTCTCAAGTTCTTCGTGAATGTGACTTACGCAGTAAGGCTTTGGTGGGCAGCTAGTTGTTTGTTAATGTTCCAGTATTAAGAGGTAAGAAGCCAGCTCCTCAGACTGTTGAGGATTCCAGGTGAAGTGCGATCCTATCGCTGGTGGAAGTTTTATAACAAGCCTCACAGCTCAGATGCTCTGCCTTCTGCGCAGTAGTTTGTGAGATTTTTTGTTTTGGGGGAAGATTTTTTTTTAATTGTAGGACGGGTAAGCACTTGGCCTTCATCTCACCTGGTAATAAGTTGAGATAAGGCTGAAGGAGGCGCACTTCACCCGTAATCTTCAACAAACCGAGGAACTGGCTATCTTACCTCTAAATACCGGAACACAACAATTTTAGAATTGTTTTTATGGCGACAGAATTAGGTAAGATGGTGGTAGCTAGCCAGGCGGACTTAAACAGAGTCCTACCACCAACCAAACCATGCACAATATATTACGAGAGAGATAGATCTACGTAAAATAGCTAGTCTAGATACAAAAAGGTTATCAGGCTGTTCTACCAGCCCTAACGTAGCATACGATAGGCAAGGTAGTCCCTTGAGGATGTAAGAGCGAGACAGACGTATCAGCGTGAGGAATACAGCGAAAGGAAGGTATGGGAATTCCATAGGAATTTGCAAGTCAATGGAAGTACAAAATTCTATTGAAAGTTCTAGTGAAAGCTCCAAAATCGAATTTTCATATGTTTACTGAATTTCTGACGATATTGTGTCATTTCATTGCGTACCTAGTAAACATTGATGTTTTTTTACAGCGCTATATATCCGCAAACTAAGCAAAGTTTATATTAAGTATGGAACTAGAATACGTATAGAATATACTTTTTTAATCACTGATAATACAACGCCCAATCACAGAACAAAAATATTCATTCATAAAACAAATGTTTACAATGTTACCGCGTATATTTGCTATTGATTTATCGACGTACCTATCGGCAACACTGCATTCAGTCAAAAATAAAGTAATTTTATTTTAGTATTGTAAGTAAAAATAGTTTATAAAAAAGAAAAAGTTAGCACCAGCCCCTTTCACTGACTGGTCTAGGATTCCTTACCCATCTACAAGGCGACTTAACAATAATTATTGAATTGTCTTTAAAAATAAAGCATAAGTTACTGAACTAAATATACCTAATTAACACTCTATCTACATTTATTTTTTTGTATTATTTATGGGTAATTTTATAAGAAAATATTATTTACATAAATTAACATAAACAAACTATAGGTACGATCTTGCAAGTAGTTAAATAAAAAAATATTAACTGGATTGTCTACAAAATTAATATTTTATTAAATATAATAAGTATAAGCTACTCAGGTTATAATTAATCACGTATGCTGTGATAGTGAGAAAGTATGCATACCTATTAGGTGGAATTTGTGATACAACTTTTATACTAAGGTTAAATTTTACACAGACACAAAAAACACATAAACAGACAAATTATTTATCATTCTTCATTTATCATTTTTGTAAGAAATTAATGTCAATATTTTCCTGACGCCAAAAAAATGACACCGGAAGTTTTGATATAAAATATCACCCCGTACCTATATCATAAAGACTGCTGAGTATTATTTCGAGAAAAGGATTTCTGTGTTTCAGAGACATAAAAACTAACAGCCTAGGGGATAAAGATACCTCTTAAAGGAGGAATTGAAACAGGTCTGAGCCTCGAGGAAATAAATTAGTCTATTATTCGGATATTTTGGATCAAAAATTAAGGCTTCTTCCATCTTACCACAAGTATGACGCTATAACGATAATTCTAATTGTTTTGTTTTAGAGGAAAGATCTCTTTTGTCTGTTGATGATTACGCACGAAGAGCGCTTCCACCTTCCACCTTCTAACTTCTGTCTGTCTAGAGTTAAAATACAATAATAGAAATATATTATATAATATTTAATTATTAATCATTTCATTTCGATTGAATGTATATTCAGTATTATCTTCTGTTAAACGAAACGTTTAAAACTCAAACATTTTCTAAAGTTCAAAACAAGTACAATATTGCCTTCGCGAACTCATTAACTGTGCACTTCCGGTCGCGGCGAGGGTACTTCCTGTGAATGTTCGTCTTGGTTCGCTCAGTCGACGTCTGAACGTCTTCCGGGACGGACGTGATTATACGATCCTTTGAGATATCGACTTTATGGAACGCTTTTGAAACAGCAATATAACTATCCTTTGAGATGATAATCACCGACTTTACTTGCCATGCCTTTCTCTAACGAATATCATACGTAAGACTGTAACGCCCTAACGTATGATATTTTTCCCTTACCTATGACCCCTTTCTCTAACGGTTAGAGAAAGGGGTTGATGCTATTCTAAACTACAGGAAAAAAATATTTTTACTCACTTTTCAAATGAGCTTGACTGGCTGACCGACTCTCAAGACCTAAACCAGAGATCCTATAGGCACGGAACATTCAGGATAGTTTTCTTTCGTAGTTTCAACATCTATTAGTTGATCATGATTCATCAACCTATTGCAGTCCACTGCTGGACATGGGTCTCTCCCAAGTTGCACCACTAAGCCCTGTTTTCGGGTCTTCGTCCATCCAGTTTTCCAGCCACCTTGCGCAAGTCATTGATTTTTCGCCGAGACATAGTCTCAACGCCAAAACTCGCTTATTCCAACGATTATCGGTTCTTCAGCAAATAATCTCCACTCCATACTGCCACTCAGCCTGCTAATTATCATCTATGTCGGTGACTTTGGTTTTCTGATGAATATATTCGTTTCGGATCTTATCTTTTAGATAAACTCATTGCAGTACATAGTTTAGGGATGCATTAAAAGTATTTGAGAAGATAACCTGGAACAGACAGTTTATATGCCTAAGCATCCATTTCCTCACAGAGGGACGTACGTACCTTAGCCAGGATTCGAACCCAGGACCGCTGGATCATTAGCTACATGCCCTACATACCCCACTCTACAATCTAGACATACCACGGAAGTTTTCTAGTGGCTAGGAGATAATGATGATGAGAATGTTGATTGATCCTTCCACCTTGATGATCAGGCTATTCCCATCATTGTTTTCTGAGACCAAAATCCTTGGGGCTTCTTGAACATCAGCCAGCACTCACACCGCGGTCCTGTCTTTTACTCGTTTCCCAGGAACTGGGTTTTCTCTCTTCTTTTTTCTCTCTGCGCCTTGCTTGGGGCAACTAGACCGAAGATGTCCCCTATCTCCACAGGCGTAGCATCGTAAACTGTACCCTTCAAAACGGTCACGAACTGGTGGTTCCACAATATCCCTGATGCGCTGGGCACGATGATCTTGCCCTACAGCTTCCACCTCCACAGCATCAGCTTAGGCGTTCTTAAACGTGTCATGGAGCCCAAGCCTCATGGTGGCCCTCACTTCCAGATCACGAATGCCATCGTGATCTGCACCAGATTTTCATCGATGAGTGCAGGTACTGACTGGTATGCTTTTCGAACCAGTTTCTCCACTTCCAAGGCCCACTGTTGTAAGTTTTCACCAGTGCGTTGAACACGATCCTTTATTTGTGCTCTAAAAACGTGTTCTAGATGGGCGTCACCGTATCTTGCTTCCAGTGCCTCCAGTAGCTGCTCGTAGGTGAGCTCTTTACCAAGGGCTTCGAGGACGGTTAAGGCTTGATCGCGGAGGCCTAAGGTAAGCGCGGTCATCGCTTGACCTTATTCCATCCATTTGCTTTCATAACGGCCAAAAATTGTATTTTGTAGGCCGACCTCGAAGATGTTCCGTCAAATGGCGGCACTTCGAATCCACGTCCTAAAGGTGCAGTAGCTATTGGAGTTGCAGCCCCCTCTCCAGCTTTGATGCTTCCCAACTCTTTCTTCACGTCCGCAATCTGTGATTCAGCTTCGATAAGGCGGTTTTCATGTTGATCAGGTCTTTCATCACTTTGATCACCTTGCCGAATGTGGCGTGCAGATCTTTCGTGAGAACCATCTGCTCCTGTGACCTGGCGACTGGTCTGCTCCTCCTTATCACGCTGCAGCTGATCTTCCAACCGACGGGCCTGCTCCGCCAGGCAACGAGCCTGCTCTTGGAGCATGGCCATAAGCGCAGCAAAGTCTGGGGCTGCTGACGCCGCAGGTATGGCCGAAGGTCCCAGGCTGGCTTCACGTGGTGGCAATGGTTGATCCGCCGTTGACTGTGACGGCCGTGGCGAGGTTTCTCCAAACCTCCTCTGGTCCAGATCCTGCTGACGGATCTGACTCCTGGAGCGGATTCCTTCCGCGTCATCCTTGGGTAGAACCGGCATACTTTAAATCCGCTCTTCTGACACCAATTGTTATGAGCTGGGGTTCGTAAAAATTAAAAGCAACCGGTTATTACTCAAAATAAGACACGTTTATTCAGCACCAAACTAATTACTCTCAAACACAGTACTACTTGGTTATACTACCGATTCACAAACACTGTTATCGCACTCAAATATCACTTAATGTTAACTCGCTGTATCGTAATCGAATACTGACTTGCTTCCGAATCGCGCGTCAATTTATATCCAACTCTATCGAACCTTATAGTAAGCGCAGGAATGATCGCGCCACTACCTGTTGCGTAATCTGGGACTGTTGTTTTCGGCGCGGCGGTCATAAATCATCCTTTTGTGTTATTTATAAACAAGTTGTTACTGTATTATTTCCGTGGAAAATTCTAAACGTTTCTGACTGGCGTAACAATAACGTGTTCAGGCATCTCATGGGACTGAAGCGCTATTGTAGCGCTTCAGAAATGTACACTGAGTCCTGTGTTGACTCCTTCAATGCGATACAGCGAAGGAGAATAGCCTCATTTATGTCCAGAGTGGACATGTGTAAAAAATAAATTATAAAGGGCCTATCAGATCGTTTGATCTTGACAGAGACGTACGAACGGTGGGTGACTATTGCCAACTAGATTGTTATTAATAATATATAAATATTATTACTAACCGCCTCTGTGGTCTAGTGGTTCAACCCACCGATTTCAGATCCAGAGGTCCCGGGTTCGATCCCCAGGGGAGTACAATATATTGTGCTTGGTTTGGTTGGTGGTAGGACTTTGTTTAGTCCGCCTGGCTAGCTACCACCATCTTACCTAATTCTGTCGCCATAATAACAATTCTAAAATTGTTGTGTTCCGGCATTCAGAGGTAAGATAGCCAGTTCCTCAGTTTGTTGAGGATTCCGGGTGAAGTGCGCCTCCACCTTCGGCCTTATCTTAACTTGTTACCAGGTGAGATGAAGGCCAAGCGCTTTCCCGTCGTACAATAATTATTTCTATTTGTATTTTATTTTTTTGACTGAGCAACCCTTGTTTACCTGCCTACCGGCTTGACTGACTGAATGAGAATGACGCTTTATATGACAGACATCGTACCGTTAATCCTAGCAACTTAAAATTCGGAGTTAGTGTTCTTTTTCAGGTGTTTTAAGAGAAGTAAGGGATTTTTTTTTGTAAGGATTTTTGAAAATTACCACGTGGCTATAAATTTAGGTAGACACAGAACGTAATTTCATCACACAAATGCTTGACCCACATATATTGAACCCACCACCTACAGCGCAGAAGGCTCTGCCTTACTACCAACGTGGCTATGAGGTTAATAAGGTTTAGATAACTAGTCATAAGTTATAGATAAACTAAACATGCAATGAATCACGCGGCTGGGCTATGCATAATGAATCATTTGAACTGTGCCAAGGACGGCCGAACTTTCAAACATTATACTTAGCTAGAAGGTTGTCATATAGCTGATGGAAGCTTCGGGCACATAATACATTAAAATACTTTCCTCTTTTTCTATGAATGATTGTTTTTTTTTATTGAACGACGGGGAAGCGCTTGGCCTTCATCTCACCTGGTAACAAGTTAAGATAAGGCTTAAGGTGGAGGCGCATTTCACCCGGAATCCTCAACAAACTGAGGAACTGGCTATCTTACCTCTGAATGCTGGAACACAAAAATTTTAGAATTGTTATTATGGCGACAGAATCAGGTATGATGGTGGTAGCTAGCCAGGCGGACTTCAACAATGTCCTACCACCAACCAAACCAAGCACAATATATTGTACTCCCCATGGGGATCGAACCCGGGACCCCTGGATCTAAAATCGGTGGGTTGAACCACTAGACCACAGAGGCGGTTAAATCTCTTCATAAGACTTATAAATTAATAGTAAATATAATCATAATTCCTACAATTTTTTTTGCAAACATATGTTAAGATACAGTACAACACTCTAACACGGAACAAACATATACCTACCTAATACTTGTCTCGCAAAATGATTGTCCCGGGTGGAATCAAACCGACCATTACTACGTCCACTACTGGATTGAGCATCCTCCGTTGGTGTTTTACTGACATAATCACCATGCGAGCAGACGGATTGTTGATCGCATATGTTTTCAATATTGCACAGAAGTAAGCATTTTATGCCATCAGCTGGCTGAGTCGGTGGGGTCAATTCTTGAGCCGTATCTGTCGCGGCTCAAGAATTGACCCCCAAAGCGGCGAACCCGCAATCCACAGAATTTGGTAAGATAATATGAATTAGCTAACGATTTAGTGCCCTAATGTGCCATTTGCCCAGGCAGAGAGTATCCTGTGACACAAATTCACATTCTCTTTGACAATTAATTTGGATAATTAGTCAGAGAGTGGCACTTAATTTGCCGGAAGAGACGCCATCTTGTGCGACCGCAAAATCGCGGCCGGAAATAGGTCTTATAACGACGTTAATATGAATATATTAAAAACGGTTAAACTGGTTGATCAATACTTCAAAATATATAAGTATTCACATGATTACAACATTACGTTAGCTATCACATACACTTGTCTTTTTCACCGTTTTTTGTCTGACAAAACCAGGGAACAGATTAAAAACTCATGCCCTAAGAACCGCATGCCAATGCCAAGCCAACTATTGTTGCTTAAAGTGGCTTCTTTCACGAAATCACTCAAAAACTCCATTTCCCGCCATAGTGCTTGGCATCCATCTTGTTTTTCGAGGGGGTCTCAAAATGGAGGATTTAGTAAAGCCCTTGAGAGCTTTCGGCTGTTTTACTTACAAATTAGAGAAATAAAAGGACAAACGACTGCTTTGAATTGATTTAGCTGTTTTACGGAAGGGAGTTGGGAAAATGGTAGGTTCCTACTTACATAATTATTTGTAGGAGAAATACGATGTGTTTTTATGAGGTCCCGACACTTTCCACTCTAATGGATAGCCATTATTATGTTCAGCAAGTATGTACTTGGGTTAGTGTTTGAATACACGTTTTTCGATATAAACTAATAGGTTTTAGAATAAGGTAGTTGAAGGGACTGGGCTGGCCGTAGCTCGCAGAATTTATAACTATGCTGGGAAGTAAAGGTTATAAGTGGGTTGTAAAGAATCTCGGACAGACAACCGCCGGGATCTACTATAATAGATAAATTACAGGACATTAATATCACACAGCGCCGTCTAGTCCCAAACTAAGCAAAGCTTGTAATATGGGTTCTTGATTAAAGATATTATACTTATATACTTTTTTTTGTAACTTACATACCTTCTTATAATACAATACAAAACCCAAACACGGAACAAACATCAATATTCATCACACAAATGTCCAAGGTATGAAAACATCCTTAGACTGTTGAGGATTTAATTGAGTTAGTGTCCTGGGTGGGAATTGAACCCACAATCTACAGCGCAGAAGTTAAAGCTACCAATAGCATTTGTTAATAAGAAATGAAATGAAATGCAAATTCTTTTTTGTACACCGAAATCATAAAGGACAATTGACAATAAAAAAACGAACGCCACAAAATACAATGGGAGGACTTATAACTTTAATTTGTCTCAGACAACCTTAGGATGGAAAGGACAGCACATGTTTGGTTGATGGTAGGAAGATAAAAGAGTTTTTTTTTACGACGGAGAAGCGATTGGCCGTTATCTAACCGTGTCAAGCTATGATAAGACCGAAGGTGGAAGCGCACTTCACCCGGAATCCTCAACATTCTGAGGATGTTTTCATACCTTGACCATTGAATCCTAAGTTAGCTATACACTGCAAAAATTTTGAAACCACTATTGGTTTTCACATATTAATTTTATACCAAGGTGGTATCAAACTTAACTAATTCAGTAAGGTTCCTTATGATCATTTTGTAACGTCTCCGCCTGTTCGGATTCATAGTCCTTCAGTGTATAGTCCCACCCTCCAGGTAGATGGAGTAACAAGTGACACCCTCCCGTGCAGTGGTGGATGAGAGTGGATGGGAAAGGCCAAAAATTGGGCCTAGAGTGGGGCGCACCTTGGGAGTGAGAGAGACAGATAGAGACGTCCAGCTGTGAACTGCTATCGGTTGATGATAAAAGGTTATCCTCGAAACGGAGTGTTGGAAGATCTTACTCGAAGGACCAAGTGGCCAAGAAGATCAAAATTGAGAACTTCCTCATTTTGGCAGTTGGTTAATTGATGTAGTGCCTTTCATCTAGGGTTGTCTAATTTGTTTTGTCCCTTAGGCAAAATCGTGAAGGCGCGCTGCCCAATTTGGAGAATCATTAATTATTTAGCTGTAGGTAACGGATAGCCGGCGATTTTAGCCAGCCCTAGGCGATAGATTTATGTGGATAACACCACGATACAATGTTTAGGTAGGAGAATGTTGTATCTATACTTAACTACATATATGTAGTCGCTTGCAATAATATGTATACGCTGATGACCTAACCTAAGTATCGTATTATGTTTTGTAATTGTTACTTAACTTACATTTATGATTCTAAACATTTTCGGTTCAGTTCAACGCTGAAAATCGAACCGATGTAGCTTTTTTTGATATTAAGTGCTTTGATTCTACTTTGATCATGCGAACGGCTGAGTGGAATACATTGCCTCGTCTTTTTAAGTCGAGAGTGAAGAGTCTTCGTCTAGACTGGCATGCTCCATTAGGCCACATCATTCTTCCCATTAGTCGAGATTGTGGATAAACGTAGGAATGTCTTAATTAAAAATAATAATACACTATTTTAAGTTTAATAAGAGGCGACACGTAATCTGACTGATTCCTTAGTACATAGTTAGTTTAATTGTACATTTATTTAGTTTTTTTTTTAATCTAAATAAAAAGCTTTTTCAGTATAAGATAATTATATTATAATACAAAAATAAGATTTAATTTAATTTAAATAAGATAAAATAGTTTGGGAGTTTTCGCTGTGTAAAAATGCATTATTATAATTTTATTTATCTATTCGGTTATCTAATTTGGTTGCTGTTTTTAGCTTGTGATTGTTTTTGTAACGGTTAAGGTGTGCCACATCCACACTATTCTTTCGCATCATCTAGGGCTGACACTCGTTAAAATTTAATATTTAATACGATATCGCGTGCGAAACGCGAACTGGTTTTATGGCACATTTGGGGCATTGCCTCGCTATTACTGCGTTACACTCGTACTGCTCGTAACACAGGAGTTCTGAATTTACGTCCGACCCTAGAATTATATAGATAAAGTAAATACCAAAGAAAATATATATTTCGTAAAGAAATATAGAAAACATGGCATTATTAACAAAATAATTTTTAAAAGATATATTTTTTTTAGTTAAAGACAGCCAAATATGGTCCAGTGGTTCGCCCACCGGTGTCAGATCCATAAATCCCCAGTTTGATCCCCAGGGGAAGTAAAATATTGTGCTCGGCTTGATTGGTGGTAGGACTTTGTCCACCTGGCTAGCTACCATCTTACCAAATTCTGTCATAACAACAATTCCAAAATTGTTATGTTCCGGCATTTAGAGGTAAGATAGCCAGATCCTCAGACTGTTAAGGATTCCGTGTGAAGTGCGCTTCCACCTTCGACCTTATCATAACATGACACCAGGTGATATGAAGGCCAAGCGTTTTCTCGTCGGACAATAGAAATATATAACATACATAAAGATGATAGATGATCTAATTTTAGATCATCTATCATCTTTATGTTCGTTATACCATCGTAGGTGTGGTCGGCAGAACATGTCTTCTTCCTCCACTCTCCTGTATCAGACGTTATTTCATCACTCACTCCTTTCTTGTCCACATCAACCCTCACATTTATTTCTCATTCAACACTCTACTTGCTACATTGATATGTTCGAAAATTAATAATAAGCAGTTTTCTTCGGGTTAGCACAGCGGAAATGCAAGCGCTGGAAGCTAATTCTTAAGCTTAATGCGCTTATTCCTAATAAATGGAATATCAACTAGGTGGGGATGAACTCTGGGGTTCCAGGAGAACCCCAAAAAAAGTCAAAGTTGAAGACAAATAAAATATTGAAACGTAAATCTGTCTGTTCGGAATCGCGACACAAATAGAAAAACAAGAACCTAGGGCTAGTAAATTTTCTGATGATCCATTCAATATTTAGCTATATAGAGTATATGTATTATAGTTTAAAGTAGCTTTTACTCGCGACTTCGTCCGCGTATTGGTTTTTGTGAAATAGGTGCAAGTATTATATTATAAATAAATATATTTGTTGGATATCTGGATAAATTTGACCGATTAGCTCCTACATGGTGTGCAGACACGCACACCGAGGGTTCTGACCCACATTCCCAGGCAAAAAATACAAGCTTTTTGAAGTCTTAGTGCCGGTCCTACTCACGTTTGGCCAGATTTTATTATTCATTTATTTATTTACCACAAAGTAAGCACTATACTCACACCAACTATGTTATTATACAGGTCGAAAATAACAATTTATGAAAACGTTTCATGTATGTATGTGGAACCCCTATTTTTTTTGTTTATTATTAGTCAGGTCTGAATATTGGACACCCCCATCCTTTATTTCTGAAAATTATTAAAAACCGAAAATATGCCATAATTATTCCTTATGGGCAATCAACATACTAATTTTCAAGTGCCTATCATATGTGGTTTCAGGGATATGCAACATTTTACCCTGAACATTTTCACACAACAACGAATTTTCAAAATTCCTTTCCTAGCAGGCGTTTACACACCAAGACAAACATGCCCTTAAAATTTCAAGTCTGTACGCTCAGCGGCTTAGGCTGTGCGTTGTATCTAGTTGAATCAGTCAGTCAGTCACTCGGGACTTTTCCTTTTATGCATTAGAATATTACTGTGTATCAAGTAGTCAAGTTACATTATTCAAGGGTCGTTAATACAGTCACGTCAACAGCCCATTTATGTAGTGGTTGATTGGATATTGCACATAGCCTCCTCCAAAAACGGGAAAGTTTGACATTATCACCACATTTGGCAGGCGGGTTGGTGATCACAGTAAAGGTGTAATGTAACATACAGCAGGAAACTGCCGCTTCCTCTGGTGAGATCCCTTAAATCGGATTTTACGACATCCGCGGCCTGAGTCGGAGGGGGTCGATTCTTAAGCCGCGACTGCTACGGCCGGATAAATACAGTCATTTGTCGTTAAATGCCTCGTTATACCGATTACAAAAAGTATAAGCACCACTATTATACCATGCATTATTCAGGAGTTCTGCTGGCATCATCGTCAGACCCTGGTTTACGTGGTTCGTAGAAGAGTATTACACATACAATCATTTTAAATGCGCAACGCTTTTAATATGTATTACTGTTATTTACTGAAAAAAAACCCCTTTACCTATATTGATTCCACTACATCATTAGACCTTGGTAGTTTTGACATTCATCCATTGCATAAAGAGCACTAAAAATACACCAGTTTATTGTAGAAACCACGAGTACATCGCGTTTTTTCTGTTAAATAACATTGTTTTTTGATTTTTTTTCTAATAAATAGGGGGTCCCCCCTATTATTAAAATAACAAAAAACCATGAATCACGTTCTTATCTATTTTATATGAGGAATCTATAATGATATTTTAGACCTTTTATCATGCACGGTTTCAGAGTTAGGGCATACTTTCAATGAAAACTTTTAACCGCCTCTGTGGTCTAGTGGTTCAACCCACCAATTTCAGATCCAGAGGTCCCAGAGGACAAAGTTTCAAACAAACTTTCATCCCCTATTTGATCCCCTTGGGGGTAGAATTAACCAAAATCCTTTCTTAGCGGATGCCTACGTCATAACATCTACCTGCATGCCAAATTTCAGCCCGATCTGTCCAGTGGTTTGGGCTGTGCGTTGATAGATCACTATGTCAGTCAGTCAGTCACCTTTGAGTTATATATATTTAGATAGATAAGATAACCCCTGTATTATCTCGCAGAGACAACCCTTTAGGCCTGTTAAATGAATTTTGTTATTTTGATGCCTCTTAGGTACAACCAAGGCCTTTATTACGTGACAGCGTAACACTTTGGAATACAGTTCACCTTTTAAAAACAAACAATTGCAAATAACAAGAAATTAAATATGGTACAATGGGTGTTATAATCGGTAAGAGGGATCTCTTCTCAGTCCTATGACGATCATAGATGATAGCATGGTGTACCATCACAGGCAACCTTTAATGGTGGTTTCAGCCAGCCTGAATTGGACCCGCCGCTTCTGAAAACTAAAGCTACGCGCCTGTCATTTCTGACAGATGTTTGACAGCTGACACTGACATTGCAGGGACCTCAGCCGTAACGAGTTGACGGCCATCAGCAGGCGCACCTTCCGTGGACTGACGGCGCTGAAGAGTCTCCATCTTGATGGAAACCAGCTCAAGTGCATCGATGAGAAGGCACTTGAGAACCTGAAGAGCTTGGAAGTTCTGTGAGTTATATTGCCTTTCTTTTGCTGAAGTAGCCTACTGAGAAATGTGTTTATATTTGATTTTTTAAGTGAATTTTTTAGCCGCTTTGAGAGATTTTTGATAGGAGTAAATCTTATGGGCTCACGAATATAACGTGTTGCGTCAGACTGGTGAGCGACGCGATGTGGTTTAACAGATTTCTAATTGTTGTCGAGTAGTTCTACTACGAAAAACTAAACTTAACGGATCCTTTAACGGATTGCACGTTTTTTTACTTTGCTTGCTGTCACCTATGTAACATTAAACTCCTGGCTCAACCTCTTTCTCAGAACTTTGAACAACAACAACCTGACCTACCTGGCGCTGGAGCCGGTAGCTGTGACCCGACTGAGCACGCTCCGTCTGACCGACAACCCTGTGGTCTGCGACTGTCGAGTGGCCAGGCTCGCTGCCGCCGCCAAGTCTGCTGGCATCCTGGGAGTTGGGGCCAGGTAAGCTCGTGGACCTGTAAAGGGCCACATCATCTCTCCTGCTCTTATTCCACTAGAAATAGGTTCGCAACAAAATGCTTTCTCCCTTCCTCCCTCTTGAGATAACCGTTCTGAAATTCCCAACTGAATATGGTCGCGAGGACTGAAAATTCAGGCTAATTTTGGCTCAGCTTCTAAGAAAACAATTTTGATGCGACGTTGTGTATCAATGGTTGTTTAAATTACTTTTGCTGTACGGATAAATATATTCCAGGTGCCAAGCTCCAGCTGCGCTTCGTGGTGCTCTGCTGACGGATCTGGAAACCCATGAGCTGATCTGCAGCGGTAATTATCACTGTTTTAGTCGTCTCTAGGGTTCTGTACGCAAGTGGTGACGAGGGGACCCTATTACTAAGACTGTACGCAGTCTATCCGTTTGTCTGTCCTACCTTAAAAGAGTGTTTTTTTTATTCGTAGGTAGTTTGTTGAATTTTTCAGAGAATATTATATATTACTATAGCTAAATAGTGATTATCTAACAAATGATACATAACAATAAAAAATATTACCTACACATGCAAAATAGACAAGAAACGAGTTGTAACATGTTTTAGTACAAAGTTCAAATTTGGTGTGATAGCAAGATACACAAGAATCAAGGTTTATAATGTTATGTTAGTACAAAGTTGTCCAGCGATTCTAGCCGTGAAAAGAATAAGATAAGATGGAATAGAGTATTTATTTTTCTCATGTAGCTATGTGGTAAAAGTCACCTAAAAAAGATTGGGGAAAGGGCGCCTTTTCTTTCCTATTCCTCCTTCCTAGGGTGTTGCAAAACATATGATGTACTTATTCTTCAAAGACTTCAAGGAGCCCAAAACCCAAGTGTCAGTTATTTTGTAACTTTTTCATAAGCGGCTGAGCATAATATGGATATTATGTACGAGTACCTACGCCATGAAGACATAGGGTGCTTTCTATCTAGGCTCCGCGTAGTTATTCATCAAAGATCCTCGCAGGTCCAGTGACGTCGACCCCTGGAGAATGCTCAGCGGAGCCGCGCTGCCCGCCCCCATGCCGGTGTACCCCGGAAGGCACCGTGGACTGTCGGGAGAAGCTGCTGTCAGAGTTACCAGCTACCATTCCTCATCGGGCTACCGAAATGTGAGTTTAAAGGGAAAGGGTGTTATTACATAACCTACGCTATCTGTCTGTCTATCTTACCTTTAAAAGTATCCTTAATATCGCAGCTTAATAACAGTATATCTGTATAGTGCTGTTCTTGCGATGAGTAATAAGGTTGCCAGAGCTCCTTTAAAAGGGTCTACACGCGCGGGTGATGTTTCTCCTTTATGTGGTCTAGTGGTTCGCACACCGGTGTGAGATCCAGAGGTCCCGGGTAAGATCCTCAGACTGTTGAGGATGCCAGGTGAAGTGCGCTTTTATCTTCGGCCTTATCATAGCTTGAAACCGAGTGAGATGCCTTCCTCGTCGCACAATAAAAGACCACAAACAATCATAAATGCATCTCCCTATTTCTTCCTCAAGCCTACCCCTAAGAGGTTTACCATGGTCATATTCTGTCGTTCAATGTATATTATAATATATGTCTTCACATATATAATTCTATTATACGCGTGTTTTGTCACGGAACTCCTTCGGAACGGCTGGACCGATTTCGGACCGATTCCGTTGTTTTTTTGGTGTGTTTGAGTTGTTAGTTTGGCTAGATTGGATTTTAAAAGTCTTCATACTTTTATCTCTTTCCAGTCGCCTAGAACAGAATGAGATAACCGAGGTCGGCGCCGGCGCTTTCTCCTCCGTGAAGAGAGTCGCTAGGATCGACCTGTCAAACAACAAGATCATGAAGTTAGCTGCAGATGCGTTCACCGGATTGACTCACCTGACTTCTTTGTAAGTATTAAGCGTATTTCCTAGCATCGGTAAGTAACACTTACCTCACAGCTCGGTTGGGAGTATTCGGAGGTTCGATCCTCACCGGCGACAAACATGTGTTTGATGTATTACCTACCCGGTTTTGTGATAAGAATATTTTTTATTTTTACCTACATTGCTGGTAATGTATGAGAAACAAGGTATTTTTTTCTTATTTTGGGACTTGTATTGTATGAATTACAAAATACTATGGTATATATATATACTCCCATATATATATATATATATACGGGAACTATATTAGGCATATAACATAATATAAGTATGCCTAATATAGTTCCCGCATAATTTACTTCACACAAATTACTTTGAACCCCTCATTTTCATTACTTTGATACTGTGTTTGAGTTTAAAAAAATGAGGTCCTGTAAGAAATGGAAGACATGAACATTTTCAGGGTTCTCTACGGAAACAAAATCAAGGATCTCCCATCGGGTATTTTCCACGGGCTGGCGTCTCTGCAGCTGCTACTGCTGAACTCCAACGAGATCACGTGCGTTAGGAAAGACACCTTCAGAGACTTGGAAAACTTGAAACTGTTGTAAGTATTTAGCTACTTACATCCCCTTGCATGGATATCCTCACTTGCGATACAGCGCTCGGAGCGGCAACACGTCGGCCAGGAGATATATATACTAGGTGGAGAGTCTGTTCTTGGCGTTGAGCCTTTCACAAGGGAGCTGCTTGTGAAAAGGCTCATCTACTTTTATACTATCGAGAGCTCTTTAACCGCCGATTTCAGATCCAGAGATCCCCGGGTTCGATCCCAGGGGGAGCAATATCGTGCTTGGTTTGGTTGGCGGTAGGATTTTTTGAAGTCCGTCTGGCTAGCTACCACACTCTTACCTAATTCTGTCGCCATAGTAACAATTCTTAAAAAAATGGTTGTGTTCCGGCATTCAGAGGTAAGAGTTACTCAGTTTGTTGAGGATTCCGGGTGAAGTGCGCCACCACCTTAAGCCTTATCTTAACTTGTAACCAGGTGAGATGAAGGCCAAGCGCTTCCACGTAGTATAATAAAAAACGCTCATACCTATAACTGCCAAGCCTAGCTCATTTTATGTGCTTATCTTTTAAACTACCTGAGTTATTTGAAAGGTTCCTCACCCACATTGTTACTTAAAATCAGATGAGATTGTGTTAAAACGATGGTATATTGGTTCAATCATAAGAAAATAGCTTTACTTGTTGAGACAGGCTTGAAGGACATCAAATTGCCTGACAGTCAGTGCTTTAGACTGAACTGTCATTTTTGTTTCCAGATCTCTGTACGACAATAACATTCGATCACTTCCAAACGGCACATTCGACGCTCTGACAGGAATACAAACATTGTAAGTATCCTCTTTGGGTTTGACTCTACTCACCCCCTTCTTTGGGGGGAAATGGCTGAGCACTCGCAGTCATTCCCAGACCCATCCCTTTCGGTAGAGGCTTGAAGGCCCCGCGGTATAGGCTCTGCCGGGTTCCTAGTCCTCTCCTCGAACTGACTGGGTATACCGGGCAACCAGGGAGTATGCGTAATACATTTTTAACCGCGGAATGATTCCCAACTCTGGGACCACCACCGCAGTTCCCAGATCCGTAGGTGCGTCGGAGAGCCAGTGTTCTGTGCTCTAGAGAACATACATTTACAATAGTGCTCTAATCCGATTTGCACCGTATTTCGCAGGCATTTAGGTCGCAATCCGTTCGCCTGCGACTGCTCTCTGCGGTGGTTGGCGGCGTACCTTCGGAAGAACCCGATAGAGACGTCAGGGGCCAAGTGCGAGTCGCCCAAACGGATGAGTCGGAAGCGGATCGATGCTTTGAGGGAGGAGAACTTTAAATGCAAACGTAAGTTAATATAAAGGAATATGAGTAACCACGAGCCTCTGGTCTCGTGTTTCGCCCACCGGTGTCCAAATCCAGAGATCCCGGGTTCAATTCCCAGTGGAGTAATAATAGCAACATTGTGTTTGGTTTGGTTGGTGGTAGTATATAGCTATCTTACCTAAGTCTAGCCTAAGCCTATGTCGCCATAACAATTCAGACATTGGTAAGCTAGCCAGTTCCTCAGTCTGTTGAGGATTCCGGGTGAAGTGTGCTTCTACCTTCAGCCTTATCATAACTTGATGAGATGAAGGCCCATTTCCCGTCGAACAATAAAACTAAATATTCACAAAGCAGTCAGATTACCTGACTGCATAAAATTGTCGTGAAGTCAGCTGCTGCCTCATTGAATGACGTATATCTCAAGCCAGAGGTCCTAGAGACCAGTCCCGTCCCATCACCCCGTGGAGATTTCCTGAAATCCTCTCTTAATGCTTCCTTACACTTCTAAAGGAAGATTACCTGAAAATGTCAAGTTCAACCTCTGGATGTGCGTCAGTCAGTCAGGCACGGCTATCTTACCTAGCTAAGTATTTTTCTCAGCTGGCGAAGAAACCCCCAACGCATGTGGCGAGTCAGCGTTCTGCCCAGCAGCCTGCACGTGCGAGTACGGAGCCCGCGCCGTGAGTGTGCAGTGTCCGAGAGCGGCGCTTGCGCAGGTGCCCAGGGACTTGCCTCTGAATACCCTGGCATTGTGAGTAGCGTTAAGTTTAAAAAAGCGCCATCTATTGTTAACATTTTAACCGCCTCTGTGGTCTAGTGGTTCCATCCACCGATTTCAGATCCAGAGGTCCGGGTTGGTTGCTGGTAGGACTTTGTTTATTTATTTATTTATTAAGGCACACAAAACAAAATACAACCAATTAAAAACAAAATATAGATAATCAGATTTACGGCTAGATTGTATCTCTAAAAATGTGTACACAGCATGATTACAAAAATAAAACGAGACAGTTCTGTGTTACACTGTAAGAAGAAAATAAAAATTGATACAAAATTATAACAAACAAAAAGAAGGAACAAAAATACAAATTACACAAATCCATAAAAAAAAAAAAAACAATTACTTATTTGTAGCACATTCTTCAAAAAGAATGGCTAAGATATCCTTCTTAAATTTAATTAATTTATTGTTGAATATGTGTATGTTTAAGTCTGTCTGGCTAGCTACCACCATCTTACTTAATTCTGTCGCCATAATAACTCTAAAATGGTTGTGTTCCGGCATTCAGAGATGGCCAGTTCCTCAGTTTGTTGAGGATACCGGGTGAAGTGCGCCTTCACCTTCGGCCTTATCTTAACTTGTTACCAGGTGAAACGAAGGCAAAGCGGCTTCCCCGTCGGACAATAAAAAAAAAACATAGTGAAACTCGCAACAATCAGCGCCATCTAGTTTCTTTGAACAGTATAGACACGGAAGAATACAGAAGAAACAGGGAAGAATAGTGCCATCCGAGTGAAAACCCAATGCCATCTAACGCCATTAAAAGAAACTTACACTTCTGGGCATATGACGCCTAGATTGTGTATCGAAATTATCTGAGCAATTTATTTATTTTGTTTTGTTTACAGAATTTCGTTTTGTTCCCAGAATTATGCCTGACAACAACCTGGGACAAATCAAATCGGACGGTTTGTTCGGTCGGCTGCCCGATCTGACCAAATTGGACTTCCGAAACAATGGTTAGTTTGTCAAGCTATGACGACTACAATATTCGTACTCTTATTATTATGTATTACTGGTATTATTAGTCACTACTGTTTCTTTATCCTGAAAAAAACGAGATGACACAGACGAAATATTTAATTTAAAAACAGCGCCATCTAGCGCCAAACTCAGAATTACTAATACATACTGTGATTCCAATTAGAGGTCTTGACATCAAGGCTTTACTGGGCATTCCTGGGCTTAGGTCTTAGCGCTTTATGTTAGACCTAGGATTAGGTCTAACATAAAGCGAACTCTCCTATTCGACTACTTGGCGCTGGAATTTACGACCTATTAAAGATTTCTTGTTTTGATTCTTTACTTTTGTCACTATCTGTGCAGTGTAGAAAAAACGAGACAAAAGTAATGTGGAGACGTTGTTAGGCCCCAAGAGGCTTCCACCAGCAATAGGATCATCCATTTGTTTTATAAGGTTTGCTTTTTTTTATCTATCCCCTAATGCTCTACTCGGGTCAACTGGATCGCTGGCTTTTAGCGGTAAATGCTGAATGATCTCAACTCCTGGAAACGTGTCAACTGGTTCCTATGGTATGCGGTAAGGCGGGTGATTGCCAGTATACCTTCTGGAACAGCTCGCTCCATCGTAGACCTCACCCTTTGCGGATCTTTTGCAGGTATAACCTTGATAGAGGACAACGCATTCGATGGAGCTGCGAACATCCAGGAGTTGCTTTTGGATGGAAACCTGCTGAGCACCGTCGCGGATAAGATGTTCTTCGGACTGCACAGTCTGAGCGTTCTGTGAGTTCTCTTCTGTTCTGAGATAATAAAGCGAGCTGAAGTCGCAGTGGACAGGCCACTTGCAGAGCCGATAACAGCTGGGGACTTTCAACCGCCCATCTGTATCAGCCCCGTGTTCGACCTCCAAAAGGTTACAAATGCGTGCTTGGTTTGGTTGTGGTAGGACTTTGTTCAAGTCCGCATGGCTAAACGGGATTTAGAGGTAAAATAGCCAGTTCCTGTTTCTCAGACTGTTGAGGATCCGGGTGAAGAGAACCCTTCGGCCTTATCATAATCGACATTACGTGTGCCTACTTAAACTCGCTTATATTATATGTATTTTAGTTTAAGGTATAAATATTTATGGGTCCTAGAATAAGTAAAATTACCATTCTGTACTATTCTTAAGTTACCTGAAATAAATGTTATTGTTATTAACATTATTATTATAATCTTGAAACCAGGTCAGATGTAGAGCAGGCGCTTTTCCGTCGTACTAAAAAAGGGAAGAAACTCTCTCGAAGCCATTACCAACCAAACCAAGCAAATATAAGCCCCTGGGGATCGAACCCGGGACCTCTGGATTCGACACCCCGTCTAGTGGTGGGAGAACTAGTAGACTACAGAGGCGGTAAATTCCTTCCACACCTTCTAGATAGGCACGCTCCATCCTAGGGAAATCCGAGTTTTGAGGTCACTAGCCAAGGTTAATTATAAAGACAAGGCATAGAATCTGAATATAACAATGGATATTCTTTCAGATCCCTGACGGGGAACAAGATCACATGCATCACTCCTGGAGCCTTCGACCACCTCACGATGCTATCCACTCTGTAAGTCAGACCTACAGTTCCGTTCAAAGTCACAAATCAACTGCCCATAGCATTGTTACGAGCTGGGGTTCGTAAGAATTAAAAGCAACCGGTTATTACTCAAAATAAGACACGTTTATTCAGCACCAAACTAATTACTTTCAAACACATTACAACACTACTTAGTTATACTCGTACTACCAATTCACTAAACACTGTTATCGCACTCAAATATCACTTGATGTTAACTCGCTGTATCGTAATCGAATACTGACTTGCTTCCGAATCGCGCGTCAATTTATATCCAACTCTATCGAAAGTTCTAGTGAGCGCGGGAATGGTCGCGCCGCTAACTGTTGCGTAATCTGGCACGGCGGTCATAAGTCATCCTTTTGTGTTATTGATAAACAAGTTGTTATTGTCTCATTTTCTCGGAAGTATGCGAAGGCTCGCGAATATTCTCGACGTTTCTGACTGGCGTAACAGTATCCACTGCTGGACAGAGCCTCTAAAGCTGGAGAGTTTTGCCTTAATCACCAGATTGGTGATGGCAGTAGGTGTTGATAATACGTAAGGAAGCTGCTGCACGTTTTCTGGTGAGATTCCTTAGTCGGCTTTAAGACATCCATTGACTGAGTTGTGACTGACACTGCATAATTACATACTCCAAAAATGTATACTTATTTGAGCTGTGTTGGCCAGACAATTAACGCAATGTCATCCAGCTTCAAACATAGCAAAGCTTGTATTGGAACTAGAAGGAGCAAATGAATTCTTTAATACTAATATATGACCACACATTTATTCATCACACGAATTGTTGTTCCGGGGGGTAACCTCAGCAATGAATGTCTCCAGGAACCTCGACGAGAACCCGCTCCATTGCTCGTGCCACCTGTCCTGGCTGGGCACGTGGCTCGCAGCCAGGGCCCTCTCCCCATCCGCCACCTGCCACTCTCCGCCAGCGCTGGCCTCGCGACTCCTCAGCCATGTGGAGACACACCATTATAAGTGCACCTGTGAGTACCTCTAGTCGAAAGGAACTTATTCACCCTGGACTTGAAGACTCCAAGATTGTACTAAAACGAGGGCAAGGCGTTCCATTCCTTACCAGTATACATGATTAAGGTACAGGTTATCGATCGAGCTCATAGTAATACGTGGACATGCGCAGAAAAGATGCAGTTAGGTACCTATATCCAAATACAGAACCTCTTACTTTTCGAGAAGTCGGTTACAAAGTGAAGCCTTTTCCAAGGCCTGCTTACCTTTTTATACAACGGAGAAGTGATTGGCTTTCATATCACCTTGTGTCTAGTTATGATAAGGCCGAAGGTGGAAGCGCACTTCACCCGGAATCCTCAACAGACTGAGGAACTGGCTATCTCACCTTCAAAATTGAGAATTGTTGCTATGACAACAGACTCAGGTAAGATGGTGGTAGCTACTCACACCACCAACCAAACCAAGCTCAAATTTCTACTGGGATCGAACCCGAACCTATTGATCTGATAACGTAAGACCTTCACCATTGTGTCCTTCACCTGTTTGACCTTCACCAGTTTGACCTTCACCAGTTTGACCTTCACCAGTTTGACCTTCACCAGTTTGACTTTCACCGGTTTTGGGATTATGTATGATGATTGATATAGCGGATGACGCGGGCTGCTTGGCGTCGGACTACTGTCCGCGCGCGTGTTCGTGCGCCGGAACCGTGGTGCGCTGCGCACGCGCCGCTCTCACTGCGTTGCCCAATAACATTCCCAAACAGACTACTGAGCTGTAAGTATTATTTATATCATACAATACTGTATTATCTATTGAGCAACAAACGTATATAAATAAAAAAGAAAATACAGCAGTGATTAATATAAAATTTATTTAAACAATCACATAACATCCCATTAGTGTCCACTAGGTATATAGAAAGAAGGAAGCTGATGCCCTTCGTCTGGTGAGATCCCTTAGTCGGGTTTTACGACATCAATGGGCTGAGTTGGGGTCGTTTCTTAAGCCGCGATTGCCACGGCAAACGATATGTACAAGTAAACTATGTAAATTTAATATTTATTTAATTTTATTTATTTGTTTATGTACAAGGGAAGCGGTCGAGTTACCTTAGGACCATTACAAACAGTCTATAGGTAGCTCAACTGTTCCAGATCAGTACCAGACGGAAGCGTGTCCAAGACACTGGCTACATTGCCACGCTGAATAACTTATATTACAATAAATAAAGCTCAATGTCTTGTCACTTACAATAGTTTTGCATTGTCATTTTTGACACATTCGGGCGGATGGTGCAAAATCCTTTGTTTTTATCTAAGTTTGAGAGAAACAATCTTGTTTTTTCGTTGCTTATAACTGATTTAAACTTTAACATGTTGTGTTAAAACTTGGTAGAATTGATAGTTTATTTAAAGTCAACCTATTTCGATTAACTATAATAACGAAAATTATCAGTACTATCAAATAGATATTTGAAATTTGACTTGTACATATAATACTCCATAAGTTTAGCTATTTGTCTGCATTTTTTATTTTAGTCTGACTCAGCAAGATGTATAGATATCGTGTATTATGTGGATAATGGAACCGGTTCTCAGCGCCGAGAAATTTCCATCTTGTTGGTAACCGGTTTCAGAGCGAGATAGCATATACTTGAGCGTTCAAGTGGTCATTTCAGAGCGAGATAGCGGTTGTACTTGAGCGTTCAAGTGGTCATTTTGTTCCAGATATTTAGAATCAAACGAGATCGCCAGCATCCTACCAGACCAGGTCCGGCACCTCACACAACTTACCCGATTAGACATCTCCAATAACAAGATCACCGTGCTTGGCAATAACACCTTCGAAGGGCTGAACAAGTTGTCTACGTTGATCGTCAGCTATAATAGACTGAGATGCGTTCAGGTAAGATTGTTATTTTAAGTTATTGATAGCAGGTCTAACTTCAAGTTCTTCCCGTCACTTCATAGGAATTTCCCAAAATCCTTACCTGGCCCAGCACCCTTACTTAAGGTAAGTATTTAATAATAATAATTTAATAATAATTTATTTCAATCACAATTTTCAACTTAAGTGTTTCAATAATATTTATATAAATCAATTTAAAATTTAAACAATAAATTCAAGTAGTTACGTATTACGTAATCTCATAGATTATGTATACTATATTATTTAAGGAGGATTCATGTTAGTTTTCAAATAATTATAATGGTTAATGAGATAATTTCAATTAATATATATTATAGTAGACAATGCACAAATTTTACTATTTAGGCTTTACTAGCTCTTGCGGTAGGATACCCTGAGTTTGCAAAAGCTAGTACTCTTCCTAGTGTTGCATTTAAGTATTCCTGTAAAAAAGCGGATAGCTTTTTAAAATGAGTACTTACGTGTTTTTTTTGTTTACGTGTCTCCGTAATTTTTCTGATAGCATTGTAATCAAATCTCTTTGGTTCATTTCTTACTGTTTCTGGTTATGATATCATCAAAAATTGAAAAAAATATCAAAATAAAGGAAGATTCTCGACAAAATTTTATCTTACCTAAGTGTAGCCAATCCGGCATTTGAGGTAAGATAGCCAGTTCAGTTGGTTGAGGATTCCGGGTGAAGTGCGCTTCCACCTTCGGCCTTATCATAAAACGTACAATAAAAATGAAATATAAAAATGTTTGACTAAAATTGTGTTTTTCAGCGAGACGCGTTGAAAGGCCTGACCCAGCTAAGAGTGCTGTCTCTGCATGGTAACAACATCTCTTTGCTGGCTGATGGCATGTTCAGGGATCTCCTCTCCATATCACATGTGTAAGCTAATTCATATTGCGATAGAAATTTATATGGTAATAGTTGATTTCGTTTCATGTTCGTCGCCTCAGACAGATAATGACAGCCGTTTTTTATTCTGATTTAACCGCCTCTGTGGTCTACTGGTTCAATCCACTGATTTAGATCCAGAAGTCCCGGGTTTGATCCCCAGGGGAGGTACAGTATTCCACTTGGCTAGCTACCACCATCTTACCTAATTCTGTCGCCATAACAACAATTCTAAAATTTTTGTGTTCCGGCATTCAGAGGTAAGATAGCCAGTTCCTGGGTCTGAGGATTCCGGGTGAAGTGCGCCTCCACCTTCGGCCTTATCTCAACTTGTAACTAGGTGAAATGAAGGCCAAGCGCTTCCCCGTCGCATAATAAATATAATTCGATTTAAGCAGCATTCCACTTTAATTGATGTTCCTGGAAACTTTAGCGTCGTCCAAATTAATGCCCAAAGTTCCGGGACATTGTTACGAATACATTTATTAGAGATTCAAAAACAATCTATGCCGTTCCAATAAGCGGATCCTTGTCAACTTCATACACTCTACCAGGCTTTCAGATAATTCGTAATTTATTAAACATACGATATACAAGTGAAGCAATTGGTTACCTACCCGTTACAAACGGTTTTTTTTGTAACTCAACTGTTCCAGACCAGTACCAAACAGAAGCGTGCCCATGACACTGGCTGTATCGCCACTCTGAATAGCTGTACTAAATACACCGCAATACAGTAAAAACATATATGTTCATCACACAAATGTTTGTCCTGGGCCGGAAACGAGCCCACACTATACCATACCTATTTCGGCCAAACAGCAGTGTTGTGTTCCGGTTCGAAGGGTATGGTTGCCGGTGAAATTACGGGCACGTGACACTTAACACCTTTATCTCATGTACTTCGTGGATGTGACCTACGTAGTTAGGCTTTGTTATACAAGAGATGCACGTAACATCAGGTGCTGTTTGCTCAGTCTCCAAGTTGTCTCTCCGAACTCCGGAGCCTTTTTAATGTTTATTTTTTGTAGTGCCCTGGGTTCGAACCCACTATACTGCGACTGCAATACCCGTTGGCTGTCCGAGTGGGTGAAGTCTGCCGGGGAGTACGTGGAAGCTGGGATCGCTCGCTGCGCCGCCCCCCCCTCCATGAGGGACAAGCTGATCCTCAGCACCCACTCTTCGGCCTTCACATGCACAGGTAATAACCGCCTCTGTGGTCTAGTGGTTCAACCCACCGATCTCAGATCCAGAGGTCCCGGGTTCGATTCCCAGTGGGAGTACTATTGTGCTTGGTTTGATTGGTTGTAGGACTTTGTTTAAGTCCGCCAGGCTAGCTATCATCTTACCCAAGTCACAATTGTTGTGTTCCGGCATTTAGAAGTAAGACAGCCAGTTCCTCAGACAGTTGAGGTTTCCGGGTGAAGTGCGCGTCCTACGGCCTTATCTTAACTTTTGTCTAGGTGAGATCTCAAACAATAAAAAAAACTTTAGATGGTCCTTCGAATCGGGTCTAAATAATGGTCTTTCGAGCCGGATGAGTCGCTCATTGCGAATTCTTGGTATTATGACCGAAATAAGTGCCTAAGTCAAAACTACTCTTCGCGCACATGTAAATTGTAAGGGTCGGCTCGCTCCATTGCAGACCTCATCTCTGCCTAGGCAAGCTTCCAGATCAAGAGGTGACTCATCGTAAACTAAAAAAAAACATCATTTTCCAAATCGCAACCAACTTCACGGTGTCGCGCGCATCGTAAAAATCACTGTCATCATTTTTCCCAAACGCACCAAACGTACATAAGCCAATTGACATGATATTTGCTAATTATTAACAGATCATATTTTGTCCAGAAAAACCGCCCGCAGAAATAATATCGAAATGCGACCGCTGCTACAGCAACCCCTGCCTGAACGGGGGTCAGTGCTCGCCCACAGTTAGCGGCTTCGAATGCAGCTGTGCCCGGGGCTACCACGGGACCACTTGCGCGCAGCAGATAGACGCGTGCTACGGCTCCCCTTGCGCGCACGGAGACTGCAACGTGAGGGAAGAAGGACGTTTCCAGTGAGTACCTATTTTAACATTGACCCCGACTTTGCCTTTGACCCCTGTTCCTGACCCTGATCCCTAAATTTGACTTTGATTTTGACCTTTGTGATAGACTTTATCGACGACTGTCCACAATCTCGAAAGACGTGACGCGATTATGACTGTGGCCTTCGATATAGTGTTGGTCTAGATGACACATTATTCACTCTCACCTTGAAAGATAGAATGGAATAGTTAAATTCAGTCTTTAACAATATTTACACACAAAATAAATCAAAATCTTACTACTGACTAAAATAAGGAATGCGGACATAGGAGGTGGAAGGGCATGTTGTAATATCCAGTGAAAACAGATGCAGGCAACGTATTCCACTCCACAGCCGTTTGTATTATGAAAGCGTAAACGAAGCGCTTCCCTAAACTTGACTTTGCATCTGACCTTGATCTTTAACGTTGACCCTGACCCTGACCCTTAACTTTGACCTTGACCTTGACCCCAAGTAATTCCTGTAATGCCTATAAAATCGTTTCATCTGTAGTTGCTCGTGCCACGCGGGCTATACAGGCGCACGTTGCGAGGTCAACATAGACGACTGCCTCTCGCACACGTGTCAGAACAACGCGACCTGCGTGGACCATCTGGAGGGGTATTCCTGTCAATGTGCCCCAGGCTACATGGGTAAGTGGAAAATTACAAACCAGAAATTATATGATCCTATGAAGAATTTGATTGAATGTTTGAGGTGGGTAGGTTATATCTTTTACCGCCTCTGTGGTCTAGTTTTTCGCCTTCCGATGTCAGATCGACAGGTCCCGGGTTCGATCTTCAGGGTACAATATTGGTTTGGTTGGTGGTAGTACTTTGATTAAGTCCGCCTGGCAAGCTACCACCATCTTACCTAAGGCTGTTACTATTTTGGCATTTAGAGGTATGATAGCCAGTGCCTCAGTTTGTTGAGGACCTTTATGTCATACAATGAGAAAAAAGACCAAGAGCTCTCCCATTCAATGAAACAAATGTAATTTGTTTATTTATAGGTGAATACTGCGAGAAAAAGATTCCGTTTTGCACCTCGGAGTTCAACCCTTGCGCGAACGGAGCGGTATGCACGGACCACACCTCGCACTACACCTGCGCCTGCCCTAAGGGGTACTCCGGACACAACTGCACTGTTAATGCTGATGATTGCGTGAACCATATGTGCCAGGTAGGTTCTTGTAGTTTTTAACCCCCGACTAAATGAGGGGGGTTTTAAGTTTCAGGGGTAATTTGACCTTTGACTATAATTTGAGGTATTTTAAGTTTGAGGGGTAATTTGACCTGCTAACTAAAATGAGGGGTATTACAAGCTTTAATGGTTAGTAAACCTACGGCTGAAATAAAAGGTATTTTAAGTTTGAGGGGTAATTTGACCTGCTAACTAAAATGAGGGGTATTACAAGCTTTAATGGTTAGTTAACCTACGGCTGAAATAAAAGGTATTTTAAGTTTGAGTGGTAATTTGACCTTTGACTATAATTTGGAGCATTTTCGGTTTGATGGGTAAGTTAGCCTCCTTTTAAAAGGATATAAGTTTGAGGCCTTAGTGCCTCTGTTTAAACCAGAGCTCTGATTTAAAAGCGGTTATCTTCGTAAGCTTTCACATCCGCGATGGTTCTTAACTGTAAATTGTTGCAACATTTTCCATGATATGATATTTATAATTTCCAAACAGCAGATATAGACTCCGGCATCGTAAATATTTGGTACATCTCTGATCATTAATTCGAGTAGTTGATTAATTAAGTAAAATAATTAATTAACTAGTTATGGGTCTTCCTAATAAATAAATAAATAACTGTAAAATCATCCTTTCGCTGACGGACTGACTGACTGACTTTCAAAATTTTTAGGGTACCATCCTTTTGCAGTACTAGGGGCGCAATAAAAAGGTTTCACTAGGACCTAGTCCGCGTGTGTTTTTGCTTGAATTAAACACGATTAAAATATAATTTCAGAACGGCGCGACCTGCGTGGACGGTTTGGACGAGTACCGTTGTGCCTGCGCGTCCGGCTACGCGGGACGGTACTGCGAAGCCGCGCCGCACGCCGCGCTGGGGACGTCGCCGTGTGCTCATCACGACTGCGTGCATGGAGTGTGCTATCTGCCGCCGCAACCATCCCTGCCGCATATGGTACCACCATTTTACCTGATTCTGTCGCCATTACAACAATTCTAATTGTTGTGTTCCGGCATTAAGAGGTCAGATTGCCAGTTCCTCAGACTGTTGAGGATTCCGGGTGAAGTGCCCTTCCACCTGGCATTATCATAACTTCGAACCTGGTGAAATGAAGGCCAAGTCCTTATAAAAAATAAAACGTATTTTATATCTTACTCCTCATATTCTCCCGTGTCTCCCGTGGGAAAAGAACCCACAACCTACAGTGCCGAAGGCAGAGTGAACTGTGAGGCTAGTGGATTTGAATGTGATAAACCATTTCAAAATGAACGACAAACGAATTTTGCATGGGAGGCCTTCTAAATCCCTTGTCTGTCTTCAGGATGACATCATCATGGAACGCCCGCTGATATCAACACCGCACGATTACCTTTGCAAGTGCGCCCCTGGATATTCAGGTAACAACCATTAAGAGGGACCTGCCTCCCGACCAGGGGTTCGTAGGTTCAAATCCAGCCGTGCACTGCACTGACTACGATTTTTTGGAAGTTGTCACATGCAACTCTTACGGTGAAGGTCACATCGTGAGGATACCAGCATGTGCATAGGACCAACAATCCGAATGTCACGTGACACCAGTATTCCGCTAAGCGATGGGCTTGCAACCTGTCACATTGCTAGCTACTTGCAATGTGGGCAAGTGTCGAACGTAAGTTTGGACGTGCCTCTTACTGTCCTCTGGTAGGTGATCCTTACAACATTTCCCCTCAAAGGTTAAGACGTCTGTTTAGGCCAGCGAATCAGCATAGCTATTCAGCGTGGCAATGCAGCCAGTGTGTTGTACTGGTCTGGAACAGTTGAGCTACCTATAGGCCGTTTGTAACGGTCCTTAGTTAATCTGACTGATTCCTTTGTACATAGTTAGTTTAATTGTACTTTATATTGAATAAAGAAACATATTTAAAAAAAAAAGACGTCTGTTACTTATTATATTCAGAGAGTGCTGAAGAAGTAAGAAAACACTGTTGTAATCGAAGTTTTTAAAATGATGTATTGTATTCACACATTCAACTGAATCAGGTATTTTGTGTTCTTGTGTAAACAGGTCGCCTCTGCGAGTATTTAACGTCATTGACGTTCAGCCACAATGATTCGCTGGTCGAGTTGGAGCCTCTAAGGACTATGCCTCAGTCAAACGTTACTCTAGGTATGTAGTCTCTCAAGCGTTTCATTTTCGCACATTTTTTAGTACATTGGGGAAGACAGACGAGTTGAGTGGTAGGACTTTTTTCAAGTCCGCCTGGCTAGCTACCATCATCTTACCTGATTCTGTCGCCGTAACAACAATTATAAATTGTTGTGTTCCGGCATACAGAGGTAAGATAGCCAGTTCCTCAGTTGGTTGAGGATTCCGGGTGAAGTGTGCTTCCACCTTCGTCCTGGCCTACTACCTGACATTTTTTTTTTTTTTAAATAACATTTTACACAATTCACAAGAAAGTACCTACATCATAAACGTAAATACTTAACACTATCTTAAAACATGTATACTCGTACTTAACTATCTAATGGGCAGTTTATTAACATTGGTATTCTATCCGTAATCTATTTCTCATATTACAAGGGTATACTTAGTTTGGGGTTAGATGGCGCTGAGTGAAATGAATGTCCTGTAATTTTGAACATTGAATTAAAAATTGAATTTATAGTGAACTGAATATTGAAGTGAATATTAAATTGAATATTGAATTGAATATTGAAATGAATATGGAATTGCATATTGAATTGAATATTTAATTGAATATGTAATGGAATATTGAATTGAATATTTAATGGAATATTGAATTGAATATGGAATTGAATATTGAATTGCATATTGAATTGAATATTGAATAGCATATTGAACTGAATATTTAATTGAATATTTAATTGAATTGAATATTTAATTGAATTGAATATTTAATTGAATTGAATATTTAATTGAATTGAATATTTAATTGAATTGAATATTGAAATGAATTGAATAAATCAATCGAACCCACAACCCCAAGTGTTGTCATGTTGTCAGTGTTCAGCACGACGCAGCAGCACGGCGTGCTCATGTATTTCGGTGAGAGCGAGCACTTGGCCGTGGAGCTGTTCAACGGACGCATCAGGATCAGCTACGATGTCGGGAACCACCCCACTTCCACCATGTACAGGTAAACAATACGAATCACCATCCCTTCTTATTGCACCCCTGTATCACGATACAAAGTTACACAAGAAAAACTAGTTTAAAAATTGTTTTTTTTTAGCGCGGATCCTTAATTCTTTTTACCCCACTTCAAAGAGGAGGTTCTCAATTCAGTTGTGTGTTTTTATTTATGTTTCATATACTCTGTCAATCCTCAACCGATATGAAAAAAATATGGAACCGACTCCGCCACTAAAAACTTTAAAATAATCCTAAGGGTAAGTTTTTATAGTTTGAAGGCGGTATACAATAAACATGTTGTTGTGCTTGGCAATTCGGCGCCAACTTCAAATTATATGAACTTACCCTTAGAGTTACTTTTTTCAAAAATATCTTATTGATAGATTACAAAAGTAGCCTAAGTTACTCTTTGTAACATCAACTATCTGCCATGCCAACTTTGTACCATAAATAATAACAAAAACGAAAACCAATACTTTACACTTAATTTGAGACTATATGGCAGCATAGAATGGTTTAATATAAATGTTGGAACTAGCTTTCATTTGATACATTTATTCATATTGATGTAATTTTTTTTATGTGCCCACCCCTCCTCTATCTTTCGATTCACACACCCAATATAATAAGATAATATTCAGCCCTGTTGCCTGCAATACAATTTATTATTAATTTCAGATCCTGCTCCACTAGTTACTTAATAATAATAATGAGCTATAATTGAATTATGATATAATAATCGTCTGTTTCAGTTTCGAAATGGTGTCGGATGGTAACTACCACAAGGCGGAACTGATAGCCGTCAAGAAGAACTTTACTCTCAGAGTGGATGACGGTCCCGCCAGGTCTATCATCAATGAAGGTAGCTACATCAAACATACCATTAACTTGTAAAAGCTAGCAGACGTTCAGGACTTCATTCCCGTCATCCCGTGGGAATTTACCAAAGTCCTTTTTTATTGCACCGCTATATCACGATATAGGGGTGCAATAAGAAAGGACTTTCACGAAAGGAGCAACAGGGTAGCTTCTAAAAAAAATCCTAGCAAACATAGTGTTTTTTTTTTATTAAATAAAAGTAGTCTAAGCTACTCCGTCTATCAGCTATCTGCCAGTGATAGTCCCGTCAAAATTGGTTCAGGCTTTTCGGAGATAATTCATAATAAACAGACCCACAAAAATGTTACTAAAATATATTTGTTACATATTAGTAATGAGCTGTCATTTTGACATTACAAACAGACACTTCAATTGTATTTATTTGTATTTTCTTATACGTTCCGCTGTGGGGTGCATTGTCCCCCATTGTTTTAACTAAACCTACCCCGGCCAGCGCAGCTCCTTCAAATACCGGTGCAGGACTTTGGATTGTTGATGACACTTGTTGCGCGCCCGAGTTCGCGACAGCGACATTGAAAGTGACTCTAATATTGTGCGCATTGATGCTTCCAAGTATTTCCCCTTAGGCCCGTTTTCTCCCTTGCTGACTCTGTAGCAGTGATAATAATTTGTACATATATATATAAATATAAACTTGTTTATAATTCCTCAGGTAGCAAGGAGTACCTCCGCTTGGAGCGCCCCATGTTCCTGGGGGGAGTGCCTGAGGATGTCGCCAAGGAAGCCTTCTCGAAGTGGCATCTGAGGAACATCACCAGTTTCAAGGGTAAGGCGTCTTTTGATTATTTATAATGGGTTAGTTCTTGACCTCTAGGTAGGAGGTTCTTTCCCGGAAGGCACTGGCTCTCCCTCGCCCCGATGGAACAGCTAAATGGCACCCTAAATGTATTTTTTTTTTTAAATCTTTTATTCTATGACCCATTTTCAAGCTGTACTTTTTTGTATTATTTTGTATTTTTTTGACACTGATACTTATATTACAGTAATAATGGTCATTAATATTTTTTATAGAATAATAACATGGTCATAATGAATTGTATCAAAATTTCTCTCATCAAAATGTCATAGGGTACTTCATATTATCAAAATGTCGCTTGTTAAATGTCTCTATTGCAAATTTAATTGAAGGCCAAATAAAAGCTAGGTGAAAGCTATCTGTTGGAGCACAAACAAAACAGAAAACTGGACCGAAACAGCAGCAGACCGTGGCAAGCGGGAAAGACTGGCGGAGGCCTATACCATAGAGGGGTTCTAACCTAAATTTGACCCTAAATACTTACTGTCTCAAAAATATTCATGATTTTGTTTTATTTGATTTAACTCTAAAAAATAATACATACATACAGAGACTCTGTAATTCTCTTGCACACATAAAATATGTACACTAGATAATTATTACACAATGCATGTACAGAGGCGAGCTTGGCCCTGTGAAGAGTTTTCTTCCAACAAGTTTATTAAAATATTACAGGACATTCAGGACATTCATTTTACACAGCGCCATCTAGCCCCTAATATGGGAACTAGATTACGGATAAAATACTTAAATACTTTTTGTAAATACATACGTATGATACAACACCCAAACACAGAACAAACATCTATATTCATCACACAAATGTTTGTCCTGGGAATCGAACCCACAGCCTACAGCGCCGAAGGCAGAGTTACTACCAACTGAGCTATGAGGCTTGTCTATCCAATTTAAAAAATTATTGCCTTCGAATATCCAAGATTAAGATATTTAACCGCTTCTGAGGTCTAGTGGTTCAACCCACCGATTTCAGATCTAGATCAAACCCGGGGCGGGTTTGATCCCCTGGGAGAGTATAATATTGTGCATGGTTTGGTTGGTGGTAGGATTTTGTTTAAGTCTGCCTGACTATCTACCACCAATCTTACCTAATTCTGTACCTAAGTCTGCCATAATAACAATTCTTCAAAATATATTGTGTTCCAGCATTTAGAGGTAAGATAGCCAGTTTTTCATTTAGTTGAGGATACCAGGTGAAGTGCGTCTCCACCTTCGGCCTTATCTCAACTTGTAAACAGGTGAGATGAAGGCCAAGTGCTCACCCGACGTACAATAAAAAAATAAAAACGTTTAACTGTATAAAGAAACGTTGACTTTAATTAAAACAGGCTGCCTGAAGGAGGCGTGGATAAACCACAAACGTGTAGACTTCAGCAACGCGGCGCGAGTCCAGCGAGCAGGCGCCGGCTGCGGGGAGGACGAACCGATATCTAACGTGCCTTCTAGTGTGTTAGTGCAGGACGACTCGCAACATCATCAGGTGAGCGCAGCGACAGTAAGACCAGAGTGCCACAGCATAGCTACGACAGTGCTACGACATAGCTAGGAGTGTTTCGACATCACTACGACATAGCTACGACAGTGCTACGACATAGCTACGACAGTGCTACGACATAGCTAGGAGTGCTTCGACATCACTACGACAGTGCTACGACATAACTACGACGCGACAGTACTACGACATAGCTAGGAGTGCTTCGACATCACTACGACAGTGCTACGACATAGCTACGACAGTGGTACGACATAGCTAGGAGTGCTTCGACATCACTACAACAGTGCTACGACATAGCTACGACAGTGCTACGACATAGCTAGGAGTGCTTTGACATCACTACGACAGTGCTATGACATAGCTACGACAGTGCTACGACATAGCTAGGAGTGCTTTGACATCACTACGACAGTGCTATGACATAGCTACGACAGTGCTACGACATAGCTAGGAGTGCTTCGACAGGGCTACGACATTGCTACGACAGTGCTAAGACAAAGCTTCGACAGTGTGCTAGGACGTAGCTACGACGACATCGATACAACAGTGCTACGACGGAGGCAGTCAATGTATAAGCGTGTCGAACGAAATACTTATTCTAATTCATCGTCTAGGAAGTCGATTTCAAACTTTAAGCAGGCTTAAATATCAAATTCTAAAGTATAAATATGTGTATAATTTGGCACTAACCCTTTCCAAGCCGGAAAGAAACACTCAAATACAAGCCATGCCAGGAAGATTGTAGGTCCTATGTTTCATGCGGACCCAATTCCTTTTAATCGTTTTTTCCTCCAAAGTAAGTATGATTGTATCGAAAGCATTTGGTCCCCAGGACCCGTGCGTGCCGAACCCCTGCGCCCGCGGCGGTCGCTGCGTGCGTGAGGAAGGCTCCAGGTCAGACTACACCTGTCGCTGCGGACCTGGGACCGCCGGGCCTCAGTGCGAGCTGCGCGCTTCCCTTGGTGAGTTTGGTGTTGTGCCCCCCCACGGTGTGGGATCCAGAGGTCCCGGGTTCCCAGGGTACAAATTGTGCTTGGTTTGGTTGGTTTAACTTTAACAACAATACGAAATTGTTGTGTTGTGTAGAGGTAATATAGCCAGTTCCTCAGTCTGTTGAGGATCCCGGGTTAAGTGCGCTATCACCTTCGGCTTTATCATAACTTGAAACAAGGAGATGAAGGCCAAGCGCTTCCCCGTCGTGCTATAAAAACATTCCAAACCTCTTCATTACGCAAGTGTCACAGCTACTGAGCTGTGAGTTAACTGAACTGAGCTACGAGATATACTATACGAGATTTTGGAAATCAAACTTATAGTTTTTGATCGGATTCAAGCGTGAGAAACGTCAAAAATAACTCCCCGCATACCATAATCCTCAAGAAAATTTCGGTGTTAAATATAATTCAAGAGTTCCGTTATACGTTTTAGAAATCAAACTTATTGTTTATGATCAAATTCATGCGTAAGAAACAAAAAATAACTAAAAATTTCGCTGAGTTAGTAAGTCAAGTGTTTTGAAACGAACGTTGGTAACTAGTAGTTGGTAACAGCACAGAAGGCAGAGCTGCTTACTACCAACAGGGGTGGATATTCCTGCGATAGGCGTCTGACATGCCTCTTTAACGACCTGTAAACATAGTACTCTGTACCTATACCTACCTCTGGACCGACGGCTTTTACTTTATACTCAAACATTTGGAAAGCCTCATCGGATGGAATTCAGAAGCTTCCAATGGAGATTCTGAGAACGCTATTCTTAACTCCGAAATTAAAAAAAATACATTAGAATTCCAAACTTCCCACAGATATCTATCGGGTTCCAAGTTGAATCCGAAAAAGCGTGGTCTTTCCGATCCGAAAACAACCGTTTGTTTGAGAATCGCTATACAAGCTAGAAACTACACAATTCAAATCATATTCATGTCATTGATATTTTGTTGCGACAGGTGGCGCCCCCGTTATCAGTCAGAGCAAGCTCGCACCCCGAAAGCCTGCTTTTAGCAACGTGCAAGCTTCACCTGGTAGGTATTCCTTAAAAATCCTGCCATTTTCCTTGTAGAGTCGCAAATTCCGAACAGAACGAAACAGACCCCATTCTATTGAAGTTTGCATTTCAATTTGAAGTAAATTGAATCTGAATTAGTATTTGCATTTCGAAAAGATGCCAATGACACAAATATCACTATTGTCTTTTAATGAGGGCCCAGTTGTACCGCTCCCTTGCTTGATTCAAAAGAAGTTTTGCAGGAAAGGAAACAGATAATCTAGCTTTATAGTAATGTACTGTCGCTAAAAACATATTGCCACTTGGAGGTCGATCGCACCTACCTAAAACATTATCTTTAAGTGTCTTAATTGCGTGTAACTTTAATATCCCTGACCGTTTCGACTGTGATACCTGCCGTGGAAGAAAACACAACTACCTATACTTATTACAAAAACTGCAATAAATATATTGAAATTCCAGCGGCGCCTTCGCACAAGCAACAAATGCCCGCAGAGCACTCACCGACGAACGCGTCCACCGGAGGATGTAGAAAGGTAATTAGTCAGTCAAGTGTGAGGATTCCGCACCACTTTACAAGGCAAACAAATCACGTTTCAGTGTTTCAGCGGACAAAAATGGGCTGTTGTAGGACCTATGCTTCATCTCGTCAGCAGTTTGGCAGAAAACGTAACAGAGTAAAAGTAAAAGTTCGTTTTCTGTACGTTTTGTTGATTCTGTATATTCTCCCTTTCCATTGCTCTGGGTCATACCTTTAACTTCTGGCTGATCATAGATGTATCTTAACTCAAAAACATAACATTAGAACGTCGTATTCCAGGAGCTCTTGCACTTTTCTTCAATTCACTTGAATATTCCAGGAGCCGACTCGCGAGTTTATAACGGAAGGCTCGTGCCGCAGCCGGCGGGCGGTGCGCGGCGCGAGATGCGTCCGCGCAGCCTGCGGGAAGGGGCATTGCTGCGCGCCGCGCAAGACCAAGAAGAGGAAGGTAATGCTCTAAGTGTATGCTGTAGCACCATTCACTTATGCACAAAAATATCATAAAAACCGGAACACAGAAATGAAAACCAAATCTCTTGTCTAACTCTAAGCCAGAGCTGTTCCTGAAGGCACTGGCTCTCCCGCGCACCGACGGAATATAGTGAACCATTTGGCGCCGGACTTCGGCAGCAGGGTGTAACAACAATAATATATTATCCGCCATCTTGTGGCGACGGCCATTTTGAAAATATTACAATAGGCTCTGTTGCCCGGGGTAGCCTCTGACCTAGCCATATGAACAACAATAATATATTATCCGCCATCTTGTGGCGACGGCCATTTTGATAATATTAAAATAGATTTGCGAATAGAATTTTCACCAAAACTATTGTTTTAACACCAACTAACATTGCAAATTAACTATTTTTTTTCAAAAAGATCTACAAATGTTTTACAACAATTTAATATCATCAGTTGAATTTGTCGCCTTCTTCGGTTCGTTCATCAGTATAGGCTGGTCAGATCCACAGTAGGTGACATTACGTCCTTGGAAGCAATGCCTCCACGCTGTCGGCATCACCACTTTGTAGGTATTGATGAGGTTGTTGTTGCTCCGTCGGTAATAGTTGATACACGGGCCGTCCCTGCGCACCACTTGGTTGGCACAACGCGCTACGCACGCGTTCAGGTAAGTCCGTCTGTCGGTCTTAGAACACACGGGGTAGTAAACCCTCGGACATCCGCTGTGGGAACACAAAATTCAATATCAGCCAGTCCCTGGATCTTTCTACATCCTCTGTGATCCAGAGGTACCTGGTTCGATCCCCAGGGGAGTACAATGTTGTGCTTAGTTTGGTTGTTGGTTGGAATTTGTTTAAGTCCGCCTATCATCATCTTACCTAATTCTGTCGCCATAACAACAATTCTTGAATTGTTGCCAGTTCCTCAGTTTGTTGAGGATTTCGGGTGAAGTGCGCGACTACCTTCGGCCTTATTATAACTTGAAACCAGGAGAGATGAAGGCCAAGCGCTTCCCCGTCGTACAATTTTTTATCGACTTTAACGGAGTACCTACGGCTGATTTTCGCTCTCCAGTTCAAACGTAGCTTGTAGTTCAATTCGAAATTACATATCCATCATCATCAACCTATTGCTGTCCACTGCTGCACGCACTACCCTTTTTAACATAATTTTATTTTTTTTATTGTGCAACGGGGAAGCGCTTGGCCTTCAATGGCAGAAAGTGGACACGAACTAAATAAATTTATCTTATCTTATCTAACGTCACCGGAATCCTAAACAAACTGACAACTGGCTGTCTTACCTCTAAATGCCGGGACACAACAATTTAGAATTGTTGGTATGCCGACAGACTCGCGTAAGATGGTAGCTCACCAACCAAACCAGGCCCAATATTGTACCTACTCTGGGGATCAAAACCACTAGACCATAGGCGGTTAAAGCTCGAGATCTTCGAGGTACTGTATCTGTACTGACTTACTTACGCTTACGTGCAGGGTATTTTACTGACGCTTACGTGCAGGGTATTTTACTGACGCTTACGTGCAGGGTATTTTACTGACGCTTACGCGCAGGGTATTTTACTGACGCTTACGTGCAGGGTATTTTACTGACGCTTACGTGCAGGGTATTTTACTGACGCTTATGCGCAGGGTATTTTACTGACGCTTACGCGCAGGGTATTTTACTGACGCTTACGCGCAGGGTATTTTACTGACGCTTACGCGCAGGGTATTTTACTGACGCTTACGTGCAGGGTATTTTACTGACGCTTACGCGCAGGGTATTTTACTGACGCTTACGTGCAGGGTATTTTCTTATCATGAAGCTGGAGGTGTGCCTGCGTGTACAGCTTCGGTATGCGGTAGTGCTCCCACACCTTGTCTTTGTACGGGAGGTACGGTTGAGGAGTCGTGGTTTGTGTGGTGGATTCTGTGGTTGACTCTGTGGTACCATTCGGTGGGGTTGTTGTTTCATCGGTGGTTGTGGTCTCAGTGGTACTGGAACTGTGTTTTACATGGTTAGTGTTGTGTCTTATCGACTCCATTGTGTGAGGCCTAGGGGCTGATACACAATTTATATTAAACGAACGAAATTAAAAAGTTAGCTGGACCAAAAATCATTGACTGTACTAAGAATATATTTGAAGGTAAAAAAACATGGATATAAAAATATTTTTTTTATTACAATAATAGGTTCAGGATTATAGTTCGTAAGTTATGGGAGTCGAAACACTATTGACTAAACTGAATTGTTACCGTCTGCCCCCACGATTGACCCCCACGTAGGGGCAGACGATAACACTTATGGCTATACTAGACTCCATACATTACTTAGTTAGGTTTTTTATTGTTCAATAACGATGAATTTGCTAACGCCACCTGCAGTTACGCACACAAGAGCGTGTGTCTGTATGCATCACAACACAACCACCAGATATAACAACTATTAATCTCAAGTTATTATAAAAATACTTATATTAGTAAATTTCAGTAAGGCACTCACTTACTACTTGCAGAAACACAGCAAACCGATTTCGCCGTACTTGGTTATCAATGTGTCTAGTGCGAGTTTTCGAGATTTGTATGTAAAATAATACCTACCTATTCACCATTCACACCGAGCAAACGAAAAACGAGTGAACCTCAACGAGTGATTTGATTGAAACACTAGCCACCTAGGGTCACCACGCCAGTCAAAACTTTACCCTACCATTCACCACTAGGAGGTAGATCCCCCCCCCCCCCCCCTCCCAACAAACAAATAACTACCCACATAACTGACAACGATACCTACGAAGTGGTGTTGTCATCATCCGCTCGAAGCCCTGAAATAAGGTTGAGGTTTAATTCAATCTTGCCGCCTCTGTGGTCTACTGGGTCTCCTATATTAGACTGTGATTTGTTTATTGTGAAGTGTTAAGATACATATAATTGCAGGCGTTAAAAATGTTTGGAATAGGTAGATACTCACGTATAATATATAATGATATGGTTAAGCAAAATATATAAACCGGTAGTTTTGAAGCCATGAGGAATTAATGTGGATTCAATACGATCAATCAATTAATGAGCAACTGAAAAACTAAATCTAGGAAACACAAACAATATATTTAGGTGCTTTTTAATTGCCAAACGTAAATGCCGGAATTAATTGCCATTTTGATTACTGGCTAAATGAGCAGTTTTTGATGAAATTGATGTTCCAATTAAAAAGGTTATAAGTATTCTCACCAATTCTCTTTCTCCTTATCTCCGTGCGCAGTTTGATAATCTTGGCTCCATTCTCCATGGCTTCTCTTGGAAATCTCTTCCCCACAATATTCGCGCTACTCCCTCGCTTACTAACTTCAAGAACAGAGTCAAACAGCCATAAACTAACATCTCCATATATATGTAATAATGGTCAAAAAAATATTTCTTGCAAATAGGCTTAACGGTAAATTAATCACGTACCTAAGTGTAATATATGAATGGACTCTATCTGTAGATATGTTAACATATTTAGGAGTTAGATTAGTAGGTATAGGTATAGATAGTTCTTTGTGTAGTATGTTTTAACAGCCTCTGTGGTCTGGTGGTTCAACCCACCGATTTAAATTCCAGAGGTCCCGGGTTCGATCCCCAGGGGAGTACAATGTTATGCTTGGTTTGGTTGATGCTAGGATTTTATTTCAGTCCGCCTGGCTAGCTACCAGCTCGCCTAATTCTTTCGCCATAATGACAATTCTTAAAAACAATTGTTGTGTCCGGCATTTAGGGGTAAGATAGCCAGTTTCTCAGTTAGTTGAGGATTCCGCGTGAAGCGTGCTTCCACTTTCGGCCTTATCATAACTGAAAATCGGGTGAAATGAAGGCCAAGCACACCCCCTTCGTACAATAAAAAATACATGACATAATAAGTATGCTTAATATGATACGTATTGTATAAATTAACAGTATAATTATATAACCTAGATAACTGAGCTATAGGTAACAGTGAAAATGTTGATGCAAAATCAATGTTACAATTCCGCACTAGCGCTTTCCCGTCGAATAAAAATCTCTTAGATTTTATTTATCTCAGGCTGAGAAACGACTTTAAATTAATGTTCTTCACTTTTAGTTACCAATGAATTTGTATTTTTTGTGCGGATATCAACCCTAATAGCACTGCAATAGCAAGTGGACTTGTGCGTACTTGGCTTGTGATTATGATGAGAATCATATCAGCCCCGCACACGTCCACTGCTGAACATAGGCCTCCCCCAATCGACGCCACAAAAAGCGAGTCTCAGGACTCCTTCATCCATCGACTCCCCGCGACCGCCACAATGTCGTCAGTCCTTTGAAGGACCCCCGTTACACACACCGTTTCGCGTTTAATCGTCGTCGCCATGAAAGAACCTTTATTCCCCAGCGGTTATCGATTCAGCGAGCTATGTAGCCTGCCTGCCCACTGCCACTTCACCTTGCTGATTCTGAGGGCTATGTCAGTGACTTTGGTTCTTCTGCGGATTCCACATTTCGGATTTTAATACCCGACTATCTAAAAAAAGTACCTATTACTGAGATATTTCACGCAACGCCATCTAGCCCCGAGCTTGTAATGTCCTTTGATAAATAAATAAATATTACAGGACATTAATTTCACACAGCGCCATCTAGCCCCAAACTAAGCATAGTAGTTGTAATATGGGAACTAGATTACGGATAGAATACTTAAATACTTGGTTTCGTAAATACATACGTACTATATGATACAACACCCAAACACAGAACAAATATCAACATTCATCTCACAAATGTTTGTCCTGGGTGGGAATCGAACCCACAACCTACGAGTTACTACCAACTGAGCTATGAGGCTTGTCAAATAATAGGTATATTAAATCCGAAGTTTTCACCGCGGGTACTTTTATAATTATAGTTTATTTGGTGGTTAATTATTTGTTTGTTTCAGATTCGTCTCGTATGCGCCGACGGAACCCGCTACACCAAAGATATAGAGATAGTCCGCAAATGCGCTTGCGGCAAGAAGTGCCCGCGCACAAGCCCCTTCTTGCACTAGAAAGACTGAGATCCGTGTCGCTATGTATCCATGCTGCTCAGACTATCCAACCTACTCAGACTATCCAACCTACTCAGAAATGTATCTATCCATTTTTATTGCTCAGTTTTCAGTATCCGTACTGCACTGAAATGATAAATGTGAAGTGAAGTGCTACTCGGACATACACAGTCTTTGATATAATTACTTTGCTAGCAGAAATCAACGCAGTCATTTCTGCGCTAGTAGATTAACTCTTGTCTTTTATAGAACTATCCCACTCAGGAATATCCAAGATCCATGCAACTCAGGATATTGAGAATTTCAGACTCTTAAATACCTAAAATAAGATTAAACTCAGAATAACTAGATATTCTGTAAAATATATGTAGAGGTATTATTCTTCTTGCACGATTGAAAAGTCTTGAAAACTCAAGTAATTTAACAGTAAAAAAATCTTTCAAAGTTTCTTTTTCTTATGAATATTATTGTAAAAACAATAATAAACGAATTTAAAATAAGCATGAATTTAACCAACTAGCGGCCTAGTAGACCCCCACTTTTTGACTAGTGTATTTTGGATGTATCTTAAAATATGGCAACATTGACATAACGTCCATAGACTTTTTATTATATTGACTATTGTAGCGACTATTTCACTTTCAAATGAATACATTTCTTTAGTAAAGCGAACTTCAAATACCTACTGAATAGTAATAAAGTGAACTAAGTAGGTAGGTACCTATTATGTACCTCTAATTTATTTGACATAATATGGATAAGCTGAAATTAACTTTCTACAGAAAAAAACCCCACAAGTTGTTGCCATAACAATAATAATATAATCATGTTAGTTGTAGAAATAAATTTTAGAGTTATTTAAAAAAAAAACTATATAATCAAAATTCGGGTTTTATTGACAATCATTGTGTTCATTTTATTTATGATAATTATTTATTATTATTTTGTTATTTAAGTAGGAATAGGTACTGAATATTCAGGAAATATTATGTAAGATTAATAACTGCTGCCGCGTACCTTTTTTCTTGCCTAAAAGAGTCTAGATTACTTAGACCCAAGATTTTTAGATATATTGAGATTATACTCATATTTTATATTACTGGTAGCGTAAAACGTAACTCAGTTTTACAACACTACACGACAACAGCAAAATACAATGCTACAAGGATATATAGCCGTAAGGAATAAATAATCCTTTATAAATAATTAAATTAATTGAAAATTAATTGAATTTTAATGAAAATTAATTGAATTGTGATGAAAATTAATTAATCAAAAATTTATTGAATTCCAATTAATTGAATTGAATTTGTACACACGTGAACAAAAATATTTGGAGGTAAAATTACACCATTGTTTAGTTATACTATAAGGTCCCTATATTAAAAAATCACAGTAGGTATATTAAAAATATAATTTATTTTTAAGGCCAGTCACTCAGGCACTTACAAAATACCACTGTCATATCCAACTCCAACTGAGAATAATCAGTTATTTCTAAGAGATATTCAAAGAGAATTTCTTCTTACTTTGTGATGTGCATCTCGTGATTCTTTCTTTGTGATTAATATTTATCTATACATTGACCATTTTGAGTTTTGTCTTACGCTACCAGCCTAACATTGTAAGGTAGGTGTTGAGGTTAAATATTAATGGTTTTTTATATTGCACAATATTGATCTGCAGTTGGTTTGTATCGCTTTTAAATTTAATAACATTGTAAATTTGTAGATTTAAGTCTTTTGTATTATAAACTATTTAAGATTATGATAGCATTCCGTTTAAAATCAAGTTATTTCGAGGTATCTAGGCCTAGGTAGATCCTGTTCAGAAATATCCGGGATACTCATATAATTTGAGTTGGCAATTTAGATATATCCTCAGGCTCTTTTGGCACAAGAGAACTTTTGAGAGGAGACTTCGAGAATCATTGTAATGATATATCCATGCTACTCAGGGTCCGATGCTACAAAACCAATCACTTCACTAAGCTGTGATTTAGTAGAATCGGGGCCCAGGAATGTCCAACACTAAGTTGGCTAATGTTTATTTGTTAGTAACACAGAGTAACGCATTTAATGACCTATTTATGTCAGTATTATGAGTAATACAGTAAAATTGGACAAATTTATAAAAAAAATGTTAGTAGGTATACGTACTTCTTGGTATATTATAGATATTTATATACTTAGTACCTAAATAAGGATTGCTATTGCCGAAATGACACAAAATACAAGTAAAAAGTAAAGAGCAAGGCAAATTTTTTAAACTATTTTCTAGGAATACTTGGAATTCAAGAGTACTGAAATAGTAAATAAGTAGCTACTTATAATATATTTTTCGGGGTCTCAGTTTTCACCTATACCTAAAACATGTTCGTAAGGACTTTGTTGATTACATTTCATATTTTTACAAAGACATGTTATAAGACATTTTTCGCCCTTGATTTTTTTTTTTATAAATTTGCCCAATGTTAGTCATAAGGTATTAAGCTTTAAGTTATTGTACCTATGTCTGTCGGCATGCGCTTTTAGGCCTTTAGCTTTTAGGTTTAAATAATTTAATGAACTTATTTATTTGATGTATTAAAAGATGTTAGATAGATGTTTTGTTTTACTTCAAAACCTGTCTCTCCTACTGAGCTTTAAGAATGTCCAGATAAAAAAAAAATGTCTCACTGTTCCTATAACACAACACATACCTACTAGGAGGTAGGCAGAGGCACGTTTAATCTAATGTTCGGCACAAGTCCAAGGTTTGCATGCTGCAAACGTGATGGGTAATCTTTGCTTAGCGAAACATTTAGCTAGCGACACATGCCAGGATTGTCGAATCTAGCGGTCGTTTTAACCGCCTCTGTGGTCCAAAGGTTCCGGGTTCGAACTCCATGTGAGTACATTAATGTGCTGGGTTTGGTTGGTTTTAGTTTGTTTAAGTCCGCCTGGCTAGCTAGCTTCATTTTACCTAATTCTGCTGCCATAACAACAATTCTGAAATTGTTCTGTTCGGGCATTTAGAGGTAAGATAGCCTGTTCCTTAGTCGAGGATTCCGGGTGAAGTGCGCTCTACCTTCTGCCTTATCCCAACTTGTGACCAGGTGAGATGAAGGCCAAGCGTTTCCCCGTCGTACAAAAAAATCTAGGGCCATGGCAGTTTTCTCATCTTCACAGTCAGAGCATTTGAACGTGCAAATGCGCACATAAACACCGAACAGACCATTGGTGCACGCCCGGATTTGAACCTCCTAAAACAGAAGGCGGGCCAATCAACCCATCTGGCCACACGGAAAAAAACGATTTTAATAAAGAAATCTAGTTTTTCTTTTGATTGTGCTACAGGGAAGCGGAAACCTTCATTTTACTCGGTATCGTATCTGCCTTATAAGGAATCTACCATAACCAGAATCGGTTTTAATCGAAAGGAGGAAGTTATGATAACACCGAAGGCCCACTTCATCCTGAATATAATTGTTGTGATCAAAAAATTATGTCAGTATAATTGACTAGTAGCACGGACCAAATCTTGTTCCATGCTAGTATGTACCGTTGATGGCACAAGTGACAACTTTGTTCCACCACGTTTTCTTTGGCGAAACTTTATAATTGTATTTTTATTATTTATTGTTTAAGAAGAAATATAAAACTTCAACATTCTACTTATTACGGCTTAGCATTTTATTTATAAACCGGAGGTATATATGGTACCGTTGACAACCTTTGGGTACAGAACCCTAAAAACAGAATCGAGGGAAAAAAAGCAACGCGACAAAGGGGATAAAAATCCCTTCAAGTATTCACCACTTCTTACGATCGGAGAGATCGTTTGAGAATCACCTGCTAAGGGGTAGTCGGCATAATGTGTATAGCAAGAAAAAAGCGAGAGTATTTTAAAATATACTTTTATTGTACGCTGGGCGTCGATTCTCCTGATTACATTAAATTATATAACATACATAATTATTGCTAACGTATTATATTTGTAACACTAAGGCAAAGTACAACGCAGCGTCAAAATTACTCGGTTAAAATGGTCCACGGAGAGAGCGTTCAAAGCATATTATGTACTGAAAAAAGTGATATTGTGTTCTGTTACAGCTGAATGATATCTACACTGGTGGTCGGATATACCAATCGCTTTACTATGACAATGGTATCGTAGAACGGACACTAGAATACCAAAAGGCTCCTATAGTATCCATTCTACACACGGACAGGACAACATTCACACGCCATCTATTCGCAAACTGAGCGTAGCTTGTAATATAGGTACTAGATTACGGATACTACTTCTCTACTTTACTTTGTAAATACATACGTACTATATGATACAACCCAAACCCCAAACAAACATACAGCATGCATGTTTGTTAATTTCATCACACAAATGTTTGTCCTGGGTGGGAATCGAACGTACAACCTACATACAGCGCAAAAGGCAGAGGTTAGATAAGCGATTGGTTTAGTAGAATCCTGCCAAAGTCTGGCGCCAAACGGTTCGCCGTGTTCCGCCATTGCCTCCATATTAGACCTTATCCTTGCGCTGCCTGAAGTTAATTTTGAGGCCATATTTACCATAATCAAAACGCCGCATACGTCTCTATGCCAATGCCATAAAATTAACGTATAACATACATCAGTAGGAGTCCTTAACCCATACAAAAGCAGTCTGCCGTTCATTTCCAAATGGCATATCCGATTCAAATGAAATTTTTAAGCGACTTGGTTCACAGAATCCAATCAAAATGTATTTCTTACAAACCTGGATTATACCTGCAAAATTTCATCTTAATTGCAGGTGCCATTTCAAAATTAAACCCCCTAATTCATTAGTACCTCTCATATACAAATTAACAGAGATGGTACTAAAGGGCCGTTTTAGATTCTGCGGGTTAAAAAAAAACCCACCTATTGAACAAGCCAATAAGCCAAGAGCATTCTGTGATATTTTTAAGGATCATTTTGAACCGACAACTATATGTACCACGCAGCACTGATGTTTAATTTACCATAGGGAGTTAGTTTTGTCGAGAGCAGTTTAATCGGGTAAAATTTTGAGGTGATTCACTTAATTGGGTAAAATCCATTATGTGATTCAAAAGTGATTCACTTAATTGGGTAAAATCTAGGGGTGATTCATGTGATTCAAGAGCTTTTGAAAATAATGTTATATACCAATAACCAGTTTATTGATTTGAACAAGAAACAAGTAGATTTTTTGAACAGATCATAAATGAGTCGGTCAGTCATAAGTTATGTGTACTGATAATTATTTCTGGCAAAAAGTTTCAAGGGAATTAGTCCCGCTGCTTGTTATTAAAAATCGGTAGCAATCGGCAGTAAAAAATCGACCAAATAGCTCTCGAAAAAACCTCATCAAATATAAAAATAACACCTTGAGACAATTTTACAAGTTAAATCTAATAATACCTTATTCATAGGCGACCGTCAGATGACAAGTTTTGTTACATAGGATGCCTCACGAAGGCCTAGTAGTACCGCTCTTCTATACAAACGTAGTTTATCGTTCATTTCTAAATGGCACGACCAATTCAAATCACATATAAAATATTCAATTATTAAAAAAATATTTTTAGTTAATAAAAAAAAAAGCACCAATAGGATGTGCCATTTCGAAATAAACGACAAACTTCGATTGTACGAAAATTTTACGAAAGCAACGGTACTGCGGCGCCTTCTTATAATCAATCCATTGATACCCCCTTTTACCCTGTCTTATTAACTAATTTTATTCACACACACATTTCAAATTCGGAACATAAAACATATTTTTTCGTAGTTTAAACAATTAATTCATTTAAGAAATAAGCTAAGGTACAGTCAGGGACATAATTGTCATAACATCCAATGGACTTCATGTCGATATTGAAAAAAATTGGAACAGTATTTAACATTTTTGCAGTATTTATATTTTTTTAGTATTTTTGAAAGCACCCGAGGATTCTGACCCACATTTCAAGACAAAAATTGCCTTTATTGTATGCATTTTTTTTTTGGATATTGTGGCAATAGAAAGAATCATTAGAATTTAACTGTTCATGAGATACAGCCCGCTGACTGTCCGGACAGCGAAGGCTTATTAATAGGGTCCCGTTAGGACCTTTTGGATCCGGAACATATGATAAAAATATAATATATATATATATATATATATATATATATATATATATATATATATATATATAATATATATATATATATATATATATCCATAAAAATGAACATAGGCATTCAGCATTGCATTTTTCAAGAGGCACAGAAACAGAAAGAAAGAGATAAACTGACGGACAGACCATGGACCATGAATAGACTGCGAGATTCCTTAGTAATGACCGAGGATTTTTTTTACAGTACATTAATTTCACACATCACATTTATATTCAAACTTAGCATAAGCTTGTAATATGTGAACTGAATTACGGATAAAATACTTATGCTTTTTTTTTCGTAAATAAATACTTACTATGATAATACAGCACCCTAACAAATATCTATATTCATCACACAACTGTTTGTCCTGTGTGGGAATCGAACCCACAACCTACAGCGCTCAGCAGAGCTCGTTTGGTCAAAACAATTATGTATCTGACTGTACTTAATTTTATTGCAATTTACTGGTTTCTAAGTTAATAGCTAAGTGTATTATGAATTAAGTAATTGCCGTACATATTCACCTGATTTTAAAAACACATCCCTCAAAGTAACAGATTTATTTTAAGTCAAAAGCTGATATTGAAAGATGTTATTTTACAGGTGAAAATGAGCTAAGAACATTTTTTTCTACCATATTAAATGGAAGGTAGTTAAAAGCTTTCAGTGACAAATTTTACAGACCCTCAAGAGTAGACATTTAGAGTGTTAAAGTGAATTTTTAGATGGAGTAGGCTCAACACCTTTTTATTATTCTACGGGTGAGCGCTTGGCCTTCATCTCACCTGGTGGTAAGCCATAAGGTGGAAGCAATCTTCACCTGGAATCCTCATCAGACTGGGGAACTGGCTATCTTACCCCTAAATGCCGGAGCATAACAATTAGAATTATCATCAGACTTAGGTAAGATGGTTGTAACACAGACTTAAAGCAAGACTTACCATCAACAAAACCTAACATATAACATATCTGAAATGAAGATATACTTTAGGTACTAAGCCTACTCCATCTAACAATGTATAAAGTCCCAGAATACTTGTTAAGTCAACTAATAGAGGGGTTTCCTACAATGCTTTCCTCTACCATTACATGGCAAGTTACAACTCAGCTTTCCGGAGAGAAAATATTAATTGCTCACATTTACGAATGTTTTCATTAACTCTATAACTGGCTCTCTTATATTATTACGATTTAAGTAAGGTGTATATTAATAAAAATAGTTTTTTTTTGTCTCAAGAAGAACATTTTCGTCTAACTTTAATACATTTTATTCACAATTTATTCATATTTTTTTTTGCAGTTAGAAAACTAACTTAGGTTCCATGATTACTGCACTGTATTATGCTAAATATGTTTTATTAACATATAACTATGCGTAAACGGAATTATAGTAATTTTTAATTAACAATATTTACAGTTCAAATACTTCCCTTCGCTGACCGGAAAAGGCGAAACAGACGGTTCAAACGCGAAAATTAAAAAAAAAATCGCAGTAGAAGTGATACCTTTATTGTAATGCTAATAAATATATTGACAAAGACAATACCCGCGACAACACACCACAGCCTTTCCCCAACGCTTGGCAACACGCCGCCGGCGTACACACACTATCAATGTTATTTCGTCTCACTCTCACGCAGGCTAAATGCATCTATAGCATATATTTGTCTCTTTTAGTGTCGCTTTTCGTTTAATTCGAGTTTTAAATCACAACGGTGCTAAACAGTTTCGCTTTAAGAATCAATACATCTCTATAGGTGCTAAGATACCCTATTAACAAGCCTGCGTTTTTTTTTAATAATATTTTGTACAAGTAAAAAAATCATCTTCATCATCAACATTAAGCCGACATTCGTCCACTGTTGAACACGGGCCTCCCTAACCGACGACGCCACAATCGAGTCGCAGACATCCATCGACCGCCACAATGTCCTCAGTGGTCTTCATGCGAGAACCATTGCTCCTTAACGGTTACATAAACATACAGAACATAGATATTTGTAAGTGACTTTGTGGATAGGCTACTTTATTTCCAGGTAGCTGGAGAAAGTAATAGCAGAAGCTCACCTCTCCGTCTCCCATGTCGTATGTCACTACATTCCGTGCGACACTGCATATCGGATGTCACTGTGTGTCGGATGTCACTGTTTATCGCTGCATGTCGTGTGTCACAGCATAACGTGTGTCACTGCATGCCGTGTGTCACTGCATATCGGAAGTCACTGTGTGTCGGATGTCACCGTTTTTCACTGCATGTATTGCGTCACAGCATGCCGTGTGTCACAGCACACCGTGTGTCACTGCATGTCACGGTACTCCCTGAAGTCTGGCTCCAGCGTGCGCACGCGCACCCGCTGCCTGTAGTGGTACTCCTTCAGATACGATCGCAGACGGGCAGGTAATGGCAGCTGTTCCACGCCTGGAATACAAAATGGTCGACTTTTCAATCTCTATGACATAAGCACAAAGCTCGAGGCGATAGTTTGTTTGTGTATGTATGTATGTATATGTGTTTGTTTGTCGCTCCTTCAAGCCGAAACGGCCGATCGGATTTTGATGAAATTTGATACCGAGAGAGCTTCTACCTCGTACTGACACATAGGCTACTTTTGTCCCGGGAAAGTGCAGTGTTTTTTTTTTTAATGGTAAGCCCTGATCTAGGCACTAGGCCCTTAAAGGTCGTAGTCTTATGTTTCAGTTATGGTAAAATATGATAATTGGGAGCAAATAATTGCTAGAATAATAGGGACGAAGTGTGTTATTTATGTGAAGGCTCAGGACTTCTTTCTCCACGTATCATTAAGATTATAGCGAAGTGAGAACCACTGTATTGGTCAATATATTCCACATCTATGGCTAAGGCAGTGGTACGTTACAGGTCCTACCACCGATTCCGTTGCCCGGGGTAGAGTAGGACACACAGACTATCACTAGGTGGTAGAACAAACCCACCTCATACACTAAACTGTAATCTAAAACAATAATCTGTATCATTTTGTATTATCTGAAACACTAATGTGTAGTATCTGAAACACTAATCTATAATACCTGAAACACTAATCTATCATATCTGAAACACTAATCTATAATATCTGAAACACTAATGTGTATTATCTGAAACATTAATCTATAATATCTGAAACACTAATCTATAATATCTGAAACACTAATCTGCATTATCTGAAACACTAATCTATAATATCTGAAACACTAATCTATAATATCTGAAACACTAATCTGCATTATCTGAAACACTAATCTATAATATCTAAAACACTAATCTGCATTATCTGAAACACTAATCTATAACATCTGAAACACTAATTTGTATTATCTGAAACACTAATCTATAATATCTGAAACACTAATTTGTATTATCTGAAACACTAATCTATGATATCTGAAACACTAATGTGTATTATCTGAAACACTAATCTATAATAATATCTGAAACACTAATTTGTATTATCTGAAACACTAATCTATAATATCTGAAACACTAATCTGTATTATCTTAAACACTAATGTGTATTATCTGAAACACTAATCTGCATTATCTGAAACACTAATCTGCATTATCTGAAACACTAATCTATAATATCTGAAACACTAATGTGTATTATCTGAAACACTAATCTGTATTATCTTGTATTATCTGAAACACTAATGTGTATTATCCGTGCATTATCTGAGACACTAATCCGCATTATCTGAAACACCAATGTACATAATGTCGTATTACCCGCGACACTTACCGTCATAGGTAGTGGTGGACACGATAGCGGCCCTCGCCAACTGTTGCAGCGCGAACGGCCGCGTCCTCGGGAGCGGCGCCGTCAGCATCGGCTCGAAGAACATCACACACGCCGGGTCCTGCGACACATTACATATATAAATATCACAGGACATTCATCTCACACGGCGCCATCTAGCCCCAAGCTAAGCATGGCTTGTAACATGGGAACTAGATTACGGATAGATAGATAAATAGATAAACTCTTTATTGTACACCAAAAAACAAAAATAAACAGACAAGCAAGAAATACACTTAAACTAGGTACAATGGGCGGCCTTATTGCTAAAAGCGATCTTTTCCAGGCAAACTTTGAATGGAAAGGATAGTAAAGAGCAGACAAAGCGGTGTACTAAAATATGATATAATAATGATAAAATACAATGATAGAATACATAAATACTTTTTTTTTGTAAATACATACCTATCATACAATACAACACCCAAACACAGAACAAACATCTACATTCATCACATAAATGTTTGTCCCGGGTGGGAATCGAACCCACAACCTACAGCGCAGAGCTACTACCAACAGAGCTGAGAATCTTGTTTACACATTACACATTACATATAGCATGTATCGCGATAATACGCCTCGTAGCTCAGTGTGTGTTCCATTCCCAGCCGGGACAAACGTTTGTGTGATGAATATGGTTTTTTTTTATTGTACGACGCAGATAGGCCTTAATTTCAACTTATCAAGATTTTATCAAGTTATGATAATGCTAGAACCCTCAATAAGCTCAGGAACTAGCTACCTTACCTTTAAATGCCGGAACATAATTTATAATAATATAATTTTGAATAAAAATATTTCACTTTGACTTTGAGTACCTACCCTTCCGTATATCCGGAAAATGAGTAAGTACACTTCCGTATATACGGAAAACGGAGTGCAAGATTTTTTTTCTTAATATTTGTCTAAGCATTCCATTATATTTATTTATATATTAGGATTAGGGCAACCTACCTACCTGTTTTTACCCCTATTTTTATATTGACTTATGTACCTACTAACAAAATGTAAATCTATGTTATCCGAATAAATAAATTTTCAATTTCAATGATGTACGAATGTATCACAATATAGACCTTGTAACGTTCGACGAGCCTGCGACCGACAGTGTTTACGGAAAGATACGAAAAACGAGTAACAACCCTTCCGTATATACGGAAAATGAAAAACCTTCCGTATATACGGAAAATGAAAAACCTTCCGTATATACGGAAAACGAAAAACCTTCCGTATATACGGAAAACGGAGTGCAAGTTTTTTTTTTTTTTTTTTCTAAATTGTTATTAATTCTTTTGTTTTGTATATGTATCACAATACAGACCTTGTAATGCTCGATGAGCCTGGTGACAGTGGGCGCGGCGAACACGGCCGGGTCGTGCGAGTCGAAGCTGAACCGATGCTGGTAGTGTTCGATGCGCGCGTGCAGCGACCGTCCGTATTTACGGAACGACACGGAGAACAGGTGCTCTTCTTGTGCGGAGTCCCGCAGGAGGAATGTGCCTGCGACCGAACTGCGATTAACGCACAGCCTACCCATAGGCTGGCCGAGACCCGGGGCCCGGCTTGGTGAATTAATTAATGAAAATACTTTGTTGCACAATGTGCAAATAAAATATGATGTCTGGTTTGTGACGGAGATTATTTCTCAAATACAAAGTAATTAACAAACGATAAAAGTATGCCTTCATTACATTTTTCGAGGTTCTATAGAGAAACATCAAAAGTAATACTCCGATTTTATCGACTCCCTTCCCTATTGAGTGAATAACAACAGATAGACCAGCTTTCATGAAATTTCAAATACCCTCTCTTATCTAGCAAGGCCTGATGATCATCCTTCGCCCCTTCATCTTAAAAACCACCCCTAATAAGGTCAATAATAAACTCATTTTAAAATCTGCAGTCTCAACCCCTATTTCAAATGATATTTCATGTTTTGACACATTTTCAAGACTTCAATCTTATTTACCCCTTTTGCAAACCTTATGTAAATACAGGGGTGGTTTCAGCAAATCACAAGAAAGTTAATTATGAAGTCGAACCCCTTTAACAGTCAATACTACAAGACATACCAAGCGATTTAACCCCTTAACAAAGGGGCGCGCCCTTTGTTACGAAAACCGCCCCTAATAAAAAATAAATTATATATATTATCAATGTGCGCTTTCAAATGACACCCCACAAGCCAAAAATCCTCTCGTCTCAAAAACTACCCTAAAGTCAAAAAGCCCTCGTACCGATTGCTGGGTATTAATATAAATATGGGCGACAAATTGTATTTCTTTTCATCCCTTTTCATCTTTAAAACAGGTACAGGGTGGGTCGTACCTTCTGGTTTGTTGTCGAGCAACCGTTCCGCTTCGTAGCGATCCATCTTCCCCCAATAGTAGCCGCACGCTGTAATCTCCTGAAGGTCCGGCACCAGGCAATGGATATAATCCACCTGTACGTAACATTCAATCAATATTTATTAATCATATAGCCTCATCGCTCAGTAGGTAGTGACTCTGCCGTCTGCGCTGCAGGTTGTGGGTTCGATTCCCACCCAGGACAAACATTTATGGACATAATATGGATTCTGTGTTTGGGTGTTGTATCATACAGTACGTATGTATTGACAAAAGTATTTACTAAGTATTCTATCCGTAATCTATTTCTCATAATTACAGGCTATGCTTAGTTTGAGGCTAGATGGCGCTCAGTAAAATTAATGTCCTGCAATATTAATCTAAATATATATAACTCAAAGGTGACTGACTGACTGACATCTATCAACGCACAGCCCAAACCGCTGGACGGATCGGGCTGAAATTTGGCATGCAGGTAGATGTTATGACGTAGGCATCCGCTAAGAAAGGATTTTGATTAATTCTACCCCCAAGGGGATAAAATAGGGGATGAAAGTTTGTATGAAACTTTGTCAATTTTAACCCGATCGGTCTGAGACTTTGCATGCATAAAGCTACTATGACGTAGGCATCCCCTAAGAAAGGATTTTGAGATTTTCGGTTACTTTTTTAAAATGGCTAAAGAAAATCTGAACGTTAATGGAGAAGTTGAAGAATTTACTGTCGTTTTTAAGTTTTGTAGGCCCTCATTTTTTACACACGCTAAACAAAAGTAAAGCCGCAAAAACTATACCTAATTAAGAATCATCACGCGAGCGAAGCCGCGAGCAAAAGCTAGTATATTATATAATTAATACCTAGACTCGCATTGGGTCTACCTTAAAAACAACAGCAACCGAAAAGTTACAACTAAGAGTATATGTAACTGGCGCTAACAACCTGACGATAATTGATACATATTTTTTTATTTATTGTCCGACGTGGATATGCTTGGCCTTCATCTCACCTGGTAACAAGTTGAGATAACGAAGGTGGAGGCGCACTGCACCCGGAATCCTCAACTAACTGAGCTACTTGGCTATCTTACCGTTACAGACTTAAACTCCCACCACCAACCAAACCAACCACAACATTGTACTCCCCTGGGGATCGAACCGGGGACCTCTGGATGTGACATACCTGCGTGTGCACCTTCCCGGCCAGCTGGGCGCCCTGGGAAGGCTGCAGCGAGGGCGCTCTCAGCAGAAGCGCCCGAATTTCACTTCCACACACCACCTGCAAAACAAAACGATATGTCATAGTCATAGTCTAAAGTCATAGTTTTAAGGTTTTGTTTTATTGAAAATGAAATATCTATGTAATAATATTCCGAATCCAGTTTGACATATTTTGAGATGTTAATGTTTTTTTTTTTTTTTGACTTGTCTCTAGGAGAATCACATTTTAGTTGACTTGCTTATAAATATAATATGTTTTTGCCTGAAATTTTATTTATTTAAGGTTGTGTGTTATTGAAAATTGAAAATGAAATACCCATGTACCCAAACAAGCCTCATAGCTCAGTTGGTAGTAACTCTGCCTTCTGCGCTGTAGGCTGTGGGTTCAATTCCCACCCAGGACAAACATTTGTGTGATGAATATAGATGTTTGTTCTGTGTTTGGATGTTGTATCATATAGTACGTATGTATTTACAAAAAGTATTTAAGTATTCTATCCGTAATCTAGTTCCCATATTACAAGCTATGCTTAGTTTGGGGCTAGATGGCGCTGTGTAAAATTAATGTCCTGTAATATTTATATTTATATATTTATTTACATTTAGATACACAATGTAATTATATATTTTGAATCCATTGACAAATTTTGAACTGTTTTAGTAGGTGGTTAAATTTTTATTGATTTTTTTGTTTAATTTCTGTCATTTAACTTTGTTTGATAATTTGTAGAAATAAGTTGAATTCGGTGAACTAGATACCTATTACTAACCTATCTTAAAGTTCAACATATTTTATGTAAAAAATTGTGACTTGCCTTGTATAGCAATCTTTGTTATAATGTGGCCAATAAATGAAACCTGAAATCTAAAAATATATATATATATATACCTAATTATATGCTTACAAGCTAGCGTATACCTATACCTACTCACGTAAAGTAGATATTCGGTAAACACCTAAACATAAAGTGTTACATAGAAGGACAAAGTATAGCTCCCACACTAGGGAGTTGGGGTGTTGCGGGTAGCTAGTCTCTTTCTTATAAAAGTTGTTATCATAGGTAACAAAATAATTGATACTAGCGGTTACTGTAGATAAGTAATTTATTGCATTATTTATATAAAGGCACAATGGTCTTATGAATGAAAAAAGTTGGACATGATAACCCTATTAGGGCATAGCAATAGTGTGAAAGCTGAGGGTGAAAAACAATACACTGTTCGATACATAATACTATCATATTAACAGGTATATAATGCACATTAGCCGATAGGATTAAGTGTGCGAATTGGTTTAGCGTTTCCGGTTTGAAAAGATGCGGGTTGTGAATTTTTGTGTCATTACTACATTTGTCAATATAAAAAATATTAAAAAGTACAATTAAACTAACTATGTACTTAGGAATCAGTCAGATTACCTAAGGACCGTTACAAACGGCCTATAGGTAACTCAACTGTTCCAGACCAGTGCCAGACGGTAGCGTGCCCAACACACTGGCTGTGTCGCCTCAATCAAAAGCCCCGCAAGATTTTTGATAACCCGCAGGGCACCGGACCCAAAATATTTAGATTATGTAACCAAGTACCTGAAAGTGCGGAGGTAACCGAATGGAGCCGTCGTTCTGTTGCGATGCTCCTTCGGCGGGCAAGTCGCCTTCCGAACTGAAACATTTAAAAGGCAACTTTAAAAAGGTATGTTAGTTTTAGTAAAGTTATGATAAGGCCGAATGAATGAAATAAACTGAGGAACTGGCTATCTTACCTGTAAATGCCGGAACACAACATTAAAAAAATTGTTATATCGACCAAATTAGGTAAGATGTTGGTAGGTAGCGGACTTAAACAAAATCCTACCAGCAACCAAACCAAGCACAATACTGTACTCCCCATGGGGATCGAACCCGGGATCCACTAGACCACGGAGTCGATTACTACTGACCCATTTTTCTTTTATGGATCAACGCTTGACCTTGAAACTTGCACAGGCAAGGTGATTTGTGGGTCAAAAACTCTTTTTTATTTTTTTAATATACGACTGGGAACTGCTTGGCCTTCATCTCACCGAGCATATAGCTTGGCCAGTTATATTCTACCTTTGTTAGTAATATTGGCTACTCACGTCCTGGGCGCCACGGAAAGCACATACACCTCGGCACCCTCGTGATTTTCTCTCGCTGTATCATTATCTGTAAGTGAATACATTAAAACAATTAAACCCTTATTATATTAAGGCCTTATCATAACATGACACCAGCCCCCTCAGCACGGGGAGGAGATAAAATTTATGTACTCTATTTTTATCCACCTTGTCAGATTAATTTCATTTTGTCTCCCGATGGTGGATAAAAACAGAGGACAAACATTTTGTCCCCGCCCCGTGCTGAGGGGGCTGGTGTCATGTTATGATAAGGCCGAAGTTGGAGGCGCATTTCACCCGGAATCCTCAACAGCCTGAGTAACTATCTCTAGGCTATCTTACCTCTATATGCCGGAACAATCTATGGCGACAGACGTAGGTAAGATGGTGGTAGCAGCAACCAGTTTCCGGAGTACCACCAATTTTCACGCTCCAATATAAACCTTGCTTGATCATATCGAAATGGTATGTACGATTCAAATTAAATTATGCAGGTATAATCATATAGAGTTAAGGCGTCCATCCATAGACTCCCAAAGAAACACAGTCAATTATACCCCAGCGGTTATCGGTCCTCCGAGCTATGTGGCCTGCCCACTGCCACTTCAGCTTGCTAATTCTGAGTTATGTTAGTAACTTTGGCACTCTTGCGGATATCCACATTCAGGATATTGTCCTCTTATAAGCAGCAACCACGTCTCAGATCCGTAGGTCTGAGTAACACCCACATATAAGACTTTCGTCTCTGGCTCTGCGGTATCTTTGACAAGAAGATATTCCGAAGCATTTTTTCAGAGTTTGAATTTCTCTGGGACCATTTACCTGAGTTTATGACAATGGCATCCAATTCTCTTCTAAGATCCCTCGCACCTATCGTCAGGACTGCGGCCAACCTGTCAAATAATAAAATTTATTAGAACATGATACCCGGAGGGTGTATATATTAATTCATTTTGTAGATGGTTTTGTGTTTGATTGCTATCTACCCTGATTAATATCAAATGATACAGCCTACGATGGAGCACCCACGAAGACTCCAATGTTGAAGTTTGCCTCGCTTCTGTAGTGCTTCGGGCATGTTTGCAGAATACCTGAGAATTACCAGAAGCTAACGCGCTCATACGCGGTGCACAAGAGCAAGTCTAAGCCTTTGTTATCTGATAACAATAATTACAAATTTAAGGGTCTAATTTTGACAAATTTGCAGTATTTTCACCTGGTTAGAACATGTGTCTCGACACCTTAAAGGTTTACTATAATTTAGCAATTTAATACAATCACATTTAATTTTGACTGACGGCGTCTTCAGACTGTCAGTTTTGACCTTTAACCCTGAGGTCATTGGCCCTAGAGTGACCTCACCTGTCGTCGCTGACGCGCCTATAAGCGGTGCACACACACGCCTGTCGCCGCCAGCGTCGTCGCCGACACGCGCATTCTCGCCCGCTCCATCTGTGCAGACAACTTATCATCAACTGCTTACGTATCGTGTTCTGGACCAGGGAAATAAAACAAATAGGCTGCTTTTATCCAGGCACTACCGAGGGCGAAGCCGCGAGTAGATGCTACTCGCACGCACAAAATCAACAACGCAAATTACATATATTTCTATATTTCTTATTTGAAGGGGACTTTTTGAAAAACAAACGAAATGCAGCGGTACTTCAGGTGCATACGATCAAGAATCCCGTATATGGTACCCACACCATAGGGGCAGCCTAATGGTTGGCACACTGATATCAGACCTAGAGGTCAAGCCCTAGAGGGGGGGGGAGATGTTTTGGCTTTGTATTTTTTCGATGGTGGAGATACTACTCGGACAGAAGCTAGTTTATAATATAAGTAGGTCAGTACCTGTCAGTGACCGCGCTAACGTATCTGTGGACGCTGCTCGGCGACTCCACGTAGCGCCGGCGCTCCCAGGCTCCACAGCCGCACGTGCATTCCCCGGCTGAAATCACACCCACATACAAAAGTTGAACAAAGAAGGCCCGTCCCCGTCCCTCCCTCTGCCATCCTCACAGATCCGCTCATGGATAAGGCTTCACACCCGGGACCTGCACACCGAATGTCGACAGGCCAGAGCAGCGCTACCGACTTTCACCAAGACTAACACGACGACTCCTAAACCTTAAGGACAAGATCTCCGAGCCATGGTTGGGTCACTAACGGTCCACTGCCCACTAAATAAACACTCATTCAACATTCGAGCAACGGACAGCCGGACAGCCCCATAGCAGAGGGTGTCTACACTATGAGGAATCAGCTGCCCACCTAGTCCTGGAATGCGGGTCGTGGGAGTCATAGCACCACGCAAAGAAAACCTCGACAACCCGAGGTCACTCCGTGAAGCCTACAAAGACCCCAGGTATATTCTGCATTTCTGGTCGGAGTTAGGCTGGCTGTACTATCCGGATATTACTCACGCACAATGGACCACTTATGAGTGCAGGATAGTAATTTTCATAGCTCAGAGCTCAGTTGGTTGTAGCTCTGCCTTCTACGCTGTAGGTTGTGGGTTCGATGCCCACCCAAAACAAACATTTGTACGTTTGTTCTGTGTTTCTTTGTTGAATTGTATGATAAGCATGTAGGTATTTCAAAAAAGTATTATATCCGTAAACATCCCATAATACAAGCGTAGCTTAGTTTGAGCCTAGATGGCGCTGTGTAAATTAATGTCCTGTAGTTTTTTTTTTCTTTTGCAAAGGTTGAACAAGTCGCTCTGCCATCCACACACGATAACTATGCCACTGTTGGTTTAGTGTTCCATCACTAGTTGATGCTCTTAATTCTTGAATGTACACAAGCACATATATTTAATGAAAAATAGGCGAGCTTAACAATTGTAGAGTTTTCTAAATAGCTTGCTAATATCCCTCTGTCATTAAAGAGGTTTCTGGCAACTGAGCTGTGAGGTTATACATTGAAGTTGTACAACAAGCCTAACTTATGAGAGGGAATATCGGAGGAACTCCATTACTTGCTTAAAAAAATTGAGAAGATTTATTTCATCTTTTGAATACACCCCACAAAACAAGCCAGTCTGTGGCTCCAGTTTTGACAAGATGGTGGTTGCGTTTAGTGTCCTGTGTTAAATGCTGACCACTGTGATCTTCGTGTCTCAATTAACAAGGTGATGTAGCTCCAACCAAGCAACTATCTAAGAAGCTGTTGAAACTTACTTTTCCGTGATGTCTGCTGTCCCATGGTTTTCGTATTAGATGAATGACGGGTGGTTCGACCAGCGAACTACCATCTGAAACAGGCAACAACTTATGAGGCACAATATACAAAACCACATTTAGAATGAATTGACTGAATGATAGGCGTGGGCGCCGCGCCGGCGTGACGCCGCCCCGAAACGCGGCGCGCCGCCGCCGCCGCCGCCGGTCATTTGTGAAAAAAAAATTGTCATTTAAGATCAAGCTAACGCGCGTGTGATTGGTCAGCGGGTGAAAGAGCAAACACACCCGCTAGAATATGCGGCTTGCGCTTGTTATGTAAACACGTTTGCCTGAGTTTTGTGCGTGGAAGTTTTTTGTGAAAACGGTTTTTTTTTAAAAGTCTCGCGAACCCTATCCCTAACGCGCGTGGACAGTGGGCGAGCAGACTACATTTAGTGACCGTCAGTACGACTTTCGCCGGAAACGATCTACAGGGGATCTTCTAGCGTATGCCACACACATCTCGGGTGAAGCCATCGAAAGACACGGGGAGGCTATCGCAGTTTCCCTGGACATTTCGAAGGCTTTTGATAGGGTTTAGCATAAGGGTCTCATTAGCAAACTTTCATCCTAAGGGTTACCGTCCAACCTTTTACGGTGAATCACAGACTTTCTGAGGGAACGATTTATTCGAGTAGTCATTAGTGGCTGTTCGTCCGATCTATTGGCTATAAATCCTGAGGTATAAGGATCTGTTCTATCAGCAACTCTATTCCTGCTCCATCAATGATCTGCTAATACCAGGTATCTATGGGTGTATACGTGGGTGACAGCACAGTTGTTGATAAATACTTTGCCAGTCCACGTGTTAGTTCGGGACGAAATTCGCAGCCTCCGTAGGGAGATAGTGGAGCGATTGAATCTCAAGCTTTGTGTCTGAATGGGGTGACGCAAATCTTGTAAGTTTATCACTTCCAAAACTCAGGCTTGTGTGTTCTTTGCAAAAAATATTTGTTTTTCAAGTGAGTTGGTGATCAATCGTTGGCTCTCATCAATAAAAAAAAAAAAAGAGCGAAATCACCAGCCAGAATGCAGCTTGCGCTTGTTATGTAAACACATTTGCCTGAGTTTAGTGCGTGGAAGTTTTTTGTTGAAAGTCCTGCCTTGTGTGTGTAATGCGCATTTTTATTAAATTTTATTAAAAATGAGTATTTACAAACTAGCAAAAACAAGCGTCACAAAACATTTGATGAATGTGTTTTTAACAAAAAGTTTATGATTATGATCCAATATTGGCTACAGTCTTGACAGATAACCCAGCAAAGATAGCGAAAAGCAAGGAGGAGTCATTCGCGCTGTAGTTGAACATTTTTGGCTAGATTCAATAAGTACCAATTTAAAAAAATATTGCCACGCCGCTGACGACTTTTTTGGACGCGGCGCCCAACTCTACTGAATGAACACTTTATTATACACAGAAATAGAACCATACAAAAATTTGGTGACAATGGGTGACTAGTCAAATATAAGCTTGGTGTCCTCTTGGACCTTAAATCTTGCAGATAAGAAGCAATGCAGTAAGCTTACCCAGCACATGCCTATAAATCCTCTGATTTAATATGATGACTAACTGTATCATATAATTCTTAAAGGTTGAGTTTTCATAAGAATCATAACCTGTAAATATTTGTTAGGGTTCGGAATAAAAGGCCTGATAAATATGTGGATGTGAAAGTCTGTTTTTAACATTAGACTTCTTGTACAGTCACCCTGTGAGTTCAGTAGTGCTAGCATGAGCAGAGTGAGAAAATGAGAAAACAAGATGTATTCATTCTTAATGTCTGAGTGAAGACATAGGTATCTTGTTTTATCATTGTCTTGCACTGCGCTACTAGTTGGTAATATTCTACTCTGCTATACACCACACACTAATACACTACATCTAAATACCAAGCATGGTGAATCACCTTGCAACAATACTTATTGTGGGTAGATTAACCATAAGACCCAGACTAATTCCTACCAATTTAGAGCAATTAGTAGATTAAACTGAGTCACCCACAGTCACACAGTTCACTTTAGACTATTGTATGAGTCTGATGAGATAGAATTAGATTACAATTATGGCATAGCCGCGGTGATGTAACAATATATATACTTAATGTAAATTATAATGTTTGTTTATTTGACTGTTTTGTGTAACACCATATCAAATGGCTTGGTTTGAATGAGTAAGTGAGTTACTGACTGACATGCAATGCAGTCTTAGGCCTAGATCCTTGAAAATTGGAAGGTGTCTTAGCACTGCAAGGCATAGGGTGTATTATTGAAAATTTCCATAGGATAATGAAAACAAGTTCTGTGTGTCCCAAAAGTAGAACATAAAATAGCAAAATAAATTAAAATAAGAGCTTTGTTAGGTACTTAAAATGATTATAAGTGTCCTCGATACATTGAGGAAAAGGGCACTCCTCTTATCACAAGTTTTATATTAACAGAAGAGTAGATGGACTGTATTCTTTTTCTGGGGCTGCTGTGCACACACACTTTAGTATCTACTAGTCAGTGACTGAATAAGAACCTTGGTATGAAAAAATTAAGACAGTTCTACATGTAAAATGTAAAAAGACGAAAGAGGAAAAGTTTCCGTACTTAGACTACAGTTCTAAAAATAGCACCTCTAGTGCAACAGAGGCACAATGGTAAATAAATACTTTTTCAGTAGAAATGCTTCAAGTTTCAAAAATATAAATTCATTTTCCTAGTCTATGATAATAAATTTATACTGGAATACCTACATAGAAGAAGGTACATATTATAATGAATTCTTTTTTTTTATAATACATCAAAGACTGAGGTATGATAAGTATGATTTAGAGGAGCAGGATGTGGTAAAAGTTGTATCTGAAGAAGAGGGCCGGAAATCGGAAAAGAAAAGAACCAGTTTGAGATGGGACCAGTCCATACAAGTTCACTAACCTCAACATCAACTGACCCAGATCAAAAACAGTGTTGGTATTCGTTGCCTTGTAAACTTGCATCAGACAGAAAATGAATAAACAGAAAATATGCACTGAAACAGTCTCACTAAAAAACAATAATAAATAAGTAACACATGAGTGGCAGGTCCGCCATTTTGCATTCTGCTGCGCTCAGAAGATGAATCAATTCAATGCACTAGATGTCATTGTATTGAATTAAGGTAGGTACTTACGTCTGGTGTATTGACTGTATTTTTCTATCGTACTAGGTATGTCGTTTTCGTTTAGTTTCAATGCATTTTCGTCTGCACTAGGTTTGCACTGATGAATCACCACTATAATAAACAACAGTTCTGACACTCGTTCGTATCGTATTTTCTTGTATTGAACAGCTGATAGCTCACTAATATCATAGAAAAGTCACACGCTGTGAAAAATGCAATGAAACACTGTATGTTATTATTTTGAGAAGTAAATTGTGAATTGTGAAAAAAAAACACGACTAAAAATCAAAATAAGCGCAGCGCTAAGCAAAGAGAATACAATACAAATACTATATACTGTACGTTTATGTAACGTAGAAAACATATATTTATTTTACTGTCTAAAGCCAAAGAATAGAAACTCGGAACAATGAAACATGACGGCTGAGAGCCTCCGTGGGTACACGATAGACGGCGCTAAAGATGATATTATCAGCAAAAAACTTCTTGATCATCATCATCACCACTCTTTTTTTTGTCATCATGTATTTTTTTGTTACCAGTATACAATGTAAATATTACCCAGGTCATTCCATTAAAATGAAGTAGGTTTACATAAGGTAGGTACATAAACTTGTAAGTACACAGATGCTACAACTACTTACTAGTAGAGATAAAATATAGAATAAACATTCATATATTTTAGATACAGATAACTGATAAAACGTTCGCGCTACCATCATTGAGTATTTTACAGTATATTATAGCGCTTTTTTACCTCTATGATGTTGTTAGGTACTAGATTATTTGGACTAGAGGTCCCCATTTAATAATTTTTAATAATTTATTTATACATTAATATGAATAATATACTAATAATAATTTAATGTAATAGTTATTTTACCTATTATATTAAACCACCAGTGTTTAGTTTTGTTCCGGGTTTCTAAGCCTACACACCTAAAATAAAAACAAGAATGCTTTTAGATTTAGAGAAGATGGTTCCACCCTAGTACACCTAGTACATTCAGGAAAAATGGCGTAGGTGCTCATGCTTAATCACAACGGTCTATCTGATTCTGTCTAAAATATTTATTAATGCCTTAGTGACATTTTGTTAAATTAACAGTTCGGTAGATAATATATATAGCTACCAACATATTTGGTAGATACATCTATAAGCTTGAACTTGAATTTTGTACAATATAAAATGGCAATGAAATTCATTGCACGCCTGGTGTTCTGAAATACGGCATGCGTTTTCAAGGAAGAAACATTCCCCCGGGTCAACAGCTCACGTTTCGAGGGTTTCAGCAATTTTAGAGAGACAACTCGCGTGGTCAGAAGTTGCTGCACAGTTGTGCTGGTAATCTCAGCTGATGGGTCAGGATCAAATAGGTGACGTCTGAATAAATAGTATATACAAAAAACAATCGGTAGGTATCTTTTAACCTACCTACTCAGGTGGATGCTGCTGCCTATCTTTTGGTAGGTACTAGGTACCTACATAATCGCAAAACGACTCTTACAACATTCACAAAATCTTAATTATTGATCGAGTGATCGAAGCGAACATGATCTCAGAGTTGGGAAATTCGGCACTGTATGTGTTGCTTAATATTTAACCTAAATTAAGCTAGCACCCTGTCGACAATTGGCCACAGGTTCATACAAAATAAAACAATGTAGAGCGAGATAGCGCTATGTCGCTCTCGCTCACATAATGGAGGTAAACAAAGGCAAACCTTTCACAGACTTATCTTATTCTAAGAAAAGGTAGACTAACAAGAAAAAAAAAAAAAAGCTGTTTTAGCTCAGTCAATCTAATTAAAACTAAGAGCTGTAACAAACTCAATATCGAAACTTTAAATGGTTTGTTACTGTCAAAACAGCATGTTAAACGTTTCGGGTGCTGTGAAAATTATAAACCAGCAAGTGAAACGCTCAATTTAATGAGCAGTAAAAATTTGTATAAGACGTAGGTAATTTTATTAGTAAACTTTCTAACCTTTAGATATGCACGACTTTATTATTCACTTCTCCCTTTGAAATACGATTTTTTTCCATAGTGGCGTACGATCGCTCAAAAACATCTGGCAACACTGAACGCAGCTGATGGCAAGGCACGGACACTAATGGCTGAACATTTTGAATATTGTCGTACCTACCGTACAGTAGCAGATAGAAAAAATATATGTTATATAATATATATAATCTTTTCACTATCGTTAGGTACTTGGTGAACGATCACATTTGTTAAATTTTCTTCTTGTTTCACTTTTATTAATATTAAATTGATTACAAAAAATAATGCGACACGTTTGGCTCAGCGACAAAAATTTTCATGAAAACGGATTACTACCAGATAGTTAGAAAGTGTTGTATACCATATAAATAAGTAGTTTTTTTTGCAATTTTAATATTGTTTGCGTTCAGGGCCCTGTTAAAAATGCGTGGGTTAATTAGTTCAGACAATCAATACACAATGACAATATACCTACCATTTTATACTGTCAAACCTTTTGACTTATTTTTCTTTTTTATACTTTGGACTTTTGCGCAGTATTTGCGTTACATTTCCATCGCTGTAGGAAGACTTATTGTAGTTTATAGCTAGCAGGAACGTGGTATGAAGATGCCTTCAGCTTCATTGAAACACTCGTGTAGCACTGTATTAATTTTTGCGACGAAATTTTCCGTTTTTGTACCTATATTCGCTGCAGTCCGGCGGCTCATGAAAATGAGCCGTTGGATGTTTTCCTCAATTTACTTACACAGTAGTAGGTACCTACACAAAATAACCTAGTTCCTAAATTAACTTACTTCAAAATATTTAAAGTAAGAGCTACCTATATGAAAAAGTGAAACAAATTTCGAAATTGTGATTCTTTATTATATTATGAAAATGATAATAACATTAGAATCTTAGGGCCAGATAATGCTCTCAATCCATGGCAAATATTTAGCAACCTTCGTGTAGACGCCTCCTCCGCCTTGAAACCCACAATCTCGCCCAAATGACGTCACTCCGATAATAGTGTGCATACAGGAAGGATAGTGTGTGTCGGTCTGAAGCGGGCCTCCACTGTCACCCTGTGGAATGAATTGACGTAAAAACCTCAAACGATCCACTATTGGATTAACCTCATTAAAATCTGGGGAATAGCCATAATCTCTGCTAGTGGGTGGGTTGAAAACCGCAGTAAGTATTGAAAATAAACTTTAATCTACCTACTTGAAACGTAGGTATATTGCTTTGATTGATGTTATTTCATTTTCCTGCCACTTAAGCGCACTATTTTACATTACTATATTACATTTTTTTTATTATTTGTTCTGAAAATGGAATACCAAACAGGCATTTTAGAATTATAAGAACCCAGATGAATCATCTGGTTTAACCATCTCAATTGGTACCTATCCCTGAATACGTTTTTTTTTCCAAACAAGTGTAAATAATGATCTTAAAACCAATTGAAAAAAGCTTTCAGGGCTTAGTTATGTTCGATTCCCATGGGGAGTACAATATATTGTGCTTGGTTTGGTTGGTGGTAGGACTTTGTTTGGGTCTGCCTGGCTAGCTACCGCCATCTTATCTAATTCTGTCGCCTTAAATAACAATTCTAAAAAGTGTTGTGTTCCGGCATTCAGAGGTAATATAGCCAGTTCCTCAGTTTGTTGAGGATACCGAGTGAAGTGCGCCTCCACTTCGGCCCTATCTTAACTTGTAAAAAAAGTTTAATTTTATTACATGAATATCAAGGAATTGGGCAGTGGTATTAAAAAGACATCGCCTCCCATTCCCTATCCCACTGGTTTGAAACCATAATCACCCCCCAAACCCATTGTTTACCGGACAAGTATCTTTGACAGCAGTCTTGTCTCCGTAGCACATTTGGCCGCTGTGGTCGAGCCCGCTCCGCAGGGTGTGATGCACCGGATACTGTTCCTCGCATTCTTGCTCCGAGAACTTAGTCAGTTTCACCTGGAACCATGTGTTTTGGGGTGAGTATTGGAATTCGGGAACTGTGTCAATTCAAGTTTATTTCCCCCCTGTAGTTTCAATAGTGCAACGTGTACGAACTTTCATTTAGGCTTTTATATTAGCTTTTGCCTGTGGCTTCGCCCGAATTTCACCCACACGGATAAAACGTTGCCTTCAAAAAGTAATATCATTTATTTATATTGTAGCCAACAATTGATTAATAGGACATTATATTTAACCTTAAAACAAAAATGCGTGTAAGTGCTTTTAAATCTAACATTATGTGAGTACTTAGGTAGATGTAACTTTAAACAAAATACAATACAATACAATACAATACAATAAGTTTATTTGCTTGCAACACAGGTAAAACATAAAAGTACATATTCAAATAAGAGCTGCCGTGTCTCGCCGTCCAATAGGCATGCAAATTTTAACAAAATTACACAAGTTTCCGAATAATATGGTAATAAATAATACGGTAAACAAAGATTTTTGAATTAGAAATTATTAAAAAAAAAACATAATTTACTAAATACTAAACAATGCCAACGAGAATTTAAAGTACTTACTAAACTATTATTCATGCTTATTTACTTAAATACATTCATCTGTCAAATATTCTTGGATAGTGTAGTACGCTTTTTCGATCAAAAATCTAGTGACCCTGGCTTTAAAAACAATTAAGCTATCGATTTCCCGTATATTTTGAGGCAGTTGATTATAAATCCGGGGGGCCATGCAGAAAACGCTTTTATCCAACAAGGCTGTTTTGTGCGAAGGCATGCTTAATTTATGCACTCGCTTACTATGTAAAAAGTCAATTTTTTTTATGTTTTTCCTAACAAATATGACCAGCTCGAGTATATAAATACTTGGAAAATTCAATTACTTATGATGTATGAAGGATGGTTTGCAAGAGTCAGTTAGTTTGAGCCTGTCAATTGATCGAACACATTTTTTTTTGTGAGACAAAATCTTTTCTCTGTCAGTTGCGTTCCCCCAAAAGATCACTCCATAACGAAGTGTAGAGTTTGCATATGCATTGTATGTCGTTAAAACAGTTTTAATATAGATAATAATAAACCCATTCCTCTGCTCACAGGTTATCATGCCCACTCTACTATTGATTGCCACAATCAATACGATGGAGTCATTATATACGCCCGCGATGATCTCAATTATTATACATGTGAGGAACTACCATTAGAAGAAGCAACCGGTTTGTTGCTTAAAGTAAAACCAGATACCGCAGTACTAGGAATCTACAGGTCTCCGTCATTCAAAAAAGTAGACAAATTTTTAAATTCCCTCGAGACAATAACTTCTTTGATAAAACACTACACAAATATTTGACAAGCCTCATAGCTCAGTTGGTAGTAACTCTGCCTTCGGCGCTGTAGGCTGTGGGTTCGATTCCCACCCAGGACAAACATTTGTGTGATGAACATAGATGTTTGTTCTGTGTTTGGGTGTTGTATCATATAGTACGTATGTATTTACAAAAAGTATTTAAGTATTTTATCCGTAATCTAGTTCCCATATTACAAGCTATGCTTAGTTCGGGGCTAGATGGCGCTGTGTAAAATTAATGTCCTGTAAAAAAAAAAAATGCTGATATTAACATGACACAATGATATTAAAGATATTAACCTTGATATTAAAAATGACGTCCTAGATGATACAGTATCAAATTATCTGAATGTTACAATGGAACTAGGTCTTTGTTCTGCCCACTCCCTCCCTACTAGAGGACCTAAATGTTTAGATCACGTTCTTCTTAAAACAGTTTTACCTGCATTTGTTACCGTTATAGACACTGAAATAACGGATCATCTGCCGGTATTACTTAGGCTGAATAAAGTTACGCACCAATATAAGCCTGCGAAAATTATTACAAAAACCAACTGGAAGGCTGTTACTGGTCAACTTGAATCGGTAAATTACGACCTCATGTTTCAGTCGAATGATAATGATCCCAACAAATCAGCCAAAACCATTGTTGAAACAATAACACAAGCCATTACTCAGAATACTAACATAATCAAACAAAGTAAAAAGAATAGAATATCCCAACCCTGGATTACACCAGGGCGTCTTCGTTGCATACAAAACAAGGACAAACTACACCTAAATCATAAACGAAATCCAGGAAATATGACCCTGCAAACAACTTATCTTAGATATAAAACTTTCTGTAACCAAATCATCAATAAAGCTAGGACCCAATATGAACAAGATACGACTCCAGTCAAACTTTAGCAATACCAAGCAAACTTGGAATATAATCAAAGAAATAACCCATACCAAAAAAGTTAACCCTATTCCAACTGAACTGTTAGAATCTTGTAATACCCCCTGTGAGTCAATAGAATCCGTAAACGAGTATTTTTCAAACATTGGTCGAGAACTAGCCGGAAAAATTGCGCAAAGAAGTTGTAGTGCTCCTGTTTCTGTGAAAGCCCCAAGACAACCCCAACTTTCCTTGGCAATTCTTCCAACTGATGAGAAAGAGCTATAAATTATTATAATGGGTCTTAAATCTCAATCTGCTGCTGGATGGGATCTTATATCCCCAAAACTAATAAAATCGGCGCGGCACATACTTATTCCTCCTCTTGTCAAACTATTTAACCTGTGTATTGAAAAAGGTGTCTTCCCCTCAGTGTTTAAGAAAGCCATAGTCACACCTGTTTTCAAGGGTGGAGATAAATACTTAGCCAGTAATTACAGACCAATCTCTGTTCTTCCAATTTTATCTAAAGTACTAGAAAAGATTTTAAATAACAGGCTCATCAATTACTTGGAAAAACAGAAAATACTCTCAGAGCAACAGTTCGGGTTTCGTGCAGGAAGGTCGACAGAAAATGCGGTTTTAAAACTGTGACAACATTGTTCAGGCTTTGGATGGTCAGGAAAAGTGCGTTGGGATTTTTCTTGACCTTGCCAAGGCCTTTGACACGGTCTCTCTGCCGAAACTCATTGATAAACTAGAGCATGCTGGGGTCAGGGGGAGCCGTGACGACTGGGTACCTATATAATAAATTCATAATGAATAGTCAGAAATTTGTAAAGGTCTCGAACATTCAGATTAAAATTTCATCTTTTTATTAAGAATCATATACGGCAAAGATTGTAAGAAAACTAAAATCTGCACCACCTGGAAATTATTTCTGCCGGCGCCCATGCCGATAGTACCCACCCACTTTCGAATTAAGAATATTGATATAGATTATAGTATGTATAAGTATTGCAGTATTCGTAACTACATTTACTATTATATATATATAGGTTTTATTGATTATGAACCTAGAAAGAAAGAAAGAAAGAAAGAAAGAAAAATAATTTACTTGATAATTACACAAGTGGGCAGCACATAATAAATAATAATAAAAAAGAAAATGTACAACAGGTATGTGAGAAAACACAAACAATTGGAAAAGACATATAAAAATACAATAAAAACTCACACACAACAAACATTTTACAAAAAAAAAACTACCTACTGTTAAGTGTCAAACTGGCGTCCAACTCTGCAAGTTGTTGTGTTATATAAAATGCAACACAACGCTGATCTTCTGTTGGAACCAAGAAGGTGCGCCGCGACACGTCAAATAGCAGGCACCATAAGCATCTGCGCCAAATAAAGTGGTAAAAAAGGACCACTAACAAACATACATAAAAACTTATGACTACAGATTTATAGTCAAACACAAAATACATATAATAGGCTAATTTAAACACTATGTCAGGAAGGGAAGTATGGACTACTTACTAAAACTACTTAATAAAAATCAATAAAAATAAAGAAAACTATAAGATGGAAAACTCATTTTTTAGATCTTCTTGATCTATTTGAAGACCAAGAAGGAACTTCTTGAGATTTACCCTAAAGCTTTTCACAGACTGCAGATCTATTGGAGGTGGGGGAATGTTGTTCCAGCATTTTGAGGGTGGAAAACCGGAAACAACCTCTAAAAGCAGCTGAGTGATGGCGATGCATCAATATCTGCTTAGAACAAGCACGAACATTTCTGCTTCTTATAATAAAGGTGAGCTTATCAAAAAGATATGAAGGTGATCTGTACTTGATCACACCGAAGAGTAAAATTTCGTTTTAAGGGGATTGAGAACTAGACTATTTTGTTGTGACCAGTCAGCAACCCTAGCTAAGACGTCATCAGCGTAAATATGATATCCACAGTTCACAATGCAATTTTTGATGTCCGCTGTGTAGATAATAAACAATATAGGGCCCAAAACAGACCCTTGGGGCACGCCTCTCTCCACAAACATTTCATCCGAGACTAAAACGCTTCCATCCACACATGTCAATTTTACCTGTTGTCGACGGCCACTCAGGTAATTGTCAAACCACTTCACCGCAGCCGCACTAAACCCGTAGAAGCTAAGCTTAGAGAGAAGCAGCGTCAAATTTAATGCGTCAAATGCACGCGAAAAATCAAGCAGCACCAGTAGTGTAACTAAGCCGTTACCTTGCGCACCAATGATGTTATCAGTGACATCTAATAAAGCAGTGGCAGTACTACGTCCCTTTCTAAAGCCCGACTGAAGCTCTGGCAACATATCATTCCGATTTCTTTGGAGTTAACTAGGCTAATACTAAAAACTGCATTGCTATGGTATTCAAAAAACGTAAGCTGCGAGATATTAATAAGTAGTTTTCCAGGTATATCAAGAAAGTGACTGTTTATAGAGTGAGGATCAGTAAAATGGGGCGGGAGTTCATTACTCTTAGGGTGTAAGATCGAAGATTTTAGATTTTTCCAAAGTAACTTGGGCTCTTTTATCCTATTATTCACTTGCTGGTTAAAATAAGCAACCTTTTCAGAAAAGAGGGCTTGGCCTACAACTGCCTTTATGTCTTTATAATAGGGTTTTTCGTAGCCTCAGACTTGGTACCACGGTAAGAATGGAGAGCTTCATCTCTTAGTTTCATCATTTCCTTAATAGTGGATGTGATCCAGGGGTAGGCGCGGTCTTTGATCATTTTAGTTTTGACAGGAGCGTGCAGGTCAAATAATGACAAAACACTGAAATTAAACCTATCAACCATGTCATCCACATCACTGAGTAAAGCAACAGAATCCCATGATATCGAATTTAAGTCTGCATTCAAATCTAAAAGGATATCGTTAAGTGGTCTGAAAATAATAAATCTAGGGGAAATTTTATGACGTTGGATTTTAAATTCACAAACAATTAACTGATGACCTATCGACCGTCCATTTGTCGGTTGTCACATTTGTTTTTCACACAGGTAAATTAGAGCAGACAACATCAATTAGCGACTCCGATGAACTGGTGAAGTGAGTTGGCATAGTGACTAACTGGGTAAGGCCAAGGCATTCCAGGAATATTTCAAATTTACTTAATTTATATTTATCATTTATGTTAAAATCGCCGAGCAGGATCAGATATCACCACAAGGAGAAGCATTAATTGAATCAGTCAAAGCATCGAAAAAAAGGTCAACATTAAAACGAGGTGGTCGATAGGCGGTTCCCACGACAAGTTTCCTCTCTACCTGTCATAGTAAGCTACATTTGCTCTACAGAGGTATGTATGGGATCAGCAGGGTGTGCCCAAGAACGGACTGGTACTCCTTTCTTTACATAAAAACCAACACCGCCTCCACGACTGGCGACAGATGAAGGTCTAGGTATATGACGTAATCTATAGTTAGGTATCACCGGTGCTCGTTCATCCTCACAAGAGGTGACCCAAGTCTCATTAATTGCAACTAAATCCATAGAGTATCGATCAAAAGCAGCAATTATGTTGTCGTGATCTAAAGAACCTGGATCATACAAACCTATTTTCAAATGTTTATCGAACAAAATGATTATGAGAACTTGAACTAGCACTGAAATATGTATGTAATGACTGTGCCGTGCTAAAATAATAAATAATTAAAACAAGTATCCAGACAAAACTATTTACAAGATGCAGAATTACCCTATAAAAAATCATAATAACAACAATAAGTGAGTCACAGTAAAAACATAAAAAAAAAATATATATGCAAAAAGTTGTATGTGTACACAGTTATTTTAAAAGAGTGAGAAGTACCTACCAGTAAAATATCGCCGTACAGAACATACTGATCTACTATAACTATAAACGGACAATATCATGAAATAAGATAAATCGGACAAAGAGAGATACCCAAAATAAATTAATATACAACATAAAAATACTAACATAAGCAAAAAAAAAGAACAAGAGATGTATTTGACCATAAAATTAATTCTAATTCTAGATTCAGATTAGATATGAGGTCAAACTGGCTTTGTTCCAAAAACCCGGCTGACGTCCTCTTCTGTCCGGAACGGATAGCGATCCTTTCCGTCAGTCTGTCTTGCGTAGACTCTGCCTCTTGCAGTCCACGAGTATTTCCATAAATGCCTCCGGCATTCTTCACGGACACGATGAAAAACAAGACGATTGGCACGAGTCAGTCGCTCGTTGACATAGATCCGAGCCCGTGGGGGTGCGCTGGCACCGGCGATGGCACTGGGGTCACGACCAGCATCGCCCGCCGTCAGGTTGCGTTGAACTCGTGCGCTTTGCAGCATCTGATCTCGCAGATGGCGTCGCGCCAGGCGAACCACGATGCGGCGGGGGCGAGGCCCCTCACCAACGGCGCCCACGCCCTGTGCAACGCCCACCCGCTCAGCAAAAACTATATCTCTCTCTTCCAGAGCCACCCCAAGTTTGGCAGCCAAGACAGTAACTGAGTGAACTACGTTCTCTCCCTTTTCTTCCGGAAATTGACCAATTTCTAGGTCTGACAAAAGAGCATCCTGGTCACGGTCGTTCAACTCCTGCTGAAGCAGGGTGATCCTACCCCTCAGATCAATTAGCTCGGAGGCAGACTTCTCGTGTCGTTTCTCAATTATCTCAAGTCGGTGCTCAAACGAGTCCATCCTAGTGGAGAGGCCCAACACAGTAGCCCGAAACTCGACCATCTCGCGGCGGAAGTCCCGCATCTCCACCATCCACTCAGCTATCTCCCGATGCATGTCCTGATGGTTTAAGGGGGAAGCAGCGGGCGAGAAGGCATCATCCACAGCAGTGGCGGCCCTCAACGCGTCCCGCGTGCTGGCCGCTGCGGCGGCGGTGGAGGCTTTGGTGGCGTTGGTGGCGGCGGATGTGGAGGCCACTCTCACAGGCGTGTTGTCGCCCTTCCGCATCCGTGTAGTGCACTCGGGGCACACCCATCCCTTGGCTACAGAGGTCGCCTCCGGAAGTGATACGCACCCTTTATGATAAAGGTTTGAACAATTGCAACAACTAGCGGCAGCTGATGCCGAGAGGAACTTTCCACAGGCATTGCACTTACCTAGCCATAGTTCGTACGAATGACGATGCGTTCCGAGCGTGAATCGAAATATCTCATAAAAATGATAGAATTCAACGGTAGATGGCGAAACTAGAAATGTCTCCAAAGTAGTTCAACTATTCACCACCAGACGTCATCTGCAGATGAAGTCCGTTCTCGGTACTAGGCAGGTAGATATTGAGTATTGACGAAAAAGACGTGTGTAGGTACCCTCACACTGACATTCTATTAGTTTTAATCGGATATTATATTACCGTTTTATAGCAGTCCTGAAGTCTTCCCACCGATAACAACACACACATATGCGAACCAGATATTAGCCAATATGTATCGCACATACAAAGGCTGATCTCAGCGTTAAAACCACGGTTATAAATAAAAACCTGCAGACACTGTAACAACAACATTCACGTACGCGACGCAACTGAGACCTAGGTACTATTACCTCTTTTTTTATTTAATTGAAAAATTATTTGTGTGTTAGGCATTTTTTGAGATGGGAAAACTGTTGAACTCGCGACACCATACACCTTACCGACACCACTTTTGACTTCTTTTGAATCTTTAAGATACTAAGAGGACTAAGGGTAAGGACTGTTCGAAGACTGCCACTACCTTTAGACGACAAACTTCAAGTTTTCTCTTCTGTAGGGCACTCCCGAAGTGCCACTGTTTTTTTATTATTTAAGTACTGTAATGTGTCAGCTCTTGACTCGGTAGGATATCACGGCTATTAGTGTTCTGTGTCGACCTCGTAACTCATCCCATGTGTCTTTATCACTTTACCATACGAAAACTAGAAAGTACCTTCTGCATGGTATCAGCCAGGTCCTTCCCATATCCCAGCCGTCCCCAGCCGGTGGCCTGGATGGTGAAGCCACGTTTCGGCTCGTATTCAATGAGCTTGTCGTATACCGGGAGGCAGGCGGGGAGCACTGTCTCATTAATGAACTCAACTCTGAAACAAAAACAGTAAATAAAAAAAAGTGGACATGGATTATTGGCTGTTCATTATTGACACGTGCTCATACGCACAAAATACGCACATACGAAGAGCTACTCATGTATGTATATGTTACGGGTGCACATCTAATGGTTTCCGAGAAACACGATTCCGCAAAACGATCCCCCAGCAGGAAATGAAATATCTCAAAAACCTTAAGGCCCACAAATTCCATTTTTCGCGCACTTTTATGCACAAATGTAAGCTATCTGCCCATATATGTAATTTATGACTACGGTCATTCGTTTAGAATCTTCGTGCTGGAAGAACGTTGCTCCAGCAGGAAAGTTTTTCACGTTTTATTCAAAAACGGTAACATGCACTAATTTCATACTTGGCGCACTAATACAGCATATATCGCTCTAAGTATTTGTTGAACTCAATTCGTTCTAGAAGATACTTTCCTGCTGGAGTAATGCACACGCACCGCATACGTCAAGAACTGTCAGTCGAGCATCCAATGGCAGGTAAACGAACCATTGGCGCGTATATTCAAACGAGATATTAAAAGTGGCTCAAGTCTCCTCACTGGCCCAGTCTCCCGGACTCCCCCTACAGCCCGCTGAAGGGCGGTTGGAAGAACAGAGAGCTGAGGCTAGAGGTACCTTCAAGTTCGTAGCCGACTGCAGAAGGCAGCAGGTGACAGCGGCACAGCTTCATACAAATTCAATACATAACAAGACAATGTATAGGAACCACGTACCATCACATAACTAGACGCCACTCTTTTTTTTTTTATTGAACGACGGGTAAGCACTTGGCCTTCATTTCACCTGGTAACAAGTTGAGATAAGGCCGAAGGTGGAGGCGCACTTCACCCGGAATCCTCAACAAACTGAGGAACTGGCTGTCTTACCTCTGAATGCCGGAACACAACAATTTTAGAATTGTTATTATGGCGACAGAATTAGGTAAGATGGTGGTAGCTAGCCAGGCGGACTTCAACAAAGTCCTACCATCAACCAAACCAAGCACAATATATTGTACTTCCCATGGGGATCGAACCCGGGACCTCTGGATCTGAAATCGGAGGCTTGAACCACTAGACCATAGAGGCGGTTCACTCATTTCTGATGCAGTTCAGTGTAGGTTTCTAAACAGGATCGCTTAATATGGTACCATGACGTCTATACTGAGCCCTTATTTTGTATGAAATATCGTAACGCGGACGTGTTAAGACACGATTGGTCATACAGAATAAGAGTGCTGCTGGTAGCCGTTTCAATGTCTAAGTTACATGTAAGTGAATTTCTAATTCGTTTTGAGAATAAAGCATCTATAAACCTAACCGTTTGCATCGTTGAATGAACTAAATTTTGTCTCTGGTCCTAGACGTTCTGAAATTAAATCAGGTAGTTTTTTCGGAATGTTGCTGTTACTTATTTGAACGGATGAAATCATTGTTTGCGATTCAATCTCAGCGGAGTCGCTCGTTTAGAACTGAACGTACACTGAAACGCTTATGTGACGTCGTGGTACGAAATAGCAATTGCTCAGTTTAGGTTTAGGTCGTCAATTAAATCGCTATAAGACTTCATGGTACGGCCCCAGTACTGTCACTTGTAGCTGTCGTCTGCTGCTGATGTCTGCAATCGGATACGAGCCCGTTGGCAACCTTTTGTTACGGCAGCCAAGAAAAATGTAGGTTGGTAGGTACTCACGGGACCTCGGTCTCCAAAAGCGCGATATCATGGTACTTGGACCGAGCGTTGTACTCCGGATGAGCGAAGATATTCTTGATCTTGTACCGGTGCCAATTTTCAGGAGGGTCTGATCTCATGAAAACCCCGAGAGCAATGTCGGTGACAGGTCCCCTGAAAGTTAAATTATGTTGATGTAAACGTGGACCTGAATAATGCATCTGCTATTGTTACCAGAACGACATGCAAGCCCGTATGCAATCCCTGGTCGAGAAAATACATGTGCAATATTACAGCTCAATCCGTTCGGTAGTTTATATAAGTAATTGAAAAAAAACTTAACTATAAAGTCTTGAAAATAATTCTATTGGTAATTTCAAGAAATCGCGCATTCTTGGCCGGTTTGCGTCATTCCTTTTTTGATCGTGACAGGACCGAAATTGGTCCCATTATAAAATGGTGGACAGTAGAGTACATAGAGGAAAAAAAGCATCAAGGTCCGAATTGAGAGGCTTCTCCTTCCCAAAAGAGAAGACGATAAACTATAAGATCATAAGCGTAACCTATACCTACATATTAAGTACTCAGTTAGGTAATTATGGAACTCTTTGCGTGGGATGCAGGACTGCAACATTTATGAATCTCAATTGTTGCAGACCAAGCTGATTGCAGACCTAGAGCTTTACGCTAAGGTTGGTATTTCTATACATGGCAAAAGTAAGAGCGTGGGTATTGGCGGTAGTGGGTTCTTCCGAGGTTCATCCAGAGGTTGTGGGTTTATATCCAGTCGTGCACCAATGGACTTTTAACGAAAGTATGTGTGCGCATTTGACACATGCATATGCTCTGACAGTGACAGTGCTTTCATCGTGAGGAAACCGGCATGTCCTTAGAACCAACAATACGAATGGCATGTGTCTTTGGCTAGTATTCCGCTTAGCGATGTGCTTGCAACCTGTCACATCTTGAATACTTACTAGTTACTTGCAAACAGTGGGAATGTGCTGAAACGTACATTTGGACACGCCTCTGATTACCCCTAGTAGGTGATCCGAAAGGGAAAAAGTTGTGAGTTTGTTTAGATTCTAACAGATACAGGACATTGATTTACTTTTTTAGCGGGGAAGAGCTTGGCCTTCATCTCACCTGGCTACACGTTGGGATAAGGCCGAAGGTAACGGAACACAACATTTTTTTAAGAATTGTTATTGCTACTGAATTAGGTAAGATCGTAGTAGCTAGCCAGGCGGACTTAAACAAAATACCATCGACCAAACCAAGCACAATATTGTACTCCCGTGGGGATCGAACCCGGGACCTCTGGCTCTGAAATCGGTGGGTTGAACCATAGACCACAGAGGTGGTTAAAAACACTAATAAATAACGGTACTTATAAATAACAGGTGATTACAGTTCTTTGCTGTAGAGGCAGTGCGCAGCCGTGAGGATGAACCTGTCGCTGATGAGGGACCCACTGCAGAGCCACTGACTCGGATCCTGCGTGTCGTTGTAGCCCAGCAAAGCCTGGTGAACACAAATCAGGGGGGGAGCATACAATAGTATTGTTACGCCAGATTCGGAAGCAGGAGACAGTATTCAATTACGATACAGAGTGATAACATCGAGTGATATTTGAGTGCGATAACAGTGCTTAGTGATTCGGATGTATAACTAAGTAGTGTTGTACTGTGTATGAGAGTAATTAGTTTGGTGCTGAATAAACGTGTCTTATTTTGAGTAATAACCGGTTGCTTTTAATTCTTACGAACCCCTGCTCGTAACAGTATTTCTAGCCATATTTATTTATTACTCCTAGCCAAGACGTGGGCGCGTGTCTGCCTTCCGTTCAAGAGGTGGTGGGTTCAAATCCGGTCTGACCAATGGACTTTTGGATTTTTTAGATAGTTTATGTGCACATGCTCTGACGATAAAGGTCACATCGTGAGGAAACCGGCGGCATGTCGTTGTGCTTTGTGCTGAACGTTTGGATGTGCTTCTCACGACCCCCTAGGTAGCTCGACATTTAAACGGGTTATTAAAATCAAAAATAAGCTTTCAGCCAAAATTTAGTTTGAAAAACAGTCTTGATTTAATAGATAAAATAAAGGACATCAGTTTGCCTCAGGGTGCAAAGTTACTATCGTTTGACGTTGAAAGCCTGTTTACGAACGTCCCTTACGGAGACTGTTTGCAAATACTACAAGAACACATGGAGAAGCGACGGGTACATCCTGGAGAAGCGGAAGAGCTGATATCTCTGACAAAAACATGCATGGAACAAAATTACTTTAGATTCAATAATCAATATTTCAGACAAAAAGATGGTTTAGCGATGGGATCTCCACTTAGCCCTTTTATGGCGGATATTTTTATTGACAGTTATGAAAATAAACATATTATAGGACACCCACACATCTTGTACTACTACCGATATGTGGATGATATTATCATGTGCTGGACAGGTACAACTCGACAAGTAGACGTTTTTGTAAACAAAATCAACCGTCTTCACCCAAAAATCAAGTTCAAGTTGGAATTGGAAGAAAATAATTCTATAAACTTTTTAGATTTAACAATTCCAAAGATAAATAATAAACATGACTTTAGTATTTACAGAAAACCAACTTATACAGATACAACGATTCCTGCTTCATCTTGTCATCCTGTTCAACATAAATTTGCTGCTTATCGTAGCTTTATTCATAGATTAAGGTCAATTCCACTTTCACAAGAAAATTACAACAAGGAGCTTACTACAATATTTTATATCACATAGCTGAACGTAACGGTTATGACAGACATATGATAGATGGTTTGATTTGGGCAAAACGACGAAATGAAGTTCGAGCTCTGCTATATTCCGTGCCACCAGAACCAATAAATACTTTCAAAGGTAGTCTGTCCTATTTAGGTCCAGTTAGCGAAAAAATTTCAAGAACTCTGTCAAAATATAAAATAATAGTAGCCTTGCAAACCAATAACTCGCTGACACGTTTTTGTAACGGAAAAGATCAACTAGAGAACAACAAAAAATCGGGGGTTTATAAACTCACATGTGATGAATGTAGCGCTGTTTACCCGTGTCTGACTGTCTGACCGACAGTCAGACACGGGTAGAAGTTTTCGAACGAGGTATAAGGAACATTTGGCGGCGTACAGAAATAATAATCCAGAATAGTCTCATTTCGCGAAACATTTATTAGACTGGTCATCTGGTTATACATTACGTAATGATCATACTTTTGACATTTTACATACTTGTAACAAAGGCTTTCGATTATCAGTGTTAGAATCTTTAGAAATAGCAAAAAATAATACAGGACGTTTTGAACTGTTGAACGAGTTAAACACAGCTTTACCGAAGTCACCGCTTATTCGTGTTTTTTCCAGCAATAATACTTTGTTGACAAGTCCGAGTGACGTCAATAGTCGCACGATTCCCGGTCCGTTGGCCGTGCCTTTATAAGGTTAAGTTCAGATGACCGCGCGGGACCGCGCGGAACTACGAACCGCGCGGTACAAGATCAATATAAACGGTAATTATTGTCTACATTACCGCGCGGTACCGCACGCCAACGCGCGGCGCGCTCCGACCCGCGCGCAAGATCTTGAACCGCGCGCTTCCACGCGACCGCGCGCGGCACAAGTTTTGCAAACCTGTATCGACCTGTTCAGTTGATCCGCGCGGCTTGACACGGAAAGACACATAGATCGATGCAAAATGATTTTTTTTTTTAATGTTGAAGCCACACTGGCGCGCGTAAATATACCGTCATGTGAATGCTCCAACCGCGCGGCGACGCGCGGCTACGCGCGGTCATCTGAACTTAGCCTAAAGCGAGAGGGCGGGCGGACGAGCTCACTTGCAGCGCAGAGCTCGGAGCGACAACACGTCCACAGAGGGCTAGTCAGTGAGCAGCAAGACTATATTTCCTGAGGATGCCTCGTGTAGAGGCGAAACACGTGTCGATTTGATTTTTTCAGAGAGATTTAGCTGATTTATTACTAAAGATTTTATTTTGAAATATGGATTTCCGCAAAATAACGCCTGAATCAATTAGCTATATTATTTGATTATCTATTCATTTTTGTTAATTCATAAAATAAACCATAAATTGTTATGTTTATGTAGGTACCTACATATTAGCATTTTCTGTTCATCATCAAATCATATACATACAGGATATATAGGATTTTTCATAGCTTGTTTTTTATTGTACGACGGGGAAGCGTCGAAAGTCAAAGTCGAATATTCTTATTCATTAAGATTTTAAGGATTATTTTGAAACGTCAAATCTACCACCTGTTCGGAATCGCGACCAACACACAAGGAGAAAGGCAAGATTTTTTTGGATTTTTTGAGCAGTTGAGATGAGGCCGAAGGTTGAGGCGCACTTCACTCAACAAACTTCACGGAGGAACTGGCTATCTTACCTCTAAATGACGGAACACAACAATTCTATAATTGTTATTATGGCGACAGAATTAGGTAAGATAGAGCCAGGCGAACCCTACCACCAACCAAGCAGAATATTGTACTCCCTGGGGATCGAACCCGGGACATCTGGATCTAAAATCGGTGGGTTGAACCACAAGAGCACAGAGAAGGTTACTATCAACATTCATAATACCTAGGTAGGTTATGTATTTAATAAGTACCTGGTGCGGAAACTCCCCTCTCACTATGTTGACCCCGCCAACCACATACGTATGAAACAACGTATAACTGTACATATGACAGCTGTCATTCGACGGACGTCGTGTCATGAACGGGTGTAAGTTGCAAGAAGAGTACTTTAGTTTCTGCTTGTAGTCTATGCATTCTGCAAAAATACTCAACTTTATCTCTGGAATGAAAATCATCAGCACGTAAGGGTACAAATGGGTGGGGTTAGGTTCCCAACTCTTAGAAAGGCTAGCTCAAAATTTTGAAGCAATAATTACATAATAAGATTTAAACGAAATAGAACGGGTGGAATTTGCGCCCCCGCCGCCACGGCCCTAATTAACTTAATCAAATTGCAGTCCCAATTAACCGTCAACAGTTGGGCGAGAACCCAATTGCTTTAGATAGTGTAACCCTACCAGCCTGCTCCAATTTTAAGTACCTTGGCTCACTTCTATAAGACGACGGCAATATTGATCGAGACGTGATAAATAAAATGAATGCGGGATGGATGAAATGGCAACAGGTCTCGGGAATAACATGTGATCCACGAATGCCTCTTAAACTTAAAGGGAAAATTTACAAGATCGTCATCAGACCTGTCGCAATGCATGGATCTGAAGTTGGGCTATGAACAAGACGGATGAGAGGAAAGTGCATGTTACTGAGATGCGAATGATAAGATGGATGTGTGGAATGACAATGATATATAACATTAGAAATGAGTATATAAGGGGAAGCTTGAAAGTAGCGCCAATTGTAGAAAAGATGAGGAATGCTAGGTTGGCATGGTATGGGCATGTAATGAGGAGGGATGATAGTCATTTGACCAAAACGATTATGAATATTAGCGTGGTTGGTCATGCGAGAAAGGGATGGATTGTATGAAAGAGGACATGGGTATGAAAGGTGTAGATGCAGGGTTGACGGTTGATAGGAGTGAGTGGAAGAAAAGAACATGTTGTGCGAAGCGAACCCCTATGTTATACGTGAACCCCGTGTATAAGGGCAGGAGAATGATGAGTTGAGAACCTCCATTTTTGCCTTTATCTCCACGCTTGGACGGTAGGAGATCAATCGTACAGATGTTCATCAGCTCATTTTTAGTGCACTTAAACGTGTCACGCCGGTTCTTATGTAATTATAGCCTCTACAAATACAAGTCCAATCAAATAATCGACCTCCGCTTTGAGCGGATTTCAAAAACGTTAACAAATGGTTCATACTTACTGTCCCATGATTTTTGTCCCGTCTTCCACAAAACACCAGTTGTTTTCGATTTATCCAATATTGCATCACTGAAAAAATATGGGTTAGCTATTGAAAAGTTATACCATCTTTTACATTTTCTTAATTAGTCAAAAATGTCAGCGCTGAATGGCTATTGGCATCCTTATAATTAAAATTTTCAATGTCAAATTGATTGGAAAAATGTCAACAATAGATTGGGTGTCAGTAATTAATTCATGATTTATTTTCAGTACGTTATTATTATCACTAGATTTTGTGTCAGATTTGTTAATTACTATCCAATTATGCTTTGACTTATTTTTTTTATTATTTTCTACCTACGAGTCGCTTTGATGTGGCTAAAACTTTTTTATACAGTTAATACATATTACATAGTTTTAGTACATTTTGTCCTATACTCTAGAATAGATATGTGACAGTGGTTTTTGTTTAATGTGTTCAGAACTCTTTTTAGTTTGCTGGATATTTTTATACCCTTTGTTATTACCCATTTTAACTTAACTACTCAAACGAACTTTATTTTGTTCTTTTCTCAAAACATTTCTGAAATATTTTTCTGAATCAATCGAATTTATATAAGGTTGGCACAGATCGTTGTCCTGCAAGTTTTTTCGAAAAACAGACTGGCCTGATTCCGAAAACATCCTGCGGCTCGATATTATATTTTCATTCTGTCGCCATAGCAACAATTCTAAAATAGTTAAGATAGCTAGTTCCTCAGTTGAGGATTCCGGGTGAAGTGCGCTTCCACCTTCGTCCTTATCTTAACTTGTCACCAGGTGAGATGAAGGCCAAGCGCTTCTCCATCGTAAAATAAAAAAAAATGTATTGGTTCAGCTATTTTTAATTTGACAAGTGCTATTCATAACCACACTACAAAGTATTGTGGTTATGAATAGCACTTGTCAATCTGCCGCGTGTCAATCACCAAGTCCATTTTCTATCTACTACTATGCTCTTAATGCTGATTTCAGATAGATTCGTTATTGTATTATCAATTCAAGACTCAACATCATTTCTCCAAAGGTTGAAGAAACAAGATATCTAAAATTATAGCAAGGAGAGTCCAAAATTGGTTTTGGTATTTGTTCTCCTTTTCACAATGTATATGTCATTAATATCGCCAAAGATAAAAAGATAAAGACATTATGACAGGTAAGTATTACAGAATAATCTTTAAATTATAACAAAATAATACTAAGGTATTACCTATATAATTAAGAAAATTTGAAAGTAACGTTGCTACGGTTATTTAAATTGAGTGTAATATTTTTGTTTGGTACTGTAATATTGGTGTTAGTCACTTGTGTACTGTTTTTCGGTAAACTATCTGTCATACTTAATAGTTATACCGATTCATCGGATTCCCTTGGCGTAAATGTTGGCATGAGAGGGCGATGGTAAGGTGTTAATGGCTCATTTTTGATGTAGAAGGGCCAGTCCAAGAATCTGACTGAGGCTCTTTCAGTGTAATGGCTCCTACGATACCTTTACAAGTAATACACCAAGAAGGTTCCGATTTCGAGTTTTTAACAAATTAGAAAAGGTTGTATGATGAATTCGGCACCATGGAGGTAGAAGTAAATAGGTTTATTGATGTTTTGAATTCACAAACTTAGTGCACACGATGTTCTCAATTCAATTTTACTTTAACCTCTAGCGGATAAAAACGGCTTTTGCACTCAGATATCGAATAGTAAAATACTCTTTCCGAGATGGTGGAATGAAAAGGTATTTTACCTCCTCTGAGACTGACAGTCATTTGTCGAATAGCACATCAATTTTAATTGTATCTACCAAATTATCCGCCGCCGCCGCGCCCCAGATAACTTACTTACCAGATAGATAACTTACTACCAGATAACTTGACTTCACAATAGTTGTGAAGTCACTTGCTAACATTATTATTGCAGGCGAAGGCGACTATAACTGTACCTACCTAGGTACTTGGTAATACTCGTAAGTTCTTGGTTCGTAGATTATAAGGAAAAAGAGTTTATCCTTATTGACGATGTGGATATCTTGGTACGTCTACGATAATTATGTGGGCATATTAATAATGAAAACGGTTATTATTCGCGCGTAGATCCATTTTGATATGCCCAACAGTTCATGCATACCCTACTATGCATAATAATCGCGATAATTAAAAAAAAACCTATGTAATGCAGGAAGTAGGTAGAGGTACCTTATCTGAGTAAACTAGTTTCCCCAATCTGACCACGGCCACTGTTTAGTGCCCTCGGTTAAATTGATTATAAAATATTCAACAAGCCTCATAGCTCAGTTCAGTGGGCTGTGGGTTCGATTCCCACACAGAGCAAACATTTGTGTGATGAATATAGATGTATGTTCTGTGTTTGGGTGTTGTATCATATAGTACGTATGTATTTACAAACAAGGTGGAAAGACGAAAGGATGGCGCTGTGTAAAATTAATGTCCTGTAATATATAGAGATATAAAATTACATTAAAAAAAAAGGCTGTTTCTACTCACTTTGCATTATATACTAGCTCGCAATCAGTGCAGCATACACCTGGCTGGCCTTGTTCCGTCGTGCAAGGCTGGAACATAAAACACGACCACGTAATTCAAAAATATGTAGGACATTTTTGCTTCCATCCGTTATGATTACGAGTTACGACCATAATTTTGGGTAGGCTCTCCATCATAGACATCCTGGAATATGCAAGTCCCTGATTCAAGAGCTGACCCACAGGTACTATTATTTTGATGACATTTTAGGTTCGATTACCTAGATAGAAAATTGTTGACGATCCCATACTCACAAGTGGTTTTGAACATTTAAGTCTCAGGAGATAATTTTCCTCGCTGTGTGTGTTCTACCGCTTGTATAATGGGTTGTGTTCTGAGCAATAGTTTGATATGGTGCCTGCAGCCTCTTTTTATCATCGCACCGCTCGCCATCGACAGAGATTTCATCCACTCACTTTGAATACAATGCCGTCGCGCACCGTGAGGTACAAGAGGAACTTCCTCCCGCGATCTATTCAAATGTGGAATGATCTCCCTGCAGAGGTTTTCCCTACTAGCTACAGTATAGGGTTTTTCAAAAAGGGCGTTTTAAAAAAAGGGTCGGCAATGCGCAAGTAATGCTTCTGGTGTTGCGAGCGTCCATAGGCGAAGGGAACCGCTTTTTAACCGCAGGCCGTATGCCTGTTTGTCAACTTAGTGGTATAAAAAAACTAGGCTATTTATAGAGTTAAATGGAAATGTTTATTATCAAGTAAGGGTTGCACTGCATTGAATAAAAAAATGAGAGCCACGGTTACGATGACTAAGAGACAAGTTTAAATACGATTTCTGTTACTTAGGCCTTATTTGCCAACAGGCCTTACTTACTCGGCGGTACCTTAGTCATCGTCAGATACACAACTCGTTAATAGATTCAAGCAGATGGTAAATAATAAAAATACCCAACATAGAAAATATACAAGAATCATAATGAGTTCGGTTGTAAAGGGACACTTCATTCATATAATATAAAATTAAATAGATTGAAAATATTTATTCAATACACAAAGGAATCAGTCAGATTACCTATGGACCGTTACAAACGACCTATAGATAACTCAACAGTTCCAGACCAGTACCAGACGGAAGCGTGCCCAAGACACTGGCTGCATTGCCACGCTGTATAGCTATGCTAATTCGCTGGCCTAAATATATTGAAAATATATACTTTAGTTGGTAATTTACTCAGATTCGGTCCTCTGTATGAGTTTGTGCATCTGAGGACAGTGGAATTGGTTTGCAAATATTCTACTGAGAGGGGAGGCTAACTTTCTGAGTCAGAGGGTATCAAACGAGTCCATTTTTTTAAAGTACGTTGGGGATGTGCTTAACCTCCATGGTCGTTTTTTAAAGTGACATGCACTATGAAATAGGTAGGGAATTCCTACAAATTATCAAATGTAAAATGATACCTTTTTGAAGACTTTTTACGGCAGTTTTAAATTAAAAAATTCTGGTTTTAAATTCTGATACGAAACCTACCATCAACCGAGCGTCGGGTAATTGGGAGATAATTAAAATGTTTTCCTGTAGTACAAGTTTCATTTCTATCGTGTCTTTATGACACACTCAGATTTGTTAAATTATTTTATATTTAATTAATTAGTTTTTCTTTCCTCCTTATTAGAGACAAACCCAATCGCAATCTAGTTCTAATACTGTGATGTGATGTGATTATCTTTATAAATTATCACATCATACTGTGTTTATTTGTTTGCATTTTGCTGTGTGTGCCTTAATAGATAATAGTAATAAATTTGTGATACACATGTCCCTTATTGGAGACAGGGGATTTGGGGACAAGTGGGAATCACCATGAAACCTTACCTGAGGGTAAACCAGCCCGCTGATGTAAGGATTGGTAGAAAAGCACTGACGGGGTTCAACACACACCCCGTTGAACTCATCACCGGTGCAATTGGGTTCTGGAACAGATATACCTAGTAGTTAATGTATGTAGGTAATAGTTTTTACCCGCAGCATTCATATACAGAGAGCTTTTGACTACCTAGGTATTGACTTTTTCATTCTTTTTTCTTTGCATATGTTACTGTTGCATCCTGATAATAGACTAGCCGCCACTTCATCCAGTGTCCGGGATAAACGCATGTGTACCTAATCCTGCAACGAAATGCGTTACGCTTGCACCAAATAGGTTACTTGTGGCGTCATTATTGTGTCCCATCACTAGAAGGATGTCGCCTCCCTAAAAAAGGGTATTCTCTCATCTCTATGCTTATAAATAAATAAATAAATAAATAAATAAATAAATAAATAAATAAATAAATAAATAAATAAATAAATAAATAAATAAATAAATAAATAAATAAATAAATAAATAAATAAATAAATAAATAAATAAATAAATAAATAAATAAATAAATAAATAAATAAATAAATAAATAAATAAATATTACAGGACATTATTTTTTACACAGCGCAATCTAGCCCCAAACTAAGTATAGCTTGTAATATGGGAACTAGATTACGGATACACCACTTAAATACTTTTTTTTATTTTTGTAAATACATACTTATATATAATATATAATACAACACCCAAACACAGAACAAACATCTATATTCATCACACAAATGTTTGCCCTGGGTGGGAATCGAACCCACAGCCTACAGCGCAGAAGGCAGAGTTACTACCAACTGAGCTATGAGGCTTGTCGATATACCTTCACGTTGGGCTGGAGATTGCTATGTCGGCATTTATCAAGGCTAATAAATGGAGTAAAATAAGCGTGATACATAACCGAGTGACTCTTGTATATTCTCTAGTATATGTAAAAGTTAATAAACTCCCTCATACCTACCTACTTAGGTACCTATGTACAGGTTTTTTTATAATGTTTTACCCGTCATTGGGAGCTAACTTACATCTTACGTATTATTTTGGGCCTACGTTATCTCAATAAGCAATTTGTTTTAACGTATAAAAATAAATTACCTACTAATTAGTTCAACGAGTTGAAATTTGAGTTGAACTTAGTGGAATAGGTGACTTATTCATCGATTGACTCTATTCCGATAAGTTGAACTCGTTGAAATAATTCTACTCGTACTTACCCCAGGTTCTAGCACTAATCACAGAATGAACCAAACAAAACGCGAATAACAAAAATAACATTTTGAGCGTCTGCAAAGGATCTCAACCAAATCACAACAAGATTTTATCGTAGATGGAATATTATGCTCAATATTAAATAACTACTTTATCCTCATAGCACCTAGGTAAAGCTGGACAGATTATTTGACAAGTGTAAGTCGCAGTTGGCATCTAGGGTTCTGTATACGCCTTGATCTATTTATGGTTATTTTATTTATTTTAGGAAAACATACATAGTAGTAAATTAAAAAGTGTATGTAGCCATAGATGCTACATGCAAGAAGGCCAATAAAAAAATTCCACATATAGGTAAATGAAGTGAATTTGTAATAAAACAAACAGACAGTAGACGACAGATATAAAATGATAAGTTATACTAATGAAAATGAAAACAATAAATTAGAGTATGCACATACATAAAAAACACACACAACAAAGATGGGCCTCTAATCTTATGCATTAAAGTACTCATTAGTAAAGTAGTTATACTCAAAGTATAGCACAATATTAGTATAACCTACTTAAATGAAAACCAATCTAGATTCGGGCATCGGGCAGTTATTCACAAGATATTAATTTCACGCAGCGCCATCTAGACCCAAACTAAGCAAAACTTTGTAATATGGGAACTAGATAACGGAAATAATAGGTACCTAGGTACTTATGTATAGGTTCTTAGGTAAATGCTTAATTCTTTTTTTTTGTTCATACACAAAGCCTCAACAAGCCTGTGGGTTCGATTCCCACCCAGGACAAACATTTGTGTGATGAATATATATAATAATAATGAATATGTTTGTTCTGTGTTTGGGTGTTGTAACATATAGTACGTATGTATTTACAAAAAGTATTTAAGTATTCTATCCGTAATCTAGTTCCCATATTACAAGCTATGCTTAGTTTGGGGCTAGATGGCGCTGTGTAGATTAGGGTCCTGTAATATTTATTATTATTATTATTATACATACTTATCATACAACACAACACCAAAATATAGAATAAACATCTATATTCATCATACAAATGTTTGTGATGGGTGGGAACCCACAACCAAAAGCTCAGAAGGCAGAGATACTACCAGCTGAGCTGTGAAGCTACTTGCAAAATTCTCAGTGCACTCCGACACTGCAAATATTCATCTTTTGATTTGATTTGATTTGATCGTCTTGATTTTGTAATTTTCAATAATATTACCTTCATAAACGTTATAATTACGTTTTAAAAACTAAAAAGAAAACCGAATTTAAAGAAAAATATGATACAATTTCGTTTACCTGGATGACTTATTTTTTCCAATTAATTTGATGACAGATGGACGGGCAGACAGACAGACAGACAGACGTGTGATTCTATATATGGTCCGTTTTTTCCTTACTTTTGAGGTAATACACCCAAATCGCTTCAAGTGTGCCTGTAATATTTGAAGAGTTGATTGATTTTTCCAGGATCCCATCATCAGATTCTGACCTGATGACAATGGGATCACCTAGGAAGTATACCGACCCTAAAAATACCCAAATCACTTCAAGTGTGCATATAATATTTGATCGATTTCTCCAGGATCCCATCATCAGATCCTGACCTGATGTCAATGGGGCCACTTGTGCAGTATACCCTTTTTAAACAAGAAAATATTTTCCAAATCGGTCTAGCTAGGCGTCTTCGAGAAATCGGGGAACATACATAAAAAAAAAGATTCCGACGATTTGTGAACCTCCTCCTTTTTTTGAAAGTCGGCTAAATATACGTTTCCACTTGTACCTACGGAACTTTAAAACGGGTTATCTGACCTCGCTTTTCGAAAATAGCCGTAGCTACATCTATCCTGTATTTTATATCATAGCTCTGTAAAAACCTGTCCTTTACCTATGTGTATAGTTATAGTTATAGGTAGGATTTTTTTAACTTCACGACGCGTAAGTGCTTGGCCTTCATCTCACATTTTCAAGTTAAGATAAGGCCAAAGGTGGAGGCGCACTTCACCCGGAACCCTCAACTAACTGAGAAACTAGCTATCTTACCTCTAAATGCGGAATAATCTATGTCTAATGTCTACTTGACTACTCAAAACTGTGGAAACACAGTGAGCTGGTGGAAGGCTCAGACAACATAATAAAGAACACCCTTTCCACGGTTTTGAATATTGAGTTGGATGACAGAGCATGGTCGCAGGCCTCATTGCCTGTTCGATTGGGCGGCTTAGGTATACGCAAAATTTTTAGTGTTGCTTTGCCAGCGTTCTTGTCTTCCGTCTATAGTACACATTCTTTGATTGAAACAATTCTAACACCATCAATTTCGGCTGTTTCTGGCAATATACTCCAAATTTCTTATCTTGACGGGGCTCGAAATGCTTGGCATAGTGCTTGTCCTAATACCGATCCCCAAAACACCTTTCGGCGCAACGACAGTGGGACGGGCCTCTGTGACACTGAATTAACTATTACATACGTACTCAACCTCCACAGATCGTGCTCGTCTCTTAGCTGTTTCAAAATGGGAATCAGGTCTTTGGCTGTGAGCACATCCATCTTACAATACCGGTACACTTATGGATCCTGTAGCTTTCCGTGTTGCCACTTGTCTTCAGTTGGGTGCAAGATGCTGCGCCTCTCACCAGTGCCGGTGCGGTGCGGCTGTAGATCAACTTGGTATTTACGGACTTTCATGTACAAGGTCTGCCGGCAGAATGGTCTGTTACGTGATGATGGTAAGCGGTCCGACGGTATGACTCTTGTCCCTTGGGAAATGGGTAAGGCCTTTGGTGTGTGACGCTACCTGCGTCGACACCCTAGCGCCATCTCATCTGCCTGGGACATCAGTTAGTGCCGGCTGATTCGTCCGAGGATCACAAAAATAGCAAATATAGTGGTCTCGACATAGCTAACCTATTTGAGCCTTTTGGGGTGGAGACCTTGGGTCAGCGGGGAGCCGGTGCCCTCCGGGTTTTCAAAAAACTTGCGGGGCTTTTGATTGTGGCGACACGTGACCCAAGGGCTGGCTCTGGTTTAGGCCAGCGAATTAGCATAGCTATTCAGCGTGGCAATGCAGCCAGTGTGTTGGGCACGCTTCCGTCTGGTACTGGTCTGGAACAGTTGAGTTACCAATAGGCCGTTTGTAACGGTCCTTAGATCATCTGACTGATTCCTTTGTTTCCTTAAATGTACATAAATCCTCACCCACACACGCACACACCATCACACATAATTGGGTACTCCTGTTGCCCGGACTCTTAAGAGACCGGTGTTATTGGGAGTCCTAACAACATTACTCGCACAAACGCACACACACACACACACACACACACACACACACACACACACACACACGCACACGCACACACACACTCGTACCTACCCACCCTCGCATAGTAAAAATATTTAATTGAATACTAAACTTAACTATAAGAACTGTATTTTTGGTAACCACTAATACTGTTATGCAAGAGCAAGGCTCTCTAGCACAAGTATACTTAAAAGAGGGCCTTAAAACCCGTTACTGTAAAAAGTGCTTTGGTTATGTAAATAAAAACATTTTATTTATTATTATTATTATTTATTTGTACATAGTTAGTTAGTTTAATTGTACATTTTATTGAATAAAGATTGATATGTCGATTATGATTTCCGTATTACAAGTTTTTTCATGAAACGTAAGTACTGAACAACATTGTCACTTATTTCCAGCTCGCGGAAGTGATGAGAATAATGAGATGGATGTGTGTAGACTGTGGGGTAACGAGAAAGTCAAAGTCAACATTTCTTTATTCATTAAGATTTTTTAGGATGATTTTGAAACTTCTACGTAAACGCCTGTTCAGAATCGCGACTTTGACTTTGACTTTGAATTTGACTTTGACTTTGATTTTGACTTTGAGGGATGATATGGGCAAGGAAGAGGAGGAGAGTGGAGGACACATGTTGTGCCTAGAATAAGATGACTGGTCTGAAGATGATGATGATGATTATGATGGTCAGTTCTCAAGGGATGATGGGAACCAAGTCCCAGGCGGTCGCTAGTACTCGTATCATGTGTTATTTATAACTTGGTGATAAATTTTCTTATTATTTTCCTCCTAGCATGAATGTGCACAACGAAAGATAATTTACACCAATGGTATGCGTGTTTAGTATACCTACCCACTTATTTATTCATGTAAGTATGTTCGTAATGGTGTGTCCACGTTTAGTTTATTTCTTTTTGTTTCTACCAATTTATGTGTCAGGGATGCTGGGCTTAAGAGAGGGTGAGTTCTTTTTATTAATACATATTATGTATATATTATGTATAATATATTATTTTCATACCACACGGTTACCACATCACTCCAGCGCGTCTCGCATAACAGCTGCGAAGTATACAGCAAAAAGACCCACTCTTTTCATTTCCATAACAGACCCTTGTTTTACTACACTAGTAATTTATAGGAGCTCCTCAGACAGCTCGTTTTCGTGTTCAACATGCGCTCTCATGCCTTCGTGGATTTGGCGTATTAGGTTGTTGGGTATCCAAAGAGTTTTCTTTGGATACCCAATCTTTTGGAGAAGAAATCAAAGAGAGTCACGTGACTCACGATATAGAGTAATATCAAATGCTTTCTCCAAATCGACATATATTAGTTACTTAGTTATAGTAATTGAGATTTAGATCGGTATTTTTCTAAATAAATAAATGATGGGTTATTTCTTGACCTCTAGGCCAGAACTTTTAACCGCCTCTGTGGTCTACTGGTTTGCCTTCAGGTGTCAGATCCAGAGGTTTCGGTTTCAATCCCCAGGGGGATTGCCATATTGTGCATGGTTTGGTTGGTGGTACGAATATGTTTATGTCCGCCTGGCTAGCTACCACCATCTTACCTAATTCTATCGCCATAACAACAATTCTAAAATTGTTGTGTTCCGGCATTTAGAAATAAGAAAGCCAGTTCTGTAGTTTGTTGAGGATTCCGGGTGAAGTGCGCCTCCACCTTCGGCAAGCAATTATATCGCACAGAGTAGACGACTAGGAAGTAGACACCAACCCCAAACTCGCGTACCTACTTCCAGGCGTAAGATCGAGATAAGTAACCAATTTCCTAGCCACGTTCTTCCAAAATCACATATCCTTTATTTAGCATCTTTCTTACCTCTATAGTTACCTTGTTTCAGGTGCCAGCTGCTCTGATAAAGGTGTGCAGGGTTCTTGCGTGGACTTTTTCAGATGCACTACCCTTATCGCTGATGTCACCAACAAGAAGTTTCCGGAGGTAAATCGTCGAGTTGGCCTATTCCTTTCATTCTTTAATACAGAGTTTTTGATGTACCTCTTTGCATTTTTAATTTTAATACTGCTTATAAACTGTATGACTTTTTAGCATACGTAGGCTGTTGAGTAATTTAAGGCTTACTTAGTATTGTGGTAGAGATTTTGGATCAGCAGGGTGACATCCAATATTTCAAATTTCTTGCTGGGCTTTTGATTTAGGCGACCTGTGTCCCAATCGCTGGGTGGCTTCAGCTAGTATTCAGGGTTGTTATTCAGCGTAGCTATATTGTCTTGGCCACGCTTCATCTCGTACTAGTCTGGATCAGTTGATTTACCTATAAGTAGGACAAAATTGAGGACGAAGAGAAATACACCAATCTGAGATTGTACCTTCGGATATATATAGGTGTTAATAATGATTAAGTACTCAGTTTGATGAGGATTCCGGGTGAAGTGCGCTGAGATGAAGGCCAAGCGCTTCCCCGTCGTACAAATAAAAAAGTGTCCAAACCAACCGTCCTCTTTACCCTTATAATTAAAGGTTATTTCTAAGTGACCGATTTTAAACAATAGTTCAAACATACACCAACAGCCCATTAGTATCCGCTGCTGGACAGAGCGTCCTCCCAAGCTGGGGTTTTTGGCATAATCACCACGCTTGCCAGATGGATTGGTGATCGCAGTAAATATTTAGATAATACACATAAAGAAACTGCTGCTCTTCTTCTGGTGAGATCCCTTCTTAGTCGCTTTTACGATATCCATCGTGGCCCCTCCAACTCAGCCCGAGTTGGAGGGGCCACGCCAAGCCCTCTTAAAAGCTCATTGGGCGGTCGTGACAGACTGCCCATTCATGCATTAATTATAACTTTTGTTTTTTTTAGATTTGCTCGTTCAAAGGATTTACACCAGTAGTATGCTGCACCAGCTGCAATCTGGTGAAAAATATAAGGTAGGTTAGGTTAGACCGACAAACAAACAGCTGGGCCTGGGACTTCTACCCTCGTAACTATTTCAAGCGCCAAGCAGTGTTATATTACTCTGTCAGTCTGTTGAGGGTCCCAGGTGAAATGCGCTTCCACCTTCGGCCTTATACTTGACACCAGGGTGTGGTTGCGGGTTGAATTACGGGCACGTGAGGCTCAACACCTTTATGGTTATGCCTCCAGTCGACGTACGCAATTCAGTGCCGCGTAGGAGCTTACCGTATATCTGGGCTGCTTGCTTGTTTCGCTTCCAAGTTGTTTAAAAAAAGGTACCTTCATGAGTAATCTTTTTTTGTAGTGATGCAATTATGACGCCAACAGGGCACTTGGCGTGGAAAAATGGACTCAAATCCTGGGATAGTAAGTACTTCATCATTATAATTTATCGCCCGTAACTGTCAACTGTTTGGGATATGAGCAGGCGCTCATACCCGCTCAGGCGCTCCAAGACTGTTTTTAGTTAAGATGGCCACCTCTGTGGTCTAGTGGTTCAATCCACCGATTTCAGACCCAGAGGTCCCAGGTTCGATCCCCAGGGAGAGCAATATTGTGCTTGGTTTGGTTGGTGGTAGGATTTTGTTTCAGTCCGCCTGGCTAGCTACCACCATCTTACCTAATTTTGTCGCCAGAATAACAATTCTTAAAAAAAAATTGTGCTCTGACATTTACAGGTAAGATAGCCAGTTCTTCAGTTCGTTGAGGATTCCGGGTGAAGTGCGGCTCCACCTTCGGCCTTATCTCAACTTGTAACCTATTGACTCTTAACTTGAAAATTCTAAGATTGTACCTACCTCTGGGTTGTAGCCTGCCGTACGTCTGCTAGTCCGGTGGTGGGAAGAAGAAGGAGGGATTATGCTATTCAGGGAAAGTTTTGCTGCTCTCATACAGTACTTACCGATACCTAAATATTAAATTTACTAAGAACCTTTTTTTATTTAAATAAACTACATAGGTATGCATGTATTCTGTCTGAAACAATTGCTATCTTACCTCTTAATGCAATAACACATATTATTTACTATTTTAGAATTGTGGTAATGGCGACAGAGTTATATAATCCTAAGTACCACCAACAAAACCAAGCATAATATTGTACTCCCTGGGCGATCTACTAGTCCACGGAGTCGGTTAAAATCGGTAGGTGCCTACTCGAAGTTAGGTAAAGTTTTTATAAGTGCAGAAGGCATTTTTTTTAAATAAATCGGCACGGTGGGATTTCATCCTCTTAGCAAACTTGTAGGTAGGTACTTTCTTAAGGTTATCTGGAAGAAATCTCGCTCGCAGCTTTAGCTATTTTAATCATCAATTGTCCTGCATTAATTTTGTGTCAAATAAAGTAGATTTTTCATTAATTCATTCATTGATGCAGAATGCTTGGAATACTCAACGTACGCGCGTGGGCAATGTCATACTAAGGCGATACTGCGTGTGGCGTGGAATGAATCCAGGCAATGTGGCCTTCTGCAGGAGGGAGAGATTCTAACAGCAGGAGGTCGTATTGCTGACCAGAAACTATTTCCTCACATGGTAAGTAGCTTGAACTTCTGTAACTCTACTGCTAGACAGAGCCTCCGCCAGTATTGGTTATCTTTATCCTTATTTTTTAGAATGGGTCGGCTCTTGACCCCGAAACTTACACAGGCAGTGATTATATCTACGATGGAGCGAGCCTACCCAGATGGCCTATTAACGAAGACATTAGGGTCGTATCACAGCGGAATTACAGACGTTGGGAGCTTATTCCATGTTGTAGTAGCGCTTAGTTCTTATATGTGTGATATTTCACCTGATTTTTCGAGTTGTGATAAAGCCGAAGGTGGAGGCGCACTTCACCCGGAATCCTCAATAAACTGAGGAGCTGGCTTTGTCACCTCTATGCCGGAATACAACATTTTCAGAACTGTTGTTATGGCGACAGACTTAGGTAAGATGGTGGTAGCTAGCCAGGCGGACTTAAGCAAAGTCTTACCACCAACCAAACCAAGCTAAATACTGTACTCAACCTGGGGATCGAACCCGGGACCTCTGGATCTGACACTGGTAGGTGAATCACTAGACCACAGAGGCGGTTATGAACCAGGTGGGGATTATAATAGACTGTGCATCTGAAAATCTTCTAAAATAACGGCGAAGACGGTATATAAAGTGTAAAATACCGACAAACACGCAACCTTGCGAGGATGGCTCAGGCTGTGGAGCCTTGCTGTGGAAAGGTAGGTACCTACTCTTCACTTATGAGCCTCTTCGCTCTGTGTTCCACCGAGTCGCAAGCGCGGCAAGTTGATATTTGGCTGAACCATCCCAAAGTTGGCTGCAATACTCCATACAGGATCGAACTTGAGCTATAAATAAAGTGAAATGATGATCGGGTGTGAAGAATGTTCAACGAAATTCAATGGTATGTAGTAAAAAGTGAAACTTTTGTAATACAGTACCCCACCACTTTTCACACAAAAAGGCTGCGGATCAGAATTCAAACCTGCCCATATAAAGTTTAATAACTTCATCAATAGAAATAAAAAAATGTTTTTCAGGCTTTGCTAGGGTATGGAGCGGAGGGACAAACACTGTGGCTGTGCGGGGGCTCTCTCATCAGCGAACGGTATATCCTGACTGCTGGATACTGTACCTCTTCCGCATTGTGAGTACACTCACGGAACAGAGAAGTGGTGAACTTACGGGGCTTTTGATTGAAGCGACACGTGACCCAAAGGTTGGCTTATATAGGCCAGTGAATAAGCATAGCTATTCAGCGTGTCAATGCTGCCAGTGTCTTGGGCACGCTACCATATACCATTTGTATCGGTTTTTAGGTAGTCCCACTGCTTCCGTGTTTTATACTTACTTAGTTAAGTTCCATACTTATTATACAAGTTTTTATTCGTTTGGTGTTAAATGGGGCACAGTGAAATGTCCTATAACATTTATTTAATCATAATTTTCAGCGGTCCAGTAACATTCTCAGCATTCGGGGTCCACAAACGCTCGGACCCACCCAAGTTATGGCAGAAGTACAGAATTGATCAGATTGTCGAGCACCCGCAACACAAGGCGCCTTCGAAGTACAACGACATAGCGCTACTGAGGACAGACAGGAAGTGAGTAGGTATACCTGATAGTACTTTACAATGTACGAAGGGGAAGTGCTTGGCTATCTCACCTGGTTTCAAGTTATGATAACGTCGAAGGTGGAAGCGTCACCCGGAATCCTCAACAGACTGAGGAACTGGCTATCTTACCTCTGAATGCCGGAACGCAATAATTTAGAATTGATGTTATGGCAATAGACTTACTTATGGTGGTTTACCGCTGTGGTCTAGAGGTTTAACTCACCGTTTTCCGATCCAGAGGTCCCGGGCTCGTTATCCAGGGGAGTACAATATTGTGCTTGGTTTGGTTGGTGGTAGGACTTAGTTCAAGTCTTCTTCTATCTTACCCGAGTCTGTCGCCATTACAACAATTATGAAAAATGTTGTGTTCCGGCATTAAGAGGTAAGTTAGCCAGTTCCTCAGTTAGTTGAGGATTCCGGGTGAAGTGCGCCTCCACCTTCGGCCTTATCTCAACTTGTAACCAGGTGAGATAAATGCCAAGCGCTTACCCGTTGAACAATAAAAAAAAGTTACAGTACAAAAGTTAAAGTACTTCCCTGGGGTTCGTATGTCCCGGGTTCAATTCCCAGGGAATCTGATAGTAAGATGTTGGTCTATGAGCAATGCAATTGTTTCACTTTCAAAGCTTGAGCGAGTATTATTATTATATATGTGAGAGCCGAAACATTTGAATTTAACTTTTTATAAATTATGGATCTCTTGACCCCAAGGCTTTGATAGCTCTAGGCCACAGTAAGAATGAGGTGAAGCGAGCTTTTCCAGAAGGCACTGGTCCTCTGGTATATAAGTTTACATCCGTAATCTAGTTGCTTCACAAGCTAGTTCAGATTTAGGTGGCGTTGTGGAAAATGTTCAGATATACCAACATATTTATTTCATTTAAATGATAAACAAATATAAATATTTATTCACACAGCTTAGGATCTTGGTAGCTGTATTTACTAAGTGCTCATACACAAAACAAATATTCAAGGAAACTAAAGGTATTAAAGCTGCGTGAAAAGTCGTAACGCAGGCGCGTTAAGACACGATTGGTCATAGTGAATAAGGGGGCAGTAGATCCCTACCTATGTGCTGACTACAAATAAGGCCACAGCGTTAATTTTCTGCAAAAGCTTCAGGTGCCGTTGTAATCGGAAAACGATATCTGGAGCTCAAGATATCATTTCCCATACTGTTTGCGAATATGATTATGAATGTGATTTATCTATTAATTCTGTGATGTATCTATTAGTTATGTCATTTATCGACTGATTGTGTCATTTATGTATTAATAATGTGATTTATCTATTAATCATCTGATTTATGCATTGTTTTTCAGTATAGCATTCAGTAACAGTATTTACCCCGCATGTCTGGCGGACGCGCGGTCTTCTCAAGAAGTACAGGATCAGGAGTTGATGTCTACTGGTTGGGGCTCGCTGGGACATCGTCAGCCGGTCGATACCTTGCAACTTGTAAGTACCAACTCGGAAGGCCCTGCGGAGTAACACTGGGCTCTCCCATTTCCGGATTCAGAATAAACTCTGCAATATCCTGCAGGTACCTAATCTATGTTTTCAGCTTTACTTTCTAAAACCACAATGATCCAATCAGTTTCGCAGTTCTACCCAGTAAAGAAATGCCTTGTTTACTTCTCCATATCACAGAATAAATAATATAACTTTGGACCTTCACTAATACTGCATAGAACCCCGACTAAAAAGTTTCCCCTCTGTCTGTCCGTGGCTCTGATTGTTTTGCCTAGAAAAAATTTTTTGCTGATTTAATATAAATCAAATCAAATTATTTATTTGCTCGAAACAAGTGTTACAAGTACTTACGTACTTAAATCTCTTAAATTAGTTTCAGCTTATTTCTACCATGGCGGCATGCAAATTTTATTTAAACTTATCATGTCATTGTATATTTTACATTTATTATATGAATTACAAAAACACATAATAACATCATGGATTTGATAGGTAGTTATGCTATAATAATGTTTTTCATGCAATGTTTTTTCTTTAATTTTTATAAAAATATCATCGGAATGTTTTATCTCTTCAGGAACCTTATTATATAAACGTGGGGCCATACCTAATACACTTTTGGATGTATGATAAACGTTTTTTAATGCAACTTGCGTGAATTCAAATTGTCAGGCGCGCCTGGAGCCCTTCGCAAGCGAAGAATGCGCGCGCCAGTTCCGCCCCGATCGATATCTTTCCACCGGATACAACTCCACCTGCCAAGCGTGCTTCGGGTCTTACGGGAAGACTGGTGATATTTGTATGGTAAGCAACGGTACTACCGGTGTATTTACACCCAACTTCATCCATTATAGTCTTCACATACTTACCAAATCAACGGCACTGGATGTTCCCAGGAGGGCCAGTAGTGGCGCCGGATTGTAAGCCTTGTTACAACCTCAAACACATGAAGACCACGGCTTTAGCAAGAGTGTAGCGACTAGGAAGAAGACCTTAACACTTTTTAATAAAATGGGATAGCTTTATCAAAAAATATGTTGCTTTATGTGTAAGCTTTTATGTGTTTTCAATTGTGAGTATTTACATTAACAAATGTTATTATGAAACTAAAATTCCCGCATCTTTTCGCTAGTGGTTCCTCAGGGCTATGTACGCGCAATATGGTTTTCAGTACCTACCTAATGTAGCTCTTCACAACACATAATAATATTGTGGTTTCAAATATATAAAATTTGCCACATGCATCTAACTACTAACAGCAATATTTTATTGAATGATTAGATTTTCCAACTGACTGGAGCTTTTGTCGCTCTGTATGGAAAATCTATACCTATGCAAATATACCTATATCGCTGCTGTTAGGTAGTTTAAGTCTGTTTTTATGTCGACTTTTTTTTAATTGTACGACGGGGAAGCGCTTGGCCTTCATCTCACCTGGTAACAAGTTGAGATAAGGCCGAAGGTGGAAGCGCACTTAACCCGGAATCCTAAATTAACTGAGGAACTGGCTATCTTACCTCTAAATGCCGGAATATTTTTTTAAGAATTGTTATTATGGCGACAGAATTAGGTAAGATGGTGGTAACTAGCCAGGCGGACTTAAACAAAATCCTACGACCAACCAAACCATGCACAATATTGCTCCCCTAGGGGATCAAACCCGGGACCTAAGGATATGAAATCGGTGGGTTGAACCACTAGACCATAGAGGCGGTTAATTTACGCTGCCCTGAGCTCGCGGGTTCACCCCTTCTGTGGTCTAGTGGTTTGTCCACCGTTAACAGACCCAGAGGTCCCGGGTTCAATCCTCAAAGGGGTACAAATTTGTGTTCGATTTGATTTCTATACTCATACAATATTACTTTGTAAAAGTCCGTCTGGCTAGCTATATGCTTAGTTTGGGGCTAGATGGCGCTGTGTGAAATTAATGTCCTGTAATATTGTTGCAGGGTGACAGCGGCGGTCCCGTACAGGTAGACTCATCGATATGTATGCACGTCGTCGTGGGAGTGAATTCCTATGTACGTACTTGTGGGGTGGAAGGGGTGGGCTATTACACCCGGGTGGAACCGTACGCCGAGTGGATTGCGGGGGTAGTTTGGCCTTGAGGGGTCTAATAAGCGACATTAAATTACAACAGTCAATAAATTTTAGTTCTGCAAAAAAAATTTGGTTATCTTCTGTTTCATTTTTACATCACTCTCTATTTTTATTTAAAAGTAACATGAAGATAATATATTTTTTTTATCGACGAGGAAGCGCTTGGTTTTCACCTCACCTTAGGTTACAAGTTATGATAAGGCCGAACGTGGAAGTGCACTTCACCCGGAATCCTCAACAAGCTGAGAAACTGTCTATCTTACCTCTAAATGCCGGAACACAGCAATTTTAATAATTGTTGTTATGGCGACAGAGTTAGGTAGCTGGCCAGGCGGACTTAATCAAAGTCCTACCACCAACCAAACCAAGCACAATATTCTACTCCCCCTGGGGATCGAACCTGGGACCTCTGGATCTGAAATAGGTGGGTTGAACCACTAGACCAGAGGCGGTTATAGGTATTAGATAATTACATTCATTATATCATTACGTGGCAATGCAACCAGTGAGTTGGGTAAGCTTTTCTTTAACTAGGGCTGGTCGCCTGGAACAGTTGGTTATACTATGATACCTATGGAACCAGACTGCTTTCCTAATAGGTACATAGTTAGTTTCATTGTACTTACCTATTTAAGTAAACTTGATATTACAAAAAATATAACCATTATTATCTACTAAAGCTTTGAAAGTTTAAAAAATCGTAACGTGAATAAAACAAACGTTAAGCTCAATTCGTATAATCACTGAAACATATTTGAAAGCGAAACTATTCCAATATGAGTTAAATTTTAAAATCTTTGTGAAAATAATAAGGTTAATACTGAGGTAAACGAAGAATACCTACCCCACAAAAGGTCACCACTAAGCGCCATTGCAAAATCAAAAACGACTGCCATTTTGAATGATCAATGCGCTGGGCTCTAAGCCAAGCGACAGCTAATTAATTAATTCATTCATTCATTCAGCTTTGCGGACATTCATTCTGCCACGCGCCGCCGCGCCACTTTGTTTCCGTGAGTTTTAAGGATGTCGGCCTTTTGATAGAATATTATGGGCCTATAAATCAATTCTGATTCAGTGTTTAAAAGTTTGTGATATGTTTACTGTTTACTTCACTGACATTGTACTATCGTTAGTACGTATTCTTTACGCTAGGGGCGCTGTATATTTCACACATTTTCTCTACACAGACTACAGTTGTCAAAAAACCTGTCGCAGTGGATTCATCGCCAATCCATTTGACGATTGTCTTTTAAATATCTACCTATATTAAAATACCTAAGTTTGATTTGGTGTGACTAATGTTATAAAAGTGACAAAAGTGAACTAACGTTGTCAATTAACTTTAAGCCTCTATACTGTTTGTATTTTGTAAAATCCATTATTAAATAGGGACTCAAGTAAAGTGACTTCTCTGAGTGCGGAAATAAGTCAAACTTAAATTAATTACGGAATTTGCGTCACTTTAAAAAAAATAAAAAATTAAAACATTTTTTAATAGCACAAATTTTATTAGGTATCTAATTATTCTTTAGCACCTTCTCGATTTAAGGCACAATCGTTTTACGTACCGGTACTTGAATCATGTAAATTGTAATGTAAAAGAACACAGATACAAAAATATGATGTGTATACGCATTTTTGGCTTTTTTGCCTAGTCACAGGTACCTATGTAGCCACTTATAACCGCCACATAATGACACTACCACAAAAGTCTATCCTGCCATAACCATATATTTGCAGTGGTTGCAACAACATAAAGATACAACATAAGTAAGTTATGTTGTCAGTTTTTACATAAATAATCGTTCATTTCGAAACGGCATGTAAGATACATTGTTTTTCTATCTATTATATATACCAACGATTTGCTTCTTCTAAAACACAATTAAAATTAAAATCCATGCAACAAGAATTTTCCAAGAACATTCTTAACTAAGCGAGAATTATCGGCAATATCGGCCTTCTTAAATTGGCAGCATTATGTCGCGGTCGTTAGCGGCCGGTTTGGATACTGTATAATTGATTATGTATATTTCAATATGTTTTCCTAGATTATGTATAACATACAACAATTTTCAAAAGCTTGATTATACCACACATTATATATCTTTCATATTCATACAGAATTATAATTAGCACCGATAAGATAATGATATATATGTTCAATACAACACACAGCGTAAGCATAACTTAATATAGTTAAGTACTAACTGAATTTGTCCAATAACATAAGTTCTAAGTTAACTTGATAGCCTACTCTACGTCAATAAAATATCTAAAAACTGCATTCGTATAAATAGTCGAAACATAACAATAAATGCGAAAATGCATTAAAAATGTCAAATAAAATACATACAAATGATATAAATTAACTGTGATGCTAATGATTTGAATGAATTAAAAACACATTATAATAATAAGTACGAGGTAAAATTCTGATTGTTCAACAGCTACGCTAAAAGGATTTTTAGGTTAGCTATCTAGTAGAAAGGGGCCAAATAGGAGTAGGTCCACGGAGACTCTAGAACTATAGTATATCTATAGCATAAAGAATAGCGTAGAGACCATCGCCAAGGACATAAAACCCGACTACTAGACAATTAATTAAAATTTGTTACTCAAATGCAAAGTGCTACCTATTTCTAAGCTTAAAAAACACGCTGCCTATGAAAGTAACTACAGCATTGTTTGTAAATCTTGTACATTCATAAAGAGACGGCATAGACTTAAAGTGTTCTTTTCAACAAAATGTTTTAGTGTGAAAGTAAGACGTGTCTTAAAATGAATGCATTGAATTTCCATCGTCCTACCGAAGTCCAGAACCACACAGCTGTCTATATTCATCGGTGCACAGGAGGGGCAGTGTCTTTAGCAGACAACTTCTGGGAAAGTCATCTCTCTTAAAACTCATTCCCATATTGCCCAGTCTGCAGGTAAGCTTACCCATTCCAAATTACAGAAAAAAACATAAAGCTAAGACGATTTTACATTTTTAAAGTAAACATTGTTAACGCTAAATACCTACAGCTATTTTAAATCTCGCAGGTCACAAGATTAATTCACCTGACTGTGCATTGTCTTAAAATGTGGGTTGTTATCAACTTGGCCTATCGTGTCCAATTGGGACACAGTAATAATTATGTTTATACGGGACACATTGTAAAAAGTTAAAATTTGGTCCTTTGAATAATAGTCTACGGTTTACAAAGTAGGTGCTATTTATAAATTGTTTTATCTTAAAACTTATTTATAACGCGGAAGGCCACACTTTGAGTTACGATAGCTCTTGAGGGTTAGCAACGGTGGAAAAAAATAGTTTTTTGGAACCCTCGTATATTTCTTAGCTAGCTTATGGGCTATCCGATTTGTCATTAAAACTTATAATGCTGTATATGATTATTTTTTCCATTATTCCCGTTTCCCGAGTTTTTCGGGACATATTGTTACAAAGATGCGTACAGGGCCAAATGGATATTACCCATGTGTTGTCAGTTTTTAAGCTAATGTCATTTCTTGAGAAGTAATTCTTCCTCAGGTTTCGTTGAATTTTTATCGGCTGACTTGAAACTTGAGTTAGTATAAGGACTGGCCGATGCTGGGAGAATCTGTAAATTAAAACATAGAATAGGTTTCACATTTACTAGTCGGCCCAGGGCTCCGTTCCCGCCTGTGACACTAGAAAAATCTTTTTTATTTGTATATTTAATATCAACAAAAAAAGTACTCCGTAATTTAAATATAATTTAACCGTTTGGGGGTAGTAATATATTAATATATTAACATACAAACCACAGTTAATATCTACTCTTCGGCTCTTCCAAAGTCTAGCAGCGTGAAAATTTAATAATGCTGTTTAGATACATACTTTTACCAATATGTATACACTTCATCGTTTTAAAAAGAAGCCATATCTTTTATATTTGAAGCCTGATAAATATATATTTGAGTGTATACATATTATTACACCACGTAACAACAAAAAATAAAATAAACAACAATTTATAAAACATACATACGTCACAGTCATAGTCATTTATTGCATTAATTATTTAGAGGTCTTATGGAGAGGTCTTTAGGTCTGGTCTTATGATTGAAAGTTATACATAATAACCCTATTGCCCTAATAGGGTCATTATGTATAACTTTCAATCAATTATAGCAATAGAGCGAAAGCGGACAGACGCTTTGAACAAGTACAAGCCATATTAATGTTTAGGTAAGCAGGAAAAAAAATGGTAATTAAATTCAGAAAGTGTAATATTATCCCTAAAAAAGTTTAAATTATCATTTCTCAAGTAGGTATTTCAATTTATTTTCTAAGATTGAATTCTCTTCTATAGTCTGAGTATAGTTGATTTTATTTTTATTGGGTACCTATATTACTTTATTAGACTTTATTTACAGTAGTAATTATTATCTTTATTTTCACTTTGATCTCACCAGAAAGCCCGCAGCTTACTTGTGTGTATTATCTGACACTTTTGTTGTGACTCAGTGGAAATCAGGCAAAAGTCTTTTAAAGATGTATTGTATTGTACCTGATTGATTTTTAATACTTTAGGATGGTGAAGATTTTTTATTTACATCATTCAAAATATACAGTTCAAATTGTTGAGCCGGGTGGGAATCGAACCCACAACCTCCAGTTCAGAAGGCAGAGCTACTAACTGCACTGTAAAGCGTGCTAGGTGAAGAAAAGTACCTCCAGATAAAAAATAGTGTTTGTCAAGTTAAAAGTTAAGGCAAGTATACAGGGTGAGTTTTTTTCCAGGGCCAGCGAGGCCAAGTCGGAAACCGTGAGAGTAATCAAAAAGTCATGTTAGGAGATACAAGCAAAAGAGTATTTACTAGCTTAATTTACGCATAGTCTGAACGTACAACCTTTACTAAATACATAAAGATGAATTTATAAATGTTCAATTTTGAAAGGGTTCCAACAACTTTGGGCACATAGTCATTTTTTTTTTCAAAAATTCACTTTTCCAGAAAAACTAAAAAAAAATGATAATTTTCTTGAATGCAGAACTTATTTTTTTTTAAATCAAGCACGTAGTTTCTTACTTGGCCTCGGTAGCCCTATAGTATCTAATTATAAAATGGTAGATAATTGTATTTACCTGCTTGGCCAGGTCCACTGCGCCTTCCTTAATGTCTTCCATGATCCTATTGTTAGTATCCCCTTCGCGAAGTAGCTGTAATATATCATTAAATTAGTATCTTCCTACGTTTTATTTATTTAACAATACACCATAATATTGATTATCTACAAAGAAGCTAAGGTATACGTAAATAAAATTGATAAAATAATTAGATGTTAAAGTAAAACTAGGGTTTAGTATAAAACACAACAGAATTTTTTTACTTCAAACATGCTTAAAGAAATACTGTAATACTTTTGAAAGCAGTGTTTTTGTAGTTTAAAAATACAAAAACACGGCTTTCAAAAGTATTACGTAAAAGTAAAGCCGTGTTTTTGTAGTTTAAACTACAAAAACACTGCTTTGAAAAAAAAAATTAGATGTTAAAGTAAAACTAGGGTTTAGTATAAAACAGAACAGCATTTTTTTAATTCAAACATGCTTAAAGTATTACAATCCAAATGTTTAATAACAGCGACCTTTCATTTCACAAGTACTTGTTAAATTTAACTATTATTTTTATTTAATATATATTTATGTTAGTAATTTTAACTGATATTGTTGTAAGTAAGTTGTAGTAAATAAATTGTTTTGAGCCATACACAGCATATATCATAAAATAATATTTGATGTCCTGTAAATATGTTTTTTACAGAAGGTTAAAAGCGTGTACCCTGCCGTAACACAGTTAAATCCAGCGCGGAGGGTACGATTTTGTAACCATACTACTTCATATCCATAAGGAGAAGACCCTTTACTGTGCATTACTGGATAGGTATCTTTATATAGTACCTATTTTATATTTATGTAACAAAGAATTCGTGCCAATGTATTATGAAATAAATCTATCTTTATTTAATACCCATATTGTAGTAAGAAAAAATATTTGAATTATCTCCTACCCTTAATATGTGATCTGTAGGTACCTCTTTTAATTTTAATAATAAATCCAATCAAGAAAAATAAAACGACACCTCAAACGTAAAAATCCATCAAACCATGCTATTGAAACAGACATACATCAATGTTTGTGATATTATCTTTCGGACAAACCTTTTTTCAATTTCCTATATTTTATGTTTATTTTGGTAAATAAAGGAAAAAAAATATCATAGCTCTAAACAGGCAGTCGGGAGAAAAGTACAAGATGTTTTAGTCAAGTAACAACTAGTAAACAGTCACCTTGTCGACTTCCGGTTCTATTTGCTCGTTGGTGCCGCCCTTGTTGAGCGCCCCCTTCTCCATCAGAGTAGCACGCTTGGCTGCTAAGTATATAGACCTAGAAAAAAAAACATATTCTAACTCAACAAACTGAGGAACTGGCTATCTTACCTATAAATGCCGGAACGCAACAATTTTAGAATTGTTGTTATGGCGACAGAATTAGTTAAGATGGTGTGTTAAACAAAGTCCTACCACCAACCAAACCAAGCACAATATTGTGCCCCCTGGGGATCGAACCCGGTCCTTGGTCTGACGGAAGTGTAGACAGAAAATATTTTACTTCATAGCACTGCGTTCTAATTATGTTTTAGGAAACGCATACCTAAAAAGTTATACCATGTTGGTTTTGAACCATAAGTACCCCCTGGTTTTTTCACACAAAACAAGGATGTAATTATGGTTACCTAGAGATCCATAATTACCCCCTGGTTTTTATACAAAACAAGGGGGTAATTATGGTTCTAAAAAAAAACTAGCCCGAGGTTCTTGCCTCTCTCCTTGTGTGCTGGTCGCGATTCAAAACAGGCGGTAGATTTGACGTTTCAAAGTGATCCTAAAAAATCTTACTGAATAAATATATTTGACTTTGACTTTTGACTTTCTCTCGGTAACCATAATTATTCCCTTGTTTTTGTATGTTAAAACAAGGGGGTAATTGTGGTTTAAAACCAACATATACGGGTATGTGTCAAGAGTTAACCCATCATATTCAAATTCAAATATCTTTCAGGTCAACATCATCAGGTATTAAAAAAAGTATAGATGAAGGGTTGCTCACCGTTTGATGGTGATGTAGAAAAGCTCAGCGATGGCCCGCACGGAGTAGTCGGGTACAAACGTGTGGCCAAGCATGGAGTCCATGTTCAGGTTCTGGAGCGACCCCAGGGTGGTGGGGGATGGGGCTTCCGCTGAAAACCATTAATAGATAAATTCAGTCGAAATGGGGACTAATTTTGGTCCACCTCCTTTTTAGAGTTCCGTACCCAAAGGGTGCTAACGGGACACTATTACCTACTAAGCCTCCGCTGTCGTTCATAGTAATTCATAGTTCATTTATTGCGTAATATGGGTAGGTAAAAAAAAAGGCCAAGTGCTTACCCGTCGTACAATAAAAACAAATTAAAAAAAAACTGAGATCGGTGGGTTGAACCACTAGACCACAGAGGCGGTTAATCTCACATGACAGGTCTATCCCGTTAGTTTTATATCCTGTGTTTCTATTGTTGTCTATGAGCGTTTCTTTCTGTCATATAAATTGAGTACATACCGACGCCGACGTTCTGCGTGAGCGCCTGCACCCCGAAGTATGTGAAGGGCCCGGCCTCGAACACCAGGTTCTCCCGCCCCACCGTCACCTCCACGCGACCCTCCAGTATCAACACGAAGTAATCCACCTGGAGAACATTTACATCTATTACTGGGTACTGGGGACATTTCACTATTGGGTACTAGATACTAGGGGGTACTGGGGGACATTTCACTATTGGATACTAGATACTAGGGGGTACTGGGGGGACATTTGACTATTGGGTACTATATACTAGGGGGTACTGGGGGGACATTTGACTATTAGGTACTAGATGGTAGGGGATACTAGGGGGACATTTGACTATTAGGTACTAGATACTAGGGGGTACTGGGGGGACATTTGACTATTAGGTACTAGATACTAGGGGGTACTGGGGAGACATTTTACTATTAGGTATATTAGGGGGAACTAACTTGAGATACCTAAGTTTCGCTCAGGAAAAGTAAATAATTCATTCTTAGGAAACTGTGTGAGATTCTATAATAAGCTTACTCAAAGCGCCACCAAACTCTCTGCTCGTAAATTCAAATTGTATATAAAGAATAATTCAATTAAAAGTGCCTACTACAAAATTAGTGATTATATCGACGATAAAAACGCGTGGCCCGATGTTGCTATACCAGTTGACAGCTAAATGGTGATTTCTCAATGTTAACAAACTGTCCATTAGGTAGATAGTTAATAACAAATGTTTTAAGATTAAGTATTTAGGTTTTTGATGTATCTACTTAGAATATAAAAACAAATTGTGTATCTAAATGTTGAATGGATCATCAAAAAAATCAACCAGCCCGAGGTTCTTGCCTTTCTCCTTGTGTGCTGGTCGCGATTCCGAACAGGCGGTAAATTTTACGTTTCAAAATGATCCTAAAAAATCTTAATGAATAAAGAAATTTTGAATTTGACTTTGACTTTTTGAACTAAGGGGACATTTGACTATTAGGTACTAGATACTAGGGGGTACTAGGGGGATATTTAACTATTAGGTCCTAGATATTAGGGGGTACTAGGGGGACATTTGACTATTAGGTCCGGTTGACCGTAAACAATAAAAAAATAACACTATAAGTATTACAGGACGTTAATTTTACACAGCGCCATCCCCAAACTGAGCATAGCTTGTGATATGGGAACTAGATTACAGATAGAATACATTACATATTTACTGACTATACGATACAACACCCAAACACAGAACATACATATTCATCACACAAATGTTCGTCCTGCGTGGGAATCGAACCCACAACCGCAGCGCAGAAGGCAGAGTTATGATATATATATACTGAGCTATGAGGCTTGTTGGAGTATATAGAACTCCACTTTTTTTTACTTGCTTGACCTTCCTCTCAAAGTTTCAAGTTATGATAAGGCCGAAGGAAGCACACTTCACTCGGAATGCCGATTTTTTCTATAGAATTGTGGTTATGGCGACAGAATTAGGTTATACGAGCTATAAATTAAGCTATGCCAAATATCACATTCTTCGTGCGAAGTCCCAAGTTTTCTCTTCATGTTTTAAGAAGGAACTTACAACAAAAGCACTCTACCATACAAAGAACACGAGTCGAAATTTTGTGAGGCATTTTGGGAAGTCCAGAATGCAAAAGAACCCTTTGTTTGCAAAGCTAACTTGACCGTTAGAACCGAAAAGAGCTGGGCCCGCTTTCGGACCCGAAGGTTGTAGGTTCAAATCCAAAAGTGCATCTACGGACTCTTTTGGCGGCGCATTTGACACATGCTCTGTTAAAGTTCAAAAATGATGTTTGGACATGCCTGTCTTTTGGACTACCCTGGTAGGTGATCAGAGAATCCTCGAAGGGGGAAAAGTAGGGGTATTTTTTTGGGCACTTACAGGCTTGCCCTCGGTGAAGACGTAGCGTTTGAGGTCGTTCTTGTCTTCGTCGCCCTTCAGCTTGATATGTTGGATAACGTCCTGCTTTAGGAGGCGGCGCAGCACCGACTCCGACATCATGTCGGGACGGAACGCGGACACGCCTGAAATCACACAGATAACATATCATGCCTTATTTTGTAATCCTTATGTACCTACATATACCAGATACATGCTAAATTGTAATCCTTATGACAGTTCTTGACAATTGTGACATTTGACATTCGAGGCTTCTTTCTTCAAGGCTGTAAACAAGCGCTTAAAGTAATTTATGTAACACTCTAAGGTTCGTAGAATATTGATAAATATTCTAATTGGTGACCATCTTTTTAAATTATGTATGTTCCCCGATTACTCGAAGACGCCGGGACCGATTTGGAAAATTCATATTTTGTTTGAAAGAGCGATCACAATTGGTCCTATCGCCATCAGGTCAGGATCTGATGATTCTCCAGGATTCCTGGAGAAATCGAGCAAAAGCAACGAAAAAACGGATCCCTTATAGGATCACGTGTTTGTCTGTTTGTCCGTCTACTACTAACTACTAACTCCAGTATTCGTGGAAGTTCACTCTTAAGCTACTCACTGGTGCTGAGCAACTGGAAGGTGGCCAGCAACACCCGAGGGACTTATTTTTTTTTCTTTTTTGACATTAATTTTACACAGCGCCATCTAGCCCCAAACTAAGCATAGCTTGTAACATGGGAACTAGATTACGAATAAAATACTTAAATAGGTACTTTTTGTAAATACATACTTCCTATATGATACAACACCCAAACACAGAACAAACATCTATATTCAGTACACAAAGCGAACCCACAGCCTACAGCGCAGAAGGCAGAGCTACTACTGTTCAGGAATGACACCTGTCACAATATTGCCTCATTCACTGTCATCTGGCAGTTTGAAGTTTGAAGAGTTTTGCCGTTCAATTTTGATCATGAATGACACCTTTGAATTCTGTATTGAACTGAACAAGTACCTAAGTTAACTAATTACTTTTCCCTTGGTGAATACATGTTACATTTTCCTCATGAACAATAAAGATATCTAATATCTACACTACATAAAATCCATGTGTTGTGTTGTGGAGTGATTTCGGCTGGGCTTCGCGAACTGAAGGTGTGCTTGCTGGGAGAAACATCTGGGTAACCTTCTGCTATAAGGTTTGAATTTTAGTAAGGTCCGAGCTGATTCTCAGCCTAAAGTAGACCTCGCTCTATCTAGATCTCTTCCCGTGGCGGCAACAGCTTTAAAGGTACGTGAAGTTCTAGCTTTTTGAAACATACTCTTTCAGCACGACAGAACACATATTATTGCAAAATTTGCATTATCTTGTAGCCTCTTTTAATGTAATAAAATTCACAATTCACAGTCCACTGCCTAAAAAACTACCAACTGAGCTATGAGGCTTGTGTAAATCCCACCACGAAACCCCCTCGTGGGGTCCACAGGTTGAGGCAACTCACTGGTGCTGAGGAACTGGAAGGTGGCCAGTATCAGCTGCGGAGACACGTGGACCCGCTGGTGTTCGTGGTGACTGGCGAACGCGGCCATGTCTTGCAGCTTGTTCGACGGACGGAGGAGCCGCTTCTTCGTCCGGTTGTCGGCTGTTGGAGCACATCGAGTTGAGAATTATATTTATATTGATATTATATTTATTTTCTCTAAAGTGTGATATATTTAAATACATGTGTTTTTAATTATATAAAATCGGTATATATTTAAGATTTGAATTGTAATATAATAAATTGTCATTGGTATATTTATAAATTGGATGTTTCGATTTAATTTAAATTTTTTGAACTGTAATTTTAATTCAATTTCAATGTCAATATTAATTCAATGTTTTATTACTATTTTCTTTTGTTTAATTTCTAATTTGTTTGTTCTGTATGTGTATAATTTATTAAGTCTAAGCACGTCCAACCGGGTTCTCACAGGCCCCAACGGAAGACCAGCGCAGGCTTCACAGCCTGCATCAATGCTGAGTTGGGACCTTTCTAAGATTACCCGCCTTTAAAAATTTTATTGTACCTACCTATTTTGTGTTTTGCAATATCCCAAATAAATAATTTTGATTTGATTTGATTTGAGTTTCAATTTCAGATTTCATTCATTTTGAATTCTTACATTTTAACCGCCTCTGTGGTCTAGTGGTTCAACCCATTTCAGATCCAGAGGTCCCGGGTTCGATCCCCATGGGAGTACAATATATTGTGCTTGGTTTGGTTGGTGGTAGGACTTTGTTGAAGTCCGCCTGGCTAGCTACCGCCATCTTAGCTAATTATGTCGCCATAATAACAACGGCATTCAGAGGTAAGATAGCCAGTTCCTCAGTTGAGGATTCCGGGTGAAGTGCGCCTCCACCTTCGGCGTTATCTTAACTTGTTACCAGGTGAGATCAAGGCTAAGCGCTTCCCTGTCGTACAATAAAAAAAAATAAAAAAAATTGGCCTTATTAAATCAATGTTTCTGGTCACATCGTTACAAATATTATGACACAAAAATTCACGGACACGAACCCGCGTCTTATCCTGAAGCCGGAAACGCTCTAACCAACTGAGCTGCGGGGGTACCGACGCAGATTCCGAACCTTTGTGTCATATCTCTTCAAAGCGCTGATAAAGCTATCTAGCAGAGATTCATTGCATCTGCCCCAGTGTTTGAAAGATTATTGTGTCTATTAACATTATTCAAAACTATTTTCGTTATTACTAGGCACGTCATTCTACAGAGGTGCATTTAAGATAAATAAATAATAATAATCATAACACACGACAAGCGTATAATTATCTAACATTTACGAAACAAAAGGATTATATTAATGACAAAGTACAAAAGTAGGTAAAGAAAGAAAAATATCATGCCATATTTTGTGATCAAAGTCATTATTGGATTGGATAGTAAAAAATAATGATAATGTAAGTAAATTAACTTATGCATACATTTATCTGATAAAACAGTTTATAAATTTGTAACTTGTAAAATAATTCATTTCATTTAGTGTCGTGTCAAACTTTATTAAATTGAGATTCTCGAGATTAAAACCAGAGCTTTGTAAATGTTCCATTGTGCCGAACTCATCGTTTCGCCTCTACCGTTATCATGAATACTGGTTAGGAATGGAACTGCTTGCCTTCGTCTGTCTTTCCGCACCAATACAATCTTGAAGTGTTCAAGTCCAGAGAATAGGTTCCTTTAAGAAAAGCGTGATCTTAGGCCACAGGCGCGAGTCTATGTATGTATGATTACCAGATGATACTTACAGATGACATCGGTTTCGTCCACGATCTCCGCCTGGATCATCTCCTCGATGACGTCCTCCAGAGTGACCAGCCCCACCGTTTCGTACACCGGGTCGCCGTCGCCTTCCTCGATTCGCTGGACGAATGCCATGTGACCTTTGTGACCTGGGGGCAAAGCTTAGATGTCAAACTGTGCTTTCTGTATCTCTGCTTATGCTAGGCGTTTCCGGTGTCAGGTTCAGAGGTCCCGGGTTCAATCCCCAGGGGAGTACAATAATGCGTCTATTACCAACCGACAAACCAGGCTGTCCACCTAGGATGGTTGGTATTTTTTTTTCTTAACCGACAACCTGTCCAATTTGTTCGTTGGTAATTAACATTTTGAATACCAACGGTCGGTTAGGATACTATATAATAATAATAATAATAATAAAGCCTTTCATTTCCTTAACTAAATTAATTTTTCTAAGTAGGTACACAGAATTTTTATAAATAACACATTTTTTAGTTAAGGCCCCTTTCGAGTATAGGCCTCCTACAAGTTTTTCCCTGTACCCTGGTATCCCTGTCTTGTGCACATTCTAACCAGTAAGAGGTAGGATACTATATACGGATTAATTTATGGTTTGTTGGTTGATAAACGTCGTTTACTAACTGCCAAATCATTATTCGTTTTACGTACGTTTGATCGGTGTTAGGACTTTGTTTAAGTCCTGGCCGGCTACCACCATCTTACCTAATTCTGTCGCTATAACAACAATACTAAAATTGTTATGTTCCGGCATTTAAAGGTAAGATAGCCAGTTCCTAAGTATGTTGAAGTTTCTGAGTGAAATGCGCTTCGACCTTCGGCCTCATCATAACATGACACCGGGTGAGATGAAGGCTTACGTTTCCGCGTCTGACATAAAAAGAACTAAAGATCCCTAAGCCAGATGGACGTATAATCAGTCGGTATTCGGCCTACAAAATCATCTGGCAATAATCCCGAAAAATTAACTCCCCGCCTCATACGTCATACTTATTTTGTCTGGTTATTTACGACCGGTAAGTTTGAGTGAAAGCCGCACGTGCGGCCATTATTCTTGCTTAGTTTTATAACGTTTACGGTTTATCAAAACTAGGTTTTACTTTATTCTAGGCCTTCGCTTACTAATTGACTGTTGAGATAAAGCTTGAGAGTTTCAATGTACAGAAGACATGTTTCTTCTATGATTGTTATAGTAGCAATAAAAATACACTCTGGGAAAATATCAAGTTTCATCAAATGACCGTATTACGGTTCATAAGATAAGGCTTTATAGGGTCTTGTTGGCACTCCTTTGGGTATGGAAGGCTAAAAACTAAAACCATATTAGAAAAAATATCTTTTTTTTTTATAATACTGATGTGCTTGCCTTTATCTCATCTGATTTTTCAAGTTGAGATAAGGCCGAAGGTCGAGGCGCACTTCACCCGGAATCCTCAATAAACTGAGGCTAATCCTCTAAAATGCCGGAACACAACAATTTAAGATTTGTTGTTTTGGTGACAGAATTTGGTAAGATGGTAGTAGGCAGACTTAGACAAGGTCCTACCACCAACCAATTAATCAATTACATATTTCAATCATCATGATTTTTGAGTTTAAATACTTAAGGCATAAATAAGGACAGAGCATCTTTATCTATTGTTGAGGAGAGTGATATTTATAGGTACACATATTTCACGACGTGGAAGAGTAAAAGCGGTATAAAAAGTTATGATATGAAGGCCAAGCTTCATTTCATAATTATGTAGATGTATATGCAATATCTGAGGGCTTTCATGTACCCACAATGTTTTCTGCAGACCTATCTGGAATAAACCTTTACCAGAGATTTTGAGATGCAAAGGTGAAAAAAAATTTTGATTGGTACATAGATTCTTGTCATGATGTAGGATGTTTTATAGTTGTACCTGAGTATTATTTTGATATGATAATAGTTATGTAAGCATGTGGCTATCGCTGGTTCTCGTGATGTAGTCACTCCCAAACTGGGTCCTGACTGAACCAGCGTTGCACCGTTAACCCCGGTGCAATTTAATTACAATTTAATACGACCTTTTTAGCCCACATAGTTCAAATATTTGTATGTCAAGCGATCGCACTTGGACTTTTGTGTCATTATAACATTAACAAATGTTATGATGACACAAAAATTCACAACCCGCGACGGGACTCGAACCCGCATCTTGTCCGAAGCCGGAAACGCTCTAACCAAGTGAGCCACGAGGATCCTACTATACTCAGCTTAAGCGCTGATCACGCCATCTAGCGGAGATGCCCACTGCACATAGTTGTTGCGTGTAATTTTGTCTTTCTGTTTAATATCATGTTAGGTAGGTTCATTTCTTTGTATCTTCGTGTTTGTATGTTTTCTTATTAGTTACTGTGTATGTGCTCATTAAATATCTATTAGTTTAGGTAAGTACGTTAAATGTCTACCTGCCTATTTATATAGTAAATGTATGTGGGATAAATAAATGTATTTCTTTCTTTCTTACAATTGCAAACTGAATTCCACGCGGGCATCGCCGCAGCGTTACCTACCTACCTACCTACATATTTGTAGAGCGATGCCTAACTCAGCCTCAATCATAATTATTGCAATAGCGTCCTCGCGTAAAAAATATTTGTGCGCCAAAAATAATGGCGAAATTGAAAGATTGCCAAGTTCGCCGAGTTTAAAATTAAATGGGTTATTCGTACGTTTTGTTATGATTCATGGCACTCGCTGATGATAGAAACGTGCTGTTAGATAACACAGCTGTGCAACTAAAGCGACGTTAACTGGTTGGAAGTTGAAAGAACTACAACCCGACTGCGAAAATATGCGAAATGTTTTTTTTTATTTTTTCAGTATGACACGTCTGATTTGAATATTTTTCACTCATAATCGAATAGGGATATTCTGTAAAATAGTAATTAAAAAAAAATACAAATCAAAATGAAATGGGTAAAAAACTAACACTAATTTCTATATGCTTACAAGTATTTTGATTTTTTATGTGTACATAAAAAGCAACGAACTGCAACAGATTATCCCTATCCGATTATAGTTGCAAAAACTTCATTTCAATTGGAGACGTGCCATTTCTAAATGAAAAACACTTGTCCCCAACAAACAGTTGGTCGCGATTTCAAACACGCGGAAAATTTCACGTTGAAATATGATCCTTAAAAAATCGTACTGCTATGTTTATATTTGCAAATAAAAAGTATTATATCCATAATCAAGTTCCCATATTACAAGCTCTGCTTAGTTTGGGGCTACATGGCACTGTGTAAAAATCATATGTCCCGTATTTACCTATCGTTATATTTGGTTAATATTTTTTTATGTACCTAGTGCTAATATAGTTTTGATATCTACTAGTGTTGATTTTGTTATCTGATTTTTATAATAGGTCTCGCGTCCTCCCGGCCTTCGGCTGTCCCCATCCAGCGTGTCACATACCTTCTTTGAACTGCTTCAGCATGATATCCAGGGTGATGTCCTCGAACACGAAGTTGCAAACGTTCTGGTAGTACTGGCAGAGCGTGCGCAGCGGCGTGTTGTCGTCGGGGTCCACGAACGCCAGGTCCTTGATGAAGAGGACGGTCACTATGTTGCCGCGGCTGCCTTCGTACACCGGGATGCGGGAGTACCCTGGAATGGACGGTGCATGAGATAGCTGTGGGAAAACTTGTTGGGAACAAACTCGCTTTTCATGTCTTCCCATGGTAGTTAATTAAAAAATCGTGCCAAATTTCATTAAAATCCGTCCAGCCGCGGATTGAACGCTTTAAGCGCGGATTTCGTTGAAATATGATGAAGGAGATGAAGGCCGAGGTTGTACAATAAAAATATAAAAAGCCCCGAAACTGGAATGGGTATGTTGGCTCTGCTGCGGAGAGTGCTTTCCCAGAAATGCCTTTGACACTATGTTTGAGGTGTCGTAGCTAATCCTCGGAAGATCCACGCTCTGAGTAGTGATCAAGTGAATCCTAGAAGGGGAAAAAGTCGTTCATTTCGATATGGCACATCAATTTTTTTTTTCAAGTATAATCGGATAGGGATAATCTGCATTTGTGGTGTGTTACTTTTTCAAAAAAATTATACAAATCCAAATATACGCATTATAATTTTCCAAGCAAATAATTCGGTCAACTCTTCCATACATTCAGATTTATATCGTTTATTTAATTAAGATTTTTCAACTTTTTATCCCTAAACGATTACACCTTAAATCGATCATGCCAATACATCTGTACTGGAGAGAGAAAATCAGCAGTAGGTACGTTAATGCTTACCGGACTTGACAATCTCCGACATGGTCTCAAAGTCCAGGATACTGGTAATCGGCAGCATGTAACAGTCCTTCAGCTTCGTCATCACGTTGGCGACGGTTTTCTTACGAAGGTCCAAAGCTCCGGAGATTATGTTCACTTCCTCTTTGTCTAGATCGTTCACGTGGTCTGTTACCTGATTAGTTATATATTTTTTTTAATTACAGCACTTTGATAACACACAGCGCCATCTAGCCCCAAACTAAGTATAGCTTGTAATAATAATCAATAAATATTACAGGACGTTTTAATTTGGCAACTAGATTACGGATAGAATACTTATCTACTTTTTTTTGTAAATACACACTTATCATACAATACAACACCCAAACACAGAACAAACATCTATATTCATCACACAAATGTTTGTCCTGGGTGGGAATAGAACCCACAGCCTACAGCGCAGAAGGCACAGTTACTACCAACTGAGCTATGAGGCTTGATTTTTTATACAAGCTTCCGCTCGCGGCTTCGTTGTAGAAACTACCTACTAGAAAAACTATCCTTCATGTTTTTTATTTAATGTTCGACTTGAAGGTGCTTGGCCTTCGTCTTACCAGATTTTTCAAGCTATGAATAGGGCGAAGGTGGAAGCGCACTTCACCCGGAATCCTCAACAGACTGAGCAACTGGCTATCTTACCTCTAAATGCCTGAACATAATAAATTAAGAATTGTTGTTATGGCGACAAAATCAGGTAAGATGGTGGTATCTAGCCAGGCGGACTTAAACAAAGTCCTACCACCAACCAAGCACAATATTGTACCCCCCTGGGGATCGAACCCAGGACCTCGGGATCTGACACCGGTATGCGAACCACTACAACACAGAGGCGATTATAAAAAAGAGATGTGTATAATCTAAATCCTAGTAGTTTCCTCAGTATTGAGGATTCCGGGCGAAGTGCGCTTCTACCTTCGGTGTTATCATAACTTGAAAATCGGGTGATATAGAGACCAAGAACCACGATGTTGCAAAATAAATAAAACAATATCTACCCTTGGCAATGGAATAGCTGACTTTTGCTATAATTACGGCTGAATGATCACACCACTGGTTTAAGATCTTACCAATTATGTTAACATAACTAATACAGGAAAAAGATTATTGTAAACTTGTTGTGATCTCAGACGTACCCATATAATATTACAGGACATTAATTTCACACAGCGCCAAACTAAGCATAGCTTGTAATATGGGAACTAGATAACGGATAGAACACATAAATACTTTTTTTTTTGTAAATACATACTTATCATACAATACAACACCCAAACACAGAACAAACATCATTCATCACATAAATGTTTGTCCTGGGTGGGAATCGAACCCACAACCTACAGCGCAGAAGGCAGACCTACTACCAACTGAGCTGTGAGGCTTGTTAAAATATAATCATATGCTGTTATTGTGGATTTGTATTTAATCATAAGTAGGTTCCATAGTTGTAATTATTACAACTATGTCGATAGAACGTCGGATGTGCACGAACAATCTCAAATGCCTTGAAACCACGGGTAATTAAAATGACTCATGGCCCCGGCAATGGGTCGACCCAACGGGACCACGGATAACGAGTGGTTTTACCACCCTCATGTCCAAGTACAGAGCCGTGTTTCTGCTGGGCAAACTCCCTTCATCATAGACCTTTGGCCTAGACCTAGATGAGCTTTCAAGGTCAAAAGTTTTCAAGTCTATAAGACCTCTAGTTTGGGCTGTGCGTTGATTGTCAGTCGTCAGTCAGTCAACCAGCTTCAAGACGATTTTATGTACATCCAAACTAAGGGGTTCATAATGGGGTTCAACGTATGGAGTGAAATGTTTGCATAGGTCTGAAACCACACATGATAGGCACTTGAAAATTAGTATGTAGATTGCTCATGTGAAATCAACAGTGGCATGTTTTAGGGTTTTTGGATATACGTGAGTCGGACCATAACTAAGAATGAAAAAAAAAACTTTTTTGCCTGCAAATGTGGGTCGGAACCCTCTGTATGCGTGACTGACTCGCACTTGGCTGTTTCAATTAAGGCACAGCCTCTGTAGGTCCTAGACTTGATTTTTTCTAGATTTTTAAATCCCAGTCCTTCTCCTTGCGCCTATTTTAAAAACCATCTGACGAAGTCGCGTTTAAAAGCTAGTATTTAGATAAAATATGAAGCCAAAATAAATATTTATAGTTTTTTATGTTGTAGTTGCCCTTATCGGCACCAGACAGACAGATAATGAACATCTGCTATTTACGTAAATACACCTACACAAATATCCAGCTAAGCTTGTAAAAGAATATGTTTTATCTCGTTGATTCTATAAAAGCCCTAATACAATAAAATAGTTTAATTTTGTAAGGCTTATTACAATAAAGTAATCTTGCTATTTATATGCGAAGCCGTGAACGTATAAAAATAATCTACAAGTGTTATACAGATTATGAAATGAAATGAAATGAAATGAAATGAATTTATTGTTTGTAGATCTAGGTAAATAACATCAGTTGGTCTTAACAATTATCTTGGCCCTCTAGTCTATTATGCTAGTGTTTATTGGATAACGGTAAAGTGACTTACTCTGACCAACTCCTTTAGCCTCTCCCGGTTGTAATGTGTCCCGATCTCCTCGCCTAGGAAGTAGTCGAGGAGCTTGCTGGTGGGCCAGGCTAGAGGCGCGCAGATGCCCATTACGATCTGTTCAACAATAGATTACAGCTAAAGTCCTCAACTTTTCAAAATTATCGTGATATATTTCTCTTATTCTGATAACTTAGAACCATCAACGTCATCAACGTTTACACCATCGTGTCAGTGATCGTCCTACACTACGCCGAGACTTTACTTCAGCAATTGTTGGGTTTTCAGCTAATTTTAGTATTCAGAGCTGATGATTCGAGCCAAACATGGCTAAATCCATTTCAGATGTCTTTCATACAATAATCTGCATATTCGAAGCTACAAGCCCACCTACAAACAGACAAGACACTCAGGCCTCAAATTTTATCAATAATATTTATTTTTATCTTTTATTTATATTATGGGAGGGATGTTCAAAAACAAGTTGACAGTAGTTGGTTCCCCTGTCAGAGGGAAGAGCCTTGTGTAGACATTTCATAAGTTGAACACTCGTCACTTTAGCCCTCTCTCCCCTGAATGGTACAAAAGGCAATGACGGAGACGCACAAAAACAGCATCATCCATGCAAATGCACTCAATTCCAAAGACAACATATCGCAAAATAATAATAAATAAATATTACAGGACATTCATTTTACACAGCGCCATCTAGCCCCAAACTAAGCATAGCTTGTAATATGGGAACTAGATTACGGATAAAATACTTAAATGCTTTTTGTAAATACATACGTACTATATGATACAACACCCAAACACAGAACAAACATCTATATTCATCACACAAATGTTTGTCCTGGGTGGGAATCGAACCCACAGCCTACAGCGCCGAAGGCAGAGTTACTACCAACTGAGCTATGAGGCTTGTCAAAATATTTGCACTTTTTAGATTAGAGACTTATGTGCCTTTGGGAAGTTATTTCATTGACAATTTGACATACCTTCATGATCCAAATACTCTTGGCGCCAACGAACAGGCCGTGTCTTGCGCAGATCGCCTGCGGAGTGATCTCGGCTATGAACACGATCGCCAGTGTGGAGCCGATGACAGCCACCAGGCCAGATGTCAAATCATCCAAGATGACAGTAAACGTCGAGTTGACAGCCACGTTGCTCAACAGGATCGTACATAGAAGGTAGTTCCCGTGCGCACGCACTGGCATGATCGCTCGGGCGTACTTCCTTTCCTTCTCGGTTCCTTGTAAAGAAGAGGGAGAGGAATATATTTTTGCCATACGCACATATCCTGACTAGAAGTCTGCAGTGGTCGTAATCCAACCGTAAAATATAAACAAAACGGAAGGGAAAACATTGCTTTCTGCACTTCTCTGTCTAAACTTAAACTTTACCAAATCTTACGCTGGATCCTGGGTCTGACGTTTTAGCTTAGCGTATTAATATGAAGAAAATAGAAAGCTCCATAGTAGCGCTGATGTACGCTATACCAAACATACAGTATATCGTTTATTTCGAAATGGCAGATCCGATTAAAAATTAATGTAGTATATAACATATATAATCGGATAGGGATAAATATAAATAAATATTACAAGACATTAATTTTACACAGCACCATCTAGCCTCAAACTAAGCATAGCTTGTAATATGGGAACTAGATAACGGATAGAATACTTATATATTTTTTGTAAATACATACGTACTATATGTGTATCATATCATACACCTAAACACAGAACAAACATATATATTCATCACACAAATGTTTGCCCTGGGTGGGAATCGAACCCACAGCCTACAGCGCAGAACGCAGAGCTACTACCAACTAAGCTATGAGGCTTGTTAATCTAGGATTTCGCATTACTTCCTTAAAATACAATTATAATCAAAATATATGGAAGAACTATTTCCATCAATTTTGAACAAAGTTTAAAAGTAAAATGAATTGGATACCTCGATTACCCAAATACGATTTTACCTGTGAAATTTCTCTTGAATCGGACGTGCCATTTCGAAATGAAAGACTAACTGCATTTGCATGGGAGAGCAATACTACTGTCTTCTCTTTTTAATATGTAAGTACATTTTTATTTCCATTTATTTTAAATATGCCTCACAGCTTGCACAGGCAAAGAGGTCTAGATGGAACCAAACTTCTCTTGAAGACATTAGGCTCGTAACACAGCGGAAATACAGACACTAAAAGCTGATACTAAGTTATTGCACTTCGAATTTTTAATAGCGCTTACTGTCGTAAAGGCAACACCAACCAGCCTACAAAAAGCCAAGAAGCGAGGCCTTGGAGAGGCTTCTTGGCCTTTGATACCCTAGATTCCGTCGGATCGCGGGAAAGCCAGCGCCTTCAATCGGCTGTTCCAGGAAAAGCTCGCTCTATCACTCCTTACCCTGGCTATGCCCAGGCAAGTCTCGAGATGAAGAGGATATTAAGGATATTCATCCATATCATATCATCTTTCCTCTATATGGTACAAGTTGTGGTAGGTATGATGTACCTCCTGAGGCAAAGGCAAAAGAATTACAACACTGTTGGTAGGACCGTTAAAGATCCACCTGGCTCGCGACCACCCTGACGAAGCTCAGCAAAGCCAGTGCCTCCATCAGCTCGCTCCACCTCACCCTCTGCCCTAGAGCTAGAGATTCCCATCATTAGTACCTGTATTCGCGATGATCTTCAACTCCGTCCTATCCAACGCCATCAGACCAAGGTTCAGACCGGAGAACAGAGAAGCCAGCATCAGAAGAATCACGATCAGAGCTAATGACGCCCAAAGAGGGAGGAGCTTGTTGTGGGTGGCGAGGATCTTCCACTCCTGGGAGCCTTGGTGGATGAAAGAGCCTGAGCCTCCTTTTTTAGCGCAGATGTAGAATTTGTAGCCTTCCAGCGGTGGAGGGGCGTTCAGTTCTAGTAGGGCTGAGTTGCCGTCGGCGAATTTAACCTGCAAGACAAGAAGAGAGTCATATTATAGTTATGTACATTTATTGTTTGGCGGGAAAACGCTTGGTCTTCATCTCACCACTACGAGTTACGATAAGGCCGAAGGTGGAAGCGCACTTAACCCGGAATCCTCAACCAACTGAGGAACTGGCTATCTTACCTCAAAATGCCGGAACACAACAATTTTAGAATTGTTGTTATGGCAACAGACTTAGAACATGGTGGTAGCTAGCCATGTTGACTTGAACAAAGTCCTACCACCCAACCAAACCAAGCACGGTATTGTACCATCCGATCTGACACCGGTTGGCGTACCACTAGTCTTACCAGCAAGTAGTGGAATTCTGATAAGATGGTGCCGATAGTTCATTGATAGATCAATATCGCTGTGTCGTTTCCTTTACGAAGATTATTTCACAAAGTAGGTAGGTCGGTACCTACTTTCTATTTCTACCCACTCTACGCTACTTATTTACTCTTAGCATAATCATTGTAAAGGTAGTGTAGAACGTTTAACTGCTATCTCGATGATGCAGCCTACGAGGTAACACGATTGCCTAGAATGAATATAATGCTCTCTTGACTTGAAAAACACAACTCAGGCTGGCAACATTATGAGATGAATCGCAAATGGACCTCACCCGCATCTCAACCGTTCCTAAAACGCTATTGAATTTGTACAATAAGTTGAGACGCACTTCGACTGTAATTGGAACGTAACTGCTGTCGAGTGAAAAAGTTCAGCCAAAGCAACTTTTTGTAAGCCGTAGATGGATCGTACAGTGTTGTTTACCTAAATATAATAACTTGAACCACAGTATAACTGCACCTTAACGGCCTATAGTACCTCAGATTAGCAACTCAATTCAACTGTAGGTACTCTAGTTTCGAATTAAGTTTACGTTATAATAAAGGTGACATTGCGCATATGCGCGAGTTTCTGTTTTATTTTTTACAGTAAAACAAATAGGTATTCATTTTGAAAATCTAAAACACAGAGCGTCTGCTATATACTTTGTTTATTTGCTGTACAAAGTGTGAAGGCCTAATTGGGCGTATTTATTGAAGGGCGAACATTTTTGGAACAAATTAGAGGCAACTTAGATTTTTTTTCTATAGAGAAAATGTTATGTAATCATGTTTTCGAAACACTAGCGGTCGAGCACCAATCCTGAACTATAACATATATTAATTTCAAAGTAAATGCTTGTGGAAGATATGCTCGCTGAAGCTAAGCCATTTCAGGTATCATAGACTCTTAACCAAATTACGTCGATCGTTCGTTTAACTAAAGCAATCGCGGACTAGACAAAGCGTTCCACTCCATGGCGGCGCGCATAGAGATAATATAATTTGACCTAATTGCCGCAACCTTCACTGTCTTCACAGAAATCATTATATCAAACTATCTACTCATACGTCGATGGATCATTGTCAACGAAAATGACACTTCAACACCGATGACAGCTTATCTTTAATATTGTCACACTGAAGAGGATTGATAAAAGTGTTTGCATGTTTGTATTCTCTGTTTCCAAGGTTGAAGAAAAAAATACGACTTGACATAATAAGTCTCGAGATCTGTATACATAGACAAACAGATTGCTTTTAATGTAATTGGACTATCTAATCATTTAATGGGTAGAAGTCATAAGTTTTGAGAAAAGAGAATCAGTCAAAAGTTCTGCTCTGATGAAAATAATTTTGTATGTTAGTTTCCTCCTAAAAATTTGAAACCTGTATTAATATCCTCAGAGAAAACTTTGGGCACCTGAGCGCACATAGGAGTCTAATAATTAAGGTTATGCCAAAATATATGTAGAAGAGACGAAAAAGACAAAAGTATTTTTCTCTCTTTTCTCTTCATGACATACGGATCCGAGACGTTTTCGCTAACTATAATATAGGCCTTATGAATAAGTTCAAAGTCGCACAGCGAGCTATGGATAGAGCTATGGATAGAGCTATGGAATTTCAATATAAGTTTTTAGGTTTTCGTGGTTATTCACTACATTTAAATTGTCAAACATTTCGGGTTTATTACCACGGTAATATGTAATTTTACCTCGATATTTCGAAGCGGTTTCACGCTCCATGGTCACGAGTAGACTGGTTCGGCGATTGTTTGCAGCTCCTAAGGACAGACATATCTGTCTACCCTCTTTCGGATCCGACGACTACCCTCACTTCGAATTCTTGAACCACTACCATTGTCACTCACTTGTTTGTTACGGCACACAAAACTCACTGTGTCCACACGCGAACTCGTAGTCGACCACTTTTTACGATTGTAGGCCCTTAATACTGGGTTCCAAGTACTGGACAGTCTAAAGCCATCTTCACGATTGAAATTTTTATATTTCGTGATTTCGATTGCTTCTCGCACCAACCGTGGTATGTAGTGGCGTTCCGTCGACAGTACTTGGGGGTTATGTAGTTCTATCCAGTGATTAATCTCCGTTTGCGTAAGATGTTGTGCTATGGCCGATTTCTGTGCGTCGTTGTTTTTCACAGCACGATCGTCGCAAACAATCAGCAAACAATCGCCGAACCAGTCTACTCGTGACCATGGAGCGTGAAACCGCTTCGAAATATCGAGGTAAAATTACATATTACCGTGGTAATAAACCCGAAATGTTTGACAATTTAAATATGGAATTTCACTACGTGATAGAATCCGGAATGTGGATCTCTCAGAATTAGCAAGCTGAAGTGGCAGTGGATAGGCCACATAGCTTGCAGAACCGATAACCGCTGGGGAGCAAAGGTTCTCGCATGGCAACCACGATTAAACGCGAAACGGAGTGTAAGAAGACCCCCTCACTCGATGGGCCGATGCCATTGTGGCTGTTGCGGGAAGTCGATGAGATGAGTTACAAACATAACGTACTTATACACAAACAGTTAGTTTTGCATCTTTTGATATGGAGGAATGGATAAATAGAGAAACACCTACCGGATATTCCCCATTCAGAAGATGGTTGCACTCGTCACCGTACCCTTGGGATGTATGCGTGAACGCGATCACCGTATCACTGGTGAGACCTTCGCCGAACAACCTCATTGTGAACGCCAACTCCGCCTGAACACTGGGAATCACTCCATCGATAATCTTCGGCTCTTTCTTAGACTCTTCAACCCGAAGACCTAGCACACGGATCTTTACGTCTGGATACGTCTTATTGCCGAGACTTGTATCTGTTTCGTTGGCCGAATCTGGTGTATCTGTGGTAGCATCCGGCTGCGAGCTGTCAGCTTGACGTTTGATTCTGTCAAGTGACTTTGACAGTTCAGGCGGGTAGAACGTTTCGGCTTGTTCACTGTTCGCGCCATTTTTGCCGTGATTGACGTTTATGTCATCTGTGAGGTCTGCATCTTCGGTTATTTCATTTTCTTTATTGTTGATTTCGATGTTGTTCAAATCTTCCAACCTGTAAAGAGGCATGGTGATATAAAAATGCTATCTGGGATTGTGCAAATTTTTTTTCGTAAATAAATAACTCTAGGTGACTACGGCCTAGCTAGAATATAAATGCAGTCGACAAAACATTCATAATTTCTTTAAATTCATAAGTAGAACATTCGTTAGTACCTTGGTACCTACCTACTATTTACAAAACGACCTGACACCGGCCATCGAAATGGCATAAAATCGTCCCAATGTTCAGTATAGGTCCTGATCTATTTCATTAACAATCAACAATCCTGTTTGAAATTAATAATCTGAAATCAGTATTAACATCATCCAAATAAACTAGTAGATAGGTAGGTAGTTCGCATCGAACTGAGATCTCTTGATGTCTGGTTTGTCTTAGGAGATTATCACACAAAATAAAGCTATTAACACTACGATAAAAGTGTGTTTTCATTACACCTCTCTTTAAGCTCACTTTTTCACATCTCTCTTATTTTCCGAGAGTTCGTTTCGGACGTCAGAATGAGATCAAAGTACCATAACATTGACCTTACGTCATATTGGGTGGGCAGAATACAATAAATTCATTGAAACTTGAAATGAAAACATCCCTTTCTAATCTGAAATGTTTAAGATTCTTTTATGAAAAGCGCTTTAAAAAATGTTGAAAATCGTTGTTTGAAAATCTACCCATCCTGCCCACAAATAACATAAAAGTCGACCAAGGGGTTTCACCAAAATGGCGGCATTCATTGGGCTGTTGATATAGGATGTGCGCTGTCAAACCCCTTGCATGACATTCCAAAAGTTATTAACAACCTAGACTTGGCAATCCTATTGAGCTAAAAAAACAAATAGACAAGTTTTAATTTTAATAAGAAGGCTGTATATATTCTCACTGGCTTGCAATAATACCTAACGACCATCAAAGCCTTTGCAACCCTTTGTCTTAAAAAAATATTTTGAAATCCGCTAAACCTTGTCTCACATGACATGACATATCATAACCCTTAATGACAGAACATATGGTTTCAGTAAATAAATAAACAAATTGTGAATTGTAAAGTCAACTCTCTCAACCTTATTTTCGCACCATCATGTTTTTTTTAAATGCAGTTGATACTCTACTCTAATACACCCCAGAGACAAAACACAGAAATTCTTGTCTTTGTCTCACTCAACATCCCTATTTCTCAAAAACTACCTCAGTTTTAAAAAAATCCTCTCACCGATTAATGAGTAGAAGTGTAAAAATCTCTGCAAAATCAAAATTTCGAATTGATGGGATGGGATCAACCATTCAAGGGATATGAGGGCGTAAGTATCGCTGTTATATCCACCCCAATAGCTTATAGCTACCCCAGTTATCAAAGATTCCCCGCGACATTAAATTTGTATTTATATTAGCTCCTTATATTTTACATTTCATAAAAATCGGAAAACTCATTCAAAGTTACGCCGCCGCCGCTCCGTGACAAACATTGCCACTTACCTACATAGGTTACATACATACAGTGCCGGATTTCCCAACTCGTAAGATCTCATTCGTTTAGCTGACCCGATAAATAAATTAAAATAAAATAAATTAAAGGTATTGATTGTTAGTGTTGAACAGAATTAGATAAAATCTACTTAGAATATGTGAATATGTGGAACCCTCAGTGAGTGTCCGACTTTCACTTGGCCGGTTTTGTAAGCGAAGACAGATAAGTAGATGTATTCATTAATGTGCTATTGCAGATATCAGACAAATTACACGTATTTATCTTGCAGGTCGGCAACTACATTCCGTAAAAATAATGTTAGTAGGTATAATCATTATTCGTGTATGTTTACGTTTTCCCTTCGCCAGATTTAAACACTGTACCTTCTATTTAAAGTCTAAGTTAGTTTATTACTACTGCTAGTTTATTACTATTTAGAGGCTTGCACGCGAATATTATATAGTCAGTGCCTCCGACTTACTATATATTATATTATTGTACGACGGGGAAGTGCTTGGCCTTCATCTCACCTGGATACAAGTTGAGATAAGGCCGAAGGTGGAGGCGCACTTCACCCGGAATCCTCAACAAACTGAGGAACTGGGTATCTTACCTCAAAATGCCGTAACACATTTTTTTTTTAAGAATTGTTATTACGGCGACAGAATTATTTAAGATGGTAGTAGCTAGCCAGGCGGACTTAAACAACCAAACTAAGCACAATATTTCGGATCTGAAATCGGTGGGTTGAACAACTAGACCACAGAGGCGGATAATATATTTATTTATTTTATAATTAAGGTAACGAAGGTGTAAGCGCACTTCATACGGAATCCTGAGGATGAAAAATGTATCAGCTTCGGCCTTATCATAACTAGTAACCAAGTGAGATGCAGGCCAAGCGTTTCCCAGTGCAACAATACAAATCGAAGTCTTGGGCGGATAATGCCTATTACCTAACTTCTTAGTCCCCTTTCACGTAGCGTGGATGAAGGGGCCTTTATGATTTGGCGGGGTCACCATTGCCAAGATATGTATCATATAACTACAATCAATAAATATAATATGTAATGCTGGTTAGGTACGTATGTACACACATCAACATTGTCTAGGGATATTCCATTTCGAAATGATTTGCTTACAAACTATTTGCTTTTTAGAAAAAGTTTATATATGGAATTAAACCTCTTTTGATCCCTTTTCAAAATTTAGAAAAAAATAAAAATAGAACGCAATAAACAGAAGATAGAATGACAAGGTTAATTTTGCCGAAGATAAATTAACTTTTATTTAATTATCAGTTAGTGCTATCTAAGTAATTTTTAATTTTAACGGATCTTGTGATATTCGTAATGTCATGGAACGTCGACATTTAAGCAGAGAAGAAATGATAAGAGCGATAGGCATGTTACAAAGGGAGACAAGTTTTAACACAATTTACCGAACCTTGTTTCTGATTTTTCGAGATTTTGTTGCTACTTTAATGTTTATTAAAAAAATATATAAAACTGTTGTTTTTATTATTATTAATAAACAACACATAATAAAGATTCTTGCCATACCTAGTTTTGTAAAGAAATTATTTTCAGTTTTTGTAAAAATCAACAAAATGTTGAATATCCCTAGACAATGTTGATGTGTGTATATGTACCTACTATAAGTCACCTGCAATAATATGTATACACTGTTTAATTTTCAAAATAAACAGTGTCAAAGCAATGACTTTTATATTCACGTCTGGTAAATTATTGCCATTAGATACTTCGAATTAAAGCTTGAAAGATATAATATCACATTTAAATACCAAATTACTAACATAATACTACCAAATAAATGAATATTCTATAATACTTATTTTTTTAATTTAATACAAAAACATTTTAAATATTATAAAGTATGAATAATACCTTATATTCGTAAAATAAAAAAAAAAACCTACCTGGTAACTTTATCTTTTTCTCAGTGCCTCCTCAAAAATTAAAGGGTCTTTCCATAATCACCACGCTTGCCAGACGGATTGGTAATAGCAGTAAAGGTAGTAGAAAACTCACAGAAGTACGCTGCTGCATGCTGCGTTCTTTTGTTTAGGTTCCTTACTCGGCTTTTACGACATCCACGGCTAAGTTGGAGTGGTCGATAAATAACGCGGGAATACTAAATATTTACGTTCTTATCAACATGCCTCTTATCATTTCGACACGTTGAGAATTATACGATATACCTAATTCTCATTATTATTGTTCGAGTTCTAAGAAAAATTGAGTATTATTGATTAGGTCTTATGTTTATTTTTAGAGTCCCGTTTCCTCTCAAGTAGTACTAAGTACTCTCTACTTAGTAGGCAGCTAGCCTCGAAGTAGAGTTGAAATGGCTTAGCTCAGGGCTAGGTACTTCATGGAAAACAGTCTTATAATATACTAGCTTTTGCTCGCGGCTTCGCTCGCGCTAAGAAGTATTATTATTAATTAGGTATAGTTTTTGCGGCTTTACTTTTGTTTAGCGTGTGTAAAAAATTAGGGCCTACAAAACTTAAAAACGACAGTACATTCTTCAACTTCTCCATTAACGTTCAGATTTTCTTTAGCCATTTTAAAAAAGTCTAACCGACAAAACCTATACGTAAACCAAACGAAAACAAAACAAATGCCAAATACAAAGCAGAGTCTATAACCAAAACTACTAAACCGAAACAAAACAAATGCAAAATCTCAAAATCCTTTCTTAGGGGATGCCTACGTCACAGTAGCAAAGTCTCAGCCCGATCGGTTTAAAATTATTTTATCCCCTTGGGGGTAGAATTAATCAAAATCCTTTCTTAGCGGATGCCTACGTCATAACATCTACCTGCATGCCAAATTTTAGCCCGATCCGTCCAGTGGTTTGGGCTGTGCGTTGATAGATCACTATGTCAGTCAGTCAGTCACCTTTGAGGTATATATATTTAGAAGATAGAAGATAGATATATTATATTTTAAGCCACGTCGAGTTCAATTTTAGTTGATCTACAAACTGGCCTCATCATAGCTCAGTTGCTAGCTCTGCCTTCGGCGTTGTAGGTTGTTAGTTCAATTCCCATCCGGGACAAATTTGTATATGATTCAACAATTTAAAATCTTTATGTTGGCTCTATGTTTGGGTTTTATTGTAAGTATCATAATTTTGTGAGATTATGTACCTATTTACAAAAACAAAAAAGTAAACAAGTATATTTTATCCGTAAGCAATCCTTATGACAAGCTATGCTTAGTTTGGGGCTAGATAGCGCTGTGTGAAATCCATGTGCTATTTATTTATTTTTTAATAATGTATTCAAAAAAGTATTTATAAAGCTTATATTCCTTAATCTAGTTCCGTTTTTGGTTTCTAGATGCCGTTTGCTAAAAATGTCTAGTAGGCAATATTAATTTATTAACATGCCCACGTAAATCACAAGGTACTCTCCTGAGGAAGTCGGGTAAACTCATAAAATCAAAAGACCATCCATTCAATTAAACGATAAAATATTTAGGGGCGGTCATCGCGTGACCGCCGCCGCCCTAGACCAAACATATAGCATCAGAGCCTGTGGTGATTGTTTTACGACATTCAATTTATTTTCGCTAGTTATATATGACATGCATAGCAAGGTGTGGTGTGTTTCTTGGAAAACGTTCGTTTTCTTTATAGCCACGATCATTAAGATCCTAGTCGGGAGTGTAATTTAATTGTGCTCATCATAGGTCAGCTCAAGGCTGATTTATTTTATACGAAATTTTTAGTCTATAAATGTTATAATGACACAAGAACACACAACTCACGGACTTGAATCCGCATCGTTACTTTAATTCCTTTTTTATAAATGTGAATAGCATGAGTATGAAAAACACTTAGGTAACTTACATAAACAAAATTAAACATTAGATCTGCTGCGCAGCTAAATGGTTCTATTCACGTTATCTTAGATATCATTCGATATATTCCAATATTATTTAAAATACACAGCGCCCTCTAGTCCTTTTAATATGGATACTAGATAGAATACCTTCAGGCAATTATTTGATAAATACATATTTTATTACAAAGCAACACTAAAATACGTAACAAATTCATCATTTAAATGTATGTTTTGACTTGAGTGGGAATCGAACCCACAACCTACAGCGCAGAAGGCAGTGCGACATCAATGTAATATGTGAGGCTTGCCAAAAGATTTGCTGAGTCGCTGATGTCATCGCTAGAATGACGTAAGAAATGTATCGACGTCTCTTGAACTACACAGACGACCTTCATTAGATGCCATAACATCCAGTAGGTTACTAGATAAGTAAATTTATGTAGGATTTTAAGGAATTGACAAATATACATAGGCCTAGAGCATCTCTAAATACATAAAAGCCGTGCCATTTATATTCTAGCTTCTGTTTGAGGCATCGCCCACATGTGCCATGTGGGCGATGATCAAATGATCATGTAACTCTTATGGTATTCACGGTTTAGAAAATATCTGTGCAAAGTTTCAACTCAATCCGTTCAGTAGTTTTGGCGTGAAGAAACACGACATCCAAACAAACATTCACTTTTATAATATTAGTGCGATGAGATTTAATATCGTAATCCATCTAAAAAGGCAACAGCTTTAACACTGCGATCGCCAAACCACCTGACAAATATGGTGGTGAGACTATGACAACAACCCACTCCAGCTTACAAATGTTATAATGACACAAAAAATCACAAACCTTATGCAGAGTGAAATATGGTACAAAAAGTCAGGACCTTCAGGATATTTTGTGTCAATATAACATTTGTAAATATTGTGAAGTGAAAACAATTGAAATACAAAAATAACATTCTTAAAAACCCGGTGGACGTTTTTTTTTTTAATTCGTTATAGCCAAGCGTTTGACCTCCAGCTTACTTGTTAAAATAAGTAAAGATGTGGCCTGAGATGAAGCACGCTTGCCTAAAAGGAGCCTGTTAATACTGGACTTGAAGACTTCAAGATTGTATTGGTGCGGAAAAACAGACGAAGGCAACGAATTCCATTCCATTAATTACCAGTATTCATGATAAAGGTAGAGGCGAAACGATGTGTTCGGCACAATGGAACATAACAAGCGAATCATCATCTATGAGCCTATTAAAATATAAAGTTGTTTTAGGCTTGACCGCCTTTGAACATTAGTCGGCTATGGTTTATAATAATGGCGCTATACTACGAGAATGCCCAATAGTACCGTTCTTCCATACAATCGTGGTTTGCCGTGTCGTGGTACATCCGTTTCAAATTAAATTGGCAGGAATAATCGGAACGCAATATTATCTGCATCAGGGAGTTACTTTTTCAAAAAATCGAAATCAACTAAAGTTTTCTCATACAAACACTATTAAACTGGTAAACGAATATCTTGAGTTTCCAAAATATCTAAATAGTCTTTACTTCCGTTGGGTAGGTAGGTGTTGAGGATCCTAAATTAAAAGTGTAAATACACGAAACAGCGGTTCATTAGAGTTTATTAGTGGCCAGTGTTTCAAGATCCAACAGTCAAGGTCGAGTATTGGTCACGCAAAGAGGTTTATTCCAATTTCGTCCACTTATCTACTTGGAACAAATTATAGTTTTAGTGAATTTCCTGTCACGCGCTTGAAAGTATCACCGCTCTGTGTGGGACACAAACGTAGTTCGACGTAGGTAGGTAGTTCTATTAGAAAAGGCACGTTAAAAAAACAAAATAAGTATGGAAAAGTAATTGTATGGTTTAAAATCCATTCCCACATATTTTGATTTGTTTTTTTTTTCAGAATACGTAATATTTTGTTTTTTTTTCTTATAGGACGGTGATTTGCCTTGCCTTCATCTCACCTAATTTAATTTGAATCGGAAATGCTATTACAAAATGAACGACAAACTCAGTTTGTTTTGTACTAGAAAGCAAAAATCAGCGTTACATCTGGGCCTTCATATAAGGCTCTATACGTGCAAACAGTTCATTTCATCATTTTACCCCCTGTGGTCTAGTGGTTTGCCCATCGGTGTCAAATCCAGAAGTCCCGGGTTCGATCCCGACGGGAAATCCAATAATACTTTTTGCTTTTTCTCGCCTTCCTGCAACCTGTGGGAGTGATTTCGAGAAAAGGAACGGAAGTGTGTAGCAGGAAGTAAAACGACGATCGCTGTTCGCAAATTTGAAATTTAGCCAAAGACCATTTTCTTTAACAGCCTCTCCATAGAGGCCACAGATATTTTTTTGCATTCCACCTTGAATTTTGTAGGTCCCAATTAGTGTCTTTTTTACAAACATTTAGGGTAGGCTAAGGATGGGGAAGAAAATATTTTTATTCCGCCATTGTGATATAGGTACCAAAACGTATTTTTTCTTACTTGATGGAAGACTATGGATGGTAATGTAAATATTTTTACTCCACCTCCAGACATAGGTACCGGTTTGATTTTCTTTTAAAATTTTAGTGAGGCAAAAGATTATTTTATATAGCCGTTCTAAATTTCGTGGCTTGTTCTTTGTTTTATATTATATATGTAAGTTTTTTTTTCAAATCTTGAGGCAAAGGAGATTTTTGCATTCCACCTTGAATATGTTGGACCGAAGTTGTTTTTTGATGTGTAACATCTTTCCTCTCGCTTTCCATTCATCTGTGGGAGTGATTTCGTGAAAAGGGACTGAAGTGCGTAACAGGAAGCTGGGGAAGTGCAAGCTTTTGATTTGACCAATGAGCGCGCGCAGCTCTAGAGGTTGGGACTGTCAGCCAACAGTGTGCGTATGACGAGAAAGAGAAGAAGATCGCATCAGCTGTGAACTTAACCTACATTGTAGTTTTAGTACGTCAAATCTAGTCTGTGGCTCGGGACAGTGTTCTAGGAGTGTTCTAATGTTAATGTTGCTTATTACCCAGGTGAGATGTCAGATGTTACACATCATATGCGACTACTCGTTTTTTTATAAATATTAGTGTGATACCTAATTGTAGATAGATGTGTACCTAATTGTACTTAGTACTGCATGTATGCAATAAACTAAACTGCTCTTCTAGAAAATTCCGTGGGGAACAGGCGCAGGTGAAACCGCGAGGGTTCAACTAGCTACTTACCCAAATAGCTGTGTATGCAAATAAACTTGACCCAAGTAAACATACATTTTGTTAGGCGCAGCACGGCTATGAGTTACGTACCTACTGGATTAAACTGGATACACGACGGGATAGCGTCGAAGTGACTGTCTGGCCGCTGACCAACCTAAGTGCTCAATAGCTCTAATTATTACCTTCATTACTTACCTAGGAACTTAATAAATATATTATGCAGTAAGTACATCCTTGACTCGTGTTTTATCTTGCCTTTACTAGATCTAAAATTCAAGATAAAATATTAACGAGACTAGACTGACAATTTTATGCATTTAGAAAGTAAAAATAAAAAAATGCTTATTGCAGCAAAATAACACAGCAAAAAACTATTAACTAACTTATGTAGGTACTATAAAAACAGGGGCCGAGGTAAGGTATTTCTTTATGCTGAGGGCATTGTTTGCTTGTTTAACATTACCAGCGGTCTACACACTAGGCAAGCCTGTATCGTGAGGACCCGAAATAGGTTTGACATACAAATCACATATTGGCCTCGACCATACATAGCTTTAGTTAAAATATTATATGGAATTAGATTTAGACCAAACCAAACCTCTTTTAAGAAGCTACGAGTACGTCTAGACGTGGCCTACACGACATTCCAATTTTAAACTCTAGACGTCACTCTGATGCTGGCCGGCGGCCACATTCTGCCAGACGGCGTTTTATGACAGCTGTAAAATAAGATGGCGCCGAAAATTGGCGCGTAATGATACTTGATAAATAAAATAACGGTTTAGAAGAGGCATTTAGCCTTATGTATCAATGGATCATAAACGTTTTATGGGAGTTTTAGCTGAGGTACTTTTGTTTTGTTTGCCAGTCTCGTGGTCATCATCACTATTATTAAATAGCACGTAGTGGTAGGTAGTCGCCAGCTGTTGAATATTTTCCAACCTTGATATGTAACTAATCACGGAGTTTTGCCAAAACTTCCACGCACTTTTGTGAATATTAAATATTTAGGAACGTTTGTAAATTTTATGGCCATAGCATTCGCCATAGCATTCGGGTGAAGTGAAACCAATATTATAGCGCTAGTTACCTACCTATTTCATATTCGTAAAGTATCATAGCTTAGTCATACATACCAATTGGTAGATGTAAGTACCTATGTGGGTAATGTACTACCTTGTGTATAACTATCGAGTAGGTAGTTTAGTAAGCTAACTGTATAAAATGCCACATGTAATAAAAATTTGAAGTTGGTGCCGAATTGCCAAGCACAACAACATGTTTATCGGATGGCACCACCAAATTATATGAGTAAGTTTATCCTAAGAGTTATTTGGAAGTTTTTAGTGGTGAAGTCGGTTCCATTTTTTTCCAAAAACAGTTTATTTTTAGCTTTTTTTCGTTGTAAAACCTACGACACCACGATGTCTCCGACACACTATTTAAGAGTCGTGTAAGTAAGGGTGCCAATAATACGTTATTTTTTGTATGAAAAAATATTTTCCAAATCGGTTGAGTAATAACGAAGTTCTGAGGTAATGCAGTAGTAGTCGTTAAAGAGTCATCGATCACCAACACGCCTGCCAAGCGTGAGTATTTTGGCAACCATGCCCTATACAGTTGACTTTTATGGGCTGTAATGATGATGATAATACATGTATACAGCATTCATAGCCAGAATGCGTCAAAGTCAATTCCACTTACTACTACGTATCATTATTACTGCGATCAATAACATGCCAAGCGTGGTGATACTGGAAGGTAAGCGATTCAAATGGTCTACTCTAGTGACCGTAAACACCACAGAAAGCAGAATACGCAATATCGTTTACTTAGATGACGTATATTTTCCAGTTATTTTGATATAAAAACCAAACTACTGAACCGATTTCGATAAAATTTCTATGGGACCACCTCGCGAGTATGGCCTACCAAACGTAACAAGAATCATCAACATCTATTTCGAATTGGCGGCGAAATCAAGTAAGAAACAAAAAAAAAACACCCGAATCGAGAACCTCCTCCTTTTTTTGAAGTCGGTTAAAAATAACGTGTTGTACCACCTGGAATCTGAAGTAGGTATAAGACGTCGATGTTTGGACGGTGCCCAAAATGTATTTTCTAGAAGAGCTGGATCTTTGGAAAATCGACCTAGTACACAGAAGACCTCGCCGCCACGAGACACTGCATGAATTGACATCTGGTGCCAATATTGGCTTAAAATTGCGAATGGTTTAGAATTACACACATAATACTCGAAGGGGAAAAAATCGTGAAACTATATTTTTTTTATTTTACATATATTAAGAGTTTAATGACGCATCAGCAAATATCAATGGTTTTTAGGTACCATTTAATAAACCAGGAAACACAACTGCAGAGATGTCATGGTAAAAATTAAACGCTTATAGACTCATATACAAAAATAGCGAATAAAAACTCGGCAGTTCTATACAACATTTTCACATAAATACGTGTTTACCGTCCCAAGAATCGATGAAAATGACGAAAAATGGTGTCTGGATAGGTACATAAATAGCTAAATCCGCTGCATATTTTATAGTGAAAATTATATTAAATTGTGTCTTTCATAGTCCTCTATACGTCTATTTTATTATTTTGTATTCAAATAAATTAATTTTTCAACTATAAGAAAAAATAGGCAGTCGAAAACGCACTAAAATTTCTCCATACATTTTTCAAAGGAAATCTCCTTTATATAGACTCGATTACATTTCGGTTCACCATTCAGACGCGGTCATGGAAGCACGGGTGTTTCGCATTTTTTAATATAGTATAGGGTTGGTAACTATACAGTATTATACTGTTTTTCACTACGTTATACTTTTTACTGTTGAACAAAAATAAAGTTAACATAAAACTGTTTTCTACGCACATAAACCTGTTCAAAAAGTAAACGTAAATGGTGTGCGTGCGTGAAAAAAGATTTTAATGGAACGGTCAATAATTTTATACTTTTCATTGATATAGCTAATTGATATCGAAAGAAATGGTAAAGTAAAGTAATATTTATTGCATGAATACATGTGAAAAATAAAGATGGTAACAATGTCAGAATGTGCATTAATGTAAGTATATTCTACCGTATAACGATGTACAATATTTTTTGATTTATGAACAATCAAAAAATCATAGGTAGTTAATACAACCAAATAAATGTCAAAGATAAAATATTAGAGAAAAAAGAACATTGTCAATGTCACAAGTTAATATATCAAAGAATATAAATTGAATCAGAATAAAATTATGCATCAGAATTATCAATAAAATGTCTATCATTCATAAAGTGTGCGATTTTATAATAACATTTATTTATTAATGTGACCTTTAACTTTTGCTGAAACAGTGGGGTCGGTAGTGCCCCAAATGTTTTTGGCAGATTATTATATATGGAAGGTGCCATGCAAAATATTCTCTTGCGCATCGTTGTGATCTTTGATGAATGTACACATATCTTACTTTGGTCCCTTCTATTAAGTATTACGATATCTGAGGGTCGACGAAACTAATCAGGATTATTTTTGACAAACATCGCCGTTTCAAAAATTTACATACAGGTCACTGTTAGGATGTATGGTTCGATATCGATCAGTCTAATTGGATTTCTTTGATCAGCTGTTTGTCCTTAAAGTCTTTGGTCACATTAGATAATTTTGAAAATGTAATAGTTAATCTAAAGTGGCATACTTATAAAAATAAAAACTTGAATTTTCTAAATTACTGTTTGTTTTCCTCCATTATTTCTAGTAAAAAATGTTCGCAATCCTATACTGTGGCTGTTTATAGTTGATACTTTTTTACACCGAAAGAGAAGTAATGTTTAAAGTCTAGGACCTTCCAGCCTACTGAGTCTGTCTTTTAATTGTCAGAACAACCAAGTGAATCAGACACGCACACTGAAGGTTCCGATCCTCATTTATAAGAAAAAAAAAATTTTTTTTCAGTCTTACAGCGGGTCCTACTCACGCTTGGCCAGTTTTTATAATTGATTGGTATTTCTTTAAAGTAAGCGCTATATTCACACTAAATTAAAAAAATATCGATATTACCTTTAGCTAACGACAGAGCTAAAATATCAATTTATAAATACGTTTCTTGAATCCCCTTTATTATTATTTTTTTCAGGTTATTTCGTGTAATAATACGTTTTCTCTGAAAATATGATATCAGTCAGTCAGGACTTTAAATTTTACAAATATAGATTATAGTATAGAAAAGAAAGAAGAAGAAAATAAATACTCGTGTAGCACCACATGCTATTGCAAAATTTAACACCTAATTTATTAGTTTTAAGTTTTCTTGTCTTAATTACCCAAATGGATTTTTACTATCTGTAATAATCAATATTGTATTGCTGGCTTCGATACCTAAATTCGGGCGCGTCAAAAATGTAATTCCGTCCTGAAGTAATTAAAAGTTATATAATCTTTTGGAATATTTGAGTTACATAAAGACCGTTTTTAACGGTCAGTAGTCCGACTGCTGCTTTGTAAAAGATAGCTTGTTTTTACATATTGTATTGATAAAATAATACCTACACTACCAACCTACAATTCAAAATGTTGTATCTTATCTTTACGCTTCACAAAGTTGTATGTCCCATTCCATCTATTTTCCTGTGTAGCTAGGTTTTGTTGGGTCCAATTTTTTTTTATAAATAAATGTTGCCTATGTCTTTTGTCTATGAATAATACCTTTGACAGCGGTATTCTGCTTTACGTTCTATAGTTATCTAACTACAGAACCGACATGACGTAATGTAGTTGACCGTGCCCAAAACCGTGACGATAGACCAATTACCTTCTATGCTGGTCGGATTGGTAAAACTTCGGTAACCATTATTACCACCTACATACCCCACCTAGGTCACAATCACAACATGTTTTTCCCTCAATTCTCCTCCATCAAATGAATGAATGAATTCAAATATATGTTTCCTTGTCCTACAATTTCAATTATATCGAAAGCCCTTACGATACCCCGTAAGTATTGTTTATTTGATTTACTGTCGAATTTGTAGCACTGAGCGACCCCTGCACATATTAAACTACCCAGTGTGGTTTCAATAGCATGTCATCAATCCAAATAGAAGAACAAATAATTTAATAAAAATAAAAAAAAACGTTTGTTTTATTTACAGCCACCTAATTTAGCCTCCCCCTATCCGGCCTGCACTACAAAATTTTATATAATCGTGTTTTCGCAACACAAGCGTTCTAGCATCAATCCTGAACAATAACATTTATTAATTTCCAAGTAAATGCTAGAGTATTGTGGAAGATATGATCGCTGAAGCTAAGCCATTTCAGGTATCATAGACTCTTGATGTAGACTCTCCCCTACTAACACACCTCACATCAACACCAACATACGCTACACTCTGGACCTCGTAAGAACACCAGTCTCATAAGAGGCATCGATGCCCAGACTCTTATGAGACTGGTGTTCTCGAGAGACCCACGCACATAGAATACTATTACTCACAAGCCCACGCATCACATCACAACACTCACCGCACTAACATACACTTTATCAGCATAAAGTCCTATGGTCCCGATTCTACTAAGCCTTCACTATGACAATGGTATCATCGAACTATAGGTGCCTTTTGGTATTCTAGTAGCCATTCTGCCATTGTCATAGTGAATTCAATTCATTTACGAGTATATATCTCTAAAATTATTATACAACAAGCTATACTTATATAATGCTACACACATAGAAAACTCCTTATAAGTGTTATATTCTGCATTATCAGGATCTACACTAACTTGTGTTGCAGACTTGCAGATACTGTTTGCCTTCTGGGAGCACATTCAAACAGCTAGAATCGGAGCCGCAAGGACTTTTATGCTGTTTTAGTATTAGTAGAATCGGTCTGCTCGCGATACCAAAACAGGCGGTAGATTTGACGCTACAAAAAATCCTATAAAAATCTTAGTGTACTTATAATGTAGGTAAGCCTTCACTGAATTTAATTTCACTTTTTCAATAAAATTTTCACGTTTTTAAACTTTACTGTTCTTAACCCTAACAAGGCCTTACTTTGAGCTATATTTTATGAATATCTCTTTATTATTGTATCGTTGTTGGTTTACCGAATAAATAAAAATAAAACTATCAAACGAGACGAACCGCAAACACGTTTCATGTTTTTGTTTTGACCATCACAGGACCATTGACCCCAATTAGGCCGGTCAGAACCAGATCGGATACAATTGATATAGATTGGTGTTTTAATCAATGTTTTGAACGCAGCTGTAATACTTGTGAGAGCCAGAACAAGGCTGATTCATTCGGCAAGGGACTTGGGTACCCAGCATCCCCTACCGGTTGAATGACACCGGTAGCCGGTTTATGGCAACCGGGACATCAAATGGCATGTTTTGTTGTTGGCTCAAATTGTATACTGTTAATGCAATGTTGCTTGTAACAAAATACCGGCAAGTTGTGTAAAACTAAATTCATTGACAGAAAAAATCACCATTATATTGTCTCCTTTGTGACAACCATTGTGGGTTTGACTTTGATTCACACAACAACAAAATTGAATCACACATATCAGGTACCTACCTACCTACTATGTGATGATAATGAGCAATGGACTAAATTGAAGACGATTGGTATGCGTATTATATTGTTTGACAATACAATATTATTTTCATCCCACCATCTCGGAAAGAGTATTTTTACTATTCGATATCTGAGTGCAAAAGCCGTTTTTATCCGCTAGGGGTTAAGTAAAATTGAATTTAGAACATCGTGTGCACTAAGTTTGTGAATTCAAAACATCAATAAACCTATTTACTTCTACCTCCATGGTGCCGAATTCATCATACAACCTTTTCTAATTTGTTAAAAACTCGAAATCGGAACCTTCTTGGTGTATTACTTGTAAAGGCATCGTAGGAGCCATTACACCGAAAGAGCCTCAGTCAGATCCTTGGACTGACCCTTCTACATCAAAAATGAGCCATTACTAAACACCTAACCATCGCCCTCTCATGCCAACATTTACGCCAAGGGAATCCGATGAATCGGTACAACTATTAAGTATGACAGATAGTTTACCGAAAAACAGTACACAAGTGACTAACCTCAATATTACAGTACCAAACAAAAATATTACACTCAATTTAAATAACTGTAGCAACGTTACTTTAAAATTTTCTTAATTATACCTTAGTATTATTTTGTTATAATTTAAAGATTATTCTGTAATACTTACCTGTCATAATGTAGTAGTTAATACCTAAACTGAAATAAAAGTACCTACCTATCTTGTGATTGTAAACGTTTTTTTTTTGCATTTAGTAATTTCCTCGCTGAGGTGGAATGAAAAGTTACGTGTTGCACTCGAGTGCAAAGATATTTGAGTGAAATAACATATATTACTTACTACATATCTTGCGACTAGATGGCGTTGTGTGGAAATGTCCTGTTATGTTAATAATTCATTTTCTCTAAATATAATGATGTATTGTGCTTCAATAATATAAGCTCACCTAAGCTCAACTTTATAACTTTTGAGAAATTGAACATTCAAGGTTTTATAATTTCCACCTTGTGAAAATTCAACATTTTGGGACTCGACTTCTTGTAAATTCAACAATAAAGGATACAACGTTTTGATTTAGATATTCAAAATTAAAATAATACAACATTTTGGCAAATTCAACTTTCCAAGGGGAAGTTTGAAAGTGGCGCCAGTTTCAGAAAAGACGAGGTGTGATTTTTCCATTGACAATGAAAGAGGGACATGTATGATAGAAGTGGAAGAAGAAACCATGATGCCGATGTTGGAAGGTTGGACCTTACCGTCAATTGTAAACTCATTCAGTTAGTAATGTCACTGTCATAGTGACAGATTATGTTTTGTCACACTTCATCACATAAATACTCCCTTCTGTCCTAGCGTCTTTTTAATGAACTGTACGAGTAAACTTCTGTAAAATATACCTGTACGAATATAAAGTCCTGAATTATTTTCTTCACGTCCGCTAAAACCTTCCCACGCTAGGTGGAGTTGGCTGAAGGGTTATGCAGCAGGAGGGAAGGAGATGTAGAATGCTACGATAGAGTGGTCTAGTGGTTCAACACACCGATTTCAGATCCAGAGGTCCGGGGTTCGATCCCCAGGGGGAGTACGATATATTGTGCTTGGTTTGGTTGGTGGTAGGATCTTGTTTAAGTGCGCCTGGCTAGCTACCACCATCTTACCTAATTCTGCGCCATAATAACAATTCTTAAAAAATTTTGTGTTCCGGTATTCAGAGGTAAGATAGCCAGTTCCTCAGTTTGTTGAGGATTCCGGGTGAAGTGCGCCTCCACCTCCAGCCTTATCTTAACTTGTTACCAGGTGAGATGAAGGCCAAGCGCTTCCCCGTCGTACAATAAAAAAAAAAGAATTGCATTTCTGATTTTTCCACTGCTTATATCCATTACGCGGAAAATTAATACAAACAATAGGTCATGAAAAGAGCTGTCACTGTCAGACGCATTATCGAGCATGGCGGACCACTTGACTTGACAATATTTATTTACCATTAAGCGACCATACCCAAAAGAACTGCTTGCTCATCTACTCGGTTAAAGGTAAGGGTAGTTTAATAAAAATACAGTGGCTGGACAATATTATAGATGATGATGCATCAAAAATCAGAAAACGTCAAAACTAATCTAAAATAAAACAATATCATCCTATGCCTAAAACTATTTAACTCCAAAAGGAAAGGTAGCAGCCATTAAGGGCCCGAAAACTTGCCACACCCTATATATGCCTGCCTGCCTAGTGGCTTCCTATGACATAACAAATGGAAAGCTACCTACAGGGCAGATCTAAAACATTATATTTCAGCTTGAAAGTATTTTCATTCTCTTGATTCTAATGATAATTTCACAGATGTGACCTTCGGACCGCTTGCAAATAAATACAGGGGGCTTCAATAACAAGGGTCCATTTACGATTTATAATGATAATTCCACAGATGTGACCTTCGGGCAAAGTCTGCTACCGCTAACAAATCAATACAGGGGGCTTCAATGACATGGGTCCATTTCGTGATTCTAATGATAATTCCACAGATGTGACCTTCGGGTAAGGTCTGTTACCGCTACCAAATCAATACAGGGGGCTTCAATAACATGGGTCCATTTCGTGATTCTAATGATAATTCAACAGATTTGACCTTCGCTCCGCATTGAGGATGTTATGTTTATTTTCATCTGGCGGCGCTTTCTTCGCAACCTTGCTGTATTTTAGCAGTGTCGTACGTCTAGCCTTGCGTCTGGTTGATGCCAAGAGACTTACGTCATTTTAATCGGCGTATTTTATTAGATACACGCAATTGCCCGAATGGTACCTGCCCGAGTAAAAAGTAGCTTATGCTGTTCCCTATGATATAAACTATACCCATGAGATTGAACCGTTCAGTCGTAAGAAACAAACCTGCTTAATAATTTTGATTTGAAAAAACAGGTATTTGTCTCGTATGTTACCTCATCATCATCACTATTTCAGCCCCCTTCACATTAACACATATCAACAGCCCATGAGTGTCCACTGCTGGACAGAGCCTCCTCCAAATCTGGAGCTTTGCCATAATCACCACGCTTGGCCGGCGCATTGGTGACAGCAGTAAAGGTGTAGATAATACATAGAAGTAAGCTGCTGCCCTTCTTCTGGTGAGATCCCTTAGTCGGCTTTTACGGCATCCAAGGCTGAGTTGGAGGGGTGGATTCTTAAGCCGCGACCACCATGGCACACATAAGGCCACATACCTACGCAACAATAAAGACCTGAGCCACCTCCATCCGACGACTCCCCGCAACAGCTACAATATCGTCGGTCCGGAGTTGTGCAATTTTAGTTGATCAGATGAATTCATCAGCGATTTGAAGAATGATAATGTAGTTGAGCTATGTAATACAAGCTATGTTGCTCAACTAGGTGTGGAATTTAGTTTAGCAGTGGGGAAGAAGCGATCAATTCACTCCAGTGGTTAGGTCACATCTTATCTCGTCTTCAAGTAGGTACTTTGATGACGTTTGACAGACGGTGAAGGTACGGCGCAATTTAAGCCTTATGACCATAGACATACGGATGCCAGACGCAATGCGAAACCACGCTTAGAGGGGTGTTCATATTTCATCCGAGTTTTAATGAATCATTTGTAAATTCGTACAATTCGATGACTCAGTGTGTAGGTCTAAAATGAATAGGCAGCAGTTAGCACAATCATTTTCAAAGGAAACACATCACACTGTAGGTACCTAGGCACCTACCTATTTTATGAAGCTGATGTTTTAATAGCTACAGGATATTTTAAATGAGTAATAAAGTGGTATTTACGAGATTTAACCCATGTATTCTTTATCACCGCAGAGGATTACCTGAATACCTAAAACCTTCAATTATATTAAGGTATTCAGCAAAAACACTTATATCTTAGTAGATATAAGTAGGTTTGCTGACCTACCTAACCTACCGAATCAAATTTATAAATATTTCCCAATCGGTAAAAAGGCACTGCTTATAACCTTTTATGAACAAGATTTTCTCTAGAAATAAAAGGTACCTAGCTTGGCGCCAGGAATTCGCCCCACCCTGTATTAATTAACGATAAGGTAAGGTAGGTACGTGACCTTCTTGGTAGGACCTACGCCTTTATCTTTATCTTAACTTTTCTGATATAAAAATAGATGGAAGTACATACCTGCATATTTTTATAGACGAAGCAATTAAAAATTAACATTCAAATGAAACGTACAGTTGGCCAATGATCTTAATTTCACAAACCTACCCGCACTATAACCATCGTTAGGGTAGGTAGGTATTTCGATAATTCCGTAATAAATAAAAGTAGGTACTTAGTTACTAACCTAATTTTATCAGACCATTTTTTACAAAGTACTACTTAGTAAAAAATGGTCTGATTTATGGATCTTATCTATGGGAGCAAAGAATTGGTAGGTATTACATACTATCAATTATCAACATCTATAAATCAAGCAAATACAGATGTTGATAAGTGATAGGTAGGTAGGTAAGGTATTTATATCTACCTACCTATTTGATAAACTCTTCGTTTCATACGACTTGACAAGGTATACCTATCAATTAACAGATAGGTATACCTAGATGTATATAGGTTCCTACGTAACGAGAATTATCGATTTTGTAATTGTGCATGTTTACTTTTAACTAGTTGAGTGCTGCGTATCCCGCTCTCTATGTGAAACACAGCGGGAGTATTTTACAGCAGCCATCGAGTTAACTCGTTGAGTGCTGCGCGTCCTGCTCTTTGTAAAACATACCTATAATGAGTTTTACAGCACCCTGCAAACTTTCTCTCAAATTGTTCTTCAAAATATAGTAATATAATAAATAATTAAACATTAGGTACAGGACATTAATTTCACGGCGCCATCTAACCCCAATCATAGCATAACTAGTACCTTTAAATTAGATATTATATTGTTAACACTATGTAAAGTACCTAGTAGTAGTAGGTATAGTTACTACTATCACAGATTACATAAATAGTGAGTTACTGTCATAAAGTAGTTACGGTTAGCGAGGTTAGGTCTGTATAATAAAAGCCCTGAAATAAATAGGCCCAACCTAATCTAAATTATACCTACTAAATCACAACGCGCTTACTGTAGTGTATACATGACATCCGATCATTATTATCGTAAAAATTCAGGCAAACAGTCAATAAAATAAGATCATTAACACACGGCACGACCATTCATGTTAGCAAATTAATGAGGTTGAATGAAACCAACTCACCGTTCGTAGCGCGTGACGTCACCAGCGTCCAAATATAAACGATCTCCTTGGTGGTGCCACGATCCTTGACTCTCTACGCAGACGTACAGCCTGTCCCCATTACTGCTCACTTCGACAACACCATCCTTAGCCACGGATTGGGATCCCGGTAAGCACTCCACCGGCGATCTTGTTACCAACCAATTATAACCTTCCAATTTATACGCACATTTAGAGATATCACACGAAACCATGTCTACATGCACGGGAAATATCCATGGTGGGGCCACGGCACTTGTGTTTACTATTAAAAATAAGAGCAGGAATAAACTGCTAGTCCGTTTCTCAACACGTGCACCCATGACCGCGGTTGGTACTCAAATGAAATGAGTCAGTCAAGCAAGCAAGCAAATCACTCACTTCACTTCAGTCAGCGTCAGCCAGAGACCAACGAACCTCGCCTCGACTGGGAATGTATGCCAGTGTGAAGTTCGCCGCTGAACCTATCTGTTTATCGCGTTTTTAGAGTTCCGCACGTGAAAACCATCTTTGTTGATCCTACTCAGATCAATCAACAGTCAAGAAGGTACCTGTTACCTATACCCTGTTACCTGTCTATTGTAGAGAAAGATACGACAAACTCATAAACTCGTAAGAGGGGGAAGTTCGTACAATGACCAACAATGCGTGTGTAAACGTTCTTTTTCAGAGATTCTTAGTGAAATGAAAGTAGCACCTTTTCATAATAATTTCCCTCTATTCCACTAAGTTCAACTCGTAGAACTAATTGGAACTTAGTAGAATAGAGGATAATTTCGGGAAAAAAAAATCTGTGCATTTGTAGTGTTGACCTCGAAATCAGCGTGTATATATTTAGGTTTCTAACTGGTAATGCAAAATGAATGACATGACAAGCGCCATTAAATAATAACTTGAGATATTGCATAAATTTATATGAATGAAATAGATCGAATCTATAGAATGTAAGTAGGTATAAGTATACAGACTGACTCTCTACTGACGGATTGAGTGTACAATCATATTGTCAGTTGGAGCATGAAGTCCTTTAGGTATCCCATGCTTCACCCAGGTGGAGATGGAGAACCTAGATGAAGGACGGACCCCGACCCCTAATTCTTAATAAATTAAAAGTAATTTCAAAGATCCGGTACCCTCCGGGCAAATCCCTTAACCTACTATACTTGAAAGCGATTATGGTAATCCCAGGTTGATATTTCTGTAACTTACCAGTTCAAAAGAGGCCACCCTCCACGACCCTTGCCGGCGAACGGACCAGCTGGTTAGCAGAACTTGTCTCCACCGCCTGCAAAGGGTCAAACTGACCAAGATCCACCGCTTAGGCGATGGATACTGGTACTTCCGTCTCTTCCTCTTTCCTGGTAGGAACTGCTTCCCGCCCGCCATGCTCCATACGCTCTCTCGGTGGCCGGCACGAGAGTATCTCCATATTTTCCATCCTCTGCAAACTATGCGCTTCACCATCCCTCCCTAATCGTCTGAAAGTAAGGTCTCATCGCTACTAAGCATAAGATCGCCCATTGAACATAATGTTTCTATAAGGTACCCAGTTCATTCATTAATTCCCTAGGCTAACCCATTACTGGATCCACCATACAACTTACACGCTGTGCCTTATTTTAGAAGGTCAAGGCCCTCCGTATCTGGTAATCGCCCACCGAAAGAGATCCCACGCGTATCACGTGAATATGTCTACTAATACCCCAGCGTACGGAACCTATAGTAAGCATGTTTGACTCACACTTGCCCGATTTGTATTTATGTACGTAAAGACTTACCTACATTTTTGTGTCTATAAAATTCGGCTTTAACAGATTATGATCTAGAAAATACATTATTAAATTTACCTTATCAACCTGATTAAGATACGGTTTTATATATATGGTTTTCCTGATTAAATTTGATAGAAAGTCATCACTTTATACACAAAAATTTATAATTACCCCGATTAACCTTATAAATTTTTGTGTCTATAAAAATCGGATTAAAATAAATGTATCATCACCCTGATAAGACTCTGATACGGGATGGTTTCAGACTTATTTTGATATGTGATGATACCTACATATTATAAACTGAGCACCATCAATCCATATACACAAAGGTTATCTGGAAGAAAATGCTTCGTAGCATTAAGATCGCCCACGTACTTTTATTTATTAGTGCAATCAATCAGATTACCTAAGGACAGTTACAAACGGCCTATAGGTAACTCAACTGTTCCAGACCAGTACCAGACGGTAGCGTACCCAAGACGTGTTCCCCTGTTCCTAGGAGGCGGAGAGGACTGAGTAATCTGATTGGTAAACGTAGGTATACATTTTCCGAAAAAAAAAATCAAAAAGTTTAATCTTACAGCAAACTTCTCCCTCTAACGCTTTTTTTTTCACAACCTCATATGTAGAATTAAATCCTTAGTATGTCTTTTAAATTTAATTCAAATACGTTGATAAATAACGCTACAGCAAACTGGACAGAAACATTTTAATAAATCATGCAAATTTTCATCAAAATCGGTTGAAAAATGCGACCTGTAGACGAGAACAAACCGACAGACAGCGGACAAAAGCATATTTGGCCAGTCCCGAAACACAGACGCTTCGCTCGCTCGGTCAATTATGAAAAATAAATTTAGAACAACAAATAGTCAGAGGAGAATTACAGGACATTTATTTCACACAGCGCCATCTAGTCCCAAACTTGACGGATAGAATACATAAATACTTTTTTTTTTGTAAATACATACTTATCATACAATACAACACCCGAACACAGAACAAACATCTACATTCATCACATAAATGTTTGTCCTGGGTGGGAATCGAACCCACAACCTACAGCGTAGAAGGCAGAGCTACAACCAACTGAGCTGTGAGGCTTGTTGGAAATTGGAAAGATAAATATATTAGAACCCACTGAACATTCAATTTCCTCATTATTATTATCATCTTACACAGAATTTTTTGTCACTAAAATTGTATCTTATTATATTGAAGATTAATATTATGTTTTGAAGTTATGATTTACTGATCATCAATTTTGACGTAGGTAAATCCTATCTTTCTAGTACCGTAAAGTAAAACAAAATAGGGATATATATAAAATATATATCTTCATAACCCTATACAGGTGTCCCACGGCCATGCCACATGGTAGGCAAGTTTAAATATTGTAGATTTTTTACTGAAAGAAGACTTCATTTAGATTTTTCAAAAGATACATCCCTCAGCCTCAGCCGGATCCAATAGGTGACCGTTTGATACGGAACTCTCAAATGGTGTTTTGAATAAAACAATTCATACAAATTAAGTTCTTTATATTTTGAAAAAATTGTAACAATAATTTACCATTTAAAACATTAAAGAAAATTAGAAATAGTTAGGTACTAATTACTAATACTACTTACAAAGTAACCGCACGTTAAGACGCGATAACTTAAAAATACTGCGCTACTAATAAAAAAATATATTTTTAGTAAAACAACAAGCACTATGTACATTTTCGCGGGTTAGTAAAAAAATACAGACTAAAACGTTGGAATACACAATTTCGCTGTTTCAACTTAAAATGCCTATGTGTTAAGAAACTAAGTAGTACGTCTTTCAAATTAAGGTACATATTCCAGAAATACCCGAGTTCTCCTTTAACTCGATGGGTGCTGAGGTTCCTGTTGTCTATGCACGAGGCACCGTCTGTTTCTCAGCATCCAACAATCTAAGGTAAGGTAAAACGCACACATAAAACCGCGCCGAACAAATCGATCGCAAACAGAGCGTCTCTAATGTCTTTATTTCGCGTGCCGAATTTGCCTCTTGTTTCGTTTTGGTTTATAGAAATTGTAACATTTTAATGAAACCGTTAAAACGTTCAGCTGACCTATTCCCTAATTCTGTTTGTTACGTTTGGGTTTCAATCGGATTCAATAAATATGGCGGCTTTTCTAGAAGTTCTCAATGAAACCGTAAAATTGTTCAGAATTAAAAGCCGCCATTTTGAATGAAATCGAAATTTGATCGAGTTACAGTCCAGTCTTTCAAATTTGTCTCATTATTAGGCCCCAATAGAATTTCCTGGTGATTTGTCCAAATAAATCACTCAAATAAACTTGTATCTTCAAAACCCAGTGTAGATAAAAACAATGCTTTTATTTGTTGTTCGTTAATGTGCCCGTGTGTATTACAGTAGCAACTTTTAAGCTTTTATTCCCACGATGTTTTCAGAAGCTACAATTAACCTAAAGCGTATGGATGAATGTGAAAGATTTCTTAGAAATAAATCAAAAAATAGTTTCAGTCGACTGGTTCGGTTCGGGGTACGGATAGGCGTCTACCTTACAAGCTCAAAATATTGGAATACGGCCCTAAGACTAGTTAAATTAATGAAACGGATTTTGACATTTGTCTTTGGTCTTCCATAAGATGAAAATTATGGCAATAAGGAACGCTTAAGTTGACACAATACCAATTTACAAGAAATATAATAAGTTGTACTTTCTGGGAGTTTAAACCAACTAAGCAAATGTATCTTAAGTAATGAAGGCCAAGTAGAACAGCTCTGTCATACAAATGTAGTTTGTTGTTTATTTTGAAATGGTACGACCGATTCAACATTAAATAGGTTTTGGTCAGCTCCAAAATGCATATAGTCAGCAAAGAAAATGATTTAAAAAAGTAAGGCCTTCTGGAAGAAAAAAATTACCCAGGTTAGTTGGGTTGTTTGGACCACTGACATAACTTTATCGCTGTTTTTTCTTGGGAATCGGTATTGATATAAACTACCATTTAATAACTTGTCGCTTGAATATACCAAAGCAGTACTAACTGCAGGAAAAATAACATTAAGTAGATTAATGAAAGCGCGTTTTTAAAACACATAATCTCGTGTTTCCGTCGTATAAACAGATCATCCTAAATATTATAATATACATTGAAATTCAATTATATCATACCGATTAGGCTCCATCAACAGTCATTTATCTCTACACAATTATACAGAATCGCAATAATTTATTGTGGGTGTGTTTTTGCTAGAAATAAGATTACATATATTACCAATTTATTTATACGCCCAATTCTTAAAACGTACAACCCTATGATATTCTAACTTACATGCAGATAATTTGACGCACTAGCACACGCATTGAGCAGTTTCAAAAGTAAATAAGCTCACATAATATATTTATTGGAGATGGTGAATTAAAATGGTGAACGCACATCTATCCAATGTTATTAAAATCAAATCAGATAATAAGTAATACCACGTCCGTCCGTCACACTGGTGTGACGGTTAGGAAGACAATTTCCTCTGCGTAGCATTAGTATTACAGATAGGAAAACGCTGCCTTACCACAACACCGTACACTGCTTTCACACTGGTGTGACGGTTAGGAAGACAATTTCCTCTACGTAGCATTTTATTATTTATGATACAAATCAACAATATGTATAAAATATTAGTAAAACGCCCTGGAAATCTTTCCCATCATCCCGAGAGATTTTTCCCAAAATCCTATCTAAACCCAAACACTTCGTTTTGGCTGTGCGTTGATTGTAGTCACTATTCAGTCAATTAGCTATACGACTACGGTTTAGATAAAATATTGCCGGATAACACGCACCAGTAACAATTATAAAATAATAGTATTCAATTTATCGACATTATCGACTAATCAACCTTTTTTAAAACATCGGACCTACTCAAATTTGGCCCGAAAACTAAATACTAGCGTATTTCTCGACAATAATCTCTGCGGCTACGTTTGCCCAGATAAGTGTGCGTTGACCGTTATATAGAATTACAGATAAAAATCTAAAAATACATTGATTTTATCTACATTTATAATTGTAAGGGCTTTACACGTAGTCCCATTATTGACTAAGCATAATGGATATAATCTACAATGTCAGTCAATATCTAAGCTGACTAATATCATACACATACAATACAATATAATACATTTAGAATTTATTGACTACACTACCCCCGCACTTAAAAGCACGCAAACTTACTATTAAGTTTCGCGCGACGTATTTCACAGATGTACATCTGCTAAGTATAGATGGCGCCACGCCTATCAATCGATTACTTCTGCTTTCAATCGTATAGAAGACTAGCTGTATCCCACGACTTCGCGCGCGTCTTTAACCGGATACAAAGTATATTCAAGTATGTTAAATTTAACCGCCTCTGTGGTCTAGTGGTTTGCGCACCGGTGTCAGAGGTCCCGGGTTCGAACTCCAGGGGGAGTACAATATTGTGCTTGATTTGGTTGATGGTAAGACTTTGATTAACATCGTCTTACGTGGCTCTTTAAATTGTTGAGTTCCGGCATTAAGAGGTAAGATAGCCAATTCCTCAGTTTGTTGAGGATTCCGGATGAAGCACCTCCCCGGCGTACAATAAAAACAAGATCCCTTAACGAGGTAACTAACGAAGAAACAGAATTACTTTTAAATTTATAACATTGGTGTAAGTATCTAAGTAGGTATCGTTTCTACATTAAAGACCAAAATATATGCTCTTACGATAATTAAGTCACACCACTGGCCGTCAATAGCGGAACTAACAGCTACGTTAAGGCCTTCTACCGAACAACCCGTTTCAGCCTTCATAATTCAGTTCACGCCTTGCAAGCACCTTTCCAATTCCTTTTCGGTCATAGCCATAAACCTACTTCCATTTCCTTATGCTCTATACAACTTCAAAGTATCCATCTTTAAATTTATCTTGATAACCGTTAGCTTATAGAACGCGACTACAAAATCTCTAATTTCAAATTTAACTAGCTAACCGTTAGCTTATTGACGGAGACTACAAATTCCCCATCTTTAAATTTAGCTAATTAGCTCTATGTCTGCGACTACAAGATCCATCATTTCCTTAAATTTAGCTAACCGTTAGATTATTGACTGCGACTACAAACTTCCCATACTTAATTTTAACTAGCTAGCCATTAGCCCATTGTCTTCGACTACAAGATTTTCATCTGTAAATTTAACAAGATAACCGTTAGCTTATAGAATGTGACTACAAAATCTCATCAATCTTCAAATTTAACTAGCTAACCGTTAGCTTATTGACTGCGACTACAAAATCTCCATCTTTAAATTTAACTAGCTAACCGTAAGCGCAGTGAATGCGACAGAACAAGTCAACAATTGATTTACGCAATTCACAAAATTTGTGGGAATTAAAGTAATTTTACAGGAATATGCGACGTTCCCATCCCGTGAGAATTTACCTCCTTTTATATATTTTAGTTCATCCCTACACTACAAATGTTAACTACCCTTAGTTGAGATTGAAGGATTTTATAGACTAGGTACTAAAACATTCAAGATATTACTTTGTTAACATTTCATATTTCTAATTACTATAAGTGGTAAAATCGCACCCCCGATTGACAGCAGGTGTTAATAGCAATTAATTTCATCCCGTAACAAGAACTTTGATGTCAACTTATAAAATCAATTAAAACCGAATTCACAACTCACGAATTCCGTGTCAATTCAGTTAATGAGATGGTTCTTTCTGTTTCCATGTAAATTTTGTTTACATTACAATACAACGTTATTTACAAGTAAAGTAAATGCACAATCCAGTTATTTAAAAGTACAATTTCATTAAGTTTCCTTGAGAAAAGATGAAATCCCTCTTAAATTTCATAAAGATTTGTGGTTTGAATAGCAGGTGGCGCCACTGCCACAGTCTTGTGAGAAAGAGTTTTATACTACTTCTTGCTCGATTTTTACTTTATTTTTATTTTTACTAACACCTAGTTCTTAAGATTGCCAATTTACTAACATCAATTTGGATCTTGGTCATATACATTTTGTTTGAATTTGGTGAAATAATTTTTTTTACGATTATTCATTGTTACTGTCAGAATATAGTATTTTTTAATGGGATAGTCTTGCGTTTTGCAATCTCACCTGATGTGAAGCAATGATACATCCTCTTTAAAGTCTCCCAAGTTATAGTGCTCGGGAGACTCTGGGGGTACCACGACCTCTTACAGTATTCTTGTTTTGATATTACTTTACCTCTGTCACAATCTAACCCGTGTTGTTAAAACGAGACAAAAGCAATGTAATATCAAAACGAGAATGATATAAGACGTTGTTGTTAGGCCCCAGGTAAAGAAATCCATTCCTTGGCGGTGCGTATTTTTTCATTCATTTGGAAGAAAATAGCTTCGTGCGCGAGGAAAGCATATCCCGGTATATATATAAACCGGCGGCGTATCGAAGTACGTCCGGTTGTCCGCGGTAATAATGGTGATGGCGGAATCAGATTGTGTAGTTCCGCTACACACTTTCCGAAATGTATCCGATAGAAAGCTGACAAACATGATAAACGATAATCGATGCTGAAACTCTTGCTCTTAAACTGTATAGAGACTTGAATGATATTTACGTCAGTCCAAAAAAGTCCAGTGCCTTTCATAGGCTACTTCTGGGAAAATTCGCTCCATAGTTGACCTCATCCTCGACCAGGTGATGCCCAGGCAAGCTCCGAGGTCAACATACCCATTTCAAATTTGTCTTTCCAAAAATCTAGTGTTAATTTTCGTTGCGTTTGTCAAAGAATCGACTCAACCATGTTTCTTAGAGGCTAAAGGGCGTCATGCTAGAACCAGTGCCCTAATCATAGTGGCTAGAAGCGAGGCTGGTCCGCGAAGAGTGCAGGGTGGAGTTATGGTGGGCCAGGGCTGATGATGGGGGGATCCTGGAGGTGGCAGCCTGCCGCTCCTGCTCATCCAACTGAGCCGCGAACTCACTATCCAATGCCTGGAACATTTTCACAAATCCTTTTAAATCGAATGTTTATTTATTCATACAAAAAGTTCAGCATCATTATCAGAATCTTAGATAATGTACTGCCAGATAATGCACGGCCTGATAATGCCCGACCAATAATTCAAAGCCATGGTTTCGAATGATTGGGCTTGTAAAAATGTGGCCTTATATGATTGGGTCATACATCATTCAGTAGTTTGTGTTTTATATTGCACCCAAAAATTCTTCGAATTATGGGTCCTTAACAAACGTCACGTGTTGATATTACATAACCAGATAATGTAAGGCCCGATAAAGTTTAACAAAAATACGAACGCATACATTTCCAAAAAACTGGAATCGAATTATTGGCCGTGCATAATAGGGTCAACTACAATATAGGGATCCTTTAAATTAACCTGTTTTATGACTAGACTTGAGACTAGTGTCTAGTTTTGAATCGAACCAAGAAGAAGAAAATCCCCATTAGCCCCACTCCGATGATTTATATCAATTAGTGAAGATGTTTTTTTTTCTAGTGTTGACAGTAGACTCGAATATTAAGCATCAAAAATAGTGTTTTTATAAAACCAGGAGACCCACGATAGATAGTGATGCCCGTTTGTCCTACACTATCTTTCACTTGCCTTCGAGGAATACGAGGATCATCATCGATCAAACGATAGTCTATCAGCAATGAGCCTCTTAGCTAAGATGAAGAAGCATCTTCAAAGTTGTAGGACCAATTACTGATATCTGGTTTAATTTTCTTGTGATTTAATAATAACGTTGGGTGCCGAGTTCGCGCTGGGGTATGATAAAAACACCGTGTTTCTCGGCACCCAACGAGCTAGTGCGAATAAGTACCTACTTTTACTTAACCTCATCCCTGGAACCTTCAGAGCAAGCATAAACATAAAAACTTTATTTAATTGTGTAATTAATATACAGTGATATAAAATACATAGAAAATAACCATCTCTCTAAACATCAACTGAAAAGTGCTAAAGCCATAAATAGTTAATTAGATGCGTGTTATATAGTTGCCCCTGAGCACCTCTTATTACTTATACCCTATACACTATATTAATCTACAAGAAACATATTTATAAAAGAGGTACAGTCAAGTTATATATAAAGTATGGTAGTGATGATAATGATGATCAAAGAATCCTATAGAAAAAAGAAAGGGGAAAGCGAGCCTATTGTGTTTATTAGGTTAAGCTACTTTCAAATTTTTGACGCAGCATTCAAAGTTAGTTTGCATTATGCTGGCTCCATCGTAGAATCCTTCCGCAATCAGCTCGTACCGGCACGAGATAGTCAGCAGGTCAACATCTTAGTAATAAAAAAAAAACGCATCATTCATCATTTCTGGACTTGACTGTACCACAGACATGTTGATAGAAAAGTAAATGTATCGAAAAAGTCACAAAGTAAAATCTACAAATAAAATGTTACAAAATGAACATACCATGCAGTCCAGAGGTCCAGGTCTCGTCAGCGCTCCCACCTCGTATAAGCACATGCACCATGCGGTTAGAAATCACACAGGGGATATTGCTGCACGTGTGAAATCAAATATTTTTATAGGATATCTCTTTACTTTCGTCCAGTTCAATTTGAAAACAGAAGAATAATTCGTATTTTTCAATTTTTCAAATTGACAGGGCTCTCATGCAATGTTACGCCTTTTTTCCACACTGACAAAAGTTAGGTAATATAAAAAATATGTTATTAATTTTAGAGTTTTTATCATGGCTAATGCCTTTATGACCGTCACATGTCTGCAGCCCATATTGACTCCCTCACTCAGAGTGTTGGAGTTTTAAGGGAATCCTATAGGTCACTTTACGTTCGGGGTTCTATGTGTATTACAATTTAAATTCACGGTTGAACCGGAACTTAAAAGGGTAACCTTACCTACACTGTAATGCTAACAATACATTTCTAAAGAATTGTGTGGTTTCACGACTCATTTTCATTATAAACTTTCCCCATAGCCACACATAGCCCGCTTGACTCTTTAAGCACTCCCCCCTTATAGCTTACAATGTTTGAATCTTTTATTTTTGGGAAGTACAACATACGTACGTAGCGAGTATAGTAGTCGTAACACAGACTTTAAGTCCAAGGTAGGACTTTTTTTAAGTCCGTCTGGCTAACAGTTGTTGTTATTGCAACCGACTTAGATAAGATATCTAAGTCGGTTGCAATAACAACAACTGTAGCGTAAACAGGCAGACCTATCCTTGTTGGAACCCAGATATTAAAACGTGCATAGCTCAGTTGTTTTTAAAGGCACTTTGCCATACCTATAACTGACTCACATTGACTAGAAATTAGAGTAATAAAATTATAATTGGTACATCAATACAACTAGCATTGTATCAGGTGTTTTGGTTTCCTAAAATCGCATGGCAAATGGCTAAGGCAAAGACGATGTGCAAAATCTGAACAATGTTTTTTTATATTATGATTTTGCTCAATCGAAATCCCTTAGTCATTTGCAAGCAAGATGCTCCCCTAGCCTGCAGGTTATAAAGAATGGCTAGGTAAGCCAAGCTAAGCTAAGTTTGCTGTTAGTGTGGCCTGCGCCTTAGCGAATATCAGATTTCTAACATTTGCTATAAGTTTACATAAGTATATACAACCTCGCCACCACCAAAGCTCAATTAAAAATGCACTTACAAAATGTAACATCTTTATTTACAACATTAATAACATAATTTATGAATCACATTTTGCAAAATGGATATGGTTGTTAGACAGTAACATGCATTTGATGCAACTATGACAAGAGTATTTGACAACATTCGTCTTAAGGGTTAAATAAGCCTTAGTAATAAAATCTGCCAAGTGCGAGTCAGACTTGCACACCAGAGGGTGCCGGCCCACATTTCAACACTAAATTAAGCGGATTTTTAAAATTTCCTTTTGGAGCGCGGTTCTGACTTCAACTTGGCAATTTTTTAGTAACTTAAACTAAAAATCGTCTGAAATAGATACTTGCAAATAATTTATTAGAAAAAAGTTTCGTCTAGCTATGACGTGAAATAAATTTAACAATAGAAATAATATTTTAAAAGGTAATTTGTATTCGTATGTAATTGCAGACGATTTTTGATTCTTTAATGCACATAAGCTGATAATTTGAATAAAATTAATCATATAGATAAAGCATGCTTAAAACGTTAATAATAGTTTCATACTGAGTAATTTATTATTTCTTTTAAGTCACTTAGTAAAATAAATCTTTGATGAATATTCGTGCATGCTATTAACGAAATACCGACATCTATATGTATATAAAAATGTCGTGTCGCCGAGTATCTGACTGACAATCAACCAACAGTCCAAACTTTCAGTTCTTCCTTTTGTAGAGTAGAGATGAACAAGATTCGATGATATTCCCACGGGATGAGGGCACCAAATTCCCAGGCGTTTCACCTCTGATCACTACTTACAGAGCAGAAATCTTATGAGGATCACCTACTAGGGGGTAGTCAGCCATAAGACTTACATATATCCACGTTCAGTAAATCAGTTACTTTACAATTTATAGTTTTATGACAAAAATTGCTTTTTTTCCTGACAAAAAGTTTTTTTTATTTAATTTTAATACATTTATTTATAATATTTTATACTCTCTATCTAATAAAAATAGCGAATTAACGTTTTAACATATCAACTCTATTCTATTTTCAACCCTTATAAACAGAGGTAGACATTACTGTAGTCTCTGTAGATTACGTAACCGACAATTTGATATTTGTCTTTTACTTGAAATGCCGTTTTATCTAATATTCCTACAGCCCTGGTCATCCCAGTGTAAGCACACCCCCATTTAAATAATTACGAAATAATATATCTCAACATCGAACATTAAAAAAAATAGTTTCTACCTAAATTTAAAATCTAATAAGGCGTTGCAATAGGCACCTACAATAATTTACTATCATATTAAATAGGACTTAATTCCCCCGCCCGTCTTGATCCACAGGCAATACAATTATTATTGTAAGATGGAAGCGACTTTTGGCTTAAGGAAGCGTCTTACACTTTGGCAATTTAAACTGATATATTCATTAAAAAAAAAACGCGTGTATTTTAAACTATTATGTTTTACTGATATAACTTACTGTTATTATGGCAAATATTGTGACAATTTAAATACCAATTACTCTAAAATTTCCCCATAGACTTTACGATCAGCCTTTATACCCGACTTTAGAATGAGGGTTATGTTTTCTGAATTATATTTTGAACGCCGCACGGTTCAGACTAGACATATCTACATATGGGTGGTTTATTCGCATTCATATAATTTATATAAAAAAATAAAAATGTTAAGGCGCTTAAATAGGTCAAAAGGTCACAGTTAGAGAACTGTTCTTCTCTAACTGTGACCCTACTCTTAAACGTGTCAATATAAATTAATCTAAAAAATATTAACCGATTCTTTGAAGTTGTACCTTTAGTTATTAGATTGTAGGAAAGATTATACGCGTTATTTTAAATGGTGACAATAAATCCCGAAATGAAACAGTTTTTTTTTTAATTTAGACTAAATAGACTTAACCTTTATTTGGATAGTAGACCTTTTATTTATTTGGTCTAGTTTTCGTGTAGCGAAATAAAAGGATGATTCTCGCCTTAATCCATGTGCATCCATTTGACACACTCACGCGCGTTTGGCCAGTAAGCGCCTTAACATTAATAGCTCAGGTTTATTTTGAGGAAGCATATTATATTCTTATCATCTAAAACGAAAAATCGATATACAGATATCAAGGCACAGTTTTAACGCACATGTGGCGCGATGATGTCAATATCTGTAATCGTTATCTGGTAGATAGTGCTACTTACGATAAGGCAGATACCATCACTGACAGTACAACCTTTATTCTATGTAACGGGTAAGCGAGACCAAGTCTTGAGGGTCGCCTGCGTCGAGCCAAGAGGCAAAAGCTAACCCATTTATAAGCGTGGACCCTTGAGGACCTCTAAAAGGTAGTCAGCGGCATGTCCAAACAGTCACGTTTTGTTTTATTGTAACACCCAGAGCGTGGCTCTTCGGGAACCAAGGGGCTGTCGGTAGTCAGAGGCGTGTCCTACTACCTGGCGTACGTGAAAAGTCCCAAACCATCCGAATATATGAAGTTGTATTTTTTTTATTTGTATTTGTATATATTTATTGGGGATTCCCAGGATATCCATGTCTATTCGATCTTTGATCACAGAGGCCTCTGGGTCTGATACCTTAGAACTATAATGATAATTCCACCAAGTGGCACACGTCTAAGGCACGTCCAAACATCACGTAAGACATACCCACATAAGCTATCATTTGATACGCGCTCACCAATATCGACGTAAAACGTAAAAAACACTTCAAAAACTTATACCAGCTAACTTCAAAAGTTTATACTAGACTTAGACCAGCTAGGGCAGCTAGGCAGGCTAGCACTCAACTAGTTAAACGTAAACATGCGTAATTTAGTAATATAACCGCTATAAATGTTACAAAAAGTATTTTAATTATAACTGAGCGCATCATTTTTTTTTTACCAGTATTTAGCAATAATTAGGCCCAGAGAACTGCAGATTTTCGTCGCACAAAACGTAGTTTGACGCTCATTTCAAAACGGCACATCCGTTTCAAATGAAGATTTGCCGATGCAATTTAGGGATATAATCTGATATTTGGAAAAAAGAAAATCAGCTATACTCCGGGGTTTCTTAACGGAAGACTTTAGATGTAGACCCATGTTCTATAATCAACTCCAGCCGATTTCTAGTAAAAGACTAGTCTCTTCATATGTAGCCCCCCCCCTACTTCTACCCCCCACCCTTGGGTATTTTATTTATTCCGATATTCCGACGATTTCTAGTTATTTTATAGTAGAGACCTCCCCCTACTACGACCCCCCCACTGGGTGATATATTTTTGTTATTCCGATCGATTTCCGCGTGTCACACAACCGAATCGGGCGGTCCGTTCTTGTGCGCGAGTATCTTCTTCTTCAGATTCACCGTCGACAGCTGCCCGACCGGCACACCCCCCGAGTTGGAGTAGCTGTTGGACCCGCGGACCGCGCCCCACCGGCTGAAGTGCGTGGTGGGGTCCTCCGAGTCGCTGGCGGTGGCCGTGGAGTCACTCTTGAGCGTGCTGTACCTGCTGTCGTCCGACGGCAGGTCGATCACAACCGCCTCCAACGCGACGTCCCGCTTCAAACTCTGCTGGGACACGCTGCGCTTCATCTGCGGAGCCGCCTCGGTGCGGAACAGGTGCTCGGACATGCTCTGCCTGTTGAGTTTCTTATCCACGGGCTTGGAGCGCTCGAGCCGCCGCTCGGGCGCGCCGTACGCCATGATCGGGTCGCGTCTCGCCTCGTGCACGGAGAAGCTGGATATTTTCTCGGAGACCAGCTTCAGGTTGGACGCGGACGCGTACCGCGAGGCCTTCGCGAGTTTGCCGCGTTTGGTCGGGCTGACGCTGCGGCGGCGGTCCGCGTCGGGCGTGTGCGACAGGAAGTTGAGAGAGGTGCGCGAGCGGGACAGCGAGCCCATGAAGGAGGTGCGCTGGTGGTACGCGGCGAGCACGTGGTGCAGCACGTTGGCGGGCCACGGCACGTCCAGGTACGCCGCCCGGTCGGGTATCGCTGCCCCGAACTTCTTCTCGTGATCGTCGAGGTGTTTCACGAACTTGGATAATAGTTTCTGTTCGAGACAAGGCGGGTTTAGATATGGCGGTTGCCTAGCGGACGTCGCGGCTTGCACTCGTTTTCGCTTATATCGTGGGTGCGAAAAGTGTTGATGGCACTTTTTTCATATATCTAAGTCTACGAATAGTGATCCCATTATATCATACCAGAAATATTGTTATACATGCTCCGTTTAATCTGTGTTTGGACACTGGCAGGAAATTGACCTCTCAAATTTCAATAAAACAAAGAAGTTGCAGTCTAAGAATACAAATTAGTTGGTATATCAATCAATCAACACTTTTCTACACACGTCGACACATTGACCTCTAGTGTATTGTATTTTCAACATTTATAGCTTGCGCAGTCAATGTATTAAACAGATAATGTATGCCGGGTTCCTATATTCAACTAACGGATCTTCATCTGTCAGTTTGACCCGTATGATAAAATACTTTTTTTATTTAATGAAAGAAACCATTTGAAAAATATAAATATCCAGCATATGTAAAGAACCCACAACCACAGAAACAAACCATCCCCCACGGCACAATGCAACGATCAGCTATTTACAAACAAGCATGCACAAGATGCACACATACATGCTACCGACACCATATTTACAGTATTAATGTAAAATAAATCTTCAATTATAATATTGGCGAGTAACAACCTCTGGGAAGGCCCACTCTATCGAAGACTGTGAGGACAAGAGCTAACCAATGTCAAATAAAAAAGTCAGAGATCTGATTCCCAATATTTCCCAGAGGTTTAAACGGTGTGTTTATAGAGCTTCATCACTGTTTTATTATGTATTTTTTATAAAATAATAATTTGGATATAAAAAAAATTACAAACAAATGTTACTCATAAGAAAAATAATTAATTTGAGGCATAGAATTGCATCAATTGGCGTTCGACTCGGCAATATGCTGTGTTATAAAATTATTATACCCGCAACGCTGGTCTAATTTTATTGCATTCAAATATAACTGTTTTTGAGGATATGTAATAAAAAAAAAACATTCATTTCGATCTAATTGCAAGCCAAATTAACTCGCTACTGCCTGATCGGTTTACTCCACTGTACTTACTGTATTTATCAATTTCGCTGAACGTTGGTCAACCCAATGTAAATCTGGCATTCGAGGCTGGATCATCAACAATCATAAGACACAAGACGCTTCTCTGTCGTAGAACATAAATAAGGACATCACAAAACCCTCCATCACGTGATACACAGAGACTCACCATCTTGCGGTCCCCGTGAGTGGCGCGCCACTCCTTCAGCTCGCTGGAGTACCGCTCCTCGACGGTCTTCAGCTTGTTGCTCTCGTGGTTCATGAGAGCCTTCCGCTTCTCGTTCTGGTACTGCTCCAGCTCCCTCAGCATCGCCTGGGTGTACGAAGAGGAATAAAATAACGAGTGTGTGCTCCTAGTGGATCCAGGGGTCCCGGCTTCGATCCCACTGGGAGTACAAATTTGGGCTTGGTTTGGAAAATCCTGCACCGATACCATTTATATTTTATTACACTACAGGTTCAGCGTAAAAACTTGTATAGTCACCATATCAGTCCATACTTTCTAAACAAATGTTATAAATTCGACCCCACAAACCGTAAAAAAAATATATAAGCACGCACGCCACAGTAAATAAAGGTGTAATGTATTTTTTTTACTTTAGGTTGCAGTGATAATAAATTAGCCTCGAAAACAATAGTATAGTGAATACACACCTCTCCTTGTGCCTTCAGCTCTTCCCTCGCCTTGGCATGTTTGGTGGCTAGGCGCTGTTGTTCCGCTCGGTATCTCTTCTTTTCATTCTCTTGGAACTAAAACAAACAAATCGTCTTAATACTATTTCAATGCTCGTGGTCGCATTTGTAAAATTTAAAAAACATGACATAGCTCGCTTTGGTGATGGGACATTCTGTGTCATTTGTGTAACATTGAAAGTTAGTGGGGTGAAAAATAAGAGCATGCATCAATTGCATAAAGATCATCATTCCCTTAGTCCTAACAGACAAGAACTTTCCGAACCACCACCACCATCTGCGAAAAAAACACCTCATTATTCTGTAACTGTTTGAGTTTTTTTTTATATCAACATTTTGGTATTTATAACCCAGAAGTGTCGTTAATTGCAGCAAAATACCGAGAAAGAGGGTAGACAGATCATGCCTCGAACTACTACTACCCACAAACCTCGCAGACTCCAGTATATCCGTGACGGTATTGCGTGACACATGCAACTGAATCGAAATATCAGTAGACCATCAATCCGAGTTAATATCACGTTGACATTATTATATGTATGTATGTATGTATGTCAACAAGCCTCACAGCTCAGTTGGTAGTAGCTCTGCCTTCTGCGCTGTAGGCTGTGGGCTCGATTCCCACCCAGGACAAACATTTATGTGATGAATATAGATGTTTGTTCTGCGTTTGGGTGTTGTATTGTATGATAAGTATGTATTTACAAAAAAAAAGTATTTATGTATTCTATCCGAAATCTAGTTCCCATATTATATGCTTAGTTGCTATGCTTAGTTTGGGACTAGATGGCGCTGTGTGAAATTAATGTCCTGTAATATTTATTTATTTATGTATGTATGTATGTATGTTGTATGTGTGGATATTGTCAGAGGACCCAAATGACCTGCAATATATGATAAAGAGTCTTTGCGAGGAAAGTCGAAAAGTGGGACTGGAAATAAACCAGGAAAAGACTAAGCTCATGACAAATAATTTAAGAGTTCCGATGAGTCTGCTATCTTTGGACCTAGAGTACGTAGACCAATATATATATCTCGGACACCTGATTTCTTTTACAGCTTGCACAGAACTGGAAATAGAGCGAAGAACCAAAAATACATGGTCCAAATACTGGGCAATGAAGGAAATATTTAAAAGCAAAATGCCAATCAAACTCAAAACAAAGGCCATGGAAACCTGCTTATTACCCGTCCTGACCTATGCATGCCAGACCTGGCCGCTTACTGCACAAAACCTAAGACGCATAGGGGTGTGCCAAAGAGGAATAGAAAGGAGCTTTCTCGGTCTAAAGCTTAAAGATAAAATAAGGAACGCCGATATACGCAAAAAAAACAAAAGCAAAAGATGTCACTCAAAAAGTTTTATCGTTAAAATGGAAGTGGGCAGGACACGTCCAAAGGATACATGACGAAAGATGGTCGAAAACTCAAACAAATTGGTACCCAATACATAAAAAAAGGAGAAAAGGCAGACCACACAAAAGATGGGACGACGACATTGTTAGAGTAGCTGGCAAAACCTGGAGCAGACACACTAGAGATAGGGAGAGATGGCACGAGCTGGAGGAGGCTTTTACCACGATAAGTGCTCCTAACACATAACGTTAAGATAATCTTTATTTGTAAATAATTGTTAATGTTGTTTTTATTATATTTTAGTTAGTTATGTTATGTTAGTTAAATAGTGTTATGGAAAAAATAAAAGCTTATATTATATTATTATTATGTATGTTGTACATATATAATTTATGATAAAAAGTACAATTAAACTAACTATGTACAAAGGAATCGGTCAGATTACCTAAGGACCGTTACAAACGGCCTATAGGTAACTCAACTGTTCCAGACCAGTACCAGACGGAAGCGTGCCCAACACACTGGCTGCATTGCCACGCTGAATAGCTATGCTAATTCGCTGGTCACGTGTCGCCTCAATGGTATGTATGTATGTATGAGGTACCTTCTTCAGCTTGTCTCTGTCGTCGTCGTGGCTGGCGGGCAGCGTGCTGATCCGCAACGACTCCCTGAACATCATCTCCCGCGCCTTCTGCTCGGCGCGGATCCGTTTGGGCAGCGAGCGCTTCTCCAGCGCCTGGCATTTCGCGAGCTCCTCTTCTTTGCGCGTGTTCTTTCTGCAACAAACCAAGTTTTAATATCGACGTACGTCTGCTTGTCCGGTGGTGGAGAGAAGGGCTTGGGGCCCAGATATTGTTCTGGACTTGGGTCAGCTCACGGCCTCCAAACTGGTGTAGATGAGAATGAGGTCAATGATGGGGCGAGCCATAATCTTAGAGCCTCTCTCCTTGTGTGCCGATCGACATTCCTAACAGGCAGCGTGCTCCATCTTAGGCCACACCTTTACTTGTTTTGCTATCATCAATAAAAAATAGAAATGTACGTACCAAAAACATAATTTTTTTCCATGTGAATAACAAGTAAAAAAACTTTCAGACTAACTTTACCGGCCTTAAGATTTGTTTTAATACAAAATAAAGCATTTTTTTACCTCGCATATCAAAATCCATCAGGTCAAGCCGTCTAGGCTGCAGCGTTACAATGAAATGGACATACATACTCGACTAATGTCTAATGTCTAGTGTCTAATGGACACACTCTCGAAAATACCCTCCTTCTGAGGCAGTCGGGTAAAAATTGTTTCTTTGCCTTTAAAACATACCTCTTGATCTGCTCCAACTCCTTGTCGTGTCGCACCAACATCTGGTGCCGCCGCAACAGGAACTCATCCTTGAGCTGTCTCTTCGCGAGCTGGTGCCGCTCGTGGATCTGCTTCTCCTCCAACTCCCAGAGCGCCGCTTCGTGGTTCCTCATTATCTGTGGACACACATACCTTTAACTACGATAATCCTAATGCATTAATCATTATATTTGAGCGAGTTTGCCCTACAATGCTCTTATATGTGTATTGCTAACATATTTATAAGTCAAACTACTAATAATTTATGGATTTGAATTATCGGTAAATAAAACGATTTATTATTATTATTATATAGCTGCTGTGAGTACAGAGGGTTCAGTTCGAACACTGAATAAAATAAAATAATGATAATTTCCAATATAATCAGTCTGTTTACTGTGACTTAACTTAAATTCATTACTAATTTATTTATTTACTTCGGAAAACCCACACTCCTAATAAGGATAAAAATAATCTTATTTGGAAATTAAACCCAGCAAGAAATACATAAATAAATAACTTGTACATACCTACATAATACTTTTATATTGTAGTCTCACTCAAATTAAAACTACCCTTGTTTGAAAACCCTTATTCATCTTAACTTCTTAAAATTTACAAGTGCTTGGTATTAATCTAGCATGGTTCCAAGTTATAATAAGACTGAAGGTGGAGTCTTAGGATACTTCACCCGGAATCCTCAACAGTTTATGGAACTGGCAATCTTACCTCTAAATGCCGGAACACAATAATTTAGAATTGTTTGTTTTTTTAAGTTAATTTCACACAGCGCCATGTAGCCCCAAAACGAAGCATAGCTTGTAATATGGGAACTAGATTATGGATGGAATACTTATATACTTTTTTTTGTAAATACATACGTACTATATGATACAACACAAACACAGAACAAACATTTATATTCATCACACAAATGTTAGTCCTGAACCCACAACCTACAGCGCAGAAGGCAGAGTTACTACCAACTGAGCTATGAGGCTTGTTATGGGACAACTTAGGTAAGATGGTGGTAGCTAGCTAACCGAACCAAAGCACATCATCGGGTGATCGAACCCGGGACCTCTGGATCTGAAATCGGTGGGTTGAACCACTAGACCACAGAGGCGGTAATGTGCGACATCCAGGCCACTTATTTACTTCTGTTTCAAGTAAGCTGGTGGTATTTTTTTAACCGATTTACAAAAAAAGGAGGAGGTTCTGAATTCGTCGGAATCTTTCCCCGATTACTCTAAGACGCCTAGACCGTATACCTCACAGATGGTCCCATTGACATGAGGTCAGGATATGATGATGAGATCCTGGGGAAATCGAGGGAACTCTTCAAATATAACATGCACACTTGAAGCGATTTGTGTATTTTTAGGGTGAATTACCTCAAAATTTAAGAAAAAACGGACCCCATAGGATCACGCCTCTGTCTGTCTGTTCGTCCATCTGTCATCGAAATAATCGGTAAAAATACGTCATCCAGGTAAACGAAATTGTATCATATTCTTCATTGAAGTCGGTTTTATTTTTAGTTTTTAAAACGTAATAATTTATTGGTGATGGCCAAGCGTTTGAACACCAGCTCACTTGAAAAACAAATAAAGTACATGTCACGTGGTACCTGATGTTTCTGCTGCAGATACTGCCTGTCGGCCAGCGCCTGTCGGTCGCGATGGTTGTCGTGTATCCGCCGCAGCGTCGCGTCGTGCTCGTCCGCCAGCGCCGCGACGTACGCGCGCTCGCGCTCCGCCTGCTCCCCGTCGAGACGTACGCGGTGCGCGCGGTACGCCTCCTTGCGCCGCTCCTTCGGCACTAGCTCCACCTCCTGGCAACGCATACAATACAGAGACCTTAGTACGACACATAGGGCGCTTATTTCCATACATTTGGTTTGCGGACATTGAAAGGAACTACAATTGCTTTGCTATTCCGCTAGGGGCGCTTTTTTAAAATGTATGGAAACAATACGAAAACGTTAACAGTTTACAGGTGAATGAACAGGGTCACTTCCCTGCAAAGGCGCTTTCGATATGTCCAATATCCTTAATTTGTGAAATCTAAGGACTATTTAAAGAATATTTCAAATAAAAGAAACCTCTTTTTTTACACCTAATATTTACAATGTGTCAGCCCTTGACCTCCGTAGTTCCACAGGCTAGATTGAGACGTACGATGGAGCGATCCTAGTCTCGCCCTACCCAGAGAGCCGTCTCAACTGTCTAATGCCACCAGTCACGTGACGTGATACCTGTTTCACGAGGTGATTTCAGGTCATTGAAGTCGTGCTTCAAATCGAGCAAAGCGATGACGGAATGGCTCCCAAGAACCGGATATCGGAATGTCGGTCGTCCAGCAGCAAGATGGGCCGACGATATTACCAGCATCGCAAACCTCACAGGCTAGATTGAGATGTACGATGGAGCGATCCTACGATACCCAGAGAGGCGTCTCAACTGTCTAATGCCACCAGTCACGTGACGTGATACCTGTTTCACGAGTGTGCTCCGCGCGCAGTCTCTTGGCCTCTGAAGTTCCACAGGCAAGGTTGGGACGTACGATGGAGTCACGTGATACCTGTTTCATGAGCCGCAGCTCCTTCTTGAGCGTGTCGCGGAAGTGCCGCAGCTTGAGGTCGTGCTCCGCGCGCAGCCTCTTGGCGGCGGCGCGCAGCTCGCCCTCCAGCTGCTGCTCCGCGCGCTCGGCCGCCCCGCGCTGCGCCCGCGCCAACGCCTCCAGGTCCGTGTCGTGAGCGCGCACCAGCGACGCCAGCTCCGCCTCGAACCTACCCAACACGGCGCCGGTTACACGTTGCGTACAACGATTGTGGGGAATTTACGTATCTTTATTAATAGGTACTTACATTTTTTTTTTTTTATTAATTTTACACAGCGCCATCTAGCCCCAAACTAAGCATAGCTTGTAATATGGGAACTAGATTACGGATAGAATACTTAAATACTTTTTGTAAATACATACGTACTATATGATACAACACCCAAACACAGAACAAACATCTATATTCATCACACAAATGTTTGTCCTGGGTGGGAATCGAACCCACAGCCTACAGCGCCGAAGGCAGAGTTACTACCAACTGAGCTATGAGGCTTGTCAAATAACATATGTAATATAAATCTAAGTACCTGGGAGTTTTGTCACACAGTGACCATGTCACTCCCGTATATAATTCATCCAAATGGAAAAACAAAACAAAAATAATTATCTCGTCTAGTAACAAAGACCTAAGTAGTAATACTAATAAGTAAGTACCTGAATCTAGCTCCGTCACTAGTACATAGTAACAGTAACAAAGCTAAACTCAGGCGCAGTGCGCGCCATACAGTAATAGCTATCTAAACACCTCCACAAGGAGTGTGTGTGCGTGCGTACCTACCCAAGGTAGGTACGCAAAAGTTTGATCAGCATTCTAGCCTCCTCGGAGCGCGGGGAGGATAGAATGCTGTTACAAATACCTACATTATATTCAAAACTCACAAATCTCATATCCTGGCGTTGTGCCTCGTTTCGGACACACTCCATCAAAACATGTTGGACGTCCTCCAAACATATCGCACTCCAGACAGTTAGGGGAATCGGAGATTCCCATTAAAAATTTGAACTTGTTTGACGGAATGTGTCCAGAACGAAGTCTCATGATTGTTACAATATTTTTCCTATTAATATCATATTCGTCAAACCACAGATAACCAGGTGGTTGACGTATGAATTTGCTATTTTCAGTTTGATAGTTCTTTTTTTTTACTTTCTGTGTGGTCTGTCTTGATGAAATCGATTTTCGTCGCCCACGTTTTACGGCGGGGAAGCGCTTGGATTTGGCTCCATCTTACTGCTTACAAGTTATGATAGGGCCGAAGGAGGCGCGTTTCTATATGTGATATGCAAAAAATGTATACAAACGCAATACATATAAATATGATTTGTCATTGGTTGTTGTGTAACCGGCTGAACGGCCGAACGATCTTTGTCATTGGCTTTTGGTCACCATCGCTGACTGCAAGCATTTATATAGCGATCATTCAATTCAACGATTTGTAGACAAAGACTTATTCCAACTCCTTCAAATAACAGAGAAGGACCTTGGAATGCTGGATGGAGGGATCTCCAGTGTCAAGTTGTTGCCGATTGGTTCAGAGCTTACCCATTACAAATGAAAAAAGGTAACTCACTTCTTCTCCTGATGCTCTCTCAGCTGCAACTCCTTCGCGTGAAGGTCTTGGAACTGCTTCTGTTCGATCTTCTGCAGCATTTTGATCTCTCTCAACTCCTGCTTGCGAAGCGCGTGGTCATCCCACGTGCGGCCGCTTTCTTCGTCGCCCCATATCACCTGGAACCAACCGTTTCACCTAATCCCATATCACTCTATCAATGCCTCAGAGCTGGTGGGATCCGGAGGCCAGTGTACTTTTCATTTGACACATGCAAATGCTCTGATGGTAAAGGTCTCTTTTTTTTTTTTTATTGTACGACGGGGAAGCGCTTGGCCTTCATCCATGACGCCATCGATCTCGAACTCACCTTGGAAGTGGTTGTGGTGACCATGACGCCATCGATCTCGAACTCACCTTGGAAGTGGTTGTGGTGACCATGACGCCATCGATCTTGAACTCACCTTGGAAGTGGTTGTGGTGACCATGACGCCATCGATCTCGAACTTCCTCGTCCGTTTTCTGGTCTTCTTCTTGAGGTTAGCCATGTGGATGTCTTCCTTGGAACGCTGTATCCTGTTCTCCTGGGGTTTCCGCCGAAGCACCACCTGTTCCGATTCCTCTTGGTGATGGTCCGGGGTCACTCTGTGAGCGAGAACGTAATCATCGTTATCTATAACTACCAATAACACATTCGAATGTAACTTTGTTACTATGTTTTATTCATGGTATTACGAAAACACTGCCTTATGTTTAATAACATCTATATTATATATTCATTATTTATAGTGTATTTCTTTCCATAGATAATTGATTCAGGATTGTTATTTTGCGAAAATGCCTTGTTCAAATTAAATAATCTGAAAACAGAAAGACATTTAGTAACAAATCCGCAAAAAATATTTCAAATCAGCGGATTTGTTCCTAAATATTTTTCAGTTATCAGATTATTTATTTCGACCCCGATATCTCAAAAAACTATCCCTTTTATAAAAAAAAACCAGTGCTGGATCTCCAAACTTGAGTCGGAGAGAAAATAATCACAAATGTTTAAATTCGAGTGCGCTGTAGGTTTTAGGTTTTCATATATAGATTTTTGTCCTGTGCTTGGATGCAGTAAACTTCAGTTTCTTTGTTTTATAGCAATTAGTGATAGGGGTCAATTTTCTGCCAGTGTCCATGTCATGATAGCTTCATATATATTTTTTTAATTGTACGACGATGAAGCGCTTGGCCTTCATCTCACCTGGTAACATGTTGAGATAAGGCCGAAGGTGAAGGCGCACTTCACCCGGAATCCTCAATAAACTGAGGAACTGGCTATATTACCTCTGAATGCAAAATTTTTTTCAAGAATTGTTATTACGGCGACAGAATTAGGTAAGATGGTGGTAGCTATCCAGACGGACCCAAACTAAGTCCTACCACCAACCAAACCGAGCATAATATATTGTACTCCCCATGGGGATCGAACCGGGGTCCTCTGGATCTGACATCGGTGGGTTGAACCACTAGACCACAGAGGCGGTTGTAGTACCTGGCGGTCCCGTTGAGATGAGTGGCGTGCACGAGGTCGGTGGCGGGGGGCGTGGCGGCGACGAGGGAGTCCGGCTCGAGACCGGCCCGGGACGACGACGACGCCACGCTGACGCTGTCCGACTGCGATCTCCTGGCAATACCATACAATTTCACTCTTTGTGATGCCCGGATGCGGAAACGCAGGGTGTTTTATTCAAAGTGGATATACAAAAAGTTTAAAAAAAGGAAAAATCTCATTACATTCCGATTGGGATAATCTGTGTCTGTGCGGTTTACTTTTTAATAAACCACGTGAAAAATAAAGATCAGAAATATATGTTATACAAAAGATTGATGAAAGAGCTCATTACCTATGGATGATAACTTGCGGTAAGGCCACAGTTCTTTCGCACACGGTTTGCGGAAGAATGTTTAGCCCTGGTCCCGGGGAGACGGCAAGAGACTTCCCCTTGAGGTTTAAGCCGGTAGGAGGAAATAAATAAATAAATATCACAGGTCATAAATTTTCACACAGCGCCATCCAGCCCCAAACTAAGCATAGCTTGTAATATAGGATCTAGATTACAGATAGAATAGATACTTTTTTTTTGTAAATACATACCTACTATATGGTACAACACCCAAACACAGCACAAACATCTATATCCATCACACAAATGTTTGTCCTGTGAATCGAACCCACAGCCTACAGCGCAGAAGGCAGAGTTACTACCAACTGAGCTATGAGGCCTGTTATGGAGTCCGGCACAACTGGAAATTGTTCCGGCTATCCATGCAAGATTTCCTCTATTAAAACCACAGTTGAAACTACCTAGTCAAGTGTTACCTTTCAAAGCTGTCCGGACTGAGCCGTGTAGATCCGGAGCCCAGAGCGATGTGCGTGGCCGCCGAGTCCTTCACCCGGACCTCCTCGTTGCCCACCGTCACCACGGACACGTGGGACGTGTCCTGACAAACGAAATACAACATAAACAAAAACACGAGAAAAAAAAAATGGCAGTGAACTATAACAAAATGACACATATTTCATCAAGCCGTTAAGGCTGCAGACTGGAAGTTCGAAATCCCATACATATATACTCTCGAAAAACATAACCCTCCACCTGAGGCTGGTGGATAAAAAAAAGTCTGGACATGAACAAACCCCAGCATTAAAATTCTTGTTTATAATAGAAAATAATAAAATTATTCGCAGTAACAGTGTATGTGTATTGTGTACCAATGTTATTATTTTACCCATGTTATACGCCAATTTTATTATTACCCAAATTCGGGGAACCATAAAGGAAGGTTTCAAAGGTCTTGGTCTTTCAAAGTCAAAGTCGATTTTTTAGGATCATTTTGAAACGTCAAATATACCGCCTATTCGGAACCGCGACCAGCACACAAGGAAAAAGGCAAGAAACTCGGGACTGGTAAATTTTTTAATGATCCATACAAAATGGATATACAGTTTTAAATAACATTCTAAGTACATCATAAATCAAAATCACAATTCATTCAATATTTAACATTTTGACATCATAAGAAGTGCAGTGTCCATCAGTCTGTCTGTATGTTTATTTGGCATGTATGTACATACATCACAAACCCGCTTGGCATTTTTTTATCTTATTATATTAACTTCGGAAAACCAACAGCTTATAAAAAATCCTTAATAAACGTAAATAGAAACAGTCAGCCAATTATAAATTTTCACTAATAACACCAACCTAGGTAAAGATAAAAACGTGAACACAACTTCTTAGTCGACTTAAGCAAATGCTATATATTAATCGCATACAGCGCATGTAGTCCACTGAAAGTCTTACCAGATTAAGTCCATTGGTGGCGCTATCGTCGAACACCCCCGAGTCTGTGGCCGCCGCGGCCGGACTCAGTATCAGCACTTCGCTGCTGTCCAAACGGCGACATCGGGACTTCTCTGTAACATAATATTCCTTATACCTATATACCTTATTCTTAACCGCCTCTGTGGTCTAGTGGTTCAACCCACCGATTTCAGATCCAGAGGGCTCGATCCCCATGGGGAGTACGATATTGTGCTTGGATTGGTAGGTGGTAGGACTTTGACCGCCTGGCTAGCTACCATCATCTTACCTAATTCTGTCGCCGTAATAACAATTCTTAAATTGTTGTGTTCCGGCATTTAGAGGTAAGCCTGACAGCCAGTTACTCAGTTTATTTAGGATTCCGGGTGACGTGCGCCTCCACCTTCGGCCTTATCGTAACTTGAAAAGTCAGGTGAGACGAAGGCCGTGCGAGGTTCTTGGCTAAAACAACAATTCTAAATTGTTGTACCGGAGGCAAGACTGGCAGTTCCTTAGTCTGTCGAGGATTTCGGGTGAAGTGCGCTTCCACCTTCGGCCTTATCATAACTTGAAACCAGCCCCCTCAGCCAGTGCTTAGGGGGCAGGTGAGATGAAGGCCAAGGGCTTTAGCGTGGTACAAAAAACATAAAAAAAAAATACGCAGGAAGTTGATTCCATGATCTTGCAGTGCGCATAATTAAATATATTTGAAGCACTCAGTCCCAATTTTATGTGAATACATAATGTCGTCATCATCATCACCATTGCTAGGCTAGTTTGTAATGGTATAGGTACGTCGGTTACCTGTGTACGAGCTGGTGCAGTCGAGCGAGTCGAGGGACGAGGGGGAGAAGCAGTCGTCGTCTGAGGAGGAGCCCGCGCCCGCGCCCACGATCACCACCTCGTCGGCGATCGGCGGCGTCGTCGATATCGTCACCGCGTTCGGTGGCAGCTGTCAACGTATACGTGTGTGTCACAATCAAAGCATGCGTGAGTTGTACTCGCATACTGTGAGTAATAGGGTGCGAACGCGTGTGAGACTCACACGCAGTGAGTGTGTGAGTGCGTTTGAGACTCACACGCATAGCGAGTGTGTGAGTGCGTGTGTGTCTCACACGCAGCGAGTGTGTGAGTGCGTGTGAGACGCACATGCATCGAGTGTGTGAGTGCGTTTGAGACTCACACGCATAGAATGTGTGAGTGCGTTTGAGACTCACACGCATAGAATGTGTGAGTGCGTTTGAGATTCACACGCATAGCGAGTGTGTGAGTGCGTGTGAGACACACACAGCGAGTGTGTGAGTGCGAAGCCGAACGAGAGGGTAGATACGAGGGCCGCGATCGAACCTACCCGGCGAGTAACACTCATACTGATGATGATTCACCTGTTGAATTGAAGCTGTTGGTGCTTACATCAACATAAGTGTATACGTGAATAAAACCGGTGTTTGAAAATGTAAAATACCTATATATTTACACTTTTTCGGTGCTGTGACCTTATACAAAACGAACCCCTTTAAGGGGGATTGTGCCTACTAGCTACAGTGTGATGACTAGATATAGCGCGAGTGATGCTCATGGTGGTATAGGCGACGCTAAGCCTTCCATCGAGTGGGTCGTACGCACGTTTGCCACCTTGGTTGTATAAAATATATGAGGTTGCCATTGACCACAGCAAACTGTGTTAAACTTACCTGCGCATGCGTGCTGATAGCCGGCGGATGTGTGGTGGTGACGGTGACATGGCCAGCCGGGGTGGCCGCCAGCGAGTTGGGCTCCACCAGCAACACGCTGTCGGCCACTCGGTTCGAGACCACCACACCTGGAGTGGCGACCACCACCACTTGTTGTGGCGGCGACGGCGCCATGCCCTTCGGGGTGTGGGACTCCGAGTCTTTGGCTTGAGGCTGCAGACATAGACCGATTCTGTTACTATTTACCGCCCCTGTGGTCTGGCTCCGATCCCCCAGGGTGGTCAGCCTGGTAGCCTGTCTTACCTAAGTCTATCGCAATAGCAACAATTCAAAATTGTTGAGTTCCAACATTTGCAGGTAAGATAGTAGCCAGTTCGTCAGACTGTTGAGGGTTCCTTTTAAGCTTTTAGTGAGATACAGGCCTAGTGCTTCCTCGGGTATAGAATTTCGACGGGTAAGCACTTGGCCTTCATCTCACCTGGTAACAAGTTGAGATAAGGCCGAAGGTGGAGGCGCACTTCACCCGGAATCCTCAACAAACTGAGGAACTGGCTATCTTATATCTTTACCCTCTGAATGCCGGAACACAACAATTTTAGAATTGTTATTATGGCGACATAATTAGGTAAGATGGTGGTAGCTAGCCAGGCAGACTTAAACAAAGTCCTACCACCAACCAAACCAAGCACAATATATGGAAAAGGCTCTGTCCAGTGGCTGTTAATGGACTGTCTGCAAGACTTATGTACGACTATTTTTGGTTTTCAATATAACAGTTTCAAAACTTACCGTAACAGGTCTGATTTCGAAGTTCTGAGACAACCTCTTATCGTTCCTTCTGTCCTCTCTCCGAAGCCCCCACTCTTGCACTCTCCTCTCATCGGCCGAGTTGGACCTAGAGAAGCTCCTCTCTATCCTCCTAATCTCCGCATTCACTTTATTCACTTCCGCACTCACTTTAGAGTTCACTTTATTCACATCCACATTCACTTTAACATCTGTGTCCGTCCGGTTTACTTCCGTGAATTCACGAGACCCGCTCAGTTCTTCTCTGGATCTGTTTAGGTCTCCGCTAGATCTGAACTTGTCGGTTATGGCGATCGGTCGGTCATCGTCCGAGCTGGACCTGGAGTAGCGTTTCTCGATCTTGCTGATCTCTGCGCTGACTCTGTTGTCTTGTAAGCTTTGCGAGCTTAGCTTGAAGTTTTGGTCGTCTATCGATGAGGAGCGCGAGGATTTCACGCTTTTGATCTCTGCGTTCTTAGCTTCGATGTGTTCACTGATCGAGCTCGACCGTGAGAATTCTCTCTCTGTGACTTTCTCGGTCGAGCTCGACCGTGAGTCTATGACTAGGGGTTGGATGGTTTCCTTTGGTTTGTGTGGCGATGTTTGCGTGGCGTCCGGTGTTTTGTCCGATTTCTTGTCTTGTACCGCCTTTTCGGCGTCTCGGCATACCTGGAAAGAGTCATCACCATTATTTCTGCCCAAATTCTAGGATAGAATTCTAGGATAGGCCTTCAAATGAAGCCACAATTAGAATTATTTATTTTAATATATACCGCTGTAACATCGTTGGTTAACAAGTTCAAAATTTCAGTGACGAGGCCGTACGAGATGGAGTATGGAGATTGCTGGCCCTATCTCCACTTTCTGGCTCAATGGCCAATAGAAGGCTTCTCAAAAGTCTACACACTTTGCTGACAAACAGTTTCAGTCAAACTTTAAGTGTGTTAAAAGGAGTACCTTTGTATAATAATAATCAATAAAATATGCCACAGTATTAATAAAAGTTCACAATAAATCAATTAATTATTTTTTATCTTGTAGTAAGTCTAGGTATATAATTAGAAAATCATAAACTGCTATAATTTCATTTGCATTGTTATAATTGAATGAATTACAAAAGTGGCACTTCTAGTTTGAGCTAAATTTAAAATAATAATATTAAGATAAATCATAATTAATGTTTTTACACTAGAATTTTAAACATTTCTTCAGTAGCATTATAGTCTAGAGTCATTGGCCACTTTTTTATGGCTATTGTACCCTCTATTCTATTCAGCAATACAAATCCATTTATTTGTTTGTTGACTTTGTTATACAAGTTTGAACCTAGGTATAGATGTTGTCGCTGGGCAAAAATTTTACATTTTGGTACAGTAAGAATTTTGTCTTTTCTTCTTTTACCAGTTGCGAGATTGGTATTGTATTCGTTGTGTAAGTCTGTTACTGTCAAGACACAACATTAACAAAGCTTATGATGATATAATATTGTGTTCACTGTGCCCACAACACACCACAATAGTAGAGCCCCTTGTGAAAGGGCTCGTCCGGGGAAGCCAAGCAGCATTGCTGTGTTCCGGTATGAAAGGTATGATTGCCGATGAAATTACGGGCACGCGAGGCTTAACACCTTTATGCCTCAAGTTAACGGGCGCAATGCAGTGCCGTGTAGGCTATGTTCTTTGTGGATATGAGCTACGCAGTAAGGCATTGTTATAGGCAAGAGATGCACAAAGATCAGGTACTTGCTTGTTCAGTCTTCATTTCATTCAGTTGTATATTAAAAAATAATCATAACAGGTGAAATAAGATGTCTATGGTGGTTAGAGAGTTTCCAGCTTAACGGCATTATACAACTCAGATTAGCAACGTTGAGTTGCAACTGTACTCTAGTTTCGAACTAAGATATAGTAATAATAAAGGTGACATTGCTGTGCGCTCAACCACAGCGCTTATGACCACCAGATGACAGAAATATGCGCGTATTTCCACGTTTTGTTTGTTTACGGTAAAACCAATATTAATTTGTAAAATCTAAAACACAGACCGTCTGCTGTGTACTGTGTTTATTTACTGTACAAAGTGTGTCAAGGCCTAATTGGGCGTATTTATTGAATGGCGAAAATTTTTGGTACAATTTTTTTTTCTATAGAGAAAATTTTATATAATCGTGTTATCGAAACACAAGCAGTTCTAGCATAAATCCTGAACTAAAACATGTATTAATTTCAAAGTGAATGCCACAGTATTACGGAAGACATGATCGCTGAAGCTAAGCCATTTCACGTATCACAGACTCTCAAGGAACAGATGCAGGTTCGAGTCCCGTCGCGGGTTTTGAATTAACTGACCTGTTCTACGATATGAGCGGCGGCGTTGGTCGGCGAGGCTGACGGCGGCGGTGGCGCGGGGGGCTTCCTACCCGCCGGGGCGGCGGGCGGGGTAGTGCTCGCCGGGGTAGTAGTCGCTGGGGAAGGTGTAGTGATCGCCGGGGTAGGGGTCGCAACTGTTGGGGAAGGGGTAGCGGTTGTTGGGACAGCGGTAGGGGTAGTGAGTGCTGGGGAAGGAGTGGCGGGGGGGGTTGCGGCGGGCGGGGGAGGTGCTGGGCCCTTCTCTTTCTTCGGAGCCTGTTGGTGGAAAACGGAACATTGTTTAGTTTCGTTCGAGAACTTGTTACGTGCCTGTTTCCCTCGAAGCGAATGCTTTAGTATTATGATATGTTAGGTATTGTGTAACTCAGCCCTTATGTGTCGTACAAGCCGACTGAGGGATCTCACCAGAAGAAGGGCAGCGGCTTTCTTTCGTGTATTATCTACATCTTTAATGCGACCACCGGTCCGCGTGCCAAGCGTGGTGATTGTGGCAAAACTATTCAGCTTAGCGGCTCTGTCCAGCAGAGGCCTTACATGCGTTGATGTCTTTGTGTGTTGTATTGTTTGAAAAGTATGTAGGTAATTACAAAAAAAAAAGTATACAAGTATTTTTTTTTTATCTGAGGTTTAGTAACCTATTCGTTTTTATGGCATATGTCATAAACATTAAAAGGAGAAGCTTTGGATCCTGGAATACAGCCCAGGCTAGTTCAGGACCCTATGGATTCAATATGTTACACTGTTTTTGTGTCAAATAAATGATTTATTTTTATTATTATTGATCTATGTCAACTCGGCTAAGGGAAGCCGGTAAATACTAGTTTACACGGGCCTGAGTCAAGCTAAGGCTGATCTGTAATCTAGTTCCCACATTACAAGCTATGCATAGTTTGGGGCTAGATGGCGCTGTCATAGACCCCGGGTTCTTGTACTAATTTCCATTAGAGTCAAGTGGACGCTACTATCAATACCATAGTTTTTTTTTGTAGGTACGAAGGCAACAAGTTTCCTCTCACCGGTGCCTTCCTATCTGGTGGCGTGTGCTCGTCGTCGAGCGGCCGCTTGGCGCCGCCCGCCGCGGCCACGGGCGGGGGGGACGTCTCCGACACTGCGATAAACAAACAAACACGTCGCTTTATTACCAGAAAAAGAAAAGGACAGAGCTATATATATTCGAACGTAGCAGAGTGAAATGGACATCATAGCAAAGAAAATCTACTTCAATCATGATACATGATAATATTAATAATAAGTTAGCGCCGTTTCAAGAGATACATTTTGTTTTTATTGGCTTGGTTTGGTTGGTGGTAGGACTTTGTTCAAGTCCGCCTGGCTAGCTACCACCATCTTACCTGAATCTGTCGCCATAACAACAATTCTTAAATTGTTGTGTTCCGGCATTTGGAAGGATAAGCCAGTTCCTCAGTTTCTTGAGGATTCCGGGTGAAATACGCTTCCACCATCAGCCTTATCATAACTTGAAAAATCTGATGAAATAAAGGTCAAGCACATGCCCGTAGTATAGTAAAAAAAAATATACTTGTGACAAATTTCAACTCACTTTTGACATCCGGCGTTTCCCCCGACCGCACAGACGTCGAGTCATCTTCCTCCATTGGCAAGTGCGAGCTGCGCGGCTCCTACACAACAAACGGACAAACATTACTTACACTATTTTATATGGCGGACAACAAACTTGGAAGTATAACAAAGCACCAAAACTATATCCATAGAAAGCTTTTTACACTCAGACATAGACATAGACTGGTCTCATCGTGTTAGCCAAATTAAACAATAAAAAAAAACAACTTCTACTTCAAAAGCCCTTTTGTCCACAGCGATAGATCCTCCGCCAAATTGGAGGGATTTGCAAGTGTACTCTTGTCTGTGACAAAGCCTCACTGCATAGGTCACATCCACAAGGAACAAAGCCTACACGGCACTGCATTGCGCCCGTCAACTTGAGGCATAAAGGTGTTAAGCCTCACGTACCCGTAATTTCACCGGCAACCATACCCTTCAAACAGAAACACAGCAACGCTGCTTGGCGGCTGAAATAAGTATGGTGGTAGTAATACTCCGGACGAGCCCTTTCACTATGGGCTTATATGATAAAATAAATAATTTATTACATTATTTAAGATAAAATATATCCGGTGCTAGTGGGGCACACATAACAATATTGATATAAACACGATCTTAGGAACTAAAAAAAAAAAAGCATGCAGAAACGATAGCATAACGTTACCCACTCACATTCCTAAATGCGTCCAAAAGCGTGTGCTAAAATCCGAGCGCACTACAAATAAAATTTACAAAAAACAGCAATAAAATAATGCACAACTCAGTTTGTTCAGGATTCCGGGTGAAGTGCGCCTCCACCGACGGCCTTATCTCAACTTGTAACCAGGTGATATGAAGGCCAAGCGCTTCCCCGGCGCACAATAAAAAAATAGGAATATTTGTCGGGGCAGGTTTATGATCTATCTCCCGGTGGTCTACAGGCGATAGAATCTGATCACAACACTGGTGGTAGGTGTTGTCACCACATGTCTAGAACACCCTACCAAAGTCCGGCACCAAACGGTTTGCCGAGTACCATCAGTGCGAGAGAGCCAGTGTCTTCTGGGACAGCTCACTCCATACACCTCATCCTTACTTTGGCCTAGAGCCAGACCAGCCCGGGCTAGGCCATCAATCCCCAGGGGAGTACAATATATATTGTACTTCCCCTGGGGATACTAAGAATAAGAAATAAGAAGATAAAAATAATCTGCACGCTTAATGATCTGGCATTTTTTTTTTAATTGACATTCTTTTGTAACTTATGTAAAAAAAATATTATAATTCATGATGTTTCCATCTATTATTTTTTAGTGTGGACCTACATTTGTAGTTTTTCTATCGATAAAGAATGCTTATTATGGCTGCTAAATGAAACAATCATTAAAGTTTGATTACAACCAGATTTTTTTTTAAAATCATTTTTGAACCCCCTGATCTCGAGAAATAGAAAAAAAACTTAAAATATTTTTTTCTCAGAAATGGTCAACTTTTGCTCAGGATAATGCATAGTCTAATTCATCGGAAATACCCTCCCCTACAACCTCCTAACAGGAATAGGTCGTTTAACCAATAACACTGTATATATATATATATCGTGCATGATTTGGTTGGAGGTACGACTTGGTTTAAGTCCTGGCCCTGACAGGGCCATTATGTATCACTCTTTCAATCATAACACCATTGTACATAACCTCTACATAATTAACGCAATTAATGTCTATGACTATGAATGTTTTTTTTTTATTGTACGACGTTTAAGTACTTGGCCTTCATGTCACCTGGTTACAAGTTGAGATAAGGCCGGAGGTGGAGGCGCCCTTGGCAACCTTGCTGGCTATCTTACCTCTAAATGCCGGAACACAAAAATGTATTGTTTTTATGGCGAAAGACTCAGGTAAGATGGTGGTAGCTAGCCAGACGGACTTATATCAAATCCTACCACCAACTAAATCTATCCATCAATCTGTCCACAGTGATTTCTGTGAGCAGCGCGAGCTCAGCACTCAACGAGACAAGTATGATAATGTTTGTATGTATATGTGTGTGTGTTTGTGTGTTTGTATGTACCTTCAACGCAGGCGGAAGTTCGCACGGCTGCGATTCCGGTTCGCATGCAATGTAAGCGATACAGAGAACCATCATTAACGCATTGCACATGGGTTTCGGGTGCTGGTGAAATTATAGGCACAGGTTTTCAAAGCTAATGGCTAAAACCCGACTGCAAATTTTAATCTCCACAGTTTTACAAGTACACAGCCTTGAAAAGTATTATACTATACTATTATAATAATAAATAATTTTACTATATCCTCTTCCTTTAATTGTTTTATTCATACATACGATCTACACTACACTACTGCAACGCGATATGGGGATATTCAAATTATGCCTATGACACACTCCACAATTTATAGGAAAAAACGACCCTTCACATGTCAACATAAATCAAACCGTCTGAGCTGCAGCGCGTTACAATGAAATAGACATACATACATACTATCGAAAACATTACACTCCTAAGGCAGTCGGGTGAAAACTTTAAACTTGGTGTCAAATGTATGAAAATGTACGGCAGCGGTCACATAACATCAATGAGTCTTATCTACTAGATAAGATTTACATTTAACTCATTCTCTGCTGGTAAACCGTCACACCAGCAGTCAACGAGTAATAAGGTGCGCCAACTTATTAGGTCTGCCATCATCAAGTCGTATAAAAGTGCTGGTAAAAATATAAAATAAGGTGCTGTGGATACTTGACAGAAGCGAAGCTTCTCACTTAGTATTTTTTGGCAGTTTGTCATTGACTGACAGTAGTTTACCTAACCGCTGTTGAAATATACAAGACTTAATTTGATATCCGTTACAAGATGGCGTGTTTTTATGACTCGGATCCTTATCCCAATACGTCGTAAGAAGCTTCGCTGTGCACTTTTCATGATCTGTTGTGTGCGAGAAAAAAAAAACCAATGGTTATCATCATCATCATCTATATACTAACCAATTCGTTGATACTGCTCCTTGTTCGGCTTTAGCTTGGCTCGCCTCCTCGCCTATCGTTTCACAACGACAGTATCGCGAACGGTCAAGCCGTTGTTAGTAAGCGTGCGTTGGGAAGCACACACGTGTTAATGTTATTCATTGTTACATACTAATATACAAATAGATTGTATTATATATATATTGTATACATATATACTATATAAGGCCCACTAGTACCGCTCTCCCGTACAATCGTAGTTTGTCGTTCATTTGTTTTTTTTTAATGTATGCCGGGGAAGCGCTTGGCCTTCATCTCATTTGGTTTAAGGTTATGATAAGGCCGAAATCCTCAACTAACTGCGGAACTGACTATCTTACCTCTAAAGCCGGAACACAACAATTTAAGGATTGTTGTTATGGCGACAGAATTATGTAAGATGGTGGTAGCTAGCCAGGCGGACTTAAAAAAATTCCTACCACCAACCGAAAATCCAAACCGATATCTCGAATTAGTTTAGTTTTTTTTCAAAATGAAATTATAATGCAAGATGATTTTCCCACACCATACTCTTTTGCATATCACAAATCACATCAACAAACCATTAGTGTCCACTGCTGGACAGAGCCTCCTCCAAAGCTGGAGAGTTTGTGAAGTTGAAGCGTGGTGGTTGTACCATTTTGGATTGGTGATCGCAGTAAATGTGTAGAGAATACACAGAAGGAAGCTGTGCATTTCTGGTGATACCACTTAGACGCTATTGCATATATTTTGATTTAAATAATCTATCCGATTACACCTGCAAAATCTATTTAGAATCGGACATGCCATTTCATAATGAACGACAAACTACATTTGTATACAACCGGGCCTTGATAAGGTGGTATTAGTAACCGTCGATCACAAAATAAACCTCCCCTTGACCCTTGACCTCCGATACGCATAGCATTTTGGATTGGTGATCGCAGTAAATGTGTAGATAATACACAGAAGGAAGCTGTGCATTTCTGGTGGTATCACTTAGACGCTATTGCATATATTTTGATTTAAATAATCTATCCGATTATACCTGCAAAATCTATTTCGAATCGGACGTGCCATTTCATAATGAACGACAAACTACATTTGTATACAACCGGGCCTTGATAAGGTGGTATTAGTAAACGTCGATCACGAAATAAACCGCCCCTAGACCCTTGACCTCCGATACGGTAGCAAACTGACCTCGTTATCATCATCAATCATCTCCTCCTCAACCACCTCTGCTCGGTACTCGAGGAGCAGATCCCTGAGCGGCTTCGAGTCGAGGTTGCCGCTCACGAAGTCGTGCTTCAGCAGATCGATAGCCGTCGGCCGTTTTTCAGGGTCCTGGGGATATTTTAGACAAATTAAACTTTTAATCACACAACCAAAGTCAAAGTATTTATTCAGTAAGATTATTTAGGATCACTTTGAAACGTCAAATCTACCGCCTGTTCGGAATCGCGACCAGCACACAAGGAGAAAGGCAAGAACCTCGGGCTGGTTAATTTTTTGATGATCCATTTAACATTTGGGTATAGTGTTTATAATAATGTAATAACATTACAAGTGTTACCTACATCATAAATTTAAACACTTAATATTATCTTAAAACATTGATTATTACATAACAACCTAATGGGCAATTTCTTAACATTGAGAACCCAATACACATATATTTCATTGGTGACAGCCAAGCGTTTGATGATCAGCTCGAAAAACAAGTAAAGATGTAGCTCAGGATGGGGCACGCTTGTGCAAAAGGAAAATATTCACTCTGGAATAGAAGACTCCAAAATGTAAAGTGCGGAAAAACAGACGAGGGCTACGCGTTCCATTCCTTACCAGAACTAATGATTAAGGTTTTTCTGTTATTGTACGACGGGGAAGGAACCTTCATCTCACCTGATTTTAAAGTTATGATAAGGCCGAAGGTGCAAGCGCACTTCACCCGGAATCCTCAACTAACTGAGGAACTGGCTATCTTACCTCTGACTGCCGGAGCACAATAATTTAAGAATCGTTGTTATGGCAACAGTATTAGGAAACATGGTGGTAGCTAGCCAAACACTACCAAGCACTACATTGTTTTTTTTTAATCATCTTTAAGTAAAACTACATTGACGGTTGCTATAATTTTGCAACACATAAATTCATTAAATGATTCGAATAATAACTTATAAAGCTTCAACTTAAAACTAACATGTTTCCTGCAAATGCAGAATGATCTGCAACGCACCACTCAAGGCAACAATTTTCAAATTTGTGAACATACAAGTGTTGCGTCCTGACCGATTTGTACTACAGATCCTTCCTACCCTATCTTAAAACTAACATAACAAAAATATTAACATCACAACTAAATAGACCTAGTACGTCCACAGATATACCAATTATACTAAAATTAGCCCTAGCATAATATTGTACCACCGCACTAGCAGACGTACGGCTGGCTACAACCCGTACCTTGTAAATGTTCCATTGTGCCGAACACATCGTTTCGCCTCTACCTTTATCATTAATACTGGTAAGGAATGGAATTCCTTGCCTTCGTCTGTTTTCCTGCTCGAGTACAATCTTGGGAGTCTTCAAGTCCAGAGTAAATAGGTTCCTTTTAGGAAAGCGTGCTTCATCTTAGGAAACCGCCTAGGTCTAGTGTTTCAACCCACCGATTTCAGATCCAGAGGTCCCAGGTTCGATCCCCAGGGGGAGTACAATATATTGTGCATGGTTTGGTTGGTGGTAGAAATCTTATCTAATTCTGTCGCCATCATAACAATTCTAAAATTGTTGTGTTCCGGCATTTAGGGGGTAAGATAGCCAGCTCCTCAGTTAGTTGAGGATTCCGGGTGAAGTGCACCTCCGCCTTCAGCCTTATCTCAACTTGTCACCAGGTGAGATGAAGGCCAAGCGCTTCCCCGTCGTACAATAAAAAAAAACATCTAACTTGTTTTACATGTAAGCTGGTGGTCAAACGCTTGACTATCACCAATAAAAAAAAAATAAAGAAAATTGTACTCCCCATGGGGATCGAACCCGGGACCTCTGCACTAAAGATGGCAATAATGGTTAAAATTAAACATTAGTTAATTGTTAATTGATAAAAAAATATATCGATATTTTTATTGGTTGAAAATATTAGTTAATATTATTTGTTTAGTACACGATTTGGTTATTGGTTGATGTTAATGCAGTTGAATATTTTATTCTATTGATCAAATAAAAGTAACCGCTAATTCGTCTCTATTATAGTAGCACTATGGGTATTTGTTTAAAATATCACATCACTTTGTATTTAATACAAATATCATATACAGCAAATCAGAGAAATTTAATCTCTATAGTGAGGAGTCCAAAGCATACAATTGAATGAAGTCAACGTAATACATAGTTGAAAACTCTGCGAGCAGCAACATACGAAAATGTTTCTTATTTGTAGCACTTTAAAGTTAAAGTTTCAATGCATTCAATTATGTTAGTTCTAACTCAGGCTGATATGGCAGGTTGTATGATATTTTTATTCGATAATGTTAATTCTGATTATTGAATATAATGGTTGATTTTAAATATTAGTTAAATTTATTGGTTGATAGTTATATTCGTCATCTCTACTCTGCACGTGACCACGAGACCAGTGGCGGTTAAAACATTACCTTGACAAGGGCCTTCGCGATGAAATCGTTGAACAGCTTGCTCCATATCGACGGCTGGTCCAAGGACGGCGGATCGCTCTTCTGAATCTTGAGCAGCACTCTCATGGGGGTCATCTCGTGGTTGGGGGGCTCCATTTGAGCGAACTCTATCAGCGTGATGCCGAGCGACCAGATGTCCACCTGGAAACGGACAACTTCAAACATCAAATACTAAAACCCGACTGCAAAGTTTCAAACTATATATAGTTTATATTCTGAATGATACTACAACATTACTGGTAAAACGAGGTGGCCTATTACCTTGGGTATATATTGTGGTATGCCTGCATTTCAGATTAAAACCAAAAATTAAACAGAGTTAGGTAGTCGAGATTGATATTTTGATTGAAACTAAAATAACAGTATCACTACGGTCGGTCTTGCACTTTTAAGATCTAGACCAACCTTGTTAAATATCCCGTTAATATACGTTACAGTGCTCATAACCATGACAGTTTCAAAAGTTATATAAATAATCATTATTAATTAAAATAACTCATCGTTACAACAAAAAAACACTATAGAACAGAAACCTTTGTATTGCAGGGGAACATTTTAATTATCCCCCACGCTACCCGACACAGTGCCGCACCACTTTTCGCCGCACAAAAAGGTTGCGGATCAGAATTCCAAAACCCTCCCATGAAAAGTTTCACTTAAAAAGCGATAGTATAGATATTTTACCTTGAAGTCGTAAGGGTTGTCTCTGAACGTTTCACATAACACGACCTCGGGCGCCATCCAGTACGGGGTGCCGATGAACGTGTCGTGTTTCTGTAGCGTCGACTTGTTCTTGGCCGAAACGCCGAAATCCGCTAAAACAAACACGCCGAAACTTTTTTTTTATAGTATGTCTATAAAAAAAGGAGGCTATACGTTTCCGGCTTTAGGAAAAGATGCTGCTTTTCCCAAAGAAACGTTTTTTTCTGAGCAACAAGGGTATATTCTATTCAGCTAAGAGCTAACGCCATCTAGTTGTAATTAACTAAACTATGTGAACCTGCCAAAAACCACATCCATTAATATAAGTAAAAGTATTACCTTTTTTTTTAATCCGAAGGGGAAATCTCCCACAAGATACCCCCCCGGTACATTGAGGGCGCGAATCGGTTATGTGAGGTCAGAGTATTACTTTTTTTTTTATCCAAGGTGGAATTCTCCCACAAGATACCCCCCACCAATACATTGAGGTTATGTGAGGCCAGCTTCAGTTTGTCGAGGATTCCAGGTGAAAAGCGTCTCCGCCATCAGCCTTATCTTAACTTGTAACCAGGTGAGATGAAGGTTTAAGCGCTTCCCCGATTTTCCGATGACGTTTTTTTTTATTGTACGACGCACTTCATCCGGAATCCTCAACAAACTGAGGAACTGGCTATCTGACCTCTAAATGCCGGAACAGAACAATTATTTAAGAATTGTTAAGAATGCGACAGAAGTTGAGATGAGTTTACGTGAGCTTAGAGTATTCTTAAGCCACGGCAAAGGCCTCCAATACAGCAATTACAGCATGGATAGTCGTAGGGAGTCGTAAAAGCCGACTAAGGGCATACTTATTCCCTTATTCTCACCAGAATAAGGGCAGCAGCTCCCTTCTGTGATATTCTATAATCAACACATGTACTGCGATCACCAATCCATGGTGATTATGATAAAAACCCTCCAGCTGTGGACACTTAGTACTTGGTGCGCGGACTATTTCCCGCAACTGTGCCTCCTATGGGCCCCTTTTGCGTGTCGTAAGCAGTAGAACCTAATGGGCTAATTCTCCAAGCTAGAAATCTCCCACAAGACACCCCCACCGAGATACATCGAGGGCGAAATGTATGTGCGGTCAGAGTATGAGTTTCCCCCCCGATGCGATGAGGTGGTCGCGGCAGAGCATTACCTAGCTTGACCCCCCCAGTCATGGTGGCGAGCACGTTCCCCGCCTTCAGGTCGCGGTGGATCACCTTCCTCTCGTGCAGGAACTGCAGCCCGCGGCACATCTCGCGGCACACGTACGCGATCTGCGCCTCGCTCAGACCCTTCTCCAGCTCCGCGATCACCGAGTCCAGGGCGCCGCCGTCGCAGTACTCGAGGAGCATCTGCAGGCCGAGACCGCACCTCAGATTATTTATTTATTCTCTAGGAAAACCAACAGCACACACCACATAAATGAAACACAGAAATAACAACACCAGGCCAATAGGAGGTATTCGCGTATATGAAGCAATATAAATAACATAAAAAAGTGTGAACGAATCAGTATACCTACAATGAAAGAATAGTAGATACTTAATATTTCAAGAATAATAAAAAACGAAAAAATACATAAAAGCAATCATCATGTGCCACCAAAGAGACTAAGTACATACTAAATTCTGTTAATAATAATAACTTAAACTAAATATAGGTACCATACAGAATAAAATTAGTTGGAAAAGAAGCCGATACTGAGCCGCCGCCTTGCGGTATGGATACTGGAACAAAAAAGGCAACACAACGCAACTTCACTCTAGTTTCGTACTGAGATATGGTTATAATAAAGGTGACATTGCTGTGCGCTCGACCACGGCGTACCAAACAACTGTAGCATACTTTGAAATTAATATATGTTATAGTTCAGGATTGATGCTAGAACGCTTGTGTTTCGAAAACAGGATTACATAAAATTTTCTCTATAGAAAAAAAAAAAACAAAGTTGACTCTAGTTTGTACCAAAAATGTTCGCCATTCAATGAATACGCCCAATTAGGCCTTGACACTTTGTACAGTAAATAAACACAGTATACAGCATATTCTGTGTTTTAGATTTTGAAACTTCATATTTGTTTTACCTTAAAAAACAAAACGTAGAAATACGCGCATATTTCTGTCATCTGGTGGTCATAAGCGCCGTGGTTGAGCGCACAGCAATGTCACCTTTATTATTACTGTATCTTAGTTCGAAACAGAATAAAGTTGCGTTGCGTTGAGTTGCTAATCCGAGGTACTATAGGCCGTTAACGGTACGGTACGGACCACATTACAATGAAAATCATATCGCTCGGATAACTTATAACACAATATTCTCCATAATCTTGTTCCCAATGTTACAAGTTTTGCTTAGCTTGGGGCTAGATGGCGCTGTTAAACATCTGTTTTTTTTTATGGGAATTCAAATATAAATATAACAGGACGTTAATTTCACACAGCGCTATTTAGCCATAAACTAAGCATAGCTTGTAATATGGGAACTAGATAACGGATATATAATACTTTTTTTATTAAATACATATCATACAACATCCAAACACAGAACAAACATCCACATTCATCAGGGTTATCTGGAAGAAAATGCTTCGTAGCATTAAGTTCGCCCATGTACTTTTATTTATTAGTGCAATAAAGTGTTTTCTATCTATCTATCTATTTATCACACAAATGTTTGTCCTGGGTGAGAATCGATCTCACAACCTACAGCGCAGAAGGCAGAGTTACTACCAACTGAGCTATGAGGCTTGTCAAAACTTAAAGTAATTACAGTTTTATTTCAGTGTTATTACTGCTACCTAAACTAGGATATTAATTACCCCGTATGATAGGTAACAGCGCCCACACCTTTAAAAAAGTTATTCAGAACCAAAATTACTAAATTATATCTTAAAATGTGTGTAACTTAGAATATGGTATGTATATGTGTAACTTAAAAACATAGTAAAAGTTTCCACTTACTTTAAAAATGTTATTTAGTAATATTGAGTTTTTGTGTATTATTGATTGTAACTATAATTATAACACAGTAAGTTCCTACCTATGAAATTAACTAAGAAAAAGTAAATAACTAAAATAAGAGTGAGAGGGTAAGCAGTGGGTACCTAGACGGGGTTAGATGGCGCAGTGGGAAATTAATGTTTGTAACATTTATTTATTATTATCTCTGTATACTTACATAAATAGTGTATTTATTATTATGGTTTGTTATAAGGTGCCAATAAAGATATTAGTAATTGTATAGTAAATACTGACCCATAGCTTGTTGTCTATGAAGTACGCCTCATGCAGCTCGACGACGTTCGGATGTCGACATTCGGAGAGTATGTCTATCTCGACAGTGAAGTCCGCGAGATCGTCCTCGTTGTCTAGCACGCACATCTTAGCGGCCGCGAGCTGATTGGTGGCTTTGTGCTGGGCTTTGTACACCTGAAATCGATTGACTAAAGTTACTTAACTCGATGGGTGCTGTACAACACTCACGGTGTGTTTTACATAGAGAGCACCCAACGAGTCAACTCGATGGGTGCTGTAACACTCACGGTGTGTTTTACATAGAGAGCGAGACGCGCAGCACCCAACGAGTCAACTCGATGGGTGCTGTAGAACACTCACGGTGTGTTTTACATAGAGAGCGAGACGCGCAGCACCCAACGAGTTAACTCGATGGGTGCTGTAACACTCACGGTGTGTTTTACATAGAGAGCGAGACGCGCAGCACCCAACGAGTCAACTCGATGGGTGCTGTAACACTCACGGTGTGTTTTACATAGAGAGCGAGACGCGCAGCACCCAACGAGTCAACTCGATGGGTGCTGTAGAACACTCACGGTGTGTTTTACATAGAGAGCGAGACACGCAGCACCCAACGAGTCAACTCGATGGGTGCTGTAGAACACTCACGGTGTGTTTTACATAGAGAGCGAGACACGCAGCACCCAACGAGTCAACTCGATGGGTGCTGTAGAACACTCACGGTGTGTTTTACATAGAGAGCGAGACGCGCAGCACCCAACGAGTCAACTCGATGGGTGCTGTAGAACACTCACGGTGTGTTTTACATAGAGAGCGAGACACGCAGCACCCAACGAGTCAACTCGATGGGTGCTGTAGAACACTCACGGTGTGTTTTACATAGAGAGCGAGACACGCAGCACCCAACGAGTCAACTCGATGGGTGCTGTAGAACACTCACGGTGTGTTTTACATAGAGAGCGAGACACGCAGCACCCAACGAGTCAACTCGATGGGTGCTGTAGAACACTCACGGTGTGTTTTACATAGAGAGCGAGACGCGCAGCACCCAAAGAGTTAACTCGATGGGTGCTGTAAAACACTCACGGTGTGTTTTACATAGAGAGCGAGACGCGCAGCACCCAACGAGTTAACTCGATGGGTGCTGTAAAACACTCACGGTGTGTTTTACATAGAGAGCGAGACACGCAGCACCCAACGAGTCAACTCGATGGGTGCTGTAGAACACTCACGGTGTGTTTTACATAGAGAGCGAGACGCGCAGCACCCAAAGAGTTAACTCGATGGGTGCTGTAAAACACTCACGGTGTGTTTTACATAGAGAGCGAGACACGCAGCACCCAACGAGTCAACTCGATGGGTGCTGTAGAACACTCACGGTGTGTTTTACATAGAGAGCGAGACACGCAGCACCCAACGAGTCAACTCGATGGGTGCTGTAGAACACTCACGGTGTGTTTTACATAGAGAGCGAGACGCGCAGCACCCAAAGAGTTAACTCGATGGGTGCTGTAAAACACTCACGGTGTGTTTTACATAGAGAGCGAGACGCGCAGCACCCAACGAGTTAACTCGATGGGTGCTGTAACACTCACGGTGTGTTTTACATAGAGAGCGAGACGCGCAGCACCCAACGAGTTAACTCGATGGGTGCTGTAAAACACTCACGGTGTGTTTTACATAGAGAGCGAGACACGCAGCACCCAACGAGTCAACTCGATGGGTGCTGTAGAACACTCACGGTGTGTTTTACATAGAGAGCGAGACGCGCAGCACCCAAAGAGTTAACTCGATGGGTGCTGTAAAACACTCACGGTGTGTTTTACATAGAGAGCGAGACGCGCAGCACCCAACGAGTTAACTCGATGGGTGCTGTAAAACACTCACGGTGTGTTTTACATAGAGAGCGAGACGCGCAGCACCCAACGAGTTAACTCGATGGGTGCTGTAAAACACTCACGGTGTGTTTTACATAGAGCGAGACGCGCAGCAAAGTCAAAGTCAAAGTCAAATATTTTTATTCATTAAGATTTTTAGGATCATTTTGAAACGTCAAATCTACCGCCTGTTCGGAATCGCGACCAGCACACAAGGAGAAAGGCAAGAACCTCGGGCTGATTAATTTTTTTGAAAATCCATTTAACATTTAGGTACATTGTTTAGAATAATTTAATAACATTACAAGTGTTACCTACATCATAAAACTAAAAACTTAATATTATCTTAAAACATTGATTACTACATAACTATCTAATGGGCAGTTTCTTGACATTGAAAAACACCATTTAACTGTCAACTGGTATAGCAACATCGGGCCACGCGTTCTTATCGTCGATATAGTCACTTATTTTGTAGTAGGCTCTTTTAATTAAATTATTCTTTATATACAATTTGAATTTACGAGCAGAGAGTTTGGTGGCGCTTTGAGGAAGCTTATTATAGAATCGTACACAGTTTCCTAAGAATGAATTATTTACTTTTCCTAAGCGATACCTAGGTATGTCAAGTTTATTTTTATTTCTAGTATTAACACTGTGTACATCACTTCTTTTAACAAACTCATCAATGTTCCTGTGTGCGTGCATTAGGTTTTCATAAATATATTGGGAGCTGACTGTCATAATACCAATCTCTTTAAAACGTTCCCTGAGAGAGTCACGAGTTTTCAATTTATAAATTGCCCGTACAGCTCTCTTTTGCAGGATAAAAATGCTTTCAATATCTGCTGCATTTCCCCATAAAAATATGCCATAGGACATAACGCTGTGAAAGTAACTAAAATAAACTAACCTCGCCGTGGTTTCATCAGTAAGATGCCTTATGGTACGTACTGCGTAAGCTGCCGAGCTTAGCCGGCTAGCTAATGTATTAATATGAATACCCCATTGCAACTTTGCATCGATATTTAAACCCAAGAAAGTAGTTGCTTCCATAAAGTTAAGTATTTCCCCATTTAAGATAATGTTAGCATTGCTGACTTGAACGTTAGGCAAGGTGAATCTAATGCATTTCGTTTTTTTCTCATTTAATAAGAGGTTATTTACCGTAAACCAATCAAGAACTCTAGCTAGAGAAGCATTTACACAATCATAATTATCTTTAGCTCTATCAACTCTAAATATTAATGAAGTATCGTCTGCAAACAATACAATATCACATAAATCCCCTACACAGGAAGGCAGATCATTGACATAGACTAGAAACAAGAAAGGCCCCAAGATTGACCCTTGTGGTACACCGATGTTAGTGGATGTTCCCGAAGATTTGCTACCGTTAATGTCTACTTTTTGAATGCGATTCGATAGGTAGCTACGCATGAGGCTTATTGCCTGATTCTGAATGCCATAGTGTTTTAGCTTTGAGATTAAGGTGTCATGATCTACGCAATCGAAAGCCTTAGATAAATCACAGAATACTCCTATGGCATCCTGTTTTCCTTCCCAGGCTTTAAAAACGTACTTCAACAGCATGGCACCAGCGTCAGTGGTTGAACGACCTTTAGTAAACCCAAATTGTTTTTCATGAAGTAGCCTGTTACAGTTAAAATGTGACAACAACTGGTTAAGAATAAGTTTTTCAAATATTTTACTACATGCTGGCAGAATTGAGATTGGTCGATAATTTCCTGGATCCTTTTCATTTCCAGATTTGAATAAAGGAATCAACTTGCTATATTTCATAAGATCTGGAAAGATTCCTTCGTCGATGCTTCTATTAAATATATATGCTAGACATGGTGCTATTTCAAAAACAATCGTGCTTAAGATCTTTACGGACATCCCCCAGAGATCTTCAGTATTTTTAATATTTATTGACTTAAAAGTTTTTAGAATACAATCAGCATTGACGTGTCTGAAGCTAAAAGAAGCATTACACCTTTCAACACTTGTTTCAAGAAAGGCTAAAGCACAATCAACAGAGGAGTTTAATGGTCGAGTAACAATTTTTGGTACACAAGAGAAGAAACGGTTAAATTCATTAGCAACTTCATAGTTATCAGTCAAAGTCAGCACCCAACGAGTTAAAAAATAAATACATTATCAACGCTATCTAGCCGCAAACTAAGAAAATTCTTTAAGCATTGGGACCTACATTATCGAGCATATTATGATAGTGAACCATTTAAGTTAATGTGTGATGAGTGGAATGAATTGGTGGCGACTTTTGCCCAGGCAGTAGGCAAATATGAAATACTTACAGATAAGGAAAAAATATAATTTTGGGTTTCTGCACTCCTCCATATAAATCCAAATATTATGTTAAATATCACTCATTTATGCAGGCAATATTCTTGAGGGGCCAAAGTTTTTTCTAAGCGTATTAATATTATACTTTTGTGTAAGACCAGTGAGAGACAAGTTTAATAATGACAAAATATTCAATTTTGGAACCACATCACATCAACAGACCATTAGTGTCTGCTGGTATGAGCCTCCTCCCTTCTGCTGCTGCCCTTATTCTGGTGAGATTCCTTAGTCGGCTTTTACGACATCCATGGAGTTGGCGGGGTCGACTCTTAAGCCGCGACCGCCACGGCAAAATTATGGAATTGTAGACAGCATTTATTGTTTTTGGAAAAAGTAGCAATACAAACCTAGATTACATTCACTCCCTATCCCATTTACTGATTTTGTATTGAACTATAACCGCCTCTGTGGTCTAGTGGGTCAACCCACCGATTTCAGATCCGGGGGGTTTGATCCCCAGGGGAGTACAATACTGTGCTTGCTTTGGCTGGTGGACTTTGTTAAAGTCCCCTATAGCCAGTTCCTCAGTTTGTTGAGGATTCCGGGTGAAGTGCGTCCGCCTTCGGCCTTATTTACTTGTAACCAGGCGAGACGATGGCCAAGCGCTTCCCCGTCGTTCAACTTTCCACATTTCATAATGAACGATAACTACTTATATTGATGTATTTATTTATTTGACTATTTGATTTATTGTTTTATATTATTGTTGTAGGTATGTATTAGTCCATAGTTTGTATTAATTATATATGTAACTAGTATTTGTTGTAAATTCTGGTTATATTTATACTTATTGTTGTGCACTACTTCTGTAATTATTATTGGTTTTTACTGTTTACATTTCTCCTTACAAGTTTGCCTGGAAGAAATCGCTTTCAGCGATAAGGCCGCCCATTGTACTTAGACGCTATTGTTATTAAATGTTTGTTATGTGTATTTATTTCTGTGTACAATAAAGTGTTCATTCATTCATTCGCGACGTTAGTACGAGAGACTGGACTTGGTGATAGGTACCACTGGGCCAGCCAAACGTGGGTCATAAAAAGTGGATAGTCTGCGAACCCACCTTTCCGAAAGCGCCATCGCCCAGCTCACCAATCATGTCCCAGTACTCCGCCGGGTCGCTGTTGTCGCGGATGTTGTCGAACACCTTTTTCTTCTTCGCGTCATTGCCGCCACCTAGGTGCAGCACCTGAAATTATCACTACAATCAGAGACACCCAAAAGACACTGCTTTAAACCCTACTGACAAACAGGAAGAGTAGTTGAAAGGGCTCGTCCGGGGAATTACTACCACAATACCTATTTCGGCCGCCAAGCAGCGTTGCTGTGTTGCGGTTTGAAGGGTATTGGTTGCCGGTGAAATTACGGGCACGCGATGAACAGAACTGTTATTTGTTAATTATCTGTAAGATTATTTGTAAGTTGTAAGTCGGAGGGCCCCGGGACCTCTGGGTCTGATGCTTCTGGCCACACCACTAGAACACATAGGTGGTGAAATACACCGAGATCCCAGAGATTCCACCTTCGTCCACCAGGTGACTTGAGATGAAGGATGGACAAGCACCTCTTCGTCAAAAAAAAATGTGTTTATTTTATTTTATTGGTGATAGTCAAGCGTTTGACCACCAGCTTACATGTAAAACAAGTAAAGATGTGGCCTCAGATGGAGCACGCTTGCCTAAAAGGAACCTATTTAATCTGGACTTGAAGACTCCCAAGATTGTACTCGTGCGGAAAAACAAACGAAGGCAAGGAATTCCATTCTTTACCAGTATTAATGATAAAGGTAGACGCGAAACGATGTGTTCGGCACAATGGAACATTTACAAGGTACGGGCTGTAGCCAGCCGTACGTCTGCTAGTCCGGTGGTGGAAAGGGGATGGAGGGATTAGGTCAAAGATATCGTGCGTACACTCGCCGTGGAATTTATAGAGCACAGACAGCCTGGCAACCCGCCGTCTACGTTCTAGTCTCTGCAAATTGGCCTCAACAAGCGAAGTTCCGTTCAAATTTAGCTGTTACCTTTTTCAAATTATTAAAAAACGACATGTTTAATGGCGGCGCGTGCGCGCCTCATCCGATATCGCACATCGTGGGTCTAAGCGTGGCGGTCATGCTTCTCCCGAGGTGTGCATGTCTGAAACAAACAACATAAACTTGTTAGGAAAGGGAATATGGGGTTTTTAGCATTGATCATGAAACTCTAGAGCTTATTGTATCGGGAAGTGCTTGGCCTTCATCTCACCTGGTTACAAGTTGAGATGAGGCCGGAGGTGGAGGCGCATTTCACCCGTAATCCTCAACCAACTTAGGAACTGGCTATCTTACCCCTAAATGCCAGAACACAACAATTTACAATTGGTGCTATGGCGACAGACATAAGTCAGATGGTGGTAGCTAGTCCTACCACCAACCAAACCAAGCACAATATATTGTACTCCCTTGGAGATCGAACCCGGGACCTCTGGATCTGAAATCGGTGGGCTGAAAGCTTCGGTCGGGGAAACCGACATAATGTTCTATCGTCTGTATCAAAGACGCTTTTAAGTTCCGTATACGAAGCTCGCCAGTTCAGTTACCAGTTCCTCAGTTTATTGTGGATTCCGGGTGAAGTGCTCCTCCACCTTCGGCCTTATCATAACTTGAAAAGCATGTGAGATCCCCCAAACGCTTACCCGTAGTAAAATATAAAAAAAAATGCAGGATATGTGGATGGATATAGATAGAACCATCCACACTCATATTCAAAATGCTTTAGTCTTTATAAATATAATATTGTGTTTTAGTATTCATAGACATAAAAGTATGCAACAAAATTAACTTAAATGTCCTGTTTTCCTACTATGTTGACATGCGTTATCCGTGCGCAAGGACAGCGTAAGGTCGTGTCGCGTGTGCCGACTGAATAAGGTCGAATGTCGCTTGTGTGCTGATTTCATTATTAACTTACGACTATGACCTGCTATAGAAGTGTGTAATAATTTTATTCAGACATTCTGAGCTAGGATCTCATAACTGTCGAAGGTAGACAAGCAAGAGGTTGAGGTTGGGTACTCAAAAAAATGCGCGAAACAAGACCCACAGCTCAGTTGGTGGACTTTGCCTTCTGCACTGCAGGTTATGAGTTTCATTACCACCAAGGACAATTATTTTAAATATAGGTATATATAGATGTTTGTTCTGTGTTTGGTGTTGTTAACCATAAGTATGTTTTTACAAGAATAAATATACCTAAAGTCAAAGTCAACATTTATTTATTAATTAAGATTTTTTAGGATCATTTTGAAACGTCAAATCTACCGCCTGTTCGGAATCGCGACCAGCACACAAGGAGAAAGACAAGAACCTCGGGCTGGTTAATTTTTTGATGATCCATTCAACATTTAGATACACAATTTTGAATTATATTCTAAGTAGATAAATCATAAACCATAATACTTAATCTTAAAACATTTGTTATTACCTATCTACCTAATGGGCAGTTTGTTAACATTGAGAAATCACCATTTTGCTGTCAACTGGTATAGCAACGCGTTCTTATCGTTGTAATTTACCTATATTTATGCCAACGTTTCGGCAGGGTTGCGTCTGGCCGCGACCACGGCTGGTGCAACCCTGCCGAAACGTCGGGATAAATATAGGTAAAATACGCGATAAATACCCGATTCTCGAAATAAAATAATGTGTTCCCATTTCCTTTTGAGGTACGGGACTCTAAAACCGCGTAAATATTGTAATAGACCAGGCATAAGATATAGGCTACTTTTCATACGGATAGTACGCGGGCGTAGCCGCGAGGCGAATCTAGTTTGCAATAAAATAAATCCCAAACAAAGTAATTGTGCGGAAAGCTGTTCACAATCAGTTAGTTAGCGGAAACCAGCGATAACTGGAAATAATATATTACTGTGAGTCATCAGCGCCGGTGATAAGCTCACGAGTGGACTCATCTCACTAGCTTCACCTAGTTTGATAAGACACTACTGGGCCCAGATTCTACTGAATCGATCGCGTCACAATGACAATGGCATTGTCGCAGAATTGCCAATAGAATAACGAGAGGCACCTATAGTGGCCATTCTGGGACGCTACCATCGTAATAGTGAAGCGATTGTATTTCACCGTAACAGCAATGCTTAATTGTTGTGTTACGCCATTTAGAGATTTTAGAGGTAATATAGTTACTCAGCCTGTTGAGGATTCCGGGTGAAGCTCCCCAGACGGACTTAAACAAAGTCCTACCACCAACCAAACCAAGCACAATATCGCACTCCCTATGGTGATCGAACCCGGGACCTCTGAATCTGACACCGGTGGTCGAACCACCAGACCACGGAGGCGGTTAAAAAATAATAATATAACTTAGAACATACGCAAAACCAAGCAATAATAATATGCTCATAAGGTTAGCGGCTAAGCATAAATACACATGACGCGGTGCGTTACTCAAAGGTGACATCATTCTTTGTCATGCGAGTGTGGTGTGCGAGGTAGGAGAAAGCGGGAAAATATATATTATAACAATAATTCTTTATTTTTCAAACACGAGATCCATAGAGTAGGTACAATAAAATACAAAGTATACAAAAAGGTAGGCAGGTACCGGAGTCAACAAAATAAGAGAAAAATAATAATAATAATAACAATAATAATCTAGATGGCAATAGCCACCCAGCGTTTGTACGTCTCTTTCAAGATCAAATGATCTGCAGGCCTATTACCTAACTCTGTTTCATTTGGGTTTCAATCGGTTTCAATCAGAAATGCAGGCATTTTAATTGAAACCCATTGAAACCCAAATGAAACAGAGTTAGATAATAGGCCTGCTGATACATTGTTTCATTTGATTTCATGCAAGTCAATGTCAGTGGTGTTTCGAAGGCATAAATGGTTTGACATAATAGGAGTGCGGATACGCACACACAAAAAATCCCCTTTTATTTGTTGTTAAAATAGCGACAGTAGAAATACGTTCGTGTGGTACAGTCCGCTGGCATACAGACGGACAGCAGGGGCTTAGTAACAGAGTCCCGTTTGCACCCTTTGGTTAGGAAACGGAACCCTAAAAATATCGAATAAATCAATATTGCAAAGTGATCCCCTAGTAAAGGTGTGTGGAATATGGGACGTTGAAAATTGACAAATGTTTTTGTGACCAAATGCAATCACTTGATGATACGAAACACAAAATATCCATTTATTATTTATGGCTATTTCATTATGTTTCAAAGCCACTAGCGTAAAAATACAAATAAATATAACAAGTGGTCAAGATTAGTGAGTAAAAAAAAACCTATCTTCTCCATATAAACTTGAACTATACCAAATCTCACATCTCAAGCACCACAAGAAGTTTTCTCTGAAATATTTTTATATTCCAAACTCGCTACCGCTATTGCCGAGGACCATTTTATCCAATTGAGAGTCAGCAAGCAATCTTTTAATTGGTATCTGTAAACGTTTTTTTCTTAGTTTTCAGTGCATATGGCGTCGATATGTTAATATTATCCTTAGACGTCGAAAGATGATTTACACAACGTTTTATTGTTTCTGTGCAGCGCTGCAAACCAAAACGCAAACGATTTATGAAATGGCAATGGATGGGTATTGTACTTATACGAGTACATGCTATATAGCGTAGATTAGTAAGTGTAAGAAAACGACGGTCAATGTGATAAAAAATATATTACTATGAATGCTGATTACCTTGAATATGAGACTTTATTTTAATACGGGTCAGCTCTTGATCTCGAAACTTGCACATGCAAAGTCCAGAAGTTTTTTTTTTTTAGCATCGTAAGACAAAGGAAATACATACGCTGGCAGCTTTAGCTAACGCCTAGACAAGACTCAAGGGTAAAGACTCATCCGTTTCAAAATATTACTAGCTCTGCTTAGTTTGGATCTAGATGGCGCCTTGTAAAATTAAAGCCTTGTAATATTATAAAAAAAATATATATAGCAGGACATAAATTTTACAGAGCGCTATTATCTAGTCCCAAACTAAGCAAAGCTTGATATGGGAACTAGATTACGGATAGAATACTTACATGCTTTTGTTTTTGTACATACATACTTATCTTACAATACAACACCCAAACACAGAACAAACATCAATATACATCACACAAATGTTTGCCCTGGGTGGGAATCGAACCCACAACCTACAGCGCAGAAGGCAACGCTATTACCAACTAAGCTGTGGGCTTGTTTTTAGCACTGCGCCACACGCATTGAATCAAAAGTCCCCAGCAAACTCCTAGCTGTCTAGTTAGTAATCGATTTCTAAGTCGCTCGACACGTTTTCTACTGAACCAGTTCCAAGTCGACGGATTACTCATCGATTCGCCGATGCCTACCTCCGTTCCTATCTCGAGAAGACCCGCAAGTGTGAATGATGGTAAAGGTTATCTACGGAATTGCTTGCCTCTCACGAGCTTACGCCTTCTTCACACTACTAAAATTACACATACGAAGGTATGTTTGAATGTATTTAGTCAAAAAAAAAAAATACAGGACATTAATTTTATACAGCGCCATCTAGCCCCAAACTAAGCATAGCTTGTAATATGGGTACTAGATTACAGACAGAGTACATAAATACTTTTTGTAAAATACATATGTACTATATGATGCAACACTCAAACACAGAACAAACATCTATATTCATCACACAATTTTTTGTCCTGGGTGGGAATCTACTACCAACTGAACTATGAGGCTTGTTAGTTACCGCTTCACGCTATAACTACATAACCAATAAATGTGAAATCTTGCACTTTTATCATGAACGTATATGACACGCCACGACCCCACGCTAGTTCTAAATAAAGTTTATTCAATATGGTTACGAAGTGGGTTCGGGTTCTGGACAAAAACAGAGTAGAGTAACGAGTTTATTTTACGAAATGGGTAGAAAGATGCTTGCGATGGACTTACATTATTTTAAATTTGGTAGAATTAATGGCGTAATCAGGCTGTTCTTTGATTTGGGTAAGGTAGGAGACATCTCGCCCTTTTAAACTCTGGGCGAGATTTTCACTTTTAAATAACGCCTATCGTTCAGTTACATATTAATTTAATTTTTGGGTAGATGTACCATGGTTGTACGATAGATGTATAGATAAACCACTGTTAAACTGAAAGCTTCTCCACAGCATGTAAATAATACACACATAAATATGCTTTGTCATTGGTTGCTCTGTCAACGGCCGGCTGGTCTGTCATTGGTTGCTATTGTTAGTCACCATCGGTATGTACAGTTGAATCGTCGAAGATACGACTCTTTTAACACGACCGGTAGATAAAATTTAAATCGAAGTGCGATCTCCAAACCGCCAGGTGGATTAGAGAGAAATAGAAATAATTTATTTTGCTTGAAGTATGGTACATGGTTCTTAACTAAATAAACTAGATCACACACTTCGTGGTACGTAGACCTACATGCAAAAAAAAAAAGAAACACCTAAAATACATGATACAAAAATAAAATAATTACAGTAAGTAGGAAGATAATAAATACCCTTAAAAATTAAATTAATACATCATCGTGATGAAAAACCAAACAGAATAATCAAGCACATGACATTACACATAATTTTATTAGAACCTAAAAAAAATAGCTTACAAGTATATCACAATATTACGTAATAATTTTTTTTCATTTTAATAATCATGATACTAATTAAATTTACACACATAAAATTAATACATTATATACATGTAATTCTTCTTATATTAAACTATTTCAGTATAATAATCATTTAATTGTTGCCTAAGAAATCACATTTGTCACTAAGCTATTTATTTAGTTTGGCCTTAAATTGTCTTATTGGCAGAGGAGCGTTAAGTCCAACAGTGGATGCATTGGGATGTGTAGGAAGATTGGGAACTGGGTTAGCTCTTGACTTTTAATGAGATGAGGTCTAGGTGGAGCGAGCTACCCCGGAGAGCATAGGCAACGACGAATCCCAGAGACTGCTTGGCACCACTTTTTTAGTGGGTTGTCGCTAGCCAGATCGAATCGGCCAAGGTTACGAAACGGTAAGCTTGCACTAAGCACATACACGCACGCCCAAGATACTAAGCAGTTGCTAACTGGAAACCAGTGATGTACTGGCGTCGACGCAAGTGTGAACAAATCATGGTGTCTATCACACTGTTTTTTTTTAAGAAACCGCCTCTGTGGTCCAGTGGTTCAACCCACCGATTTCAGATCCAGAGGTCCCGGGTTCGATCCCCAGGAGTACAATATTGTGCTTGGGTTTGGTTGGTGGTAGGACTTTGTTTAAGTCCGCCTGGCTAGCTATTACTATCTTACCTAATTCTGTCGCCATAACAACAATTCTAAAATTGTTGTGTTCCGACATTTTAAAGGTAAGATAGCCAGTTCCTCAGTTTGTTGAGGATTCCGGGTCCTTCGGCCTTATCTTAACTTGTAACCAGGTGAAATGAAGACCAAGCGTTTCCTCGTAGTAAAATTATTATTTAACTTATTTTTTTTGCTTATAAACTTATTTTTCTTTACAAGTATCGTAAGCACTTGACCTCAAACAGGAATTGCAAAGATAAGTCTACGATAGAGCGAGCTTACCCAATGGGCACTGGCTCAATCGCGCAACAACGGAAGACAGCGAGATACTAGGCGTTGGACTTCAGCAGGGTGATCGCTAGCCAAGCGGGGATTTGCAGGTCCTAGCAACAGAGTTATGACTATTCTGCCGTTACCGCTTACAAAAGCCAGCGACTCCGTGGCCCAGGGTAGACCACTAGGAGGTTGGTCACACCTACCCATAAAATGGAAATCGGTTCGATTACACGAGTAAACAGAAATTTTATTAACCAACTTAAAAAAAAAGAAGGTTACCAATTCGTTGTTACCCGATTACACGAATACGCCTGGATCGATTTGGAAAATATTTTTTTGTTTAATAGGGTCCCATAGGTGCCACAGGTGGTCCCATAGTCATCAGGTCAGGATCTGATGATGGGATCCTGTAGAAATCGAGGGAACTCTTCAAATATTATTGGCATATTTGAAGCGATTTCGGTATTTTTAGGATGTTTTACCTCAAAAGTAAGGAAAAAACGAACCCGTGTCATCAGGTCAGGATCTGATCATGAGATCCTGGAGAAATAGAGGGAACTCATCAAATATTGGAAATTGAAAAAAATTGGATGATGTATTCCAGGTAAACGAAATTTTATCATATTCTTCATTGAAGTCGGTTTTCTTTTTAGTTTTTAAAACGTAATTATGGGAAAGCTCGTTCTATGGCACCCATTTGAACCCATTGAAAAGCTTTCTGAACATTTTTGTTGCCATTTCAAATAATAAATATTCAGAGAGCCGCCATTGAAACGTCTGCAACAAAGTTGCACAATCCAGGGCCCCGATTCTACTAAACCAATCGCTTCAAGCCAATGGTATAATCGCAGAATGGCCACCAGAATACCAAAAGGCACCTATAGCAGCATTTCTACGACGATACCATTGGCCTAGTGAAGCGATGGGTTTAGAAGAATCGGGGCTCAGGTACAGGCTACAACGGGGGCAGAAGCCATTCAAACAGAACACCGTATCACATGTGCCGGTGAGTGTACCAACGTTTAGTACTTAGCGAAACACGAATGCACGTGACACGCTTTCGTTTCCAACGTTTTATTTACGCGTGTTATATGCACGGCCCATGGGACGTTTTTACTGGCACCGAGAAAACCTATACCCCTATACCAATACTAGAGGTAGTGAGACACCCGTGGTGTTTATCTACTTTGTTCCCGTAATCGCGTGGGAATTCATATCCTATCACTATGATCCTATTGTCGTCGTCGATGCGCAGGAAGGCCTGTGCTTTTGAAAGGCAGCTTCTCCATCAGCTCACTCCATCGTAGCCCAGGAAACACCCAAGCTAAACAGAGCTCGTAGATAATATGGGAAAGTAACTAGATCACGGGGAATATAAATACTTATAGCCGTTCTACGGTTTCTTTTTTATTATTTATTCAAATATTGGTCACCGATTGGCGTCCTAACCCAGCGAGTAGGCGTCGCGGCAGACCAAAACGCAGATGGCGAGACGAGCTTTACCAATTCCTCGAGAACTGGAGAATTGCAGCTCAGAATAGGACGGTCTGGAAGGAGTGGGGAGAAGCCTTTGCCTTTTAATAATCATTCAAATCTTGAGAGGCTACGGAGATTTTTACATTCCGCCCTAAATATGTAATCAAAGTTGTTTCTTTTTAACTTTTTTTTGTACTTAGCTGTGAGGTTAGCTATGTTATTATGTTGTTCCTACTAAGATAAAAAGCGCTTAAGATAATATCCGATGCGACAAAGCGCGCCAGAGGAAGTGTATTCGGTGTCTGTTTCCTGTATTATTTGTGTCCCACCCTCTCTGAATGACACATTTTAATTATCATCGGATACTTAATATATATAAATAGATTGGAAACGGGCCTCAAAGCTCAGTTGATGGTTTCTGAGCTAGTAGCTTTACTATGCCTTCTGCGCGTCGCGTGTTACATACCATGATTTAAACTCTTCCCACCCAGGACAAACATTTATGTGATGAATATACCTAGATGTTTGTTCTGTGTTTGGGTGTTGTATCATGTATACTATATAGTATGTATGTATTAACAAAAAGTATTCTATCCGTAATCTAGTTCCCATATTACAAGCTATGCTCAGTTTCGGGCTAGACGGCGCTGTGTAAAATTTATGTCCTGTAAGAAAAAATAAAAATAAAAAAAGTTCGGGACTAGATGGCGCTGTGCGAAGTTAATGTCCTGTAATATATGATAGCGAAAATATTGTCATTAGTACTACACTAGTGGTCTTCTGGTTCGCCCACTCTTTTTCATCCGGTTATATGGTCACAATATGGTATAAATATGTATATACCTACAGCCAAAATTTCCATGTACATTTTGGTTGGTGGTAGGTCTTTGTTTAAGTCCGCCTGGCTAGCTACTACCATTTTTCCTAAGTCTTTTGCCATTATAACAATTCTCAATTGTTCCGATCCTGCATTTAAATGTAAGAAAGTCAGCTCCTCAGTCTGCTGTATTCCTTGAGAAGTGCGCTTCCATCTTATCATAGCTTGACGAGGAAGCACCTATGCCTCCATGTCACTAGTAGATACCAATGGAGGCGTAGGCGCTTCCTCGTCGTACAATAAAAATAAAAACAAGTTGATGTTGGTGTATTTACCGAAGTATTATTGAAAAGTAGGTGCCATGGTTGTACCATCACATCGATATGAAAGTACCTACCACAGCACGGGAAATATTGTGTTTATCATAAACTATATAGCAGACCCTGCGCAATGGCAATTGCACAAAGTTGCCAAATCCATACTTCCACAGGATGGACCCGCTGGGCTAATCTGCAGATTACCCGAAATTAAAATCAATATCAGAATCTTCACCTGGAATCCTCAAACTAAATTTACCAAGAACCAGGTTGCTGCATGCTTAGTAGGACACAATTTTATCAATCAAACACCGACTCTGAGACCGTTCTCTTCGGGAAAAACGGACGCATACAGGGTGTTCCACTCTTAATGTACTACGGTACCTAGAACGGGAAACAGTCACTCATTTCAAAGTGTGACCGGAAGCGGTAACCACACGAGGTTGTCTCCTATGTAAGTTCCGGGAACGCTACGAATCTGTTTAGCAAATATTCTGTTCCTACGTATCTTGACTAGACACTCCCGTGTTTCAATAACTGGCCTCACGTCTCAGTTGGTACTCTGCCTTCGTTGCTATAGGTAAAGGGTTCAATTCCCACCCGGGATAAACCCAGATAGGTATTTGTTCTGTGTTTGGCTTTGGCTGTTATATTTTAATAGTATGTTTCAATGCAGAGACTTTCCCTTCATGACATGGAGTTGACGACTCTCCTCAACGTTGAAAGCTCAAAGCTGGGCATCCTAAATAAAGTCAAGCGTTATTTCACACCTGGTCAACTTTTGACTTTATATTAAAAAAATATATTAATTAATTATGACCTTTGGGATAAGCAAAATATCACATTGCCGAGCGCTGATCCAAGAGAATCATAGGTGAAGAGTATCTTGCCAAAGCAAAGCTCGACAGTCTGAGCCATCGTCGCAAGGTTGCATGTTTGTCGGTATTTTGCAGATTGTACTTCGGTGAGTGAGCTCTTTTTTTTTTTTGTACGACGGGGAAGCGCTTGGCCTTCATCTCACCTCGTTACAAGTTGAGATAAGGCCCAAGGTGGAGGCGCAAGTCACCCGAAATCCTCAACAAACTGAGGAACTGGCTATCTTCTCTTAATGCCGGAACACAACAATTTTAGAATTGTTATTATGGCGAAAGAATTAGGTAAGATGGTGGTAGCTAGCCAGGCGGACTTAAACAAAGTCCTACCACCAACAAAACCAAGCACAATATATTGTACCCCCATGGGGATCGAACCCGGGACCTCTGGATCTGAAATCGGTGGGTTGAATCACTGGACCTTCACGACCTTATACCGCCTTCGCCGTTTTTTAATAGAACTTTCAGACGCACAACCTATTATCACCCCCACCTGGTTGATAAGTATTCTACATAATATGAACTAAGCGCTTTCAAGAATATTTAATAATGTGCAATTCAAGAACTTGGAATAAGCTCCCAGCGTCTGTTTTTTCCGCTGTGTTACGACTCTAATGTCTTGAAGAAGAGAGTAGGTAGAGATCTCATCCTTGCCTGTCGAAGGTTCAAGAGCCGACCCTTAGTTAGATAGGCCATATTTATCGAAGGAGTCGGTCCTTCGACAAATATTGCCAGCCCACTGCCACTTCAGCCTGCTAACTCTTTAAGCTATGTCGACCACCTTGGTTCTCTGTGGGATAACCACATTCCTGATTTTATGCTTCAGAGAATCACCAAGAATAGCTTTAGCTCATAGCGCGCCGAGTGACTTTCAAATTGCGGGCTAGACCTATGGACTCTATGGGCCATATCCATAGTCTGTATCGAGTGTCGTTAATGGAGGATGCAAATATAAAAGATTAAGGGGAGGACATTAAACGTACAATATGAAAAAAATGACGTGTATTTCAATATTTAGAAATCTTTCGGTATTTTTCATCCAAATGAAGGTTAATTAAATGATGATTCTCGGTCGTTGAAACTGGCACTCCGTAATGCCACAAGTCCAATACCTGTCGTAATAATTTATCAATAACATAATCGGAATGTGTGTCAAGTCACTGATAACAATTTGTATAATCTTATTTGGAATGCACGTGGAATCCATCCATAAACATACCAATATTATAAATGCGAGAGTAACTCTGTCTGTCTGTGTGTCACACCATTGTATTTCTTTATTAAGAGTTTAAGTGTTTAAGGTCTACAATTGAAGAGGCCTTCTCAAAAAATGCCTATTAACTCGTTGGGTGCTGAGCTTCCCGCTCTCTATACTAAAACACACGGTTTTTTTATTCTACGACGGGGAAGCGCTTGGCCTTCATCTCACCAGATTTTCAAGCTATGATAAGGCCGAAGGTGGAAGCGCACTTCACCCGAAATGTTCAACAAACTGAGGGACTAGCTAGCTTACCTTTAAATGCCGGAACACAACAATTAAAAAAATGTTATTATGGCGACAGAATTAGGTAAGATAGTGGTAGCTAGCCAGACGGACTTAAACAAAATCCTACCACCAACCAATAATTTTCTACCTACTGTTTAGTGCGTGATTTTTCAATCGACGGGGTTTTACTTTTTGAACTTTGATGATGAAGCGCTTAATTTTTTTCTGGTTTAATTGTATGTATCATGTAGATAATAATATAATACACAATGATAAATACACCAAACTTATTCCCAATTATCCATCAATTAATAAATATTAAGCCGCGAACATGACCCAACAATATACAAAAATCTTGCGGTGTTTTTGATTGAGGCAACACGTGACCCGAGGGCTGGCTCTTTTTTAGGCGAATTAGCATTGCTATTCAGCGTGGCAATGCAGCCAGTGTCTTGATGACTTTACGTCCTTTTAGAAGTCTATATGGCGCCGTAGTCGTTTAAAAACGGACTCTTTTTGAGAGGATTGTTTTCAGTGGTTTGGAATAAACATCATCTCACGAGATAGTATTTGACATAATTTACTATGAAACTTCTATCAAATATCTATCTTTAGTAAGCCAGGCAATGAACAGATCAGATATTGAAAGCCAGCAGCGAGAGTCCGTGAAGCGTGTGATATCAAGTTCGTAACGTGAGAGAACTTTAGATGCCGGGAATCCAGATATCAATTTTAAACAACGCCATCTAGCCCCAAACTAAGCCAAGCTTGTAATATGGAAACTGGATTTCTAGTATAACCAAGGCAACAATATCCGGTTATCCGAATAGTTAAGTCCACTGCTATCCAAATTCAATTATAAATGTATTGTCTGTAGGTAACAATGGTCTGATAATTATCCTAAGAAGTATCTCTAGTCTTGTCCTAATATGGCTTACAGACTACATTAAACATAATCTAGTAAAATAAAAAGGGTCAAATCAATATCACAAATAATGGCAAAGTATGTATGATATACCTAAATAATACACATAGTTAAAAACCAGTGTATGTCATTCAAATCTATCATTCTTAGACATTAAAAAAATATTGAATACTAAATTTGAAAGGATAATGATACAAATAATGTTACCAATACGTGGTATATGTATATAACCCCCGTCTGTAACTCAAATACCTAATCAGGCTAATATAATTAAACAAATTTTGATAAAAATGTGTTGTGTATATAACTGTGACATAAACTGTACTTGCAATTCTGTAATCAGAAATAATCACGTCATTACAAAACAAATACCACGGCCACGTTAAATTCGAAAGGATTAATCATTGTTTCCATCCTGTTTTGACTGTTTAAAATGGGATTGTTTTTGGACTATCGTACCATCTGCGATTCTCACTGCTCTATGGCATCATAGAGCAGTGAGAATCGCAGATGGTACGTAAAAGAGGTTTCAGTCCCAGCGGACCGATTCCCAGGGTAGTATAAGCGCATGGTTGGTGGTAGGAGTTAGTTTAAAGTCCGCCTGGCTAGCTATCACCGTCTTACTAAGTATGTCGCTATAACAACAATTTCATTCTAAATTGTTGTGTTCCGGTGATTAGATGTAAGAGCCAGTTCCTTGGTCTGTTAAAGACCCGGCATACGACACCAGGGAAGATGAAGACTGAACGCATCCGCATTTTACAATTAAAAAAACTATTCTTCCTGCCGAAGTCCGAAGGCGCTAAACATTTCGCTTCCGACGTTGTGCAGGAGTGCCAATGCCTTCGATAAGCCACTGCTAGTCGAGCTCACTCCATCGCAGACCTCATCCTGGCTCAGGTCATGATAATGACACTGAGAGTCTATTAAAAAATAAACCTTCAATTAAGTAACAGATTCACACATTTTTCCCCTTAGAGGATTCACCTCTGATCACTACTCAGATCGTGGTTCTTATGAGAATCACCTACTACGGGGTAGTCAGAGGCACGTCCAAACTTACGTTCGGCACATGCCCACGGTTTGCAAGTAGTCTAGTTTTCAATACGTGATTATGTTGCAAGCCCATCGCCGCTTAGCGGAATACTAGCAAGTGACACATGCCATTCGGATGTTTATTCCTGGGAGCATGTCAGTTGCGCACATAATCTTCCGAAAAAAATAAAAGTTCCTAAGAGCACGACTGGATTTGAATCCATAACACCCGGATCAGAAGGCAGAGCTACTACCAACTGAGCTGTGAGGCTAGTTATCCTAGTACCACACAGGCAAGAGTAGTAGAGCCCCTTGAAAGGGCTCGTCCGGAGAAGTACTACCACCATATCTATATCAGCCGCTAAGCAGCATTGCTGTGTTCCGGTTTGAAGGGTATGGTTGCCAGTGAAATTACATGCACGCGAGGCTTAACAATGTTATGCCTTAATTAATAACAAAAACGGGTCTTCATCACGTAGGTACCTTTTTATTTATGCCTTAAGTGGACGAGCGCAATGCAGTGCCGCGTAGGCTATGTTCTTTGCGGGTGTGACCTACGTAGTAAGGCATTGTTATAGGCAAGAGATGCACTTAACATCAGGTGGACTACTTGCTTGTCCCGTCTCCTAGTTGTAAAAAAAAAAGGCAAAGCAGTAGATTTATGAAAACAATGTCTGCTCGAAGCTTTATATACAATCTATCAGATGATTAAGGCCTTACTTTATTGAGTTTATGCTAATTGTAACCCTCAGAATTGATAACTATGAATGTAAATGACAAGCTAGCGTGCTCAGGTGGTTTCGCATTCCTTTGATATTAAATGTCAGAGGCTTGAATGGATTTTGATATTATGCTCTGTTCACACTGGGCAATTAACTTGAATCATTCTAGTGTAAAGTAGCTTAATGTTGTTACCCGTGGCATACATTATATCCATGCCAAATTTCATTAAGGTTGGTTCAGACATAAAACATTTAAAAGGTTACGCAAAAGACCGCATCAAGTGTAAAGCATTGGAGCATTACACTTTAAGCGGTCTTTTGCGCAAATCCACCATTCCTAGATAAAAATGTTAATTTCATCTTGCCAATACTTGTGTAGCCTACCCAAAATTCACAGACTACAGATGGGTCATTTCTGACATCTACAGTACATATCATTGGGTGCTGAGCTTCCTGATTTCTCTATGAAAAACACACAATGTTTTACAGCACCCATTGAGTTGAGTAATTTGCTTTCAACACTACAGCAATGGCAGAGAAAGAATGGTTACATTTTAGAAGTTATTGGTTGGGTCGGTCACAAGTTGTAAAAATGAACTTTAAAAAATGAAATGTCCTTGAACCAGCACTATATTAATGCTATATGTCATAATTTGGTTGTAAATAGTGTAGGTAAATAATTTTATACCAACCATACAGTGAAGTCTATTTTAATGTGACAGGAAAATCATTTTTAATGATATTAGGTAGTTGAATGAGTGTTTAGTGATAAGCAGAGTTAGTTAGTTGGTGTGAATGATTTCATTTAAACAGTGATATACAAATAATCACCTAAACATTTTAACACAACACCTGCTAGCCTCAAACTATGAAAAGCGTAGAATACCTATTTAAGCTTTTTTTTATTATTTATTTGACAAGCCTCATAGCTCAGTTGGTAGTAATAAAAAAAAAAAAACTAGTTCCCATATTACAAGCTATGCTTAGTTTGGGGCTAGATGGCGCTGTGTAAAATGAATGTCCTGTAATATATTTATTTATTCATACCTAAGTTTTTATATTTCAGGACCTTAATTTCACACAGCACCATCTAGTCACAAGCTATATGGGAACTCAATTAAGGATTATATTCTTAAATATTTTTTAAATACATATTTATCATACAATACAGCACACAGAACAAACATCTATATTCATCACAAAAATGTTTGTCCTGGGTGGGAATTGAATCCACAACCTATAGCGCGGAAGAGCTACTACAACTGAGCTGTGAGGCTTGATTATGATACAATAGAACACCCAAACATAGAACAAACAGAAGTAACAAAATGCTTACAGTTAAAAAATATTTATTATTTAGCTTTTTAATTGACAATTAAATAAAATAAAAGAGTTATTTATTACTTATTAAGACATTGTTGTATTGGACAGCTGACCCACAGGCTGATCATGTAGAATGATTGGCAGTAGGCTTTAAAGAGTGTGATTTTCACTTGCATACTGCAATGAGAAAATCTGTGTGCCTCGATACATAGATAAAAATTTGAAAACTGGCACACTTTTTATTCTTGATCTCAAGATGTTAAATAAATAAGACATGGATAAAGTGTATGCCAACAACATAGACATTTTCTTATCCCTGTACCATGTGGACAAAGCCGCAGGAAAAAGCTAAGCACAAAAAAATAAAATCACTGAGCAGAAATATTTTCAGGTGGCTTTATAGTACACCCAGCCATGCTTATGTAGACTGCTTTTCATTGAAAATCAAAGATGTTTTTTTTTTATCGAGATCCTATTTTGAAAACTAATATGAGGTAATTTTTATGTCTATATGCAAGGGATAAGTGTAAGTTTAACCAGCTAGTTACATTATCATAGAGTGTGATCTTACATTTATCAATTGAGATAAAAGTATGCTACTTCTGCTGTGGGTGAGAGTGGAGGTATTTTATCATGATAAGATATTGTTATCTGAGTGATTACAGATTACAGGAATATACCTATCTAATATGTTGTGACTTGTCCAAATAAGAATATAGAGTGATTTAGACCATCGGCATCTAGACTAGGTATACAATAAGACAATGTTTCTGGGTGAATTTTCTTCACTTTTAGTGGAATCCTTAGGTGTCTGCTATGCATCAACAGAGTAGACTTGCTTGGTCACATTGTTGGAGGAAAATGAAAATGTTTGATTCAATGGTGATAGACAATCGGAAATTTTGGATGAACATATTAATTAAAATCTAGTTTTAACTTTTAGTAATGATTTGTATATTGGTGCAGGTTAACGTTGGAACTGTCTGTTGATACAATACCAACCAATATTCAAGTTTTGAAACTTGAATATTGAATATTTTGAATACCTACTAAGATTTTGTTTTCCATTCTTCATTTTTTGTTTTCCTCAACCCAGTGTTTGAATAAAGGATTACAAACATTATATTAATATAGGGTGTAAATTGTGGCTGACCACAATCAAGACTGATAAAAGCCTCGGCTAGATAGATGTACTTAATTATAATGACATCACTAGCCTAAGTGTGTATGAATTAAATCATGAATTGAGTGTGTATATCTATAATAATAGTGATTGAATTGGTGTGCAAACCAATGTTACGAATATGTGATAAGCATTACCTTGATGATATGTTGAAGTTTTGAAATAACTTTAGCCACACCACTGCAATCCAAGAGAAACTGGGTACCTACACCAAAACACAGCCCTGTTTGACTTGCTAGAAAAGCGAAACTGCACCAAGGCGCGCCACTAATTCAATTAGCCGTCGACGCAACAAATATTTAATCAACGTACGACGCGCGACGTGAATGAGGACCCGAGAAAAGTGAAGATATGACCCGGCCTCGCCTCGCCTTCAACGTAAAAAACCAGTTCGTCATTCACCCACTAAACTAAAGAGCGTTTCCGGTCACACAGATTCCGTACACGCGCGACACACGCAGCAGCTGAACGTGCGTTTGATAAATGTCGTTAATTCTACGATTTAGCAGGATAAATTATTCGATAGGTGAAAGGGGCATACCTTGCTCGTTACAATAGTTATATCCAGTCAGAACAGTCCGAGAGTGAATTTTGACTATATATCACTGAAAGCACAATTTTTACAGTTTCACAATTTGTACAGAACACTTGTAAATTCGATCACAAACTTTAGTAAAAAACCGTTTCACAGAAATGCAACAAACGCGCCGCTAGCCCGAGAAAGACGCCATTTTGATTTTGATTTCGTCAACTAATATCCATAGACAAGAAAAGTTACTTTTTTCCAGCAATTTTTACTCGTGGAAATTGCAATAATAATTTACTTATATCTTTGTTACTTATCTAATGTGTAACAATGCTATAAACTCATAAGCAAATTAATTTGACGGATCTATTCCCAAAATACTGACAGACTGGAAAGTAATTTTACGTTAATTTTAATCAGATTATTCTAATATTTGATGTAAACTACATAAAAAAAACATACCCAGTTGTCTATGAACCTAATTCGAAGCTGCCAGAAAAAAAAATCTGAATTGTGTGGAATTCGTATGTGTACAAGTAAAGTAAGGTACCGAGAATCTATTGTTTTCTTTTCTCAAAATATGTGGTACGTCTATTATTTTATTGCTTTATAATACACTGTGCATGCCGTAAGAAGTGATAAAGAACCTATGTTCACTAAGGACTGGGTAGCAGCATCTTTGAAAGTACTAACTTTGTATCTTCCTACGAGTTGTGCCTGCATGCTATGTTTTGCAATGCCTTTTAGTGCCCGACAACAATACACAACAGATATGTTGATGAGTGTGCGAAACATGCTCTTTTTTTAGATATCCACCGATATTTTTGAAATAAATACTTATAATGCTTGCTTGCACAAATACCTCGGGTTAAATGAGTAACTCGGGCAAGACTAATTTGTTGAATTAGTCTTGCCCTCATGCCTCTCATGGGCCACCAATTCATGTTCAGGCTTTGAACTTGATCAATTTAGTCTAGTTGTAATGGTAAACTTATATAACTAGTAGCTCACCTCGAACTGAGAACTCGTGATGTCTGGTTTGAGTTAGTATTCACGGAGATTATTTCTCAAATAGAACGTAATTAACAAACGATCTAAGTGTGCTTTCATTACACCTTTCTTACCTTACTTATACACTCTTTTTCTCAATCTCTCTTTATTCACCTGAGTATCTGAGGCACTCTCATATTGCTAACTCTTATTGTATGCAAAGCTAGATTTAGAGCAAAGCACCAAACCACCGACTGTTCGTCATAGTTGGTGGGTAAAAAACAGTAAGTGAATACGTCACCCCTTACTTACATGAAACATAGGTTAATATCGTTTTGAAAAGTGTGCTCAAAACCGTTCAAAGTCAAAGTCAAAGTCAAATATTTTTATTCATTAAGATTTTTAGGATCATTTTGAAATGTCAAATCTACCGCCTGTTCGGAATCGCGACCAGCACACAAGGAGAAAGGCAAGAACCTCGGGCTTTGAACCGTTGCCTTAGTAGTCGTGACTTAAAAATCTACTCTTAATAATCTGATTGACTTTACGACATCCGTGGGCTGGAGCCTATGGATGTCGTAAAGACAACCAAGGGGCTTCAACAAAAAGGCAACAGCTTTTTTCTAGTATCTAAACAAGACATTAACTGTGCGCACCAATCTATCAGCCAAGCATAGTGTTTACGGTCAAACCTTACAGTTTTAGAGGAAGTTTTTTCCACATTGTGGACAATAATATGCTGTAAATGTGAGATATGCGCAGTCAAGCCTTTGCAAGATATCCTAAAAGTAATTCTTGGATTTTATCGACACCCTTGGTTTGACAACCCTATTGAGTGAATTACAAAAAAACAAATAGACCTGTAATCATGAGATTTCGAAAACCTTCTCTTATCTTACAAGACCTGATGATCATCTCTTGCCCCTTCATCTTTAAAAACCACCCAAAAATAAACTAGGTAATTTTGAAATCTGCATTCTCAAACCCCATTTCAAATGATATTTCACACATATTCTAGATTTAAATTTTATTCACCCCTTTTGCAACACTTATTGTTTATACAGAGGTGGTTTCAGGAAAAAAAAAACAAGTTAATTGTGAAGTCAACCTTCATTAACAGTTGATCATACAAGACATAATTAAGTGTTTTAACATCATAACGCACCCCTTTTTAACAAAAAAAACACTCCCATAAAAAAACATTTATTACATCTATATTTTATTACTGTGCAGCCGATACTCTTTCAAATAATACCCCACACGCCAAAAAATTACATGCCTCACTTAACACCACTCTTTCTCAAATACTACCCTAGTACCAAAAATCTGATGATGATGATGATCATAATTATTTACGACTAATAAAGACTTTTCTTTGCACCTGGCAACCCAATCCCAATTTTCAGACTGTCAAATCAAAAGAGGTGCAAGCTTCACCAGCTGTGTGTACGTGTTTTTGTTGGATAAATTCGCGAAAATGGATATTTAGATACAACGCCACAGAAAAACTCGATGTGAAACGCGTAAACATAATGTCGAGCCGCCGTTCTATGCTCGGTTCGGCCCTTGACGTCCTGCCCGCACCCTCCGATCCCCTACGCGAGTTATTCGAGGCTTGCAAAACAGGCGATGCAGTTCGAGTTAAAAAGTTGATTACTCCACAAACTGTGAATGCCAGGGACACAGCTGGCCGTAAATCAACTCCTCTCCACTTTGCTGCAGGTAATTGAACTTACGAAACGCAGGTGCATCGCTTTGTTTTGGTGGAAACACGATTCGCAAAAGTGAAAGGCCTGCTTGTTTGGGTAAGCTCTTGTTAATTTGGACAAATTGCATAATTTGATACGGTTGCTGATTTCGATGCTTTGTTTGTGCACTAGTTGTTGATCAGATTAACATCCTCGTTTGATTCATGAACAACATAATTCTTCCTAATTGGTAGGTAGTGAATAATAATTATGTTACAATGCTACTCATAGACATCACAGTTCCCAACACCCACAATCTGCAGAAAACTATTGCAGATAAACTGTTAAAAATATGTTGACTTGTATAATCATATCATGCATTATCTGCATGTGGCGACAATGTTACAGAAGTTATATACATTATACCTAATAACTAATAATTAAAATAAGTAAGTGCATCAACAAACTACTTTCTTCCTACAAATATTAGAAATTTGATATTAAAATAACTATTACATCTATCAACATTCATTGGAATAATATAATATAACAAATATTTGAAATACTATATTTACTTTCCCAAATTTATACATTTTATAGAAAAAAATACATTGAAACAACAATTCACAAAACTTAACTATGCTATGAAGTTGGCAAAAGAATAGCCAACAAGACAACCAGTCTTTTTTTTTACTTATTTGATTTAGGGACTTAAATCAAGACATCAGACAGGGTGGCAGGTGACAGACGTCCTATAATACACCCTGAATACAAGCCTACAACTAAGGTTTTAATCATCATAAATTAGGATAGTTCCTCTCTTATTGGTGCTCACTGGGAATGTGCCCAAAGCACAACCTGTGAGCCTCAACAATATGATTCTAAAGGAGTTTGCAAGACATGTTGGCAAACCTGGGAATGAAGGCTCAATCTGCATGGTTTTGTACTAAATAACGATCACCTGTGAAACAATATCAAAGTATTCCTTCCATTTGTCTCTTAATGATCTTTTATATTTGTGTATTAGTTCTGATTTTTCTCCTTTCAAATATACCGCAATAGTTTCGCGATGCCTCCGAGATTGCTTTACAGTTTGATTGACTATATGTATCTGTGATAGTTAACAATACTAAAGCTTTTTTTTTAATTAAGACAAGGGTTAAAATATGCAGCACCTCTAAGATCATTTGTATGAGATGCATTGGTATATATGGAAGAGCAGCTCTTATATTTATTATTTAGCGTAATCATTCAGATAATATCCTTTTTTAGATCCTAATTACTTATTTTTCGGCTCTATAATATCATCAAAAGTCATTATCTTCATGTCTAGATTTGCTTTCTTACAAAACAAGTACATACAAATACAATTAGATTTTCTATATTTTTTTATAATGAACCTATCTGATATGTATGTACCTTGGTTGAGAAAATAAATATTTATTTTTTACTTGCTACTCAAGTTACCTTTGTTTGAGAAGATAAATATTGATTTTATTTAAAAAATAAATATTAAATGATTGCTACTCAAGTGTCCATAGTGAACATATTTAATGGATTATATGAATTAATGGTTTCAGTTTTCGTATGATCGTAGACAGTGGTTAACATTCTTTGTTTATTCTTACGAAAATAAGCCGATTGGGACAAGTTTGAAAATTCCGGTTTAAAGAACTTTATTACTCTTAAGAACTATGGTTCACAATTCCCCTGTGATACTTGTGGTAGAGTTATCTGACACTTTAAACAATATTAATATCAAGCTCCAAGTGAGGGAAGGTCAGGTTAATTGTTTATGTTTGGCCTCTTTCTGTGAGAAAGTCGATCCCGCTCAGAGAAGACGGCGGTGCGTCGCTGGTAATGCGCGCCCCATACCGCCGCGCCTGTCCCGCAAGGAATTATGCGGTATCCCTTCATATGCAGGGGACCTTTCGGATCCGTAGCCAGTTGGAGAGAGGGTTCTGGCTGACCATTACGGATCCTGGGAAGTGCGACAGTACCCAGTGGCATGTACTGTCGTGGACCGCGACCAGCTAAAATGCTGCCCCAGGGATGTTCAATGGCAATATGCATGGAATGTTTGGGTTCTGGGACGATTTTTCGTGGTCTCGGGTCCCGGGACTTTCGGGTCGAGACTCGTGTCGAGACGAGACACGGGTGTTGGAAAGTCAGTCCCAATATACGGATTTTTCGCTTCGGTTTTGAGTAAAACTGCACTTTTATTGCTTTTTCGGAAGAACGTTATTGAAGGCTTTTTGACGGATTTTCGCCAGACATGGAAATGATGGATGCCGATGCCGAACCTAGTAGGTTGGTCAACCAGTTGGTCAACCAGTAGGTCAACCAGTTGGTCAACTATGCTTACCAAACTCGACGAATTATTTCAAGGCAATAAAGACATTGAAGAAAACCCGAAATTATGGCAAACAAATGAAGAGCAAAGAAAAAGTTCCAATTGCTTGAAAGCCACCGGAAAATAAAAAGAAGGATTTTTCCGGTGGCCTAGAACTACAGTACTCTGCCTGGTGGTCTACAATTTATTTACAAAGCATTCAGTTGGTACCTTATAACCGTTGAAAACGAGAATGTTTTCTCCTTGTTTTCTCCGATGGAATTATTATTATTACGAAAATTATAAACATATTATCGGTCAAAGCTTTAATCTATATGTTTTTTTAAAGCTTATTTTATTGAGTCATCAAAGACGTGTCATTGCTAGTTCATTAAGAGTCTATGATACGTGAAATGGCTTAGCTTCAGCCGTCATACCTTCCACAATACTGTAGCATTTACTTTGAAATTAATATACGTTATATTTTATAGGATTGATGCTAGAACGTTTGCGTTTCGAAAACACGATTACATAAAATTTTATCTATATAAAAAATCCAAAGTTGATTCTAATTTGTACTAAAAATGTTCGCCATTCAATACGCCCAATTAGGCCTTGACACATTGTACAGTAAATAAACAGGATACAGCAGACGGTCTGTGTTTTAGATTTTCAAAATGAATATTTGTTGTATAACATATAACGTAAAAAAACAAAACGTAGAATAGTAACGCGCATATTTCTGTCATCTGGTGGTCGTAAGCGCCGTGTTTGAGCGCACAGCAATGTCACCTTTATTATTACTTAATCTTAGTTCGAAACTACGGTAAAGTTGCGTTTAGTTGCTAATCTGAGGTAGTATAGGCCGTTAAAATATTTAAATCTATTTAAAATTGCTTTTTTTATTGAAACATCTCGCTAAAAATTAACTTGACTCAAATTTTATTCGGAGAAGTCTCGAAGTCCCGGGACGTCTGGGGAAGATCTTGTCCCGGGACTTTGAAAATGTCGAGACTTCCCAAACCGAGGAGGCACTGGAAGAAGTTTTAACAAACAACCCAGGGCCTTCCTTAGCATTGAGGCCGGCCACCAAGGGGATTTATTGAGACGTCGCAGTCCCGTCAACCTCACATAACCTTATCGCACCCTCAAGGCGGTGGGGAATCTTGTTAATGAATTGCCCCTAGAAAAAAAAACAAAAAGTGTATGTTAGCAAACTTATTGTAACTATTAAATAAAAACTTTACTATGGCTGGCATGTTGTACTAAGATGCTTTTTTTATTGTAAGACGGGGAAGCACTTCCTACGCCTTCATCTACATCACTAGACCGAGACCCACAGAGGTGGAAATTGGTTGGTGGTAGGACTTTATTTAAGTCCACCTGGCTAGCTACCGCCATCTTACCAAATTCTATCGCCATAACAACAAAATCTTAAAATGCTGTGTTCCGACATTTAGAGGTAAGATAGCCAGTTCGTCAGTTTGTCGAGGATTCCGGGTGAAGTGCGCTTCCACCTTCGGCCTTATCAACTTATCAACTTGAAAAATCTGGAGAGATGAATGCCAAGCACTTTCCCGTCTTACAATAAAAAATAAATAAATGTTAATGTTTGTATAACATTATTTCAGGATATGGCCGTAGAGAAGTTGTAGAGATCCTGATAACAGCTGGGGCGACTCTGCAGGCGAGAGACGATGGAGGGTTGCAGCCGCTTCACAACGCCTGCTCCTTCGGCCACGCTGATGTCGTCAGGGCGCTGCTGACGGCTGGAGCGGCTCCGGCAGCCAGGGACAACTGGGGGTATACTCCCTTGCATGAGTCGGCGGCTAAGGGGAAGGTGGATGTTTGTATAGGTAAAATGAATTAATTACAGGACATTAATTTTACACAGCGCCATCAAGCCATTATTTACATTTTTTTTCAAGCATTTTGCCCGCTTTATTGCTGTAAACCTCTCGGTGACTATCCATCCGAGTGGGGTGAATTTAAAACCAGCGCTACACTCCAATATGCGTGTTCAGCATTTTGAAATTTCCCCATTTGCTCAAACATAGTGTGCTTGTGTGTTTTGTAGTACATTTTTTGTGTCTCTGTTTGTATTTTTTAGAGCAATAAATATTTATTAAAAAAAAGCCACCAAACTAAGCTTAGCTTGTAATATGGGAACTAGATTACGGAGAGAATACTTTAATACTTTTTTTTTTGTAAATACATACTTATCATACAATACAGTACCCAAACACAGTACAAACATCTATATTCATCACACAAATGTTTGTTCTGGGTGGGAGTCGAACCCACAACCTACAGCGCAGAAGGCAATAACATATATTACGTATTTTTATTACATAAACAGAGTAATATCGAACTATACTAACTGGCCTTACAACTCAGGTGGTTGTCGCTCTGCCTTCTGCACTATATAGGTGGTGGGTTCGATTCCCAGTCAGGATAAACATTTGTGTGATGAATAAAAATGTGTGTTCTCTGTTTAGATGTTTCATGTATCATTAGTGCCATAACCTAGTTCCCATATTAAAAACTTTGCTTAGTTCTGGGTTAGATTGCGTTGTGGAAAATAGTTTTTAATATTAATTTATGTTATTTAAACATAGCCAGTTATAACACCAGCCCCCAACCCAGTCTTAAAACGCGACTATACCTGCTGATTGGAATTTCTTTTGTATATGATCAAAGTTTTGATTCAAACCCATGACCTATGGTTCAGATATAATGTAACTATGCTACGATGGGGAAAAGCTTGGCCTTCATCTCTGGTTTCAATGATAAGGCCGAAGGTGAAAGCGCACTTCACCCGGGATCCTCAACTAACTGAGTATTATAACCTGTGAAATGTGTTATTGTGGTAATATGATATGCTAATCCTAATAACTAAATAAGCGCGGAGAAAACAAGTCGGCAGACATAGCTGACCTACTTACCTCGTTTGCTCAAAAGGACACTTTCAGTTTCACTTTGTGAATATTTACCGACGTTATTGTTATAGACGTTAGACTTGTAAAAAGTCATATGTGTGATAACACATTTAATTATTATAACTGTACGCTGGATAAAATACATTACAATGAAATACGTTTATTTGGCTATTATACACGAAAAAATTAAATAACAATAACGATATAAACATAATTATCCACTAACATACAATGACAAATTGTGCTTGGTTTGGTTGGTGGTAGTATTTTGCTTAAGTCCGCCTGGCTAGCTACCACCATCTTACCTAATTTTGTCGCCATAATAACAATTCTTAAAAAACATGTTGTGTTCCGGAATTCAGAAGTAAGATAGCCAGTTCCTCAGTTTATTGAGGATTCCGGGTTCAGTGCGCCTCCACCTTCGGCCTTATCTCAACTTGTTACCAGGTGAGATGAAGGCCAAGCGCTTCCTCGTCGTACAATTAAAAAAAAACATTCCATCTTTTACGAGAAATCGCAAAATTACAAAAAATCTGCAGACGTCGGATTAGTTCTTTAAAAATCTCTCTGAATCTCTGAAAGAAGAGAACTGTCCAGACTCAGCTTAATGCTGCCACGCACAAGCTATGCGTGCCATTGCGCTGGTGTTACACATTCCTCCCATTGGGGATGGGAGGGTTATGTGGGACTCCCAGGTTGCCCGGTCAGGGAAGGACGGAAAAACCGGCCAATCCTTTACATCCTAGACCTACCTAATGTAATCTAACCTAACATGCTTCTAATAAGACTAAGAAGGACCCAGTCCAAACCAAACGTAGTTGGTCATTTCGATATGACACTTCCAATCCACAGTAACATAGACATAAGTTTAATTGTTTTTCATCCTTAGATCAATAAATAAAATAATTTCGCACCATCCGCCCGAATGTGTGTTAAAAAAACTCCACCAAAACGCACTAGACAAGCAGTTTTAATTCAGTTACTCATTGTCTGTCAAGGTCGTAACGAACAGTAGTTTACTTTAGATTTTAAGTCCTAATCTTTCAATTAAATAGTTGCATTTAAAAAAAAATCAAGTTCAAATTAAAAAATATTTATTGGGAACTATATTTCGTATGTACAAAGTTTTAACTTAATAATAGAACACACCCAATAAACCTGTACAGGTTTGACTAAGATGTGCCTTAAATAAACTTATAATGTAGGTATCTTATATAAGTATAAACACTTTGTCACTTTCCGGTAACAACTAAATGTAGTAATTATTTTGTCGCTTTAACTAGCAGCGCATGACGAAATATGCCACCATTTTCGCAGTGCCATAATAAGACGTGCGATATCCTTTGTATTTTTTTAGCTCAGTTTTCAAAAAGATGCAAAGATTTTAATGCAACAATCGTTTTTTTTTTTATACTACTAGGAGACGGGACAAGCAAGTAGCGCGTAGTAGTGTTAAGTGTACTATGACAAAGCCTTACTGCATAGGTCACATTCACAAAGAACATTGTTAAGCCTCACGTACCCGTAATTTCACCGGCAACCATACCCTTCAAACCGAAACACAGCAATGCTGCTTGGCGGCTGAAATAAGTATGGTGGTAGTATTTCTCCGGACGAGCCCTTTCACTAGGGGCTTCTACTACTCTTATTTATTCTCTTTTCTTATTCTTCTTGTTTATTGAATTCCAGCTTTACTCCAGCACGGCGCGGACCCTAATATCAGGAACACTGAGGGCAAGACGCCATTGGACCTGGCTGATGCCGCCACTCGGCCCGTGCTTACAGGTAACTATAGATGGACCCCATAGTTTGCGAACCACTATAGTCCTTGCGTCGAGGCAAAGGGCAGCCATGAATGTAAGCCAGTCTGTTCTATCCTGCGCTGTTCTTTTTCACCTTTCAAGTATTTTTTGCGCTTCTGTGATGACCGAGGAGGTCAGGCTTTTTTTTTTTATACGAGTAGGAGACGGAACAAGCAAGTAGCATGATGTTAAGTGCATCTCTTGCCTATAACAATGCCTTACTGCGTAGGTCATATCCACAAAGATCATAGACTACACGGCACTGTATTGCGCTCGTTAACATGAGGCATAAATGTGCAATGCTGATTGGCGGCTGAAATAGGTATGGTAGTAGTACTTCCCCTTACGAGGCCATTCACAAGGGGCTCTACTACTCGAATTCCTTTTAGAAGTTAACTTGAAGTAAACTTTGAAAGTAGGTTAGTGTCTCACGGAACCTATGTAATATAATATTCCGTATAGGTATTGTTTTTTTTCGAGAGTACTACATTTTTTTTTTTAATCCAGTAATCCGAATATTGAATATTAATTTTAATTTACAGTCAAGTAAATTACTGACGAAAAAAACTAAAAAAAAAGTTAATACCCTTAACGACCCATACTACCTCAAATTAGCAACTCAACGCAACTTTACTCTAGTCTCGAAATTAATAATAAAGGTGACATTGCTGTGCGCTCAACCACGGCGCTTATGACCACCAGATGACAGAAATATGCGCGAATTTCTACGTTTTGTTTTTTTACGGTAAAACAAATAATAATTTTGAGAATCTAAAACACAGAGCGTCTGCTGTATACTGTGTTTATTTACTGTACAAAGTGTCAAGGCCTAATTGGGCGTATTTATTGAATTGCGAACATTTTTGGTACAAATTAGAGTCGACTTTATTTATTTTAGCGTTCTAGCAATAATCCTGAATTATAACATATATTAATTTCGAAGCGAATGCTACAGTATTGTGGAAGATATGATCGCTGAAGCTAAGTAATTTCACGTATCATCACTGGCCTACAACAATAAAAATCTCCAGGTGAATACTGTTCTGCGGACGTGTTGGAGGCGGCACGCTCGGGCGCGGACGAGCGGCTCGCGTCGCTTCTAACGCCTCTGAACGTAAACGTGCACGCTCGTGACGGACGACGCTCCACCCCGCTGCACCTGGCAGCTGGATACAACCGCGCGAGGGCGGTCCGGTTGCTGCTGCAGAGGGGCGCGGACGTCCATGCTAAGGACAAGGGGTGAGTATATGTAGATATATGTAGATTGAGATGGAGCAAAGAGCAACGCTATTCTGATAGGAACCTTTTCACTCTGGACTAACTAAATAAATGTTACAGGACTTTAATTTCACACAGCGCTATCCAGTCACAAACTAAGCATAGCTTGTAATATGGGTACTGGATTACGGATAGAATACTTTTTTTTTTTTTTTTTGTAAATACATACATATCATACATCACAACACCCAAACACAGAACAAACACCTATATTCATCACACAAATGTTTGTCCTGGGTGGGATTTGAACCCATAACCTACAGCGCGGAAGGCAGAGTTACTACCGACTGAGCTATGAGGCGAGCGGGAAAACAGACGAGGGCAAGGAGTTCCATTCCTTACCAGTATTAATGATAACGGTAGACGCGAAACGATGAGTTCGGCACAATGGAACATTTACACGGTACGGGTTGTAGTCTGCTGTACGTCTGCTAGTTCGGTGGTGGAAAGGAGATGGAGGGGTTATGGCGAAGATATCGATAGAACATAGACAACCTGGCAACCCGCCGTCTGTGATCTAGGCTCTGCAATTTATTTATTTTTGTTCGCCGGGGAAGCGCTTGGCCTTCCTTTCATCTGGTTACAAGTTGAGATAAGGCCGAAGGTGGAGGCGCACTTCACCCGCAATCCTCAATTAACTGAGGAACTGGCTATCTTACATCTAAATTTAGATTTGTTTTGCCGACAGACTTAGGTAAGATGGTGGTAGCTAGGACTTAAACAACGTCCTACCACCAACCAAGCACAATATTGTACTCCCTGGGGACCTCTGGATCTGACACGGGACTCGCACGAGTCAGTTGAGATAACGCATATTTTTCAAGTAATCCAGTTTTATTTTTAAGGTTTTTTTTTTTATTGTACGACGGGTAAGCACTTGGCCTTCATCTCACCTGGTAACAAGTTGAGATAAGGCCGATGGTGGAGGCGCACTTCACCCGGAATCCTCAACAAACTGAGGAACAGGCTATCTTACCTCTGAATGACGGAACACAACATTTTAGAATTGTTATTATGGCGACAGAATTAGGTAAGTAATGTCCCTACCACCAACCAAACCAAGCACAATATATTGTACTCCCCCTGGGGATCGAACCCGGGACCTCTGGATCTGAAATCGGTGGCTTGAACCACTAGACCCAGAGGCGGTTAAAATATGATATGATATAAATATGGCGGTCTGCCATAAAGCATTTTTCATTCATTCATTCATTCATTCATTCATTCATTCGTCCCTTGTCGCAGAGGCCTGGTCCCGCTTCACAACGCGTGTTCGTACGGGCACTATGAAGTGACGGAACTGTTGGTGCGCGCCGGAGCTGACGTCAACGCGCCCGATTTATGGGCGTTCACGCCTCTGCATGAGGCCGCGAGCAAAGCGAGGCTTGAGGTACGTTATGTCTCAAACACCAGCATTTTCGTCAGGCTAAGCCTAGCGTCTACAACATTGGTAAAATAACTGATGTGATCATTTTGTCTTGTATTGGGTGCCTACGCTGTCTGTCCTATATTTTCAGATGGTGTATTATGATTCGTATAGGCAGCGTTGAAATTTTCAGAATGTACTGTGGCGGATAACCTGAAAAAAAAAAACAAATACAAGAAACATACTTTTTTAATTATTGGAGCTCTATAAAAGGTAATGCTCATGAGCGTTTCATTTGTCCATTAAAATTTTACTTTAATTAAAGTAGGCACACTTTTCTACCTTTTCAGGGTATCACTTCTCTCTCTCTCTCAAAGTTTTGCTGGTAGAAAACTCTTTAAGGGTTAAGCTCGCCTCTGTACATATGATTTCCTATGACATGTTTAAATCATATTTATGTGTACAGTAAATAAATACAAGAGCGTTAAGCTAGGTTGAACACAGTGGTTACCTAAACCGTCGTAACCTTTCGTGTAAATAAATAATTACTATTGCTAAGCATTTTGCACAATGCAACCTAACATCCCAACCTGAGCAAAGATTTTAAAGTAAAAATGTTTTTTTTTTAATACTTAGTTTTGATACAAATAGCACAAAATAAACATCGTTATTTATCAGAAAAAGATTTGTCCCGGGTGAGAATCGAACCCAAAACCTACAGCTTACCAACTGTTGTGAGGCCTGTCAAATGGTTGATATTCTTATGTCTACAAAAATAGTTAATAGGCACCTTCTGGGCAGGCTCATCGCAGATCTCATCCTTGCCTGTGTAAGTTTCAAGGCCAGGAGACGACCCATTAATAAAAAAAATCATTTTTACCTTTAGAGTTACTTTCTGGTATATTTTTAAGGTAGATCAGTGATATTTTCGGTTGCCTACAGGTATGCTCATTACTATTAAGCGAAGGTGCGGATCCTACTTTACTGAACTGCCATGGAAAGTCGGCACTAGACGTGGCGCCTACGAGAGAGTTGCAGGAAAGACTTACTTGTGAGTATATTTTTTTATTTAAATCTACGACGATGAAGCGCTTGGCTTTCATCTCACCTGGTGTTAAATTCTGATTAAACCGATGGCGGAAGCACAATTCACCCGGAATGACTGAAAAACTTGCTGTCTTACCACTGGAACACAACAATTAGAATTGTTATTATGGTGTCATACTTAGGTAAGATAGTGGAGACGGACTTGAGACAAGCTCCACCGTAAACCAAACTGACGTGACTGACTATGCGTCGCTGCAACAATTGCCTCAAGAACGGGCTCTGAGGCGCTTGTGCAGCGGCTGTCAACCCAGCCACCACTACGTAATACATCTGCCAACTCTGCGACCTAGACAGTCGCTCCCGCATAGCCCTAGCAAGCCAACTGTCGCTTAACTAAGCTAAGATAATTTAGGTTTGCAGCGTTTTACTTTTTCTAAAAACAAATAAACAAACAAAACAATTCAAATCAAAATACGAAAGTAAGAAAGTGTGTTTGTATGGAAAAACTTTTTTTCAGTTGAATACCGAGGACATTGTTTGCTAGAAGCATGCCGAATGGCAGATCCTGTGAGAGTCAAAAAACAACTAACTTCCGCCTCCACACAGCCACAAACGACACCACAAAACCAGGTTAATATTTCTTGCATTTACCACTATTGAATGCTAGGCTATTTGCAAATCGTGGGCTTGTGCCGAACGTAAGTTTGGATGTGCCCCCATAGTAGGTGATCTTTTAAGATCTACGCACTTAGTAGTGTTCAGAGGTGAATCTTTGAAGGAGAAAAAGTCGTGGGAAGTTGTCTTTTATGATGTGGTATTTTATATATATAAATTTAAATCGTTTTTTATTTTGAAAGTTAATTAGGAGGGCTTAAAATATGAAGTGGGAGACCGTGCCCACACGTCTATCATAATATTTTTTTTTGTGTGAGCCAAGCTCACTTGAAAAACAAGTAAAGATGTGGCAAGTACCATTACGACAAGCGTGCTCTACGCTTGTCGTAATGGATCCTATTCACGCGCGTACCTGAAGTTGAGGAACAAATTCAAACTTATACTCGTGTTAATGATACAGTTTCTACGGAGGAGGGCGTTAATGGTTTCGCGACACAGTTTTTGTAAAACTCTTGCGAGCATTATCGTTGCATAAGTTTTTTGTACATTGTATTAAATCCAAATAAAAAGTTTAAAAAACTCTAAACCTATTATTTCTCTGTGCAGAGTTCGCAATCTTCAACCACAGGCAGCACACTATCCCTTGAAAGCAATTCAGACCTCTTAAACTACCCTCACCTTGGCACAGGCGACCGGCCGCTGCATCTGACTGCTGGCAGCCAACACCCCAAACGGAAACAGGTATGTAAATTATATAAATTTACAAAAGCAATTATATAATCACATAAATTTCGTGTCAAAAGCATATTGACGCTACTTTTTTTGTTTTTAAAAAATCATCGTCATCATAATGTTGTACTTTTGAAAAAAATTGCACCCGTCGGATTTGCCACAACTGTCCCTTTTTTTTTTTTTTTATTCATTTATTTGCTAGAAATATGGTTGATACAGGCTCTTGTTCTTGGTTAATGATGTTTCACATATTTTTGCTAGATATCTATCAAGCCGGGTACAGTGTGACTTGTTCTGATCTGAGTCAATGCGCATTGAGACCAACCCAGTTTCTCGTTATGATCCATGACGAAGGTATTTTTTGAATGCCGGAACAAAACAATTTTAGAATTGTTATTATGCCGACAGAATTAGGTAAGATGGTGGTATCTAGCCAGGCGGACTAAAACCAACCAAACTAAGCACAATATATTGTACTCACCATGGGATCGAACCCGGGACCTCTGGATCTGAAATCGGTGGCATAATCCACTAGACCACAGAGGCGGTACGGCAGAATGTCTCTTGTTCGCTGACGATTTGAAGCTATTTCTGGGTATTAGCATACGTGGGATCCCAACTCATAGAAAGGCAAAGCTAGTTCAAAAAAATATCAGTAGATGACGCTATGTGTTCCGAACCAAAAAGGAATGTTGTGTAAAATACAGAATAAAGAACAAATTTAATTTTACGACCTTTAAATGTTTGTTGTTGTCATTATTAAATGAAAATAGATGTTATTGTCAAAGCCACCATTTTTATATATTTAAAATGTTCAATGAATATCGCTATTGTTGTATTTTAACGGTAACCATACCTTCACTACATACTACTGTTGAATGATTAATATCTTTATACTGTGCTTGGGTGTTGTATTGTATAAGTATGTATTTTAAGAAAAAAAGTATTTTAGTATTATTCTATCCGTAATCTAGCTCCCTCTATGCTATGCTTAGTTTGGGGCTAGATGGCGCTGTGTGAAATCAATGTCCTGTAATATTTATTTATTATTTATTTACTACATAAGGAATATTTTGCAAATTAGTACTCTTTTTAATATAGATGTCACTATTACATCACTTTAGTGAAAGTTTGGGTCCAGATGGTTACCCTTTGGGGTACAGAACGAGCAAGCGTTGCAACTGGTCGCTACACAGATAATTCACAAGTGTCAATACTCAAGATAGTTTTTTTTTTTTTATATATATTTGACTATATATTTATTTATTTTCCGGCCCAGGTATTGGAAATGTTGATAAGAAGGGGCGCGCGCGTGAACGAAAAGAATAAGGAAGGTCAGACGCCATTGCACATCGCGACCGAGCACGCACATTTAGACGCTATGGACTTGCTGCTGCGACACGGTGAGTAAATATAAATTTTTTTTTTATAAATGATGGGTTAGCTCTTGACTTAGCTTGTGTAGCTCCAAGCCAGAGCAGAGATGAGCCTATCCAGAAGGTGCCTATCATTTCACTTCTTAAAGGTATCAGGGAATCGAATAACGACTGTGCAAGAGTGGTTTTTTTTTGTACGACGGGCAAGCACTGGGCATTGATCTCACCTGGTTACAAGTTGAGATAACGTCGAAGGTGGAGGCGCACTCCACCCGGAATCCTCAACTATCTGGGGAACTGGCTATCTTACTTGTAAATACCGGAACACAACAATTTGAGAATTGTTGTTATGGCGATAGATTAGTGGTAGACCTAGGAAGAGATGGATTGTGTGACGATATACTTGTTCGAGGAGTGGATACTCAGGAGACGGGTGACTGAGGAGAACGTGGCGTGCCGGTCCCGCCTGAGTGGGATGACGGCACGAAGAAGAAAGCTATGTAAATTAGTAGTTAAGTGAGAACGTGGCCTCTGACCCTCGATTATGATGAAACAGAGAGACTTAGCAATCCTGTCGTGAATCCCAATAACTTTTACAACTTAACTTTTCTCTTTGTTTCCCCACCTATGTTCCTTACACCTAACACACATACACACCTTTTTACTGTGATACTCGGTAATTCAACAAGCCTTATAGCTCAGTTGGTAGCTCTGCCTTCTGCGCTGTAGGCTGTGGGTTCGATTCCCACCCAGGACAAACATTTGTGTGATGAATGTAGATGTTTGTTCTGTGTTTGGGTGTTGTATCATATAGTAAGTATGTATTTAAAAAAAATATTTATGTATTCTATCCGTAATCTAGTTCCCATATTGCAAGCTATGCTTAGTTTGGGGCTAGATGGCGCTGTGTAAAAATTAATGTCCTATAATATTTATTTATTATTATTTATTAATTCTGTTTTTTTTTTATTTATTTGGTTTTGCCCTGTAAGTGCAAGTGTTTTGGTAATCCTTTAAGTAGACTCCCGCGGCACAGGCTACAGCGGGGTCCTCTAGTAATTGTATAACTGATTTAAACATATTGGCAATATATGAATTTGATGTTTGACATGCATGTAAGTAATGATGTGAAGGAAACTAAATCTTATCTTATTTGTGTAAGGGTTATTGTTGTGTGCAGGTGCGAAAGTGAACGCTTGCGACGCGCGCGGGGACAGCCCTCTGTGCGTGGGCGCGCGGCGACCGCACTCGGCGGCCGCGTGCCGCCTGTTGCTGGCGTGCGGCGCCGACACGCGACCGACCTGCGCCGCACCGCAACCCTTAGGTAAAGCCTCTCTTCATATTGTATTAACCTTTCTTATAGGTCCGCTCTTGACTTCGGGGCTTACACCACAACCTTTAGACGGGACATCGGAGAATTGTGTATCTCTTTTTTTGATTTTTTTGTTTTGGGGTCTCTGGGAGCAAGGAAGCATGAAAATTAAAGAAGAACTTTATACTAGTGTACTAGTCGGAATTGTGCAGACGTTAAATTTTACGTTAAAATTATCCTAAAAATCTTACTTAGGTTATTGACATTGACTTTGACATTGTGGTCGAAATTCGATGCCGTCTTCTAATCTTCGTTCCCGTCACGGGATGCGTGGGAATAATAATCCTTTCTTAGTGCACCCCATTATCAAGAAAGGAAGCTACCCTAAATTCAGTCTTAGGATTTCTGGTTTGAGTTATGCGTTAATAAAATTATTAGTCGTAGTCTGTCAGCTACACGAAGATTTCACGTAATAGGTCGGGGATCAAGATTTTTCGCATTTTGTTTGTACGAAGCTACGAAGTTGTAGTAAAATCTCTTCGACTGTATTTTACTGTATTTATCTAGCTGGTTAATTAAAATATGACATTTTAAAATAGGAATATAAAAAGTAATAAAAAAAAAGCCCGCCATTTTTCATTTGTCTTTTGTCTGATAAAATCCGTCAATCTAACGAAGGAATTCGATAGGTTATTTTGAAGATTCATTACAAAAAATTGGAACAATGCGACACAAGCCGCGAATAAAATTTGTGTCGTTTATGGACCTAATTCAGTATCAGCAAGAGTAGCATATTGTTGGTTCAACCGTTTTCAGTCCGGGAATTTTAACGTCGAAGAAAGCTGCAGCTGAGTAATAAAAAAAACCTATTTTCATGCCATCTCTTTATCGCTGATAATAATGTATCTTAATTTCACGACAATATATCACAAAACTCACTTTAGTCACTTTAGTCACCCTTATTCAACACAACAGCTCCGCGCCTGACCTCATCGCCCATATCCGCATCCCCCCACCCCCACAAGTTGGTCCCATCCCCGGATTTAGCCATCCGACGCCTCACCATATCATCGGGCACCGCCTTCAGATCATACGCCCAGCCGATCCACGCGAAAAAGTCAATGAACTTAGTCGATAAATTCAACGCGTTGTTCCCAAGCTCCGCCGCTCTGTAATCCCATGGGAACACGTGGTGGTAGTTGTGGAATCCTTCCCCGAAAGCGGCGAAGGACACCGGTATACTCTGCACCGGGCTGATGCTGCCGTCGTAGGGCTTGCTCCCCCACAGGTGAGCGACGCTGTTCACCAAAAACGCGATGTGCAAGTTCATGATGTATCGGAAGAGGGTTATGTGCCAGGCGTTGCTCAAACTCTCCCCCCAGAAGTAGACGGGAATTATCGTCGGTAGGAGGAAGCATAGGGAGCCGACAAAGGGTGCTGCGTATCTGAAATCATATCACACGAATATTATGCTAAGTTTGTTTGTGTGTTTGTTCCTCCTTCACGCCGGAACTACTGAACGGATTAAGCTGAAAATTTGCATTATGCTGCTCAATGGGAAGGAAACATTGACTACATACAATTCATCGTTTTCTTTTCTTTATCGTACGACGGGTAAGCGTTTGGCCTACATCTCACCTGGTTACAAAATAAGATAAGGCTGAAGTTGGAGGCGCACTTCACCCGGAATCCTCAACAATCTTGTCTCAGATGGGAATTTTAAGCGCTGAAGTACCTCTTAGCTATGACGCTTGTTGAGAGTTATTTTCAATTGACTTACCTCTTTTGGAATACCAGCACAGGATTGCTGTAGATATCGCTCATGTCTATTTCGCGCCCTTTGCGTCGCACAAGCGAGTTTTTCTTGACAAGCAGCCATCCTATGTGCGAGTAGAAAAATCCACGTGTCGAGTTATGGGGGTCGGCGTCTGTATCGCTGTGACAAAAAGATACAATACATATTATTTCTGTGAAAACTTCTGAAAAATAGTTTCAAGATTGGGGTGCTTTTGATATTGTTGATTGTGACTGAGGAAATGTATTAGGCAGCAGCATCGACCGGAGATAACAATATAAAAAACTGCTGGTCTCAGGAGAATTCTGACACCTATACACATTACACACCACACACACAACTGTCAGAATAAGTTACTTACCCTTATATTTCTCTTAAAATCGATTACTTTTTTTTTATTGTACGACGGAGAAGCGCTTCATTTCACCTGGTTTCAAGTTATGATAAGGTGGAAGGTGGAAGCGCACTTCACCCGAAATCCTCAACGGTCTGTGGAACTGGCTATCTTACCTTAAATGCCGGAGCACAACAATTCGGAATTGTTGTTATGGCAACAGACTTTGGTAGCTAGCCAGGCGGACTTAAACAAAGTCCTGCCGATAACCAAAACGTCACCTCACGATATCTCGCCATTTATTGTGCGCACCTTCTGGGTAGGCTCGCTAAATCGTAGATCTCATTATTGCCTGTGTATGTTTCGTGGTCATGAGCCGACCCATTGTAAAAAAAGTGTCAGTTGACATTCTACCTATACTTATGGTGCAGTCTGTGATCCCTGACCCAAGTTATGGCCGTGTTCTGAAACGCGAGGGTATTCATCACCAAAAGTATGATCTGCAGTGGGAGCTTGGCTTTGTACGTCCTGTGCGTCCACAAGCGGTGGGCGCCAGCCGTGATCCCTATCGCCGCTGACACGAATATCGCGTACGCTGGAAACAGGATAGTAATCATGGATGCTATGACGGGTGATGTCCTTGAGGAAACCCCGCAGTATCGCTGATTTTCGCTACCAAACAAAGTAGTGTGTCGATCATTTCGTAATGGCACTTCCGATTCGAATTATACTTTGCTGGTATAATAGGAAATCTAAGTATGTGGCGCTTGTTTCAACTACTTTTTTTTAGTGAATATTAGAATAACGAGTAATTCAAAACTGATCTAGATTTATACATCGAGTTCTAACTAGGAATGTGTCCATTAGCACTTATCTTACTTTACTAAATCACAATTATGGGAAACACAAGTATGCAAAATTATTTTCCCAAAAAGAGCTGTGTGACCAAGTGGCCCGCGTTCCGATCCGGAGTATGTGTGTTCAAATCCAGTCGTCACTAATGGACTTTTTGGTTTTATGAAAGTGTATGTGACGGTGTAAGGTAGCCGAGCAGACCCCGCTAACTACTGGCCAATCTCAACCTCCATTCTCTGCAAGTCAATGGAGCATGTTCTAAACAGTAAACTCCTGGCATACCTAGAGTGTAACGATCTCCTTAGCTTTCGTCAGTACGGCTTTCGCCGAAAACGATCCACAGGGGATCTTCTAGCGTATGCCACGCACATCTGGAGTGAAGCCATCGAAAGATACGGGGAAACTGGCAGTTTCCCTAGACATATCGAAGACTTTTGATACATTTTGGCACGAGGGTCTCATTAGCAAGCTTTCCTCTTTTACGGATTACCGTCCAACTATTTACTGTGGATCACAGACTTCCTGAGGGAACGATCGATTCGAGTAGTCATTAGTGGCTTTTCGTCAGATCTATTGGCTATCAATGCCGGGGTACCTCAAGGGTTTGTTCTATCAGCAACTCTATTTCTGCTCCATATCAATGATCTGCTAATACCCGGTATCTATGGGTACGCAGATGACAGCACAGTTGTTGATAAATATTTTTCCAGTCCACGTACTAGTGCGGACGAAATTTTAAATCTCCGTAGGGAGATGGAGCGTTTGGCGTTTGAGCCTCAAGCTTAACTTTGTGTCTGAATGGGGGGACGCAAATCTTGTACGGTTTAACGCTTCCAAAACTCAGGCGTATGTGTTCTCTGCAAAAAAAAAAACAATTTCATCCCGTACCTATTTTTAACGGTACTTCGCTCCGGTTCAATGATAGTTTGACCCTTTTAGGCGTTGAACTTTCAACGAACTTGAACTTTGGGTCCCATATCGAATCTAAGGCCAAAAATTTGCTGCTATGAAGCTGGGTATTCTTACTAAGGTTCAGCGGTACTTCACACCGGGACAGCTTTTAAGTTTGTACAAAGCTCAGGTCCGATCTTGTATGGAGTACTACCGCCATCTCTGGAATGGCTCAGCCAAGTATCAGCTCAAAGCCCTGGATTCGATTGAGCGTCGTGCTGCTAGGTTCATAGGTGAGGATTCGCTTGTTAAGGCCAATTCGCGGAGCCTAGAACATAGACGGCGGGTTGCCAGGCTGTCTGTGTTCTATAAATTCCACTTCGGCGAGTGTGCACATGATATCTTTGACCTAATTCCTCCATCCCCTTTCTACCATCGGACTAGACGTACGGCTGGCTACAACCCATACCTTGTATTTGTTCCATTGTGCCGAACACATCGTTTCGCGTCTACCTTTATCATTAATACTGGTAAGGAATGGAATTCCTTGCCTTCGTCTGTTTTCCCGCACGAGTACAATCTTGGAGTCATCAAGTCCAGAGTAAATAGGTTCCTTTTTGCCAAGCGTGCTCCATCTTAGGCCACATCGCCACTTGTTTTACATGTAAGCTGGTGGTCAAACGCTTGACCACCAATAATAAAAAAAAAAGTTCACATCGTGGCAACGCATGCCTGTAAGACCAAAAATCCGAATGGCATGTGTCACTAGCTAGTATACAGCAAAGCGGCGATGGGCTTGCAACCTGTCACGTATTGAATACTAGCTATTTGCAAACCGTGGGGATATGCCGAACGTAGGTTTGGACGTGCATCTGGCTACCCCTTAGGCTGCCCTAGGTGATCCTCATAAGATCCACGAGGTTAATCCTGGAAGGGGAAAAGTCGCAAGTCTTTTTTTTTTCAATACGGATTGTGCAATACAATAATCCAATGTAAATTTTGCTAATTTTACAAAATCAACATTGGATTATTAACACTTATCTATTCGCTGTTGAAGAATCTCACCAAGAATAATAGTACCCCAGTGGGCTGAAGTGATGCCTAGATATAACCCGTACAGACCAGCGAAGTGTCCATATCCAAAAGTTAGCAGATTTTTCTTCACGATTATAAGTTTCCGTTCGGAGGGGGGTAGGACAAGAGCTTTCCCTTCCTTCTCCGGCTCTGAGTCGTCTAGGCAGGATGGAGGAGGCTTAGTGCACGGCGCCATTGTGCATCTACAAAAGAAGCTAATTATTCAGAGAAAACATCATACCACTTCAAAGAATATTACACGAATATTGAACGGCATGTCCGATTTGAATAATTCAAAAAGTTATCTAAAGTTTCTGAAACAGCCTTGACTTGAAAGCGATTTATTTGGATCGGGATTAAGACCAGGCTTTCTAAAAAAAATCTAAAATACTTTTTTATTATTGTATAGGTTCTTAACATAAAAAAAATGTCTGATGTCGGTGTGGCATATATAAAAATTAGAATATATTTTATTGTAAATTACGTAGATTAATTCATAACAAGGTAAGTAATAAAATAAAAACATAAGTAGGAACACAGAATATAAAATTGTTTAAATATGTAGTAGGTGCCAATTTTATTTTAAAAAAAATAAGTCCTATCTTCTTTTTATGACGAATGGAACAGATAATTACAGGCACAGTCGCACTTGCTGATTCTGATTTGTTCTCGTCTTGAATTTTACGTTTTCTTGAAGTGACGTATTCTGGAACCCGAATATCCTTTTTTTGGATGGTGAGGATCTCCTAACTCGGGTAGTAAACAATACATATAAAAAAGATAAGTTTGCACTCGATTTAATTTTTCCAAAATTTAACGTCTTTTTCTAGGAATTTCTATCTTGAATTCATATCTCCATACCATACGGCAAATACGGACTTTGCTGTTTTTGATATGTGCATCAGACTTTGCACTTGGCAAAAAACACTCCATTTTTTATATCTGCAAGTGCGCTCAGTTCTACCAAAATGTAACTAATGGTTGAAATGGCAACTGGCGGAAAGTATCTAAATCGTATTTTTTTGTAATAGGGTACAACAATTATAATATTTATTATATTTATATTAATTATATATTATAATACAAATAATGGCAGGAGTATGGGATATGCCATCGAAAATGTCGTAAAAGGCGACCAGGAGATGAGGAGTATATCTAGTAGTATATATCTAGGAACTTAACGATATCAGTACGATTAACCACCCGCCTGCCCAGCATGGTGATTATGACAAACTTTTTTCTGTTTTGATGATGATGATACTACTGACCCACCTATATAATGAGGGATACGGGCAGGAGAATAACAGTTGATGATGATAATGATGATGATAAACTAACATTTCTATGGACTACACTACCGTGATGTTCCGTAGCCAAGCGTATACACAACAATACTCCACTACTCTAATTTATTCATGATTTTGCATACCTTTTACAACTACAAATAATAAATTATTAAATATTTAACTCATCACTCGTAGTTCATCATAGAGAAAGTATAAAATAAGTTAAAAGTGTGCTTACATAACTTTTTTTTTATTTTTTATTTGCGAGCCGCGTATCAGACGGAAGGCCGTTCCGGAAATACGCGTGCACAAATAGAAGAGATATAGATTACGCCGAATAACCTGAAAAATATCAAAATAGAAAAAAAAAATGAATAAAAAGGGGTTAAGAAGAAAGTTTAAAAGCTTTTTTTTTTTACAAGAATTTTTTATAATTTGTAGTAAAAATGGTAATATGTATCAATTTGATATACAAATAAATTATAAATCTGGCCAAGGATGAGTCGGAGCCGCACTGAGGCTTCAGAAACTAACTGCAAAATAACCTGTATTTTTTGACTGGAAATGTGGGTCAAAACCTTCGGTGTGCGTTACAGTAGCGGGAAAAAGACAGCGTGCTAAATGACGTAGCGGGAAAAGGAAGAAAAATTCCTTACCCACTGGCTGATTCAACTAGATGCAATTTCACCTAATCATAATCAGGAGAAGGCAGTTTCTTAAGAGAGGTGACTGACGCGTGAAAAATGTCTACATCATTGTAATAATCGATTGTAGGAAGAACACATTCTGGTAATTCTAATTTTAGAAAGTTACTCCTTATAATAGTTATGTTTCTAGATGTGCCAGTGAAAATCCCGTCAAAATTGGTTCAGCCGTTTCGGATATTAGCCGGAACAAAAAGACAAATAGTCTGACAAAAAAATATATAAATACCGTACATACTTTAATTTGCATTCAGTTAAAAGCTATTATTTCGAAATTACAGACACTTCAATTTTGTTTATAGTTCTAAAAAAATATTTGATCAATAAATAAATATTACAGGACATTAATTTCACACAGAACCATCTAGCCCCAAACTAAGCATAGATTGTAATATGGGAACTAGATTACGGATAGAATACTTATGTACTTTTTTTTTTGTAAATACATACGTACTATATGATAGAACACCCAGACACAGAACGAAGGTGTTAAGCCTCGCGTGCCCGTAATTTCACCGACAATCACACCCTTCAAACCCAAACACAGCAATGCTGCTTGTCGGCCGTAATAGGTATTGTGGTAGTACTTCCCCGGTCGAGCCCTTTCATTAGGGGCTCTACTACTTAAACTTGGTATTCTACGGGAAATATTTGCCGAAGGACCGACAACTTGTGGGGTCAATAAGTCCTTCGGTGGAGACCACGTCTAGACTGCGTAGTGTATGACGCCCTCGGGCTAGATGGTGCGACTACGACTGTCGATGATGACAGTAAAAGGCATAGTAATTATGCAAATAGTATAGTATTGGAACTTACCATATAATTAAAAGACGTCTTATCACCCGAAAATCATAATAATTTATCTAAATTTTTGAGACCAAAATTGATTTTCGTGTGTAATTAACACGCGCAACCGTCACTAGACGCTGATGGGGACTAATTTACAATGACGCAATGAGTGTCTTTATTTTAACTAGTCTGACCCATGCAGTTTCACTTGGTAAAATGTTCATATTCTAACTAGCTTGTGCTCGCGGCTTCGTCTGTGTAGCACTGACTAAAAAAGTAGCTCAAATAATAAAATCAAAATTGACATGAAAAGGTTGGAGCCTCATTTTTGAAAAGTGCTTTCAATCCGTTGCTTTACTAGTCGTGGCTTAAAATCTATACCGCAAGACCTCGGATGTCTTTCAACAAAAAAATCAACCAAGGGGCTTCACCAAAAAATGACAGCAGCTTCGTGTATAACCAAACTGTGAACAGAACACCAATCTGTCTGCCAAGCGTGGTGATTCTCTATGCTCTAACCTTAAAATTTTGGGAGGAAGTGCTTCCCAAACTGTGGTGAACAATTATAGTGATATTGATGTGGGATGTGGGCAGACCAACCCTTTGCATCCCAAACGTAATTCTTAAATTGTATCGACACCCATGGCCTTGCAAACCTAATGAGTGACAAAAAATAGACCAGTTTTTATTTAAATAAGAAGCCAAATACCCTAACGCGGTTATCTTGTAGGCCCTGCATCATCCTTTGCAACCCTTTATCATGAAAAGCATGATATCAAACCACCCCTAGTTTGATATTATATATTGAGGGCAAAAATAAAAAATAAATAAGATTTCAAAAACTCATTTTGAAATCTGCAGCCCTTTCATATAACATTTCACAAGACTTCCATCTTTTACGCCTTTTGCAACCCTTATATAATTACAGGGGTAATTTCATTAAATTAATCAATATTAAAAAATGTGGAGTCAAATCCCAATAAATGATATCCTACAAGATATATATCATACAAGCGTTTTACTCTCTAAACTTGCCCGGTAAAATATTATATTTATTTTAACGCCAATATCTCAAAAACTACCACTCTATCAATAAAATGATATCGTACAAGATATATATCATACAAGCGTTTTACCCTCTAAACGCGCCCGGCAAAATATTATATTTATTTTAACGCCAATATCTCAAAAACTACCACTCTATCAATAAAATGATATCCCACAAGATATACCGTACAAGCGTTTTACCCTCTAAACGCGCCCGGCAAAATATTGTATTTATTTTAACGCCAATATCTCAAAAACTACCACTCTATCAAAAATCCCCCGCAACATTCAATTTATATTCATGTTATCTCTTCACAGTTTAAATTTTATCATAATTGGATAACCTGTTCGAGAGCAGATGCAGTCACAAACATTGCCACATACATACATACATACATACAAACATTTCAATACAGGGGTGGTTTCAGTAAATAAATCAGCAAATAGTGAATCGTGAAACCCCCTTTCACATTATATAATATATCCTACAAAAAATACAAGCCATACCGAGCGTTTTATCCTCTTAGCGCACCCTTATGCTACTAAAACTACCACCTTTATAAGGTTTAATAACTTTATTGAACTGTGCAGTCGATACTCTTTCAATGGACACCCCACAAGATATAGATCTTGAATGTCTCACACTTAACACCCCTATTTCTCAAAAAAAAACCCTAGTTTAAATAAATAAATTAAACCAATTTATGAGTTTATGTGTAAGCTCTGCAAATTAAAAGAGTCAATCGGATCAACAATTCACAAGATATGGGCGAAATATTGTATATTTTTCCACCCTAATTTCTCAAATACCCAGTTATCAAAAATTCTCCGCGACAATCAATTTGTAGTCACGTTATCTATTTGCAGTTTAAATTTCATTAAAATCATAATTATAACGTGTTCGAGAGTTATGCCGTCACGGAAATTTCCACATACATACATACAAACAGTGCCGGATTTCCCAACTTAATTCGGAGATCTCGTTCGCTTCGCTCACTCGATCAATTAGTTGTATTGAATTGAAAGACCAGAAAAACATTGCTGCGATATACATGACCTGTTTCTTATAAGAATCAATATTTTTTTACAATATCTGAGAATGCAGTTCAGAATATCTTAAAAAATTATGGATCTCCTTAAAACGTTTTCCTGTAACTATAACAGTTACGGTACCTGCCCTTACTGACCCGTCTCTAAAATTCACCTATACAGGGTGATATATTTAAAACGTTTTCCTGTAACTATGACGGTTAAGGTACCTGCCCTTACTGCCCGTCTCTAAAATTCACCTATCCTGTATAGGTGAATTTTAGATATATAGAGTATATGTGTATATATATTATGATATATAGGGTAAGTTTTTTTCCAGGGCCAGTGAGTTTCCTTGGCCAGTTTGTTGTCCCTGAAAAAAAACTCAACCTATATATACATAATGTAATGTAATATATGTATGTGAATTTGCGTGGAATCAACACTTTAATTACATAAAATAATCACTTCTCCTTTTTTATGCGGTACAAGTACATCAATTAACATTGACCTTTGCAAAAGCTACGCAAGTGTTATTTTGTGCGCTGGGCTGTCAATTTTAGAGTTCCGAACCCAGAAGATGCCAACGAAACCCTATTACTAAACTATACGCTGTCGGTTTGTGCGTGGGTGGTACTTTAAATCTTTATCTTATCTTATCCTATAAGTCCTAAGTGACTGACTGACTGATTCAACTAGACAGCCACACACTACAAGGCACAGCCTAAGCCGCTGGTCGTACAGACTTGAAATTTGGAGGGTATATTTATCTTGGTATGTAGGCCGCTAAGAAAGGAATTTTGAAAATTCGCACCCCAAAGGGTTCAAAAGGGGTTCAAAGATCGAAGTGAAATTTTTCATATCTTCAAAACCGTATATGATAGACGTTTGAAAATTCGGATATAGATTGCCAACAAAAAATAAGCAACGGCATGTTTTATGGCATTTCCAAAATTACAGGGCAGGAGATCAAATATTTAAGGAAACAACTTTCAAAAATCTTTTGTCCTGTAACAGGTAGCAGGTTGAAATGTTCAGAGAATATATACCATCATACCAAATATCCCAAAATTTATGATTATAATAAAATTAAAAAATGCAAATAAAAGGGGGTCCCCATACAAGGAACTTTTTTATAATTTGTTATTAAAGCTCTGACTTAAAGTACGGTAAAACATATATTTTTCAAACTTGGTGTGATTATAGTGCTTACTTCAAGGTATACCAATCAATTATGAAAACTGGCCAAGCATGAGTCGGACACGCACTGAGGCTTCAGAACTAAAAACTAAAACTAAAGAACTAAAACTGCATAAAACTGGCACTGTTTTGCCTGGAAATGTGGGTCGAAACCTTCATTGTGCGTTACAATAGCGGGAAAAAGACAAAGCGGGCTAATTGACGTACCGAGAAATGGACGTAGCGGGAAAAGGAAGGAAAAGTTCTGACTAACTGACTGAATCAATTAGATACAACGCACAGCCGAAACCGCTGGTTGTACAGACTTTAACAAACCCTTAAAAAAACAAAACGTAGAAATACGCGCATATTTCTGTCATCTGGTGGTCATAAGCGCCGTGGTTGAGCGCACAGCAATGTCACCTTTATTATTACTATATCTTAGTTCGAAACTAGAATAAAGTTGCGTTGAGTTGCTAATCTGAGGTACTATAGCCCTTTAACGACTACTAGCATTACCTCAGAACTCTGAAAATATAATAACTCTTAAATAAGGTGTCAGAGACGTCGTGGTGTCGTAGGTTTTACAACAAAAAAAGCTAAAAAAAACTCTTTTTAAATAAAAATGGAACCGACTTCACCACTAAAAACTTGAAAATAAATCTAAGGGTAAGTTCATATAACTTGAAGGCGGTGCCATATAATAAACATGTTGTGCTTGGCAATTCGGCACCAAATTAAAATTATATGAACTTACCCTTAGAGTTATTTTTAAGTTTTTAGTGTTGAAGTCGGTTCCATTTTTATTCAGAGTTTATTATGTTTTTCCTCAGTTTGTTAAGGAATCCGAGTGAGTTGCGCTTCCACCTTCGGCCTTATCATAACTTGAAGATTTATTAACCATGGACAAACATTCAGATGAATAAAGATGTTTGTTCTGTGTTGTATCATTATAGTACGTAGGTATATATTTAAAAAAGATTTAACTAAAAAAAAAAATGAATATCTTAATTATTGTATCCGTAATCTAGTTCCCATATTACAAGCTATGCTTAGTTTGGGGCTAGGGCTAATATTTATTTATTTATTTATTTGTTAATATAATATAAACTTGAAAATCAGGTGAGATGAATGTCAAGCAGCTCCCCGTCATATAATTACGAAAAAAAAAATTGACAGACAGTCAGTCAACGCAGGACTTCTCCTAATATATAAAATATTACAATAATAATTAGATTGTACGACGAAAAAGTTGTTGGCCTTCATGTCACCTGGTTTCAAGTTGTGATAAGGCTGACGGTGGACGCGCACTTCACCCGGAATCCTCAACAGTCTGAGGAACTGGCTATGATGCTAGCTAGCGAGGCGAACGTTACAAAGTCCTACCACCAGCCAAATCAAGCACTGACTGAACTGTACTCTAGTGGGAGAACACGGGTGGTATCGGTGGAAATTCCCTTTTTCCTCGACTTTGGTAATTTGTCGACATTTGACACTATGTCGCACACGCAAATATCATCGGTACCTACTTACTTACGTAACTGTAGCTCAATGGTGACGCGCGCACAACGCCACATTTAAATATCGAAGACAACAATAGGTGGTATGGTTGTGTAACTTTAGCCTTCCCGTAATGGGTAACCTAAAAAAATTTAAGATGAAAAAACAAAGTCAACAAACTTGTTTACGGCTTATCTTAACATCACTATGAATAAATAATAATAATAAAATAAATAAATATTACAGGACATCAATATCGCACAACGCCATCTAGCCCCAAACTGAGCATATCTTGTAATATGGGAACTAGATAACAGATACTAGTAGTTTGCCCCGAACGGAGATCTCGTGATGGTCGTCGGTAATAACCACGGAATCTCTCTCAAAAAAACGTAATTAACAAACCTTACTTAGCAAGGCAGCTTTATTCCCCTGAGTGTTCGAGGCTCTCTCTTGTTTGTAACTCTCATTACCTATATGCAAAGCCGTACGTCGAAGTGGGTGGGCATATTACATAAGTGAATAAGTCACCAACCACTTACTAACATGAAAACGTTGATGTATTTTGAAAATTTCTCTCAAAACCGTTGCCTTAGTAGTCGTGGTTAAACCAAAATGGCAGCAGCTTTTTTCTGGGTGTAAACAAAACTGTGAGCATAATCTGTCTGCCAAGCGTGGTGATTATGACGAAACCTTGTAGTTGGAGGAAGTTCTTTCCATAATGTGCTATTTAAATGGGATATGCGCAGTCAAACCCCTTGCATGACATCCCAAAATAAATTCTTGGTTGTTATCAACATCCATGGTTTGGCAACCCTATTGAGTGAATAACAAAAAATATAAAGACCAGTTTAAATTAAATGAAAATGTTTATTATCAAAGTAATTTTACAATGACTAGTCATCGTTAGATATACAATTCACTATTAGGTTCCGAATTCCTCTTATCTTGCACCTTATGATTAACCTTTGCCCCTTTATCCTAAAAACCACCCATAATAAGGGATGAATAAACAAACTTTGAAATCTGCAGTCTAAACCCCCATTTCATATAATATTTCACGTTTTCATAAATTTTCAAGACTTTTTTATATATACCCCTTTTAACCCCTTTTTACCCCATTTGCAAACCTTAAATACAGGGGTGGTTTCAACAAATAAAAAAAGTTAATTGTGAAGACAACCCCCTCTAGCAAGCCTATATCCTACAAGACATATCAAGCGTTTAACCTTTTTAACGCTATTTTGTAAAAAAAAAACCACACCAACACATAACCCTCCATTTTGCTTCGCCGTAGTCAGGTAAAAAACGTAGTATTTTATCCCAATAATACCCTGAATGTATAGGTATTACATTTAAAATAATAACAAATACGTGCATTACTGTTATTTTTAACCTCACTTTTGACATTAAAAAACATAGACTAAGGAAAATAAAAATCCAACATGTTTTGTTTAGTATGGACACTATTGGTATCTTCTGTGATCTTTCCAAGGAATTCGACTGCGTACATTACGAAACATTGATTTCCAAACTGAAATATTACTTTAAGAGTCTGTGATACGTGAATGGCTTAGCTTCAGCGATCAAATCTTCCAAAATACTGTAGCATTTACTTTGAAATTAATACACGTCATCAGGATTGATGCTAGTACAATCGAAAACACGATTACATAAAATTTCCTCGATAGAAGAAAGCCGACTAATTTGTAAGTCTAGTTTGTTTGCGACAAAAATGTTCGCCATTCAATAAAGCATAAATTTATTGAATGCCAATTAAGCCTTGACACTTTGTACAGTAAATAAACATAGTATACAGCAGATGGTCTGTGTCTTGGATTTTCAAAATTAATATTTGTTTTACCGTAAAAAAACAAAATTTAGAAATTCGCGCATATTTCTGTCATCTGGTGGTCATAAGCACCGTGGTTGAGCGCACAGCAATGTCACCTTTATTATTAGTGAACCTTAGTTCGAAACCAGAGTAAAGTTGCGTTAAGTTGCTAATCTGAGGTAGTATAGGCCGTTAAATAGAGAATATGCATTGTTGCAAAAATTCGATAATTTTATTTTACTGTTTTTTTTTGTTATGGCGACAGAATTAGGTAATATGGTGGTAGATAGCCAGGCAGACTTAAACAAAGTCTTACCACCAACCAAACCAAGCACAATATTGTACTACTAAAATGGTCTCATATTAGTCGATATGACTTCGAATATAACAGAGGACTCAATAGCTGAGTATTACCTACCAAAATTATTGTGCCCGGATAAATTATATATAGGTACTAGTAGTTCGCCCCGAACTGAGATCTCGTGATATTTATTTAACCACGTGAGATCGTTTCTCAAACAGAATGTAGGTAATAAAAAAATAAGACCTAAAAACATTGGGTTTTATTTAGCTAGTCACAAAAAAATATAAACATTGTACCTACATTTTTTTTTTTAATGAAAATGAAATCTGGCTGCATTGCTAGCTTTGTCAATTCGCTGGACTAAATAAGAGGCAGCCCTTGGATCACAGGTCGCCTCATTCAAAAACCCCACTAGATTCAGTGAGATGACGCAAGGGTGTCGACACCATCGACGCAGGTAGCGTCGATGTACAGTCAGTACATGTCAGTACACGTTTGTTTGGTGGTAGGATTTTGTTTGAGTTCGCCTGGCTAGCTACCACCATCTTACCTAATTCTGTCGCCATAATAACAATTCTGAAAAACATTTTGTGTTCCGGCATTTAAATGATAAATGATTTATTGATCTGTTGAATCATGGCGGTATAAGTAGAAAGGTCATAATGTAGTAATGGTATCACGGATTCCACCTAGTAGGTATACAGACACTTCCACTTAGTTACACAGCATGCATTATACAAAGTGTTTCACTGAGAATGATCGATTAACATACAATAAAAAACAAATAATTAAAACTAAGTTTTGCTAAGGGCCCGGTCAAGTCCGAAATAACTTAACCCTTACGCGTTTTTAACGGGGCATAAAACGCAGACAACCCTTTAAGTCCTCCGATCGAACCCGGGACCTCTGGATCTGAAATCGGTAGGTTGAACCACTAGACCATAGAGACGGTTAAAACTTCTGATACTAGGTCAAAACAATCACAAACAAAAGTTTTTCGCCAACACCGAACCACTGATCCAATTGAGTTGGCTCAGTAGTCCGGTTGACGTGTCCAACCGAACTACTGAGACTAGACCATGATGTAGATATAGCACACATATATTCTGGATTTGTATCATCGTCTTCGTTACTTATTCCACCGGGGAAGATGACACGGAATTCGTGTCATCGTCCCCGGTACTTGGCCAGGCATAAGTTATCAATATCGCCTCTGTTTGGTTCAGATGATTGATTATGGTATACACCAGCTTGTAATGGTTTTCCATTGCATATGTTACAGATGAATGTTCAAACGCGGCTGCTTTGAGACTGCTAGAGGCGGCCAGGACCGGCGACGTGGAGACGGCCAGAGCTGTACTGGATGCGAGGCCGCGGCTCGTCAACTGCCGCGACGTCGACGGGCGACATTCTACGCCACTCCATTTCGCTGCCGGGTAAGAACTGATTACGACAATCCCATGACCTGCTCGCTCCATTGTAGACTCTCAACATTCCTCCGCCCTAGATATACAGGCCAAAAGCTAACATAGTTTTTTTTTATTCTCATTAGGGGTTTTTGACAAAAATGCCATGAATTCATGAATTATAGTATACAACACAAAAAAAATATATATACAGATTTACTAGTACTTAATGTAATGTTTGTTTCAGTTACAATAGACTGCCACTTGCTCAATTATTGCTACAGAGGGGCGCCGATGTCCACGCTAAGGATAAAGGGTGAGTTCCCATCTCTTTCACTCCCCAATGCCTAGATCTAGATCTATCTAGATCTAGATCTAGACTTATATAATTTGGGCCCTTCTCAAACCACCCTTGGATGATGATGACGATGTTATCATCGTCATCATCATCCTGAAATAAACTTATATTATTTTTATATTATAATTAATATAATAATATAAGTTTATTTCAGGTAACGTAAGAATAGTAGCAATAATAGTAGTATAGTAGAATAGTTAATATATACCTTAAAACTAAAATACATACAAAATAGAACTTAAACTAAGGCACACGTGATGTCGCCGACGTGTTTCGGTGCGGGGATCTCGCGACAGGCGACCCTTGAATCGCCGGAACTTCACCCCTTTCGGCCAGAAAATAGGGATCAGGAAAGTCGAGAGGCGATCCGTAGGAACTCTCACCATAAACGAGCTGAAACTCACATTATGACGAGACTCCAGCTTCTCAACCCTCAACCCCACTCCGGCTTTCCTCTTGACATACTCCACCACCTCTGCGGTCTTCACGTCGTAGTGGACGCGGGACACGTAGATCTGCTCTGATTATGGGTGGATGGAGGCGGCTGAGCTGGAGCAGCTCTTAACGACGGCATTGTGATCACCTGTTCGCTACCAAGCGTGACAGGAAAATCTTCTTAGGCATTTTTTGAATCAGGCAAAGTTTTTCACAAGCTGATAGTGTTTTTTTTTACTGTACGACGGGGACGCGTGTTTCCTACCTAAAAGTAGCCTTCATCTCACCTGGTGTCAAGTTATGATAAGGTGGAAGCGTACTTCACCTATAATCCTTAACAAACTGAGGAACTGGCTATCTTACCTCTAAATGCCTCTAATAGCGCACAATTATTTAATAATTGTTGTTATGGCGACATAATTAGGTAAGATGGTGGTAGCTTACCTTTTTGGTAAAGCCCCTTGGTTGATTTTACGACATCTGTGGGCTGGAATAGTAGATTATTAACCAGGGGATAAAGCAGTGTCTTCTGTCGCGGGTGACGATTTAAATCGCGAGCGTAACGAAGCACTCGAGGTTTACTCCCGGGCGTAGCGAGGGTGTTGAAAACTTAAATCAAGAGCGAAGCGAGGGATTTAAGACGAGTCCTGAGTGTAGCGAGGGATTTAAGTTCACCCAAGACTAAGACAGCTTTATCACCGAGGAAAATACTCTACTTTTCGTACCATTTGCGAAAAAAATAACACAATAATAATATGAGATAAGCATATATGCCTTTCGCACTTTTCCACGTTGAAAATTCTTCATAAGTTTTTAAATCCAAGGAAAATTCCTTGGATTGTGATACCGATGGAATCCGACAATTCACTGTCACTGTCGCTTGATTTAACATCGTAACGTATTTTTAGAACATTAACTTATTTATAAAAATGAATTAAAATAAACTTAACGTTTATGTATTTGAAGAAAACAAAAACGCGGCAAATTCCTAGACTAATATTTTTTTGTTCGAAAAGCAAAGGCATCAAGCTCATACGGCCTCGTTGGTTTTCGTAATTTTATTTAATAATCATAACTGCATAATAAATGCGTATTCCTTTTTCAAAAAGATATATAATGCTTTATATACAAACTCAATGGTGTAAACACAGATGTAGTTCAGTATAAATTTCAGTAAGTATTCCAAATTTAAATCACATTCTCCCCCTAGAGGATGAATGAAATTCAGTACAATTTTCTTTCCCAAACAGGGAACAACAAGATTAACAGATTAAACATGACTATTGTTATGTTCGCTTTTTGAGGGATAGAATGTCACTTTTTTGAGCAAGTGGTACGAAAAGGTAGATTTTTAAGTCACGACTACGGCAACGGTTTTGAGAGTACTTTTCAAAACGACTTCAACCTATGTTAGTAAGGTGTGACTTATTCACTTATTGTTTTTAACAACCCAGGACTAACATTTGTATGATGAATATAGATGTTTGTTCTGTGTTTGGGTGTTGTATCATATCGTACGTATATATTTACAAAAAAGTATTGTATCCGTAATCTAGTTCCCATATTACAAGCTATGCTTAGTTTGGGGCTAGATGGCGCTGTGTAAAATTAATGTCCTGTAATATTTATATTTATTTATTTATTTCTACCCACCTACAATGACGTACAGTCGGTGGTTTGGTGCTTTGCTCCTATTCGGGTTTTGCATAGAATGAGAGTTAGCAAAAAGAGAGAGCCTCGAACACTCAAGTGAGTTAGGAGAGATTGATAAAAAGATTGCTTAAGTGAGGTAAGTAAGGTGTAATTAAAGCACACTTTTGTCGCTTGTTATTAATTTCTATTTAAGAAATAATGTCCGTGGCTAAACAGACATCACGAGATCTCAGTTCGGGGTGAACTACTATTTATTATATGTTGCTTCTACACCGGGAAGGAGACATAGGCTCACTATCCCATAACTCAGTTCCCGTGGGATTGGAATGGGAAGGCAAACATCGTAATTAAAAACTGATTCGTTTTATTTTGCTCCTTCTCTTCATTGGTATAAGATAAAGGTATATCCGTGTACAGGCATCGAATAGAGGTCAGGAGCTAAATAACTTAAAAAATAACATAAAACGTGGGTATAAACGTGGGAATATATATATTCCCACGTTATGGTACGTGTACGTACCACGTACCACGACTAACGCGCTTAGTTGTTTTGAATAAACTTTTGCCGGCGGCTTCGCACTCGTGTTTCCTACCTAAAAGTAGTCTATTTTTTCAACATATATACTTATAAACATAATTAGAGGAATTATACCATAATTATTATCAAAAAACGGGTCTTCATCGCGCGTATCTTTTTATATTCCCGACAGCTGTGTGTGGTCGAAACTGTCGGGAATAAATCTAACAAGCCTCACAGCTCAGTTGGTAGTAGCTCTGCCTTCTGCGCTGTAGGTTGTGGCTTCGATTCCCACCCAGGACAAACATTTGTGTGATGAACATTGCTGTTTGTTCTGTGTTTGGGTGTTGTATTGTTTCATTTCATTTCATTTATTTGCAATCACAAATTGACACTTAGTTATAGACAAGATTTAACAATTATTATAAAATTAAAAGCATATTATATATATCAATTACCATTATGAACAAACATATTACAACAACCAAAAAACAAAAAACAAACCTACCTATAATGAATAACATTAATAACAAAATACAAACTACGCTGTAGAGGGGGCACGTCAATGATAAAATAAAACAAAAAAAATACATCATTCAATTAAATTAAACTATAAAGCATCGATTACTCAAAAATGTTGTCGCATAGGGCTTCATTTAGTGTGTAGTAACTTTTATGAATGAATTTCTTTTACAGTGATCTTAAAACGTATACAGTTTAAAGTTTTTGATCTCATCAGTTAGTAAATTATACAACCTAATCTCATTGGCAGCAAAACTCTTTGAGCTTTTACTAAGTCTACACAGTTGAGTCTGTAGTTTACCTCCATGTCTGGTATTGTATTGTGGTTTGCCGATAATGTTGTGAAATCATGAATATTCATTTTTATGTGTAGTAGACATTGTAAGATATAAACTCCAGTAAATGCAAGAATGTTTAACTGCTTAAACACATTTCGGCACGTGTCTCTCCATTTTAAACCGAGAATTAAACGTATGCTAGGTTTTGCAATAAGAATATTCTATTGGAGTTCACTGCATTTCCCCAAACCAGTATACCATAACTCATTAATCTATGAAAATAAGCAAAGTATACTGACTTAGCTGCCTCCAGACCACAAAACTCTTTTACTTTTCGTATTGCGTAGCAAGCAGAGCTCAAACTTTTGGCCAAGAGACCAATATGCTTATTCCATGTCAACTTATTATCAAGTTCAATGCCCAAAAATTTTTTAGAGAAAAGTGCATACAATTTGACTTATTAACATTAAGTAACAAATTATCGCAAAGAATTGTATGATAAGTATGTATTTACGAAAAAAAAGCATATAAGTATTATACCCGTAATCTAGTTCCCATATTACAAGCTATGCTTAGTTTGGGACTAGATGGCGCTGTGTAAAATTAATGTCCTGTAATATTTTTTATTTTATTGTAATATAAAAAGGTACGCGATTAAGACTCGTTTTTGTTATTAATTATATTTTTTTTTTAATATTTCTTTATTCAATAAAAAGTACAATTAAACTAACTATGTACAAAGGAGTCAGTCAGATTACCTAAGGACCGTTACAAACGGCCTATAGGTAACTCAACTGTTCCAGACCAGTACCAGACGAAAGCGTGCCCAAGACACTGGCTGCATTGCCACGCTGAATAGCTATGCTAATTCGCTGGCCTAATTATAATTGGAGCAACTCAATGTGAGGAGGGCTACTTGCTTGTTCCGTCTCCTAGTTGTATCAATAAAAAGAAAAAAAAAGCTCGGGCCATCTTTGCTCGATGTCCCGGTTCTGTCAATAGAAAGATAAAAGTTTGAAGACGACCCTGGGAAAGATTCGCTTATTGTCTCTAGGTCTAGATTGGTTTGGACTGTGTGTTGATTGAGCCAGTCAATCAGTCTGTCTAGACGATGATTTTATATATATGTAGATTTGAAGGATTTAATTTTAATTGTTGTACGGAAATCACACATGCCTGACAATAGGCAGATACTTTAGGATAATTGTATAACATTTACATCTCAAGAAAAAAACAAATCTACCTAAATACGGCTATGAATAATCAAGTTGTTTGGTTTTATTGTAGGCAGGTGATAATACATTTTACTCAATTTTTTTTGTTCGGTATGTCAGCATTTGACCTTTAGGCTAAACTAGCTCTAGGTAAGTAAGTAGAAAGCACTGGCTCTGAGCACCGAAGGAACGCAGCTTAAACCGTTTTACTCGGTTCAAAAACGAGCTGTAAGAATTGTCGACAATCCCACACTCCCAGTACAAACGTAGTTCCTTTTTCATTTCGATGTGGTAAGTCCGATTCACATGAAATTTTGCGGGTAAAATCGGAAATAAATAATCTGTGTCTGTGGTGCGCTACTTCATCTTAAAACGCAATTACAAAAACTCTTTTCTATATATTTTGGTTTGTATTCGTTTTTAAGAAAAAGTAACTCACCACAGACACTGATTATCCCTTTTCGATTAATGCAAAAAATCTTTTGAATCAGACTTGCCGTTTCGAAATGAAAATGGAACTACGTTTGTATGGGAAAGTGAGCTTACTTGGCCTTCGTAAGTCTCAGGAGAGGCTTTTCTTCCTTGTGTGTGTTCACAACGAAGCCATTATACATTCTAGTCAAGTATATTCATAGGTTGTGTTCTGAGGGAGACGCCTGGACCGATTTGGAAAATTACTTTTTTGTTTGAAAGGGTAGGTATATTTCCAGGAGGTCCCATCGTCTTCAGGTTAGGATCTGATGATGGGATCCTGGTAATACACCCAAATCGCAATGGGGGGTCGTTTGTAGGGTAGACGGTAACAATTCTATCTCAGGCTAAAATCGCCACTAGTTTCTTCAGCTGGTGGTCAAACGTTTGAAATATCACGTATAAAAATATACTTTATGTAGTAGGTATGAGAGTTCAAACATCAAAGAGTTCAATTTTATTAACTGGGGTCGATAAGCATCTACATACCTTACCTTTTTTAATTAGTATTTCTTAAGGTAATGTTTTCAAACACTTCCAATTTGCATATTGAACACTGCGATCCCCAACCCTCCAACCGTGAAGGCAGTGTCAAAACCTGCCTGCGTTGGAATAAGGTTCAACCGTGAGCGTTTGAGGAGTACGAGCTATATTGGCCTATTTGTTATGGGCCTAACCACAACGTCTTATAGCGTACTCGTTTTGATATTAAATAAATAATAAATAAATATATATTACAGGACATTCATTTTACACAGCGCCATCTAGCCCCAATCTAAGCATAGCTTGTAATATGGGAACTAGATTACGGATAAAATAATTAAATACTTTTTTTTTTGTAAATACATACGTACTATATGATACAACACCCAAACACAGAACAAACATCTATATTCATCACACAAATGTTTGTCCTGGGTGGGAATCGAACCCACAGCCTACAGCGCCGAAGGCAGAGTTACTACCAACTGAGCTATGAGGCTTGTAATATTACATTACTTTTGTCTCGTTTTTTCTACGGTGGATATATAGTGACAAAAGTAAAGTAATATCAAAACAAGAATGCTCTAAGAGGTCGCGCAATTAATATCCTTAAAAAAAAAAGTAAAAGAATGTCCTGTTAAATGTTTTTATTATTTCAGCGGGCTAGTCCCACTCCACAATGCATGTTCATACGGTCATTTCGAGGTGACGGAACTCCTAGTCTCCGCCGGGGCAGGGGTAAACGCGGCAGACCTCTGGCGGTTTACCCCATTACACGAGGCAGCTGCTAAGGGGAAAGCGGACATCGTGAAATTACTGCTCAAGGTCTGTGGCTAAGAGCGAGGTAAATTAATTATACCCCTGTAATGTTTGAAATCAGATATTAAAAATATTTTATTGTTGTTTTTATCTCGATAAAAAAAAGTCAACTCAAATGTTTTTGAGAGCATTATGCTGAATAAAATATAAGTGTCAAGATAAATGTTTGGTATTTTCGGTCGAATGTTCGCGTATATGAACTACTGAAGGTTGGTTGTGCAAAAAAATACCAGCATACCATAGTTTAATGCTGTTTAATGATACTTCGTATAAGCATTTTGATGCAATTTGATTCCTTAGCCTGCACCGGGGTAGGGGTAAACGCGGCAGACCTCTGGCGGTTTATACCATTAGAGGCAGCTGATAAGGGGAAAGCGGTCTCTGTGATATTATAACTTAAGTTTGTTCATCAGCCTTAGGGCTGAGGCTTTTTGTAACTTGTAGCTTTAGAAACGCATCGTAGATTCGAAATCCATAACTGAGCTAACTTTGCTCGTGAAATGCAATCAGTTAGGGAACCACTAATTTATGGAATTAAAAATATATTGTTGACAACATAAATGGAACCTGTTGTTGATTTTAACTTTTTTGAATATATTGCTCCTTCTTAGGCCACATCTTTAATTGTTTTACATGCAAGCTGGTGGTCAAACGCTTGACTATCACCAATAAAAAAAAAAGGTTGGTGCTAGTTCAAAGATTTTGGGATATTTTAGCGTCGTCCTAATTGAGTAACGATTTTACGAGCAAGCGATGCGATTTCGTCGCGCGATGCCCAACACCTAGCCTAATGGTAATATAACAATGTTTGTTTGCAGAGTTATTGCTTTTTTGTTTTTTATACGACGGGGAAGCGCTTGGCCTTCATCTCACCTGGTAACAAGTTCAGATAAGGCCGAAGGTGGAGGCGCACTTCACCCGGAATCCTCAACAAACTGAGGAACTGCTATCTTACCTCTGAATGCCGGAACACAACATTTTTTTCAAGAATCGTTATTATGGCGACAGAATTAAGTAAGATGGTGGTAGCTAGCCAGGCGGACCCAAATAAAGTACTACCACCAACCAAACCAAGCACAATATATCGTACTCCCCATGGAAATCGAACCCGGGACCTCTGGATCTAAAAACGGTGGGTTGAACCACTAGACCACAGAGGCGGCTTTCGGGCAGTATCGGTTTGAAAATTGAGATAAGACATATAAACCACATAATATACCCTATAGATCCAGAAATCAGCAATTTGTGTCTACACATATAATCTCATTCAATCTCGTGTGGCGAAATAGCGTCGTTTGAACGTACGATCGTAGCCAATTTGACGCCTGTTAATATTTAGTATACTTTCGTTTCTAGCTTGGTTCTTAAAGTTGTATCCAGGTTACTTAGGTTACTAAGAGACAATCCGTCATTTGAATGCACATTATTGCAGCACGGCGCCGATCCCACTCGGAGAAACAGGGATGGGTTGACGTCGCTACAGCTGGTGCGAGCGGGAGACAGCGATACGGCTGACGCGTTGAGGGGAGACGCGGCCTTGTTGGACGCCGCTAAAAGAGGCGACTTGGCACGAGCTAGGTACACGCAAACATATGTTTTTTTATACAACTTGGAGACTGTGCGAAGCCCATCTGCCGGCGTTGGTCAGATGCATTGCGCACGTAAACTTTTTTTTTTTACGACGGTGACGTGTTTGGCCTTCATCTCGTCAGATTTTTCAAGTTACGATAAGGCCGAAGGCGGAAGCGCACTTCACCCGGAATCCTCAATAAACTGAGGAACTGCCTATCAAACCTCTTAATACAAGACTTGCTGAAATTCAACATAAGTTTTTTAAGTTGCATTTCATTTTTTTGTTAAGCCTCGCGTACCCGGCAACCAGTCCCTTCCATCGAAACAAGGTAGTACTTCCCCGGACGAGCTTTGATGAGAAGATCTATTATTGTAGTAGAGATCCTTGTGAAATGTCAGTCGTAACTTACTAGCTTATGCTCCCGAATAATAGTATACATGTGCCTTTGGGCCTAACAATTTTAACCGCCTCTGTGGTCTAGTGGTTGAACCCACTGATTTCAGATCCAGAGGTCCCGGGTTCGATCCCCAGGGGGAGCAATATTGTGCTTGGTTTGGTTGGTGGTAGAATTTTGTTTAAATCCGCCTGGTTCGCTACCACCATCTTACCTAATTCTGTCACCATAATAACAATTCAAAAATTGTTGTGTTCCGGCATTTAGAGGTAAGACAGCCAGTTCATCAGTTTGTTGAGGATTCCGGGTTCAGTGCGCCTCCACCTTCGGCCTTATCTCAACTTGTTACCAGGTGAGATGGAGGCCAAGTGCTTACCCGTCGTACAGTAAAAAAAATAAAAAAACTTCTGATGTTGAACAATGCATAAATAATGCAAAATTTCAGCCTAATCCGTTTATCTAAAATTATGTGTCAGATTAAGGCCTTTCTAGCTGTAGGCCAGAGTTAGGATGAGGTCTATTATAGAGCATGCTTTCTCAGAAGGCACAGGATCTCATGCACTGATGGAACTCGGGAATGGCTTAAGTAGGGGGGGAGGGGAGGTGGTGCGCTAGCCAGGTTCACGTCGAACCTTGAACCTGCGTACGTTTAGTAGTTCGGGCGTTTGATGGATGTCACAGCGGCTGTTTTTATTTCTAGGAAACTAATAACACCTCAAAATGTGAACTGTCGAGACGCGCACGGGAGGAATTCCACACCTTTACATCTGGCAGGTGAGTGGCGCCGTTTGTGGACTTGTTTGAGATAAAACAAAGATATGACATGCTTTTAAGTTCTTTTGAAATTATTTTTTATGTGATTTAAACCGCCTCTGTAGTTTCGCCCACCGGTGTCCAGAGGTCCCGGGTTCGATCCCGGTGAGACAGAGTACATACAATATTCTACTCGGTTTGGTTGGTCGTAGTACTCTGTTTTTTTTTTTTTTTTTTTCCAGGACATTAATTTCACACAGCCCCATCTAGCCCCAAACTAAGCAAAGCTTGTAATATGGGAACTAGATTACGGATAGAATACTTAAATGCTTTTTTTTTTAAGTGTGTTATGTCTCCACAATCTTACCTAAGTCGTCATAACAATAATTCTAATTTTGTTCCGGCATTAAGAGGTAAGATAGCCAGTTCCTCAGACCGTTGAGGATTCCGTGTGAAGTGCGCAATGTTATTATGATACAAAAATTCACAACTCGCAAGTTTGCCTCAAGCCGAAAACACTCTAACCAATTGAGCAAGCTAATCAGCGTTCAAGCTGAGTTTGGATATCACACCTAATTCTACATTATGATCAAGAAAAATAATAAAATCACTTACAAATATGTTTGTGATCATTTGAAACGTCAAAACGAAAAACAATACGTGTCGACTAAACACGAAACGACCCATGTATTGCCTTTATCCTTATGTGCTGGTCGCGATTTTGAGCAGGCGGTAGATTTGACGTTTCAAAGTGATCCTAAAAATCTTACTGAATAATTGAGTCTGAGTTTGAGTTTGACCAGTGATTCGTGTTATCCCAGCGGGCTACAACAACCTAGAAGTGGCCGAAGCGCTACTAGAAGCGGGCGCGGCGGTCTCGTGCCGCGACAAAGGCGGTCTGGTGCCGCTACACAACGCGGCCTCGTACGGACACGTGGAGCTGGCGGCGCTGTTGCTTCGCGCCGGGACCAACCCTAACGCTGCGGACAGGTACTCACACCGAATTATTTAGCTTATAGCTATTTTTTTATCAGGAATCAGGTCTTTGGCTGCAAGCACATCCATCTTACAATACCGGTACACTTATGGATCCTGTAACTTTCCGTATTGCCACTTGTCTTCGGTTGGGTGCAAGATGAGGCACTGGAGAGATGATGGTAAGCGGCCCGACGGTATGACTCTTGTCCCTTGGGAAATGGGTAGGCCTTTGGTGTGGGACGCTACCTGCGTCGACACCTAGGGTGTCGACGCCATCTCATCTGTCTGGGACATCTGGTGCTGGTGCGGCGGCTGATTCGGCCGAGGATCACAAAAGGCGCAAATATAGTGGATTCGACAGAGCTTACCTATTTGACCTTGGGTCCGTGGGGAGCCGGTGCCCTCCGGGTTTTCAAAAACGTTGCGGGGCTTTTGATTGAGGCAACACGTGACCCAAGGGCTGGCTCTTATTCAGGCCAGCGAATTAGCATAGCTATTCAGCGTGGCAATGCAGCCAGTGTCTTGGGCACGCTTCCGTCTGGTACTGGTCTGGAACAGTTGAGTTACCTATAGGCCGTTTGTAACGGTCCTTAGGTAATCAGACTGATTCCTAAGTACATAGTTAGTTTAATTGTACTTTTTATTGAATAAATTCGCTTTTTTATGTATATTAGTATTGTTGTTTTGTTTTTGTTCTCTTATAGCTGCTAAGCAGACCTACATTATGATGAAACTAATACAAGCCGTTTGTACACCGCCACCCTTGTAAGCCACTGTCTTCTCTGTCCATCCAACGGTTCGCTACCACCATCTTACCTAATTCTGTCGCCATAATAACAATTCTAAAATTGTTGTGTTCCGGCTTGTAGAGGTAAGACAGCGCCTCCACCTTCGGCCTTATCTCAACTTGTAACCAGGTGAGATAAAGGCCAAGCGCTTCCCCGCCGTACAATAAAAAAAAAATGTTGTAATGACACAAAAATGATAATTTGTTTTAATGTAAAAGGTGGGGTTTCACGCCGCTACACGAGGCGGCTCACAAGGCGAGGACGCAGCTGGCTCAGCTACTGGTGAGTAATTCTGACATACATCGCGATACAATCAAACTACAAACATCTATACAAACCACAAACATCTCTACAAACATCTCCACAAACATCTCCACAAACATCTCCGCAAACATCTCTATAAACATCGATTTTTTATATCGTTATCTAGTTATATATATTGGGGTTGGATGGCGTTATCTAAGATATCTAGTTATATATATTGGGGTTGGACGGCGTTATCTAAGATATCTAGTTATATATATTGGGATTGGATGGCGTCATCTAAGATATAATTATTATTAATTAGAATTAAAATTTTAAGTATACATCTGACGGCATTCAATTTAATTAATTATTTGATATAATTATGTAATTTTGTAATGTATGTATTGTTCCTTAGCAGGACCTAGTCGTTTCTAATATAATAACATCTATTATACCAAGCTTCACAAACAATAAATGAATTGAATTGAATTGAATGACCGGCATGCATTGGATGAACTCTAACTACCCCTATATAATCTCTCGAATTACGTACTTCACATAATGTTATATACCTAATGTTAATAATTTTCTCATGTGAATGACATTCTTTGTCTCTTTGAAATGACATGTGTCACTCACACGATAAAATTGATGGATTGGACGAAGGAATCTCTGTATGATGTCACCCCCCCCAGTAATCCCACGTCTTCTTTCTTCCGAATTCCTTTTATTTGTACATTATGTAAATTTGTTAGTGTAAATAACATTAAATTGTAAATAATATGATATATTCTAGCTAGGTACTTCAAATAAGTAATATAAATAAGACTAAAATGAATAATACTTTATCGAACTCCTTATAGTATCACATTAGTGTATGTTTAATAATCTCCAGTCTGTCAAATCTGTCCGCTCCAGTTCAGAATCAATCTTGCACTGACCTTATCTTAGTATGATCCTCCCTATGGACCGTACATATATTTGTTCCCAAACCCCGAGCATCTTTTTGGTTAAAAGTATAGTAAAAACTGACATTGGCAAACTCTTGGGGTTCCCATATGTACCACTGAACACGCCATAAGAAGAAGAAGAAGAACTTTAGAGTACGTACATAGCATTATGTAAATTCCGTCACTCGAGAGATTACAAAGGGGTAGTTAGATGCTCATCCAATGCATCTTGGTGATCTGTTCTTGGTGATTTATCTTCATTCTTCGTCTCTTTAAGATATAAATGTGTTTAAAACGGATTTGGTTGGTGAGCAGCTCGCCCACGGCGCGGACCCGTACCTCAAGAACCAGGAAGGGCAGACAGCACTGGAGCTGGCGGGGGCCGAGGACGTGCGCTCGTTGCTGGCAGACGCGATGACGGGGGCGGCGGGGGACGTGCCCCCCGTGTCGTGCGCCCCCGCGCCCGCCGCCCCCCCGCCGCACCAGCCCGTGCTCATGCCGAGCGGGGACACCGTGCAGCTCTCGCTACCGGTGAGACATCACTCGTGCGGCAGATCCGTAATCGAACTCCCATATCACAAGCTTAGTTTGTGACTAGATGGCGCTGTGTGAATGAGCCAGCAAATCGTTCAACGAGAAAAATATTGAAGTCGATCTGTTACACACATCTGCAAGTAAGCTTAAACGCTTGCTAAGCAATGACTTCTTTTCAAATAATTACTTATAACTTTAATTTAATGTTGCTTTTATGTTTTTCACAATCGCAGTGTGTTTTTGTTGGTCTATTTGTGTGCTGAATATTAATTGGCCCTCAGCACGCACACGCTGGTTTATACCGGTCTGTATTATGTAGTTTTCCCAAAATTTTGAAAAAAAAAAAATGTTTGTTGGTATGTCCAGGTGGTCCCCAGCGACTACTGGGCCGAGGGGTCCCGCGGCAGTCTGGAGGAGGCAGCCGGTAGACCTGCCTCAGCGCTGTCCACTTCGGAGTCCCTACAAACATTCCTGACAAGGTAAATCTCTGCGCTGTAGGTTGTAGGTTCCATTTACATATGAGACAATTGTGTGATAAATCTATTTTCGGTTTGAAACCACCTCTGTGGTCTGCTGGTCTACCAACCTTTTTTTTTTATTGTAAGACGTGTAAGCACTTGGCATTTATCTCACCTGGTTACAAGTTGAGATAAGGCCGAAGGTGGAGGCGCACTTCACCCGGAATCCTTAACTAACCGAGGATCTGGCTATCTTGCCTCTAAATGCTGGAACACAGCAATTTTATAATTGTTATTATGGTGACAGAATTAGGTAAGATGGTGGTAGCTAGCCAGGCGGACTTAAACAAAGTCCTACCACCAACCAAACCAAGCACAATATATTGTACTCCCCGCGGGGATCGAACCCGGGACCTCTGGATCTGAAAACTATATCAATCTATTGTGTAATTCCAATATTACCTTGCTTAAATAATCATGTCTCCTAGTTTTAATATATTTTTTTAAATACCAACCTACTTGTGCAAGCTTGAGTTGTTTGTTAGTAATTTTTCATATTGTAATTATCGTGATTTTTTTTTTGTTAGTGTCGGCTTAGAGCAGCTGGTACCAGTGTTGGAGCGAGAGCAGATAACTGTGGACATTCTGTCGGAAATGTCACATGAAGATTTGAGGGCGATAGGCGTGGCCGCGTACGGACATAGACACAAACTCATGAAGGGAGCTAGGCAGAGTCTGACCTCCGCCTCAGGTGAGTATCCTCCGCGATAATCAAATTCTATTTACGTTATCTCTATTCAGTTCAAATTACATGAAAATCGGGTCATCCGTTCGAGAGTTATGCCGTCACAAACATTGCCACATACATACATACATATAGTGCCGGATTTCCCAACATAACTCGGAGATCGGAAAAAACAAATATTTTTATTAAGAAAATTTCTCCTGTTATGTTTTGAAGTAATATGTAATATAATATAAAAATAGACTCGTGACTTGTTCAGAAGAATTATATTTTTCCATTTGAAAAAGAGAAAACGTCTACTGGCAGCGCCTTAAAAATCTATTCACAGCACACCTGGTTGATGTTACATGATGATGAATAATGCTACCATTTATTTTTCACATTGCGCAACGCTGAGAATCGAAAACAGTTGCCTGCGTCTATATTTCCGCTGTTTTCCCTTAAGTCTTCATGATAGTTAACAAGCCACCTTCTAGGTAAACTCTAAAATACTATCTATGTCAGTTTCTAGATCAAATAAAACAAAAATAATTGATAATGTAAACAAATAAATAGCATACATGCAGACCTAAAATCTATAAACCCACTTAAAAAGTTAATAATATGGAATAAATGATCAATCACCGCCATATATAATTAAAAATCACACACAAATACACCTGTATATTTATATATGAATATATTTTTTAATAGATATTTGAATAACTACCTCATTACTGTTATACTCTTTGAATATTGTTATTAGTTCTCACGTTAACTTGAGAGACAATTACCAACTTCATGGTGTCATCACTCAACCTTGTTCTAAAACGCAACCAACTTCATGATGTCCATGTGCGCGCGCATCGTAAAAAAATCACTCGCCCTTTTTCAAAACGCAACCAACTTCATGGTGTCGCTTCCAGGTGTCGCATGTCGGTGTACGCGCGCATCGTAATATAATCACTCGCCCTTTTTCCAAAACGCATTGTAAAAAAAACACTCGACCTTGTTCTAAAACGCAACCAAGTTCATGGGGTCGCTTTTAGGTGTCAGTGTGCGCGCGCAAAAAAAAAAACACTCATCATTCTATAACTTCATAAAGTATAACTTTTTTTTGTAATTGCATAGAATGGTACGGCGGCACGACGCTCATAGACGTAAACGCGCCGCCCGAAGGCGAGTGCGAAGAAAGCGAGTACGTGATCGTCTGCAGGGAGTTGCAGTCGTCAGTGCGAGCGCACAGGGAACACGCCGGTGGCCGGTTCACGCACTACAACGTGGTCCGGGTATGTACCCAGAGGGGCTATGATGCACCACCTGGGGCCTAAATAAATATATAAATATTACCGGACATTCATTTTACACAGCGCCAAACTAAGCATAGCTTGTAATATGGGAACTAGATTACGGATATAATACTTAAATGCTTTTTGTAAACAGAACAAACATCTATATTTATCACACAAATGTTTGCCCCACAGCCTACAGCGCAGAAGGCAGAGTTACTAACAACTGAGCTATGAGGCTTGTTAGAGCACAACCTCTTTTAGCATTATCGTTTTGATCCTACATTACTTTTGTCTCGTTTTTTCTACACTGGACAGATAGTGACAAAAGTAAAGTTATATCAAAACAATAACGCTATAAGAGGTCGTGGCACCCCCCAGAAAGTTCCTCACGATGACGTAACTGTGATAGAAATGCTCCCTGAGCTGTGAGTTGTGTGTTTCCCATCCAGGACAAACATTTGTGTGATGAATATTGATGTCTGTTTTGTTTTGTTGTTGAGTATGATTATGAATGAATGGAAATACTTTATTACACACCTCTAAAATAAAACTGGATTACTTCATTTTTTTTATTGAATACAATCGGCAGTCTTATCCCTATGAAAAGAAGCGATTTCTTCCAAACTTTTACGGAGAAATATTTATTTACAAAAACAAAAGTATAGAACTATTGTTTCCCTTATCTAGTTCCTACATTACATTATGCTTAGTTTGGGATTAGATAGCGCTGTTTGAATTTAATTTATCTAGAATATTATATTTTTTTGATACTACGGGTAAGTCTTTGGCCTTATCTTGAATTGGTTCTATGTAAGACATTCTAGCAGGTGTCTCAAATGATACAATTGAATTTTTAAATTCAATTATTTATTTTTTTGTTAATCATAAAGATTTGTCTGTTTTTACGGTGTTTTTTTTTTATTGTATCTTGGGGAAGTTTCTGGGATTTCTTTTGATATTTCAAAAAAGTATATATCACCTGTTGCGTAATGTACTTTTTTTACGTAATAGATACAAAAGCTTGTAAACGGACGACTGTGGGCGCGCTACCAGCACAGACGGCGCGAGGTGGCCGAAGAAGCGGGCGCCCCGAATGAAAGGATGCTGTTCCACGGCTCCCCATTCATTCACTCCATAGTGCAGAAGGGATTTGACGAGAGACATGCATACATTGGTTAGTGACTGTGAATTTATTTCGATCTTTATTTAGAGGTTGGATTTTTGTGACAGTAACAGGGTCAGTAGGGAAGGTTACCATAATAGTTACTGGAAAAGTTTCCTAGGACCATCCATAACTTTTTATTTTTGATATATTCTAAACTGCATTCATGGATTGTGGGCAAGAATTTGGTAATTTCAATCGTTGGTAATTTACACATATGATCGATCATATTTCTTATAAGGATCAAAAGTCTCTATAGGACCATTTGGGCTTGCAGACAGTTCCTCAGTCTGTTGAGGATTCCTGGTCAAGTGCGCTTCCACTATCGGTCTTATGACTTGAAAGCCAAGCCCTTTCCCGTCATACAATTAAAAAAAAAGCACAGCGCCAACTACGCCCAAACTGAGCGAGGCTTGTAATATGGGAATTAGATGACGGATAGAACACTTAAATTTCGTTGCACTTCTATTATGTACCATCAACTGTATATATACTGTCCTTTCCATCCTAAGGTTGTCTGGAGAGTCTAAGAGATGTCGCTTTTAAGCAATAAGACCGCCCATTGTTATGTTTACTTTAGTTTTGAATTGTCAATTGTTCTATATGTTTTTGTTGTCCAATAAATCATTCATTAATTCATGCTTAAAACAAACGGAATGTTTGAAGTTTAGACATTGTCATTGTCATTTGATGATGTGTATGTTCAGGCGGTATGTTCGGCGCGGGTATTTACTTCGCGGAGCACTCCTCCAAGTCGAACCAGTACGTGTACGGATTCGGAGGCGGCTCAGGCTGTCCGGCGCACAAGGATCGCAGCTGTTACCTCTGTCACCGGTGAGCTTGACTACTGTTTTTATAACAGAAAGAAAAAAAATTATAATAGTGAGTCTTTTAGAAACTATCGCGATTAGAACACATTATTTTTATATTTTATATTTTACTTCCCAGCGCCGATATTCCGACGTATCGGCAGCGGAATAGTGAAGTTCGCAGTGCATTTTCTTTTTACGGTTGAATTTTGACCGCTTTGGCTTTTAGTGTTCAAAAAAAGTGGTAAAATTTTTGTTTTTTTAAATTCACAGACAAATGCTCCTATGTCGCGTGACTTTAGGCCGCGGCTTCCAGCTGCTGTCCGCTATGAAGATGGCGCACGCGCCGCCCGGACACCACAGCGTGGCGGGCCGGCCCAGCAATGGCGGCCTCTTTTACCCGGAACATGTGGTTTATAGAGGGGAGCAGGTAATACACAACACACTGCCGGCCGCGGCTATAACTAACCGCCTCTGTGGTTAGTTATAGTAGGCTAGCTACCAACATCTTACCTAATTCTGTCGCCATAATAAGAATTCTTTAAAAAAAAAATTTTTGTGTTCCGGCATTCAGAGGTAAGATAGCCTGTTCCTCAGTTTATTGAGGATTCCGGGTGAAGTGTGCCTCCACCTTCGGCCTTATCTCAACTTGTTACCAGGTGAGATGAAGGCCAAGATAGGAGATCTCAGTTTCAAATCATAATGTTTTCTTTGTTCCAGGCATATCCGGAATACCTGATAACTTATCAAATAGTCAACTCGGAGACGACGGGCGAAGTGTGAAATCTAGCAAGCGAGTACTCTCCGTCTGATTTTTTAAAAGACTTAATACAAAACATTGCCCCCCCCCCCCCCCCTCTAAGCCAGCTCTTAGTAAAAAGTTAGTCAAGTGATTACGATATATTTTTAATGTTCGGTCAACAAGAAAAATCTAGATAAATAGTTATTTGGTCAGCATGTAATTTGAACTTATGGTGAATAGGTTAGGTTTTTGTTTTGCAACCTGAAATGGCTCGAAGGACCATTGATTCGAACGTGCATTGAATATGTATTTCAATCCTTTTTTTGTTATAACGATATTACAATAAACATTTCGGTTGAAGTGTATCAGGTGAATGAAATGGAATGAATGAAAGATTGAGAATGAAATGATTTTAGATAAGCTTCAATTGTTTGTTTTCGCTATCCATTACTAGAGGGCGCGCGTATACCGTCTTGACCACTTGCTTAACTCACTTTGTCTGCTGACAAAATACTACTACTAATTTAGCTGACCGCTTAAACGATAGCCAATTGTTAGTCTATTTTGCGTTTTAACATGAAATATAGCTGATTTTTCCGGCTAAAGACGAGCTGTTAGAAAGTAGTCACTGTTGAATAGATTCCTGAAGCTATGTTCGTATTTGTGGTGGTGCGATTTTCATTTCGAAAATGATGTGCCAAGCTATTTTATAGATCTAGAATTATAAGGTCTAACACCCATACGATTTTGCCTGTAAATGTCGTGCTAGGTGACACGAAATCTAAGTAGTGAGGGAAACGTGCAACATTTTTACGATGAAATGTATAACCTATGTGTGCGTGAGATTGATATGTTTTATATATCATACCTCGCGTTCAATTTTGTTTCAGTCAAAGACGTAATTGAATTTACCAACTAATATAATCAACCAATTTACTATATTTTTATATTACAGTACATTTATCACACAGCGCCATCTTTTTTTTTTTTTTTTACGACGGGGGAGCGCTTGTCCTTCATCTCACCTGGTTACAAGTTATGATAAGGCCGAAGGAAGCGCACTTCACCCGGAATCCTCAACTAACTGAGGAATTGTATGGACCGAGTTTATTTACCGTCGTACAATAAAAAAAAAACTAAATGATAGCAACGATATCAGAAACCTAATTCTAGTTCGCAGCTGTAGCAATACAGACGAATTCAGATACTGCTTTGTTTGGAAGATGGCTAAAAGTAAAAACGCCTGTCTCTATTATTTGTAAAAAAATAACAGTATTTTTAGAATGCAATGTTTTCAATAATTAGTAATTATTAAATTGGTTACCTAAATATTACAATTTCGTGTAGCTTACTGATTGGCTGACGAAGGCACAAACCAGAAGTCCTAGTGACTTGAATTCCAGAGCAGCCTAGAGTAACTCTTGTAGTGTAGGGGTGCACCATGTAAGTATTTTGGGAAATTCCTACAAAACGAAGCCTTGTATGTTTCACTATCTATATAAGTAATTGCTCGTCTGGGATCACTGAAATTGAACTGCTGTGTATCTCCGCCGTGCTTGCCAATCGTGGAGGTGATATCAATACCTTTCAGTTTTGAATGAAGCCCATGTCCAACAGTGGTCAGTTCATGAATTATTCGTTGCGAATCGTTGGAGTGAGAAAAGAAGATAAAAAATCAAAATATTGAGGCTATCTATTTGTTGTGATTGCTTTTAATTCTATTTCAGTAGTACCTCTCATACAATCGTAGTATGTCGTTCATTCCGAAATGATTCGTCCTATTCAAAGGAAATTTTGTCGGTATAATTACTCTCTCTAAAAAAATATACAATTTTAAATATATGGAAAATAGTTTACTATGCCATTTTCAAATGAACGATAAACTACGTGTGTACTGGGGATCAAGAATCAGCGGCCTTCGAGGCCTTCCTATACATAAATAACAAAAAGTAATTCAAACTGTAATATGTTTATATTTATTCAATGTGATTCAGACAATTTCTTGTGATGATGATAAAGACAAGAATGACACAATATTGAATATTGATTATCAATCATAAATCCTATTATAATAAATGCATAAGTTTGTCTAGATGTTTGTTAGGTTCTCCTTCACGCTAAGAAATAAACGGAATGAGCTGAAATTTTTCTCAGATATTGTTTTAGCCCGGAAATAATGTACCGGCTTTTCATCCGGTACACAGAAGCTAGTAATGTCATAATAATTATATGATACATTTTATAGTACAATCTCAAGGCAGGCTATAGACTTCCGGTTTAAAACCATAGCATTTTAATCAAAATTGGTTCAGCCGTGATAAGATGCGTTTGTATATTTTTGTAAATTGGATTTTCTGTGAAATCTGATTAGTATTGTTAATTTTCACTGTGGTTGTGGCTGAACCGATTATGATGATTTTTCGATAAAATTCCTATGTCCTACCCCTGTGGGTATGGCGTGAGTCTATGTATTGTAGGATTAATGTTAAGGTATTCGATGATTTAGTATTCATCCGTACATTCAGGTTATTATAATGTAATGAGCGATTTTGTATGTTACAGTTTTTAGGATATAAATAAATTAATACAATTGAATTGAATATTTTATTTAACAATTAGTTTATATAATCTAAGGGCTCCCACTCACTTAGCGACCGTGGTCGCGTAATATGCGAGGTGGCTTAACTTTAAATACTCGTTTTACAGTGTTGAGCAAATTGTTGCTTCAAAACACATATTTAATTTAAAAAGTGGAATTCGCTACTACATTCTACATCTAGTGTATTTTTTTTTATACTGAACATTGAATTTTAGAAATATTCTTGTTACCAGGTAGATTAACCTGTAAGGTAGTGATGCAATTCCCTTTTTTGAGTCCACGACTGTTTTAAAGCAACAATTTTACCAAAATCCATATCGCGCGTACATAACTTACTAGAAATAAACGCGTACTTAATGCCGAGGAACAAAGCTCTGTAAAATTATCTACATCTACTATTTAAGGCATATAATGTGTATTAAGTATATAAATGCGCTAGGAATCTTGGCTAATTTGGTATCCTAGAAGAGTATTTCTTGCATGATTAATAATGTATATTCCTGTGAATAACGAACTAAAACCATAAGGGATCAAGTACCGCTCGTATTATATATATTTAATATATTCATATTGTAATTATATATTGATTCAGGTCCCCCGTCATATTGATATGTGAACAAGTGACCCGTTGCCCCGTGGGAACAGCTATCCGGAATAGTTTCCCTTGCGGCATACACACACACATGTAACTAAACAAGAATTCAGGTCACCTGTCATACAAATCTAAGCACATGGGTTCAGGTCCCCCGTCATATTGATATATGAACAAGTGACCCGTTGCCCCGTGGGTACAGCTATCCGGAAGAGTTTCCCTTGCGGCTTGCACACACACATGTAACTAAACAAGAATTCAGGCCACCTGTCATACAAATCTAAGCACAAGGGTTCAGGTCCCCCGTCATATTGATATGTGAACAAGTGACCCGTTGCCCCGTGGGTACAGCTATCCGGAAGAGTTTCCCTTGCGGCATGCACACACACATGTAACTAAACAAGAATTCAGGCCACCTGTCATACAAATCTAAGCACAAGGGTTCAGGTCCCCCGTCATATTGATATGTGAACAAGTGACCCGTTGCCCCGTGGGTACAGCTATCCGGAAGAGTTTCCCTTGCGGCATGCACACACACATGTAACTAAACAAGAATTCAGGCCACCTGTCATACAAATCTAAGCACAAGGGTTCAGGTCCCCCGTCATATTGATATGTGAACAAGTGACCCGTTGCCCCGTGGGTACAGCTATCCGGAAGAGTTTCCCTTGCGGCATGCACACACACATGTAACTAAACAAGAATTCAGGTCACCTGTCATACAAATCTAAGCACAAGGGTTCAGGTCCCCCGTCATATTGATATGTGAACAAGTGACCCGTTGCCCCGTGGGTACAGCTATCCGGAAGAGTTTCCCTTGCGACATGCACACACACATGTAACTAAACAAGAATTCAGGTCACCTGTCATACAAATCTAAGCACAAGGGTTCAGGTCCCCCGTCATATTGATATGTGAACAAGTGACCCGTTGCCCCGTGGGTACAGCTATCCGGAATAGTTTCCCTTGCGTCATACACACACACATGTAACTAAACAAGAATTCAGGTCACCTGTCATACAAATCTAAGCACAAGGGTTCAGGTCCCCCGTCATATTGATATGTGAACAAGTGACCCGTTGCCCCGTGGGTACAGCTATCCGGAATAGTTTCCCTTGCGTCATACACACACACATGTAACTAAACAAGAATTCAGGTCACCTGTCATACAAATCTAAGCACAAGGGTTCAGGTCCCCCGTCATATTGATATGTGAACAAGTGACCCGTTGCCCCGTGGGTACAGCTATCCGGAATAGTTTCCCTTGCGTCATACACACACACATGTAACTAAACAAGAATTCAGGTCACCTGTCATACAAATCTAAGCACAAGGGTTCAGGTCCCCCGTCATATTGATATGTGAACAAGTGACCCGTTGCCCCGTGGGTACAGCTATCCGGAATAGTTTCCCTTGCGTCATACACACACACATGTAACTAAACAAGAATTCAGGTCACCTGTCATACAAATCTAAGCACAAGGGTTCAGGTCCCCCGTCATATTGATATGTGAACAAGTGACCCGTTGCCCCGTGGGTACAGCTATCCGGAATAGTTTCCCTTGCGGCATGCACACACACACCTTGAACTGGCCCGTCGCTTGCCCGGTTTTGTTCACAGACATCGCTATCGGCAGGTACCTGAAAATGACGTTAAATTATTAAAACGGTTATACCAATTACATTAATCAAATTATAAAAATACTTATCAAACGAAAACCGATAGATTACACAAATTCACATATCATTAAATTAATAAAATACACAACCCAGTACAGTAATAATATGATGTGTTTAATCGATTCATATAAATTTACGAGTTTAATAAATTCTGCCTTAAAGTCTATTTGAGGCTAGATGCTATTAACCGCCTCTGTGGTCTCGTAGTTCAACACATCGATTTCAGATCCAGAGGTCCCGGGTTCGATCCCCAGGGGGAGCAATATTGTGCTTGGTTTGGTTGGTGGTAGGATTTTGTCCACCTGGCTAGCTACCACCATCTTACCTAATTCTGTCGCCAATATAATAATTACCTATCTAAAATTGTTGTGTTCCGGCATTCAGAGGTTAGATAGCCAGTTCCTCAGTTGAGGATTCCGGGTGAAATGCGCTTCCTTCGGCCTTATCAAAACTTGAGACCTTGAGATGAAGGCCAAGCGCTACCCCGTGTTATAAAAAAGAGTAAATAAAGATACCCCTACTTTGTGATGGTACCAACCTAACATCGATATAAACGCCTTCCTTCCCACTCAGCACCACCGACCCGTTAATGGACCGGATGTAGATATCCTGGTCCGCCGTCCAGAACAGCTCCTTGGACTCCATGTGGGTGCCCTCCGCCCCTCGCAGGTGAGTCGACGAGTCCGAGTGGAGAGTCAGGTCTTCGTCGACGGGCGCGGTGATGCGCTTCGTTGATATTTGCTGTTGGAACAAGTCTTTTTTACCGACTTCAAAAAAAGAGGTTCTCAATTCGTCGGAATTTCACACGCCTGGACCGATTTGTTAAATTATTTTTTGTTTGAAAGGGTATATACCTTCACGGGTGGTCCCATCGTCATCGGGTCAGGATCTGGTGATGGGATCTTGGAGAAATCGAGGAAACTCATTAAATATTATGGGCACACTTGAAGCGATTTCGGTATTTTTAGGGTTTATTACTTTAAAAGTAAGGAAAAAACAGACCCTTTATAGGATCTGTCTGTCCGTCCATCTCTCATCAAAATAATTGGAAAAAAATACGACATGCAGGTAAACGAAATTGTAACTATCATATTATTCTTTGGAAGTCGGTTTTCTTTTTAGTTTTTAAAACGTAATTACATATTTAAAGATATAAAAATATACTTAGAATTCACAAACAATGGACAACTGAAAGTTGACGGTAACCTTTCACAGGAAATAAAATGGATACATGACAAAAATCAGTCGACACTTTATGCTAGCAAACCCCTTCCTTGCGACCAAGTTAGGTTTTCTTTAGTGGCCAGTACTTTTTTATGAATTGTCACAAATAAGTTGAAGTAGTTTGATTGCTCCGTAGACTTTGTTGTGTAGTGTACCTATTACCCAAGGACCGTTACAAACGGTCTATAGGTAACTCAACTGTTCCGGACCAGTAGGAGCAGACGAGGCCCAAAAAACTGGATGCACTGTCACGCTGAATAGCTATGCTAATTCGCTGGCCTAAATAAGAGCCAGTCCTCGGGTCACGTGTCGCTTCCATGAAAAGCCCCGCAATATTTTGGAAAACCCGGAGGGCACCGGCTCCCCACGGACCCAAGGCTTCGACCCCAAAAGGCTCAAATAGGTAAGCTCTGTCGAAACCACTGTATTTGCAAAATTTGTGTTAAGAGTTTATAAATACCCAGAAAATTTGATTTTAATTCTGTTTTTAGCAGGCACAAGTTATTGCAATTTTGTCAATCATACTACCTACTTATAAATAGTCGAATCACGGTCCAACAAAAACTCTTTGAATAAATCGTATCGGATTAGAAAAAATCAATCATCTTGTCGCACTGATGACTAATGCCTCGTAGGCCACTTTACTCACCCTCGCGTGCAAGTTGTTTACAGCGTCGGGCACAGTGCATTGCGCCATCGAAGACTGCGCGGTGCTAAACATTATCTGCAAAAGAAAAACAAACGTTTTACACACCATAAGACAATTTTCAACCCAAAATTCAACGTTGACGAAATAAACGTGGAACTCACTTGGTAGGGAGAGACCGAGACCGAGACCGGGGACAAAAGTAACAGATTGTACTCCATGCCGTATTTAAACACATAACATACATACAAGCTGGATTTATGAGACGGGACATCAAGGGCAGGTCCCTTTACCATTATTATTACAGGAAAACGTTCCTAGGAGATCATCCCCAATATATTGTACTCCCCATGGGGAGTACAATATATTGTGCTTGGTTGGTGGTAGGATTTTGTTTAAGTCCGCCTGGCTAGCTAACACCATCTTACCTAATTCTGTCGCCATAATAACAATTCTTGAAAAAAAATGTTGTGTTCCGGCATTCAGAGGTAAGATAGCCAGTTCCTCAGTTTGTTGAGGATTCCGGGTGAAGTGCGCCTCCATCTTCGGCCTTATCTCAACTTGTTACCAGTTGAGATGAAGGCCAAGTGCTTCCTCGTCAATAAAATAATAAAAAAACATACTTTTTGAAATATTCTGAACTGCATTGTTTTTGCACTGATTTTGGAAAAAATGTGCAGACGGCAAGAAAATTATAATTTTGATGACAATCTATATTGGGCTGTTGATGTGACTGTAGAAGAACAAACGAAAGGGAAGAAATATATCTCTGCCTACCCCTCAACAGCACCAGAGGTCGTACTATGAAAAAGAACTTCTGTCATTTTTGTATCGAAAAACGTGCAACCCGTCATGTTTCGTTTTTCGTATTAGACCTTCTGGGTCGAGGGTTAGCCTACGTCGTAACAACTGACCTCTCCCGTGGCCGGGTCGCGCAGCTCCAGCGAGCTGACTCCACGAATGAACACCCCTGACGTATTCATCGTCATGCGAGTGTCGGAACGGGACATCCTGTACCAAATTCATTCATTCATTACACATAACGCCACTATCCTTAATACTAATCAAATCTTGTAATATGGAAACTACATTACGGATTGAATATTAATGGGTTCTTTTTATCAATTAATCTACTACACTTAACCCTAACATCTAGAGGTATAATTATCACATAAATGTTCGTCCCGGATGGGAATCGAACCCAACACCGACAGCGCGGAAGGCAGAGCCAAATATATGGGTAACGAATATTTATTCTCATTAAGAAGTTTTTACAAACCGAAAAACCAAAAAGTCCATTGGTCGTCTGAACTCGCAACCTCCGAATCGGAAGGCGGGCCCATCCATTATAACTATTAATTGGCACGTAGGTAGGTACTTTCTGTACGTAATACACTGTAATTGTGTAAGGCTTGGCTTGCTACCACCATCTCATTCAGCATGTAAGATAACCAGTTCCTCAGTCCGTTGAGAATCCCGGGTGAAGTGCGCCTCCACATTCGGCCATACCATAGCTTTACACCAGGTGACGGTGAAGGCCAAGGGTTTCCCCGCCGATCAATTTTTAAATAACCAAAATACCGTGTCTGCAGATTGAAGACCACAGATCCATTATCGCTGGAGATCGCCATGGGTTCGTCTCTGAAGCTCTCAATGAGACCGTCTCGTTTGTAAACGTGATCCAAATCGGTCGCCCCGAAGAACTTTATCGCATTATGCTCGGGTAGGAACTCCATACTTTCCAAACCTGAAAATTAATTACCCTATAGAGCTTCCGACTTTAAGGTTTAAACTTCTGTGATTACAATAATTATGGTGTGAATGAATGAACAAGAATGTGGCCGGACATGTAAATGAATGAACAAGAATGTGGTCGGACATGTAAATGAATGAACAATGATGTGGTCGGACATGTAAATGAATGAACAATAAAGTGGCCGGACATGTAAATGAATGAACAAAAATGTGGTCGGACATGTAAATGAATGAACAAGAATGTGGTCGGACATGTAAATGAATGAACATGAATGTGGTCTGACATGTAAATGAATGATCAACAATGTGGTCGGACATAAATTAATGAACAAGGATATTGTCGGACGCGCGAGCAAAAGTGACTTTTGCTCGCGCTCTTTGATTCCCAAGGATGACTGCGTGAAGGTAAACTTGGGATGAAAGTCGTCCGTTTCCTTCGGCTGTAGAGAGTGCGTGGAAGAAGAAAAAGTTATTCTCTCGGCCTATAAAGTAAAGATGTTTAGTATAAGAGAAATAGAAAAGATTTCCTACCATGACCAAGCCTCAATACTGCTAGAATGGTGAATGTGAGAATCAGGTTCCCAATAGCGAGTATCAACAGCAAACACACAAGGGTCCAGAACGCGAACGTTTTCCTCCCTCTATGAACCGCCTTAGTAACATCATTCCCATTTTTATCCGAATAGTTCTTGATTCCAGTCTTGAATTGGCTATGTGTAGGTGTCTTCGTAATTAGAGCTTTTTCAGCGCGATTACGCTCAAGCGTTTCGTCCGACATAGTTTCCGACGTAGGGGAAACTCCGCGAAGGCCGTTCAACATATCGCACTTTGTTTATTTCACGTTTTCAGCGTAGAAACATGAAAATTATAAATAGCACACCAAATATTTCACTGATGTCAATCAAATTATCGAGCGAGAATCTGGTATTCTCATTGGTCCAATTTTATAGGCCTGAATACCTAGTTTTTGGCCAAACAATGAACTTGAAGCCAGCTTCAATGACTGATCGTGTAAAAAGCAGATTTTAAATGTTTTTTTGTGTTCTGTGGCTGTTTGTTTGCTTGCTATTGCTTTTGCCAGTAATGACAAAATGATAAAGTGAAACTTTGACATTTTGCTTTTGCTTTGTAATCATGGCGTCAGAGCGTTACAGTTTTTCTCTTACAACATTTAGGTAAAATAAATTATTTACACCTTCCTGAGTGATTTAGAATATCAATAACACTTCTACAATAATGCTTCTATGTATTCTGGTGTTCCGCGATGGTAGAATCGCCGTAAATAACGAGTTACAGTGCGTTGAACTTCTCTGTAGACTTGTCTTGTAATTATTGTAAATATATTTGTGTTTCCGCAGTCCTTCAGGAAAATTGGTTCAAATCGAATATGCGCTAGCCGCTGTAGCTGCCGGCGGCACCTCCGTCGGTATCAAAGGTAAAATATAGCTCATATTGCTTGTAGGTTAGATTGGCGTCCTTTAACTTTTCTAGCACTACCTATAGTCATTTTATAAAGTTATGACTAACTGCCGCTGCCGTACGTAACACCCCATACCTAGTTGCAGCTTTTACCTATCATATCCAAATAAAAAGCACCAAACAATTATTCATAAAGTGCCATGTCATACCTCATAATGTGTATGAGGTAGGAATAATCTTACAAAGGCTTTTCAAAGCTTTGATCAGTATCTGATACTTTCAGCATCAAATGGAGTCGTCATTGCTACTGAGAACAAACACAAGAGCATTTTGTATGATGAGCACAGCGTCAATAAGGTGGAAATGATCACTGGACACATTGGTAAGATTAATTTGTTTGGAATAATTTGTACAACCTGTATTGATTCCATCCATTATCACTACCTACTCTGTTTAAATATTGTAGTCTGCCAAGAATACCCCCAAAGTAATGCTCAATTTCAATCTCCTTTACAAACATAGTTTGCTCTTAAACTGAATGCCAAACATCACAAATTTCACATTATCTTCCGAAATTCCAATTATAGACTACTCTGATAATAAGAGGTAGCTTGCTATATAAATTTGATGGATCTACAAAGATCACAAAATAAAGTAATAAAACGACTATTCAATTACGACTTCCTAGCACGGACTATAACTTTATATAGTAAAACAAACTGAATCCGTCTCAAACATTCACATTATAGTACATGCATTCTGGGTAAAAAGATCATTGACAAAACAATTAAATCAAATCTTACATTCACAGCCAAAAAAATAGCTTAAGAATAAAAACAAACTTTATGTATGTCCATCTCGAATGGATTTCGAACATATACAACATATGTAAATTGAACTAATTAACTACTAGACAATAAGATGTTAACTACTTTATATCTCATACTAAGAGAACTAATTATAAGTTTTTTTATGAGAAATAACTCTTTAAACAGATCCTGCTGTATCTGTATTCCAGGCATGGTCTACTCGGGAATGGGTCCAGACTACCGTTTACTGGTGACTCAGGCCCGTAAGATGGCACAGCAGTACTATCTAATGTACCACGAGCCAATACCGACCGCTCAGCTAGTGCAGCGAGTGGCTACTGTTATGCAGGAGTATACACAGTCAGGGTGAGCTATGATAATTTCACAGACTTAGATTTACAGTGTGTTGCCAGGCTGTCTGTGTTTAAGGAATTCCACTTTTGGTGGAAAATCCACTTTGTAGATGTTTCATTTTGTTCAGCACATTGATTTGCATCTACCATTATCATTAAATACTGGTAATTAATGAACTCCTTGTCCTTTTTTTTTCTGAACCAGTACAATCTTGAAGTCTTCAAGTCAGATACCTTTTAGATAAGCATGCTTATTTTAAGGCCACATCTAAATTTTTTTTCAAATGAGCTGGTCAAATGCTTGTCTTACAGCAATAAAGAAAACACTAACCATAAATAGCGCCCCGGCTTATGCCGTATTGTCTGATTATTATAGCAAATTCCATTTTTTCTCTTTTCTAAAAAATGATTGGTTGATGCAGTAGGTACAATTTTTTATTGTACCGGGGTAGTTCTTGGCCTTTGTCTCACCTGATTTTCAAGTTATGATAAGGCCGAAGCTGGAAGCGCACTTCATCAGTCATATCTCAACCACTAAGCAACCACTAGTTATAATAAAACTTGGTAATTTCCAGTGGAGTCCGTCCGTTTGGGGTGTCTCTGCTGATCTGCGGCTGGGAAAACGACAAACCGTACCTGTTCCAATGCGACCCGTCTGGCGCCTACTTCGCGTGGAAGGCAACAGCTATGGGGAAGAACTTCAACAACGGGAAGACTTTCCTTGAGAAACGGTAAGAATATTTCTGGAGCTAAAGACCCTGAGCCGTTGTGCGATCACAGTTCAAAAATCTGCCTAGCAGAATTGTCCATAATTCTAGCTTCAGAAATTACTAACTTCAATGCACATTATTACTACTCCCTTATAAGGATGATCACCACAGCCTTTTCACAAGGCTTCGCAATATGCGAATATATCTCTCGCAGACTAAATCATATAGATGTATGTTGGTCTCCTTTTCGTTTCGTAGAGCAAATCACAGCGGTGCTAAGAAGTTTCGCTTCAAAAACATAATTAACCTTAATCTATGGCACTTGAAAGTACATTTTGATTTCTACAGATACACAGAAGATTTAGAACTAGATGACGCAGTGCACACCGCAATCCTAACACTAAAAGAAGGCTTCGAAGGTCAGATGTCGTGTGACAACATTGAAGTCGGCATTTGTGACGCTGCCGGGTTCCGTCGGCTGGAGCCCGCTCACGTTAAGGATTACCTCGCGAACATCCCTTAATCTAACCCTAATTGTTATTCTTTCAAATAAACTTTTATGATATATTGAGTGTTTATTTTGTTGTTCCTAACTTTTGATCGGGATTAAAAGTAAAGATTAAAAGTTAGTTCATATTTACCGGGGTCTATGATCAACTACCGCGTAAGTTTCGAGTCATGTGATGTCGAGTCGTACGCGCAGTACCGGGTTTAGTCGCCGTAGCAGTCGGTATACTCGCTCTTTTATTTACCCTTATCTTTAGCTACGCCAACGTACATAAGAGATTTCGCGGTGTTCATCGTTAGCCGTAGGTAGGTCATAATTCTATACTTTTTGGGTAGGTAATTCATAGAGCCGTGATGGGTTCCAAAGAATATAGTTTTTTTTTTGTAGCGCGTTTGACCACCACTACCATCCTTTATACCGCATTTATATACTACGTAACGTAGTATATAAATTCCTTGCCACAAGTGCACACTTGAAAAACAAGTAAAGGTGCACGCTTGTCCAAAAGATATTTTTCTTTCTGAACTTAAACCACGAGATATATACTACGTTTATTGATAATGGATGGTACGAAGCATAGAGTATACAATACTTTTTTTTAAAGAATAAGACTTTGGAGTGTCAGGAGTCCTGTTCAATTAGCAAAGAGTTATTAACAGTAGGTAACGTGGTCTCTGACGCATAGAAAAATTTTACTGTCTAAAGCCAAAGCTAAAAAGCTCTGACGGAGCCATCATTTCAAATATTTTAGTTTGGACTATGCAAAAATCCCCATGAAATTTCGATATCAAAAATATCCTCGGGTCTTATTCAGACCCATTCAAGCAACAAAATGAAGCGGGACATTGGAACAGTAACGTTATACAACGATAGTTATCTGGAGGAAACCGTCGAAGGCCGCTACAGCAGATGTAGGCTTCTGAACACCATACAGCACATAGATATCTTTGGGAAATTCTGTTCAAATTACGCCGAACAGAAGGCCAAGGCGTCTATAAGCATGATATCTACTACATCTAAAAATAGCTCAGATCTATCTTCTATCAAGAATGTAGACTCGAAGTTAAGCAGGTTTTCAACATCGACGAAGACGTCAGGGCTGTACCCAGGTCATGATATCTTAGGGCGGAAGCGGAAAAAGAATATAAAGAACAATAACTATGTATTCGGTGCTTTCGTCCCAAGATGAAGTTTGATGAGTGAAGTAAAGTTGTCCTGTCCTGTGATTTTGTCTTTTAACAAAGCATCACTTTTTTGGAAGTGCTGTTACCGTAGGTACCTACTTCAGCATAATACACACAAAATAATCTAGGTTATGCCTACCTATGCGATATAATGACCGTGACAACGCGTGAGATGATGACCCAAGGGTTGGCTCTCTTTACCACCAACTAATTATTTATTGATATTGTTACAAGATGGCTATAAGTCTATAGAAACCATAGGAACCCTACCGCGAGAATTTCCCTAAAAATCCTTTCTCAACACCCTTGTTCTTCCCCCTCGTTCGTTTTCTACACCTCCAAATTTCAAGTCAACACTATCCGTAGCGCGCGGTGGTGCGTTGTAATTTAACTCGGTCGCGCCTAGCTATTTTATATTCCATATAAAAAAATACATACAATTACACTCAGAAATAATAGTACAATTTGAAGGGAAATATAAATTTATTAAAGATCTTTGTCATAATATAGTAAAGCTTAATCTACGCAGCGACGCCGCCATCTTGGACCGGGTCTTCTGAAACAATAAACATAATTATAAGCAATCATCGTTGGGTATATTTTGCTGGTTTTGTTTCACCATAGGCACTAAATCACAAGATACAAATTTCGTAGTTAGGTTTTAGGTTGGCTCTTTAGTCGACTGGCCCCGCTCGAACTGGCCCCTCGAGTCCAGTTGACCTAATGCATGTTTTGAATTGGTTAACTGGGCCCGCATACAGGATTTGTTATTATAATAGACGAGAAGAAAAGTGTTTCAACTAGATAAAGCTTTTGCTTTAAATACCTACCTACCTAAAGTAAAAGGTAATATATAAAGTGAATATTGTCCCTTACTGGGTAAGTCTAGCACAATTAGGATTTTAAACCGACATCAAAAAAACGAGGAGGTTCTCAATTCGGCATGTTTTTTGTTTGTTTGTTACTCGATTACTCCGCCAATTCGGAATAGATTTTGATGATTCCTGTTTGTGCTTTCATAATTTCAAAACATCCTTCAGCGAGTTCCTAAACAACGCACATAGTTTCATCAAAACCTAGTCTCAATTGCGCTATCAATGATGCTAGAAATCGCCAATGGTACTTATGAAACTGGGAAGGTAAATGCGTTTAGGATATTTAAGTCACTATATACTAATAAACTAACTACGACCGAAAGCATGAAACTTACAAGGGTAGCATGTGAATAAAAATTAATTATGCCAAAAAAGCTGCACTTCACTACGAAAATAAAAAAAAAGGTCACATAAAGTACCTCCCAGGGAAATCCCAGTGGCTAGCTTGTAGCTAATCCTCATAGCAGGTCTATAACAAGAATATTGTATTTATTTACTGTAAATTCGTTCTCTTCCTACCCCTAGTGCTTTCAGTAGCTTCATGACCATATTCCATCACCTTCCTTTGATTGTGATCACGTGACAATGCTATAAGTCGTACCACCTCGACATCTTGCAAATTTGTGATAGGTTGTAGGACTTCTATTAATTCACCTGTAGCTAGTACCACCATTTGTAACAAGCCTCATAGCTCAGTTGGTAGTAAACTCTGCTTTCTGCGATGTAGGATGTAGATTCACTTTGTGGTATGTATTTACAAAAAGTATTCAAGTATTCTATCCGTAATCTGGTTCCCATATTACAAGCTATGCTCAGTTTGGGGCTAGATGGCGCTGTGTAAAATGAATGTCCTCTAATAATAATTTACCCAAGTCTGTAGCCAATGTGGACATGCAAACATTTATAAATTTAGACTTAAGATAGTCAGTTCCTTGTTGAGAATTCCGGAGTGTAGTGTGAACCCAACTCCAGCGTTATCATAACTTGGCCAAGCGCTTCCCTGTTGTAACTATGGATAGTGTGTATCTAGTCGTTTGACCGCCTCTGTGGTCTAGTGGTTCGATCCCCAGGAGCGCACAATATTGTTTGGTTGGTGGTAGGACTTTAATTCTGTCGCCAGAACAACAAATCTAGAATTGTGTTCCGGCATTTAGAGGTAAGATAGCGAGTTCTTCAGTTTGAGGATTCCGGGTGAAGTGCGCTTCCACCTCCATCCAGCCTTTATCATAACTAGAAAATCAGGTGAATGAAAAAAAAAAAAAAGCTTATTTGTACATACCCTTGTCGTCCATGTCCATGGGTTCGGGCTCCTCGTGGTACGCGGCGGCTAAGGGAGACACCACCACGCCGTCCCACACCGTGATCTCACAGGAGATGTCCTTGCCTCCTTCGAAGGGCTGCAGCCCTAGTACGTAGCGGTGACCTCCACGAGCTACCACGCGGAGCAGACTGCAAGTAACACACTAGTATTGCAGAAAATACATTTTATATGGCATCGCAAGTTACAAAAAAAAGTATTACATCAGTTATTTTTTTTTATCTTGATTATCTAAATCAGAACAACTTCTTGACATCCGATTGAGCCGAAATTTTGCAATCACCTTTAGTTCTGGTGAAAATACAATGACTCTGACTCTGGCCAGTATTGTAATACTGTCAAAATGGCCGTCGTCACAAGATGGCGGATGATGCATCTTTTATCAACCCCTTTAATAATATAATGAAAAGGCTTGAAAAGTAGAAAACATAATATTTTTATTTTTTTCTATTCATTGATAATAGACGTGTGCGCCGATCTCAAAAGTATCGGCGGCGGCTGCCGCTCTAAAATCGGCGGCGGCGGCGTGTTTTCGGCTGGAAATCGCGCGGGGTTATATAAGCAAAGAAAAAAAAAGATACTACAGATTGAATAGCGTTTTATTACGCAAAAACTTAGTAACTAACGAAATAAACATACTCACTCAACTAAAAATTCATAAAATCAATAATTTTAGAGGAAAAAATGTACTCAATTGATATGAATTTTAGATTTTACGTTGTTCCACCTTCGTGACATGAGCTTTTGCGCTTGTGGGCTCGGTACGACTTTTTTTGATACAGTCTGTCAAAAATTTAACCCTGGTCTTCTGGATGGAAACCAGATAATTATCGATTTCTTTTAATTTAAAAAAGACAATAGAGAAGAGTGCCAGCGACGCTGAGGTCGGTAACTGGGAATCTTCGATCAAGCAGTCTCACCAGTAGTCATCACCAATTTTTCAAAGAAGACTAATACGAGATTAATCGAAAGTTTTGTCTCGGTACTCGGCTCTTCAACACACAAAACATCTTTTTAAACTTTCCAAAAAATCGAGTTAAATCTTCAATGAGCTCCCATTCGTGTTCATCAAATTTTAGTTCAGATAGATAATATTTAGCTAGCAAGGTATTTATTGGTCTCCGGTTACATGTGCTGCTTATGCTTTAAAACATCGCCAAAATACTATGCCAGCGAGAGGGGTAGCAGTTTTAATCGTTGGAGCTGACGTGAGTTCATTTTAATGTTAGCCTCCGCCAAAGCTGGAAACGGGTAATTATCATCATCTTCATGACAGTCATGAATGTCATCTATCCCAGTAAAGAGTCTATGATACGTGAAATGGCTTAGCTTCTGTGATCATATCTTCCACAATACTGTAGCATTTACTTTAAATTTAATATATGTTATTGTTCAGGATTGATGCTAGAACGCTTGTGTTTAAAAACATGATTACATAAAATTTTCTCTATAGAAAAAAAAACCAAAGTTGACTCTAATTAAACTGTTCGCCATTCAATTAATACGCCCAATTAGGCCTTGACACTTCGTACAGTAAATAAATACAGTATACAGCAGACGTTCTGTGTTTTAGATTTTCAAAATTAATATTTGTTTTACCGTAAAAAAAACAAAACGTAGATATTCGCGCATATTTCTGTCATCTGGTGGTCATAAGGGCCGTGGTTGAATGCACAGCACAGCAATTTCACCTTTATTAATACTATATCTTAGTTCGAACCTAGCGTAGGTAAAGTTGCGTTGAGTTGCTAATCTGAGACCATTTCCAAGACATAGATGGCTGATATAATCTGTGGAATACTACTACTCAAAGCTACTCAAAGTAGGTAGTACGCGCGCCGATTTTGAGCCGGTCGGCCAATCGGCGGCGGCGGCGCCAAGTTTAAACCGGCGGCGGCGGCGCGCCGGCGCGGCGCACACGTCTAATTGGTAATACTTTTATTGACAGGCCTCATAGCTCAGTTGGTAGTAGCTGCTTATGCGCTGTAGGTTGTAGGTTCGATTCCCACCCAGAACAAACATTTGTGTGATGAATATTAATGTTCGTTCTGTGTTTGGGTGTTGTATAATAATGATAAGTATGTATTTACAAAAAAAAAAAGTATTCTTTCCCTATTGTCCCACCGGTGTCAGATCTAGAGGTCCCGGGCTCGATCCCCAGAGTTAGTATTGTATTGTGCTAGGTTTGGTTGGTGGAGGACTTTCATAAAGTCTGCCTGGCTATTTACAAAACAAAAAAGTATTATTTCCCCAATCTAGTTCCCATGTAACAAGCTTTACTTAGTTTGGGGCTCCGGCTTACTCACGTCTGCGCAGTGGCCGCGGCCTGGTCCTGCTGCGGCAGGTCGAGCGCGGTGTGCGCGCGGGCGTGCGCCGCCTCGCACGGGTCCGGCAGACCGGCGCACCCCGGGAGGAACAGACCGCCGGCCATCAGGGACAGTGCGCGTCTGGAAACAGACAAACCTGCTAAATGGGAACATCGAACCCAAAGACTCATGGCATTCAGAGGTAAGATAGCCAGTTGGTTGAGGATTCCGGGTGAAGTGCGCCTCCACCTTCGGCCTGATCCTAACTTGTTACCAGATGAGATGAAGGCATAGCTCTTAAACGCCTCTGTGGTCTAGTGGTTCAAGCCACCGATTTCAGATCCAGAGGTCCCGGGTTCGATCCCCAGGGGGAGTACGATATACTGTGCTTGGTTTGGTTGGTGGTAGGACTTTATTTAAGTCCGCCTGGCTGGCTACCACCATCTTACCTAATTCTGTCGCCATAATAACAATTCTAAAATTGTTATGTTCCGGCATTCAGAGGTAAGATAGCCAGTTCCTCAGTTTGTTGAGGATTCCGGTTGAAGTGCGCCTCCACCTTCGGCCGTATCTCAACTTGTTACCAGGAGAGATGAAGGCCAAGTGCTTACCCGTCGTACAATAAAAAAAAAAAAGACTTCATATCTGCTTACAGTCAATCTGGTAATAAGATTGCCTGTAAGTCAATTAGTAAATCAGCATTAAATCCAGAAAAAAATCGACCCCTTCAACTCAGCCCATGGATGTCGTAAAAGCCGACCAATCTCACTAGAAGAAAGGCAGCAGCTTCATTCTATGTTTTATCTGCACATTCACTGCGCTTGGCAGGCGGAGCTCCAGCTTGGAGGAGGCTTTGACCAGCAGGGCTGCTGATGTTATCTACCCGGGCAATGGAATCGCTGTTGCTTTTGCCAGCGATCACATCTAAATGATCACAACACTGGTGGTAACACTTGTAACGCTCCACTTGGCTGCATTATTTACGTATCTGCACTTGGCCAGTTTGTTAAATGTGGTTCCAACCTGTTCTACCCGCAATAAAGTAACAATAGTATACCGGAATGCCAAGTTGATGGGTAGTGGAGTCCGCGCCGGGTTGTTCATGGTGCAGTGGTGGGCGAGCAGGTCCACCATCCATGGGGTCAGGGGTTCGAGGCCCGAGTGTCGAGCGCACATATCGCGCAGAAGACGGATCAACACCTGCGGACACATATGATAGAAAAGCCTCTTTACAATTTGATCATTCTACAAGAGCAAAGTCAAAGAGACCTCCCAATATAGATTTTGTAGATATTTAAGCATTTGCAATAGGTTCAAATTCATATTATTTATTGCGATAAATGTGTAGATACATTACGAATGTAGGTCTTAAACTTATTAAAATATTGTGTCACCATTTTCAGTGTTACAAGCATGCAATATGTATTAACTTATGTAATTATATTTAATAAGACATGTAGGTATATAATTTATTTACTTATTAATTCACCCTCCAAATTAGTATTAGAATTCAATAAAAGTAACACTAACAGACGGTAAATTTTTTCCCCATCGAGGTTTCACCACTGATCACTACTCAGAGTGGAGATTTTATGTGGATTACCTACTAGGGGATAGTCAGAGGCACTTCCAAACTTACGATTGGCATTTGCCCTCAAGAGTTTAAGCATTTGTTGTTTTTTTTCCTGGCCTTTGGTAAAAACTTACCTTAATGGAGGAATGGTGGGCATTCTCCTCAAACCACCGGCTGTGACGAATGGCTGCCAGGTGGCTGCTGATCACTCTGTACTCTAGGTGTACCTGTCAACATGACAGTATTTCTATTATATGTATCTTATCCGAAATTTGATTGCAGGAAGATAACCTAACAAAGGTACACACCTATGCAAGGAAGGAAATATTATTTGTCGAAGAGCTTGTGTGTTGCTGAGGAAGGGTGACTCTTTCTATCCTAGAAAGGCTTTGTGTGTGATATTTGTGGTGCATAATTACAGGACACAGGAAATATTACAAAATTATGTTGAGATTAAGTATTTGCGAGGAAAAGTGTGTTTGTATTGGACAGTCACTCTATTTCTTAGGCAGGGTTTGTGTGTGAATGAATGTAGATATAAGTTATGCAGTAGAGGTCAATGTTTCCGCTTATGTGATATATTATTTTGTGTGTATTTATGTATATTTTACTTACATCAGGCTCCAGTTTCCTTAGATTCTGATGCAGAGTGGTGACTAGTAGGCGCACAGCTGCCGTGGTGCCAGTTACAGTGAAGCCTCTAGGATGGCATGAGGTCACCACCGCCCCGGAACCATCGGCTGTTGTTAGCTTGTTCAACTCTTCGTTCACCTAAAAGGAACATGAAAATTTATACCCTTTCACGTGTAGTACCAAAATAAAAGTAGCCTTTATGTTATCCCCGGACATGGTTCATCGATGTGGTCAGTTTTCCAATAAGTCACATATCTTATAAATTCCCTGAGAAATATATAGTTGTGGCCCACAGATTGCGCTCCAGGCACATTTCACTAAATAGTTTTAAATACCATGACATATAATATGAAGCCTATAAATTTCTGGAGGAATGCTGGCTGCCCTCAATGATAAAGATGAACACCTCTGGAGGTAGGCTTGTTTCAGGGTGTATTAGCGGAGAAGACCTCTGCCCCTGCTATCACACTCTGCAAATCTGTATTCATGGTGCTCAAAAGTCAACAAGTGATTGTAAGTGAGACCTATATAACTGTCATAGTCAAATCTCACATTAAAGTTCCTAAATTTATTGTTATAAAAAATTGCCAGACAGATGTGCAATTTTAGAATATATGAGGAGTCAGCTCCACCGCATTTGCTCTCAACTTGCAAAGCAAACAAGGTTCATCATCATGCGTTCAGCTAACAAGCAAGCTTCCTAGAAGGTGACTCCTATCTCAAGAAGAAATACATAAGGGTAAAACATAACACAGCAGAACACACTTCAAGAGGATTCCAAATTTCAATGTGTAAAATAAGGAATTTGACTTTAAAAAAATTAAGATCAGCCAGGTGATCTGCCAACCTTATTAGACAGGCCCTCAACAGCCTCTTTAGTGGGTAGCGTCTTCATCAGCACCACAATATCGGCTACATTTTTGCCAGCCATCATTGTTCCTTTTTTGTATGAGCCCACCTGCCTTACTTCTTCTAGTTGCTGTAACAAATGGATTTGACTTTAAAAAATTGTGTGAGCCGCACATTTTTTTTTCACTATTGCACTAACTGCACCCTGCTGGTGGCACAGCTAAGTGAAAAGTGCACAGTGAAAAAGTTTGTATACAAGAAATATTTGTCCTAGGTGCATGCAGACTTCCTCACTATCTGCCTTGCAGACATACCTATAGCACATACCTTTTGATATTAGTAAATAATATGTATAATGCTAGTAATCTAAGACTTACACATGCAGCAAATTCTCCCGGTGCCACCACCAGATTGTCAAGTACAGTCTGTACTTTGGTCACCAGACTCAGCACAGCTGCCTGTTCGGCTGGGGTTGGGCATAGCTCTGTATGTCTTTTTAGGAGAGCCTGAAATTTATTATAATTACGTTCTGCTGTGCGATACCATAGGCTAATAATAATAATGTTAAACAATTTATGTTGTAAAGAGAGGTTAGAAATATTGAAGTTATCTATCACCTTTACATAGCTAGTACCATATACTACTAGCTAAAACAACTCTTATCTGAAAGCTGGAAGTAAAAGATCAGCAACTGATACTTTACGGGATGGCTGAGATTTGTTTTTTGTCGTGTATTAGGCAGCTGGGAACAAACAGCCACAGATTCATTCAACTATGGTTTTATTTCCAAGATCATTGACCAATTACTCCTAAAATCAACCAGATGATTTAGATAACAAAGTAGGTACTTACTTGAGTAACTCCTAAAATCAACCAGATGATTTAGATAACAAAGTAGGTACTTACTTGAGTAACTCCTAAAATCAACCAGATGATTTAGATAACAAAGTAGGTACTTACTTGAGTAAGAGCGGTATCATCAGGGGCTGGCTTGCAACGGGGGAATGCAGGTTCCGCCAAGACCAGGTCAAAAGGTGGTCTCAGCATCATAACCCGGGGCCGGTTGAATGGCGGACGGTTCATACCGCCCCTACCGGGCATACCGCGGCCACCACGGCCTCCGCGTACCATATCGCGAGATATCGTGTTTTATAAACTTACAATAACCCCAAACCTTTGACGATAACTTCTAGTTTGTAACAGTACTCTATTGTTTCAAGAAGTGCGGCAAATGTGAGTTTTAAGCGAGAATTACACAATTTTACGGTACTGTATTTAGTTAGTGCAGGTGCAGGCCGATACGTAATATAATAGGAACATAAAACATAAATTACAATTTATGTTTGCTCCAATTTCCTTGAAAAATGCTAACCATAATAGTACTATTCGTTATTCTGTGACATAACCACAGATTACGAATAGTCAGATGTATATTCAGTCAGATGTCGGATCAATCAATGTCTACAAAAATGCAAATAAAACTGAAACAAAATGGCAGAGATGCGCAGTCAAGCTTATCATAAAATACTCTTAGGTATCTCTATCTGTGGTGCACATCAATCATTTTATTCTCTACTTCTCTTTGTTTTGCGAAAGCAAGGTATTTAACAGGCAGCAGCGCGCACCGCCGCCGCCGCCGCTGGCCACCGGCATGCATCTTACGACGAGACGACGACACGACGACGTATGTAATGTAGGTACTACGTGGATATGCGAGGCGATTCAGACATAGCGAACGCAACGCGACGAGTTATTGATCTGTGCGCGACGTGATAAGTAATAATCGATGGCGACGCGATTGCGATCCGATGCAAGACAAGACATGAGTCGTAAAATTAAAAATAATCAATTAAAAAGAGAATACATCAATACCTACCTACAAAAAAGTCAGCGATAACATATTATGTCTAACTATTAAAGAACTCTTTTTAATGTTTAGAAAGTATAAACGCCGGTTGAATCGATACCGATAATCGCTATTTGTACCTTGGTATTAATCTTTATAAAAAAAAAAACACTTCGTAATCAAGGCTGTTTAAGCTAAGCTAGCTGTAGGTAACATTTTGAATTAATAAAATCGGAGATTCCATTTAAAAATTATCTAAAATTCTAAATTAAAAAATGAATAGATCGAAACTTTGCATTATTATTGATAATATCATTGGCTAGGATATTAACTTTTTATCCATTCTAAGCAAAAAAAAATAGCATATTTTTTTGCTATGATACTCAATGTTTTAAAGACTTAAATAAACCAATCTATAAAAAAATAAGCCTAATGTGAGCTCTCTGTACAATGAGTATACTACGCCCGAAGGGTCTTATTACCTGGATGTTCATTCCATGCATTTAATTAAATAATTAAATTCAATAAGTATAAGCAAAAACACAAATAACTATGAACTTGGGTTGACTTGAAATATACTAGTAGTTCGCCCCGAACTGAGATCTTGTGATGTCTGGTTTGTGACGGAGATTATATCTCAAATAGAACGTAATTAACAAAGATAAAAGTAGGTATGCTTTCAATGCACCTTACTAACCCTAAGTGTTCGAGGCTTACTACTTATCATAATATAGCTGTTGTTGTTGCTAACCTATAATAACATGAAACAAAGGTTGATGACGTTTTGAAAAGTGCTCTAAAAACCGTGGCCTTAGTAGTCGTGTTTTAAGAATATAGTCCCTTCAGCCTACGGATGTCGTAAAGTCAAAAGGCATCAGCTTCTTTCTGTATGTTAACAAAACTTTAACTGTGAGCACCAATCTGTCTGTCAAGCGTGATGATTATGGCGAAACCTAACAGTTATAGATGAAGTTCTTTTCACATTGTGGTGGACAATAATTTACTGTTCATATGGAATATGCGTCAGAGTCAAAACATTTGCATGACACCCCAAAAGTAATTCTTGGATTTTATCGACAGCCTTCCCTATTGAGTGAAAAACAAAAAATTCATTGACCAGTTTTGATGAGATTCCGAATGCCCTTTCTCATATAAAAAGATCTGATGATCATCCTTTGCCCCCCTTCATCTTAAAATCCACCCCTAATAAGGGAAATTATAATCTTATTTTGAAATCTGCAGACTCAAACCCCTATTACATATAATATTTCATATTTTCACACATTTTCAAGACTTTTTCAATCTTATTTACTCCTTTTACAACCCTTAATTAAAAGATTAAAAAATAACCACCCCTGGTTTCAGCAAATCAAAAGTAAGTTAATTGTGAATTGTCAAGCCCCTTTAATATTTATCCTAGAAGACCAAGCCATACCAAGCGTTTTAACCCCTTAATGCACCCCTTTGTTACGAAAACCACCCCTATTTAATAGTAAAATATATGTTTTATGAATATGCAGCCGATTCTCTTTCAAGTGACTCCCCACAAGCCAAAAATCTTCTTGTCTCACTTAACACAACATAAGAAATAGGGTATTTCTCAAAAACTGCCCTAGTTTTAAAAAAATCCTCAGATACGTTTATGAGTATTAATATAATCTCAACATATTCAATATTTTGAATTGATCGGATCAGCCATTCAAAAGATAAAAATTGTATATATTTTCACCCCAATATCTCAAAAACTACCCCACTTATCAAAAATCCCCCGCGGGTTTTTTTAAGTTGTATGCCAACATTAGACAAGTGGCACAAGGTTCTGTTTATTATAGATATACCTACCGCTTCATAATAATATTATAAATTTCTACTGTAGTAGATGTGCAAAAGATATCGATAGAATTTGTTGAATATAGGTGCATCCGTATTATTTTCCATTATGATGGTACAATTCTCGAAAAAGTATAGGAGTCTGTGGAATGAGGCGACCTGGTGACAGGTATATACAGATTTTCTTAAACCTATCTCAGGCACCAGTCTCTTACAAAACAGGTACCTACAAATACAATTAGATTTTCTATCAATTTCATAATGAACCTATTTACATGTATGTACCATTGTTTAATAAAATAAATACTTATTTTATTCTATTAATTCGTTATTTTTATTATAATTACTGTCGTCACTTCCACTGTCATGTCAACTTCTGTCAAGTTGGTTAAACTTGATTGCTTAGATTTGACGTTTATTTAACTTTTTTTTTTAATGGAGTCCCGGCTCTTCTCAAGTAGTATTGTACTCTTCTCTTCGCAAATTGTAAACCACCACAAACATTGAACTGACGTGGAGATGGCTAGGATTTGCTCAAATTCTTAGTTATTTTGATTAAATCAAGTATAATATCTCAATATCAAATAAAGCCCTTATAATGATTGAGATTTCAGATACCCAGAGTAAGTGTTTATCATAGAAAACTTATGTTATTCGAAAACCTTGTATAAACTTCATATTCCTTTGAATTTACTATTTATCAATCAGGTATTATTGCGATTCGTATTTTTTCTTTTGCTCGAGTATCTTATCTTATATTAACAATTAACATATCCGATACCGTTACTAGCTGTGTTTACCTTGTCAACACATATTTCAATGCCTGTCCAGGGTCCCTAATTTACCTACCTGCATAACCTAGTAATTCGGTCCTAGACGCAGCCGATCTAACAGCAAGCGATTGGCAAGTCTTTCATATTAAACCTTGTTTGCATCACACAAAATAATACGTTGTAAAATGTCCTGAAAAAAAAAATACTAGACATTTCTTCACTACCTAATCTGCACGAACTAGAATAATGGAGAGTTTGAATACTTTCTTTTGTAAGACAAACAAGATATGATATAACACCCAAACACAGAACAAGTGTCTATTTCATCACACAAATGCTTGTCCTGGGTGGGAATCAAACCCAAAACCAGGATCAGCAGACAGTGCTACAACCAACTAATTTTACTATATCTCTCCAGACAAATCTGTCTGATATAGTCAACATTGTTTATTCTTCCCAAATTACATCACTAGTTTATCTGTTTTTCAGAGATCGGAGTAGGCCTAGCTGGATTTGGCATATCATTTCTATTCCTAGGAGTACTATTATTGTTTGACAAAGGTCTACTGGCTATTGGCAATGTAAGTATGGTTACTTGTAAACAGACATGTTCAAGAGGAGAGCTAATATTAATAGGCATTTTTCTGGGTAGCTACTCTTCATCATAAACACAGATTTTTAAATAAAAATAGACAAAAGGATGCCCTAGCAGTTGAACAACTGCTAGGGCATCCTTTTGTCTGACTGAACAGTCATGTGATTATAATTCCACTGAAATGAGGAAGCTTAGTGTTTGGAATCAATGCAAAAACGAAACCACAAGTTTCTATCAACAGGGCATATCTTGCTATTTAAGAAAGCCCCAGAGTATTACTGATTATTGCTAGCCAGCAAAAACATAGATTTTTATTCATTTCAAAAAGTCATGTCTGATTTTATGTGATTTTTTTTAGGTATTGTGTGATATCGTGTTTTAGGACATGGATAATCTTTGAGTGCGTTGCTACTTTGTTTGTATTAGAGGATTTTGAAATCTTAGTCTTAAATGCTAGGTCAAAATGACATACATATTTCATAGATACATGATAGAAGTTTACGTTATAATCTAATTGCTTTAATGAAATTTTCAGATCCTATTTATAAGCGGTCTTGCATGTGTCATAGGGCTCCAAAGAACCTTCTTCTTTTTCTTCCAACGACACAAAGCGAAAGCGTCTGTTTCATTCTTTGGAGGCATTACTATAGTACTGCTGGGGTGGCCTATGATTGGCATGATTGCGGAGATGTATGGATTTCTACTATTATTCAGGTAAGTCATCTATTCATCCAATATTATATATTCCAAAGTGCCGCTGATTGTTAATTTGTTTGTTTCCATTTCGCAACTGATCTGATCTCAATAAGTATGACATGGGAAAGAACATAGGCTACCTTTTCTTTGAGCAAATGCTAGTAAGTAGTACATAAATAAAAATGTCTTATATTTTTTTAGTTACATACTTGTACCGCTCATAACAGAATATTAACTTGTACTTAATGTTGGTTTGTTTTGCAGAGGATTCCTGCCAGCCGCAGTTAATTTCTTAAGAATGGTACCAGTGCTGGGTTCATTGCTAAACCTACCAATCATTAGTGGGGTAAGCAACTTTCCATGTAATTTTGTGATCTCGTATATATATTTTAGTATGGACATACAGATAACCAGTGCAAACTAGTTTAATGCTACCGTGAAACAACTAATTACATTTTCTACCATTGCGGATTCAGCTCTGAACACTAGCAACACTGGATGCTTTGGCGAGCCCGTACTGCCCATGATAAACAAACTTACATGGTTTATTGTGTTAGCTCCATCTAGTAGTAAATGGTCATACTAGACAACTACATCACAGCATGATGTAGCGATGAAGCGACCTATTGTAATCGAAATTTACTAATTAGTATCAGCGTCTAGTCATAGATGGCGCTGTTCTGTGATTATTGAGCTCGCGACTAACGCCTTAGTTTGGCTGATTTCGAATAATGCTAAATAACTAGTCTTCGACCTTAAAAAAAAGTATGTTAAAGTTTTATGGAGAAAGAGTGCAAAGGCACTTCTGTTTCACACTCCTCCGTGCGTGCGTAATGCTTAAATAAAAGTTTTTTTCACGAACTATTGTTGTAACTAAATACTGTTATTTTTTTCAGATCGTTAATAGGATATCGGGCGACACAGGGCGCAACATGGTATGATAGCGTACCGACATATAAAGACAATTTTATATTATTGTATCATAGTGAGTGAGTGATGTAAATTATATCTGTGGAATAAATGCTTGGCTGTACTGTGTACTGTGTACTGTAAGTGTTTTCTGCCGTGTGGAGTGCTTGGTTAATTTCACTCGTTGAGCGCTAGAGTGGCTGTGACTGACAGCAGTCAATGAGGTAAGGTGGTTCCTCTTAGTTGGACTTTGGTAAATTGTAGCTTAGTTCACTTAAATAGTTAAATTCGCCGTACTTATATATAACTAATAACATGAATATTTTTGAAATGTTTAGATTTTCCATATAACTGACTGAACTTTACATACAAAATTATACGTGGTCTAGTCTCATTTAGAGACTAGATTACGAATATGAAACTTTTATACTTTTACATATATTTATTACAATAGAATACCCAAAAACATAAAAACATTTGTATTCACACAAATGTTTTTCTCGGGTGAGGTTCGAACCCACAACCTACAGCACAGAAGGTAGAGCTACTACCAACTGAGCTGTGAGGGTTGTTGTATGTATTTTATGTGAGTAACTAAATACAGTCGAAAGGACTATGTTGCTAATCTTTTGTAAAGGCTTGAAATAATGTTACCTGAATATTTCTTATTTAAGATATTCTTACAGCCGAAAGGAAGTGAACCTCCTTTTTTGGAAGTTGGTAAATACAATATTTATGCCTATGCTACCTAGCTTTTATTTTCATATCATAAAAGTCGATTTTCTAGAGGTTTGTTATAAAATACTTGCGTTTGCCCGTGGCTTCGTCCGCGTGGTACCTACCCGGATAAGTTCATTACAAAAAGCGTCAGAAATTGTGAACGCGCGACTGTTCCCATCATCCCGTAAGAATTTCCCAAAGTGTAGCTCGCAGTCTCATAGCTAATCTGCAGGGACTATTGGATGGAGCAAAAGTGCCGTCAACCCAAGGTCCTACTCTGCTACTTCCTAGAGCTAGGCTGGCTGAGGTCAGGTTAACTGGGGAAAGCACAATACACCCCAATGCGGGACGTCAGTGCAGAACACTTCTTCCCCACCTAAATAAGAATTAGTGCACCCTACTGCATAAAACAAAACTTAAAATGTCATAATACTTTAATTGTCTGCTACTCAAGACCTAACCAAGCGAATTGTCTTCGAAAGTTAAATTTATTTAGGTAGTAACTTAACCCTTCTTTCCCAGGACGAGGGGTCTTAACGCTGCGAAGGATTTCTTCCAACTAACCTTTTTGCCATTCCAAAAAATTATCGTCAATATTTGTATTTCAACTACGTGTCTACTCTGTTGTAAATAAAGCTTTATTTAAAAATGGCGTTGATTTATTCGCATTTTTAACTACCTTCTTGTCCTTCTTGTCTGAAATAGGTCATTAACGTTAGTAGATACAACTTAACGTGCCCTCCGAAACAAGAAGAGAATCAGGAGGTTCATGCGTGTTCCCAATCTTGGAACACGCTCTTAAAGAATGTCCCACCTATCGATTCGAACCTAGGACCTCCAAATCAAGTCGAACGATCGTCTAGACCACGGAGGCTGATACAAGGCTCGGTATCGAATACTTGTGTAAGCGACTGCTCAATCGTACTGAAATACTATTGTTACTCCATCATCGATTATATTGTAGATGGCGCCGCTAGCGAAGTTCAGTGTTGCTAGGATGATAACTCTGTTGCGAGAACTGGCCGCTTCATCTTAGTGTCGCTGCCGTTGAAATTCTTTTTAAATATCCGGCTCCGTGGTCTAGTGGTACAATCACCGGTGTCAGATAAAGAGGTCCCTGGTTCGATCCCCATGGAGATTGAGTACAATATTGTGCTTGGTTTGGTTGGTGATAGGACTTTGTTTAAGTCCGCCTGGCTACCACCGCCTTACCTAAGTCTGTCGCTATAACAACAATTCTTAAATTGTTGTGTTCCGGCATTTAGAGGTAAGATAGTCGGTTCCTCAGTTGGTTGAGGATTCCGGGTGAAGTGCGCTTCCACATGCGGCCTTATCATAACTTGAAAATCTGGTGAGATGAAGGTCAAACACATCCCCGTCGCACTATTTTCTTTTTTCTTTTTATTTAACTAAATGAGAAACAGGCAAACGGCCCACCTGATGGAAAGAGGTTTCCGTTGCCTTTATCATCAGAAGCATCACTCGCGCGTTGCCAACCCTTAAAAACTTTGAAACCCCACACTGTCAAACAAACCTTCGGAGTCGCTGGCTTATACAGCGGTTACGGCTGAATGATCTCAACACTGGTGGTAGGTCCACCTTGCTAGCAACCACCCTCTTTCCAAAATCTTTCGCCATAACGACAATTCTAAATTGTTGTGTTCCGGCGTTTAGAGGTAAGATAACCAGTTCCTCAGATTTGCGCCTCCAACTTTGTTTCTCCAACCTTATCATAACTTGAAACCAGGTGGAATGAGGCTTAGCGATTGCAAACGCTCAAGATTCCTTTTGAGCCTAAACTACGGTCTTATTTTGGAAACTATGGTCTACTAACGATTCCATTGGCCTTGAACCGGCCTTGTAACACAGCATTATGTGACAGCCATCGAAAGGTGGTATCACCCCATGAGCTAAAATGGTGATTACTCAATGTTAACATTTCATTTCATTTATTCCGAAAAAAAATACGTTTTGTGCGTGGAGTTCATATAAGTACATTTAAAACATAGACATAAGTTCAATTATTTTAAATTATAAAATAGGTATCGGGTATTGGTATTTTGAGGTATTTTATACAATTATTATGTCAGAAAAAGTATATTAATGAATAAAGAAATTTTGACTTTGACTTTGGGCTTAGTTCTGGGAGCTGTAGTTAACCACGGCACGATAAATCACAACGTTTTTGTACTCCACTGACTCAAACGTCACTACTTCGATCGACCTCGTGTGATTACTATTACGGAGCCAAATTCCTCGTGGGGCCAACCTCCTCTTGCCCATTATCCTTCACCATGTTGAGATCTTGGCTCTTACCATCCATCCATCCATCATTTAACAGTAATTCATTAATATACTTTCATGTTCCATTTAAGTAAGTACCTGTATTTATTATTGTGTGAAATGTTTTAGTTAGTGTAATGTACTTGTGTTGTCCCCATTTCTAACCGACTGAAAAAAAAGGAGGAGGTTCTCAATTCATAGGTTTTTTTTATGTATGTTTCCCGATTACTCTAAGACGCCTAGACTGATTTAGAACATTTTTTTTTGTTTGAAAGGGCATTTTTTGGCATATTTGACCCCATCGACATCAGACAAGGAGTGTGAAGTATACCCTTTCAAACAAAAAAAGAATTTTCGAAACCGGATTAATCGGAGGAATCTTGGAGGAGCCTCATCTCTATTATCTTTCTTTATTTAATTTGATATTGTTTAATTTCAGTTTTATTGACGTTGTATAAATTTAATGAATTAATAATGATAATATAATAATAAGAATCATTGCTAAAGTTATGTGCATGATTGAAATGTAATTGTAGTAGGTAATTTACTTATTTTGTTTTGCTAGGGTGATACATATTTGCATGTAGGTCTTATTACCACAAAGTGTGCGACACTGAATTTCTATTTTAAGATCATTTTGTACACTTACCATACTTTACGCAAATAAATACCATTCTATTCTATTTTATTCTCAACGTTGGACGCTAGTGGGTTTTTTTTAACTTTATATGACTGTTTAATATAAATCAGCTGAACTATTTTTGTACTTTTTATTATCACACATAAATAAAAATAATAATTACTATCACAGCATTAAATTTATTTTAACAGCACATTCTTTCAAGAAGTTCGTAGCTTCCTCTACGAAAAAGAGCTACAATACAAGAAACTCTTGTAGAGCTTTCGTAGCAGAGTCTACGACGTAGCAAATCTTAGCTCTGCTGTAGAGGGTCTACGAGATTGTGTTTGTGGGACGTGTTTTTTTTTCATATTTATTTTGTCATACTCCTATCTGAACTTTTTTAAACTTTCGCGCCCACTTTTGGTAGTTCTGAGAGATGCCCATTTCTTTGTTAAAAAATGTTTATTAAAATTAAAGAACCTCTATAGAAAATAATTGTAGGTAGTGTCTTAAATATAACTTTATTGCCCTATTTGAACGAATTTTGATACAATACTTTACTATACCTTTAGATAGCTTTCATTTTTTCACAGGTATCGCCGTATGTAATCGCCTTTTCGTTACATAGCACATTAGGTAAAACTAGGTAAAAAAAATAGAAAAATGTTAAAAATAAATTACACCTAAGTCAATGTACGTAAATTTTTCACTTTTACCTGCATGCCGTGATACCTAGCCTAGCTAGAAACTCCATATCCGCGACTACATATCCAAAATCTATCCACATTAACCAAGATTCTAGCTACATCAGTGGAACCGAGCTGGCAACACCGAAGCTTGTGCATCAGTCGCCGCCCGGACGAAGGCGCTAGCGGTCGTTCACCGATATCGCCTCCCCCAACACCCCGAGCCCCAAACCGAATCATGAATAAAAAAACAAAAACTCTATAGTTATTACTGCGAAATACATAATATTCGTAAATCGTAGGACAGTACACGCCAATGTGTTATGATTTTTGTTGTAAATCACGCTTGGATTCGTCGTGTGATTTAGTGATCAGTGGGTTGATGTAAATCGAGATTTTCTTGATTAGAGCTTCGTATTTTGAATACAGTAAGTACATAGATTATGAAAATAATTTAATGTATCGACGAATTAAACGTTAAAACTACCTATTTACGAAGAAAAAAGGCTACTTCAGACCTTTACGGTTCTCAATTTATCCAGGTACCTAATTGATTTCCTATTTAATATGATTTTAAACGTTAGATGAAAATGAGTTTAATTGCACCATGTTAACAATACGTCTTAGGAGTATACATTATTTCTATTATAGGTAGGTACTTAAGGTATATGGTAAGTGTAAGTGTTAAAACTTATTCCTAGGGCAACTAGTAACCTGTGTGATAGGAGTTGAATATTATTTGCATGAGCAACAATCTAGGTACCTACTCTGCTAGGTAGGTACAGTAAACGTTGATATAGTAGAATTGCAAAATGAAAGTAGGCTACCTGCCTAAGATTGACTGACGCAGCAAGGAAACCTTTGATCTCGTAAATTACCAGAAATTTATTTTAGACACACAGACTTTTACTTATATTTTGATTTTGATTATACATAGATTGTGTTTTTAGATAAACAAACGCGGTACAAACCTAGATTATTCGCAATATGCCATTTCGAAATGAATGTCAATTTTCAGTTTGTACTGGAGCGAAAATCAACGGTTTGGGCCTTTTTTTCTATTTCTTTTAATTGTATGACGTGTAAGCACTTGGTATTCATCTCACCTGGTTACAAGTTGAGATAAGGCCGAAGGTGGAGGCGCACTTCACCCGGAATCCTCAACAAACTGAGGAACTGGCTATCTTACCTATAAATGCCGGAACACAGCAATTTTTAGAATTGTTATTATGGCGACAGATTTAAGTAAGATGGTGGTAGCTAGCCAGACGGACTTAAATAAAGTCCTACCACCAACCATGCACAATAATAACAATTCTAAAAATTGTTGTGTTCCGGCGTTTATAGGTAAGATAGCCAGTTCCTCAGTATGTTGAGGATTCCGGGTGTAGTGCGCTTCCACCTTCGGCCTTATCTGAACTTGTAACCAGGTGATATGAAGGATAAGCACCTCCCCTTCGTAATATATAATAAAAAAAACCTTTGTCTGAAGGTCAATGATTCCGCTGCCTGCGTTAGATCACTAGGAGTTAGATTCTACCCACCTTAGAACTCACGACCTTTTCCCCGTCGAGGATTCGCCTCTGATCACTACTCAAGAGTGTGGATCTTTTGAGGATTATCTACTAGTCAGAGGTACGTTCAAACTAAGTTCGGCAATTGCCTAAATTTTGCAATTGGCAGCATAAGTACCTAGTTACTCTTAAATTGGAACATTCACCTGGAAAATAGGTACTGAACTAACTGAAATGTTCTCGCGTAAGGCTTCTGTTAGGTCAGGAATGTGGATCTGGTATGTGGTTTAATCATATATTCCGCCTTCTATATAAGTATACACATACATATTCTGTTTCATGTCTCCATCAGAAAAAGGTTTATGTCTTTCAAGAGTATGGAAGCATGGTTCATTTCTTTAAGAAGCGAATTATTCTTAACGGCTTGATTAATAGATAGATTGTATGAGTGTCATACGCCATATTATTTTAGTACGAGTAGGTACGAAGGTGTGAATGAAAAAAATAAAAAGTAAGTATATAAAAATATCTACCCAATACATTTTAAAGATAAAATAACGGTCCTTAGGTAACCCAACTGCATCCCTTGTATACCTTTAGTTAGTTTTTTGGTATTTTTTTTTTGAAGATTGCAAATATATAATACCTTTTAAAACCTTACTGTCGTAATACCATGAAGTTAAAAAAAATATCAAACTGGTTATAGTCTTTTCGATTTATACCACTGACTGGTGCAAACAGGTACGGTCCATCTGACGGTAAGCGGTTATCGTCCCCTAAGTATTATTATATACCCTCACAGGACCGGTAGAATCACGAGCGCGCGTTGCTGACCCCGGCAGGAAGATCATTCCGCTACTTTTAAATACACGTTGAGCTTTTAATCTGTTATTTGCTTAGAGTCAAATCCCGAGTACCTACTAACAGCTATCGACCCGTATTGGAACGACCACGTTCAACCACGGGATCTGTTTTTCAATTGATAGACCATCTTTTGATCACAATTTGCGGTCTAGTGGTTCGTACACCGACTAGATGTCCCGGGTTCGATCCCCATGGGAGTACAAATATTGTGCTTGGTTTGATTGAAGTATGACTTTGTTTAAGTTCGCCTAAATCTGTCGCCATGACAACAATTCTAAATTGTGTTCCAGCATTAGAGGTGAGATAGCCAGTTCCTCGGACTTTGAGGATTCCGGGTAACACGGAAAAAGTAACACAGTCGGTGTTACTTTTTTGTACTTTGTTTATTTAATATTTTTAAAAACCTGGGCCCGAACCGCCTAAGGCGAAGCCCATCTCCATTGGCTTAAAATTAGCTTCATATGAAATAAAAACGATTTTTACCTACCGAGTATCAGAAGTGTGAAATCCAAAATGGCGTTTCCCATCTAAAAAGTGAACACATGCTAGGAAACTTTCTTTGATTGGCCACAGCGTTTTGTTGCGTTTGCATAACATAATATTTTTCAGTTTTTTTAGTAAAATAATTCATTTCAGGGTAAAATTACTGTTTTATACCTCGAAAATAAAAAATAATAAGCACGAAATAAATATACATTAAATGACATTCTTATTTAAAAAAAAATGTGATATCGCATTTTTATAAAATCGTTGCGTTTCGCGCATGTTATACTTTGTTTCCTTTTGAAATCCTTATTCCATTGTATGCTAGGAATCCCATTATAACATTGATGAACTTCATAAAGAATGGCGGTAGCATTGCAGACTTATCTAGAGATGAAGATGGAGATGAAATCATAAGATGGCAATGAACTTCGACGAAATACCCGGTTGGGCCCCTGCTTGTATTACAAGTGCAAATTATCCAAAGTTAAGCTTAATATCAATAATATTTAGATCACATTTTTTTTTTAAAAATAGCAAATAACTCTGGTAATGTTTGTTTCTATAACTGGAAATCTGTGGAGTATAGAAATTACCACAAATAGATCAGCATAGTGCATAAATTAATTGATATCATAACCGGTGTTCTAAAGAATGTAAACACACCTCCATTTTTAAATCTGTAACGACGCCAGCAGACCGAGCATTACATGTAGTAGACCTACTACATGTAATGCTCAGAATGCCTACTACTTGTCAGCATTGAAAATCATAGATACGTACGTATTAATGATTTTCAATCCAAAGTTTGTATCCCCGATGGCGTAGTGAGTTACGCACTGACAGCGATGTGGCCGACATCGAGTTCATATCTCCAGTGCATGATTAGATGCTTAAAGTTGAAATAAATGACTGTTATGAATTGAGAACTTCCTTTTTGTAAGTCGGGAAAAAAGCTCCGGATGATAATGATGTCAAACACGCAATGTCTAGTGAGATCTCAATCAGAGCAATCCAATCTCATCTCCTACACAAATCTTGAAGATCGAGGCAGTTTGGCGATGCTCCAAGAGGAATCAGATTGGGCGGTTATAGCTAAAGGTGATGTTTGCACCTACGGAAGAATAAGCAAGAAAAGTCAGTGCCACAGGTAGCTTTCACCTCCATTAAAAAAAAAACTTGCTTCTTGTTACTTCTCTTTATTTTGTCAGATATTTTTTCAAAAATGGAACATGGCCGATTCTTTTGAATATAGATAACCTGAGTTTTGTAGGCTGTTGGCATAAATAAAATGAAATTACTTTGAAACTCACAAGGACACTGTAGTCGTGCTTTAGTCCGCCTAGATTAATATAAAATGACACACTTTTAAGTGCATAAGAAGTGAAAGAAGTCTTGAACACCTTTACGCTTTTACAATTATTATTTTGCATGGTAGGGATATTTTTAAGAATAATTTGAATACCACGAAATTTACAATCTATCTTGTTGTTTGGATAACCAATGATGGACTTTATAATCTGGGTACCTACACCTGCTAAACCAATCTATGGGCCGTGTGTGAACTTTTCAGTTCAAAAAAATTTTAGAGCCACTAACATTGATTTACATCCATAGATGTTAGAGTATATATATCATATGGGTACCTATATATATGAAATACCTATACCTGGTTGATGTTCCTTCGTTATTAGGGTTCAGCGCTGTCAAAAATATTTTATTATGCGCACTGCAAAAACTTGGTCAGCTTCCGCTTTTACTTACGACACTAATGTCTTCAAGAAAAGAGCTAATAGACACCTTCTGGGTTGGCTCGGTCCATTGTAGATCTCATCCCCTTCTGTGCAAGTTGCGAGGTCAAATGCCGACACATTAGAAAATGAAACCAAAGACATACCTACGGCATGTCATGGGGCGTAAATTAACAAAAGAACAGTGGAGTGTGCATCTTTGCCGAAGAGAACAGCTGAGATTTTTTGTAGGTACTTGAATCTCACTGGCTGTCACGTTGGTCGCGAAGTTTATTGCGGGTTGTTTTACACAACGACCTATTTAGAACTGACGTTGATAGATACCTGTCACGGCTGTCAACAGTCTGTCTAAATGTAGAGGCGGTCTTCGAAAGGTCCTTACCCGTACCTCAGGATCGTACAGATAACGTACAATGTGTTTATAGTCAATATAGCCCTTCAAAAAATGCCCAACGCCTAAAGAAGTTTTCACTTAAAAAACTTTCGTGAATTGTTTTTTTTTATTAATTAATATTTTCATCAAAGCTACCGTTTTTGTAATATCAATGAATCATTTCATCAAAGCATCATCAGCCAACCGCAGTACTTCTGTTTGCGGTCAAGTGCGGAACATCACCTTAAGGAAGAGATAGGATTGCGGGCTAATGTTCAATTTGTTTAGATGTCTAACAGCCGCCTTCTATTTCGCTTTAATTCGAAAGTAGATAGACAAATTCAAAGAGGTTTTATCACATTCTAGCCAAAAAAACTTTAGATAGGTACGTATAGGGGTAAGAACGTACCCGAGTTAAGTAAATCAATATTACAGGATATTATTTCACAGCCACAACTAAGCAAGCTTGTAATATGGGAACTAGATTACGGATATATTTTTTATTTTTATACATACCTACTTATCATACAATACAACACCTAAACACGATAAAAATTTACAAGTACCTATACCTATTCATCGCAGAAATGTTCTTCCCGGGTGGGAATCGAACCACATCGCAGAATACATCGCAGAAGGTAGAGCTATATAATACTAAGCTGTAAAACGAGTTGTAAAATATCATCACAACCGAAAAGAGTCCATGGCAAGAGATGGTCCTCCCAAGAAGGTAGGCGGATTAATAATACACAGAAAGAAGCTGCTCATAATAAAAATGTTACACTTTTTTTTCTGGCTTTGCGTGATTTGCGCATTGCCATATTTACCAATCATAATGTCAGGCAACAACAGAAAAGTTGCAGATGTTATTATTCTACGGTAACTTCACTGTCATTCAGATTTTTTAGGATCACTTTGAAACGTCAAATCTACCGCCTGTTCGACTGAGGGGAAACTTGAAAGGGGTGAAACTTAGCCCCTTTCGGCCAAATAATGTCCTATTTTTTTAGGAAGGCTGAGCGGCATTCCGTTGTAACTCGAGTTTTACGACATTCATAGCCAGTTTTTAAGAGATCTGGCTCTCCTACACAAATGTTTTAAACTTGTATTATCTATTATAATATAGGTACTAATGTGCTTACTAATAAAAAGGGCACGTATCTTATTGTATGATGGGGAATAGAGTAGAATAGAGTTTACTTGCAACACGAATCAATATTAATACAAAATTTAACAATAAAATATAAAAATAGTAAGATAAGTAAATGTCGTTGTAAAAGGGTCCTTACTCAGCATAAAGCAGGTTGCACTAAGACAACCTGCGCTGATCTTCCATTAGCGGACAAAATAAACATTTAAGAAAATTTTCGAAAAAGCATGCAAAAATAAAAAAATAAAAACTATAACAATGAAATCAGTGCATTTAAAAATAATAATAATAATAAAGAGCAAAACAAAACAGAAGTTATTGGCCTTCATCTCATCTGGTTTCAAGATATTATAAGGCCGAAGGGTGGACCCACAATTCACCCGGAATCCTTGATAGTCTGAGGAATTAGCTATATTACATCTTAATGACGGAACACTGTAATGGCGTCAGTCTTAGGTTAAGATGGTGGTAGCTAGTCACGCGGACTTATCAAAGTCCTACCAACAATTCAATCCCAAATCCACAGAAATGTTTACTGTCTATATGTATCTCAAATGATCCAGAGCAGTACCAGACCGGAGCGTACCTAAATTACTGGAGCGTACTGTTGATTTAGTAAATAAATAAATAAACAACTGACTGCATTGCCACGCTGAATAGTTTTGCTAATTCGCTGGCCTTAATACAAGTGTAAGACAAGTGTGTTTATATGTCCAAAATCCTTGACCTCCCCGCACTTTTTCAAGAGGATTACATAAACTTGTAAACGTAGGCACCAATCTCGAGGATTCCGCATAAAAAAGGAATAACCAGCTGAAATGAAATTGTAAAAATGTTGCCGTACCGTAAATAGGTACGTGTAGTGTATTCAAGTTCATTCGGTATGTTTTACAAGGCTGAAAGGGCGTAATAAAAGAACATACCTAATTGTGTATTTTTTGCCATGTGGTTTGTATTACCTACAAACCTACGAGAAATTACCAATGGTCCAATTGTTCCCACGGCTCAGTTGGTAGTAGTGGCTCTGTCTTCTGCGCTGTTAGTTGTGGGTTCGATTCCCACACGAGACAATTACTTTTGCAAATACTTGTGTAGTACGTATCTACATAGATGATTGTTCAGAGTTTGGGTGTTGTATTGTATCATAAAGTATGCATAATACAAAAATAGTAAAAGTACCTACCTGTTTATATTCCCCGCAATCCAGTTCCCATTAAGCTTTGCTTAGCTAAAGGCTAGAAAAAAAAACATACTATACCTACACACACTCAACACATATGACATTTTATACATCTATGTAAACAATTACTAGTTTTTTTGTAGTGCCCCGACCTGCATTTAGTTCGCGGAGGGTCTCTTTCTAAATTTATTTGTGAGGGTTTAGTTTTATTTTTTTTAATTAATTTATTTTAGTAATAAGAAACAATTGACACAGGTTCGTACTGTTCCAATCATGTACCTAGGTGAGTTCAGGGACGCTGTTTTTCAGTCCCACTCTTATGAATAAATATTTGCATCCGCCAAATGGCTTATGCAGTTTATTCTATGATGGTCCCGTGTTCGGCATAGGCGTATTATATGCCAGATGGCGTTATGTAAAAGGTCTAGTAGATAGTTAAATCGATAAGTCTGAATATCTATTTATCTACAACGGTCATTCTTGACATTAGGCGTTCTTCGCCTAATTACCGTACCCTTTTTATGTTTGGCTTATTTGTCTTAAACAAATCAAAATATGAAACACATCAAAGATACGAATGAAACAATTAATGAGGAATTGACTATTACGAGTGGTTTTCTAGGTAACGAGACTTAAATATTTTAAGAGTACGGTAATTAGATTTTGTTGGGTGTTGTATTGTATGATAAGTATGTATTTACAAAAATAAAATAGTATTTAAGTATTCTAACTTCAGCACCAGTACAATCATGGAAGATGAAAGATGAAAGCTAAAGAAGATTTTTTTTAAGCTTCAAAACCAATATAACAAAAAAATAGTGGCGTGGCGGTTTTAAAATACGACTACTCGACTGAAAGCTACTTGCCTTTCCAGTATTCTATTGAATGCATGGCCGCTATATACTATCGATCAATAGTTTATGAATTTTTAATAGACAGCTGTTGTGTCACACAATTAAATAGATTTTGCGTTGCTGCAAGTTATTGTCTTGATGTTTTACCCGACGGCAAAAAGAGGTTCCTAGTTACCTAGTAACATAATGGTAGATACTTATGTAGGTATATACATGAACCAGTCTCAAATGAACGCCTCTCCACGTTGCATAGTCCTCATGCAAAGGTGAATAGACATACACAATACACATAAATATGCTTTGTCATTGGTTGTTTTTCACCATTGGTGACTGAGCCCTGTAACTTGCGTTGTCAGCATTATAAGGTGTACGTCGGAGCGAGTCTACACAGAAGGCGCCAAACTCTTTTCTTGGTGGTAGGACTTTCTTTAAATCCGTCTGGCTACCTAGCTACCACCGTTTTACCTAAGTATGTCGCCATATCATCAATTCTAAATTGTTGTGTTCCAGATAGTCTTTTTTAAACTTAGAGGTTATTTAGAGGTTATAAGTATTAGCCAGTTCCACAGACCGTTGAGGATTCTAGGTGAAGTGCGCCTTCATATCATAACTTGAAACGAATTAGCATAGCTATTCAGCGTGGCAATGCAGCCAGTGTCTTGGGCACGCTTCCGTCTGGTACTGGTCTGGAACAGTCTGTAATCTGACTGATTCCTTTGTACACAGTTAGTTTAATTGTACTTTTATTGAATAAAGAGGATTAAAAAAAACTGAAACCAGTTGAGATGAAGGCCAAGCACTTTATAGTCGTACAATTAAAAAAAAAAATATATATTACTGTTTTTGCGGTGCTCATTCCATTAGATGTATAAGTATGTATATGTATACATAATATAATATGCTTCCGCCATTTTACACATTTAATGTGTGAATAGGAGTTGGAGTGTATTCTGTGGTACATTACCTACCTACTTTTGTACGAGCGAGAATCATCATAAAACCAGTTTATTTGGTTGTTACTCTGATCTGAATAACACTTTGGTATTTTCGTACTGACAATAGCACCTAAGAAATGTATGTGGGCTGTTTGTTACATCTTTGTGTTTCTTCTCTAGCTACAATGTATCTAGTATTTATAGATACATTGTACTCTAGTTATTTTTAATTATATTGTGATAAGTATCTGTATGTAAGGCGCGATTTGGAAAATGCATTAGAATGCTTAAAAATATTTATACTTATACGACAATACCCTTTGGTCCATTTTCGTAACTTAGATTTTGTAACCAGATACGAAAATTGAATTTTACTCTTCCTTCCAGTTATAAAATAAGAAATCATTTTCGGCTTTCGTATCTGAGTTTCGTAACCAGCTACAAAACGCATTTAATTCTGTTATTTTAGTAACAAGGAACGATAAGGCTTGTTTTTTTACTTTTGGTAACTAAATAGGTGATGGAAGGTTTACCCTTTCCTCGGTTTTGAATATTGAGTTAGATGACAGAGCATGTCGCAGGCCTTTTTGCCTGTTTGGGCGGCTTAGGTAAACGCGAAATGTCTAGTGTTGCTTTGCCAGCGTTCTTCACTACCGTCTCTTAGCTGTTTCAAAAGGAGTATCAGGTCTTTGGCTGCAATCACATCCATCTTACATTACAGGTACTCTTTTATGGATCCTGTAACTTTCCGTTTTGCCACTCGTCTACAGTTGGGTGCAAGATGCTGCGCCTCTTACCAGTGCCGGCGCGGTGCGGCTGTAGATAAAATTGGTATACACAGGCTTTCACGCATATGGTCTACTGGCAAGATTTCATCATTATCCGTCTAGCTTTTACCAGTGTCAATGTTCCAGAGTGTCAATGTTCCAGCCGTTCTCGAGCCGAATGGTCTGTTACGTGATGATGGTAAGCGGTCCGACGGTATGACTCTTGTCCCTTGGGAAATGGGTAGGCCTTTGGTGTGGGACGCTACGTGCGTCGACACCCTAGCGCCATCTCATCTGCCTGGGACATCAGTTAGGGCTGGTGTTGCAGATGGGGATCAAACCCGGGACCTCTTGGTCTGATTCCAGTGGTCGAGCCACGTGTATCAGAAGCAGTAAAGACCTATGGAAACATTCGCTCGAAATACCCGTAAGCTCAAACAAATTTTTGCGCATTCAAGTAAGAATATGTCCTTGACTCTCCATTGTTATGTTATGAATACCTACTTCCGCTTCCGTGATCCAACGGAAAACGTCGATTTCCCAAACTATGCGATGCAAAGTAATAAAACCTTAATGACACAATATCAGAGCTTTCCCTGGCCAGCTGCCATTTTAGTTTTGGGTAGACTCGACAATTTAGTTGGTAATTTAATTTTGTAACCGCATGGATGACACTTGTTAATAGTTTTGGCGGGAACGCGACACACCATTTTTTATCTGTTAGCTTTTGGGAGTCCGCCATGTTATGGTGATTGCTGAATTTAATAAATGAAATGGAAAATCTTTCTTTACACCAAAATGATATAGGACAATTGACATTTTAAAATTAAGTCAACGGTACAATGAGAGGTCTTTTGGCTTAAAAGCCATACCATAGGATAGAGAGGATGTTTTTCACTGGCTAGTATTCCGCTATGAGGCAAGATTATGCGCTACTAGCAAACCGTATGTAGGCATGCCGTTATCTTAAAAAAGAGAATTAATAGGCACGTTCTGGGTAGGCTCCCTCTATCGTACTTGTAAGTGCAATTTCGAAGTCAAGAGCTGATAATAATAATAATTAAAAAAAAGAACTTAGTTCTATTTATTTCTTTGCCAGCTTATTACGACTAAACTCCTGAACGGATCGGTATGAATTTAGTGTAACAAATAAGCCTAAGGATAATTTTATCCGGGTATATACCACGCGAACGAAGTCGCGGGCTATGCTAGTTCTAAAAGGAGGTATTCCCAAAAATAGCACCAATTTTAATATCACTAATCTAATAGCACCAAAAAATAATTGAATGGAATGTCATAGTTTATTAGCATTCGCAATAACTAGGTACATGGAAAACAGCATTTTTAAAGTGAAAATCCCCAGCAACAATATGAAAGCGATATTAAAACAAGGCGAGTGTGCTACAAACTTTTTAAACGATTTCAAGACGTCTCGTCTCGAGTGGACATTCCTATTGACTGCGGATCGTTTGCTGTCAATCTTGACAGATGAATGACACTTGACTTTTGTAGCGGTTTCATTTATCATTTATGTAAAATGTGCCACGTGCCTTCGTATAGTAACAGAATAACTGATAGTACTAACGGTATAGTTAAAATCACATCTGTGCATGATCAGTAGATTTGGAGTGAAGTTACAAACAAGCATTTTATTGCACGGTAAGGTATTTTAGGGTTCCGTAAACAAAGTTATTACGGTGAATTAACTAAAAAGGATAGCTAAAATATGTAGGTAGGTACTTTGTTGGTACTCACTTACCTATTCACAAAAAGTAAGAAATAAGGGGGTAACTTTATTATGAGACGTGTTTGTTTTACAACCTCAACAAGAATGTTTACGTGCGGTAACATCAAAGTATCACTACATACTATGAGCTACGAGTATATAGGTGGTATGTGTACCTATAGTAAATATATAAACGATCTAAGGTTATTTATGATTCCATGGTATGAGCATTAAAAAAGTCATAAATTCGTTTATAGCAATGTAAACATTTTAAAAGTAAAAGAACATCAAAAGATATGCGAAACTCATAAAGTATAAAACTTCATTGAAGATTTACAAATATTTTGTAGTGTATCTAATACGGCTGTACTGATTTTGATATGACATACCTACTTGGTATAGAGCCTATGTATTTTTTGAAGGCCCCGAAATACCGCTAGTTTCGCTCTCCAATACAAACGCTGTTTTACTAGTGCCATTTTATAATGAATGATAAATTTTGTTTTATAAATCATTTATATTCTTCTTGGCTAGCTATAGGCCAGAGAAAGGATGATGTCTCCGATGAGGCACTGGCTCTCCCGCGCACCAAAGGATATCTAGCCTAGACTCATTATCATTTATACAAACCCTATATATTTATACCCCATACCTACTATATTATTAATAAGTTTTATTAATAAGTAGCTATATAAATTAATGTTTATTTTAGTACACCACTTTGTCTGCTCTTTGCTATCCTTTCCACCCAAAGGTTGCCTGGAAGAGATCGCTTTTAGCGATAAGGCCGCCCATTGTACCTTGTTTTCCTTGCTTGTCTGTTTATTTTTGTTTTTTGGTGTACAATAAAGAGTTTATCTATCTATCTATCTATTAATATATAGTACCTTCTTGACATTTGGGTGGTTACTAGCTCGGTCATCGATTAAGTTTTTAAAGTACCTAGCTAACAGAAAAAAAAACTTGTTTAATAAACAAGTTTTTTTAACTTTTTATTTTTGAACTTTGAGTAGAAGGTTCGGACAAGTGAGATTAATAGAAGTAAGATACGTAGATATAATTTTTTGTTGATATGTTGTAAACCTTGTTAATCAATCTGGAGATAGGCCAAAATTGCGAAAAAATAATCTCCTAAGCCGGATGAAGTGCGCTACCTTCGGCCTTATACTTGACACAAGGATACAAGGTGAGATGAAGCTTGGCCTTCATCACGCTTCCCCGTCGAAGAATAAAAAAATACATTTTTTTTTGTGAGCTTTCTTTCTATTATTTATGGCTTGGCGTAAATTTTAAAAATGAGTGAATTGATGCTTCTCTATAATCTCCAGCTGTGGGTTAAAAGCTATTGGACACTTACGCTTCGTTTATTTTTACGAAAGCAGTTTAATCTTCGTACATTCTTCGTTGAGTGGCGCCTACAGTCTTAATAACATGTATGTACTGTACGGACTGACAAGGAACAGGGTAAAGGGTCACGACGACTTTGCATGACCTTTTCTTAATGATCTTCCACTTAGCTCGATCGGCGGTGTTTTGAAAGGCGTTTTGAAGTTGTCTGTCCAGATTTCTGTTGGATCTGAGCCATTCAGAGAATAGGCCTGCGACCGCTGGGCCTCTTCCCATTTCCAGGATGGATAGCTTTTCAAGTTTGCTGTCCTTAATACGATAAGCCCGACGTATAATGAGAGCCATTTGTTTAAGTACGTAGAATTGACATGCTCGTTAAGGCGCGCTACGCAGCTAAAATCGCGGCAGAAACATTTATGAGAGTTGACAACGGCAAGCTGTAGGTGGCGCATGCGTTTCGTAAATAAAACCTTTTGATAATTCTTATTCTGAGATCGCTTTGCTGGTATGTAGGTAGGTAATGTATAATATGATGGTACCTTTACTGGCACAGAACAAATAACTTATTTAAATTCGTCCTAATATTTATTCTGAGTCTAGGTGTTGTCTGACCGTTGCGAGGACGACAAGCACACGTCTGACGTCGACAGTGGTCACAGAGCTACTGATTAAAAGGCTCGGTGCGCCTAAAATAATTAATGATTTAAATTAAATTTGAATTGGTATAAAAAAACTAGCTTACCTTTAATGTAGATGAACATGTAATCTATCATTTGAAATAAATCGGTTCATTGTAGGTATCACATATTTATCTTGTAAATTATGAAACATACCATTTTTAATAAATATTTTTATCGAGAAAATTTTTAGCTTACCTTTAATGTAGATAGGTACCTGAAGTAATACATATATAAAAAATAGACTCGTGACTTGTTCAGAAGTACTATAATTTTCCTTTGGAAAAAGAGGAAACGTCTAATGACAGGGCCTGTGAATATGAAAGCATGACATTTGACACAGGAGTTTTTTTTTATGTCGTACGATGGAGAAGCGCTTTTCATCTCATCTGGTTTTCAAGTTATGATAAGACTGAAGGTCGAAGCGCACTTCATCTGGATTCCTCAACAGACTGGGGTACATACCTATATCTTACCTAGGTAGGTACCTCTAAATGCCGGAAAAACAATTTAAGCATTGTTGTTATAGCTGCAGATTTAGGCACGGTGGTAGCTATCCAGACGTTAAAGTCCCACCACCAACCAAATCAAGCGCAATATTGTACTCCCCTTGGGAATCAAACCCGGGACCGCTGGATCTGTTGGCCTCATCCATCTATATAAGATGATTTAGGTGGCGTCAGGTCAGTCACCACATTTGCGTTCGTGGCTTAAAAGTCCAATTCGAGAGTGGCAGCCTCGGCTGGCGGAGGCAGAGGCGGTAACTATTTAATCATTTATTATACAAAGTGTGTGTGAGTAAAATGTGAGTAGGTAACTAAGAAAGCAATTTTGAGAATTCATACCGTAAGAGGGTGAAAGTAGGGGTATACGTTTTTATCCAATTTCATCATTAAGTGTTTGTGAAAAGCCCAATTTAATATTGCATTGGTGTGAGGCACTGTGAACGTTTCAGCCTGGACAACCGACCTCCGTAAAACCTTCGTGTCATGGTCATAGGTGGATATAATGAGGACAGATTAACATATGCCTGGTACATTAACCGTAATTAGTATAAAGCTTATCAGCCTACACTACACTATCAACGTTGTAAAAAACAACCTATTTATCGACTAGGCTATTTTTTAAAAATAATGCGCTTGTCCAGGGCTAGGATGAGCGAGTTGGTGGAGCAGAAAGCACTGGCTTTTCCATGCACCGACGGAACGGAAAACAGATAACCGTTTGGTGCCAGACTTCGGGACCAAACTTTAGGAACCTTTACAGGCCCATCAGTGTTGTGATCATTCAGTAATCGCTAGCAAAAGCCAGCGAGGCCGTCGCCCGGAGTAGACCAATAGAATAGATCACACCGACTCTAAAGCTAGCTTTAGTTACCTAGGATCAAACTATCATTTATTGTATCAGGCTACCTACATTACTTACTTTCTACTTCTTTACCTACACAAATAAACAGCTACCTTGGGTTATAAAAAAAGCCAATGAGAAAGTAATCATCACTCAAACGAACTGAGATTTTTTTTATCGATTCACTGTGGCACCTGTAGATTTTGGGGGTACTGAATGAAATGGCAGAATGCGCACCTGTGATTTTTTAAATTACTTTTCAAGATAATGGAGGTCTAGGAGTACGAGTATATTCTAGTCATTTCTAGCTTGGTAAAATAATTGAGTGTAATTTTGAACGTCCAGTATTTTTGTTATTCCCTGAAAGCTATTATTTTAGAAACATAATATGGATGTCTGTTTGACGCTAAATTCACTAAACTAACCCAAATTTGTACAAATGTTGGTCTAAAACGAATATGTCTCAATGATGTTGATTACTTTTTATTCCATGATTATGTTTACGTAGAATGGGATACGAATGAGATGTCAAACATCACCACAATCGACTAGTTCTTTGTTCACCCTTCATGCCAAAACTTCTGAATGGACTGAGCTTACATAAAATTGTTGTGTTCCGGCATTCAGAGGTAAGATAGCCAGTTCCTCAGTTTGTTGAGGATTCCGGGTGAAGTGCGCTACCACCTTCGGCCTTATCTCAACTTGTAACCTGTCATTGAAAATGTAGATCTTGGTTAAAACTTTCATTTGAATTAAGAACGGAGAGTCTAGGACTAGTAATTTCAGAGATATGACCGTTTGTAGTTTGACAGCTGTCATTGAAAATGTAGATCTCGTTCATAGATTACATTTTCTTATAATATTTTTTTTGTGTAAATTGTGTAAATAAGCCCTGAAAATCAGTGGTACGTGCTGGTTTACCATGACAATAGTTAGTCGTAAAAATAAGTGTTTCTGCAAAATCAAACATAAAGTTCTGTTTGATTTTGAATAAAATACATTTTATCTTTAACTTACTAAAGATAAGTAGCCAGCTCTGATCTCTTAGTAACGACACAGTAAGCTGTAGAGTGTGTATTTTTTGAAGTATCGCTTATCATATACATAACAAGCCTCGCAGCTCAGTTGGTAGTAGCTCTGCCTTCTGCGCTGTAGGTTGTGGGTTCGATTCCCACCCAGGACAAACATTTATGTGATGAATTTAGATGTTTGTTCTGTGTTTGGGTGTTGTATTGTATGATAAGTATGTATATACAAAAAAAAAGTATTTATGTATTCTATCCGTAATTTAGTTCCCATATTACAAGCTATGCTTATTTTGGGACTAGATGGCGCTGTGTGAAATTAATGTCCTGTAATATTTATTTATTTATTTTATTTATTTATATGATTGTAGGCGAACTCTCCGTAGATGGAAAAGCCTGTACTTAAAAGAGTTATAGATTTATCGTCGTGTAGCTGTAAAGGCCTATTGTCGAAAAGCTCTGCTGGTGAAGTGGAAATAAATGAATCGTCCTGTCGGCGAACAGTCCAATAGCGAATCGGTCATAGGTAATGGTTGAGAAATCATTTAATTGACTATATTGCCTACTATCTAGTATAGTATTTTATTTACAAAGGAGTACCTGAAGTAAATTTTGTCAATACAAGATTTAGTTGTGGGGGCAGATAGAATTACAAATTATCGTATGTTATCAAACTTACTTATGAGAAACCCCACGTTTGAGAAATGGGGGCAGACGGTAATAATGTATTACCGTGTGCCCCCACTGTTCACACGTGGGGGTGGATAGCCATAAGTGTTACCGTCTGCCCCCACGTGGGGGTTGTTTGTGGGGGCAGACGGTAAAAATTCAGAAAAAAATCTTGAATCGGTGTAGGAATATGCTTAAAAACTTTTTGCCTTTCCTTTTAAACAAAAATGTTCATATTTTTTATATTTTACTTACCTATTTAATCTAGTTACTTTACTACCTAATTAATAGTCAAGATGTGTCCATGACCACATACTAGGACCTCTTTCTTCTCCCTGGGATAGCCTGGGGACAGGTGGAATAGGCCCTACTCGTTACCATCATAGTCCATGAACACAGTACCTACCTATTAAACAAGTTCTGTTTCTCTTGTTCCAGATTCCGAATCCTGCCTTCGCTATCCATCCAAACTGTTTTGAAAACTAACCTCTCTTATATACTCTGCGCTTTCACTGTCAGAATGACACAGGGCTGCCAGCGATAAAATTTAACCGAGAATTCGGGAGATGTTGTAGGATTACTAAAACAAGATGGCGACTCCCCCTGAATCGCCTGTTGAAGAGCATGCATACGAGCTAGAGCCGAGTCGAACGCCGAAGCCTATACCAGTCGCTTTAGAGGAACTGTGCCGACAGACTAAGTTCTCCAAGCAAGAGATTAGGGTCATGTATCGGGGATTTAAAACGGTAAGCGCATTGTTTTACATTGTATGTTTTCTTTTTAATCATTTCTGTGAACCACCTAGTTAACATACAGTAACACCAGTGTGGCATCAAATGTTTGCAACTGCAGTCGCTAGCTGTACACTAGAGGCGCTGTGCCTCTAGTGTACAGAATAGAACTAAATTGAATGTGACACGTGATTTTTTTGCATTGAAATATAATGTGAACCCTTGGTGTGAGTGTCCGCACTTGGCCGGATGATTAAAAATATTCGGTCAGCAAGAAAATCAGCTAAAAAGTTTATTTCGACAGCATATAAATCTGTGAAAGCCAGTTCCATCCAATTTTGTAAAATCCATATCCCAGCCTGCTTTACCTTTGAAAACTTCACGAACTGTGAAAATAATATCGTGCCTCAAAAACCGCCGTTCCATTACCACCCTTAACGCGCTTGCAATACGGTCCAAAGGGTTATTTTCATGTTACACAGGCTGCTGCAAATATTTTGCCTTGATACAACATCAGCCAAGTCACCCGTGTACCTGTGTAGGCATAACTGAACTGATTGGTCTAAGTAACAAGCAAACCGCCTCTGTGGTCTAATGGTTCGCCCACCGGTATCAGACCCAGAGGCCGATCCCGGGCTCGATCCCCAGGAGAGTAAACATTAGTTCTTGGACTTTGTTAAGCCCAACTGGCTAGCTACCACCATCTTACCGTCGGTCGCCATAGCACAATTCTGACTGTTACCTCTAAATGCCGGGACATTAAGAGGTTTTGATTGTTGTTATGGCGACAGAATCAGGTAAGATGGTGGTAGCTAGCCAGGCGGGCAAACAAAATCCTACCACCAACAAAACCAAGCACAATATTGTACTTCTCCTGGGGATCGAGCCCAGGACCTCTGGATCTGACACCGATGGGCGAACCACTAGACCACAGAGGAAACAATTGCTTTACAATGACAATGGTATCACAATAGTCGCAGAGTGGCGATTCTAGAGGTAGTAGTAGTTCAGTGTAAGCAGTAAAAGAATCGCCATAGCCTCTATCTCGGGTCACAAATGCGTTGAAAGGGCGCTCGAGCCGGATGTTGCCGTTCCCGGCTGTCATGTCAGCCCGCTGTAGCGCTGAGCCGCCGCCGTCACCCGTCACTTGCAAAGCGACGTATTGACACGGCACGACTGCCGATTTTAGCTCCATTTACACATTACCGTGACGACAGTATCCGGCACTGAGGCACAGTTTCTTTGTCATTAGTAAAATAGCATAGCGAAGTGCGAATCGGACTTATACCGAACAACATTAAAAGCCAAAGAATAAATTTGTTTTAGGGTGTAACTTTATATGGGAGTGTTTTGAAATTCTGATCCGCAACCTTTGTTTGACGAAACGTGGGAGAGGGGGGGTCACTGTGTGAGTGGGTTTTTTTTTAAATGTTTTCCTGTAATACAATAGTTTCACTTTTAACGTTTGTCTTTACTTGAATTTACAACCTGTTTTTATTTATGTTTCGGCTCTTACCCTCGTAACTTGCCCAAGAATGTGATCTAAGATGTAGCCTACCCATAAAGTGCCTGTTAACTCTCTTCTTGAAGACATTAGGGTCGTAACACAGCGAAATACAGAGGCTAGAAGCTGATTACAAGATTTTGTGGTGCGCATAATAAAATATTGCATATATGCCACTCTGGAGCATTTCTCTGCGTCCGACTCACGCATGGCCGGTTTCACACCTATTTTGACGCTCATAGGTTACCGTTTTAACAAACTACAAACGAAATTGAGCTACAAACGAAAAAGGTAAAATAAAACCCGTTTTTGTATGTTTTTTTTACGGACACCGCGCCGGAACTACGCCGTCACTGATGATTGTGAGTCATCCTTTACTGCACCTGTGCAACGGTTACGGTATTTCAGTTCATTGAGATTGAAACGAATCGTATGTTATGTCTACAAAGCATATTATCTCCGCAAATGTGTAACTATGTCAGCCGTAAAGTGATAACATTGTTTGTTTAGTGTTTTTCTAATTGCCGTGGCGGTCGCGGCTAAAGAATCGACCCCTCCAACTCAGTCCATGGATGTCGTAAAAGTCGCCTAAAGGCGATAGAAGAAGGGCAGCAGCTTTTTTCTGTGTATTATCAACACCTTTACCTACTGTTATCACCAATTCGACTGCCAAACGTCGTGAGTATGGAAAAACCTTCCAGCTTTCAAGGAGGTTCTGTGGACACAATTTTTTTTACAGTATGACAGGGTGCTTCTTTACCTTCATCTCACCTGATTTTTAAGTTATGGTAAGGACGAAGGTGGAAGCGCACTTCACCCGGAATCCTCAACAGACTGAGGAACTGGCTATCTTACATCTAATAAATGACATCTAATAAATGCTGGAACACAATTTTTTTTAAGAATTGTTGCTATGGCGATAGACTTAGGTTAAATGGTAGCTAGCCAGGCCGACTTAAACAAAGTCCTACCACCAACCAAACCAAGCACAATATTGTGCATGGTTTGTGGGAATCGAAACCACAATCTACAGGGCAGAAGGCGATACTACTAACTGAGCTGCGAGGTTATTTAATAATCAAGTGAATTAATTATTTATTTATTAAAGTTTAAGTAATGAATTGTTCCTACATATTTATGTTTAATTGTTTGTGAATAAATATGTAATATTAATACAAACATTACTTTATAAGTATATTTCATCCATTAATCTTTCAATCACCAACCCGCCTGCCAGGCTTTGCAATTGTGGCAAAGTCCTCCAGTTACGGGGAGGCTCTATCTAACAGCAGACCACGGCTGTAGTGCCGTTGTCATTGTCACACAATGTCACTTTCAAGAAGCTCAACTAAACCTCGACTTGGAAAACAAACATGGCCGACTTACAGCTGTCATCTCAGCGTTGACAAGAAAGCGCGGGCTCTCCCTATTTTTGGCGCGAACGGTCGTCGACTTGTTACCTACTGACCTTTCTAAAAGCACTGTAACTTCAGGAAATGTGCCTGTCTCTCTCGGTCTATGCAACAACATGTCTTGCCATCTCGTTCTCACTCATTAGCTAGTTTGCTATTTGCTATTTCTAGTTTCGTAGTACGTAGGTACCTACCTATTTTGAGATTTTAGGTTACGTAGATGGTTGAGGAATGAATAATGTGGCCTTTGTCTCTGACATCATAAACTATGTATATGGTTACGAGTTACGGTAATGATATGATGTTGAATGTTTGCAACTAGGCTCTCAGTTGCCAGCTCTGCCATCTACGCTGTAGGTTGTGGGTTATTTGCCACCCGTGTCAAATATTTGTATGAATATCGATATTTGTTCTGTGTTTGGGTGTAATGACGTATCATAAGTATGTACCTAGGCTACCTATCTCATATTCCCGTAATCTAGTTCCCATAAAACAAGCTTTGTTAGGGGCTAGATGGCTTTGTACAAAATGTCTTGTAGTAGGTACCTACCTACCTATAGGTATTGCCTCGTTATTTCAGTACCTACCTACTTATCTAAGATGTTTATAATCAGCCGTGGCGGCAAAATAATATCAATCCTTCCCTGACTTCCAGTGGATGTCGTTAGAACCTAGGTACCTACATAGGAACACAGTACACAGGTATTTTAGAATAATTAAGAAATCGGGCGTACGTTGGCGTCTGTGTACCTACCTACCTTCGGTCAGTTGCACTTATGTTACACTTCATAATTTTCAATATGAAATCATCACTTTTATTTTAACATCTGGTAAATTCTGTTATTGCTTTTGTATATAATACATTAAAATATAATGAATTTGAAAAAACATTTGAATATCAAATCACAAAACCATTATGAAAATTTTAGTGCAGGTGAGTGTTATTAGTTACTTACAAGGTAATTTGAGTAATAAGAGTTCATTTTGTAGGGTTTCCTTGAGTTTCCTAAGATTCTTCATCCAATTAAGAACTAAGAAATCGCCCACAGCTCTGTTTGCTCCGGGATTTCGTTAACGTAGACACTTTTTGTTTCCGACTCGGGACACCGACAATTTGGAAACCACAAGTGACTTTTATTTACTACTTTAGGCTACTTTTGGCGGCATCGCCTTTTGACCCATAAAGATAAAGAGTATCCTGTATGCTATTCCTGGTCAATAAAATTTCACCATCTTGTGACCTACTAAAGAGTTTTTTAAACAGGCACACCACCGGAATTAACGAGCCTCATAGCTCAGTTGGAATTAATTCTGCCTTCTGCGCTGAAGGCTGTGGGTGATTCCCACCCAGAACAAACATTTGTGTGGCGAATATAGATGTTTGATCTGTGTTTGGGTGTTGTATCATATAGTATGTATGTATTTACAAAATCCGTAATATAGTTCCCATATTACAAGCTATGCTTAGTTTGGGGCTAGGTGGCGCTGTGTAAAATAATGTCCTGTAATATATATTATGGTTGGAAACGGAATCATTGAACTTTAGTCAACTGTTACAGGAATTATCCTATCGCTGGTGGTTGTACTTGTGACAACCGTTCAAGTTCTGCGCCGAGCAGTTAGGTGTTCCGCCGGTGCGCGAGAATGTCAGGTCAATAAACAACTTCTGGGATAGCTCGAACCATCGTAGACCTCACTATCGCCCAGGTTATACCCAGGCGAGCCTCGAGGTCAAGAACTTACCCAAATTAATGGTTGTTTCGTAAAGACACCCGTTAGAAGTGTAACATTATCTCTCACTCTAGCCAACACAGTGCTCCACCTTTTTTCGTAACACAAAAAGGTTGCGAATATGAATTTCAAAACCCTCCCATAAAAAGTTGTACTTCAAAAAAATCTTGAATTTTTTTAGTTCATAATTTTATCCCCTTTTTACTCGTACATTACTAAGGTACAATATCAGCAATGAACAGGGTAATATATTCGCACAAAACCGGGTAATGTCCTTAGTAATATTCGTACTTTGTACATTAGGTACCAATTAAATTGACAGTAATGTACAAGGATGTAAATATTTTTCATACATTACTTATTACTCTCGACTCATTAGTCGGTTTAACTAAGGTTCTCCAGTACAAGGGTTCATTTCTTTGCAGTAGTTATATTAAATAGTAGTCAGTACAAGTCAATGCGCTTACTATTTCGAGAACACGCGAAATCGCGTGCCACCTGGATCTATCGTAAACTTGTACTTACTTACCTAATTCCACTTCAAAAATGAGCATTTAGTTTTCGATTGTGAGAAAAACTACTATTGTTACTCGATTCGTTGCTTCAACATCTTATTTTAATAAATACGTTAGCTCTTGACTTCGCGGAGAAATCGCGGTTAGCTCATTGGACACAACATTACACTGGTGATAGGACCTGTAAGGTCTACCTAGCTAGTGCTCGGTTACGGTTTCCCGTTTTCCCTCGGTGCACGGGAGAGCCAGTTCCTTCTGGGAACCCTCGCTCAGGACAAGACCTAATCTATCTTCTATATTCAAATAAGTGAAATTGACGTCTTTGTTTTGTAATGTCAAAATAACAGGTTTTTACTAAAATATGTCTGTTTGGCGAAGCAAATGGACTGATTTAACGGGACTCTCACTGGGATATAGCTGATGTTATAAGGAGTAGGTACCTAATTTAGGCTATTTTATAAAAATTGTTAGGGTTACGCAAATAAAAACCCCTGGAATCCAATATAATACATTTTTTTAGAGTAGCTTCCTATCGTGGTATAGGGGTGCAATACGGAATGGGATTTTGTAAAATTCACACGAAAAAACAAATGTAACTCAGTGCGAATTTTCTAGTAAAATCTGTTTTTTTTTTGGTGATCTAAATATATATAACTCAAAGGTGACTGACTGACTGACATAGTGATCTATCAACGCACAGCCCAAACCACTGGACGGGTCGGGCTGATTAATTCTACCCCCCAGGGGATAAAATAGGGGATGAAAATTTGTATGAAACTTTGTCAATTTTAAACCAATCGGACTGAGACTTTGCATGCATAAAGCTACTATGACGTAGGCATCCCCTAAGAAAGGATTTTGAGATTTTGCATTTGTTTTGTTTCGGTTTAGTAGTTTTGGTTATAGACTCTGCTTTGTATTTGGCATTTGTTTTGTTTTCGTTTGGTTTAATATAGGTTTTGTCGGTTAGACTTTTATGAAATGGCTAAAAAAAAACCTGAACGTTAATGGGGAAGTTGAAGAACGTGGTGCCATTTTTAAGTTTTGTAGGCCCTAATTTTTTACACACGCTAAGCCGCAAAAACTATACCTAATTAATAATAATACTTCTTAACGCAAGCGAAGCCGCGAGCAAAAGCTAGTCAATATATATTTTTTTATCCTTCTAAGGTGGCAAACATGCATTCATGCCTATGGACGCTTGTAAGCCAGAAGCACCACTGTCGCGTGGCTGACCCTTTTATAGGACCTCGGGCGACCTTACTCACCGATATAATGCTATTTGTCTGCGATATTCTGTAACGCGGAGGTACTTCCGTCAGGCTACTCAAACAGTGAGTAGGAAATCCTACTTTGCCCTACCTCTCGTAAAATAGGTCGGACCTTGCTGAATTATTATTTTCGTAGTAGAGGTTACATTCCACTTCTCAATTAGGTAAAGTAATCCACCTCACTAGGACCTAAAGAAGGCCAGCAGTGGCTTAGCACACGAACTAACAGCTTGTTGGGCCAAGTAACAAGAACAGATGCTGGTGAAGAGAGAAAACCAGTTTCTACTCTTCGTCTCCTTGAATGCTTTACTCTATTTGGTCGCGATGCTGAACAGGTGGTAGATTTAACAGTCTTAAAATATTTTAAAGTCGATCAGCTAGACAACATAAGTGCCTATAAATAGATGTTGTTATAAAATGTACAATGTCGGTAGGACTAACCGCCTCTGTGGTCTAGTGGTTCAACCCACCGATTTCAGATCCAGAGGTCCCGGGTTCGATCCCCATGGGGAGTACAATATATTGTGCTTGGTTTGGTTGGTGGTAGGACTTTGTTGAAGTCCGCCTGGCTAGCTACCACCATCTTACCTAATTCTGTCGCTATAATAACAATTATAAAATTGTTGTGTTCCGGCATTCAGAGGTAAGATAGCCAGTTCCTCGGTTTGTTGAGGACTCCGGGTGAAGTGTGCCTCTACCTTCGGCCTTATCTTAACTTGTTACCAGGTGAGGTGAAGGCCAAGCGGTTCCCCGTCGTATAATAAAAAAAAAAGACTATCAAAATGTATATGGGAATAAAACCGGCTAAGTGCGGACTTTATACCATGGGTATTTAATATTATTCTAATAGAATAAAATAACAATTATGGTATTTATTCTATAATTTTCGGAAAACTGACGTTTAAAATGTCGTTATAGATTCTAACGGTTTATAAGATGTTGCGGGGATTTTGATTGAGGTGACACGTGACCCAAGGCCTGGCTCTTATTTAGGCCAGCGAATTAGCGTAGTTATTCAGCGTGGCATTGCAGCCAGCGTGTTGGGCACGCTTCCGTCTGGTACTGGTCTGGAACAGTTGAGTTACCTATAAGCCGTTTGTAACGGTCCTTAGGTAATCTGACTGCTTCCGTTTTCAATGTTTGTTAATAATACAAGGAATAATACAGGATAATGTAGAAATAGATTCATTTAACACTTAAATTTTATAATGTTTTATTAGCGAATAGTAAATACAATTCGCTAATAAATCTCGCTAATAAATCATTAAATTGATAACTTGCCCTAAGAGTAGGTACCTACCTACATTTTTATGATTTGTTGTTATATGTAGAGGCAATAGAAGCTGAAGTACACATTGAATGTTTCAACTGTCTACCTATTACGGTTCATGAGATTCTGCCCGTTGTCAGACATGGAAGGACGGATAGCGGGGGTTTAGAAATAGGGTATCCCAAAGGGTACGAAACCCTAAAAAGTATAATTAAATATTATTTTATTACAATAAAAAGTATATATGAGAACAAGTTGGGTTACTACGAAAATGACTGTTACCATCATAGGTGTAACAGGTAACTCATCTGATCCAGACCCAGACCACTGGCACACTGAATAGCAACGCTGATTCGCTCGACTAAAGATCCAGTCTTCGGGTCACTCATCGCAGAGTTTATTAACTTAATTCATAAATTCTTTGTATTTTTCAGGAATGTCCAGAGGGGGTGGTTCAAGAAGAATCCTTCAAAGATATCTACGCGAAGTTCTTTCCTCATGGAAGTAAGTAGTCATCTCAGAAAATTAATGTAGATATCCGATCCGGCTATTTATTTGAATTGAGCCCAAGCCGGATGGTAAATGGTACATTTTCCTAGTTTTCTATTCTAGGACTTTTTAAGGTTTTATGGATATAGCTTGGAGCAATAAGGCTTTTTTGTCCTTTCTCCATATGTGCTAGTCGCGATTACAAACAGGCGGTAGATTTGATGATTCAAAATGTTCGTGAAAAAACTTTTTTATAAAACGATATTTGATTTTGATTTTGAAGGCCGCCCATTAATACTTAGTTTTAACTTACAACTTACTCATTTCTTATCATACTAAACAACACCCAAACACAGAACAAACATCTATATTCATCACACAAATGTTTGTCCTGGGTGGGAATCGAACCCACAACCTACAGCGCAGAAGGCAGAGCTACTACCAACTGAGCTATGAGGCCTAATTATATCCAGTAACTCTTTATTTATCTTTCAGACTCGGCTCTGTACGCGCACTATGTGTTCAAGGCCTTCGACGTCAACTGCAGTGGCGCGATCAGCTTCAGGGTAAGTCATCGTACGGTCGAGGGTTCAAGTCTCATGAGTGCACCAATTAGCTTCAGTCTAGTCTACGATGAAGCGAGTTGATGATATCGAATGTTACGATATAAACTTCCGTCAATTTTCCGAACGTAAAAATTGAATGGCTTTAAAGTCAAGTGGTTTTCTAAAAGTCGATTAAGACCTGTTTCGTATTACTTAAATTTTCTTAAGTCAATATATTCTTATCATTTTTTACTGTCGGAATCACATATACAAGCACATTATAAATAAAGTTCTTTAAAAATAAATCTTTAGCTTCCGTCAATTTTCGAACCGTGAAATTTATGGATGACATTTTGACTTTTGACTAATGGTGATTTCTCAATGTCAAGAAACTGCCCATTAGATAGTTATGTAGTAATCAATGTTTTAAGATAATATTAAGTTTTTAGTTTTATGATGTAGGTAACACTTGTAATGTTATTAAATTATTATAAACACTGTACCTAAATGATAAATGGATCATCAAAAAATTAATCAGCCCAAGGTTCTTGCCTTTCTCCTTGTGTGCTGGTCGCGATTCCGAACAGGCGGTAGATTTGACGTTTCAAAATGATCCTAAAAATCTTAATGAATAAAAATATTTGACTTTGACTTTGACTTTAGAAAAGTCAAGTGGTTTTTTGAAAGCCGATTAAGACCCGTTTCGTATTCAATATGATTTGCTTAATAAATCAAAATAACTCATTATTTTTTACTGTCGGAAACTGGCGGAATCGCATAAACTGAATAAAAAATAGAACTTTATGTACCAGCATATGAATCAGGTACGGATAATATAATCGGTGCGTTTCAAATTCCCATAAAAAAACGGTAATTATTACCTCGTTGTCCTATTTGGCCAGTATAAGTATACTTATAAGATCTATAAAATGGAATATCAATTGTACTTATAAACTGTGTCACCGAAGAACGAATGAATGAATAAACAATAAAGTGTTCATTCATTCATTAATTCCCTCAATATTATCAACTTTAAACATTTAGTACAAACTATTAAATATCTATTGATGTCTATTAAATAGATATGGCGTTGGGTAATCCCATTTCTCGGGTGCATGCAATCAAAACCGTGTGCAGCAGTGCAATAAGCTAAATAAGATCTTTCATTTGATACCCAACACGGCATCATGAAACAAAGTTTTTTTTTAGTTTTTTTCCCTTGACAAATGAGGTATCTCTAGGGCGCCATATTCAATTTAATGTATGTCATTATAACCTATAACCAGCGGACTACAAAGCGCCCTAGAGATACCTCATTTGTCAAATTGTGACAAGTTGCATCTAAGGTATGAGCGATAATTATTATTTAAAAAATAAAAAGAAAACGATTTCAATGAAGAATATTATGATACAATTTCGTTTACCTGAATGTCGTATTTATTCCAATTATTTTGATGATAGATGGATGGATAGATAGACTGACGTGTGATCCTATATGGGGTCCGTCTTTTCTTTACTTTTGAGATACACCCAAATTGCTGCAAGTGTGCCTCTAATATTTGAAGAGTTCCCTCGATTTTTCCAGGATCCCATCATCAGATCACCTGGAAAATATACTGACCCTAAAAATACCCAAATCACTTCAAGTGTGTATAATATTAGAAGAGTTCCCTCTATTTCTCCAGGACTCCATCATCAGATACTTACCACATAATAATGTGACCACGTGTGAAGTATAACCCTCTCAAACAAACAAAGAATTTTCGAAATCAGTCAAGTAGGCGTCTTCGAGTAATCGGGGAACATAAAAAACAAAAAGATTCAGACGAATTAAGAAACCCCTTCTTTTTCTTGAAGTCGGTTAAAAAGATGAACATTCATACATATATACATAAGTATATACATACCGGTTAAACACATAACCCTCCTTTTTGCTTCGACAAAGTCGGGCTATAAATATGGAGTCAATTTCCGTTCGGCCGGCACTCTGACTATGACGGTACTTTTTCTCGCGGAGTGAACCGGGCGTTCATTATTAGTTTCAACTTTTGCCCGCATTTCACCCGCATGTTATCCGGATATAAGTGTATTTACCCTCAGGATACAAACTATATGTTTGCCAAGTTTCAATAAGATCCGTTCAGCCGTTTAGTCGTGAAAAGGCTACTAACAAACAAACAGACCTATTTTCGAACATCGATGTTTAAATATCGGTTTTCGCCTCTCTATCGGCGATTTTTTTCACCTGTTGTTAGTAATGTTTTTTTTTTACTAGGGAAAACCCTCCCATTTTGGGGGAGGCTCCGTTTAAAAGTGGGCAGTAATGGATTATTGAAAAGGTGCCTTCAAGTGCTTTTGCTGGCCAGTTTACCTATATTGTTTTTGATTCCATTTTATCCTTTAGTATTCTTCAAAATGGCCGCAATGTAGTGCAGCGTAGGTCGTGTTGCTTGTGGATATGACCTACCTACGCAGTAAGGCTTTGTTATATTATAGGTAAGATCACCTGAGTTATTTTCTTGTTCCGTCTCCATGTTGTATAAAATACCTACTTTAACCGAAAGCTGGTGTGGAGCCAGCAGATCACATCATGTTGTTGCAAAAATTCCGCGTTGTGGCGCCAGCTTGTCGGCGAAGTTGAGTGATTTTTATTATTCTTGAATTTTTGGCGCCAAATCGAAATATATTTTCCATAGCTTAGATTTGTTTTTGTCATTATCATTATTTGTGGGCGGGCTGTTTGTCCTTAGGTAATTCAACTGCTTCCTTTGTACAAAGTACTTATAATTTTACATAATATTTACGAGAATAACATATAGGTACTACATAATAAATGTATCTGTATGAAAGTTATTGTAATGAAGCTGACCGATTGACTGACAATTTTATTATAAAAAGCTATGTGGTCTAGCGGTTCACCCACCGGTTTCAGACCCAGAGACCCCGGGTTCGAGGGCTACAAATTCGTGCTCGGTTTGGTTGGTGGACTTGGTTTAAGTCTGCCTGGCATCTTACCAAAGCAACCATTCTAACTGTTGTGTTCTGGCATTTAGGTATATGATATGTATAAGCTAGAGTTCCTGGGTAAAATGCGCTGCCACCTTCCACCTCCTTTCACCTTGTTCTGTGGTGCAAGAAAGCCAGTACCTTCTGGGAAAGCTCGCTCCACGTTAGACATCATCTTTGCTCTGGTCTAGACCTAGACGAGCCTAGAGATCAAGAGCTACCATCTTGTTTTGATGATCCATATAAACAGGCTAAATTACCCATAAATTTACAAGGAGCAAATTGATTTTAGTGCCAGACTTTCTTATCTTCTAAGTAATCGGAAATTTTATAATAAGCTTTTCGGTATAGCTTTTGTTTTACATATTTTTAAGCGGATTTCAAAAAAAGGAGGAGGTTTTCTATTCGTCGTACTCTTCAAATACCTATTATAGGCACACTGAAGTAATTTGGGTATTTAGGGTGTATTAACTCAAAAGTAAAGAAAAAACGGACGTGTCATCAGGTTTTCAGTTTTAGGTCAGAGTTTCCTCGATTTATTTAATTGAGGAAACTCTTCAAATATTATAGGCACACTTGAAGCGATTTGGATATTTTTACCTTAAAAGTAAAGATAAAACTGACTATAAATCAAATAACTTAATGGAGCCTTATTGTGGGAGTAGCGTGCTTATTCTTAAGCATTACTAGTATCATAATTATATTTATAACAGTGTATTTTAAACAAATTACGCAAAATGAATGAAGTAGGTACCTACTAAAAGTATTTCTCAGTAGGTAAAGTCTTATTACTTCGAGTTTACTCCCCAGCGGTTATCGGTTATTTGATCGCAAGTGTAAACCGTATATCCAAAGACAGGTCGTAAACAAGCAGTTATCATGTCAGGTGAAGACTGGCTGCATGCAAACATGCTAATCTATCACACGGCCGTGCTGGAGACATGCCAGACCAGCCAACTGCGGCTTGTGGATAGGGCTGGTCCTTAGGCATAAACATTTTCGGGTTACATCACTGAGATACCGTTTGTGGTTTTATTGGATGCCTCGACTTTGGGCCAGTGTTTGACCTATATATATCTTAAATGCAGGGTCATTATTTTGTGGGCCAGGACCCGCCTTCATGCTCTGAGCGCCTAGTGCGTATTGCAGTCGTAGCTCACTCACGCGTTTGCTCACAACGAATGTTGAATGAATAGGTATTAATTTTATAGAAATCGTGATTAACAAACGCATTCGAGCCGGTATGGAGCGAGTAGAAAACTCGCACTAGACACTCTGACCTGCGTAGGTATTTACCTCACTTTTTGTCGGATCCGACATAGAATCTGAATCTGTGGGAAGCATCGTTCTCGGAATCTCCATCGGAAGCTTCCGAATTCGATCCGATAAGGCTTTCCGAATGTTTGAAAATAGTACTGGTCACAACGTGAGGAAACCGGTATGCGACATGTCCCTAGAATCAACTATCTGAAAGCATGTGTCACTGGCTATAGTATTCTGGTAGCGATGGGCTTGCAATTGCAACCTGTCACGTGTTGAATGCTAGCTACTTGCAAACCGTGGGCATGAGCCGAAAGTTGTTTTTGTTGGGGGATCTATATACCTCCTAGTAGATATTTGGATCCACCCTGGGCATTGGGATCGTTAACCTTTACTTCAACGGTTACTGAATGATATACCTCCTATCGTTGGTGGTAGGACCGCCTGTCAGGTAAAGGTCCACATGGCCATCAAACAGTTCACAGGATTCTGTCGGTGGGAGGTAGTGCCTTCAATAGGCAGCTTCTGGAATAGCTCACTCTTATGTAGTCCTCATCTTTTCTAAGGCGAGCCTCGAGATTATGAGCTTATCCATTTCAAATATTAAAGTTATTTCGTTGAATTGAAACTAGGTAAATTCCATCATGCTGCAAAGGCCTGAAAGGGGCCAAAAACTGAACACACCTCTGAATCGAAATATTATATGACATCGTCTTTTTGATAATTAATTACCTGAAACCTAAAGTGATAACAGCCGAGCACAATACAGTACAATATTATACAATGCAATACAATACAATGTTCTTTATTAAACACCAAGAGTAAATAAATTATGAACCAAATATTACTTAGTAGTTATTTTTAATTACGACCCTTCAATGGGTTGATACCTTGAGTCCGTAGGGCTTACACAAATCTTGCGGAGCTTTTAATTGAGGCGATGCATGATCGCACATGGGTTGACTCTTATTTAGGCCAGCGAATTAACATTGCTGTCCAGCGTGGCAATGCAGATAGTATCTTTGCGCTTACGTATGGAACTGACCTGGATAAGTTGAGTTACAGACCGTTTGTAATGGTACCTAAGTAAGACTGTTGCCCTTGTTAGTAATACACTTCTGCTCCACTCATTTACAAAATTTAAGATAGACAAGCCTATGCCTGTCTCGCTCTGGGCCAGAGCAAGGATGAGGTCTTCGATGATGATAGCATGCCCAGAAGACACTCAACTGATTCTCTCTCACAGCAACAGAACATGGCAAATCATTTGGCGCAGAATTTCAATGTTGTAATAATATCTACTATTGAAGTACGTCGACTTATTGAAGTGTCGGTGTCAGATCCAGAGGACCCGGGCTCGATTCCCAGGGGGAGCATATTGTGCTTGGTTTGGTTGGTGGTAAGATTTTATTTAAGTCCGGCTAGCTACCAAAATCCTACCAAATTATGTCGCCATAATAACCAATCTTAAATTGTTATGTTCCGGCATTCAGAGGTAAGATAGCCAGTTCCTAGTTTATTGAGGATTCATGGTGAAGTGCGCCTCCACCTTCGGCCTTATCTTAACTTGAAACGAGATGATGAAGGCTAAGCGCATGCCTGTCGTACAAAAGAAAAAACCTAATTCAGGCAGTATGTAACCGCTAGCAAAACCCAGAGATCCCGTTGCCCGGAGTAGATAACTAGGATAGTAGATCAAACCTACCTCAATCATATATATATATGCCTTTTTTATAATGAATACTCTATAGTGAAACCACTATTCATTATGAAATAGGCAGAAACGGACCAATCCCATTGTTATGAGACAGCCCTAGGTTACCGCAAATTTTCGACGCGACATATCTTCGAAACTGTGTCACTAGACAGAAATAATAATGGTATTTAAAGATCGTTTCGCATTTAGCGAATTTGTTTGTTATAATTACTAGAACAGCCGGTCGTTGTTATACTGTGTGTAGTTTGGTGCGGCTACCACAGGTTTATGGTAACGACAGGCGCTAGTGAGGGTAGTAAAAATAGCTTATAAAACTAGTAGTTCGCCCCGAACCGAGATCTCGTTATGTCTGGTTTGTGACGGAGATTATTTCTCAAATAGAACGTAATTAACAAACGATAACAGTGTGCTTTCATTACACCATTCTTACCTTGCTTAAACTTTTTTTCTCGAACTCTCTTTATTCACAGATAATAAAATCCTGTGTATATGATATCTCTGTTCGCCTCTAGCGTACAGAATAGGTACTAAATTTGTCAGTTCAAAGTAAGTGAAGTAAGAAACTACTGTAACCCTGTCTGTTTTTAATGAGTAAGCTCTCGACATTAAGACATGTTTTAGGAAAAAAAACATAGAAGGTGACTGCTGATTTTTAGGTTTAAGTACGTTATACTGATATCTCTGTGAACGTCATTCCAGGAGCTTCTAGTAACCCTCTCAACACTCCTCCGGGGCTCGGTGTACGAGCGTCTACGCTGGGCCTTCAGGCTTTACGATGTGGACGGCGACGGCGCCATCTCTCGGTCAGAGTTAGCCGAAGTTGTGGCGGCGGTTCATGAGCTGCTGGGTCGACGCGCTCCTCCAGGGAGTCCGCATGCACGGCAAGACGACGCTAAGGCCAATGAACAGGTACACGCCTCACTATTACAGCCTGTAGTACACGACTTCTGATGTTGATGGAGATAGCGCCATCTCTTGGTCAGAGTTAGCTGTGGTTCAAGTTCTGCTGGGTCGCGCCATCTCTTGGTCAGAGTTGGCGGTGGTTTATGAACTGCTAGGTCGACGCGCAGCGAAGGTCTACATGGATGGCAAGACGATGCCAAGTTCATGGAACAGGTACACTCCTCACCATCACGTGACTGCTGATTGAAAGAGAACGCCATCTCTCGGTCAGAGTATCACAGAGATAACTTATGTCCAGAAGATGCCGTTCGGTAAAACTTGGGCTCAGAATCACCATGAATATGCTCGTATATTTGTGGAAAGCGGCTAAAGGAGATCACCAGGGATAGAGTAGAAACATCCACTTAATACCAACAGCTTTTAACTCCACTGTGATCAACCTTTCAAGCGTGATGACCATCCAGTTTCAAAGGTCGTCAGTCCTACAGTGGAGGTGATAAATCTGAAGTGCTGGTAATGGTACAATTGAATCTTCCAGGTGGACAAGGTATTCCGCAAACTGGACCTGAACCAAGACGGAGTGATCACGATTGAAGAGTTCCTGGAGTCGTGTCTGAAGGACGAAGTGATCACCTGTTCACTGCAGATGTTCGACACGGGGCTATGACGGCCGCCCCAGACGAGAGCCCGCACCACTCACAGGTGACAGCCCGCATCACACATAGGTTATAGCCCGTATAACACACAAGTTCATCAGCATTCACACAAGTCATAGCCCGCTCCAAACACAGGTTTTATCCATGCCACGTATTGCTCTTACTCTCTATCTCATACAAGCCTCATAGCTCAGTTGGTAGTAGCTCTGCCTTCTGCGCTGTAGGCTGTGGGTTCGATTCCCACACAGAGCAAACATTTGTGTGATGAATATAGATGTTTGTGTTGTGTTTGGGTGTTGTATCATATAGTACGTATGTATTTACAAAGAGTGTTTAGGTATTCTATCCGTAATCTAGTTCCCATATTACAAGCTATGCTTAGTTTGGGGCTAGATGGCGCTGTGTAAAATGAATATGATAGAAACCAGCTCCACGCTTGGTTAAGAGTCCATTACACACACCAGTTATAGCCCACTCCACTCACAGTTTATTTTTATTTGAAATTCCATCTACGATTGAGCGAGCTTTCCCAGAAGCTGCCTTTTAAATGCACTGGCACAGGACCGGCAAAAGTCAAGCGCCACGCAGTTCGTTGTGTTTTGTTTGGTTGATGTGCGCGAGGTCAGTCCCCTCAGGGTAAGCTCGCTTCATCGTAGACGTCACCCTGGCCCGTGCAAGTCTGGGCAAGTTTTGAGGTAATGCCCATTTTGCAGGCCTCGGCCGGCAGCGAAGCGCGTTTACCTAGCGCGGTGCCGCTGCGAAGACGCGGGTATCTTCCGAAGCGTGGCCGCAGCGTGCCTGCTTCGCGCGCAGCCCTACTTCCGCTACTTTTTGGCTGTGGATAACTTCTACAACGGCGTCGTGAAGCCCACTATAAGAAGCGTCATGTTTTTCCACTTTTGAAGTGTGCTTTCAATGCCACGCGTCGATCTAACTAAAATATACATCATATTTATGGTACCTACCTATTGTCGACATGGCCTTTATTGACCTTTTAACGTGTCAACAAAGTCCTACCACCAACCAAACCAAGCACAATATATTGTACTCCCATGGGGATCGAACCCGGGACCTCTGTATCTGAAATCGGTGGGTTGAACCACTAGACCACAGTGGCGGTTATAAATAGAAGTGGCCGATTGCCTGTCAACATCTGTCTACTTAGTTAATTTATGAATCTCTACGCGATAGTCAGGTTTTGGCCTCATCTTATTCAGTCGTATCTCACTAGATAGTTATAATGAAGCCTTTTACGTGTTCTTAACATTTAAAAACTTTTTTTATTTTGTCTTAGTTAGATAATGTATTAAGGTAGGTAGGTACCTAGATGCACCTAACTGTCAAAGTAAATCGACGTTTCAAGTGACGTAATAATTAAATTGACTTGATCTGATCTTTGAAATGATTCTACTAAATGATGACGTAAAATGTAATAGACTCAACATTCGTGTCTAGTTAATGCAGTGTCAAAAATTGACACTCATGAAATTATTACATTAAAGATTCGAGCTGGTTAAAGTAACGCCATCTGTAAAAAACTGACAATCTATGGAATTATTCTTATTTTCATTAAAGTGACACAAGTGTCCAAAATTAACAATCTATGGAATTATTCCCTTAAATATTCGACCCTTAAATTAGAGTTACCTGGCTAATTAATCAGTATTTTACTTGGATAATGTACCCTTATTCACAATGTATGTTTCCTAGTAGGTACATACACAATAGTGTTTATACATACATAATAGGTTTGTGTTTCTTTGAATCCACAGATAGTTAACGTTTTAAATAGACTAAGGTAAACGACGTTAAGATATTATTTAGTTTAGGTCAATTATTCAAAATATTTAATAAATCTCAACTAGTGGGCGATTTTAATTTGACTCTAGGTCGTTTTAAAAACTAATTGAATAAGAACACCAGAAATTTCAATAAATTTAGAAGCCGCGTTTATTTTAAGTAAATAATATGATAGTTAAACATAGTATGTAGTTATAAGTGACTGCTGCATTTTTCAAAAAAACTTATAAGTCACCGAACAATGTAATAGAAAATTTAGTTCAAGGGATGTGATGAAAAGAGCATCATCACATTAGAACTGTTTAACTGCATCTGTTTCAAAAAAATTAACAAGTTTTTGAACCTTGTATCCATTTTTTTATTTTAATGCAAGCAACAGGGTAAAGTCGGGCAAAGTACCATAAAGCTTATTTTTAACACTTATAAAATACCTACCTACATCATTATTCGTATTTATTGTACTTACCTACTTACATGGAACATATTGAAGTATGAATATACGTTTAATGGCTGTCATTTAAACGGTCAGTTATTTAAATAATCGGTAAGCTAGTAAAAGAGGTTTCGGTCAGCGGTCAGTATGTTGTCAGCAATAAAGTAAATTAAAAAGCACGTTGTTTCTGGATGAAAAATAAAACCTAACAATAAATTAAGCGCCATAAGTTCAAATTATATGACCTACTATTCTAATATTATTAATTATTTTTTTTTGCAGATTTTTCTTGCTGACCAAACATTAAAACATACCATTTAATAATTTGCCATTTTTGATAACCTGCCTCAAATAATATTATGTTGAAACAAATTTTTGGTGTGAAATAAATGAAAACTGCAAAATTTGAAATCCGAATAAAACTCGAATAAAAACAACATGTTCCATGTATTCTGTTTTTGGATGTGCTTACGATTGTCAAATATATATTTTGGACATATTTAATTCCTATTTATGCTTTTATATTACAATGAACCGAAACGCAGAGCTATTTTCTTAAACCTATTGCAAATTAGTTATTATTCTAAATATGAAAAAACCTTTTATGTCAAATGTCATGGGAGCTTTGAACGTGGCGCTGTATTTGATTACGCTTACCTTCCTAATTTTTTTTGATAATTATATATATTATATTTATTTTCACGTTTTATTCTATGAAATTACCGCATCAACTCCGTAGGTTGTAGGTAAAGAAGATTGTTGTCTAGTCATAGGATACTTTTATTTTAAGAAAACACAAGCAATTTGGATCATATCATTTTGCTTCGTAGTGCTATTAATATTCAAGTACTTAGGTAGTTTTATGGAGCGCATTTATTATTAAACATTATTTTTATTACTATTATTAATATAACTATAGTTATTTAGAATACCTATTCCTGTGTGTGAATAGGAATTGTATATCGGTTTTAATACATTTTGTGTTTTTGCAAGAGTTGAATAGGCAAAGTGACTTAATCGTAGCAGCTATAGCGTAGCAGTATTGCAATAGATTTCAATCGGACTTGATTTTTGTATCAGCCAATGCATACTTTTTTATGTAAAAAGTCTTCAGGACTTTTTTTGATTTAATGTTTTACCTACAATGATTTATTAAATCAAAAAATGTAAACCAATCACGCTATTTTGTTGATGTTCAATAATGTATTATTGAATACATAACTACACAATACAAAGTTGATTTCTACTAATAAATCGTCTAAAACTTAAACATGCGTATCTACAGGAATTGATTTAAGGAATTCAGTAACTTAATGTGGCGGAAAATAATACGCAATTGTTTAATACTTATGTTATCGTAAATATTTACACACATAAAAACACTATGCAATATTTGTGAATGTGGGCTTGATCGAGCATATTTTTCTGCTAATTTTTATGTGACCTAGATAGCTTGTAGGTAATTAATTGTGTATTAAGCTTAAAAATATCTTATGAATTTTAGAATGATTAAGTATTAAAATTAAAACTCGGCATAGATACTTAATTATATGACTGAATTCATTGGGTTTGTCTGGAAATCTATTTTAATTTTATATTCTAAATCAAGAATTATTGACAGTAATTCTCTAAAACATTTTATAGAAACTTCGAATACTTATTATTATAATGTCTACCCATGTTATCACTATTGTATGACAATCTTATAAAATTTTAATATTTTTAATGCCTGTTTTGTAATGTTTATAAATGTCTACAAAACAATAGGGTGATTTAGATAGGGTGGTTCTAATGTTAAATATAAAAAAATCCTATCTGCCTTGTCGTGTGTCCAAGATTTTTGTTATGAAAGTGTTATTTGATCCCAAATAACTTTGCTATAGAGCATTAAAATTGTTAATTTTAACTTGTTTTACTTAATGGCATGTCTTCTGTCTGTTCACGACAGACAGAAGATAGGCCATTCATAGCCTGCAACAAAGGAGTCACTATCTAAGAAAAGCATAGTGTCATTGATTTTGCTTTTAAACCTAATGTCTCGGTCTCTGAATAAAAAAGCAGGGAAAGAACCCACCCTACCTGTACCACCCTAATAATAAATAATAAAGTAAGGTATAATTGTTTTAACTTCAAAGTTCTATGACTGTTTTAAGTTAAAATAGTTTTATAAATCCTCCCTTGTCTATTACTTTTTAATCTAACTATAAAATTTGATGTGAAATATTAAGTATCTTTAAAGAGACAGTTTCAGAATAAGCAGTTTGATATAAATAGCTAAATAGATTAAGATGGTACCTACAGCTTTTTATTTTTATTGTTGAATCACAAGATCACTTGGAATTGTTTTACAAATAGGTGTCACAAGTCTTCCGAAACTAATTTCAATTGAAATATTATGATTGCAATCTATAAGACCATGCATGACCGTCGCAAGATCGTAATGTATGGATTAGTGATGCGCTGCGAAAGGGAATTATGAGATGTTGAGATGGATCGCAGTGAAGAGAATGGGTAAAATAAAGTGTGCATTATTGTATTACAGAGAAGTGGGCCTTCATCTCACCTGATATTTCCAAGTTATGATAAGGCCGAAGGCGGAAGCGCATTTAACTCGGAATCCTCAACAATCTGAGGAACTGGCTATCTTACCTCTAAATGCTGGAACACAGCAGTTTTAGGATTGTTGTTATGGCGACAGAATTAGGTAAGACGATGGTAGTTAGCCAGGCGGACTTAAACAAGGTCCTATCACCAACCAAAACAAGCACAATATTGTACTCCCGCTGATAATCGAACCCGAGACGTCTAGATCTGAAACCGGTGGGCGAATCACTAGACCACGAGAAGAGAGTTAAATATGAGTGTGTGTATGATAGGGGTAGAGGTACGCTGAAGAGATGAATGCGAGGGATGATTGGGGCAAGGAAGGAGTGAGTAGAGTTAAGAAGACATGTGCCGGCCCCGACTGTTGTGGGTCGATGTGATAGATGATGATTGCCATCATCTCATACCTCCAGGGTCGGCTTTATACTTCTCATCATTGTCTTACACTAGACTCATATTGTTAAACGGGTTTGGCTTGTAGTTTTGACCAGCCTGTCTAAAGTCAATCCTCGGGAATTCTAGGTGCGGGGTTGAGGAGATAAGGATTTGGACTGGTAGGGGTAAGGATATTAATGTCACGGGAGAATTGTGAATGTGAGACTAACTAGAAAAGTCCGGGGTGCCCGTAATGATTCCGGACAGGTATCGGATACAGTATACATATCAGATATCTGTACAGTATAGCTATTCTCAAACATGCGGAAAGCCTAATCGAATTCGGAATCGTCCGATAGAGATTCCGGAAACGCTATTCTCCATTCGGAAATCTAAAAATTTTATGATTAGTATTCGAGTCTTCCACGGAAAATTTTCAGGAATGGTTCGAGAACAGCGTTGACATCTACCGGATTCGAAGAAAAAAAAACGATTTTTTTTTTCCTTGTATTTGGAGGAGCAGGAGCTCCGTGAAACTTGCGTGAATATAAAAATATGTATTCAAGCAGAGAGTTGATAGGCACCCTGGGTAGTCGGTATCCATCCTGGACGAGGTCAAGAGCAAAAAATTTCAAATACAAAAACAATTTAAAATATTGATTGCAATCATAACATGTAAGTTTAGTTACGTTAATACCTACTTAGACGTCAGAAAAAAATAGTTTCAATTGAACAGTATTATACAAAATTGGTTCAATTGAAACTATAGTTGATTGAAGCTTATTTGAAGACAATTATAAATCATTCAAATTCAAAAGAGAACATATTGATAGGTACGTTTTAGAATAAAAACAATGTAAAAACAACTATGAATTGTAAAAGAGAGGCGAGAGAGACGTAATTGTAAATATGATACTATGTCGCTGTGTTAAAACGTCCACGTTGATTTTAGTGAAAATAAAACCGTTCTTCATGTTTGTATGTCTTTTATTTCATTAGCTTAGTGGCAGGACCTGGGCCCTTATTGTGTAACTCAACTGTTAATCAACATCGACTTTATTTTTGACATTTGAAACCTAGCTTAGGCTTCAACTGTCATCACTTTCGTCTTTATTTTTGACTAATTCTGACAGTGTTACAACTGGAAGTCGACTTGAAGCTCTGAAGAATTCACTGGTAATGGATTTCAAGTTACGCAATTAGGCTACTGGTCCACCTGATTTTTGAGTAGGGCCTACATACTTTTTTTTTATAGGAACAAATAAATGATTAATGTTTGTATTTCAAGTTATTGCATTATAGGTCACAACATTTATAAATGTTATAAAGACACAAAAAAACTCGCCCCCGACGGGACTCGAACCCGCATCTTTTCCTAAAGATTCGCTGATGCCTTTTTTGTGTCACATACATTTGTAAATAAATGATATTTCTTAGTACTATATTATAATTATATTCTTACTTCAGCGAATCAGCATAGCTATTCAGCGTGGCAATGCAGCCAGTGTCTTGGGCACGCTTCCGTCTGGTACTGGTCTGGAACAGTTGAGTTACCTATAGGCCCTTTGTAATGGTCCTTAGGTAATCTGACTGATTCCTGGCCTAAATAAGAGCCAGCCCTTGGGTCACGTGTCGCCTCAATCAAAAGCACCGCAAGATTTTTGAAAACCCGGAGGGCATGTTTCTTCTATTTGAATTGGTGAACAATTAAGAGTTTTTGAGGCATCTATCTACATCAGGATAAGGGCTAAACCTCACCATTTTTTATGATAGAGCTAATGTAAAAATCGTTTTGAGTGCTATTTTAACGAATGTCTACCAGCTTTTTATTTTAGAAAACTTAAGCTTTGATATCGACAGTAAGATCAGACTGTCGGAGCATACAAATCAATAATAATCGTATAATGGAAACATTAATAGATAGAAGAAACTTTCGACATAGGGCCCATATTAAAAACTCAGCTTTATGTTTTAAGATTAAATGTTCATATTTAGTTTAAGAGTCGCGAGGTCTACAGCTCACAGAGCCACTAGTATTACTATAATTACGTTTTGAAAACTAAAAAGAAAACCGACTTCAATTATGGTATGCAGGAAGGAAGGAATTGAGGTAGTTCACCCTAAAAATATCCAAATCGATTCAAGTGTGCACATAATATTTGAAGAGTTCTCTTGTTTCCTCCAGGCTCTCATCATCAGATCCTGACCTGATAACGATGGGACCACCTGGAAAGATCCCTTTCAAACAGAAACAGAATTTTCCAAATCGGTCAAGGCGTCTTCGAGTAATCGGGGAACATACATAAAAAAAACTCGCTTCTTAACCGTGGTCCGGCCAGCCGGACACAGTTTTTCCATGGTACAGCTGACCGGTCCATGGAAAAACATTTTTTTTCAGCTGACCGGTTAACCGAACCGTGGAAAATAGTGATCTCATCGTAATTAATGCTGTATGTAATCTATGTAACCATTGTGTGTTTAACACGCACGCGGCTGTTGTAAATACATGTAGTTGTCTATCTAGGCTTATCTATCGATAGGAAGTTTAATTGGTTTAGCCATGTTGAGCGTGTTTGCACTAAATTAAGGCAATTTTTAGCTAATATGTATATTCTAAAAAATCGTATTCCATTTAAAGTTAAGTTAATGCAATTCACTAGCTGAATCCCATATTCAATACGGTCTAACCAGTTATGGTAGAACTTATATTACTTATTCAAATCAAATTTATAGACTTCAACTAAAAATTCTAAAAAATATTGTATCACAAAATACTAAATTACGCTTTGAAAATAATGATATAGGTCTTTTTAAGCATTGCAAAATTCTACAAATACATGTTAAATTTCGCCTTATGAAAAGATAACTTTTTTAATGAGTCTTTAAAAAAGGTAATTGAACATCCCGTATGCACTCGGGCAGTCACTCAAAACCGGTTGTAGTTAACAACCGGTTTTGTTCCATCGCGCGCCAACAATGTTTACGGCGAGAGGACAGCGAGTTACTTGGTTCCTAGGGATTTATTGAATAATATTACACCAATAAATATTAAATATAAATTAAAAACTTATTTCATAAATAACATTCATAATTATATGTAAATAAATAATATTGAATCTCTATTTGTACCTACATTTCATAGTGATGTAACGTAGCAAGTTCCACCTACACTATGTGAACCATTTGTTCAACATTAAACAAAATCTGTTTTGCTGTTGGCAGCTATTTCTGTAAATAAGCTAGTTTTAGGACAAACCTCCTTGGTTTTTTAAAGCTATGTTTTCAACTATGTTTATTATGTAAGTTTATTTTGGTAAATAAATATAAAAAAAAAAAAACCGCCTCTGTGGTCTAGTGGTTCAACCCACTAGTTTCAGATCCAGAGGTCTCGGGCTCGAACCCCAGGGGGGTACAATATTGTGCTTTATTTTAGTCCGCCTGGCAAGCTACCACCATCTTACCTAATTTTTGTCGTCATAACAACAATTCTCCGGCAATTAAAGGTAAGATAGCCAGTTCCTCAGTTTGTTGAGGATTCCGGGTGAAGTGCGCCTCCACCTTCGGCCTCATCTTAACTTGTAGCCAGATGAGATGAAGGTCAAGCGTTTCCCCGTCGTACAATAAAAAAAAAAAAATACGGTCATCATTCTTCATTAATTCATAATGATTAATTTCAATTATTAAATTGTACTCGAATTCTGCTAAATGACAGAGCACGAACTAATTCTTAATAAACTGTTAGTCAAAGATAGAGTCATTGAATTACGACTGGACCAAGGTACAGTGTACAGATTTACAATCGACCAAACAGTCTCGTCACCGGACAGTCGAAAAAACAAATTTTCCATGATCCGGCTGGCCGGACTACACAACCGGACCACGGTTAAGAAGCGAAAAACCTTTTTTTCCTGTCGGTCCAAAATGAGACTGATCGGCATAAGCACACTTTGGGTACGAAACCTACAAAGACGCTGTTCGTTTTTTGCCACAGTTAATTATTGATCGTGGTCTCACTGTAGCCAGAATGAATGGTCGTTGTAGCCAGAATACAAGATAGCATACCTACCATGAGTCATGAACGACAGACTAGGATACCTATTTAGTAGATATACCAGGCAAAACTGCAACAGGGAAAATCAGAATGAAGGTAATTACTGCTTTGATGAATTGTGTAATAGACACGTCATATTATTCTACCGAATTGAACGCTCATAGTCATTTTTTTTTATTGTACGACGGGGAAGCGCTTGGCCTTCATATCATCTGGTTATAAGTCGATAAAGCCGAAGGTGGAGGCCGGAATCCTCAACAAACTGAGAAACTGGCTATTTAGGTAAAACTGCCGGAACACAATAATTTTAGAACTCTGTCGCCAACAACTTATGGATACAGAATTAGGTAAGATGGTGGTAGCTAGCCAGGCGGACTTAAACAAAGTCCTACCACCAACCAAACCAAGCACAATATTGTACTCCCCTTGGGAACGAACGCGGGACCTCAGGATCTGAAATCGGTGGGTTGAACCAGATCATCACAGAGGCGGTTAATTTCCGGGAAGACATGGGCTTCTTTTTATCCAGGGGGTTTTATATTTGTACTACAGGTAAGCGCTTACTTGACTCCAGGAGAGATAAAGAAAGATCTCATCTGTGCTAACCCAGAGGGCACTGGTGCTCCCACCAGTGCCCTCTGGTGCCCCCACCAGTGCCCTCTGGTGCCCCCACCAGTGCCCTCTGGTGCCCCCACCAGTGCCCTCTGGGTTAGCTCGCTGCATCGTAGACCTCATGCTTGCCTGTGCAAGTTTTGGTCAAGACCTTACTCATATCAATACCTAAACTAAACAACACAAGCAAGCAAAAACTATTTACACATTACTCAGGAGATGATCTCACATACCTATACCTAGATACCTACTACACTACACATACCTGTTTTGAATTTGATATTTCGGCAGTAGGCACTGAGCAGCCAAAACGGTCGAACCAGTTCGGGAATATATTACTTTGTTTGTGTTAGTTTTCTACCGACGTCCCCAAGAGGAGGTTCTAATTTGGCTTGGTACATACGTAATAGAAAGTGTTTTTAAAAGTTTTTTATTTGTGAATTAAATAACTATTTTTTTCTGGAATTAAGTGACTCATTTGGTCTCGATATAGTGTCGACTCCACTCAATAGTGAAGTGACTACAGAAACTAGATCGTAAGACTCTATCGATCGAAATCGCATTTGAAGCTTGTTTTGTGCTATCTTCGGGAAGAAGTAAGTTATAAAATGCCTATTTAGTTACAAGGGTAGGTTATTTGGAAGATTTTCTTTTTTTTATTATTGAGTATACGACGTATAATAGTTACTATAAGTGGTTATTTTCTGAGTGGTAGAAGGTAGAAAAATCTGTGGTTGTTTGTTTTGAATCCATCCATTCATCATACGAATCGAAAGTAAAGTTGAGAGCTGTAAGTTTGATAGCAAAGAACAAAAAAAATCAGAACACCTATAATTTAAATGAATATTTAGAGAGCGATTTAGCTGTTTTGTTATATTATTCCCTTAAAATATAGTAAGTACTAGTAAGTAAATATAATATATTTACTAGTAAGTAAATATTACTAGTAGGTAAGTAAATACAGTAAGTAGTATTGGTTTTTATTAGTCACTAAAATGTTCATTCAAACATTCGTTCACTCATTCATAATTAAAATCTAAGTTATCTAAGTAATAAAATAAAGATAGTTTGTCTGTAAAAAAAATCGATCTATCTGTCTATATACAGGGTTTCCCAGAAATGGTGGATAATCCTGCACGTGCGTGTGCGGGGGGGGGGGATGTGGGGCTAAAATTACCTACATCATAAGGATTCTAAAACAGTAGCATAAGCATCTACTTTAATGGTAAAATTACTGGGCTATAGCTACTTATGTGTAAAAGTAGGCGTTTCATTACAAAATTGCAACAGAAAAAAATAAAACAAGTAATGACCAAAAAAGTATTTATTACAAAAATAATCATAGTAAATGTTCAAATTGGGCTCCCCCTGCCCTTATGCAAGCTCTACACCTTTTTATAAAAGATCTTTGTAATCTGTTATTAAAATTTTTTGATGATATAATTCTGGCTGCTTCGGCGACGCGAAGTCGAAGTTCTTCTAATGAGTTTATGGGTTTCTTGTAAACCTGCTCCTTCAAATAGCCCCAATAAAAAAAATCCAGAGGATTTAGGTCTGGGGACCGTGGTGGCCACAATATTGGCCCCAATCGGCCGATCCATCTGTTGGGATAGGCATCATTTAGATAATTCCTTACTTGCACAGCATAATGTGCCGGACAACCGTCGTTCTGGAGCCACATTCCTTGCCGGATGGCTAGTGGCTCATCTTCTAATAATATTTGCAACTGGTTTTGAAGAAATTGTAAATAATTGTTGCCATTTAGGTTGCCCGGCAATTCTTTCATTCAGTAATTTATTTTAAATTGATACTGGGATTTATCTTCTCTCATCAAATGTGGATTTGTCAATTGCCAACTGTGCAAGATATGAAGGTTACGATACCCATCCCTTTTACATGTAGTCTCATCGCTCCATATTTTTTTTCTGAAAAAATCTTGATCTTCTTGAATTCTTGTTAACATTTCATTGCAGAAAACAATCCGTGCTTGGTAGTCGCGTGGTAGCAATGTTTGTACACGTGTCACATGATAAGGATGAAGTTTAAATTTTTTCACAATACGATGTGCTGTAGATTTTGATATTCCCGTACGGCGTTCGATATCTGGCATCGAAATACTGGGATCTTCTTCCACCATGTCAAGGACAATTTCTTCAGTTACAGGATTGTTGGGTCGTCCTCTGCTCCTAGGGCCACCAACGCCAGTACCAGGTATTCTGCCCTCTGAGTAAGATTGGTGCGCTTTTGTAAATACGCGATAGTCGGGGTGACGCGCGTTCGGGTATCTCTCCCGATTAAGTGTTGCGGCAGCACTTGCGTTGCCACTACATTATCCGTAAATGTAATGCATATTAGAATACTCTTGGGGTGTATAAATTTCACGTGACATCACACAGTCCTGTTGATATCAAAACAAATGTCCAGTAGAATGCCGAGTCGTCGCAGTTATCACCAAACAAACACAATCCAATCAAAATGCACAAATCGAGTCCAGTAGAATGCCAAATGTAGAATTTTGTCACCGAGAATCCGAAAAACAAGAGCACATGCGAGAACGTCGAAATACGCACTAATATTAAAATAGTTTTAACTACGGAGACAAAACAATAGCCAAACACGAATTCTACCAAACAAAGGAGATTTGTTGACCCTTTCACTCGCAATATTCCCAAGCACAGTTTGTCTCGCTCACACAGCTTAAAATTCAACTGAATGTGCCGAGCAGGTAGTAAAGTCTAATTTTAGGGTCGACAGCTCTCTACTTAACTGATAAAAACAAAACAATATCTGCAAATAATTTTGCAATTTAGACCATAGCCTTGCTCTGAACAGAACGTCGGTCATTGCCACTACGATACGTAAACGTATGTACTGGAGTTAGTGTGAGCAATTTTTGTTCTGGTGTCGTTTTTAGGTTTTCGTGTCATAATCATAGCCCAAAAAATACCACCACTCTTGACAGGCGAGTTGATGATGGCAGTATTAATGTTTAGTACTAAAGAGTATGTTGCCCATCTCCCAACAAGAGTAATGGGGGGATTTGCCATAATCACCACATCCACACCAGGCACTCACAGGAGATTTGTTGAACACAGCATTAGTGTCAGGTAGGTTCTTAGATAGATGGAAGCTGCTGCTCGTCCAAAACTGCACTGGCACAGCTAGTCTTTAAATAAAAATTAAACAAGAAATACAATTTAGTTAAATCACAAAGGACACGTCGATACAGCCATTCGATTCGAATGAATCCAGTCACAGATAGACTGATGATTATAGCCTCTTATCCGTAGCTTGACCGTGGGCAGACGCAACTACAGTATGAGTAGTCAACACTCTCCGCGGCACCCCGCGCCGGCGTGCCGCATTGGTGGTAGCGGGGGGAGCCCCGGTGCCGCCGACTCCGTCGTCAAACGATACGACAACATACTCAAGTCGGAGGGAGACAAGCGAGAGTACCGGTAAGTACAGAACACGTGACTACAGTATGACTACCCGACACTCCACGCACTGGTGGCAGCGGGGGGAGCCCCGGCGCCGCCGACTCCGTCGTCAAACGATACGACAACATACTCAAGTCGGAGGGAGACAAGCGAGAGTACCGGTAAGTACAGTACACGTGACTACAGTATGACTACCCGGCACTCCGTACTGGTGGCAGCGGGGGATCTGTCCTCAATCGATATATGACCTACTCTTATTGTACCCTAGGCATGACGTGTGTTGACTGAAAGGCTGATGATGATGAATTCTTTGATTTATTTGTTGTAGTGGATTAATGCTGTCGAATCGTATGAAGATACTTCTGGCCAGTGACTCGACTGCAGAAACCTCCGCCGCAGCCCTAGACGTCAGCGTGGGTATGAATCACAGTATTAACCCACCACAGAACAAAACCTCAATAAAATTGATTACGTATAATAAAATGAAAATAGCTTTATATTCCTTTACTCTATATCACGTTTCAAAACCTAAAGTAAATCTATCTAAATATATATAACTCAAAGGTGACTGACTGACTGACTGACTGACTGACATAGTGATCTATCAACGCACAGCCCAAACCACTGGACGGATCGGGCTAAACTTTGGCATGCAGGTAGATGTTATGACGTAGGCATTTGGTTATAGACTCTGCTTTGTATTTGGCATTTGTTTTGTTTTCGTTTGGTTTAAGTATAGGTTTTGTCGATTAGACTTTTTTAAAATGGCTTAAGAAAATCTGAACGTTAATGCCGAAGTTGAAGAATGTGCTGTCGTTTTTAAGTTTTGTAGGCCCTAATTTTTTACACACGCTAAACAAAAGTAAAGCCGCAAAAAGTATACCTAATTAATAATAATACTTCTTAACGCGAGCGAAGCCGAGAAGAGTATTAACGAAAATATAGGTTAGTTAAACATTAAATAGGCTGAAAAAACACTACATGTGTACACACAGGAGTACCTAAAGTGTATGTGATTTCCAGGGTATTTGAGTGATCCAGGTGAGTTGCCAGGGTTGGCGCACTTCTGTGAGCATATGCTGTTCATGGGCACCAGGAAGTACCCGGAGGTAAGAGTGCTATGGCATGCCTGGAGACGGCAGGGGTGAGGGGCAGGGGGGGGGGATTACCCAATATTAATGAATTTGTAACAGTCCAATTATGGATAACTTACCGACCGAATTCAAAAACTTGCAAAGTGTGCAAAAGAAGCTAAAGAGGATTTAATAGCTTTGCTTACGCAGTCTGATCGTACATAATAATTATTATTATTATGAATATATAACACTACCTTTATGTACTAAATTCATAAAGTCGAATTTGTACATTTTAAATTTTGAATGTGTTCCAACATCTTTGTCATACATAGTCATTATATTTTTTTTTCAAAAACTCACTTTTCCAGGAAATTATAAAAAAAAATTTTTCTTTAATACAGAACTAGTTTTTTTTTTTAAATCGATCACGTAACTCCTAACTTGACTTTTCGATAACTATCACGGTTTCAGACTTCGCCCCTGAAAAAAACACAACCTTTACATTGGATTTCATGAGTCTTTTTTTGCGAGGAGCCCTGGTTATTTTACTAATTAAGAGTAGTTTAAGTAACTCCTTATAGCATCAACTATCGAGTGTAAGTCCCGCCGATATCGGTTCAACCGTTTCGGAGATAACCTGGTGCAAACAGACAGATAGACATTTTAAAAAAAAACTAACTTATTTTACTAGTTCGTAGATACGTAATTATATATATGCATTTCGTGAAAAGCTGGTATCTTGTCATGAAAACAAAGACAGATTTAACATATATTCATGTAGTCGTGTGTATAGGTATAGATAATACATACTTGTATGTAGATGGGTTAGCTCTTAACCTCAAGGCTTGTTTCGAGCAAGGATGAGGTTCACGTTACAGCGAGGATTCTCAGAAGGCAACAGAGCCTTCTGAGAAACCTGTCGTATAGTGTTGTTAAACGTTCAGTCGTAACCGATAACCGCTAGGTCTAGTAGTTCAACCCACCGATTTCAGATCCCGAGGACCCGGGTTCGATCCCCAGGGGAGCAATATTGTGTTTGGTTTGGTTGGTGGTAGAATTTTGCTTAAATCCGCCTGGCTTGCTACCACCGTGTATTTAGAGGTAAGATAGCCAGTTCCTCAGTTGAGGATTCCGGGTGAAGTGCGCTTCCACAATCGGCTTGTAACCAGGTGAGATGAAGGCCAAGCGCGTACAATAAAAATAAAGCCATTGATTCCGCATTGTTCGGTATAGACGGATGGAGGAGGTAAGACCATCTGCCCTATGTAATGTGTTTAAAGCTACAATTTATACAAAACAATATATCGCATATCTAAAACTCTTTTCACACCACCTGTTCGACAATGCCAAATTACATATCATGCCAACCTTACGTAAAGCAAGTCATCAAAGCCCTTTTGGTTTGTGCCGGGGTGTAATGTTGGACTGAATCTCATTATAACCCGCTGGGTTTTAATATTTTTACTTTACATTCTTATTTAATTTGAAAAAGTCTAATTTGAAAGATCAACAGTCTAATACTCGAAGGCCGGGGCCGGCGCCGCGTCGAACTTATTTGAAAATCGAACTTTTTCTAAAATCGAGCTGGCCACGGCAAGAATGGAACACATTTGAAATTAAACAAAAGCCGCGAGTATTGTAAGACGCTGCAATAATATACGTAATAACTGCAAATATTTTATAAAAAATATATCAAAATAGAAGAAAAGTTCTGTTAAAATGTCAATCTCTAGGATCACCTTCCCCAACCTCTACAGTACAAAACGACCCTCAGACGGAAGTTTCTGAAGCTGTGAACAATACTCAAATAAACTCTACCTCAACTTCAATAAACGTATCAAATAAAAATATACGTTTATCTTTCCACAACTGGACTAATGTCTCAAACATCAATTTTCACTTTTAATTTAAATTTACTATAATAAAACGCTGTTTTATTGTCTAGCAAAAGGTGAGAAATGTAGAGTACACTCCTCGGAGATAAAGCTGTATTTGTCTTGGGTGCGCTTGAACACCTCACTGCGCTCAGGACTCGTCTTAATTACCTCACTGCGCTCGGGAGTTAAACTGGAATCCTTCGTTACGTTCAGAATTCAATATCGCGCACGTGACATAAAACAGTGCTTTATCCCCTCGTTGTATAATCTACTATTACATTTTTGAGCGCCTCTGACTTTTGACTTCGGCCTTGTCGAGAGACCAAATTCTCTTGAAGGTGGATAAAAACAGGAGAAATTTTTTATCCCCACACTAAGGGGGCAAGTCTGATGAGGGCCTAGCATTTCCCCGTCGTACGAGGAACATCCTTCATACATTTTTGCAGGAAAATGAATACTCCAAGTTCCTATCAGAGCACGGCGGCTCATCCAACGCCGCGACAGGCACTGACTATACAACCTTCTACTTCGACGTACGACCGCAGCACTTACGACAGACCTTGGATATGTAAGTATATTAATGGTGATAGCCAAGCGTTTGACCAACAGCTCACAGGCAAAAATGTTGCCTGAGAGACGCTTGTCTAAAAGCCTGTTCTCTCTGTACTTGACCATTCCAGAATGTACTGGTGCGGAAGAACAGACGAGAGCATTCCATTCCTTATCAGAATTAATGATAAAGGTAGAGGCGAAGCGATGACTTCAGCACAATGGAACATTTACAAGGTACGGGTTGTAACCTGCCGTGCGTCTGCTAGTCCGGTGGTGGAAAGGGGATGGAAGGATGTCCAAGAATATATCATCAGAACAGGAACATATGAATTAAGAATTATTGATGTGGTAACAAACTTAGTTAAGATGGCGGTAGCTAGCCAGGCGGACTTAAGCAAAGTTCTACCACAAACCAAACCAAGCATAATCTTACCAGTGGGCGGACCACTAGACTGCAGAGGCGGTCCCCCTCGGTCCACAGGGAGTACAATATTGAACATGTTTTGGTTGGTGGTAGGATTTCGGTTACGTCCACCTAGCTAGCTACCATCATCTTACCTAAGTCTGTCGCCATACTAACAATTCTTAACTTGTTGTGTAAGACATTTAGAGGTAAGATAGCGAGTTCCTCAGTTTGTTGAGGATTCCGGGTGAAGCGCGCTTAAACCTTGTCATAACCTGAAACCAGATAAGATTAAGGCCAAGCACATCAACGTCATACAATAAACAGAAAGAGGTGTAAAAATAATACATATGAATAAATAATATTACAGGACAGTAATTTTTCACAGCGCTCAAAGTAAGCATAGCTTGTAATATGGGTACTGTATACGGATAGAATACATAAATACTTTTTGTAAATACATATGTATATGATACAACACCCAGACACAGAACAAACATCTATATTCATCACACAAATGTTTGTCCTGAGTGGGAATCGAACCCATAGCCTACAGCGCAGAAGGCAGAGTTACTACCAACTGAGCTATGAGGCTTGCTTGTGTATTATTAAGGTATTTATATTATTCCGCAGCTTCGCACAGTTCTTCATCGACCCCCTGTTCACCGAGTCGGCGACGAGTCGCGAGCTTAACGCCGTCAACTCTGAACACGAGAAGAACATGTCCTCGGATACTTGGAGACTCATGCAGATCCAGCAAAGTATAGCCGACCCAAAGCACGCTTACTACAAGTTTGGAACTGGTTCGTTTTGTATTTAATACCTAGACAAATGTTTTAAATTAATTATACTAATTAGACACTAAGAATCCAATATGGCGGCTTTAGTAATGATGAATGGGTAACATTGAGATCGGCTGTCCTGGAAAAAAGACTTTGAGTTCTGATCGCTGCTGGTATTTCATCACCTTGCTGTGGGTTGCCCGTGAGTCTGTGAGTTGAATCCATCTTACCTAATTCTGTCGCCATAACAACGATTGTTAAAATTGTTGTGTTCCGGCATTTAGAGGTAAGGTAGCCAGTTCCTCAGTTTGTTGAGGATTCCGGGTGAAGTGCGCCTCCACCTTCGGCCTTATCTCAACTTATTAGTTACAAGGTGAGATGAAGGCCAAGCGCTTCCCCGTCGTACAATGAGAATCCAACTTCTCGACCCTCAGTCTGAATCCGGTCTTCTTTCGGAGTAGGTACTTTTCCACCGCCACGGTGTTCACGTTATAATGAACGCGAGATACACAGATGAGTTGTACGTACCTCCGCTCGAAGACTGCAAGATTCTAGTGCTGTGCCGCACTCATAACACTGGTATCAGGACAATTGTGCGAAGGACATTTGCGTGAAAGACACTTGCGCGAAGGACATTTGCGTAAATGAGCATTTGCGCGAAAAACACTTGAGAGAAATAATAACTAAATTCAAAATATCTCTGGAAATAGAGGTCGTACTGAGATGCGGATTTCACCATTCTGTAGGCGAGTTTTCTCTCTTTCTTTCAATTTACTTTCGCGTAGCATACAGAAAAAATCATTTTCTTCAGCAAAATCAATTCTATTTTAAGTTGGTACTGAAAAGAGACACGCATTATTAAATTTTTCAACCATTTTCCTATAAGGTCAGCCGCGGTCGTAGCAACGCAAACGTAGCTGTCGACAAATAAATCCTCGCGTTGTTTTTCGGATTTCAATAGTGAGATGTTAAACAGTTTGCCGTCTTCTCTAGTTTCTAGTTCATGTCTTGAGTAGAACTATAATAAAACTATATAGATAGGTACATAATTCGGTGTAAAACATTCTGTAAATAATTTAGAATAAATGAATTACGTTTTTAAAAACTAAAAAGAAAACCGACTTCGAAGAGTATGATACAATTTCGTTTACCTGGATGACGTATTTTTCGCTATTATTTTGATGACAGGTGGACGGTCAGACAGGCAGACGCGTGATCCTATGAGGGGTCAGTTTTTTACTTACTTTTGAGGTAATACACCCTAAAAAACCCAAATCGCTTCAAGGGTGTCAATAATATTTGAAGAGTTCCCTCGATTTCTCCAGGATCCCATCATCAGATCCTGACCTGAAGACGATGGAACCACCTGTAAACATTAATCTTTCAAACAAAACAAGATTTTTCCAATTCGGTTCAGGCGTCTTCGAGTAATCGGGGAACATGGAACATAAATAAAAAATAAATCCGACAAAATGAGAAAATCCTCCTTTTTTGAAGTCGATTAAAAATAGAATGGTTCTATTTTACACATTAAAAATAAAAATAAAACCAACCCGGTGGGATAATCAGTACAAAACTTCAAAGGATTGTGTTGCTTATTGTTGAAATTACATCTAAGTGTATATTTACTTAGTCATAGTGTGTCAGAGGCACTGTCCTATAGTGGACTGTCGAAGTGATGTTACTGGCTAACCAATAAATTCCCTTTATTTCGTCAGGCAACAAGGAAACCTTAGAAACGATCCCGAAGACGAAAGGCATCGACGTTCGGACGGAGCTGCTCAAGTTCCACAAGCAGTGGTACTCCGCTAATATCATGACGCTTGTCGTGTTGGGGAAAGGTACGTTCGGATTATTTGACACTGGATTTGCCTTCAGTAAAAACGTGTTTTGGAAGTCCTTCACTAAATGTATTAAGACTGGTATGCTCACGCTGGAAATCTAAATACCAGCCTTTGACAGTTCGAAGACATGGGGCTTCATCACGGAACACAGATAGCTCTACACGAAACAGTGAAGCCGTGTTAGGCCTCTTCGAAAGCTGTAGAAAATTATTGCAAGGTCCTCAGTAATAAGATTCATTTTCGTACGTGACTATACTGTGGCTAAGCAATAGCATTGATCCCTAACCTTCAATTGTTGAGATTCTAAATTCAAACAAATGTTCATATTGAACAGTTTGAAATTATAAATTGCCTATAATACTAAACGAAAGAACAAGGCGCCCCTCGTAGGTATAACATGGTTGATCAGTAGGTACCTACTTTTGAATAATTTAGGTCGTAGAATGCAGACGATGATAGCTGTTTTAAATTACAGTGTAACAAAAGAATTTAAATATTCATTCTCCGTAATCCAGTCGCCATGTACTTTGCTAGCTAAGGGCTAGATGGCGTTGTGTGTCTCGTAATATTGTATTTGTTTTTTTTTTCGTAAAGTACGATGGAACTATGGCTAACGCAACGTGACTGCCACTAACTGGATGCAGTGCCAGAGTCCGGGCTCACTGGCGAAACTTAGAAGAGACCTATGCCCAATTGTCCGGCAGTGGACTGCAAGGGGTTGATTATTGTTTTTTTTTTTTTATTGTACGACGAGGAAGTGCATCTCCCCGTCGCACAAAAAAAAAGCGCCATCTATTCTCAAACTAAGAAAAGCTTTCAATTTGGGAAATTGATTTTAGGTACCTAACAATTAACATTACATTAACAAGTTTATGTGTGACATTTACTTATTTTTATATTAGAATCCCTGGACGAGCTAGAAGAGATGGTGGTGCCCCTGTTCTCTGCGGTGGTGGACGGAGGCGTCTCAGTCCCGTCGTGGCCTGAAAGCCCTTTCCCCCCGGCATTGCGTCGCAAGCTCACTTATGTCGTGCCTATCAATGACGTACGATCCCTGAGTATTTTCTTCCCGTTTCCGGACACCACAAATCATTATAAGATGCGGGTAAGTTTTTTCTGTAGGTATTTATATTTTAGTTGGGTAGGACTTTGTTAGTGTAGCTTTAAGGCACATTTTGGATTTTGAACATGAGATTCGTTATTATAGGCTTCATGAAAGTATAAAACAACAGAAGTATTTTAGACATATTATTGATTACATTTAACAAGCCTCACAGCTCAGTTGGTAGTAGCTCTGCCTTCTGCGCTGTAGGTTGTGGGTTCGATTCCCACCCAGGACAAACATTTATGTGATGAATATAGATGTTTTTTCTGTGTTTGGGTGTTGTATTGTATGATAAGTATATATTTACAAAAAAAAAGTATTTATGTATTCTATCCGTAATCTAGTTCCCATATTACAAGCTATGCTTAGTTTGGGACTAGATGGCGCTGTGTGAAATTAGTGTCCTGTAATATATATTATTATATATATTACATAACTGAGTGAATGTTGCGCTGTAGCCAGGCGAAAGAAAAGAAGAAGCTAGAAATGAAAATATATATTTGGGATCTATCTTACATTAATTTATCAAATTACAATCAGATATTCAAGTGCCTTATGTTTACAAATTAGTTGACTTGCATTTGCGGTGTCTGCACTATTTAAGAACTTGGGTTGTAGACACAACCTTCGAGCAACAAAACCTTCAATCTTTATTCTAACTTAGTAATTTAAAACGATTATAGTTACTAATAATGGTACCAGAGATAGGATCCCTCAACCGTAAACTAAGGTCATAGGTCCACTAGGTAGATCCCAGGATTACTTCTTTACAGACCCTTCTCAGCGATACACTCTGTTTTATTTAACTTACAGCCAGGATACTACCTGTCTCATCTGTTGGGTCACGAAGGTCCAGGCAGCCTGCTCTCCGAGCTGAAGGCTAGGGGGTGGTGTCATAGGTACGTTAATTAGATTTAAAATTACACCCTTTAGAATCCTTGATATATTATATACTAGGTGGATCACTGGTTGAAATTTGAACGAGAGATTTTAAAACATAGGTACTGTCCGAATTGAGAATCTCACTCTATTTTCAGCTTTCCTAATACCTATTTTTGGTAACAGCGAGTTTATTCAAATTTTTAGTATTATGTTAGCAGGGTAGTAGCTCTGCCTTCTGTGCTGTAGGTTGTCGATTGAATTCCCACCCATGTCAAACATTTGTGTGATGATTAATAGATGTTTGTTCTATGTTTGGGTGAAGTATTATATTATCTTCTCCTGTCGGCCGCCATCTTGCACACTTGACCTAATTATATGTCTCCAGAGAGGGGTGGTGCTGATGGAATCAATGGCAAATTTAGATTATTGTATGTTGCCTAGATATGAAACTCATGTCGATGGAATTCCTAGAAAATAGGCTATATAACTGTAAAAGAATTACAGTTACTGATTTGGTCTAGATATTAAAAAGTAAGTATTTACAAAATAAATATAGGTAAGTACCTAAGTATTCTATCCGCAATCTTGTTCCCATACATAGCTTAACTTGGGGCTAGATGGCGCTGTGTGAAACTAATATCCTGTATATTTTTTGTGTTTTGTATATCTAACGATGACTAGTCATTGTACCGTGACCCTCATTTTTTGTTCAATGCAGTGCAACCCTTACTTTGATGATGAACATTTTCAGTTAATTTCATTTCTGATGTCTGATCTTTGGGTCCCATTTATTATTTTTCATTTAATTCACAGCCTATGTGCTCAATCAGATGTTGCCGCGCGAGGTTTCGGCTTCTTCTACGTGGACGTCAATAACCTCACCGAGGATGGATTGGAGCATGTTGATGACATTATCACGCTCATCTTCCAGGTAAACTAGGAATACAACTAAAAGTCAAAGTCAACGTCAAAAAAAAATATTCAGTAATTAATTTTAGGATCATGTTGAAACGTCAAATCTACCGCCTGTTCGGAATCGCGAACACACAAGGAGAAAGGCAAGAACCTCGGGCAATTTTTTTATGATCCATTAAAAGCTTAACATTATCAAATACTAATTATAATTTATTCACTGGATCAAATTCATTTTAATGCCAGGCTTTCTTATTTCCTAGGTAATCTGAAATTTTATATTAAACTTACCTGGATAGCTTATGTTTTAAAATGTACTAAGTAATGTAAGTTATAACTTACATTACTTAGTAATCAATACAATTCTTAAATAGATTTGACAGACACAGCACAGCCTAAAATGGTGGATGTAGCACGATTGAATAGGTATTTGGACTGTAGAAAAATTGATTTTACTTGTTGTCTGTTTATAATATAAGTAAGTTGTATTTTTTTTATTTAGAGCAAATTTACAATATTACAATTTTACAATGTCCAAATAGAGAGTAAGTATCGATTGAGTTAATTGACCAAGTTGTTAAAACTTGTCAATTTAAGAAATTATTTACTAGAATATTCGACCTCACTTACACCTACTACTAAAGTTAGAAACTACAAATTCTAGGGGGGTTAAATTGAGGGTGACCTTTTATGAAATTATGCACTTTCATCTACACTTTCACCCTCACTTGACCTATGGTTTGGCTCTTGAAGCTTGCCTGGGCAAGGATCCTTCCCAGATAACGCCTAATAACTCTTTTTAACCAACTTCAAAAAAAGGAGGAGGTTCTCAATTCTTCGGTTTTTTTGTTTTTTTTTTATTGTATTTTCCCCGATTACTTAAAGAAGTCTTGATCGATTTGAAAATTATTTATTTTGTTTGAAAGGGTATACTTCACAGGTAGTCCCATTGACATCAGGTCAGGATCTAATACTGGGATCCTGGATAAATCGAGGGAACTCTTTAAATATTAAAGGCACACAAGCGATTTGGGTGTATTTCCTCAAAAGTAAGGAAAAAACGGACCCCATATAGGATCGCGCATCTGTTTGTCTGTCCGTCACCTGTCATCGGAATAATTGAAAAAAACATACGTCATTCAGGTAAACGAAATTGTACCATAATATTCTTCATTGAAGTCGGTTTTCTCCTTAGTTTTTAAAACGTTATTATTGTTAGTCGTAAGCAGTACCAGACGCTGGAAGCATTTTTTTTTATACGACTGCGAAGCGTTTGGCTTTCATCTCACCTGGTAACAAGTTGAGATAAGGACAAAGGTGGAGGCGCACTCCACCCGGAATCATCAATACACAACAATTATTTTAAGAACTGTTACTATGGCGACGGAATTAGGTAAGATGGTGGTAGCTAGCCAGGCGGACTTAAACAAAATACTTCCACCAACCAAAAAAAGCTGGAAGCTTTGAAGCTTGTTTTGTCGTGTGTTTCAGTACTTATGCATGGTCCGGGAGGAAGGGCCCCAGCGTTGGATCTGGGAGGAGCATCGCGACTTGCTGGCCATGAATTTCCTGTTACAAGATGTACAGGAGCCCCAGGGCTTCGTCAACTCGCATGTCAATGCTTTGCATGTAAGACTTGCAATGGATAGATCGATCATGATATGATACGGTGTATATATTATTTGTATTTGTATTGTTTGACTTAGCTTTATATAAGTAGGTTTATTTATTTATTATTTGAGTAAAAACCAAATTTTCACTTTTTTATTTATGTAATGTACTTATAGTGTATACCTATATGTAGGTACATGGATGGACCATGCCACTGTTTTTTTTATAGTATGTGTGTGTATTTCTTATATCTAGTTAAAAACTTAGCGATTCATATATATAATTATATTTAGTTTTTTTTTATTTTATATTTAGTTAAAATAATTCGTTTTATATATTATTCGTTTAGCTATCGGCATTTGTGAAGGTACAATAGAGTTCATTCATTCGTTAATTATTTAATTAATTCATTCGTACAATCATTCATTAATCCATTGTTTCATTCATTCATTATTACATTCATTCTTCAATTCATTCTTTCGTTAATTATTTCTTTCATTATTTCATTCATTATTTCATTCATTAATTCTTCCACTCATTCTTTCATGCGTTATTTCATTCATTAATTATTTTATTAATTTATTCGTTCATTCGACCGTCAGTGGTATGATACTTTAGTATATGTAGCTTGTTCTCAGAGGTTTCCAATGGATGACATCCTCGCTCTCGGCTCTGTCCTGACGGAATGGCGTCCAGAGCTTATCAAAGCACTATTGGACCTGCTGACGCCCGATAATGTTTCCGTCGGTGTGACGGCAAAGTACGTTCATATTAAGATAAACAATGATAATGATATCATAGTTTATTTTCAAATTTAACAGAGTACATAAATATCTGTTTAATAAATTTACATTTAAAAAAAAAATTACCGCCTCCGTGGTATAGTGGCCTACCGACGTCAGTACCGGAGGTCCCGGGTTCGATACCCAGGGGGGTACAAGTATTGTGCTTGGTTTGGTTGGTGGTAGATCTTTATTTAAGTCCGCCTGGCTAGCTACCACCATCTTACATCTCATCTTCCGTCGCCATAACAACATTTCTAAAATTATTGTGTTCCTCAGTTTGTTGAGGATTCCGTGTGAAGTGCGATTCCACCTTCGGCCTTATCATAACTTGTATATACTATATATATATATATATAGTAACCAGGGAGATGAAGGCAAAACCCTTCCCCGTCGTACAATAAAAAAAAACATGTAACCAACATATTTGTTACCGGTATTCTATATGTGTGTAGGTGTACCTTTATTAGTGATTAGTGAGGGTTAAGCCCTATCTCCGTGCTAGTTATGACTAGTTGCGGCAGCGTATTAGCAGGGTGGATTTTTGAGACGGGACTGTAAGTGCAGTTACCGTAACCGTTAAAGTTACAGTTACGTTCATAAGAGACCTTCCATAACTTTAGAAATATTCGGAACTGCAGGTAAGCAGTAAGTAATACAGTAAGCAAGAAAGTGGTAATTTTACACACCAACTTTTTTTGATGCTAATCGATCCTGTTTTTTGCTAAGTAGGATTATTATAAATTTTAGAAAATATTTTTCATACTCTACGGAGCTGACTGAGTAAAATATCAAAAGACGGGAGTCTTTTGACATTTTACTCAGTTTTACTCACATTTTACTCAGTTTCCGCACTTGACTGCTAAGTGGTCTATTGTGCCGATTGAGCTTTGAGGATGGGGAAGGAGGAGAAATGGCAGTATCCTGCCACTTCTGCTACGTAAAAATATTAGTTCATATTATACCTTTATACCTACAACATGTTACTAGGTTGTAGGTATGTAGGTACAGTCGCTTGCAATTAAATATAAGTATACAGATGGATTTGTATCCACGGATACCTTTGTTTTTAATTTATTGTAATTCGGGGAAGCGCTTGGTATTTATCTCATCAAGTTTCAAGTCATGTTAAGGCCGAAGGCGCACTTCTCCCGGAATCATCAACGGATTGAGGAATTGGGTTACGACCTCTAAATGCCGGAACACAACAATTTAGAATTTTTGTTATGGTGACAGAATTAGGTAAGATGGCTAGTTAGATGACTAGGTAGCTAGTCAGGGAGCCTCAAAATGTCCATCGAAACAACGAATTACAAAAATGACAAATTGTAAAACTTCTTATGAATAATAAGAAGTTTTACAATTTGTCTTCTCAATCTCTTTCTTTTTCTTCTCATAAACTTCTTGAAGTTCTGGTACAAAAATTCACTGTGAAATTGAGAATAAACAAATTTTAAATTGGTTATAATATGGTCATATAGGCGTTTTCATTGAGATTTTGTTTTGTATTGTTTCAGATGTTTTGAAGAAAAATGCACGCAGACTGAGCCCTGGTATGGCACTAAGTATGTTCAAGAAGATATACCCGAGTCTAAGATAAGAGTGAGTGTGTACCCAATGTCTTAGTCACACTTCCGTCTATAGTGGGCTCCAATTATACTAAACCCATCGCTTCACTATGACAATGCTATCGTCGTAGAGTTGCCATAGGTACCTACCTTTTGGTGCTCTAGTGGCCATTCTGGTGGCACTGTGTTGGATAGAGTGAGAGATAACTCAAGTGTTACCCTGTAATACAAAAGTGTCACTTTTATCGCGTGTCTTTCCGCCACATCCTGTTTTTTTTTGCAACACTGAGTCACACTGCGCTGAGACTAGTAACAATCGCAGTCATGCTCTGGTGAAGGTCACATCGTGAGGAAACCAGTATGTCCCTAGGACCAACAATCCGAATGTCATGTGTCACTGGCTAGTATTCCGATAAGCGATGGACTTACAAGCTGTCACGTATTGAATACCAGCTACTTGCAAGCGCATGTGCCTCTATCTACCTCCTAAAAGCCTTAAACGATCTCTCCGGGTGAAGGGGTAATAGCTATGAGACTGTTCCAATGCTGTATGATGGATGGCATCTGTAAAAACTCATCATAAGGTTGATTTTCTATTTCTCACTAACACTCATATTAAGAATGGACCGCGTTGCCTTCGTCCGTTTTTCCGCTCCGCACTGGTAGGTACAATCTTGAAGTTTTTTTCAGGGTGAATAGATTCCGTTTAGACGTGCTCCATCTTAGGCCACATCTTTAGTTTTTCAAGTGTTGTGGTCAAATAATTGGATTTATTTCCAATTATTTGACCACACTGTTCTTTTTTCTAGGAATGGCAGTCGGTAAAGTCTATCAAGGAGTTGCACCTCCCCCCTCCCAACGAGTTCATCCCCTCCAACTTACAGCTGGAGACGGAAGAGGAAGCCGATCCCATAGCGCCGGCCATTATCAAGGTACTTAATGCTTATAATCGTTTTATATGTAAATATAGGTTTTTTTAACCGCCCTGTGGTTTGGGACTGTGGGTGGTAACGGTGGGTGAACCACTGTTACCCACCAGTATCAGTTTGTTGAGGATTCTCTTTCACCTTCGGCTTTATTATAACTCGACACCAGGTGAGATGAACGCAAGGCGCTGCCCGTCGTACTATAAAAAAGGTTATTTATTTCACAAAGATATGTTTTTTGTAGGTAAGTAGTACGGGGAGGTGCTTGGCCTTCATCTCACCTGGTTTTAAATTTATGATAATGCCGAAGGTGGAAGCGCACTTAACCCGGAATCCTCAACAATCTGAGGAACTGGCTGAGAATCTTACCTCTGAATGCCGGAACACAACAATTTTTAGAATTGTTACCATGGCGACAGAATAAGGTAAGATGGTGTTAGCTAGCCAGGCGGACTTAAACAAAGTCCTACCAACAACCAAACCGAGCACAATATTGTACTTCCCTCGGCGATCGAACCCGGGACCTCTAGATCTGACACCAGCGGGCGAACCACATGACCACAGAGCTGGTTCAACAATGGACACTTAATTAAAAAGAATTGAGAGCCACACAACCCTTCACAAGGCCCCGGGTACCTACCTACCGTAGATTTTCTAAAACACCATTGAAATTAAGACAAATTATGCAAATCCCATATGTTTGCATATATTTTGATTAAAGCTGTGTTTTTTTCAAGTAAAGCACCTCTCAGACACAGAATATCCTTAGCCAATTCTACTGCTTTTCACAAACATGGAATCAGCTCCATCAAGATTACCGCTGTGATAAAATACGACCATTATATCTTCAAATAAACACCTTTTGGTTAGGCTCTCTCCACCTTATCCTTGCACTAGCAAGTTTCAAGGTCAAAAGCTGAAGCTGACCCATATAAAAACCTACAAAGTTTAATTTGAATCGGACGAGCCATCTCGAAATTAACGACAAACTACATTTCTTGAACTGTACCTACTAGTGGGCCTTAGATACTGTAACTTGATCAAACCAAATACTTGAATCGATTGCAGGACACGCCATTGATGAGGCTATGGTATAAGAAAGACAACGAATTCAAGCTACCCAAGGCAGTGATTGAACTCGATCTAGTCAGGTAAGTAAGTATAGTTAATATTACTTAGTATATAACTTAAACATAATACCTCAACAATATATAATGTACCTACCTACTTACTCTTAATCCATCTTCTTCTTCGTATAGAATCAAAGGATCAAAGTCTCAAATCTTCCTCGGCAGGTTCTGAGCAACCTCAACGGCTCTGTTGGCATAGCGGGCAGGAAAGTAGTCATGTCCTGTACGGGGGCTCCACACTCGCAATGTGCGCTCGAAGACTCCTGGCTACATTTTTCATACAGCAGCCGACGTGAGTCCGTAGTCGGTTTTAAACCGGGCACTGCAGAACGTGTCCAGCGGATGTCAGCAGGAATAGTGAAAAGTAGCGAGGATGTCGATTTCTCCACAACTCACGCCTTGCGATTTGCGATTATTCCACACTTGTCCAAAGACGTAGTACCTATGTCGCAAGAAGCTTTTTTCGGCCATGCAGCATAACATAGTTAATCCGAACATATAAACAAAAAAGCATAACCTTAGTTAATTCAATTTAATTTATTTTTTTTAATTGGGTATGTTGGGTTTTAGCCAAACGGCACCAGCCGGTATTATTGGTATACCTACCTACAATGAAGTAACTATGACTATGCATTAGATTCCATTGTGAGCTTATATTTAACGACGGGGAAGCGCTTGGATCTCACCTGGGGCCCTACCGCCGACGGCGAAGCCGATCTCCATTGGCTTAAAATTAGCTTCATGAGAACTAGAAACGATTTTTACCGTCAAATGTACTCAACGGATAGGTTTCATAACATGTGTACACTTTTAAGATGGGAAACGCCATTTTGGATATGACACATACCCGGTAGTAAAAATCGTTTCTAGTTCTCATGAAGCTAATTTTAAGCCAATGGAGATCGGCTTCGCCGTCGGCGGTAGGGCCCCTGGTGGTTATGATAAGGCCGATGGTGGAGTAGCTCATCACCCGGAATCCTCAACAGACTGAGAAATGGAACACAACGATTAGGTAGAATTGTTGTTATGACGACATACTTAGGTAGGCAAGTAAGATGGTGGTAGCTAACCAGACTTGAAACAACCCCTACCACCTGTCAAATTGAGTAGTTCTACCACCTGGATGAATCTGTGGATCTTATACAGGTGGGTATACCACTATACCACTGAAGCGGTATTTTTTATTTAACATTTAAAAATGTGTTGTTTCCAGCCCCCTGTTATATTCGGACCCCATCTCTTCGAACCTCGCAATGGTGTGGGAGCGTCTCCTACGGGACAGCTTGCAGCAGGTTGGGTACGCAGCTCTGTTGGCAGGCCTCGAGTGGTCTGTGGGAGACCAGGCCTGTGTACTCAGTGTAGGTTCTTTCCATTCAAAACGGTACAGCTATCTCGAATCTTTTAGATTTTTAAACTTTTTGTATGGCGATAATGGATATCCCATTCACAGACTTTTTTTAATTGTACGACGGGGAAGCGCTTGGCTTTCATATCACCTGGTTACAAGATATGATAAGGCCGAAGGTGGAGACGTACTTCACCCGGAATCCTCAACGCTCTGAGAAACTGGCTATGCCGGAACACAACAATTTTAGAATTGTTGTATGACATCAGATAGATAGATAGATAGATAGATAACATTTATTCACTTAGTATAGCACACTACACAACATCACAAAACGATCATCATCAGACTAAGGTATGAAGGGTAAAAGGCTGAATCCTACCTTATTCTTATTTATTAAGGCCTTATCATAACGTCACACCAGGTAAATTGAAGGCCAAGCGCTTCCCCGAACACAAAATATGCATATTTATTTAGTTGAGCTGGTGACTGCTGCGTAGGTCTAACACAGCCTCCCTTCCAGGTATCAATAAGTGGCTACGACGACAAGCAGCACTTACTTCTGGACAAGATAATGGAGCATCTATTCAACTTCAAGGCAGACCCGCAGAGGTTCGAGATCATGAAGGAAAACCGCATCAGAGCCATGAAAAATATTGAAACTTTGCAGCCGACAAATGTAAAAGAAATCTCCTTTTTAACATTCCCGATTGTTTTTTTTTTTTTTTAATTAATTATTTTAAGAGTAGGTATTAGAAGACTTACATACTTTCTATGACTATATCAGACTAAGTTGACTTATAATGTATAATTATAAAATGGTGAGGACGGGAGGACTTAAACAAATTGTTGTCTTCCGGTATTTAGAGGTAAGATAGTTCCTTAGTTTGTTGAAGATTGGGTGAAGTGCACCTTCGGCCTTATCTCAACTTTTAACCAGGTGAGATGAAGGCCAAGTGCTTACCCATCGTACAATAAAAAATAAATAAAAAAATACTAGTGGTATTGTTGTCTCTATCTAGTATATTTATTTAGGTATGTCTTGTCTACTACTCTGTCTACTTTGTGTGGGTCTAAATGGCGCCTGTGCTTCAATATAAACCCTGTAATATTTGTGATACTTTTCGTCCTCTGATTGCGGCGATAAAAAAACGGGGCATTTGTGATATTTGTAGGATCATATATTTTTATGTAACTGATTGGTTGCTGAATAAAGGGATCCCACCTGAAGGACAGCAGCTTAGGAACCTCGTAGGTTGCCGACTAAGGAACCTCGTAGGTTGCCGACTAAGGAACCTCGTAGGTTGCCGACTAAGGAACCTCGTAGGTTGCCGACTAAGGAACCTCGTAGGTTGCCGACTAAGGAAACTAGTAGGTTGCCGACTAAGGAACCTCGTAGGTTGCCGACTAAGGAACCTCGTAGGTTGCCGACTAAGGAACCTCGTAGGTTGCCGACTAAGGAACCTCGTAGGTTGCCGACTTACTTAAAATCAGGCGAGATGAAGGTCCACCTACTCGTTGAACAATAAAAAAAAGCCTACCTATTTACTATTTCTTTCCATGGTTTCTTTGCACATTTTTTTGACCAATTTTATGGTTATTTTTCTTTTGTATATTTAGTAGGTATGTTTTTTATATTGTGTGCCCTAGTAGTAAATAAATAAATTCTAATTCTGATTCATAAAAAATACCAACTATTATTCAAATAACTTGTTACATTACAGCATGCAGAGATTCAGCATTCTTTGTGTTTAACGGAAACCGAATGGACGGCAGGTCAGCTATTGAACGCTGCTCAGGGTAAGTGGCCGCACCATGAGTTACTGTAGTTTAACATTACTGTGACTTGACTACAGTAATTAATTATCATCATCTTACGATCAAAATTCTGAACTATTTTATCTCACCTGCACCCTTATTCTGTAAGACCAATCGTGTCTTAAGAGCTCGTACTATGTAAAATAGGTCTTAAACACACATATAAATCTCGGTGCTTGTAAGTGCTACAAATCTAATATTGATCACATTAAACTTTGGTGTTTTATCTTGCATGTGGTATTTTTGATAACAAGATTGCTGAAAATTTTCTCGATAGAAAAAAAAACGGAATATTCTGTGTTTTGCATATATATCCAAATTTATCTCTGAAACGGCGCGACACATCCGTGTAAATTTTTATTCAATAGGTAGATTTTATACAGTTCCTCCAAAGCTTAATTTCATGCTATCGATAACTTATTTAGTTTTCAAGTAAATAGCAAATATCGCCCGCGTTACGATATGTCAATACGATGATTGCATGCAGGTATCGTAACGCTGGCGCGCTAAAACGCGATTGGCCATACAGAATAAGGGCTCAGGTGTCACATTGTAATGGAGGACACTTCACCTGGAATGCTGAACAGACTGAGAAACTATCTTACCTCTAAATTCCAGAGCACAACAATTGATATGATTTTTTATGGCGTTAGATGGTAAGATGGTGGTAGCTAGCCGGGCAGACTAACGATAAGCCCTAACAGCAACCAAAGCGCGCACAGAGTACCTACCTATTGTAATTTGTTATTTTTTTGTGCCCAGGTATAACCCCGTCACAGCTAGACGACTTTGCGGCGCGCGTCTTGAGGTCGATTCATATAGAATTATTCATGTTTGGAAATCTAACGAAACAGAGGGCGCTGCGGATCGCCGACAGCGTTGAAGGATGGTAAGAACAACTGTGTGAAATTTATATCCATACATATTCATCTACAATTCTCAATTTTTTGACACTCATTAAAGAGTTTAGCTATCTAACTAGCTGACCCAGTTACACTTGCGCTAAGGTCCTAAGTTCATCGCTATCATTTCAATCCATACAAACCCACTGCTGCACAATTGCTGCATTTTTTCGGAAGGCTCCTTGTTAAACTCATCCTTGCCCCTGGGCAATTGATTTTTGATTGCCTGCAAGCCTTGAAATTCAGGGCTACGTATATCGTGATAGTGCTCACTATCACGGTATACGTACAAGGTGAGGTCGCGGTTAATTCATCTGATAAGTGTGGTGTTAATGGCAAATGTTACCCAGTTCAAGAGTTCACTCTTTTCAAATTAAATAAAAAAAAAACTCCTCTCCGTTCCTAGTCACTGAATCTTAGGTTAGCTATACCTATCATGCAACAATTTTGTAGAGAGAACTTGGGGTTTTCCCAAATTAGCTACCTCTATAAATATAAAAAAATAAAATATTTAAAGTCAACCCTTTAGTACTTATTCTTAATTGAATTGAATTAAATGTATGGAAAGGGCACCCAGGTCAGATATTAGGTTGTTTATTTAAGAGTTGGTTTCTTTTATAGCCTTTAAAATGATGATTATCATAAAACATAATGTTTCCTAATATACCTACCTACTAAGCAAAGGCCTCTCTCTAAAGATAGATGAAGTTATCTGTCCTTGCTTTCATCTAAGCGAGGTTTGACCATTTGCCCTTGCCATAGTCAAACCTCGCTTAGCTCGGATTGCGGCGATCGCAGTAATTTGATTCTTATTGATTGAGTGAATCTTTTTTTTTAATCTGTGCAAGTACAAGTTTTCATAAATCTATAACGTAGTCGCTTATTGAGAAAGCTTACATAACTCGCGGTAGATCCTAACCAGGGACGCTACCGCCGACGGCGAAGCCGATCTCCATTGTCTTAAAATTAGCTTCATGAGAACTAGAAACGATTTTTACCGTCAAATGCACTGAACGGATAGGTTTCATAACATGTGTACACTTTTGAGATGGGAAACGCCATTTTGGATATGATACATACCCGGTAGTAAAAATCGTTTCTAGTTCTCATGAAGCTAGTTTTAAGCCAATGGAGATCGGCTTCGCCGTCGGCGGTAGCGTCCCTGGTATAGCCATGGTCATACTAGATGAGTCATAATAATAATGCTGATGTCATACCTATAGGTACCTTTTACCAATAAAATATTAAAAAATATAGGTACCTATTCAGATTTTTTTGTGATTCAATGAGGCCATTTTCCTATAAATCACATCAGATCACAACAAAAGCATATTAACCATAGGGTTTTGCCATGAACACCACGCTTGGCAGGCGGATACACAGAACGAAGCTGCTGCCCTTCTTCTGGTGAGATCCCTTAGTCAGCTTTTACGGGACATATGCCGTGGCGGTCGCGGCTTAAGAATCGATCCTTGCAATGGCTATAAATAATGTCACAGAAAATGTTTGTTTGTCTTCATCAGGTTACCAAAAGATGCCGTTCCACTGCACGCCGTCGACTTGATATTGAACAGACAAATTAAAATTGAAGAAGGTAACAATGGCTGTCTTCAACTTGTACGAACGATTTATCTTTAAAAATGTTTATATTTCTTTTCTTTAATAAATTATTTAAGTATTACCGTAATCTAGTTCCCACATTATAAGTTATGCTTGGTTTGGGACTATTTCCACGGGATGACGGTAACGACATCCTGGGCGTGTGCTATATAGTTTCAAACAAAAAACCACAGCGTATCGTAAAGACACGATAGAAGTGAAACTTTTGTATTAGTACAGGGAAACATTTAAACTTCCCACTCTACCCGACACAGTGCCCCGCCACTTTTCGTCACACAAAAAGATTGCGAATCAGAATTTTAAAACCATCCCATAAAAAGATTCACTTTAAAAAGGTATGGATGAACGACATCTTTAGAACTCCGGGCCTTCTGTATGTCTAGTGCGACTTTTCTACTAGTTCGATACATACACGAACGCGTTTGCGTATACCCCGATTTGTATGAAAAATACTATCCACCATTCACGGTGAGCAAACGCGAATCGAGTGCAACTCTCACTAGGCACTCAGAATAAAGTAAATTTTCGCCAGGTGCTTGGTACCAGCGCGAAGTTTCCAACGCCATCCACAAGTCATCGTGTGCGCTGCTGTACTACGAGTGCGGGACGCGAGGCTCGCGACACAACGCTGTACTGGCGTTGTTAGACCAGACGCTGTGCGAACAATGCTTTTATGTACTACGGACTAAGGTACGGCTACCAGGAGTTTAACTGCCTCTGTGGTGGGTTAACCCACCGATTTCAGATCCAGAGGTCCCGGGTTCGATCCGAAGGGGGAGCAATATTGTGCTTGGTTTGGTTAGTGGTAGGATAGTGTTTAAGTCCACCTGGCTAGCTACCACCATCTTACCTAATTCTGTCGCTATAATAACAATTCTTAATATAATGGTGTGTTCCGGAATTTATATTTATATTTTGTAGCCAGTTCCTCAGTTTATTGAGGATTCCGGGTGAATTGCGCCTTCCGAGGAGCTTCTCCGTCGTACAATAAAAAAAAAGATTTCCTACTTACTATTCGTCAGCTCGTCTGGGGAAGTAACTTTTTTATTTTTATTGCCTTCATCTCATCGATTTTCAAGTTATGGTAAGGCCGAAGGTGGAAGCGCACTTCGTCTGGAATCCTCAACAAACTGAGGAACTGGCTATCTTACCTCTAAATGACGGAACACAACAATTTAAGATTTCATATTTTTGTATTTCAAGTGATTGCTTTGTCACATAACCAAATGTTATGATGACACACAAATTCTATGTCCCGTTGCGGGTTGTGAATTTGTGTCATTAAAACATTTATAAATATCAGAATTGTTGTTGTGGCGACATAATTAGGTAAGATGGTGGTAGCTAGCCAGGCGGACTTAAACAAAGTCCTACCACCAACCAAACCAAGCACAATATTTGTACCTGGTATACCGGTGGGCAACCACAACTCAACATAGGCGGCCACTCGCATTGAGGGTACGTTTAGTTTGTGAGGTTGTCCCCACGACTCACTAAAGCCCCCCGGGGTGATGTGATAAACTTTATGAAATACAACCCGAGGATTTTTTGATCTCTCAAATCCCCGTCTTACAATAAAAATAACAAAAACACACCGGGCACCGATTCTACGAAACAATCAATGTAATATAAATGTTACAGGATATTATTTTTTACACAGCGCCATCTAGCCCCAAACTAAGCATAGCTTGTAATATGGGAACTAGATTACGGATGGAATACTTACTTAAATACGTTTTTTTTTTGTAAATACATACTTATCATACAATACAACACCCAAACACAGAACAAACATCTATATTCATCACACAAATGTTTGCCCTGGGAATCCACAGCCTACAGCGCAGAAGGCAGAGTTACTACCACCTGAGCTATGAGGCTTGTTATGTCATGTATATGTCAGTGGTGTCATCCCTGAATGGCCGCTAGAATACCAAAAGGCCTATCGGGGTCACATAACGGCAGTCAATGTTCTCAGGAACAACTAGGCTACGTGGTGTCTTGCGGCGTGTGGCACTCCAACGGCGTGCATGGCTTCAAGGTGGTAGTGCAGAGCGAGCGGCATCCGCGATACGTGGACTCCAGAATCGAGGCCTTCCTCGGCTATGCACAGGTATTCTGTGGTTTTTAAGTGAAACTTGTAGTCTATCGCGCGAAAGGTTTTGTCCGTCTATCACATGTCGCATTACAGCCGGTCGAGTTTAGATTTTCGCTGATTTAAATTTGTATTTATAGTTGGATGTTTTGTCTACTGTTGATTTTCCACTATCATTCCCATTTTCCAATTATACAATTAAGATTAAGAATGTTAATACCCGAAATCAATTAATTTTCCAAAAATGTTTAGTTAAATGCCTACAATCCGAAAAAAAGTTTCAATTGCATTGTGGTGTCGGATCCCGAGGTCCCGGGTTCGATTCCAGGGGAAGTACAAAGTTGTGCTTGGTTTGGTTGGTGGGTGGACTTTGTTGAAGTCCGTCTGGCTAACTTCAACCATCTTACCTAACTCGATCGCCATAACAATTCTAAATAGTTGTGTTCCGGCATTTAGAGGAAAGATAGCTAATTCCTCAGACATTTGAGGATTCCGTGTGAAGTGCGCGTACCTGATAGAACATATTTGACAGTATAGAAAACAGCAAATACTTATGGCGATGTAGGAATATATAGACTATTTAAACATATATCTTTGTGCTTAGGAATATCTAGAGAATATGTCAGAGGAAGAATTCATAACGCATCGCTCGTCGCTCGCGGCACTGAAGCTGGAGAAACCAAAAAGTATAAACAGTCGCGCGGGACAGCTGTGGAGCGAGATTAATAATCGAGTAAGTCACTCTTTTAACGGCTCACCGCTGGGCAGAGCTTTTTGTTTACAACTAGGAGACGGGACAAGCAAGTAGCCCACCTGATGTTAAGTGCATCTCTTGCCTATAACAATGCCTTACTGCGTAGGTCACATCCACAAAGAACATGACCTACGAGGCACTGCATTGCGCTCGTCAACCTGAGGCATAGAGCATCGCGTGCCCCTAATTTAACCGGCAACCATACCCTTCAAACCGGAACACAGTAATGCTGCTTGGCGGCTGAAATAGGTATGGTAGTATTACTTCCCCGGACGAGCCCTTTTACAAGGCTCTAATACTATTCTTGCAGCTTTCTTCAAGATTCGAGAAGACATGGTTTGAGAATAGCGTTGAACTCTATCGGATTAATAGTCGAATCAGAAAAAAAGTTATAATAAAAAATAAATTACAGGACATTAATTCCACACAGCGCCTTATAGACCCAAACTAAGTATAGCTTGTAATATGGGAACTACATCACGGATAGAATATTTAAATAAATTTTATTTGTTTTTTCGTCTTTGTTCATAGAAGTTACATTGAAGTGACCAAGAAACCTAAGTTGTACCGCGCTCGGAACACATTCTATCAACACGTGATATAGATACCTACATGTTCAATTACAATGCAATCTGAGCAGTTTTATTTTTCAAAGGAACTTATAGATAGATATATTATATCCTATAGATTGTTAACATAACATAATCTGTGACAAGACGCTCCATTGAGTCTTCATTTATGTGATGTTATTACAATCTCTTTCAATATGAAAACAGAAGTAGGTAGGTAACTAATCTGCTAAGTTCCTTTGAAAAATAAAACTGCTCCGATTGCATTGTACACTTGAGGTCATAATCCAAGGCAGAATGGAGGGCAAGAGATCTCGTGGCCGCTCTACGAGCAGATGGTGAGATCCGACTAAATCTCTTACCAAATCTACTATGACCGACTGCTTCCATAATGCCTCCAATAGAGAAGAATGTAGTCGCATGAGCCGTCATTCATCAAGCCCCACACATGACCACGACCACTCTGCCAAGAGTTCCCGACTGAGAAGAAGAATATATTGTAATGGGGACGAAACTAGGCTATGCGTTTTATTATAACCACGCGGCAAAAGCTGTATCTCTTCAATTGTTTTCAGACGTACAACTTCGATCGTCAACGAATTGAAGTCGAAGAATTGAACACAGTAACCAAACAAGAGCTGATTGACTTTTTTAAGGTAAAAAACTAACCTAACCAAATAAGGAACTATGGTCCTAATCTCGCATTACCAGTAAGGCTTTATTGGTAATGGTGGCTACCACCATCTAACTAAGTCTTTCGACAATCAACAATTCTAATTAATTGAAAACCATGTAGGGGTGAGGTCGAAGTTACTCAGAATGTTGAGGATTCCGGGTGAAGTTCGCTTCCACTTACCGCCTCATTTATCTCTGATATAAATCAGGAGAGATGAAGGCCAAGCGCTATCCCTTCGTACAATAAAAAAGGCTTGATCAGTCACCATGTTATAAGTAAAAAAGGAACAACTTAATATCCGAATGTACCTACTAGAAATTGCACAGATATTGCACTAGACCTGGTGATCCAGGTACAAACAGGCGATGCTATATTTCTTGTAAATGGAAGAATAAATGATGATATAACGTTTAGAAACACATCGCGTCATCGTCTGCGGAGCGTCAGAAGATGTCGGTGCACGTGATCTCGACGGCGGAGGGAGGCGCGGGACAGACGGACGACGCGATCTGCGACAGTGGGACGCGACAGGTACGTCTGAGGGTCCCGACAGATATGTACTATTCAGGGTCCTAAAGGGTTCAAACGGGAACAAGGTTTACGCAGGGAGTCCATTTATTTTATGTGATTTCGCGTCCTTGTCTCGCTGTATTAATAAATGTTCTTTCTCTTTCCAGCCCGTGAAGATAACGGATCTGTTAGAATTCAAGTCAGGCCGGCACCTGTGTTGGCGACTCCGTTCACAAATATACCGCGCATTGGAATCCCTTAAAGACGAAAACTATAATGTATATATTTAGGTTATCTGCAAAATAGTCATTTTACATTTTAGACATTTTACTTCCTTGGCATTTTGGTAATTGGACTTCCTGATCAGGAAGCCGAGTGAAGTGCTGATCTACCTCCTAGTGGTCACAAGGCTCAATGTTTCGGCTGAATGAAATTCCTGGTGCAGGACGTGCTTCTCTTGCCAAGTCCGGCGCCAAACAGCTACTGGTACAGCTCGCTCCAACGATGTAATATGCTTCAAGGTTGAGCAAATCAAATAAATAAATAAATAACTCTGTGATTTCACCCTTAGAAAATAATCATAGGTACCACATAATACCAATTAACAAAACTTTGTTATTTTTTACGTCAAATTAAGAGCGCAAGCCCACGGCGTCAGTCGCGTTTGCAACGTGCGACAGAAGCGAAAGCCGCACCAAACACTACTTGACCAATGTTGACTCGACGGATTCCATCATGCGACTATACTCGTATAAACACAAGTATATCGATTACACAAAAAAAAAATGACGGAGCATGCAAAACAATCGGAAAGAAGGAAGGAAAGGGAGAACAGCACTCACGCGTGTATAATCCTGTATCTTCTTTGTCCCTGCACCCTGGATCACTGGATCACACATTCGTTCGACGAATACCACAATTAATTAATAAGCCGTAATGGCTGTCTGAGTCTCGTATTGATATACTAAATTCAGAAAACGATCAACAAGCCACGAAGGTTTTGACAGATTCCTCAAACCGATATTGTGCTGTATCAGGGTAGAAATGAATAGGAAACGCACCAAATATCGGTGTAAAGAGTTTATTTTTTACTTTATACTTTCGTATAAAGTAATTATTATGTACCTTATAGATACTTAATTAATGAACTAAACAGAAAACATACCTATAAATAAATGTACCTACCTAACATGATTACACATTAAGTCATAAAAAATTACGTGTAATAATTATTTTGTGTGTAAAATACTGTCTCAGCATTCGATTGCGCCGGGGTTAAAGGTGCAACGCTGGTTTAGTCAGGACCCAGTTTGATGATGATCCATTTAACATTTATAACCTAAATACTTAATACTATCTTAAAACATTTGATATTACCTATATATAATCTATAATCATACCAAAAAAATATACACAGAAGAGTAATTATAAAAATTACTACATCATGACAAGACATGTCGCGTCCTAACAAGATGTTGAATTTAACAAGACTGTCCTTCTGTGCCAGATCATTGAAAATAATCCTAAAAAATCACACTGAATAAACGATATTTGAACTTGAGACTGCTCTGTAGGGATAATAAAAGAAGGATAAAATTTATCAAAAATGTATTTTACATGCACCAAATCACAGAACAATATATTTTTTGTATATCACAGACCAAATAATCTTTGTGTACTTTATATTTTCCTTTATCTCCGCGGGTGAGTATAGAGCCATTGAACGTGGTAATTCTTGTGGTGACATAGATTGACTAGGCTATCTATAAATGTAGAGGCGACACGTCTCGCTCTTATTTAGGCCAGCGAAGTGTCTTGGACTGTTTGGAACAGTTGAGATACCCATAGACCGTTTGTAACGGTCCTTGGTATCTGACTGCTTTGTACATAGTTCGTTTTATTTTAGTCTATAAGTAAGTATATTTGAATTGAATGTTGACGTTAATTTTAGAATTACAATAAGTACTTAGGTCTATGTGAAGATTTTTAAAAATTAAATATTATGTTACCTGTATGATGGTTGTCTTAATACAGATTTTGATTATTATTATACACACAAACAAACTTACAATAAAATCAGAACAATCCAAAAAGTAAGTACTAGTAACCTTAGTTATCAAGTAAGTTTTGAATAAAATAAATTATAAATCGTCTGGCCTTGTCTGGGACGAAGTCGTGAGTGTATTAATATAAATATTATTGTCATTTCACACAGTGCTATCTAGCCCCCAACATAGCAGGTCCAGGTTATGTTCCCATATTACAACTTAATATGTACTTTTATTGTGTTTTTTTTTTGTGTACGACGGGGAAGCGCTTTTCATCTCACTTGGTTGAGATAAAGCCGAAGGTGGAGGATACTTATACCACCCAAACGTTAATATCCCTCACAAATGTTTGTCCCGGGTGGATTGAAGGCAGAGCTAGTACTAACTGAGCCTAAGCACTACTAAGTAATCACAGCCATGGCTCCCAGCCGTTCCTGGTGACCCCTAATATCCAAGGGTCAGTACACTGTCGTAGAAGGCATGATATCTGAAACACCGATCTACTTTAAGGTGGAAACTCAAAGCTTTTTCACCTAGTTTTTTTGTACCTTCGACTCATATTTCTGAGAGGTTTTTTTTTAATAAATGGCAAAAAAAATATATAAATAAAATATTTTTGCTTTCCACACGTCGCCCATTAGTGTCCAAGTTGGAGGCGCACTTCACCCGGAATCCTCAACTGAGGAACTGGCTATCTTACCTCTTAATGTTGGAACACAACTGAATTTTAGAATTGTTGTTATGGCGACAGAATTAGGTAAGATGCTGGTAGCTAGCGAAGCGGACTTAAGCAAACACACAAGCAAGCTCCCGGTGAGGTCCCTTAGTCGGCTTTTGCAACATCCATGGACTAAGTGAGAGGGGTCGATCGTTAAGACGCCACCGCCACGAGTAGAGAAGTAAAGTTTTAAGAGTAGACGCCCCTAGTGAAAGGGCTCGTCCGGAGAATTACGACCACCATACGTTATTTCAGCCGCCAAGCAGCATTGCCGTGTTCCGGTTTGAAGGGTATGGTTGCCGGTGAAATTACGGGTACGTGAGGCTTAACACCTTTATGCCTCAAGTTGACGGGCGCAATGCAGTGCCATGTAGGCTATGTTCTTTGTGGATGTGACCTATGCAGTAAGGCTTTGTCATAGACCAGAGTACACTTAACACCAGGTACCAGTAGTATAAAAAAAAAAAATCCACGACTTTCCCAGTTCAAACCTGACAAACATGCCTCTGTTGTCAAGTGTTTACGGTATCATATCCAGAGGTCCCGGGTTCGATCCCCAGGTGGGTACAGTAGCCGCCGGACCACTTATACTGTGAAGGAGTACCATTGATGGTACAACTGGCATAGAACTATACTGACTTGTCCCGCTAGTACCATTAGTATTTCGTTATTCTTAATTATTTATCTGAAATTTTAGAAAAACCTTTCCTAGATAGCTTTTGTTATACAAAAATTTTGTATTTGACGATTAAGTTGATGTCAATGGCATTGGTGCTTAATTCAACATAGTTTTTTTAAAGTCTGATATATTCATGGTCTTACCTGTTCTTCAACAGCATAACTGTCCTTTTTTTGGTGTCGGTCAAACACACTGTCCAATAATTGTATATATTTATTTGAGTGTTGCTTGCTCGACTTTAAGAGGACATCTTTGGTGATTTCGTGAGACACCATGCTTCCTTCTAATATGGATTGAATGTAGACAAACTGAAAATATAAAAATAATATATCACACTAATGCTTATAATTTGTCACGCGATAAAATGGCGAAATATAGCAATATATAAATAAATATTACAGGACATTAATCCCCGCCATTTAGCCCCAAACTAAGCATAGCTTGTAATATGGGAACTAGATTACGGATAGAATACATAAATACGTTTTTTTTTGTAAATACATACTTATCATACAATACAACACCCAAACACAGAACAAACATCTATATTCATTACACAAATGTTTGCCCTGGGTGGGAATCGAACCCACAACCTACAGCGCAGAAGGCAGAGCTACTACCAACTGAGCTACGAGTTTTGTTTTGTACGACGGGAAAGCGTTTGGTCTTCATCTCACCTGGTTTCCAAGTTATGATAACGCCGAAGGTGGAGACGCACTTCTCCCGGACTCCTCAACTAACTGAGGAGCTGGCTATCTCACCTCTGTATGGTGTACTAACCTGTGTACTAACCTGATCACTAAAGTCACCCTTCCACTTGAACGCCAGCTTCAGCACTGGCGCCAGTAACTGTCGCGAGTCGCGCAGGCCAGTCAGCATCGTCTGCAGTCTGCCTTCCAGCACTAAATCAGAAAAGCCACTAAATCTAGTATAAAGTATCATCATTACGAACGTAGAAACTAAAAAAAAGCTAAAAAAAAAACAAAAAGCTGATTTGACTTATATTTTATACATAGCAAATGGTACCGTGGACTGCCCAGAGCTTTCTGGGTATTTTTATTTTATTTAATTTTATTCGGGAAACATGCAGATACAATATATAAAAAGGTAATACATTAAAAATAATTCCTAATCCAACAAAGTTTCCACTTTTAAGTACTATAAAAGAAAGGAAGGACTGTGTACTAACAGGGCCGTATTGTGAAATCCTAATATTCTTCATGACCCTATAGTAAGAACCAAATATAGGCAAAACTCATTTATGGTGGCAATTATGGCAGTGGACCTTTTCCATACAAAAACAAGTACGCTTAAACGCTTACTTAGCAATAATTATTTAAATGTATAGTTTAAGCGATATTAATTTATTCAATAAAACAATTTAACAAATTAGTACAATTAAACTAACTATGTACAAAGGAATCAGTCAGATTACCTGAGGACCGTTACAAACGGCTTATAGGTAACTCAACTGTTCCAGACCAGTACCAGACGGAAGCGTGCCCAAGACAATGGCTGCATTGCCACGCTGAATAGCTATGCTAATTCGCTGGCCTAAATAAGAGCCAGCCCTTGGGTCACGTGTCGCCTCAATAAAAAAATTAAATCGCCTTAAGCGATTGATTTCGCGACCACGCAAGGAGAAAGGCTGAACCTCGGGCTAGTAATTTTTTTTAGGTTTAATAAACAGTTTTATGTATGTGGCAATGTATTATTTAAGTTTTGACACACTATGTATTTTGTAATTGGAATAAATTAATTGAATTGACCTCATCAAAGTAATGCCCAGGTGAGCGAGGTCTAGACTAACCCGTATCAAAAGATACCGAGCGTATGAGGATCACCTACTAGGGGGTAGTCAGAGGCACGTCCGAAATTACGTTCAGCACATGCCCACGTTTTGCAAGTAGCTAGGGGATTCCTCGAAAGGGAAAAAGTCCGCCTGGCTAGCTACCACCATCTTACCTAATTCGGTCGCCATAATAACATTTATTTTTTATTTTTTTAATGTTGTGTTCCGGCATTTAGAGGTATGAAAGCCAGTTCCTCAGCTAGTTGAGGATTCCGGGTGAAGTGCGCCTCCACCTTCGGTCTTATCTCAACTTGTAACCAGGTGAGATGAAGGCCAAGCGCTCCCCCGGCGTACAAAAAACCAAACAGCTAGTATTCAAAAGTAGCTAAGTGATTCCTCGAAGGAAAAGTGAGTATATTTATTTATATTGTATTGTGCGTTTACCATTAACATCGCACACCGCCAGCATGTTCCTCGTGAGCCGCGCGGGCGGAAGCTCGCATCCGCCATATTGGAAAATGGCGCCCCAGTCGATGCACTGCAGGCCGCCATCTTGGATCGAGTATAACACGTTGTGGAGGTGGCGATCGCCTAAACCTGGAGAGTAAAGTCATAATATACTCATTAAAAAGAAGAAAAATGCGTGTAATTACTGCAAACGCACATTTACAGCTAAAATAGGGTATGTCAGTCGTGAAAACAAAAAAAAAAAGTCGGTCTGGAAGACATCATTATCATCATCAAAATACCTATTTTACCCGACTGCATTAGGAAGGTTATGTTCTTCGATCGATGTTTGTGTGTATGTATGTTTATACATTGGCACGATCTACAGCCTAGGCTTGACGGATCGTCAACATCCATGCGAGGTGTAGTTTGGTTTGTCTTGTGGGAGTAGCAATATAAGTTATATTAAATAAATAAATATATCAGGACATTAATTTTACACAGCCCCAAACTAAGCATAGCTTGTAATATGGGAACTAGATTACGGATAGAATACTTAAATACTTTTGTAAATACATACGTACTATATGTTACAACACCAAAATACAGACCAAACATCTATATTAATTACACAAATGTTTGTCCTGGGTGGGAATCGAACCCACAGCCTACAGCGCATATCATAATAACTGCTATTATATATTTTCAATAGGCTATATCATTTTGTTTTTGTTTTTTTTATTGTACGACGGGGAAGCGCTTAGCCTTCACCTCACCTGGTAACAAGTTGAGATAAGGCCGAAGGTGGAGCCGCACTTCACCCGGAGTCCTCAACAAATTGAGGAACTGGCTATCTTACCTCTGAATGCCGGAACACAATAATTTTATAATTGTTATTATGGCGACAGAATTAGGTAAGATGGTGGTAGCTAGCCAGGCGGACCCAAACAAAGTCCTACCACCAACCAAACCAAGCACAATATATTGTACTCCCCATGGGAATCGAACGGTTCTCTGGTAGAGTTCCGGGATTCAGAGGTAAGATAGCCAGTTCCTCAGTTTATTGAGGACTCCAGGTGAAGTTTCCACCTTCGGCGTTATCGTAACTTGACACCAGGTGAGACAATGGCGCTTCCCTGTATCACCTACCGAAGAGCCAATTCAGGATGGTGATCTCGGCAAGTGAATGCAAAAACCTGGTTCTCTTCATCATGAAGTCTTGTAACGACGTGCTGTGGTTCTCGATGGCGGACCTGGATCAAAGTGAACTTTGTCATTCAAAATTACATGTCCTATTTAACAGTCAGTTTGTAACGGTCCTTAGGACCGTTACAAACGGCCTATAGATAACTCAACTGTTCCAAACCAGTACCAGATGGAAGCGTGCCCAAGACAAGCTGCATTGCCACGCTGAATAGCTATGCTAATTCGCTGGCATAAATAAGAGCCAGCAATTGGGTCACGTGTCGCCTCAATCAAAAGCCCCCATGGACCCAAGGTCTCCACTCCAAAAGGCTCAAATAGGTAAGCTCTGTCGAGACCACTACATTTATATATGATAATAAATTGGAGAGGGATTATCTAGGTTCGCAGCCAGTTACTTTTTTTATAACACAGTTAAAATCGATTTTTTATCGTTCGACGGGGAGGTCTGCACCCTTATATGAGAGGTATAAACGCTAAACCAACCAGCTTACATGTAACAAGTGGCGATGTGGCCTAAGATGGAGCATGCTCGTCTAAAAAGAACCCGAACCTCTAGAAATAAAGACTCCAAGATTGAACTGGTGCTCTGAGCTAAAAGACTTCACAAATACTATTTTCCATTTATTTACAATATTGTGCTTGGTTCGGTTGGTGGTAGGACTTTGTTTAAGTCCGCCTGGCTAGCTACCGCCATCTTACCTAATGCTGTCGCCATAACAACAATTCTAAAATTGTTCCGGCATTTAGAGGTAATATAGCCAGTTCCTCAGTTTATTGAGAATTTCGGGTGAAGTGCGGCCACCTTCGGCCTTATCATAACTTGAAAATCATGTCAGATGAAGGACAAGAAACTGCCTGTCGTACAATAAAAAAAACTTCATACAAATTCAATACATAACACAAGGCATTGATAGAAACCAGTGCTGCCACTTGTCGCTATCGCCTGCTGTTGCCTGCAATCAGCTACGAACTTGTACCGTAAGAGTCTATGATACGTGAAATGGCTTAGCTTCAGCGATCATATCTTCCACAATACTGTAGCATTTACTTTGAAATTAATATATGTTATAGTTCAGGATTGATGCTAGAACGCATGGGTATCGAAAACAAGATTGCATAAAAATAATCCAAAATCGACTCTAATTTGTGCCAAAAATGTTCGCCATTCAATAAATACGCCCAATTAGGCCTTCACACTTTGTACAGTAAATAAACGCAGTATACAGCAGACGCTCTGTGTTTTAGATTTTCAAAATAAATGTTTGTTTTACCGTAAAAAAATAAAACGTAGAAATTCGCGCGTATTTCTGTCATCTGGTGGTCACAAGCGCCGTGGTTGAGCGCACAGCAATGTCACCTTTATTATTACTGTATCTTAGTTCGAAACTAGAGTGAAGTTGCGTTGAGTTGCTAATCTGAGGTACTAAAGCCCGTTAAGGATAGTATGTCCTGGTGTGCGTGTGGGGAACTTACCTCAAAATGTACGCTGGTATTTTGGAGCACATCTCGCGGTAGTTCTGAACGGACGACAATTTCGGCGCCAAAACTAGTTCAGTTTCCTTGACAGACTGTCTCACGATCGGTACTGTGGAAATAATTATTATTGATTTTAAGTCCGCCTGGCTAGCTACCACCATCTTACCTAATTCTGTCGCCATAACAACAATTCTAAAATTGTTGTGTTCCCGCATTTAGGGGTAAGATAGCCAGTTCCTCAGTTTGTTGAGGATTCCGGGTGAAGTGCGCTTCCACCTTCGGCCTTATCTTAACTTGTTACCAGGTGAGATGAAGGCCAAGCGCTTCCCGTCGTACAATAAAATAAAAACATATATTGAAATATCGGCAGTTCATTTGCAGCACTAAAAACATATATCGCAAGAGAGGAAGGAACTACATTATTCAGTCTATTCCTGGTTGCCACCTCCACCACCTGTATTACCACCATTGTCAAATCAAAATCAAAATCAAATCAAAAAGACATTTATATGCAATTCTTACACAAAAATCAACATAAAAATAATAATAAATAGAAACAAAGAATAAAAAAAATAAATTAAAATTAAATAGTTAGCACGCATAGAATTGCAAAAAGGTCTCAACTCAGCGTTAATGCAGGTTCGGGGAACCTGCGCTGATCTTCCGTTGAGACCTTTGGGAACCGGTAGGTACAAACAACAAGAGGTCGATTTGACGTGAACACCAAGTGTAGACAAACATTTGGACAATAGGTACATACTAACAAAACAAAACAAAATACGATAGGTATGTTACACACAGCGAGGAAACAGAGATATTTACAAACATAAAATAAAATTAGCTAATAAATTACAAATAAAATAGGTAGGTACATCATGAAAGTTATTATAAGTTATATTATTTTTACATTATACAGATATACGGCATGAGTTCATTTTAAATAGCACTAGTGTCGTGAATTAGAAGTTCTTGCTGCTTTTGCCAGCCTAATAGGTATCTTTTTAGTCTTAATTTAAAAGTATATAGATTTTGAAGGTTCCTTATCGGCGGTGGAATATTGTTCCAACATTTCGTTGCAGCATAACGGAAACTACCTTTAAAGGCTACTGTCTTATGCCTTTGTGTTGAAAGCTGCAACGAACATTGTCGACGTACGCTGGATCTTGAACCATAGGATGACTCCTATGGTTCAAGATCCAGCGTACGTCGCTAGTACATCAACTTACAGTATAAATAAAATGGTGCTTTGTGGTTCAAAACGTTAAAAAGCAGACAAGCCAGATGAAGTTTACTCCTGTGTTTCATTTTAAGTACAGAGTGCTCATTTAGGTATGGAGAAACATGTCCTCTTCGAGGAATGTTAAAGCAATAACGGGCGCAAGAGTTCTGAACCCGCTGTATCAGACGCTTGGTTTTATTATATAATCGTGGACCAATAACTACATCTGTATAATTCAGTTTGGAGAGCACAAGTGATTCTACCAGTTGGACACGTATATCTTCTGAAATGTAAGGCCTCATTTTATACAGTACTTTCAACTTAAAGAAGCAAGAACCATTGGTGGCAATGAGGAATATTCTTCCACATTGCCGAATATCGTGGCAGTTTTTAACCGAATTCCAAAACTAAAGGAGGTTATAAATTAGATTTGTCACGCGATTACTTCGCCAATTTTGAATTCATTTTGATGAGACTTTTTTTGTTTGGTCACACTTCAGACGTGGTCCCACAAAACTTGTAACAGATAGGTTTCTCAGATAGATTTTTTGTTGACGCGGTTCATCGCATGGGGTCTCTTTATTTTAAACCTGAATAACGTCTTTTCACATTATTTTTCCTTATTATTAATTTATATAAAAGTATTTTTAGTTATTATACATTGCATGCCAAGAGTTCATAATATAAATCTAATAAAATAATACCTACTTGGCGTATTTTTTTATTTTTATTTTACTCTTAGACACCACTGGGCAATCAGTAAAAAGGCGACAGAGGTAATTGCAACCATATTATTCTGTCCGAGAGTTGCGGCAGTCCGAAAAAAATACCGGCGCGAGTTTACAAGCCTCATAGCTCAGTTGGTAGTAGCTCTGCCTTCTGCGCTGTAAGCTGTGGGTTCGCTTCCCACCCAGGACAAACATTTGTGTGATGAATAAAGATGTTTGTTCTGTGTCTGGGTGTTGTATTGTATGTATTTACAAAAAAAAAAGTATTTAAGTATTCTATCCGTAATATAGTTCCCATATTACAAGCTATGCTTAGTTCCGGCGGGAGTCAAGGTCGGGCAGTCGACCTATAGCCGGACAGTAGAGAGTGGTCAGAGGCAAGTCCTATCACCGATATAAGATAATCTTACCGTCAACATCACAGACGGTGGTCATCAGGTCCCTGACCCGTTTGTGGTCTTCTAGGAACTCGATCATCCCACAGTCTTCGTGTAATGGTATCACCTGGTAGGAAACAACAAAACTATCGTCAATTCCTGTTCCAAACCCCTTTTCTATACAACAAAGATAGAAAACAAGATACATAGATGAACTCTATATTATGCACCAAGAAACAAAAATAAAAAAGCACTTAAACTAGGTACATTGGGTGGCCTAATCGCTAAAAGCTATCTCTTACAGGTAACATTTGGATGGAAAGCCTAAGCGCAGATAAAGCTGTGTACTACAATACTAAAATGAGTTGAAAGTTGACAAAAACTAAAAGCCGACTGAAAAATATTTGAATATTTTGATAACGCATGCTAATATTTCCTGAAATGAGTGTACACAATTTCTAACCGCATTTGTGGTCTAGTGGTTCAACCCACCGATTTCTGATCCCGAGGTCCCGGGTTCGATCCCGATGGGGACTACAATATATTTTGCCTGGTTTGGTTGGTGGTAGGACTTTGTTTAAGTCCGCCTAGCTAGCTACCACCATCTCACCTAATTCTGTCGCCATAATAATAATAATAAAATCGTTGTGTTCCGGCATTCAGAGGTAAGATAGCCAGTTCCTCAGTTAGTTGAGGATTCCGGGTGAAGTGCGTCTCCACCCTCGCCTTATCTCAACTTGTAACCAGCCCCCTCAGCACGGGGCGGAGTAAAAATTTTGTCCTCTGTTTTTATCCACCTTCCAGAGAATTTTGTCCCCGCCCGTGCTGAGGGGGCAGGTGAGATGAAGGCCAAGCGCTACCCCGTCGTACAATATATATATATATATATATATATATATATATATATATATACGCGCTTTTTTGTTTACATTTGCACGCCTAAGGTAAGATTATACTGAAAAATATAATGCACATTTTTGAACATCCTCGCTACCTACATTCTGTGAAATAAAGTATTTGATTCGGTATCTATACTCACAGTATAATGTCGATGCGCGAATCCGGCGTGCATACTCTGCACGGCCGCGTCCGCCCGGAGATCTTCACTCTTCATGAGGAACCGCCTCCGCCTGCCGTCGGTGGCGACCACGCCGACCAACGTTGGACGCCGCTTGGAGTCCGTGAACACTCGCAGCTATCAATACACGCGGTTCAACGAATCATAGTATTGTAAGGGTTCGTGTATATATTTTTATAGTCCTATTTTATACATTTTTGAACGCATTAAAGTTTCGGAACGGAACTTCGATAAGACTCGGTATCCGAGCCTGAAAGATCTACGTGATTGGATCGAACGCGACGCTGTCATATCGCGTCGACCAATCACGTCATTTGGTAAAACGGTGCTCGCGCGCTTTTCTGCTGTGATGTTGCGATACAGGGAACCGAGAGAGGTCAGCCATGTTGATGTTAAGTCTGTTAGAACCCGTATGTGTGATTGTCTTATTTTGTAATTTGTCTCCCGTGTCACTGTGTACATAAACTGTGTTTTTTTTTATGTTCATATGGTCTTATTATTTACCACCGAGCATTATAATATTTTTTTAGCTAACAATTGATTCGTAATAAATAAATATTACAGGACATTAATTTTTGATAGCGCCATCTAGCCCCATGCTTGTATTATGGGAACTAGATTACGGATCGAATACTTATATACTATATGATACGAGATCCAAACACAGAACACGGAACAGCACACATTCATCACACATGTTTGTCCTGTGTGAGAGTCGAACCCACAACCTACAGCGCAGAAATCAGAGCCAAACTGAGAACGAAACAACTGAGCTGTTAGGTTTGTTTGTAAAAAACTCTGCCTTCAGTATATAGTTTGTTCTGTGTTTGGGCGTTGTAATGTATTTAAAAAAACTGTTTTATATATATGTAATCTAGTTCACATATTACAAGCTAAGCATAGTTTGGGGCTATAATTGTAGATGTTTGTTCTGAGTTATTGTGTTGTATTTGTATGATATGGATGAAAAAAATACCTATCTATGTATTCTATCCAATCGTTACCGTTAGCTATGTATATCCTTTTTAAATTATCGCGATTATTATACATAATTAATAACAAAAACGGGTCTTCATCGCGTACCTTTTCATATTCCCGACAGTTTCGACCGTGTTTCGATCAGTTTCTAATAAACAAGTGAGGGTAGTTGGAGAATCTACCTCACACACACAGACACAGACAGTAGCAGCGAGTACTTCAGTCTACCCGTGACCGCGGCCGTTGTAGCACGGTCGAAACTGTCGGGAATATAAAAAGGTACGCGATGAAGACCCGGTATTCTTATTAATTATATGTATATCTTTACTTTAATCAAACCAAATTTATATATTTCACGTTTTTAATATGATATACTCTGTGCTGTATACCTGTCAGCCGGTAAGGTTCAGACTAAAAACAGTGTCGCTACTAATTTGCTTTCTTATAGGTTACTTAAGCTAGAATAAGGGCTTTTTCTACTACATCCAAGTAAGGTTTTCAGATGAACTCGAGACTCTGATTGGACTCTGCTTTATTTGATAGAATTTATTTGTATTCTAGCTATTCTTTTTATGTGTGTTTTTGTATTTATAAAGTCTGCATTTTCTTGTAATGCGTGTGCTAAGTAAATAAAATCTTATTCTATAAGGCGCTGTGTAAAATTAACGCCCTCTACTCTTTTTTTTTTGTTAGAGTGATATGATGATAGAAAGGTAATAATGACCTTTTCAGGACTAAACGACGTCTGTTGTTAACCTGGTACCACGCAATAAAAAGCATGATGAGGTTCTTACTCTGAATTATAACTATATTCATATTATGTTATGTTATAAACCATTAAATTAGTTTTGTCATGTAGGATAAGAAGGATTAAGTACTGTATGGAGTGCATTTATTTATACAAGAAAAGCTCAATGTGTTCACAATGCATCGATATCATTATTATTTTTAAACTAGATTTATATTATTATACTTTTTATAATGAATGTAATTGTCTATTAATGTATAATTGTTTGATGATTTTTACTAAATTAACTTTTGTGACTTTGTTCACAGCTATTATTTAAGTAAATTCATTTATTCAATAAAAAGTACAAGTGAACTAACTATGTACAAAGGAATCAGTTAACCATGGACCGTTACAAACGGCCTATAGGTAACTCAACTGTTCCAGACCAGTACCACACGGAAGCGTGCCCAACACACTGGCTGCATTGCCACGCTGAATAGCTATGCTAATTCGCTAGCCTAAATAAGAGCCAGCCCTTGGGTCACGTGTCGCCTCAATCAAAAGGCTCGCAAGTTTTTTGAAAACCCGGAGGGCACCGGCTCTCCTCCCCAAAAGTCTCAAATATGTGAGCTCTGTCGAGACCACTATATTTGCGCCTTTTGTGATTCTCGGCCGTATCAGCTATTATTTTAGTAATAAATGTACCTAGCAATATTAAAATTAACTTGTGTAAAATTGGTTTTTGCCGTGCTCATTATTATTATAAATATATAAATAAAAAAATGACAACTTTGGCCTAGCGACCATCACAGAATCATATTGCATTACTCAGGTTAATTTAATTTGGTGGCGGTACAAATAAATGGTTTTCTTTCTTCCTTTATTTTACTTACTTCCTCTTCAAATTTCACAACTTCAACGCCCCTCGGCAAACCCAGCAGCTTGGCCAACCCTTTACCGTTCACCGAAACACCCTGAAAGCCTTCCAGACTACCCTCGGAGTGTTTGAGACTAGTTAGCGCCAGACTGGGGCATACGTGGGACAGTCGTATAGTTTCCCTCTGCGCTTGCTTTTCCAGCTCTTTAATACAACCATTCAGGATTATCCCTCGCGTGAAGGAATCTGAAATAATTGTTTTAATTGAATAGAAAGTAACACTAATTTCGATCAAACAGCTTTGAGCTGTGGAAGCGCACTTCACCCGGAATCCTCAACAAACTGAGGAACTGGCTATCTTACCTCTGAATGCCGGAACACAACAATTTTAAGAATTGTTGTTATGGCGACAGGGTTAGGTAAGATGGTGGTAGTTAGCCAGGCGGACTTAAACAAAGTCCTACCACCAACCAAACCAAGCACAATATTGTACTCCCCCTGAAATCTGTGGGATGAACCAGTAGACCAAAGAGGCGGTTAAGAGGCCTCCTGCCCAAGTCCGGCGCCTAGCGATGATTTGCTCCTTCTTGTCTTGCTTGCCAGAGCTAGACCAGCCTAGAGGTCAACAGCTACCCAGCTTAGTCCAGAACCTCTTACAGCATTCTTGTTTTGATAATACCTTACTTTCGTCACTATCTATCCAGTGTAGAAAAAACGAAACAAAAGTAATGTTTTATTACAAGCCTCATCAGTTGGTAGTAGCTCTGTCTTCTGTGCTGTAGGTTGTGGGTTCGATTCCCACCCAAGACAAACATTTGTGTGATGAATATAGATGTTTGTTTTGTTTGGGTGTTGTATCATATAGTACGTATGCATTTACAAAAGTATTCAAGTACTCTATCCGTAATCTAGTTCCCATATTACAAGCTATGCTTAGTTCGCGGCTAGATGGCGCTATGTAAAAATGAATGTCGTGTAATATTTATTTTTAATTTTTACATAGTTCCATCTGATTGTACTTACCAGCATCTTTCATGGTGCAAATAGCTCTGTTGTGTTTCGTCAGCGCCTGGTAGTCGGCGCCGACGAACGGGTTCTCGAATATTCGAGAGTACATTCTCTCGAACAACCTGTCCCATTCGCGTTCATCTGAAAACCATTACAATTAAATAATGAGTTCATTCAATAAAAAGTACAATTAAACTAACTATGTACAAAGGAATCAGTCAGATTACCTAAGGACCGTTACAAACGGCCTATAGGTAACTCAACTGTTCCAGACCAGTATCAGACGGTAGCGTGCCCAACACACTGGCTGCATTGCCACGCTGAATAGCTATGCTAATTCGCTGGCCTTAATAAGAGCCAGCCCTTGGGTCACGTGTCTCCTCAATCAAAAGCCCCGCAAGACTTTTGAAAACCCGGAGGGCACCGGCTCCCCACGGACCCAAGGTCTCCACCCCAAAAGGCTCAAATAGGTAAGCTTTGTCGAGACCACTATATTTGCGCCTTTTGTGATAATATTACAATTTAATAAATAATATACAACTAAAACGATTATTTTTCTATCATAAGAATTGGTAGCTACTTATGATTTGGGTAAATTGTAAGTTACACTGTGAGAGCCTGGTGCCTGAAGTATGTACTTAAGAACCTGTATTACAGGTCACCCTTCTGCACGATAAGCACAAACTAAATGATGTTTTATATACATTATTTTGTCACAATACATTTAATAATATTGATCTAATCTAATGATAACAATAACAATAAATTCATTTTTTTTTACCAGTTTACAAGATGTTTTTTTTTTATTGTACTACGGGGAAGCGCTTGGCCGTCATCTCACCTGGTTACAAGTTGAGATAAAGCCGGAGATGGAGGCGCACTTCACCCGGAATCCTCAAACTCCAACAACCTGAAGAACCTTTGGTAAATGACTTACCATTATTTTTGAGCGAATTCTCCAATTCGTTACAATACTGCAGGAGTAAGTAGTCAGCGTCGCACAGCAACTGTAGGCAGCGTCTGTACCGGTCTGTGGTATCGTCTGCAATGTTCAAGTGAAGGTGAGAATCAGGTTAGAGTCAGGGTCAAGGTCAAGGTCAAGATCAAAGACAAGGTCAGGGTCAAAGACGAGGTCAAGGTCAGAGTCAAAGTTAGAGACAGAGTCGGTATGACAGTCTAGCACTACACGCTGTGTGTAGGACAGCCGTCAACGAGTCAAAATCAGAGCGTGAATGAAGTCCAGTCAATTGTAACATGGCGAAAGGAAATTTTGATATTATTCTGAATGCCGAGGTGGTTCCGGCCAACGAATAGGACCCTTCCTGAGGATGTTGTAAAAGGCGACTAAGGGAATAAAATACACCAGGGGTGGGCATCAGCATCCGCCTGAGTACGTAAACACCAATACTGCGATCACAAATCCGCCTGCCAAGCGTCGTGATTATGGCAAAAACCCTCCCGTCTTGGACGAGGCTCATGTCCAACAGTGGACGGTTAAGGGCTGTTATGATGATTATTTTGAATTTAGAAAAATATTGAGTAATAAGTCCGCTAGGTATCATTGTTTCCAACTCAAGGCCTTTAATTCTATACAACTCTAAAATCCTTATCTAAAATTACCTTGCAGTTCTATGATCCCGCTAGAGCGAGACAGATGCGCGGGGAAAAGAGACAGCTTCGCCTTCAACTGGTCTATGTAGCAAGTGGGCAGATTCGATATTACTGGCTTTAGCTGTAAAATAAGGATTTATTTATTTTCTTTAATTATTACGGATTTCGCCACCTACTACACTTACACTTTTCGTCACTAAGTTTTATTACATACATAACACAACATTGAATAAACACAGAATACAATAATAGAAAGGTAAGTACATAAATTAATTATCCAATCAAATTACTAATTATTAACAAACACAAATTACAAAGATATTGTCATAATTTTCATTTATTCAATAAAAAGTACAATTAAATAAATAAATTTGGACATTAATTTTTACACAGTGCAATCTAGCCCCAAACTAAGCATACCTTGTAATATGGGAACTAGATTACGGATCTAATTACTACATTTAATTAAACTAACTATGTACAAAGGAATCACTCAGATTACATAAGGACCGTTACAAACGGCCTATTTGTAATAATTGTCATAATTCATTATTAGGTAACTAAGATGCCAAAAATGATTATAATAATAATTAAAAAAAAACTGTTTATAAACCTACCTATAATAAAAAATATTCACTCACTCATCTCACAAAACCGCATGATTGATGATGATGAGACCTCCGTACATAAATTATCTCGTGACACAGAGACCATTACTCTGATTCATCAACTTGGTACCTCTAAAGTCAAGTCAGCGTTGTAAAATTATAAAAAAAAAGCGAACCGACCGTTTCAAAAATTGATACTTTATTTTGGCATATTTTGTCATGCAATGCTAGTTTACTAGCAACAAAGCTTTTCAAACAAATGCCAACATAAACTTTAGAGATTATGGCTTTATATGCAAAGTAAGCTTGTAGTAGCATACTTTTCTGTGAATACTTTTTTTTTTATTGTACGACGGGTAAGCACATGGCCTTCATCTCACCTGGTAACAAGTTGAGATAAGGCAATCTTACCTTTAAATGCCGGAACACAACAATTTTTAGAATTGTTATTATGGCGACAGATTTAGGTAAGATGGTGGTAGCTAGCCAGGCGGACTTGAACAAAGTCCTACCACCAACCAAACCAAGCACAATATATTGTACTCCCCATGGGAATCGAACCCGGGAGAGGCGGTTAAAATACTTACTTACCATATGATACTCGTACAAAATCCAAACACAGAACAAGCATCTTTATTCATCACACAAATGTTTGCCTTGGGAATCAAACCCACAACCACAGCTCAGAAGGCAGAGCTACTATCAACTGAGCGATGAGGCTTGTTACAATAAGGGACAAAAGCATAAAATACTCAATTACCGTATCCAGTATAACTTTAGCGGTACTTTCGCTAATAACCTCACAGTCATCCAACCTGTTGAGCAGAATGGCCGCGACAGAGGCGCCATCTATGTCCTGTTCAAATATACGACCGAGGTATTCCGACATTCGGAGCAATATATCGTCTTTTTCTACTTCTGAAAAACAGAGCAATACGATAATAGTGCATTAGAGGAAGTGTGTGCATGGTATGATGACAGTCATGACAACCATGAGGCATAAAAAAATTCTCAAACTTCATCTCACCTGATTTTTCAAGTTATGATAAGGCCGAAGGAGGCGCACTTCACCCGGAATCCTCAACAAACTGAGGAGCTGGCTATCTTACCTCTGAATGCCGGAACACAACAATATTAGAATTGTCGTTATGGCGACAGAAGGTAACATGGTGGTAGCTAGCCAGTTGGACTTAAACAAAGTCCTACCACCAACCAAACCAAGCACCAACCCTGGACCTCTGGATCTGGCACCGGTGGACGAACCACTAGACCACAGAGGCGGTTAAAATGAAAACCACGTGACGTGAAGACCTTTGATTGAGTTTGGGTGGATATAGGGGTAGAGGTAGGCCGAAGAAGGGATGGAATATGGAAAAAAGGAGAGGGACATGAGATTACGTTCGTTAGCGGAGAGAGGAGGAAGAAAAGATGTTATGCCGAACCCCCCTTGAGTGGGAGGCAGGAAGATGAAGATAATGGCATACCACTTTCGCTCCAACACCCGTCGTAGTAGAGAACCGCAGTTTCATACAAATCAGCCAAATTCCTCTTAGTTTTGTGAGAAATATCATAATTTTTTTGGTCCAATTGCGTTTGGATATCTTTCGTTATTTCTGATATATCAGTAGGTGTTAGTGCTGAAAAAAACAGAATCACAGTCATAATTGTCTTAAAACTTATAAACTTTGATAGCTCCTTTTTTTTAATATGGTGATACCTTTTATTACAAAGGCAGCGACACACCAAGCTGCGCTCAACACCAAAACTTTTTTTTTTGTAATATGAGAACTAGATAACAAAGTACAGCTAAACGAAAAGGGTTAAGATAAATGATGGCATTTACTTACATTTCAGTCTATAACCAAGTTGCATAATCAGCTTGCTAACGCCAACAACAGCATCACAACTGGAATACTGGTAATATTCAGCCAAAGAGGTCGCATCCTTCAAAGCCTTCTCCAAATACGAGCTATCATTTCGCTTCAAACCTATCTCCGTGTAAGCCAACACTTTTTGCTCCATCCATTGTAATATTTCTTCTTCGAATAAATTTCTGAAAGTCATAAACAAGTCACAGACTCATGACTTTTCCCTGCAAAGGTTTACCTCACTGTTTTGAGCGAGGATTTTATGAGGCTCATCTACTAGGGGGCAGTCATAGGCACGTCCATACTTACATTCGACCATTGCCAAAGGTTTGCAAGTGACATTCAATACGTGACAGGTTACTGGCCAGTGTCACGTGACATTCGGATTGTCGGTGATGTGACCTTCACCGTCTGAGCATTTGCATGTGTCAAATGAGCACATAAACTTTCAAAAAAACCATTGATGACTGGATTTGAAACCACAACTTTTTTTTTCTCTACGGCGGGGAAGCGCTTGGCCTTCATCTCACCTGGTAACAAGTTGAGATAAAGCCGAAAGTGGAAGCGCACTTCACCCGGAATCCTCCACAAACTGAGAAACTGGCGATCTTACCTCTAAACGCCGGAACGCAACTATTTTTTGGGAATTGTTATTATGGCGACAGAATTAGGTAAGATGGTGGCAGCTAGCCAGGCGGACTTCAACAAAGTCCTACCACGGCGCCCAAGGCGGGCCAATACCCACGTGATCACACAGCTGCATTTCAGTTGGTTTACTCACGAGTGGTTTCTCTTGATGACCGACAGAGCGGAGGCGTGTAGCCCCATCTCGTTCGCACGCGCGCACCAGACCAACTCGTGCGAGCGAGACAGCCTGCGTGATAAGTCTTCGTCTTCGGATTCGTTGTCATTTGTGACCAGCGCCCTGGAAATTACAGAGATATTTAAACTCCACTGAGTTTTAACTGAGACTTGGATGGGTTTGACAATTGTTGTGTTCCGGCATTCTGAGGTAAGATAGCCAGTTCCTCAGTTGAGGATTCCGGGTGAAGTGCGCCTCCACCTTCGGCCTTATCTCAACTTGTAACCAGGTGAGATGAAGGCCTAGCGCTTCCCCGTCGTACAATAAGCAAGGGGCTGCATTATGCTGAGGCAGGACCTATTTGGCAGACTAAGCACAGAGCATGTGTTGTGTTATGGTACTTTTCTGTTTTCTGTTTGTGTTACTGTTATGTTTTATTTTCTATTTTGTTAATTTATTTATCTTATTTTATTCGGGAAACACACAGATACAACATATAAAAAGGTAATACGTTAAAAACAATACCGAATCCAACAAAGTTTCCACTTTTAGGTAATACAAAAGAAAGAAAGTGGACCAAATGGAAAATAACAAACCTAAAACAAAATATGAAGCCAGAAATACAAAAATTTTAAACAACCTACAAGTTAAATTTAATTTAAATTCACAACAGAATTCAGGAGGGCGCTTTTAAAACTGTTTAAAACGTTTTTAAACTTCTTATTATAGTTATTGCATGACCTACGAATAAATACATTTGAACCGCAGTTAGTTCGCGCTGCGCGTGCCTGAAATACGTGTCTCTTCCTGGAACTAAGCCTAATTAATAATAAGTTCTGTGTTGTTTGTCGCTGTAGTGTACTATCAAATAATTCCCACGGGATACTGAAACAGGGCGGTCGTTTCGCCAGCACACACTGACCTAAGCATAAGTCTCGCGGCCCATTCCACCAGACAGTCGGACCTCTGGATGTCGACGGGCAGCTGAAGTTCGTCCATGTCAAAGTCGGGTTGCTGCATTTTAATATATTGCGTTGCTTCTATGACCTGTAAATATTACCTTTCTTTATCGATGAATTTGTTGATCTGTGTTTGGCTGTTGTATTGTATGATAGGTATGTATTTACAAAAAAACAATAATAAGTATTCTATCCGTAATCTAGTTCCCATATTACAAGCTATGCTTAGTTTGGGGCTAGTTTGGTGAAAGCAACAATACAAGATAACCCCTCCTTTGAGGCTTTTCTTGTTGTTTTTTTTTGTTTGAAGGTGTTGAAAAACAGACGCAGGTTATTCCAAATTAGTCAATACTCTAACATCAGAAGCCGACATACATCCACGTCAGAACATAGGCCTCCTAAACCAACGCCACAATTACCAACTGAGCTGCCTCCGTCCATCGAATCACCGCGACCGTCACATTGCTTCGTTTCGCGTGTTCATGATCTAGACAAGGAGTGTATGTCGGTACCTTCTGGGAAGGTACCGAGGTCAAAAGCCACATTCTAAAAACCAGTGGCACTCCGGGATTGCCGACAGAAGTGAAAACTTGAAGTTAGTCGATCTTTGCCGAAAGAACAGCTAGGATTGTTGGGACTCGAATTCGAAGTGTTGTCGCGTTGGTCGCGATATTTATTAATGAGGGTTGTTTTAACACAACTGACACAATGACTTCATAGAACTGACGTTGACAGATACCTGTCTCGGCTGTCAACCGTCTGTCTAAAGGTAGAGGCAGTCCTTACCCGTACCTCTTATGATCGTAAAGATCACGTGACAATGTGCTATCACATCGAGTCAAATATGTTAAAAGTGGTGTCGGTGGTGTAGCGAGTAAATGTTATTTTTCCATTGCAATGTTGTTAAAAAAGTTTCCACTTCAAAAAGACTACTTTATGAGCAGGTACCACGCACGCGAAGCACCGAGTACAAGCTAGTCTAGAAATAAACTCACGGCGGACGCTACAAAGTGTCTCCGCGGCCATCTGTCTATGATTCTGAGCCATTTCATACTGTCTTGTGTGTTCCCGTGGGATAGTTGGACAGTCTCGCCGAACCAACCGATATTATCTGATAACAGATGAGGACACAATTCATATAATTATCGTGAAACCGACTGACTGGAAATCAACGCATAGTCCAAAACAGAAGTTCTAGAGACTTGACATGTTTAGTGTCAGTATAAGTGTGCACGAAAGGATTTTGGGAAATTCTTTTTTTGAATGTACTTTTTTCGAGTGAAACTTTTTTTCGTCGTTTAACCGCCTCTGCGGTCTAGTGCTTCGCCCACCGGTGTCAAATCCAGAAGTCCCGGTTTCGATCCCCAGGTGAGATGAAGGCCAAGCACTTCCAACCTTGTGTTGAAAAGTGGTGGAGCACTTTGTCGGGTAGAGTGAAAGATAGTTAAATGTTTCCCTGTAATACAAAAGTTTCACTTCTATCGTGTCTTTACGACGCACCCAATTTTTATAACATTTGTAGATTATCACTGAAATGTATTATTGTTCTAATACCTGTGTACAGGTTCAGTAGGTGTTTGAATTTGCCCCGCTCTACCCAAAGCAACGGTAGTTCGGCCTCTGCAGATCTCTTCTGTTGGTAAGTCAGCTCATCCCAATTAGAAAGCTTCTGAAACGCCGACACCAAACCTGAAAAAAAAACCTTTTTATCTAATCCACGCATATTTTACGTTTATCGCGTTTTTTTAATGTACCTCGGGAAGTGCTTGGCCTTCATTTCACTAGAATTTTTCAAGTTATGATAAGCCACCTTCCACCTTCGGCGGAAGCGCACTTCACCGGGGAAGGAGGGGTTAGGTTGATGACATCAAGCGCACACTCTAAAGTCGTATTGATAGAACACAGACAACCTGACAACCTGGCAACCCGCCGTCTGTGGTCTAGGCTCTAAGATTAGATAAGCGTGATCCATCTTAGGCCACATCGCCACTTGTTTTGCAAAACAAATAAACTTACTCTCAATAGAAAATTCGTTGTTTTCCGTATTCACATCCATATCTTCGTGTTTAGTGTCGTTACATCTGAAATCATCATATTTTAACTTTAAAAAAAAAATGGTACCGAATGTGGTGGAGGGCGCGGCTCAATCAACCCCTCCAACTCAGCCCGCGGATATCGTAAAAGCAGACTGTGGGATCTCACCAGAAAGGAAACAGCTTACACCTGAATATGGTGGTGATCACAGCAAAACCCACTTTGTAAAAGGCTACTGATGATAAAGATAATCATGATGATGACATATTATTCAGAACGCAGCAGCTATTCTATGATTAGATATAGCCACAATAATTCTAGTTTTAGCCGTCACTATAGTCCCGGGTTCGATCCCGATGGGGAGTTTTATTTGTTGTTATATGCTTGTTCATGGATAAGGATATAATCATGTATTATGCTTTTAGTTTTATAAAAATAATGGAATCTAGACTATAACTAAGTGTTCCTATGTCATCCTATAGTTGCAAATAAATGAAATGAAATTAAATGAAAAGTACAATATTGTGATTGGTTTGTTTGGTGGTAGGACTCTGTTTAAGTCCGCCTGACTATCTACCGCCATCTTACTCAAGTCTGTGTCTGTGTGTTTTTTTCTCGTTTGTGTTCCGGCATTTAGAGGTAAGATAGCCAGTTCCTCAGTCTGTTGAGGATTCCGGGTGGAGTGCGCTTCCACCTCCGGCCGCACGATAACTCGATACCAGAAACCAGAAGGCGCTTCCCCGTCGTACAGTAACAACACGCTTGGCTGCCCTTCTTCTGAAATAGACCTTACCCCAATACGAATAAGGCCTGTCCATCACTCCGTATCCTCGTCTCCTCGTGCAGTAACCTGCAAAGCCGTTCTGCTTCCGATCCGAGCGAGGATCTCACCAGCTCCCCAACGGTTTGTGAGAATCTATACGCATACATTGTATAATCAAATAAAAAAATAACAGATCGCGATGTGTGAAATTAATGTCCTGCAATATTTATTTATATACCAAAATAGCTCAGTTGGTATGCGCAGTTACAAACCTTGCCGCAAGGGCAAGATACATCTGTCATCTCTGATTCTCGCCCTATTCCACTAAAAATAACTCAAATTTCAACTCTTTCAACAAAATTAACATAAATTAATGTTTTGCTTCAATTGAACTTACTGGATAAAAATATTCCTTTCACTTTAGCTATCACAAAAAAGTTACAAAGTTGAAATATTTGGAAAAAAAAATAGCCCGATTCTCCCGTATAGCGTATATTTATAAGCTTTGTAAATGAGTTACTTTTAATTTATATACCACTTAAAATACATTTGCACTGAATATTGTATCACTATACTTATTATAATTAATAAAGATCTCTTGAAATTGAACTGGATCTCCCGCGCATCGACAAAACACGGCAGGCCGATTGGCACCGGACTTTGGCAGGTGGGCAATCTTCTTTTTCTTCTCCCGTCTCCTCAGTATCCACTCCTCGAACGAGCATATCGTCACACAATCCACCTCCTCCTATATCTACCCCTACTCCTACGTCATCCTCATTAATACCTAGCACTGACCTTTCTTCCCGCCACAAGACATATCAACACCGCTTACCTATGAAGCCTCATTATTTCCGGCGCTACCTTCAGACTTCCCCTGAATTCCTCATCTTATCGATTATCATCCCACCACCCAATTAAGTATGTATTTACAAAAAAAAAATTGTATTATATCCGTAAAATAAATTGAGAACGTGGCTGCTCGACAGGACGTTCATATAATAGTATAAGAGAATACCTTGAATTACCCAAACTACGAGTGTATTGTTTTACAATTATGATTTGTTAGAAGTATAATGATCAATCATAAAACAAATTTAATTTAATAATTGCTACTAATAATATTACAATGTATAGATACATACCTATACCTAATTAGGTATAGGTATTATATTTTATTATTACATTAAATCTGACATGTAAACAATTAATTTACGAATAAATATCTTGTATCTTGTAATCTAGTTCCCATATAAAAGCATTGCTTTGGAACGAGATGGCGCTGTGTGATATTCATGTCTTGTAATATATTTTAAATACAAATACCACGCATACATTTTAACTGTATACAAAACCGACATTAATAAACCAACTAAAATATAAACATACCCGTATATAGTACAAAGTTGATCAACGCAAGTCCGTCCGAGCTCGACCAATCGCGGCGCCGAGGCTAGCATCTTACTGAGCAGTTGCGCGAGTGCCGACCTGGCATCGAACCCGCGACCCTCCACTGCTACCACGAGCTGCGCCAACAGGTCCATTGACACTTCTGGCGTTACCTTAAACATTGAAATCAAAGCCTCACATCTCCGTTGGTAGTAACTCTGCCTTCTGCGCTGTAGGCTGTGGATTTGGGTGTTGTATCATATAGTACGTTTGTATTTACAAAAAAAAAGGATAAAGTATTATATCCGTCTAGTTCCCATATTACAAGCTTTGCTTAGTTTGGGGCGCCATCTAGCGCGGTGTGTAATGTCTTCAAACTATTTATACATTTTTTTGGTTTATTTTGTAAAAAAAAAAAACGGAATCTGCGTCGGGACCCTCTCTAGCTCAGTTGGTTAGAGCGTTTCGGGCTTTAGGAAAAGATGCGGGTTCTTATTTAGTTGGTTCTTTATTATGGCGACAGAATTAGGTAAGATGGTGGTAGCTAGCCAGACGAACTTCAACAAAGTCCTACCACCAACCAAACCAAGCACAGTATATTGTACTGTGCTTGGTTTGGGGATCGAACCCGGGACCTCCGGATCTGAAATCGGTGGGTTGAACTACTACACCACAGAGGCGGTTCAAATTTTTTATTGTTATTAAAATGTGTGTGTCATTGTAACATTTGTAAATTTTGTTAGTAGCTCAGTTGCAAAGTTAAATTGACGATGTAACTTTAGAATTAATGAAGAAAACAAAAGCCCGCAAAGCCTAAAATCGTGACAGCCGTGTCGCGTTCGTTACATACTATAGTTAAATTGTTTTTCTCCGATTCTCCCTTCGAACGCACAGACAGACAGATTACACAATCGACAGACATTCGAATGACATTAACTCACTTTCGCAAAGTTCAGGAACGTGTCCAGAACTTCCTCGATCGATGCCTGAACGTTGATTTCGGTGCCGTCATCTGAAAATCAGAAAGTTTCATTTCATTTATTTCCACCATAGGTACACAAAAGCTACACTTAGTTTCAAGCAGGAAATAATAATAAAAAAACAGACAAAACACAGCATATAATAAATAAATAAATAAATATTACAAGTCGATAATTTCACACAGCGCCATCTAGCCCCAAACTAAGCATAGCTTGTAATATGGGAACTAGATTACGGATAGAATACTTAAATACTTTTGTAAATACACACGTACTATATGATACCACACCCAAACACAGAACAAACATTTATATTCATCACACAAATGTTTGCTCTGGGTGGGAATCGAACCCACAACCTACAGCGCAGAAGGCAGAGTTACTACCAACTGAGTTATGAGGCTTGTTACAACAATAATAACATGATAATATCGAAATTATATATATCTTTTAATTAATTTGTAATCATTTTGGATGTAAATGGGCCGATGTCAAAATATTCAAATTATAGCTACAGGTCAAAGGGTATCACAATATTGTGCTTGGTTTGGTTAAGGTTTAAGGTTTAAGAATATATATTTATCAGAAGATTACAATTAATCACTTATTGAGAAACTTACTTATCTATACATTAAAGTATTTGCATTCAATTTACAGCGAGCGAGCATGCAATTTCGGAAAGTACCCATAGGTACTCGTACATACATAATTTATCATTCTTGCACTATAAATACCTACATGTACAAATTTACGTACTTTGAATAGAAAACAAATAATCTATGCCATTCCTACACTACTTCAACCAGTTCACAGAAAAAAGTACAATAAAACAGGTAGATGTGGGCAGGGTATCAGAAGAATCACCTCATCTTCAACATGGCGGCGTTAACTTGTTGTTGCTTTCCCACCTGCACCGAATTCTCAGGTTAACCGGCGATTATCGTATAATGATCATGTGATATAGTTTTAATTGATTGTTACTCTAGTTTTATCAAAGTTTTTTGGCGGTTTGTTTTGTATGATATTTAATATTGTGTTGGTAGGTTGCAGAAATCAAATGTAAGTATTATAATTATATTGGATTGCGTAAGATTTAGGTATTTAATTTGATAGACAATTATTAATTAAATTTAAATATTCAGATCAAGTTCAAATTCAATTCAATAGGTATCCTACCTATTGAATTACAATCAATATATTTATTAATTAATATATTTAATGCATTAAGTAAATATATTATCATAAGCTATCACATGTTAGAAATAGTTATAATAATTAGAAATATAGATGTAGGTATGTATTCACCATTTTATTATGTAAGGTAAGGTATTATTATTATATTTGAGCATTATTTCTTATAATATTGTAGGTGTGGTTGGTGGTAGGACTTTGTTTAAGTCCGCCTGGCTACCACCATCTTACCTAATTCTGTCGCCATAACAACAATTCTAAAATTGTTGTGTTCCGGCATATAGAGGTAAGATAGCCAGTTCCTCAGTTCGTTGAGTATTCCGGGTGAAGAGCGCCTCCACCATCGGCCTCATCTCAACTTACAACCAGGTGTCATCAAAAAAATTAATCAGCCCGAGGTTCTTGTCTTTCTCCTTGAGTGCTGGTCGCGATTCCGAACAGGCGGTAAATTTGACGTTTCAAAATGATCCTAAAAAATCTTAATGAATAAAGAAATTTTAACTTTTGACTTTTGTGAGATGAAAGCCAAGCGCTTACCAGTCGTACAAAAAAAATACGCTGTCCACATACATAATCATACTTTTTTATGCAAATTAGAGTTGGAACATACCTGATGAGTTCATCGCTTGCCATAACAACGACTTACTGCGTAGGTCATCCACAAAGAACATGACCTATGCGGCACTGCATTGAGCCCGCCAACTTGACGCCTCACGTGCCCATAATTTCACCGGCGACCATACCCTTCAAACGGAACACATATTCCACAAGGAGCTCTACTACTCTCAAGGCCTAGCGATTCTCCATAGACAAGTCACGGTTACCTGGTACGTCTATGTACTGTCGCGTGTTATTGTATGCAAAGCTTCTCAACGTCCCAACGGTCCTATTCGAAGTCCTTGAAAGTCCCAGAGGGTTTTCGCTAAAAAGAAATATATTACAGGACTTAACACAGCGATAGGTATTTAATACTGTTTAAATATCAATTTACATACTAATGCTATTTTAAACGCTGTTTTTGTTACTACCCGACCGCGGCGAAGCCACAGGAAGCGTTATGATTTCGACATGTACAAAATAAAATAAAAAAGATTACAGGTGATTAATTTAACACAGCGCCATCTAGTCTCAAACTAAGTAAAACTTGTATTATGGGAACTTGATTACGGATATAAACAATACTTGAATACTTTGTATTTGTAAATACATACTTATTACACAATGCAACACCCAAACACTGAACAAACGCCATTATACACACACAAATGTTTGTCCCGGGCGGGAATCGAACTTACACGACCCACGGCTCGTCTCTCAGCCGTTGCTTTTGGAAGTTGTGTTGGGACTTCGCGTGGCTGAACAGCGTTTCAAAAAATGATGACAGACATACAGACAGGTCGGTCTTATCGCCGCGTTCATACATCACGGGCAGGTACACGCTCAGGTAGAAACATTCCACTAATCTGGAAACAATAATAAACAATCGAACCCTCTAACATGGACCGCTGATGTCGTAAAAGCCGAGCAAGGGATCTCGCCACAGAAAGAGCAGCAGCGTACTTATGTGTCTAATCTAGCTCTACTAATCCCGGCTTTGCTATACTTTTTAATTTAGTTTTTAGTAAGTTAACTTGTGTCATTATTTGTATGTATGTGCGATAAAGTATAAAGTAAGTGTATTATCTAACTCATTGACTGCGATAACCATTCCGCCTGTCAAGTGTGGTGGTTATGACAGCACTCAAATTTCGATACCCAGGGGGTAAAAATTGTGCTCTTGTAGGAAGGACTTTGTTTAAGTCCGCCTGGCTAGCTACCACCATCTTACCTAATTCTGTCACCATAATAACAATTCTTAAATTGTTGAGTTCCGGCATTTAGAGGTAAGATAGCCAGTTCCTCAGTTTGTTGAGGATTCCGGGTGAAGTGCGCCTCCACCTTCGGCGTTATCATAACGAGATGAAGGCCGAGTACCTCTCCGTCCTACAATCATGTTGTATGTAATTTTTTTACAATGTCACATTCTTTTTATCTTACCTGACAGCAAAGTTGTCTTTACACAGCACATCCTGTACCCTGGCTAGCCCCTCGCTAGCCAGGCGCGAAAGTACCTCACTGACGCGCCTCTCGTTACGGCCTATAGTGCTGAGGGTAGGCGATGGCAAGTCCAGCTTCATACGTTTTGAGCTTGATGCACTCAGTATCTGGGGTTTGATCGTGAACAATTCTAAAATTCAAAACAACATGTTGAGGATTCCGGGTGAAGTGCAACTCCACACCTTCGACCTTATATAAACCTGTAAACATGTGAGATGCCAAGAGCTTAGCCGGCGTACAATTAAAAATAAATAAAAAAGATCCAATTTGATATATTGAGTTTGATATCGATTGCTTTCGTCTACCTACTGGTCTGGAACAGTTGAGTTACCTATAGGCCGTTTGTAACGGTCCTTAGGTAATCCGACAGCTATAGTTAGTTGTGATATATTCCTTTGTATATAGTTAGTTTAATTGTACATTTATTACATTATTTTAATCTTTGTGTCTACAAAGATTAAAAATATATTAAAAAAAGATTTTTTTTTTATTATAATTGAAATGAAAAGTATTGTTTTGGTGATCTTTATAATAGACTAAAAGCCTGTGGTAATGACATCTGCGCTCCTTAAAGGGGTGAAGGGGGAAATTTTGATACAGATTTATTACATTTTAGAATATAATAATATTAGTCAAGTTTTAATATTATAATAGAGTTATTTGTATAATAATGACGATTAATGTGTGTACGTGCTGTGGGTATTGTGTGTATGTTATTTGATTGTGTAATGGAACAAATATCATAGCTCAGTTGGTTGTAGTTCTGCCTTCTGAGCTGTAGGTTGTGGGTTCGATTCCCACCCAGGACAAACATTTGTGTGATGAATATAGATGTTTGTTCTGTGTTTGGGTGTTGTATTGTATGATATGTATGTATTTACAAAAAAAAAAAAGTATTTATGTATTCTATCCGTAATCTAGTTCCCATATTACAAGTTATGCTTAGTTTGGGACTAGATGGCGCTGTGAAATTAGTGTCCTGTATTTGGCTATTGTATTGTATGATAAGTAAGTACTTAAAAAAAAAAGTACGCATTATATCCCATATCACAAGCTTTGCTTAGTTTGTTAGAAATTAATGTTCCGCAAAATGTATTTACTTATAATCACATATTTTATTTTCATTACTCTCGTTGGACATCTGGTAAAGCATCAATAATCACTTGTGTACTAAATAAAATAATATACATACAGCAAGTCGTACCTTCGAAATGTCTGTCCACAGATATGACGTCGACCTTGCCCCTGATGTCCGCTGGTATCTCCGCCACCTCGCTGGAGTCCGGGTGAGAGAATATGTATTTGGATATTATGCGGAGGCATCGTTTGCGATCCGCTTCGGGGAGCTTTTGCGTTTGGTCGACTATTAACCTGTATAGTATAGTGTGTAGTAGTGTGTAGTAGATCGGGGTGAATAGAAACAATTGTCTTTCAATTCCTTCAATATCTGCTCTGCACTTCCCTATAAATATATTCCGGTAACACACGTTGTGTCCTCACGAGCCAAATACAAGAATGTCATCTCAATGTACACATCAATTGTAAGTCCTAAAAATGTTGTAAAATCAACCTCCCTAAAGCGCCACGGTATTTAACATCAATATCCAGATTAGTATTAATACGTTGCTTAAAATTCATAAGAGAAATTGATAGATTAATGTTCAAATGGTTACAAGATAACCAACTAATAATAGATGTCAGAGTAGTGTTGATGTCAAATTCAAAATTATGTGATTAATCATTTATAAACAAAACTGTGCTGTCATCAGCAAATAGAGAAATTTGATTGTTAGTCACTTGAGGCATGTCATTTATAAAAAATAAAAATAAAAGTGGCCCCAGGACACTGCCTTGCGGAACATCATGGGAAACCATTCTGGGACTGATTCGTGTGTTGTATTAGTATGCGTTCTCATACAAATTTTATCAATTGTGTGTGATTTGATTAGTGTATTTACCAAGTAAATTATATTTATCTTTATAAAATATTGCATAAGAAATAACACTGTGAAAGTCACTTAAATAAACTATACGGAAACTATAATAAACAGTACGCGTAACACTTTGAGTCTCTCATTCTGTCTAAGCTAATATTATTCCTATATATTATTATGTTATACTTGTACCTATTTATGTTTTTAAAACTAGTTACCTAACCCACTTGTGATTGTGACATAAGTAGTCGTATATAGTACCTATGTACCTATATGTGTAATGCTCTGTATGTTGTTTGTCAAATAAATGTATTTCTTTCTTTCTTTCTTTCTTTCTAAACTAACCTCGCCGTAGCTCAACTTATTTTATTATTATTATTAACTCGTCTAAACACATTTATTGTACGACGGGGAAGCGCTTGGTCTTCATCTCACCTGGTAACAAGTTGATATAAGGCCGAAGGTGGAGGCGCACTTCACCCGGAATCCTCAATAAACCGTGGAACTGGCTATCTTACCTCTGAATGCCGGAACACAACAATTTTTTTTAAGAATTGTTATTATGGCGACAGAAAATACTTCGCTACAAACATTACCTGAACTGCTGCTGATCGCAGCACCCCGAATAGTACAGGAACCGCACAAAATCCGTAATAGAGTTGTTCTTTCGGACTTTCTCTAAGATCTCCCTCAGTTTTGTGCTGGCTTCGTCCTTCTGTTGGTCATTGCTGAAATTATTTAATAATAGTATAATAGTCATCATCACGTATACATTTACTATCTATTTATTATTGATTATTAACATATTGATTTCATTATATTAGGACCCGAGCATAAAAATCTACCCAAAATGTCGATAATAAGTTTTCCCGACACAGGCTTAGCCTAGTGGGAAAACTGACAGATATACCTAGCTTTAAAAATTGCAGTCTGTTAAATATTTATTGTATTAGAGTTAAAATGTTAGTACCTAAGAACCTTTGTTTTCCTTGAAGTTATACAATTTTATTTAGCAGTAATAAACTATTTTTACTTTTTTACTTTTACTTTTTACTTTTTTACGTGCAGCCTGTCTCATTCCACTGGACATAGGCGTCTTCGCGTGTGCCAACCTTCTCGATCCTGGCGCCTACCTAATCCATTAACGACCCGGTGGCCTAGAGACGGCCACTCATTTCACATTCTTCATTTGAGTGAAATTTTAATTTATTAATTATCATTTCAGACAAATGCACACAATTACGAGTAGCTACAATACATATAACATTCCAAGCAATGTGCATATTAAATCAAATTACCTACACATAATATTTTCAAACTAAACACGATAAGTAACAGATAAGAAAGTAATTAAATGGCTTTAAGCATATGTAAAGGGTTCACTGACACTAAGTCTTAGATGATGCTACAATTGTACCACAACCTTAGATAAACAAAACAAAGGATATCGCACGTCTTACTATGCACTGCGAAATAGTGACCTATATTGTCAAGCAATGCTAGTAAAAGATAGCAACATAATCACTGCGTTTCAAACAAATAGCAACTCTAAGTTAATACATTAAGACTTAAAATGCAAAGTAGGCTTGGTCGTTACCGTTGACCTTGACAGACAAGTAACTGAATGAAAACTGCTATTCCAGAACGTTTTGGTGGAGTTTTACGTGAGACACATTCAAGCGACTGTTGCGAATTCCTTTGTTTTATTGATCTAAGATCACAATGTAAAAAAATAATTAATTAAAAACAATATCGCCATTTTATTGCATTGATTCTCATCTTGACTATCTTACATTAAAAACGTAGAATACGTAGCGCAAGATAACGAAGCCTTCATCCCTGCTCTGGCCTAGAACAAGCCTAATCAAGAGCTTATCCACAATTTATAAAACAAAAAGATTCTAACCTGTTACTTAACAAAAGGCCGATCAATTCAGACAGTATTGTCATCTCCCTCTTATACACTTTGTGGTTATCGTTTAGCTTCTTGAGTAAAAGAGACAGCAAGCCAGGCGTTCGCACCTTGCATTTGGCGAATTTGTACAGCAATTTGAGACATGCATTGGCTCGGTTTGTATCTAAGAAAAATAAAAATAATACAAATTCATGAGCACACGTTGGAAAAGCCAGATTTCAATACATAGAGACATAGTAAAATGTAGCTTAACAGTAGAAATGTTTAAACAAATATGCAATTTGATTTGGAAACAAATTGTCTATCACACAAATATAATTAAAAGCATATGTTTGTGCGTATGTGTGTATGTTTGTTACTCCTTCACGTCTAAACGGCTGAATGGATTTGTATAAAATTTAGTACAAAGTTTCTACATATAGGGTACTTTAATTCCGAAAAAATGCAGAGTTCTAATATGTATGTGACTCAATTACATATGCTAACCTTCTTAACGAATTTGGAATAAATTTAGTACAGTAACATGCAATAACAAATAGGCTATATTATATCCTAAAAAATAGTTTCTGTGGTCAGTGGTCAGTAAAGTACATACATATCAGTATGTTCAGATAGAAATGTGATTTCAAACATTGAAATACAACTAAATACAACTAATTTAAAATAAAACTATAAATTTTTCAGCCCTGAAATGCGCCTCGGAAACCTCAGTGTGCTTTTTTAATAGATTACAGATTTTTTAAAGGTAAGATATGTATGATGATAATACTATTCAAAATAAACAAGCACTTTCTGGGAAAGACAGGTTTTCACTTCATCCTTTCCCGAGCAAGATTAGAGGTTTCAATTATAAGGAAAAATCTATGTCTCACCATCCAAACTGTTCCCAATATGATCAAGTACCAAATCCATTGTGTCCACTCTCTCGCCGAATGCTTTTAACGTTTTTTCCAGCACCTCGTCCAACATTCTGAAGATATTGGTCCGAGCGACATTGTCCAGAGCAGTGTAAATCAGACAGTTGACAGTTGTATTGACATGTGCCAGAGTGACAGCTGACAGGTCGCTGGCATCGCGCCAAAGTATCAAGGTGTTCAGCTGTGTGGGAAAAAAAGTCTTCAAGAAGAGATAGGCACCTGGGTAGGCTCTGTCGTAGACCTCATTCCTGCCTAATGCCTACGCGAGATTCAAGGACAAGAGCTGATCCTTTTTAATAAAAAAAAAACAATAAATATTTATTCGTAAAAACTAGCGAAACTTAAATTAAAATGTAGGAATATGACTGTTAAAAAGTAATAAAGGGTTAGGTAATTTGTTTTTTGGAAATGCTCGCTCCATCGTAGATAAACCTTGCCCAGGCAAGCCGTGAGGTCAACAGATGACCCAACGTAAAAACAAAATACAATACCTATAGACCGTTTGTAACGGTCCTTATGTAACCCGACTTAAATGGCTTTCCTTGTAAATAGAAAAAATCCCATTAATTATATTATTGTCACAGGTCATCAATTACACAATAGTGCCTAAAGCTCAGTTGGTAGTAGCTCTGGCTTGTAGGTTGCGGGTTCGATTCCCACCCAGGATAAACAATAATGCGATAATTTAGATGTTTGTTCTGTTTGGGTGATAGTGCAATATGATATGTATGTATTTATAAGGAAAACTATCCGTAATCTAGTTTCCATATTAAAATGTGTGCTTATTTTGGGGGTAAACGGCGCTGTGTGAAATTAATGTCACCGGCTTAATCCTTTAGTAGTGCATAAATATACTCACAATATTTATGTGCAGACTATTCAAGTATTTCCCTTCCATTGCAGTCCTCGCTGCTACGGCGAACAAACCCGGGCGCAACTGAGAAGCGTGAGGCTCTAACTCTTCTTTACAATTGCATATAGCCTGAAATTACGTAGCTAACTCAGTCGAGCTACCTATAGACCGTAGACAAATTACGTCAACACGCATTTGGTCAAACACGTATTTCGTCCAACAAGCATGTCGGGATGAACCAAACAAATTTCATCAGTTCTTCAGGGTAGCGTTTCATAAAAGCCTGTTACTTTAATTACAAGTGGAACTCTCTGTTCCATTTCTTTTATAAGAAAAATATTACCGTTTATATTGTGACGGGGCTATATTTTGAAAGGATATATTACTATGTTATATTTTATCTGTTGTATTTCTCTCCCCCCTCCCACTATATACTGCGATATCGTAACGATTTAGCTATACACATATAAAGTAAGGTTATATTGGTTTGTCAGTAGTAATGTAGTCACCAAATGGACTAACTGCGTAATGACGAATCTCGAAATGGACGAACTGCGTTATGACGAACCTCGCAATGGACAAATCCAATTATAGACGAACTGAGTAGTAGACGAACGACAAAATGCGAGATGGACGTACTGCTTTTAGGACCAACAGCTAACAAATTGTTTGTAACGGTCCTTAGGTAACCCGCCTACTTCCCTTGTAAATGTGTCAGATCCAGAGGTCCCGGGTTCAATCCCCAGGGGAGTACGATATTGTGCTCGGTTTGTTTGTGTCCGCCTGGCTAGCTACCACCATCTTACCTAAGTTTGTCGCCATAACAACAATTCTAATTTGTTGTGTTCATTTCAGAAGTAAGATAGCCAGTTCACCTTCGGCTCAGTTCGTTTCTTCCACCTTCGGCTTGATCATAACTTGACACCAGGTGAATTTAAAGAATTGTTATGGCGACAGAATTAGGTACGATGGTGGTAGCTAGCCACTAGCCACTACTTAAACAAAGTCCTACCACCAACCAAACCAAGCGCAATATCGTACTCCCCCTGGAAATCGGACCCGGGACTTCTGGATCTAACACCGGTGGGCGAATCACAAAACCACAGAGGCGGTTTCCTATCTTTTAGGTTATCAGAAATTTTAAAACAAGCTTTCCTAGATAGCTTCCTATTAACACAAAAAAATAAATTTAAATTCTCGTAATATTAAAAGCTATGTAAGATATATGTATAACATTAAAGTACCTGAGCCAATAACCAGATGAGGTTTCTGTCGGAACTGTCCAACGCAGCGCATACATTGTCCCGCCACACATGGTGCGTCAGCTGTGCGCAATGCCGCAACAACGCCGTCAGAGTTCCGGCGCACACGTGGTGGTTCAACGAGAGATCCGGTATCTCGACGTCTTGAGGTTCCGTCTTGAACAGGAACGGTTCCGGTTTAACATTATTTATTTATTATCAAGATTATCTTTAGTTAAATATATATCTGTATAACTCTTAAATATCGTAACCAATTTTTTTTTGTACGACGGGGATGCGCTTGGCCTTCACCTCACCTGGTTACAAGTTGAGATAAGGCCGAAGGTGGAGGCGCACTTCACCCGGAATCCTCAACTGAGGAACTGGCTATCTTACCTCTAAAAGCACAACAATTATAGAATTTTTATTATGGCGACAGAATTAGGTAAGATAATGGTAGCTAGCCAGGTGGACTTAAACAGAGTCCTACCACCAACCAAGCACAATATATTGTACTCCCCATGGGGATTGAACCCGGGACCTCTGGATCTGAAAATCGGTGGGCTGAACCACAGAGGCGGTTAAACTTACTGAGAAACTATGTTTAATTGCGATATAAATGTAGTGAGCGTTACAAGATAAACACAATACATGTATTGTGTTTATCTTGTAACGCTTGTATGTATACAGATTACGCCCGAGATTTACAATTTGACAAAATGTTATGCAATAATAATAACAATTCATTGTAGTTTGTTGTTATATATTAAATTGGTGAAACATTTGGCAAGTTGCAAGGGAATTTAGTCTGTACTTATTTTTAACTAAATAAATGTTTTTTGTTATTATAATTTTTATTAATTACTAAATTAGAGCGTGAAGAAAAGATGCGGTTACGAGTCCCGTCGCGGGTTGTGTATTTTTTTCATTGTAACATTTGTAAATTATTGTTTACATATACATTATATCATATATACATCATATTATCATAGAAACATATATCGTATCTCAACATAATTATACACATACATATATCATATTTAAACAAATTATATATACGTATATATATATATTCAAATATTTGTATTTCAAGTGATTACACTTGGTCACAACATTTACAAATGTTATAATGACACAAAAAAACGGAATCTGCGTCAGAACCCCCGTAGTTCAGTTGGTTAGAGCGTTTCCGGCTTTAGCAAAAGATGCGAGTTCGAATCCCGTCGTGGGTTGTGACTTTTTGTGTCATTATAAAATTTGTACAACATTGTACATTAACATTATTATTATTATAATTAACAACATCATTGTAAATAGCATTTGCAAATAAAAGCGCGCTCACGTGATCCTCCTGATGCTGTATGAGATCGTAGTCGAAAGGGTTCTCGGAGAGCGTCCTGAGGAAGATGCGCGAGCGAGACAGACTGCGCGACCGACGACCGCTCGCACTACCTATAGATACCGACGTATGGAGCTTCTGTGTGTTCTGTGGACAGACGTTTAAAGAACCTCAGTGAAGTAGTCGTGTTTTTTTTTTGTACGACGGGGATGTTTGTCTCCTTCACCTCACCTTACTATTCAAGTTATGATAAGGCCGTAGGTGGAAGCGCACTTCACCCGGAATCCTCAATGGACTTAAGAACTGACTATCTTACCTCTAAATTGTTGCTATGGCGACAGAATTAGGTAAGACGGTGGTAGCTAGCCTGGCGAACCAAAGTCCTACCACCAACCAAACCAAGCATATACTATCCCCTCAGGATCTGACAGGTAGGCGAACGTAGTACACCACGGAGGTGGTTGAAAGCCTGGTCAAAGTATGTTGAACAATCATATAATCACAAAAAAAAAACGTAACTTACCCACTGAGTTTTCAAGGGCAGGTCGAACTGCGCAGTTTCGTCGACGATCCTCTCCCACGCGGCCGCACTCACCACGGTCGTGTACATGTGTGCGTCGGGCCATCGCACGCACACACACGCACACATACACTTGTACACGGAGTATTGAAACTCGCTGGGAACACAAGTATGCTATTCAGGTTTTCAATAATCTTGCGGGGCTTTTGATTGAGGTGTCACGTGACCTATGTGCTGGCTCTTATTTGGGCCAGCGAATTAGCATAGCTATTCAGCGTGGCAATGCCGCCAGTGTCTCGGGCACGCTTCCATCTGTTATGATTTTGATAAGTAATTATCATAATAAGGCCGAAGGTGGAAACGTATTTAAACGGGAATCCTACGGTCAATAGAATCAACTGTCTGAGGAACTGGTTATCTGACCTATATATTCCGGAACATAACAGCTTTGTTGTTATGGCGACAGACGTAAGCCAGGTGGACTTAAACAAAGTCCTACGCGCTTCCCCGACAGGGAATCCCCGTCATACGATAAAAATATAAAAAAACAAGCGGACAGCGGAGGCGAAGGCAATAGCGGAGGAATAGGGTCCCGTTAACACTTTATGGGGACAGAACATCAAAGAAATTTTAGCTTTCTTCACTACTCTTCATAAACTTAAGCTCTGCAAAATCTCCCACTCCTCAGCAGTATATTTAGTAAGGGGCCCGATGCTTTTATTTATTATTGCAAGACGGGGAAGCGCTTGGCCTTCATCTCACCGGTCAAGTTATGATAAGACCGAAGGTGGAAACGCACTTCACCCGGAATCCTCAACAAACTGAGGAACTGGCTATCATACCTCTAAATGCCGGAACGCAACAATTTTCAATTGTTGTTATGGCGAAGAGGAAAGATGGCGGTAGCCATCATACATTTTTCATACATCAGTCATACATTTTTGTATGACTCACCGACAGATCCTCAGCAAGGCCGGCGCCGCATCGTGCGGAGCGATAAGTTTGTCGCGTAGCTTGTGGCAGAGGCGGATCACTTCGCGAGCTATGTGCCACGGCCTTAAACAATATATTACGTTACGTTTACGTATTCAAACCACCAAAATTTGGTTTCAATTAATTAAATAAATATTACAGGACACTAATTTCACACAGCGCCATCTAGTCCCAAACTAAGCATAACTTGTAATATGGGAACTAGATTACGCATAGTTTTTGTAAATACATACTTATCATACAATACAGACACCCAAACACAGAACAAACATCTATATTCATCACATAAATGTTTGTCCTGGGTGGGAATCGAACCCACAACCTACAGCGCAGAAGGCAGAGCTACTACCAACTGAGCTGTGAGGCTTGTCAATTCGTTTATCTTTAGTTTGTAAGTTTTTGTACGCTAGTCTCATGCGATTTGTGTCAATTTACGAAAACTTCTACATAGCTAGGTTATACATAGACAATAGATCGTATTACATTGACATTGATTAGCCACAACGCCTTTAGAGTATCAACTGTCGTATACAAAACACGACAGTACAACGAAAATGTACTGAAATGCTCAAACAAATTTTCACTGTGGATACTTTGTTCGTATATCTATAGTAAAACCAGTTTTTTTAAGTCAGGTCATTTTGACAAAATTGGCTTTAACGACATTTGGCACACGAAGGGTCGATCGAGTCCACAAAGCATAAACTGTACCCTTCACATAACAACCTTTTAGTGTCCACTGCTGGACAAAGCCTCCTCCAAAACTGGACTGAATTGCCATAATCACCACGTTTGGCAGGCAGATTGGTAATCGAAAGAAAGGAAGCTGCTGTCCTTTTAGTGAGACCCCTTAGTCGCCTGTTACGACATCCATGGGATGTGTTGGAGGGGTCGATTCTTATGCGACCGCCACCCAGCAAAATATAATATGCTTTTTTTTGGTCTGTTGGCACGTACATTAAACTCCTACGATTTACTTTCTAATAAACTTATTTCATTTAATTTCAACAAGGAATAACCAAGTAAAGTGTCAAAATAAAACTAACACATCAGCCCCAGTGGTGGTTGCCTCTCAGCAAATAATAATATCAATAATAAATTAGAACCTTACTTGTCCGTCTGTATATTCTCATAGAGAGATGAACTTGGCGATTCAATCTTTTCGGGTGATATCTGAAACAAAAATGTTATATTAAAACCCACGTGTCTTTTTTTTCTTTAATGTTTTATATATTTTTTATTGGTGATAGCCATTTTGTTTAACCAACCAGGGGCCAAACCGGGTATTTCGTCGAAGTCCACTGTCATCTTATGATTTCATCTCCATCTTCATCTCTAGATAAGTCTGCAATGCTACCGCCATTCTTTATGAAGTTCATCAATGTTATGATGGGATTCCTAGCATACAATGGAATAAGGATTTCAAAGGGAAACAATATAACATGAGCGAAACGCAACGATTTTATAAAAATGCAATATCACATTTGTTTTTAAATTAGAATGTCATTTATTGATACTCATTAGTGCTTATTATTTTTTATTTCAAGGTATAAAACAGTAATTTTACCCTAAAACGAATTATTTTACTCAAAAAACCGAAAAATATTATGTTATGCAAACGCAACAAAACGCTGTGGCCAATCAAAGAAAATTTCCTAGCATGTGTTCACTTTTCAGATGGGAAACGCCATTTTGGATTTCACACTTGTGATACCCGGTAGGTAAAAATCGTTTTTATTCCATTTGACGCTAATTTTAAGCCAATGGAGATCGGCTTCGCCTTAGGCGGTTCGGGCCCAGCTTACTTGAAAAAGTGGCGATGTGACCTAAGATGGAGCACTCTTGCCTAACAGGAACCTATTTACTCTGGACTTGAAGACTCCAAGATTGTACTCGTGCGGGAAAACAAACGAATGCAAGGAATTCCATTCCTTACCAGTTTTAATGATAAAGGTAGACGCGAAACGATGAGTTCGGCACAATGTAACATATACGAGAATAAAGATAAAGATATTTTTATTATTCGAACATAATATAACATAGATCTTAAATGTAGGTATTATCAGTTCGAATCAATTATGTTTTGCCTTAAAAGAGCATGCAGATTTTATAAAAATATAAATTAAACTAAATTAAATATAAATTGAATTTAAAATAAGCTAATTAAAATGTTAATCAAATATACAGGGTGAGTTTTTTTCCAGGTCCACTGAGGCCAAGCTTATGAGTAACGTGCTCGATTTAAAAAAAAAAAGTTCTGCATTCAAGAAAATCGATATGTTTTATAGTTTTTCTGGAAGTGTCTTTTGAAAAAAAAAAGTTTTTCATATTCGAGCTCATTGTTTGATAATAAAATAAATAATGTATGATGACTATGTGCCCAAAGTTGTTGGAACACTTTCAAAAATTTTAAATGTATAAATTCAACTTTATGCATTTAGTGAATGTATGGTGGTTGTATGTATAGTCTGAAATGCGTAAGCGACGCTATTAAATCACCTTTTGCTGTCCATGTAGAACTTTTGAAAATCGGAACGTCTTCAAAAAGCTTGGTATCGCCGAATGCAAAGATAAAACTTTAGCGATTTCAAAATGAGAATAATAATAATATAAATAAGTCATGGATAACATTTTGGATACTCCTGTTTTGCACAACGGAGTCGCCATTGTGCAAAACTGGAGAATAAGCGATACTGAAGTTCAAAGAAAAAAAGTGCTGAAAAATATTGTTCAATTAATTGTTTTATTTTAATCTGCAACTGTATGGTGGGTACATTTAAAATGTTCAGCCATTAAGGTGTCCGTGCCTTGTCATCAGCTGCATTACCACGAAAAACTAACGTTTTTTAATCCGATTATGATAAAATTTAAGCTCATCATGAATATAAAATACAGCAAAGGAGGTTTTAATAGATTAACTTTCGCATAGTCTGAATGGATAACCTTCACTAAAGGCATACAGTTAAATTTATAAATTTTCAATTTTGAAAGTGTTCCAACAACGTTGGGCACATAGTCATCATATATTATTTATTTTATTAGCAAACAAAGAACTCGAATATGCAAAAATTTTTTTTTTCAAAAACTCACTTTTTCAGAAAAACTATAAATAATTATAGAATTTCTGAAATGCAGAACTATTTTTTTTTAATCGTGCACGTAACTCCTAACATGACTTTTTGATAACTCTCACAGTTTCAAACTTGGCCTCAGTGGCCCTGAAAAAAAACTCATCCTGTATACACAACAGCACATTTATATAAATAAGCCTCACAGCTCAGTTTGTAGTAACTCTGCCTTCTGCACTTTAGTTTGTGGGTTCGATTCCCAGTTGTATCATATAGTATGTATGTATTCACAAAAAGTATTTAAGTATTCTAGTTCCCATATTACAAGCTATGCTTAGTTTGGGGCTAAATGGCACTGTGTAAAATAAATGTCCTGCAATATTTACATTTAATTTCACACAGCGTCATCTAGCCCCAAACCGATCCAAGCTTGCAATTGTATCTAACCTTTTCAAAAAGCAGTTGCAGGATATCCAGAACGCTAGTCTTCTGCCGAACGCACGCTGAGTACTCAGGATGGGCCGAGGGGGCCCTGAGTCCGCTACTCAGACCTGATATCAGCTCGCCGAGTACTGATGCGAAGAACGTCTCGGCTATCGACAGTGGACAGTTCCTGAAATATAACAATAAGATAAAATACTTTTAGAGAAAAAAAAATACAAGGGCACATATTGTTGGTACTCGAGTCTCAATGTGGCATACCTATCGGGTGTTTAATAGTGCCATCTATTGAGAGTTAGCGGAACTAATGCCGCCGGTGGTTTTGGAAGTTTTTTTTCATTTTACTATAATTATAATAATGATAACGTTTACTGTTCAAAAAAGTTGTACAGCCTTATCACTTAATCGGTAAACCTATAGGTACGTAATTTATTTAGCACTAAAAATAAAATATTGAAGACCTCTAAACTAAGTTGAAGACTTGTATTATAGAGGCCGAGCCAAAATAATGTTATTTTGTGCACAATAAGGTAGGTGGATGGTCCTTTGACACCTGAACTAAGTGCGTTAAAAATGAAGCGCCCAACACTTGGATTTCTGCTGTAACGGGCTAGTACCTCAGATTAGCAACTCTTTTATTCTAGTTTAGAACTAAGGTATAGTAATAATAAAGGTGACATTGCTGTGCGCTCAACCACGGCGCTATGACCACCAGATGACAGAAATATGCGCGTATTTCTACGTTTAATTTTTTTACGGTAAAACAAACATGAATTTTATATCAAGTAATGTAAAGTTTAGTAAAGTATATTTTGTATAAAGTTTCAAGCCCTAATTGGGCGTATTTATTGAATGGCGAACATTTTTGGCACAAATTAGAGTCAACTTTGTTTTTTTTTTATATCGAGAAAATTGTGTGTAATTGTGTTTTCGAAGTACAAGCGTTCTAACACCAATTCTGAACTATAACATAACATTAATTTCAAAGTAAATGCTACAGTATTGTGGAAGATATAATCGCTGAAGCTAAGCCATTTCACGTATCATAGACTCGAAGCACACCGGATGAGAGGCATCAGCAGCCGCCGGCACACCGCGGTGGAAGTCCTGGCGCGGGAGTACACGTAGACCAGCAGCTCCGGAGTCAGGGTCGGCAGGTGCGCCAGCGAGGCCATGCTCGAGGACAGCGCTTCGTCCCACCAGCCCGCCGTCTCATCGCCTGCAATCGACCGGTCACGTGATGGCAGCTAGACAGGTGGACTTAAACATAGGACTTTGTCCACCTGACCCACCATCATCTTACCTAATTCTGACGCGATAACAACAATTCTAAATTGTTGTGTTCCGGCATTTAGAGGTAAGATAGACAGTTTCTGAGAAGTGCGCTTCTATTTATTTTCGGGCTTATCATAACTTATAAACGAGGTGAGATGAAAAGCAAGCGCTTCCCCATCGTACAATAAAAATATATTTAAAAAAAACTGATTCCTACCACCAACCAAACCAAGCACAATATTGTACCCTCCTGGTGATCGAACCAGGGACCCCTGAATCTGACACCGGAAGGCGAACCACTAGACCACAGAGGCGGTTAAAAAATATGATCCGATATGGGATCTAAACTAGGGGTTCAAATTTTTCTAAGACAAACAGTTGATTTTTCAGAGGGTTCTAAATTATCAAAGCATAATTTTTTTTTTGTTCGACGGGATCGTGCTTGGCCGTTATCTCACCTGGTTTCAAGTTATGATAAGGCCGAAGGTTGAAGCGCACTTCACCGGAAATCCTCAACAAACTGAGGAAAACGGTAATTTGATCTCGACAATGACAAACCTCATAGCTCAGTTGGTAGTAACTCTGCCTTCTGCGCTGTAGATTTTGGGTACGAGTCCCATCCAGGACAAACATTTGTGTGATGAATATAGGTGTTTGTTCTGTGTTTGGGTGTTGTATCATATAGTACGTATTTACAAATAATAAAAATAATCTAGTTCCCATATTACAAGATATGCTTAGTTTGGGGCTAGATGGCGCTGTGTAAAAATATATGATATTTAATTATTATTGACTTACCGTCAGCTAGTTTGAGGACGATGTCCAACAAAGTCCTCTGGTGACCCCCGGAGAGGGCGTCCAGCAAGGCCCTCAGCGCGGCGCGCGAGCCTCCGTCCATATCCGACAGTCGGGTGGGAAGGAGAGACGCGAACCGGAGGTATGCGTCGCTATCAATATCAATTAAATAAATATATGTATATATTTTTTTATTTTACGGCGGGGAAGCACTTGGCCTTCATCCCACCTGGTTACAAGTTGAGATAAGGCCGAAGGTGGAGGCGCACTTTACCTCAACAAACTGAGGAACTGGCTATCTTACATTTGTTTTAAGAATTGTTATTATGGCGACAGAGTTAGGTAAGATAAGTAGCTAGCTAGGCGGATATCCTACAACCAACCAAACCAAGCACAATATCGCTCCCCTGGGGATCGCACCCGGGACATCTCGATCTGAAATCGGTGGGTTGAACCGCTAGACCACAGAGGCGGTTAAAAACTATTAATAATATCTTTTCCGAAGAGCACAGCTGAGATTATTGGTAATGAGTCACAATGTGTTATACCTACCGGGTGTTTACAATAGCGCCATCTATTGAGAGTTAGCGGAACGAATGCCGACTGCAGTTTTGGAAGTTTTTTCATTTTAATTTACGTTTTTTATTTAGCGCTCAGTGTTTTGGGCATTCAAATTTTAAAAGTAGACTACACTACAGATACTTAAATACAGAGGTGTCGTTAACGGTAACAGTGTATAGAGATCAATCGTTTTTTCCCCATCTCAAAAATTGCCCTAAGATTGTTTGACTGTTTGAGATTTTTCTTTCTTTCAATTAAGCTAAGTATATACAATGAAGCAGTCGGATTTTACCTTACACTGATAAAAGCTGTAATCATTTGTTTAAGAATCAGACGAGCGTTTTCGAAATGAACGACAGACCACGTGACTATGGGAGAACTGGTTTTGTTAACAACCTTCGTCGCCACACGTTTTTGCTGTTTTCTATTCCGTTTTATATGTTTTATAATGGTATTTCTATACATTTATTATAATTATCATCCATAGTAGTAAATATATACATTTATATTTGTTTATTGTAATGTATGTACATAGTGTATAATATGTAGTTATTTATATTATATAAGTAGTGTGTATATTGGTAGCATAGCTTTACTTATAATGTATTATATATAGTAATTTAACTAGACCCCTTAATAATATGTGCACCCCCAAAGAGGTGGTTCCTCTTTAGCCATGAAAACCTCTCCATCCAAAGGTTGTCTGGAAGAAATAGCTACTTAGCGATTAGACCGCCAACTGTATGTACATTTTTATTTTTAATGTGTGCAATAAAGTATCTTAATTCATTAATTAATTAATTAAACACCGACCTGTATTCATCCCCTCCCGGCAACACCCCCACAACCTTGATCCTTTCATCTCTCTCGGCGTCATCGGAGCGCAGCACACCGGCGGCCCAGCGCACCGCCGGCGAGTGCGCGCCGACCTTTACTTGTAGAGCGGACATGTCCAGTAGCAGAGAGTGTTTGGATTTGAATGTAGCTTTACGCTCGTAGATCGGCCATAGCTGTATCGTAAATATATATTAGTGGACGAATATTATCGTTATACATAAATAGACAATCAATTTATGCAAACCATTTTGCATACATAATAATACAAACGATAAATTAAAAAAAAAACCTAGAACGAATTTCCCGTCGTCGCCACGTTAATATTACTTTTTTTTTCAAATCTGACAAGCAATCGTCGGATTGGATAAAAGGGAATATTAGCTTTATATATCACAGCCAACGAGCCCCAAACTTAGCAAGGCTTTTATGTTTATACTTATTATTTTATTGCACAAACACATAGAAATAATGATAAGTTAAAATTAAAGTATAAAAAAAATATGTTAAAGGCGAGCTTAACCCTAACAAGAGTTTTCTTCCGGCAAACCTAGGTAGAGACAGAAACAAGATTTCAAATATTATGGGAAAATATAATTAATAACAATACCGGGTCTTCATCGCGTACCTTTTTATATTCCCGACAGTTTCGACCTTGTTACAACGGCCGTGGTCACCTGTAGACTGAAGTACTCGCTGCTACTGTCTGTGTCTGTGTGTGTGAGGTAGATTCTCCAACTACCCTCACTTGTTTATTAGAAACAGATCGAAACACGGTCGAAACTGTCGGGAATATAAAAAGGTACGCGATGAAGACCCGTTTTTGTTATTATCGCGATAATTAAAAAAAACGCTATTTTGAGAAAAGTACATTCTAATGTGGGAACTATATACATTATTTGGTAAATAAAGTAAACACCCAAACACAAATGTTTGTCCCGAGTGGGAATCAAACCCACACTCTACAGCGCAGAATATAAAATAGCAACATACCTGATCAACCAACTCCAAGACAACTTCCACGCGATCGTCGCGCCATCTCTTTCGCACGCTCCATTTCACGACATCTTTCAACACCGCTCCGAGCAAGACCCATATCGCTGTCCGTCAACAGAAACGGTTTCCTAACCAAATGCCTCCGCGAAAGCGGCATAAAGTACCGACAAAACTCAACACCCACTTTCTCGTTATCCACTCCCGGCAGCCCGTGCCCTTCTAGGATGAGTTTCTTGACGTCTGTCACTGTCAAAAACCGCAACGACACTGACAGCATATCTGACAGCTGCGGCGTTTCCTTTTTCAAATAGTTAATGCGACTGACGAACATCTGCAGGATGTGTTTCGGCCAGGTCCTCGCCAGGACGCTCACTGTTGTGACGACGGGGGCGGGGTCTCGCAATTTGAATATATCGAGAATTGTTTTCAACGCGTTCACGT